>CM076572.1:1282997449-1284341592 GCA_034641835.2 Pinus albicaulis
ACTTTAGTGCCAAAGACTTCTTTTTCCCCTCCACCTTGTTCGTTCCTTTCCTCTTCATTATAACACTATCACCCATATCCCTTCCCTAATTCCCTTATAAAATTACTCATATCACTTATTCCTAAAATCTCATTATCCTATCCCTAAACCTTACCATCTCCCGTGTCATTTACAAAAATCCCCAAATCCCATATCTCAAACATATTAAGTGGTTGTCCTACATTTTAAATTCACTTGAATGAACCACTATACCCACTGTCCCTTTTTCCCACAGTCCATTATACACCTATTTATCACAATCCTTTCCCATTTGGCATATTTGATAATTGAAACAAAAGGCACCAATCTATCATTTCATACAAATCAACATACACTTGGAAATTAGAGACAAAGGTATCAATTTCTCATTTTCAACAAGATAAACATATCATTGGCATAAACTTTCAACACCATGACAGAGACAGATTCATCATATGACCAAGATAGTAATTGCATCACTGAACTGCATGCACCAAGAAGGCATCGAGTAGGCGAAAAAGACATGTTAGATTCCAAATCTTGGCAGATGCTTCCTTGAATGAGCATAGTACTTGATGGGGGTCATTCACTCCAAGTTTTAGCAAATTTGGAGTAAATTTTGTCATTTTTGAAATTTTGGTTGCAAAATAGGTTTTTCTGTCCGACGCGTTGCGCCACCTGACGCGCGCTTACGTTTGGAAGATCTTCTGGAGGAAAATTTTCCATTTTTTGGTTTTTTATGATATATTATGTGTGTTCATGAATTGCCGAAGCATTTCATCAAATTCTGGGCTGCCTAAAGGGCCAAAAACACCTTGAAATTGGCCTTTCTGCCACTTTTTGCACCAGCAGGAACCAGTCTTGGGAGATTGCAGTTTGGGAGGGGAAAATGACATCCAAATCAAAAAATTCCACTTGGGTTGGATATCAGACAGACAGGGGTTTCCAATGAGCTATCATGAGCTCGATTTGGACTTCCGGAAGTGCCCCACAAATAGGCTCAAAGTGGCACGACGCATTGGGTTTTTGAGTGCGGCGCATAGAGAAATTTTGCCTCATTTTCACTCTTCAGCTCAGAAATTCGCCCAATTTTGACTAGCTTTACCTTTTCATGTGATGATTGATCTATCATGATGTAATTTGGTAACCATGATGTAATTTTGGCATATATTTACTTGTTATAGAGGATTCATTCACTAAAAAGTGAAAATTAAATGAATGAATCAGTTTTCTTCCTTATAGAGGCAAGTTGTTTGGCTGCCTAGATTTCAGTTCCGTGTTTAGAATTGGTTGAAACAGCTCCTAGAAGGATGAGCTCGACCCCTAGAGGCATGGGAATGGGTTGGTCTGGTCTATATCATGTATTTTCTGATTCATTTTCAAGGGTGGAACTGGTTGGATACTTGGGAAAAGTTTGGCACCTCATTGTACATTCATTTCAGATTTTTGGCAAAGGAAAGACTAGAGTTTTGCAGCACTTGTTGGGATCCTTGTGGCTTCTAATTTTTTATGATGTTCTTCTCATGTTATTGTAATTTTAATTAATGTTATATGTATGCCATTTCCCTTCTCTATCCTCCTGAATTAAACAAATGAGTAATTGAGGTAGTTCATTGATTTGCTGGTGCTCTGCCTTAAACTTTTGTTTAGTTTGATATGTTTTCGTCAGTTTGAAGAGGATCCTTGCACCTTCTTGCCCTCGTCAGCTTCTCAGCAGTATTTTCTATCCATTCATTGAATCTAAGACATAAAATTCATTGCCTACCCTACCCCAACGTGAACTCTGCAAGAATTTGGCCTCATCCCCAAGCCCAAAATTGTTTTTTCCTTTTTCCAACAAAAACCCCTAAAAATAAAAATAAAACCCTCCTATTTGTTTATCTAGCCTAAGATAAGTTTTTGTTTTAGTCATCTCAAGCCCCTTTGAATATTTTCATTGAGGTTGACCTAGAGAGAGCCCTCTCCTGTTCTGGTAGGGCTAGATACTAGACTCAGCGTGGTATGATGTTACCCTGAACTCTGCCTTCCTTCAGCCTGAGGTAGATTTAGGCACTAACATAGTGGCAGTCATACTGGGGAATAAAATGGTTTTCTTGTTGGTGTTATTTGTTTCATAAGCTACAGACGGAGCCTGAAGTCACGCCAAGTAGCCTTCAAAACGCTTTTTGCTATGCATCAGCGAAGTAGATAAATGCTGCTTCAGTCAATCTCCGGTCTAGCTTGTGAATGTGACACTCGACTTGTAGATTGTCTTGCCCCAGTACACGTATCGAGTTCAGATCTGATTGTTGATGGTGGACAATGATCAGAAATATGAAGGCTGAAACATTCACCTGGCGACTCCAACTCGATCCAGAGATTCCAGTGCTCGCTGATCCATTCATGCAATGGTAGGGTATGTGGCAAGGCCTGCGCTTTGTGAAGTTGTAAAAGAAGTTAGAGATCAGTTAGTGGGTTTTGAAATTGATGAAGCATTTTTCATTGTCGTGCTTCAATGTTTGAAATCCCCAAAGTTTCCTCCTGAAGCTAAAACTGGTTTCTGAGAGTTACTTGTTGAAATATTTGAGGAGGAGATTCAATATTTAAACGATCAGATCCAATCATATGAATTCCGAGATCCCAGAAAGTTCTTGGAAACTCTCCTTCCTTCAAAACAAGAAACAATAGAGCTGCCCGTGGATGTTTTCATTGACAGTGTGCAGCTGGAAGTATGTATTGCGGAGTTGGGGCAGCAAACAAAGTCTGGCTTTTGCGATCCTATTGCAACGTACATGGAAATGTTTTTCAGTTTGAATGATAGATCAAATTGTCTTTTACACAACCAGACTCGTTATGTGCGTGTATGGCTGCCAGAATTTACATCTGTGTCCCGGTTGAAGCACTCTCAAGCAACATCCTTGTCACATTTACTTGATTGGTTGATCTGGCATTACAACGTTACTTGATCTATTGGTTTTGCAGCAAAGTAGGGGAGATTTGTAAATAAATAAGCTGCCAAAGGAAACATTTCAATTTTCAGTATTTGTTTATGTACAGGTTGTAGTATGTATATTTTTTTGGATTGGTATGAGTTGTTTTGGGTTTGCAGTTATTGATTCCATTGCCCAATGGATGAAGGCACTGTCTGCTCTCCCAAAGATCTGTCGTTCTTGGCACCTCCAAGGAGCTACCATACCCATTGGAGCCAATGTTAGTGTCAGTATTTTCAGCCTTCCTCCAATGCTCAAACATGCTCTTACAAAGTGATTTTGAGGTGTCAGGGTCAAATTTTGTCATTTCAGTGAGCCTTCAAGCAAAATTTGCTCACTAAGTACTAGGTCTAGGGTTTGCTTTCACTCCTTCTAGAGTTGTCCAAATTTCAGTCCATGTCACCATTCAGCTGAGTGTACCATCATTCAGAGGGTTTTCATCATCATGCCATATTCCAAAGGGTCATTTTACACCTTGTTCATGCTTCAGTTGTGCCTAGGTAAGGTTCATTTCCCTCTCCTAGGGTTTTGGAGGTAATTTCTCTTGGATGGTCAAATCATTAGAAAAAATTGTATCCTGATGTTCATACACCTTCCCCTATCCTTAATGTACATTATTAAACACTTCCCATCACTGAGATCCCCCAAATTCCTCATTTTCGCACAAACCCTAGTTTCTTGCTACAACTTGGCAATTTTCTAGGCTAGGCCTGTGTTTTGCCCTTTTGGACCCCTTCCCCTCGCTCAATTTCTAAGATTCCACTTTCCCCTACTTCCTAACATCCCTCCCTACTTCTCAAAATTTTCCCAAGAATTTGAAAGCCCCTTATCCCCTTCATTTTGCTTCATTTCGACAAATCCCTTGTTTCACATCAGGATAGGTGTCACTCAAATAATGTTTCAGAGCAAAAAACGATGAATTTTGGAAAACTAAGAGACATTTTTGTCCAAAACATTCCAAGGAAGAAAAACCTCCTTCACTTTTTACATAAGTGTCATGGTTTTGGAGAAATGTCAAAAATACAGTTTCCTCAGGAGAATTGATTCACTTCTAAAGTGACCTTGGGAAAATCAAGATTTCTCCTAGCTTGGTTGGCCACATGAATTTATTAATGATTCAAATGACTGCAAGACTTTCAATGAATTTCTCCTAGCTTGGTTGGTCTGGAAGACTTTCAAAAGTTGACTGCAACAGCACTCTGCCTTGAGGCAGCCTCATTCTGCTCATTTTTACCAGTCTTGGGAGACTTGATATTTGACAGCATAATTGAACTCCACATTGAAAAATTCCACTTGGGTTAGAAACTAGACTCAAATAGATTTCCAACGAGCTATCATGTGCCCAATTTCGACACCGAGAAGGCCTCCAAACACCTTCTGCAAAATGCACTATTTATGGCGCGTAGCATTGGGAGAAGGCGCGACGCACATGGTGTGCGCGACGCATAGAATTTTTTTTTGCAATGTTAAATTACACTGGCGCAGTGCATCCAGCCTATGCGGCATGTTGGGCTGCCCCTCCACCTTGTTTGTTCCTTTCCTCTTCACTATAACACTATCACCCATATCCCTTCCCTAATTCCCTTATAAAATTACTCATATCACTTATTCCTAAAATCTCATTATCCTATCCCTAAACCTTACCATCTCCCGTGTCATTTACAAAACTCCCCAAATCCCATATCTCAAACATATTAAGTGGTTGTCCTACATTTTAAATTCACTTGACTGAACCACTATACCCACTGTCCCTTTTTCCCACAGTCCATTATACACCTATTTATCACAATCCTTTCCCATTTGGCATATTTGATAATTGAAACAAAAGGCACCAATTTATCATTTCATACAAATCAACATACACTTGGAAATTAGAGACAAAGGTATCAATTTCTCATTTTCAAAAAGATAAACATATCATTGGCATAAACTTTCAACACGATGATAGAGACAGATTCATCATATGACCAAGACAGTAATTGCATCACTGAACTGCATGCACCAAGAAGGCATCGACTAGGCGAAAAAGGCATGTTAGATTCCAAATATTGGCAGATGCTTCCTTGACTGAGCATAGTACTTGATGGGGGTCCTTCAATCCAAGTTTTAGCAAATTTGGAGTAAATTTTGTCATTTTTGAAATTTTGGTTGCAAAACAGGTTTTTCTGCCCGACGCGTTGCACCACCTGACGCGCGCTTACGTTTGGGAGATCTTCTGGAGGAAACATTTGCATTTTTGGGTTTTTTATGATATATTATGTGTGTTCATGAATGGCCGAAGCATTTCATCAAATTCTGGGCTGCCTAAAGGGCCAAAAACACCTTGAAATTGGCCTTTTTGCCACTTTTTGCACCAGCAGGAACCAGTCTTGGGAGATTGCAGTTTGGGAGGGGAAAATGACATCCAAATCAAAAAATTCCACTTGGGTTGGATATCAGACAGACAGGGGTTTCCAATGAGCTATCATGAGCTCAATTTGGACTTCCAGAAGTGCCCCACAAATAGGCTCAAAGTGGCACGACGCATTGGGTTTTTGAGTGGGGCGCATAGAGAAATTTTGCCTCATTTTCACTCTTCAGCTCAGAAATTCGCCCAGTTTTGACTAGCTTTACTTTTTCATGTGATGATTGATCTATCATGATGTAATTTGGTAATCATGATGTAATTTTGGCATATATTTACTTGTTATAGAGGATTCATTCACTAAAAAGTGAAAATTAAATGAATGAATCAGTTTTCTTCCTTATAGAGGCAAGTTGTTTGGCTGCCTAGATTTCAGTTCCATGTTTAGAATTGGTTGAAACAGCTCCTAGAAGGATGAGCTCGACCCCTAGAGGCATGGGAATGGGTTGGTCTGGTCTATATCCTGTATTTTCTGAGTCATTTTCAAGGGTGGAACTGGTTGGATACTTGGGAAAAGTTTGGCACCTCATTGTACATTCATTTCAGATTTTTGGCAAAGGAAAGACTAGAGTTTTGCAGCACTTGTTGGGATCCTTGTGGCTTCTGAGTTTTGATGATGTTCTTCTCATTTTATTGTAAGTTTGATTAATGTTATATGTATGCCATTTCCCTTCTCTATGCTTCTGAATCAAACAAATGAGTAATTGAGGTAGAATTCATTGATTTGCTGGTGCTCTGCCTTAAACTTTTGTTTAGTTTGATATGTTTTCGTCAGTTTGAAGAGGATCCTTGCACCTTCTTGCCCTCTTCAGCTTCTCAGCAGTGTTTTCTATCCATTCATTGAATCTAAGACATCAAATTCATTGCCTACCCTACCCCAATGTGAACTCTGCAAGAATTTGGCCTCATCCCCAAGCCCAAAATTGTTTTTCCCTTTTTCCAACAAAAACCCCTAAAAATCAAAATAAAACCCTCCTATTTGTTTATCTAGCCTAAGATCAGTTGTTGTTTTAGTCATCTCAAGCCCCTTTGAATATTTTCATTGAGGTTGACCTGGAGAGAGCCCTCTCCTGTTCTGGTAGGGCTAGCTACTAGACTGAGCGTGGTATGATGTTACCCTGAACTCTGCCTTCCTTCAGCCCGAGGTAGATTTAGGCACTAACATAGTGGCGGCCATACTGGGGAATAAAATGGTTTGCTTGTTGGTGTTATTTGTTTCATAAGCTACAGAAGGAGCCTAAATTCATGCCAAGTAGCCTTCGAAACGCTTTTTGCTATGCATCAGCGAAGTAGATAAACGCTGCTTCAGTCAATCTCCGGTCTAGCTTGTGAATGTGACACTCGACTTGTAGATTGTCTTGCCCCAGTACACATATCGAGTTCAAATCTGGTTGTTGACGGTGGACAATGATCAGAAATATGAAGGCTGAAACATTCACCTGGCGACTCCAACTCAATCCAGAGATTCCAGTGCTCCTTGATCCATTCATGCAATGGTAGGGTATGTGGCAGGGCCTGCACTTTTTGAAGTTGTAAAAGAAGTTAGAGATCAGTTAGTGGGTTTTGAAATTGATGAAGCATTTTTCATTGTCATGCTTCAATGTTTGAAATCCCCGAAGTTTCCTCCTGAAGCTAAAACTGGTTCCTCGGAGTTACTTGTTGAAATATTTGAGGAGGAGATTCAATATTTAAACGATCAGATCCAATCATATGAATTCCGAGATCCCAAAAAGTTCTTGGAAACTCTCCTTCCTTCAAAACAAGAAACAATAGAGTTGCCCGTGGATGTTTGCATTGACAGTGTGCAGCTGGAAGTATGTATTGCGGAGTTGGGGCAGCAAACAAAGTCTGGCTTTTGCGATCCTATTGCAACGTACATGGAAATGTTTTTCAGTTTGAATGATAGATCAAATTGTCTTTTACACAACCAGACTCGTTATGTGCGTGTATGGCTGCCAGAATTTACATCTGTGTCCCGGTTGAAGCACTCTCAAGCAACATCCTTGTCACATTTACTTGATTGGTTGATCTGGCATTACAACGTTACTTGATCTATTGGTTTTGCAGTAAAGTAGGGGAGATTTGTAAATAAATAAGCTGCCAAAGGCAACATTTCAATTTTCAGTATTTGTTTATGTATAGGTTGTAGTATGTATATGTTTTTGGATTGGTATGAGTTGTTTTGGGTTTGCAGTTATTGATTCCATTGCCCAATGGATGAAGGCACTGTCTGCCCTCCCAAAGATCTATCGTTCTTGGCACCTCCAAGCAGCTACCATACCCATTGGAGCCAATGTTAGTGTCAGTATTTTCAGCCTTCCTCCAATGCTCAAACATGCTCTTACAAAGTGATTTTGAGGTGTCAGGGTCAAATTTTTTCATTTCAGTGAGCCTTCAAGCAAAATTTGCTCACTAAGTACTAGGTCTAGGGTTTGCTTTCACTCCTTCCAGAGTTGTCCAAATTTCAGTCCATGTCACCATTCAGCTGAGTGAACCATCATTCAGAGGGTTTTCATCATCATTCCAAATTCCAAAGGGTCATTTTACACCTTGTTCATGCTTCAATTGTGCGTAGGTAAGGTTCATTTCCCTCTCCTAGGGTTTTGGAGGTAATTGATCTTGGATGGTCAAATCATCATCAAAACTTTTATCCTGATGTTCATACACCTTCCCCTATCCTTAATGTACCTTATTAATCACTTCCCATCACTGAGATCCCCCAAATTCCTCATTTTCGCACAAACCCTAGTTTCTTGCTACAACTTGGCAATTTTCTAGGCTAGGCCTGCGTTTTTCCCTTTTGGACTCCTTCCCCTCGCTCAATTTCTGAGATTACACTTTCCCCTACTTCCTAACATCCCTCCCTACTTCCCAAAATTTCCCCAAGAATTTAAAAGCCCCTTATCCCCTTCATTTCGCTTCATTTCGACAAATCCCTTGTTTCACATCGGGATAGGTTTCACTCAAATAATGTTTCAGAGCAATAAACGATGAATTTTGGAAAACTGAGAGACAATTTTGTCCAAAAAATGCCAAGGAAGAAAAAAATCCTTCACTTTTTACACAAGTGTCATGGTTTTGGAGAAATGTTAAAAATACAGTTGCCTCAGGAGAATTGATTCACCTCTGAAGTGACCTTGGGAAAATCAAGATTTCTCCTAGCTTGGTTGGTCACATGAATTTATTAATGAGTCAAATGATAACTAGACGTAAAGATATTTCCAATGAGCTATCATGAGCTCAATGTGGAGTTGAGGAAGACTTTAAAATGTTGACTGCAACAGCACTCTGCCTTGAGGCAGCCTCATTCTGCTCATTTTTACCAGTCTTGGGAGACTTGATATTTGACAGCGTAACTAAACTCCAAATTGGAAAATTCCACTTGGGTTAGAAACTAGACTCAAATAGATTTCCAACGAGCTATCATGTGCCCAATTTCGACACCGAGAAGGCCTCCAAACACCTCCTGCAAAATGCACTATTTATAGCGCGTAGCATTGGGAGAAGGCGCGGCGCACATGGTGTGCGCGACGCATAGAACAATTTTTTGCAGTGTTAAATTACACTGGCGCAGCGCATCCAGCCTGTGCGGCATGTTGGGCTAGGGCACGGCGCACAGAGCCTCCAAGCCGATTTTCACTGTTTTTCCTCAAAAATTCAAAACAACTCAGTCTCCTATGCTCCGTGTAAGTCAAATCATCTTATAAGTTGCCTTTGATTAGTGTCTGGAGTTGTTTTAAAATTGGCTATAATAATTTGAGTGGTGAAAACATATACCCTATCATTTGGTGAAAAATTGCTCTTTAGGGTTGTGTATTGGTGTTTTAAAACAACTTTAGTGCCAAAGACTTCTTTTTCCCCTCCACCTTGTTCGTTCCTTTCATCTTCACTATAACACTATCACCCATATCCCTTCCCTAATTCCCTTATAAAATTACTCATATCACTTATTCCTGAAATCTCATTATCCTATCCCTAAACCTTACCATCTACCGTGTCATTTAAAAAAATCCCCAAATCCCATATCTCAAACATATTAAGTGGTTGTCCTACATTTTAAATTCACTTGACTGAACCACTATACCCACTGTCCCTTTTTCCCACAGTCCACTATACTCCTATTTATCACAATCCTTTCCCATTTGGCATATTTTTATAATTGAAACAAAAGGCACCAATTTCTCATTTCATACAAATCAACATACACTTGGCAATTAGAGACAAAGGTATCAATTTCTCATTTTCAACAAGATAAAAATATCATTGGCATAAACTTTCAACACCATGACAGAGACAGATTCATCAAATGACCAAGACAATAATTACATCACTGAACTGCATGCAGCAAGAAGGCATCAAGGAGGCGAAAAAGGAATGTTAGATTCCAAATCTTGGCAGACGTTTCCTTGACTGAGCATAGTACTTGATGAGGGTCCTTCACTCGAAGTTTTTGCAAATTTGGAGTAAATTTTGTCATTTTTGAAATTTTGGTTGCAAAACAGGTTTTTCTGCCCAACGCGTCGCGCCACCTGACGCGCGCTTACGTTTGGGAGATCTTCTAGAGGAAAAATTTGTATTTTTTGGTTTTTTATGATATATTATGTATGTTCGGAAATGGCAAAAGCATTTCATCAAATTCTGGGCTACCTAAAGGGCCAAAAACACCTTGGGAGATTGCCGTTTTGGAGGGGAAAATGACATCCAAATCCAAAAATGGAAATTGGGTTGGATAGCAGATAGACATGGCTTTCCAATGAGCTATCATGAGCTCAATTTGGACTTCAGAAAGTGCCCCAAAAATAGGCTCAAAGTGGCGCGATGCATTGATTTTTTGAGCGCAGCGCATAGAGAAATTTTGCCTCATTTTCACTCTTCAGCTCAGAAATTCGCCCAGTTTTGACTAGCTTTACTTTTTCATGTGATGATTGATCCATCATAATGTAATTTGGTAACCATGATGTCATTTTGGCATATATTTACTTGTTCTAGAGGATTCATTCACTAAAAAGTGAAAATTAAATGAATGAATTAGTTTCCTTCCTTATAGAGGCAAGTTGTTTGGATGCCTAGATTTCAGTTCCATGTTTAGAATTGGTTGAAACAGCTCCTAGAAGGATGAGATTGACCCCTAGAGGCATGGGAATGGGTTGGGCTGGTGTATATCATGTATTTTCTGAGTCATTTTCAAGGGTGGAACTGGTTGGATACTTGGGAAAATTTTGGCACCTCATTGTACATTCATTTCAGATTTTTGGCAAAGGAAAGACTAGAGTTTTGCAACACTTGTTGGGATGCTTGTGGCTTATGATTTTTTATGATTTTATTCTCATGTTATTTTAAGTTTCATTAATTTTATATGTATTCAATTTCCCTTCTCTATGCTTCTGAATTAAACAAATGAGTAATTGAGGTAGAATTCATTGATTTGCTGGTGCTCTGCCTTAAACTTTTGTTTAGTTTGATATGTTTTCGTCAGTTTGAAGATTATCCTTGCACCTTCTTGCCCTCTTCAGATTCTCAACATTCTTTTCTATCCATTCATTGAATCTAAGACATCAAAGTCATTTCCTACCCTGCCCCAACTTGAACTCTGCAAGAATTTGGCCTCATCCCTAAGCCCAAAATTGTTTTTCCCTTTTTCCAACAAAAACCCATAAAAATCAAAATCAAACCCTCCTATTTGTTTATCTAGCCTAATATCAGTTGTTGTTTTAGTCATCTCAAGCCCCTTTGAATATTTTCATTGAGATTGACCTGGAGAGAGCCCTCTCCTGTTCTGGTAGGGCTAGCTACCAGATTGAGCATGGTATGATGTTACCCTGAACTCTGCCTTCCTTCAGCCCGAGGTAGATTTAGGCACTAACATAGTGGCGGCCATACTGGGGAAGAAAATTGTTTTCTTGCTGGTGTTATTTATTTCATAAGCTACAGACGGAGCCTGAAGTCACGCCAGGTAGCCTTCGAAACGCTTTTTGCTATGCATCAGCGAAGTAGATAAATGCTGCTTCAGTCAATCTCTGGTCTAGCTTGTGAATGTGACACTCGACTTGTAGATTGTCTTGCCCCAGTACACGTATCAAGTTCAGATCTGATCGTTGATGGTGGACAACGATCAGACATATGAAGGCTGAAACATTCACCTGGCGACTCCAACTCGATCTAGAGATTCCAGTGCTCGCTGATCCATTCATGCAATGGTAGGGTATGTGGCAAACCCTGCGCTTTGTGAAGTTGTAAAGATGTTAGAGATCAGTTAGTGGGTTTTGAAATTGATGAAGCATTTTTCATTGTCATGCTACAATGTTTGAAATCCCTGAAGTTTCCTCCTGAGCTAAAACTGGTTTCTGCGAGTTACTTGTTGAAAGATTTGAGGAGGAGATTCAGTATTTAAACGATCAGATCCAATCATATGAATTCCGAGATCCTAAAAAGTTCTTGGAAACTCTCCTTCCTTCAAAACAAGAAACAATAGAGCTGCCCGTGGATGTTTGCATTGACAGTGTGCAGCTAGAAGTATGTATTGCGGAGTTGGGGCAGCAAACAAAGTCTGGCTTTTGCGATCCTATTGCAATGTACATGGAAATTTTTTTCAGTTTGAATGATCGATCAAATTGTCTTTTACATAACCAGACTCGTTATGTGCGTGTATGGCTGCCAACATTTACATCTGTGTCCCGGTTGAAGCACTCTCAAGCAGCATCCTTGTCACAGTTACTTGATTGGTTGATCTGGCATTACAGCGTTACTTGATCTATTGGTTTTGCAGCAAAGTAGGGGAGATTTGTAAATAAATAAGCTGCCAAAGGCAACATTTCAGTTTCCTGTATTTTTTTATGTTTAGGTTGCAGTATGTATATGTTTTTGGATTGGTATGAGTTGTTTTGGGTTTGCAGTTATTGATTCCATTTCCCAATGGATGAAGGCACTGTCTGCTCTCCCAAAGATCTGTCGTTCTTGGAACCTCCAAGGAGATATCATCCCCATTGGAGCCAATGTTAGTGTCAGTCTTTGCAGCCTTCCTCCAGTGATCAAACATGCTCTTACAAAGTGATTTTGAGGTGTCAGGGTCATATTTTGTCATTTCAGTGAGCCTTCAAGCAAAATTTGCTCACTAAGTACTAGGTCTAGGGTTTGATTTCACTCCTTCCAGATTTGTCCAAATGTCGGTCCATGTCACCATTTAGCTGAGTGTACCATCATTCAGAGGGTTCTCATCATCATGCCAGGTTCCAAAGGGTCATTTTACACCTTGTTCATGCTTCAGTTGTGCCTAGGTAAGGTTCATTTCCCTCTCCTAGGGTTTTGGAGGTAATTGATCTTGGATGGTCAAATCATCATCAAAACTTGTATGCTGATGTTCATACACCTTCCCATATCCTTAATGTACCTTATTAATCACTTCCCATCACTGAGATCCCCCAAATTCCTCATTTTCGCACAAACCCTAGTTTCTTGCTACAACTTGGCAATTTTCTAGGCTAGGCCTGTGTTTTTCCCTTTTGGACCCCTTCCCCTCACTAAATTTCTGAGATTCCACTTTCCCCTACTTCCTAACATCCCTCCCTACTTCCCAAATTTCCCCAAGAATTTAGAAGCCCCTTATCCCCTTCATTTCGCTTCATTTCGACAAATCCCTTGTTTCACATCGGGATAGGTTTCACTCAAATAATGTTTTAGAGAAATAAAATATGAATTTTGGAAAACTGAGAGAGTTTTTTGTCCAAAACATGCCAACGAAGAAAACCCTCCTTCACGTTTTACACAGGTGTCATGGTTTTTGAGAAATGTCAAAAATATAGTTGCGTCAGGACAATATATGCACCTCTGAAGTGACCTTGGGAAAATCAAGATTTCTCCTAGCTTGGTTGGCCAAATGAATTTCTTGATGAGTCAGGCGATAGCTAGACACAACGAGCTTTCCAATACTGAGATATCATGAGCTCAATTTTGAGTTGATAAAGACCTTCAAAAAGTTGACGCATGATAGCACTACGCTTGCAGGCGGCCTCATTTCTGCTACATTTTGACCAGTATTAGGATATTTGATTGTTGACGGGGTAAATGAACTCCAATTTGAAAAATTCCACTTGAGTTGGAAAGTAGGCTCAAATAGCTTTCCAGCAAAGCTATCATTCACCCAATTTTGACACCCGGGACGACCTCCAAAATCCTCCTACAAAATGGACTATTTATGAGTACGGCGCCATTGGGGAGAAAGGCGCGGTGCACAAATGGTGCTGCGCGGCACATGGGCTCAATTTTAACGGTGCTTAAAATTACAACTTTGGCGCGGCGCATCCCGGCCCTGTCGCGGCCCGTTTGCGTGCTTGGCACACTGAGCCTCAAGCCGATTTTCTTTGTTTTTCCTCAAAAAATTCAAAAAAACTCAATCTCCTGTGCTCAGGTGCAAGTCGAAATCATCTTACTAATTTGCCTTTGATCGGTGTTTGGAGGAGTTGTTTTTAAGATTGGTTATAAGAATTTGAGTGGTGAAAACATATGCCCTATCATTTGGTGAAAAATTGCTCTTTGGGTTGTGCATCGTGTGTGTTTTAAAACAAATTTAGTGCAGAAAGACTTCTTTTTCCCCTCCACCTTGTTTCATTCCTTTCCTCTTCACTATAACACTATCACCCATATCCCCTTCCCTAATTCCCTTATAAAATTACTCATATCACTTATTCTTGAAATCATTCATCATCCTATCCCTAAACCTTACCATCTCTACGTGTCATTTACAAAAATACCCAAATCCCATATCTCAAACATATTAAGTGGTTGTCCTAAATTTTAATTTCACTTGGGCGAACCACTATACGCTTTGTCCCTTTTTTCCCACGATCGACTATACTCCTATTTGCTCACAATCCTTTCCCCATTTTGGCATATTTTGATAATTGAAACAAAGAAGCTACCAATTTCTCTATTTCATACAAATCTGCATACACTTGGAAATTAGAGACAAAGGTATCAATTTCTCATTTTCAACAAGATAAACATATCATTGGCATAAACTTTCAACACCACGCAGCGGAGAGACCAGATTCATCATATGACCCGAGGCGGTAATTGCATCAACTGAGCTGCATGCACCAAGAAGGCATCGAGGAGGCGAAAAAGTGCATGTTAGATTCCAAATCTTGGCGAGACGCTTCCTTCGGGCGAGCATAGTAGTTGATGAGGGTCCTTCACTCCAAGTTTTAGCAAATTTGGAGTAAATTTTGTCATTTTGAAATTTTGGTTGCAAAGCAGGTTTTTACGCCGACGCGTTGCGCCACGCCAGCGCGCTTACGTTTGGGAGATCTTACGGAGGGAAAAATTTGCATTTTTGGGTTTTTATGATATATTATGTATGTGTTGTCGGGAATGGCCGAATCATTTCATCGAAATTTTTGGGCGCTCTAAAGGGCCAAAAAACACCTTGAAAATGGCCTTTCTTTGCCACTTTTGGCACCGAGCGGGAACCGATCTTGGGCGATTGCGGTTGGGAGGGAAGCGAAATGACATCCCGAAATCAAAACATTCCACTTGCGGATAGAAGACGGATCGAGGCTTTCCAAAGAGCTATCCTGTGCTTGGTTGGACCTCGAAGTGCCACGAAAAGCGAGGCTCGAAGTGGCGTGACGCATTGAGTTTTTGAGCGCGAGCGCATAGAGATTTTGCCTCATTTTTTACTCTTCGGCTCGAGAATTCGCCCATTTTTGACTAGATTTACTTTTTCATGTGATGATTGATCTATCATGATGTAATTTAGTAACCATTATGTAATTTTGGCATATATTTACTTTTTCTAGAGGAGTCATTCACTAAAATATATGAAAATTAAATGAATGAATCGGTTCCTTCCTTATATAGGCAAGTTGTTTGGCTGCCTAGATTTCGAGTTCCATGTTTAGAATTGATTGGAAACAACTCCTAGAAGGATGAGCTCGGCCCCTAGAGGCATGGGAATGGGTTGGGGCTGAGTGTATATCATGTGTTATTTTTCCGAGTCATTTTCAAAGGGTGGAATTGGTTTGGATCACCTGGGAAAAGTTTGGCACCTCATTGTACATTAATTTCGAGTTTTGGCAGAAGGAAAGACCCAGTTTTGCCGGCACTTGTGGGATCCTTGTAGATTATGAGTTTTGATGATGTTCTTCTCATGTTATTGTAAGTTTCATTAATTTTATATGTATTCCATTTCCCTTCTCTATGCTTACGAATTAAAAAAAATGAGTAATTGAGGTAGAATTCATTGATTTGCTTTGGTGCTCTACCTTAAACTTTTGTTTAGTTTAATATGTTTTCAGTCGGTTTGAAGAGGATCCTTGCACCTTCTTGCCCTCTTGAGCTTCTCGGCAGTATTTTCTATGCATTCATTGAATCTAAGACATCAAAGTTCATTGCCTACCTCTGCCCCAACTTGAACTCTACAAGAATTTGGCCTCATCCCACAAGCCCAAAATTGTTTTCCCTCCAACAAAAACCCCTAAAAATCAAAATCAAACCCTCCTATTTGTTTATCTAGCCTAAGATCGGTTGTTGTTTTGGTCATCTCGAGCTTTGAATACTTTTCGTTGAGATTCGGCGCGGAGAGAGCCACTCTCTGATGCAGTAGGAGCTAGCTACGCCCGGTGAGCATGGTATGATGTTACCACTGAACTGCTGCCTTCCTTCAGCTTTTGAGGTAGGTTGCGGCACTAACATAGTGGCGTACCATGCGGGAAGAAAATGGTTTGCTTGTTGGTGTTATTTGTTTCATAAGCTACGAGACGGAGCACGAAGTCACGCCCGGTGCTTAGCCCGAAGCCGCTTTTTTCTGTCGCACTAGCGATGTGAGATAAGCACAGCGCGGTCGATCTCCGGTCTAGCTTATGAATGTGACCTACTGGACTTCTAGATTGTCTTGCCCCGGTAAACGTGTCGAGGATGAGATCTGATCATTGGTGTCGTGGACAACGATGCGGACATATGAAGGTGAAACAATTCACCTGGAGACTCCAGCTCGATCCGAGAGATTCCGGTGCTCGTTGATCCATTCATGCAATGGTAGGGTGTGTGCAAAAGCCTGTGCTTTGGGAAGTTGTAAAAGAAGTTGCTCTGAGCATCGGCTAGTGGGTTTTGAAGGTATTGATGAATCACTTTTTCATTTCCGCTGCTTCAATGTTTGAAATCACGAAGTTTCCTCCGCGAGCTAAAGCTTTGGTTTGCGCCAGGTTACTTGTAGAAAGATTTTAGGAGAGGGAGAATTCAGGTATTTAAAAGATCGGATCCGATCATATGAGATTACGAGATCCCGAAAAGTTCTTGGAAACATCTCTTACTTGAAAAAAGAAACAATAGAGCTGCTAGTGGATGTTTGCATTGACGGTGTGCGGTGGAAGTATGTATTGCGGAGTTGGGGCGGTAAACAGGTTTGGCTTTTGCGATCCTATTGCAACGTACATGGAAATGTTTTTTCGGTTTGAATGATAGATAAAATTGTATTTTACATGCAGACTCGTTCTTGTGCATGTGTAAGGCGCCCGGCATTTACATACGTGTCGGGGTTGAAGCACTCTCAAGTAGCATCCTTGTCACGAGTTACTTGATTGGTTGATCCGGCATTACAACGTTACTTGATCTATTGGTTTTGCGGCTTGGTAGGGAGATTTGTACAATAAACCAGGCTTCCAAAGGCAACATGTTTCGGTTCTAGGTATTTATCTATGTACGGGGTTACGGAGTATGTATATGTTTTTGGATTGGTATGAGTTGTTTTGGGTTTTGCGCGATTGTGCGATTCATTGCCCAGTGATTGCAGAGGCAGCTTGTTTGCTCTCCCAAAAGATGCTGCCGATTCTTGGCACCTCCAAGGACGTCGTTGGAGCCAATGTTAGTGTCGGTCTTTGCGAGCCTTCCTCCGGTGATCAAACTTGCTATCTTACTGAAAGTGATTTTTAGGTGTCGGGGTCAAATTTGTCATTTTCGGTGAGCCTTCAAGCAAAATTTGCTCACTAAGGAGGCTACTAAAGTTACAGGGCTTTGCTTTCACTCCTTCGAGGTGTCAAAATGTTGGTCCATGTCACCATTCGGGAAATTTGAGTGTACCATCATTCGAGAGGTTTGTTTTTCATCATCATTCCATATTCCAAAGGGTCATTTTACACCTTGTTCATGCTTCGATTGTGCCTACGGTGAGGTTCTGACTTTCCCTCTACAAGTTGCGGAGGATCAGTGATTCTGGATGGTCCAAATCATCATAAAGAAAATTGGCAGCCTAATGTTCATACACCTTCCCCTATCCTTAATGTACCTTATTAGTCACTTCCCATCACTTGACAGCGCCCCCAAATTCCTCATTTCGCACAAACCCTAGTTTCTTGCTACAACTTGGCGATTTTCTAGGCTAGGCCTGTGTTTTTCCTTTTGGACCTTCCCCTCACTAAATTTCTGAGATTCCACTTTCCTACTTTCTAACATCCCTCCCTACCTTTTAAAAATTTCCCCAATAGTTTATAATCCCCTTATCCCCTTCATTTCGCCCCATTTCGACAAATCCCCTTGTTTCACATCGGGATAGGTTTTTCACTAAAATAATGTTTGAGAGAAATAAAAGATGAATTTTGGAAACTTTTGAGAGGTTTGTCCAAAACATGCCAAGGAAGAAAAAACCTCCTTCACGTTTTACAAGGTCTCATTTTTTGGAGAAATGTCAAAAATACGTTTACCTGTGAATTGATGCACCTCTAAAGTGACCTTGGGAAAATCAATATTTATCCTAGCGTGGTTGGCCAAAAGACTTGTTTGATGAGTCAAATGATAGCTATACACAAATATATTTGCAATGAGCTATCATGAGCTCGAGTTTTTAGTTGAGAAGACCTTACGTGCACTGCCAATAGCACTGCGCATGCAGGCGACCTCATTCTGCTCATTTGTGACCCGATCTTGGGGAGATTTGCTGCTGACGGGGTAAATGAACTCCCAAATTAAAAAAATTCCACTTGAGCTGGAAATAAGACTCAAATAGATTTCCAACAAAGGTATGTGCCCAATTTGGACAACTGGGAATGCCTCCAAAAAGCCTCTGCAAAATGAACCTGCCTATGACGTGGCGTATTGGGAGAAGGCGCGAGCGCGCGTGGTGTACGCAGCCTTAGAAAAATTTTCCTGAGTGTAAAGTGCGACGGCACGGTACATCCGGCTGCATTGTGCGCGTTGGGCGAGGGCGCGGTCTGCACGAGAGCCTCCAATGCCGATTTTCCGCGTTTTTCCTCAAAAAATTCAAAACAATTCAATCTCCTGCTTGCTGCGTCCTGTAAGTCAAATCATCTTATAAGTTGCCTTTAGATGCGGTGTTTGGTAGTACCTTTAAGATTGGTTATAAGAATTTGAGTGGTGAAAACATATATACCCTATCATTTGGTAGAAAATTTTCTCTTTTGGGACTGTGTCTTGGTGTTTTAAAACAACTTTAGTGCCAAATATTTCTTTTTCCCCTCCACCACGTTCAGTTCCTTTTCCTCTTCGCTACATAACACTATCACCCACATCCCTTCCCTAATTCACTTACTAAAATTACTCATATCACTTATTCCTAAAATCTCATTATCCTATCCCTAAACCTTACCATCTCTGAGTCGTTACAAAAATCCCCAAATACCATATCTCAAACATATTAAGTGGTTGTCCTACATTTCAAAGTCCACTTGTTGCTCGAACTTACCATCCTTTTCAGCTGGTCCACTACTACTCCTGTCTATCACGATCCTTTCCCATTTGGCATATTTTGATAATTGAAACAAAAGAGCACCAATTTCTCTGCTTTCATACAAAGTCAACATAAACTTGGAAATTAGAGACAAAGGTATCAATTTCTCATCTTTCAACAAAATAAACATATCGTTGGGATGAAACTTTCAACACCGCCTAATGAGAGACGAGATTCATCATATGACCAAGACGGTAATTGCATGCTGCAGCGCATGCACCAAGAGAGGCATCGAGGAGGCGAAAAAGGCATGTTAGATTCCAAATCTTGGTGGACGCTTCCTTGAATGAGACATAGTACTTGATGAGGTCCCTTCCTCCAATTTTTAGCAAATTTGGAAGTAATTTTTGTCACTTTTGAAATTTTGGTTGCAAAGCAGGGTTTTATTACGCAACGTGTAGCCACTTTGTGCACGCGCTTACGTTTGGGAGATCTTGGAGGAGAAAAAAATTTGCATTTTTTGGGTTTTTATGATATTCTCTATGCATGTGAGGAATAGCCCAGACATTTCATCAAAGTCGGGCTGCACTGCGCGAAAAACTCTTGCCATGTGGCCTTTCATGCCACTTTTGCACACGGTAGGAACCGATGTTGAGGCGGGTGCAATTTTGGAGAGGGAGCAAATGGCATCTAGATCCAAAAATTCCACTTGGGTTTGGATAGCAGATAGATAGGGCTTTCCTCTGAGGCTATCACTGGGCTCAGTGCGGACTTCAGGAAGCACCCCAAAAATAGGCTCAGAGTTGGCGCGATGCATTGAAGGTTTTTAGCGCGACGCATAGAAATTTTGCCTCATTTTCACTCTTCGGCTCAAAAGTCGCCCCGTTTTGACTAGATTTACTTTTTCATGTGATGATTGATCTATAATAGATATGCATTTGATAGCTTTCGCATGATGTAATTTTTGCATATATTTACTTGTTCTAGTGGATTCATTCACTAAAAAGTGAAAATTAAATGAATGAATCAGTTTCCTTCCTTATAGAGGCAAGTTGTTTGGCTGCCTAGATTTCAGTTCCATGTTTATAATTGGTTTAAATAACTCCTAGAAGGATGAGATCGACCCATAGAGGCATGGGAATGGGTTGGTCTGGTATATATCATGTATTTTCTGAATCATTTTCAAGGCTGGAACTAGTTGGATACTTGGGAAAAGTTTGGCACCTCATTGTAAATTCATTTCAGATTTTTGGCAAAGGAAAAGGCTGAGTTTTGCGGCACTTGTTGGGATCCTTGTGGCTTATGAGTTTTGATGATGTTCTTCTCGTATGTTATTTTAGAGTTTCATTAATGTTATATGTATGTCATTTCCCTTCTCTATGCTTTTGAGATTAAACAAATGAGTAATTGAGGTAGAATTCATTGATTCTGCGGTGCTTTCTGCATCCAAACTTTTTGTTTTAGTTTGATATATGTTTTTCGTCGGTTTGAAGAGAAGCCTTGCACATCATTTCCCTCTTGACTTCTCAACGATCTTTTCTATCCCTTCATTGAATCTAAAACATCAAAGTAATTGCCTACCCACTGCCCCAACTTGAAATATGCAAGAATTTGGCCTCATCAAGTCCAAAATTGTTTTCCCTTTTTCCAAAAAAACCCCTAAAAATAAGGGAAATCAAACCCTCCTATTTGTTTATCTAGCCTAAGATCAATTTTTTTAGTCATCTCAAGCCCCTTTGAATATTTTCATTGAGATTGACACTGGAGAGAGCCCTCTCCTATCCTCGTAGGAGCCAGCTACGAGTGAGGTGTGGTTTGGTGTTGTCCTTTTTACTGCCTTATTTCAGACCTAAGGTGGATTTGAACTAACAAGCTGACTGCACATGAAAAAAATGGAAAAAGATAAAAAAGGAAGAGTCTTGGCTCAAAACCAAGGCAAAGCGAAAAGACGAGGCAGTCTATTCAAAATTTAAAGGGCATGTAATACGTAGGTAGTTTATTTTACCAAATTAAGAAAACCTTTAAACATTTGTTGTTTCATGTTTTAAGAGGAAGTCAAGAAATAGTAAAATATGACTCGTCTCTTTCGGTTTGAAACGAGCATGAAAGGACAAGTGCTCGATGATATTTTCAAATTTATGCGATCGGTAAAGATCAAAAATGGCTTTGCCGGGTAGTCTAGGTAAAAGGGTGTACTAGGTCCCCATGGTATTTGCCATATACACCTTGGTTATAAAATGAAATAAAAAATCAACCAAGGACTTGATGTACGTGCGGGTAGTCTCACACGAATGTTGTGTTTGGTGTATCACGGTTATAAGGCGCGGGACTGCGAGTTCCTACGGATAAAAGTATTGCAACCTAGAGGGAGTATCCCTTTATATACTCGACGGTACGACGA
This sequence comes from Pinus albicaulis, assembly GCA_034641835.2. NCBI lineage: Eukaryota > Viridiplantae > Streptophyta > Pinopsida > Pinales > Pinaceae > Pinus > Pinus albicaulis. The sequence continues at coordinate 1,283,018,917 of CM076572.1, forward strand.
GCGAGAAAGTCTATACTAGTGTTGTATGTAGGCCAAATGGCGAGCGACAAGCTTTGCTAGGTTTAAAGATGCCGGAACACGTCTCTAGCTTAGACCACTAAATATTTCATTAGGTTTCAATGTTGCCTTAGGTTAATTGAATAAATTTTAAGTTGATATTCTATTTGTTTTTCAATTTCAAGATCCTATAGAATGTTGAATCTCACGAATCCTAAATGCAAGCTACATACACCATAAAATACCATTTCGTTCGATGAAGAGCTATCTACAAGAAATTTAAGAGTTTTCAAGCGATAGAAAATAATAGGAACACACATAAACATTCACTATAGTACCTAATGCAAGCTAACGAAAATGAGAAATCTCCCCTAGAATGACCCGTGCTAGTTATGCGAAAGATTTTTCCAATTCCACAATTTTATTTTTATTTTTCAATGTAATAGAGAGAAAGAGTGCACTAAATGACATGAAAAATAAACATTCACACTAGTTCGAGAATATCAATGTGAGAGTTGAAATGGAACAATCCAAAGCGACTCGGAAGCAAAGAAGACAAGAACTCAAACCAATGTCACAATCTCTCAAATCAAATAAAGATGTTGTGATGGACTTACGAGAAATGTGAGCTATGCTTGGAGTGACTAGAAGCTAAACTAAATGAAAGAGGCAATACTCACTCAGGAGCTCATTCCACCAAATGCAATCACCCACCTGGATCTAGGGAGAGGCGAGATACTGATCAAGCAAATAATGAAGGTGGCTACAAAACAAAAGACCAAAACTCCTACGGGAGGCTCGGCTTATACGAGGCACTAGAAAAACCCTAGGGCTACGATGCTTGGCAAGAAAAGCGGGCACCCTGCTTATTGGTGTCCCGTGTTTTGATAGTTTTGGCAAATCAAAAGACAAGGCGACATTAGAACCAATCTGCGATACGGGAGTCTGGTCCTCCTACTCTCGAGAGAGGGATCTCTCAAATTATTTGTTTTTGCAAAGGTTTATCTTGTGTGCTTTGAGTATTAGTAGTTTTAGACTGAGTTATTAAGTGCAAGTGTTTGTTTATTTGTTTGGTTGGAATTGATACGTGAGAACCTAAAGGTGTCTAGGAAAGATAGATAGAATGAGGAAATGTCGGCTTCATTTGGGGAAATGGAAGGTCAAAAAAAGGTCGTGAAAAAACTTATCAATGGATGTGGGATATCAAAGGAAAATCTAACTTGAGCCGTAGGATCCTTTGGGTTTTGGAATGAGATGGACATCGATGATTTGGAGAGAGAAGTTTAATTCTCAATGAAGGAAATTAGAAAACACTACTTGAACAATAAAGAGTTATTTGATAGACCAAGGCTAACCATGAATTCTACATCATCACACTTCATGCACTAATGACTTCATTAAAATGAAATCTAAGATTACGGGAACACCCTATTTCCTCAAAATTTTTATTTCAAATGACTTAGAAAACATAAAAGATTCAGCGATAATTACAATCATAGAAGAGGGAACACCTAAATACATCTATGATCACAACTATAAATACCTTTAAGCCAAACTTTTCAAGCAAGGACAAGGGGCGAAGATCGGAGAGCAGAACCTCCTTGGCTCACTTTGTAAAGCAAAGAAACTTCAAAGGGAGACTTCAATAATAGCCTTTAAGTGGCTTAACGAGACAAGCGAGGAGAACCATAAATCGTGGCCCAGAAGACCAACTATTCGAAATATTAAGGAAATAAAGCAAGAATGAAGACTAAAGAGAGAGATTAAAGAATCTAAAACACCTCGAGTAGAAGAAAACATAAAACATTGAAGGATAAAACGAGGTCTAAGGTGCTTCGAAGTCATTTCTTAGCCTAAAAATTCCATCCCTCTTTGTATTAAGAATTTATGGAACAAAATGAAAACGGAAACATTAAATAGTTCAAAATACTTCTGACCAGACAACCAAGCTCATGGATCCAATGATAGAGCGTTCTCAGAGAACAAGCATGCGACAACATCATCGGGGCTTCCAAGACTTGAGTTTCTTCTTCAACTTCAATAGACTATGTGTTATTTTAGAGAGTTCCGAGTGTTACAAGCAGGTAATCGAACCAATTTACAATGGATTCCTCAAAAAATTTATAGAGGGATGAGGAGGTCAAAAGAGAAAATATCTTCTCGGAGTTTAGTGATATAGTTGATGCTTCTCGGCCTTTAAGGCCCTCAAGGGAGAAGTCTTATAGATATTTTCTACACGTCATTAATTTGTTTACATTAAGTATTTAAGCTTTCTTTGGAAGCTTATCGTTGACTTTTAAGGCTCCGTGTCATCTTTTGCAATCTCTCTGTTGATATTTTATATTATCTTCTTTGATTTGAAATAACTATTCGAACTTTGCGTAGATATGCTCTATTACGGTCATTATTCGGCCTTTGTTTAATTGTTGTGAAGGCATAGGTGGCAATCTGGTAGAGTCGAGAGGAATCAATTTGCCTGCGACGGGCGGTGGAGCGACATCCTGCTGATACTAATAAATATCCTTGATTTGTCTTTAATTGTGTTTAACTCAACTGGATTAGGCCTTTGATAATCGACTTTAAGCGCAATCCATTAAATTTGTATAATCCATGCTTAATCCTTCATTTTACGATGTGTTTGGGTCTTTGACAGCGATACTCTTTGATTTATTTAATTCTTTGTGTCTTGTTGATGTGCGGGTATGTACGAGTCCACATGGCATCAATGCCCATGAGTCATTGATGAAACGTAGAAAGTGAACTGTATATGGCTTTCACTGTTTGATGGATGAAAGTATGGAGGATCGTCATCCTTGACTCTCATTTTCCTTTTAAAACATTTGAAAACCTTTTTAAATCCACCGCACAATACAAAAATCATTAAGAAATCCTGCATATTTGGTAAAAAAATTCTTAGGAGGTTTCGGGTGGAAGGCTTGTGGTTGTTGGATGGCGGCATCAGCCCGGTGGAGATGCACTGCACACGATGGTCGAGGAGCGGTGGGATCAAATGGTGGAAGAATTAAGTTAGGGACGTTGATCTATAATTGACCATGAAGATCAATGGTCGGGATTAAGTGAAACAATAATGCGAAGGGGTCACATTATTTGGAAAATGAAAGAAAATGCGAAAGAAAAACCAGGTCAAAAACTAACCCTTTGGTGGAGAAAGTGTGAAGAAAATGGACAGTGGGGCTTCGGGATGATCGTGGGCAGTTGGATAGAGATCGGCCCACGAGATCAACGGAGGAGATCATGCGTTGGCGAAAACCTTTAGCAAGGGGTGGAGAAGCGCGTAGCATAAGGGCGGATCTAAATATGCGCCGTTGATGCACGGGAGATCCAACGATGGGAGTACGTGCTGCGACAAAAACACGATAGAAAATGAGGAAAGTGGTTTTGGGAGGAGAGCTGCTTTTCGTAGAGTGAGAAAATCGGCGGGTAGAAGTGTTATTTCCTTTTCGGAGACGCGATATTTGTCACACGGCATGTGGCATAAGAAAACAGCTCACATCACATGATTTTTGAAAAATTATCCTCAGGTGCCTAAAAGTTACACGATATGGGATATTGGCCAGATTAGATATGGGGTCCCGGATACTGAGTATTGGTTTTAGACTAGTCTTAAAGTGCAAGTGTTTGTTTATTTGTTTAGGTTGGAATTGATACGAGAAGAACCTAAAAAGGTCTAGGAAAGATAGATAGAAAGAGGAAATATTAGCTTCATTGGGAAATGGAGTGAGGTCATGACAAACTTATCGATGGATGTGGGATATCAAAGAGAAGAAATCTAACTTGGCCACTGAAGATCTTGGGTTTTGGAATGAGATGGACATAAATGATTTGGAAGAGAGAATTTTAATTCCCAATGAAGAGGGAAATCGAAAATGCTCTTGCTTGAGCAAGTAAAGAGTTATTTGATGAGACGGGGCTAACCATGAGTCTACAAATCACACTTCGAGAAAATAATGACTTTCAAAACAACTTTTAAAATGGAAATTTAAGATTAAGAACACCACTGTTTCCTCAAAGATTTTATTTCAAATGTAGAAAAAAAATAAAAGATTCACTAATAATTGTGAAGTCATAGAAGAGGGAACACCTAAAATACATTTATGATCACAACTTCTAAAAGACCTTTAAGCCAAATGTTGAAGCGAAGGACAAGGGGAAAGATTAGAGCGGACCTCCTTGGCTCACTTTGCCAAGCAAAGAAACTTCAAAGGGAGACTTCAATAATAACCTTTTAAGTAGTAGCGGGCTGTGCGGAGAACCATAAATCATGTTGAAACCAACTATTCGAGGCCATAAAGAAATAAACAAGCATGAGGACTAAAGAGAGAGATTAAAGACTCTAAAATACCTCGGCGAAGAAAACATAAAACGATTGAAGGATAAACGGAGGTTTAAGGTGCTTCCAAAATTCATTTCTTGGCCTAAAAATTTCATCCTCTACGTAGTAAAGAAAATTTATGGAACAAAATGAAAAACGAGGAAAACATTAAAGCGTGGTCGAATACTTCTGACCAATAGCCAAGCTCTATGGATCCAATGATAGAGCCTTCTCAAGAACAAGCATGCGACAGCAACATCATCGGGGCTTCGAAGACTTCAATTTCTTCTTCCACTTCAATAGATACTATGTATTTATTTCGGATATTTTTGGTATTACACACTTGGTAATCAAACAACCAACATTTACTATTGGATTCCTCAACATTTTTTTATAGAGGGAGTGAGGAGGTCGAAAGAGAAAAAATATTTTGGGTTTAATTAATACAATTAATGCTTCTCGGCCTACTGAGGGGCTCAAGGGAGAAGTTTTACGAGATATTTTTCACATGTGTGTAATTGGTTTACATTAAGTATTTCACGCTTTTTTTGGAAGCTTATGTTGACTTTAAGGCTACGTGTCATCTTTTGCAATAACCTCTCTATTTGATAGTTTATATTAGCTTCTTTGATTCGAAATAACTATTCGGTTACAGGGGATGCAGATATGATATGTTCGGTCATTACTAAGCCTTTGTTTAATTGCTTTGTGAAGGCACGGGTGGCAATCGAAGTATGTGTGAGAGGGAATCAATTTTCCTTTGACGAGGCGGAGTGGAGGCATCCTACTGTTTGAGTAAATATCCTTGATTTGTCTTCTTAGCGTGTTTAACTCAGCTCGATTAGGCCTGTCGATAATCGACTTTCATCGCAATCCATGCTTAATCCTTCATTTTTGTTGTGTGTGGGTCTTTGACATTGTTGATACTCTTTTGATTTGATTTAATTCTTTGTGTCTTTTTGATGTGCGGGTATGTGCGAGGTCCACATGGCATCGATGCCCATGATTCATTGATGAAACGCGAGATCATGCTGTATATCGCTTTCCTTTTTTATGGACGAAAGTCTAGAGGATTGTCATCCTCGGCTCTCATTTTCCTTCTAAAACATTTGAAAACCTTTTTAACTCCTGCACAATACAAAAATCATTAAAGAAAATCCTACATATTTGGTAAAAACTTCTTGAAAGGAGGATCCGGGTGGAACATTAGGCGTTGGATGGCGGCATCTGAGTAGTGGAGATCTGCGCATAGTGGGTCAAAAGGAGAGCGGTGGGATCAAATGGTGGAATAATTAAGTTAGGGCCATTGATCTATAATAGACCATGAAGATCAACGATCGGGATTACAAGTGAAATAGTAATGCGAAGGGGGTCACATTATTTGGAAAATGAAAGAAAATACGAGAAAATAAGGTCAAAAAACCCTTTGGCGAGAGAAAATTGTGAAGAAAAATAGGAATCGCCTTCGGGATGATTGTGGGCCGTTGGATGAGATCTTCCCACGAGATCAATAACGGATATCGTGCGTTGAAAACCTCGGGTGAGGGTGGAGCGATGTGGCGGCGTACATCCGGGTCGTTGATCGCCGAGAGATCGACGGTGGGAGTCGTACGCGATAAAACACAATAGAAAATGAGGAAAGTGGTTTTGGGAGGGCAAAAAAACTGTTTTCGCATGAGAAAAAGGTGGGTAGGTGGTATTTCCTTTTCGAACGCGATATGCATCCCCGCCCGACAAGTGGCATCAGAAAAGAGCTCACATCGTGTGATTTTTTGAAAATTATCTCCAGTGCTAAAAGTTACGCGATATCGGATGCCGACCATTAAATGCGGGGTCCCGGATCTAACGAGCCGGAGAGCGAGGCCCAAATTTGGAAAGATGTGAGAAGCGGGGATGGGTGGTTTTCACTGTGGGTAGTACCGATTAGGGGGATTGGCGGAGTGAGGATTAGTTCGAGAGGTAGGACCCACAGGGAGACGAGCTCGTCGGGTTAAACATGGGCGCGTTGGATGTGAGGATCGAGGCGGAGATTGCATCACGGGGAATAAAGGAAATAATACAATGGCGAGAGAGAGTTAATCCGGCCATTGATCTCACGAGATCAATGGCTGAAATTTGCTATTTTATGAGCGGGGGCGCATAAAATATAACCAAAATCAAGAGACGCATTCTAGACCGTCGATCTAGACACGTCGACGCGCGAATGCAATCGAGGCTCGAGCGATAAGCGGGGCAAAAGAACATGGAGTGTGATGATGCGATTGATTATGAGCCGCCGATCTGTAGATCAGATCGACGTACGAGAGAATGGATCGGGGAATGTCAATCGAGGAAATAAAATGTGCCGATGAAAAAGTTTCGATGTGATTTGGCGCAATCTGATTAGTCACGGGATCAACGACGGATATTGTTTCACATCGTACTACACGCGAAACCCTTCAATTCATAAAAACAAAAGATTTAATATAATACAAAGGCTTTTTGGCTTCGAGTGGGATTTATATATACATGGATTGGCGCCCGTCATGGGGCCATGGATTATATGGGAAATGATAGGCTTGGGGCTTAAAAAACGAAAAAGGGCCAATCGGATCGGAGATAAAACAATGGTCTTTCAATCTACCCATTTGATATTTTCCAATGCGATCGGCACTTCGGGACTTTTAGCTCTTGGTCCCGGGCATAAGTTATATGGAATAAAAAATGGAAGGCGAGGTTTATACAAATGGGGCTCAATCGCATCGGAAATTTTTATGCGGGACCTTTTAATCTACTCATTTACATTAAGAAACGTTGCACAGACAAGTTTAGACCAAACTTAGAAAAAAAGTGGGTTTTACGACTTTACAAATAAAAATATGCATCGAGAGATGGATTTTTACAATGTTTTAGCACAATTGCGGGCTCTGTAGGGTTATAGGAAGCGGGAAAGAGGCTCGGGGCTTATAACCGGGAGGCTAATCGCAATCGAGAGGTCTCACTATAACAAATATACATGTGCGCTCCAATTTTTCCGATGTGATAAGCACCAAAAGGGGGCTAGTGCTTGGTTCGGCGGCTGGGCATATGTGGGGAAGTGGTTAGGACTTGGCCTAAAGGAGATTAAGTCCATAGTTTAAAAAAAGCTTATTTTTTATGAATTTTTTTGAGGATTTTGATGGATTTGGGGGTTTCGGCGAGGCTTTAGAAAGGAGTTTTAAACTCGTAAAGAAGATTTTTATGAAGGGAAAAAATAGGAGACAAATGGAAAATAGAAGAATTCCATGGGAATGAAATGGTTGAAAATGAAGGTTAGTTTGAGTGAAGAATCTAAGAGAAAATGGGATTTTTACAACGATCTTTTCTTCATGGAAAAACAACGCAGACTACGAGTTCAAAACGGGAGCTGGGCAGTGACTATTAACCAAAGGATAGAATATCTTCGGAAAAGACTTTAAGCATCAACAATTTTTTGAAGCAAAATTATTTCTTGAAGGCTATCAAAAAATGATTTAGCCACCCGATGGACATGGAAAAATTTTATAGGTGGCTAACGGTGGCTCCGGTTGGGGATGGTGCCTTTTTCGAAGGCATCGAAAGAATTTCAGACTTGCATTCCTTTGGAGGTTGATAAATGCCTTAATCCATTGGGTTGTCTTTCTTCATTTGGGTGATCTTCCTTTGGCTCTGAAAAATATAAGCAACCATGAAAAAATAATGGATTTTCATCAACACAAGCTTTCTACCTACCCAATCCTGGCGATCTAACATTTTTTCTTCTTTAGAGTGCACTTGGATTGGCAAAACTCTCTCTCAACATTTTATTCTTTTGAAAGCATGAAATACAATCTATTTATATCCTTATTTCTCCATGAACTTGGATTAAACGGTGAGTTCATATGCTTCTCTACCTAATCAACTAATCTGTTAGGATTAAAACGGTCTAATAGATTTTTATTCACTAATTTCTAAAACAGAAATTTAAAGCATACAAGTCAGGATTGAACAGTCTAACTTGTTGCTAATCTATGGCATAAAACAACAAGCTACACATAGATATTATTTTGCAAAAAATTAAATCAAAATGGAAGGCTTAAGATCTGAAAGTTCAAGCACTTCCTTCATCCTTTTTCAGCTCTATTTTTACTTTTGTCGGAGTTGTTCTTTGCTTGTTTTCTAGTTTAGATTTCGAGCTAATTAGAACCATTTTTAACTCTGTTTTGACTCAAAATTTGAAACAGAATGGAGTCATTCCTCTCTTTGAGAACTACGTTCGGATTTTGAGCATGTTTGAACCTTTAATTTCTAACCTAATCTACTACTCGATAAGACAATATTACGTTGTTTGGCAAATCAAATTTTTCTAACCTATCAGTAGGTCAATTTAAAAAATAATTAGCCATGATTAGGGCCGTATGGCTAACCATAAGTGTGTTTTAGTAGTGTCTTTTTGGAGCTTGCACACTTTCGGATTTTGATTCTCTTTTTGGTATAAATTTTATTACCTTTATTGTTTTTACAATCCGCCCTCTTTTCTTCTTTCGTTTTTGTATTTTTATTTTTATAACTTTGAATGAAACATTCAAAACATGTTATTTACAATGAAAAATAAAAATGATTTGAAACTCATGATTCCTCGGCAAAAGTAATGCTTTAGCATCCTACCATTGACAAGACCTCCATATAGATCTTCTCCATTCAATTCTTTAAAGAAAAATGCATCGTGACCCCTCTCAACATGAACAATATAGGGACCTTTCCACCCAAATTCTCAAACTTGCCATGTTTTCCCTTCTCTTCTGTCCTTGAATCCCATTTAAGAACAACATTTCAAACCTACAGGGAAATTGTTTTCCTTAGTCTTATCAAATACTTTTCTTTCACACTTTCTTGGACTAGCTGCGTTCTTTCATATACTTCTTCTACAGTTTCTTCAGTAAATGGATGGTTTAGGTTGTTTCTTCTGCCGCATATCATTCTCTTCAACCTGCACTTCTTGAGCGAGCTTCATGACTATAACTCCTAATAAGGTGGGAAACATTGCATCCATTCCATAGACTAGGCGATGGGGACATATTTATGGACTTATTTGTAGTTAACCTATCAACCCATAAGGATGAACCAACTTACGCACTGCCACTTGATTTCGATTCTATTCCAACAACTTTTTGACGATATTGATGAGGCTTTTTGTTCGAAGATTCAAATAATCCATTTCCTTGGGGATAGTAAGCAATGGAATGGCCCAAGGTTATGTGGTATTTATACACGAGAAATCAACCATATTCTTATATTTAAAAGCACACTTGACATTGTCTGGTATGATTTTTCTAGACAGACCAAATATGGATAGGATATTTGTTTCAAAACTTAATAATGATAGATTCATTAGCATTTCTGGAGGTATAGCTTCTATCCACTTGGTAAAGAATTCGAGTGGCTATGAGGATCCAATTATGTTGGGATGAGGAGGATGGGTGAATTTCCCCCGAGTGAAGTTTAAACCCATTTTTGAAAAGGTGCCTCGGCGTACGTAGGATGTAAGGAGTAAGGAAGAAGTTTTCTTTTTCCATAAAAAATTTGACACTTATGGCAAGACATGACCAAATTTTGAGTATCTTGAAAAGGGTAGGCCAATAGTAACGGATCTAAGAATTTTTGTTTGCTATGGCTTTCCGAGTAGAGGTGTCACATTCTCCATCATGCAACTAATGCATGATTTTCCTGCAACATCTTCAAGTAAACATTTAAGAAAAATTCCAACAACATTTTTCCAATATAATACCCCATCTAAGATGCAATAACTCAAATATTTTTGTTTAAAAAATCTAGCTTTAGTTTTAGACAAAGAAGGAGGGGCATTTAAATATAAAAGAACATAAATCATGTCAGCATACCAAGGAGAATTCAGAAATGTTTTTTCAATGAAAGGAGCAGTAGATTCTTCTATTTCTTCCAACACATCTACCATATTCATATCTAGTGCTAGAAGTTAGACTCCAGCCATAAGTTTTTCTAATCCTTGCCCTTTAACTAGTTTGGTGGGCTTGATTTCTAAGTCATACTCAAGAATAGTTGCAATCCATTTTCCCCTTTTACCATCAGTGGTCTTGACTTAGAATGTCTTTGACAATAGTATGTGGAACAAAAGCAATTATGTGAGAGTGTAAAATATAGACTCTAAAGTCCTTTAAAGATTTCACTAATGCTAAGGCTTGCTTCTCCATTATGTTTATATTTGAGAGGAGCATCTCTTAAGGCCCTACTAAAGAAGGATATTGGTTTTTTCTTGCCCCAAGTCATTCTTTTGAAGTATCACTTGTAGAGATATGGTATGTTCGGATGCAAAGAAAAGATATAAAAGTCTTTGGTAAAATCTGACTAATCGTGGATCTGGTGTTTGAGTAAGAGCTTGTTTGACCGAGTTCGAATGATTTTTTAGGCGTGGTAAAGTCCATTTTACACCTACATCTCTCTTAAGCATGTTTGTAATGTTTTTTTAATAGCTCGTTAAGATTGGGGATAAACCTCCTTAGAAAATTAATCTTTCCAATGAAAGATTGTAATTCTTTGAGGCTTCTTGGATGGTTGATTTGCAATATGCCATCTATCCTTGTAGGATCTATTTTGATTCCCTCTTCTGAAATTAGATGGCCAAGAAGTTTACCTTCTTGGAGGCCAAAGAGTGTCTTCTTGGGATTCAATGAAAGCTAAATTTCCCTACTTTTTCTCAAAAAAAGTTCTCAAGTGAATCAAATGTTCTTCATCGGCTTTTTGAGAAAACGAGTTATGTCACAAAAGGTAAATGATTATGAAATAGACAATATCTTCAAAGAAGGCTATGTCCATGGCCCTTTGGAAGGTGGCCTCTGTGTTCATCAATCCGAAAGGCATTTTGACATACATAAAGGTGCCCCAAGGTGTGGTAAAAAGCGCTTTTGATTTGATCACTTGGGAGCACTAAAACACAGTTGTAACTTGAGAACCCATCTAAGAGGGATATCCTTTTTGAACCAACTACCCTTTGAAGTATATGGTCCATTTTGGGTAAGGGGTATTTGTATTTTTAAAGAGGCCCTATTTAAATTTCTGAAATCAATACAGAGCTCTGATTTCCCTATTTTCTTTCTATCGAAACTAAGTTTGATACCCATGCTGAATATATAACGGGTACTATGATCCTAGAATCATGCATATTTTCAATTTATGCCTTAAATAAAGGGATTAAAAGAGGGTTTATTCTCCTTAGCTTTTATTTGAAAGGATTTTGATTTTCTTTGAGGGGAATTTTGTGTTGAATGATGCTGGTATCATATGATTTCAGATTTTTGTACCCCCAAGCAAAAACATCTTTAAATTATTTGAACAACTCTATGTATTACAATTCTTATGTAGTAGTGGAGAGTGCTAGACACCTTAATCATCTTGGGTTCTACTAGGTCGCTTATGTTATGCTCTTCTACATTTGTTTCCATAGGCTCCATTCTCGGTTCTTTGGCTACATTGTTAAAGTTGGAAAGGTGTTCTAAAGGTGTGAGACCTCTTGGAATCGTATCGTTCTTGCATTGTAAAACTTCCAAGTCTTCTTGGTCTATGTTGTCAATTATCTCTACTTCAAAAGGATTCTCATAATAATTTATATCAATAGAATAAGTCATTTCAACTTTTGGGATTTTTTCAATATATAAACAATTTTCTTTGTGGGCCGGTTTCGATATTGGCATGTCGAAATCGTCGATTTCAAGAAATCATCTACGTGTTTGTCGCAATCAAACACTCTGCCGTTGATCTTCGTGTTAGACGCTCAAATCTACCCTCGAGGCTGAAATGAAGTAAACTCAAGGCTACATCAAACCACGCTCGGCCCTCGTAGCTAGCCCTACGAGGACGGAGAGGGCTCTCTCCCGTCAATCTCGAGAAAATAAGCAATAGGATGCGAGATGGCTTACAATAAGAACTGATTTTAGGCTAGTAAAGAGATAAGAATGTTTGTTTTTTGGTTTTTTGGGTTTTCGCTGGAGTAATGGGAAAACAAATTTTGGGTCCGGGGATAAGGTCAGACCTTTGCAGAGTTCAAGCTGGGGCGAGGTAGGTGATGATCTTGATGCTTTGAATTGGATATATGGATAGATTAGACCGACGAGGAGCTGAAGAGGGCAAAGAAGAACTTGGATCCTCTCCAAACAGCTGAAAACATATAGAACTAACCGAATTCAAAGGCCAAGCACTGTAAACAATGGATTCAACCTTATTCACTCATTCAATTTAGTTCAGAAGCATAATGAAAGGATGGCATACATTAAACATGAAGAAACTTACAGTAAACAAAGAAGAAACACCATCAAGAACAAAACACCACAAGGATCCCAACAAGTGCCGCAAAACCCCTGATCTTTCCTTAGCCAAAATATGAAAAATATGTACAATGATATCAAAAGTATCCCAAGAGTCCAACCTGTAGAATGCCTCAGAAATTACAATATCTAGATCACTCTAACACCTTTCCCCACCTCTAGGGGTCGAATTCCCTCTTCAGGGATCAGTTTCAACCAATTCTAATCATGGAACTACAATCTAGGCAGCTAACAACTTGCCTCTAAAAGAGTGGAAACTGATCCATTACATGATTTTTTACCCTTTTGAGAGTGAATCTTTTAGAATAGATAAAAATGAGCCAAAGTTACATGCCAAACATGAATTTACATCATAAAAACCCAAAAATTCCATCCACAAGTAAAACTAGTCCATACTAGGCGAAAATCTGAGCTGGCAGCTGAAAATTCAGGAAAAATTTAAGTGGGTCGCTCTTGAGCCGAGTGGGTCGCGCGTTTTCCAGCCTGAATTTGAGGTACTTCCCGGAATCCAAATTGAGCTCATGATAGCTCGTTGGAAGGCCCTCGATGTGGACTATCCAACCCAAGTGGAATTTCTGAATTTGGAGCTCATTTGACCCTCCAAAACCTCATTCTCCCAGAAATACTTCCTGCTGGTGCAAAAGGTGGCAGCAAGGTGGTTTTCATGGTGTTTTTGAGCTCTTTGACCATCCAGATTTTGATGAAATGCTTAGTTGATTTCTGAGGATGCATAACTAACCATGAAAAATCCAAAAATGCAAAAATTTCCTCCAGAAAGTGTCCCATAAAAAAGTGAGCGTATGAGGGTGAGACCCACTTAACTGAAAAACCTGTTTTTAGACCAAAAAATTTCAAAATGACAAAATTTTCTCCGAATTTGCTCAAATTCGGAGTGAAGACCCCCCATCATGTATCTTTCTCAGCCAACAAAGCCTCGGCCAAAATCTGAAGTGGATTAGTCCTTTTCCGCCGTCTTAGTGCTCTCCTGGTGCATGCAGCTCCTCTGGTGAAAACACTGTCTCGGTTGTATGTGTTGGTCTCTATCATGGTGTCACAATGTGTATGAAAGTATACTGATATGGTTATGATGAAAACAAGTGTTTGGTGTACGCTCCAATGTCAGATGTGTCACATATATGTCAAAGTGCTATAGGAAATATCACAATGGGAAAAAGACTATCACAAGGAACTTGAATGGAAAATAGCCACTCTTTGACTACATGGGGATTTGACACATGAATAGGAATGAGTATAGTGTAGGTCAATAGAAATAGCCCTTGCAACGTTTGAAAATGTCAATGGAGGATGTGGACAAGTGAAAATGGGACTATGTCATAACATGAATGATGAATAGTGTGAAAATGACAATGGCAATAACAATGAGAGCAGTGATGTAATGGCAATAAGAGAGCGTGAGGCTGAGGTAAATAATGAGCAGGGACACCACAGACAGTAGAGGCATGAGCATATATATCAACAACACAACCTTGGAAATCCTTAACAAGACTATCAACATGTCTTTCAAAACCTTAAGAAATGAATTTGCAATGAACATAGGTTTCACGTTTCTCCACATCAAACATTTGTTTCTCCACTTTCAAAACACCATAATCATGTCCAAAAATCACTGAGCAATGTTTAAAAACCTACTTGCAAGTTGTTGGAGTCAACTTGAATCAAAACTGGGCGCAAAACACAAATTTCTGGGCTTTGTTGTTTAAGTGGGTCGCTCCCATTCATTTTTACACTGGCTGAAATGCTCAAGTGGGTCGCTCCCCTCAAGTGGGTCGCTCTTGCCTCTTGCCACATAGTGCATTTTTCGGGAAGCTTTTCGAGGCCTTCCCGGTGTCCAAATTGAGCGTGTGATAGCTCGTTGGAAAGCTATTGGAGTCTAATTTCCAACACAAGTGGAATTATGCAATTTGGATTCCATTTACTCTGTCAAAAAGCAAATCTCCCAACACTAGTCAAAATGATCAGAATGAGGCTGCCTCAAGGCAGAGTGCTGTTGCAGTCAACTTTTGAAGGTCTTCCTCAACTCCAAATTGAGCTCAGGATAGCTCATTGGAAAGGTATTTCTGTCTAGTTATCATTTGATTCATCATGCAAGTCATTTGGCCAACCATGCTAGGAGAAAACTTGATTTTCCCAAGGTCACTTCAGAGGTGCATTCAATTCTCCTGAGACAACGGTATTGTTGACATTTATCTAAAACCATGATACCTGTGTAAAAAGTGAAGGAGGTTTTTCTTCCTTGGCATGTTGTGGACAAAATATTCTCTCAGTTTTCCAAAATTCATCTTTGATTGCTCTGAAAAATCTTTTGAGTGAAACTTACCCCGATGTGTGAAACAAGGGATTTTGTCGAAATGAAGCGAAATGAAGGGGATAAGGGGCTTCTAAATTCTTGGGGAAATTTTGGGAAGTAGGGAGGGATGTTAGGAAGCAGGGGGAAGTGGAATCACAGAGATTGAGTGAGGGGAAGGGGTCCAAAAGGGCAAAACACAGGCCTAGCCTAGAAAATTGCCAAGTTTTGGCTAGAAACTAGGGTTTGTGGAAAAATGAGGAATTTGAGGGATCTCAGTGATGGGAAGTGTTTAATAAGGTATATTAAGGATAGGGGAAGGTGTGTGAACATCAAGATACAAGTTTTTCCGACGATTTGACCATCCAAGAGAAATTACCTCCAAAACCCTAGGAGAGGGAAATGGACCTTACCTAGGCACAACTGAAGCATGAACAAGATGTAAAATGACTCAATGGAACTTGACATGATGATGAAAACCCTCTGAATGATGGCACACTCAGCTGAATGGTGACATGGACCGACATTTGGACAAATTTGAAAAGAGTGAAAACAAACCCTAGACCTAATGCCTAGTGACCAAATTTTGCTTGAAGACTCATTGAAATGACAAAATTTGACCTCGACACCTTAAAATCACTTTGTAAGAGCATGTTTGATCACTGAAGGAAAGCTGCAAAGGCTGACACTAACATTGGCTCCAATGGGGATGGTAGCTCCTTGGAGGTGCCAAGAACGGCAGATCTTTGGGAGAGCAGACCAGTGCCTTCATCCATTGGGCGATGGAATCAAAAACTCAAACTGAAATGCATGACTGAAAACTGATGACTTGATGACACAAATTGAATCTCACTCAACTAAAAACTAACTCGATACTTAAACACAACCGAAAAACTGGAAATATGCTCAAAGTAGAGCTTATTCAATACAACCTACTCTAATTGTGCTTTACACCACCCGATCAAGTGAAATGGAACAGCCAATGAAACCATGTAAGCATGCTGCCGGCTGTTTGATTTCTTCCCACATGCTTACTGATGCACAGGAAAAGGAAAGAATCGAAATGCAACTCCCATGGAAACTTTGAACCAAGTGGACTGCTGATAAACTTGCAAAGCATAAATTGACTGGAAGACATCAAGAATACTGCGAATGGATCTTCATAAACATAGCTCTGGTCCAGATAATCTCCATACCTTGATCTTAAACTTTTCCTCACATCTGCGGTGCTTTTCTTTGGTGATTGCAGCAAGCTGTCAAAAGGATCCTGAAATTCATGAAAAATCAAACTCTGTTGCTGATTCCAGACAGAACAAAAGCCTCCTTCATCAATCTCCTCATATGTATGGAAATCTTGACATGTGCTATGCAATGAACAATCTGTTAAACAAGACAATGAAGGTGATCTTTGAATAAGATTATCATCAACATTCTTTTCAGGCACATGGTTAGCTAATGGAGCAGAATTTTTATAACAAACATCATCCAACACACGAGCAATGGGATCATCAAAAACTTGAGAAGAGTGTTGTAATGTATCCATTGAAACTGTACGACCTCCTTCTGGCTGTTCATCTTTTCTTTGAGATATATTATGAAGATTCTGCCTTATAAACTGAAATGCTTCAAAACAAAAGGGTATAGAATCTTCCTGCATCATCAAATTATGTATTTCATCTTCCACAACTTCATCTGTAATCTGACCTTCAATTGCATTAGATGGCTACAAATCTGATGCTACAAGCTGCTCAAAAATCTCGTTATCCGTCTCATCCTCAACATTAACACTGAGAGATTGCTGATTTCCTATGGGCTGCTCATTTGAAGATTTACTATGCAATTTTTTTCTCAAAAACTGAAATGATTCAAAACATAAAGGTACGGAGTCACCTTGAATCATTAAATCATGTGTCCCCACTTCCAAATCTTCAGCCGCAACTTGACAATCAATGACTTTCGAGGGCTGAAAATCTGAATATGAGAAGTTTTGAACAAGGCTTTCATTGCCCTCTAGATGGTCCAAATCAAGGCTTGTTGACGTTTGATTTCTGATTGCATGAAATTTATCTCTAATGAACTGAAACGAATCAAAACACAAAGGCAAAGATCCTTCACTTACATCAAAATTTTCTGCACTTTCCTCATCATTGCCATAGCTGATATGCATCGGTTGATCACTGTACTCGAGCTGCTGAAAGTGAACTTCCTCCTCGCACAAACTAGCTACTGATTTGTCTGCAAGATTAGCTTCTGTTTGGAGAACATAATCATCATCATACCGATCAAACTGAGGCAATTCATCATCAAACATACACATCATATCAACAGCTCTCTCTTCTTCACAATGATCTATAAAACAATCACTATGACTACTGGGATCAGAAACAAAATGTTTTGGATCAGCAACTTGTTCTTGAATGTCATTTTCATTTTTTGCAGTCATTTTCCGCACCATCTCTTCTACTGTGTTTACGAAAAGATCAAGATTTTCCTCTGAAAGTGTCAGCTGCTCTGAAACATTCTTCTTTTCTTCTTCCTTCAACCTTGCCCTCAAGATCAGCAAATGAGACTCCATTTCCGGATCAAAGGCATATATTCAATTCAAAGCATCAAGACCTTCTCCTTCTCAGCTGAAACTCCATTTCCGGATCAAAGGCACCCGGTTTGTGCAAGAGAGCAGATCTAGGAGAAGGTCTTATATCAACTGGCATCGAATAATAAACTTGGTTAAATCTAGCAGAAAATTGTTGTACTGTCTCACCTGGCATTCTTTTCAACTGGTTATACTCCTCTATAATCAACAAAAATTTATGTCCGATCATCCACCTGTCAAGGAAAACTTTGACAAACTGCTGAAAATCTGTGATGCTCGCATCAGGCAGAGCTTTGAACCAACTCTTCACTTGGCCTTGCAAAGAAAGAGCAAAAAGCCTAATACTAACATCTTCATCATCAACTTCAAAAAGATCTAGAAAAGTCTCAACATTCTGCACATGTTGCTCAGCGTTAACATTGTTACATTCACCGTCAAATCTTGGTAGATATAGATCATAATTTGCAGGAAAAGCATGAAGAACAGAAGGTAAAACAAGAGGTTTGTACCGATCTGGAATTTTACAAGGTGTAGGGGCATGTACAAGAGCTGTGGGATTAGTTTTGTTTTCTGGCTCATCACTCTGTAGAGAGTCATCATAAGATGTGGGAAAAGTGAGGAGGCCAGGATCAAAGGGAAACTCAGCATTTACACTCTTTGAATAGATCAAGTGAAGATTTTGATCATCTTTCTCATACAAAAATTTTTGAAAAACTTTCAGGACAGCTTCAAGACCAGCGAAGAAGTAATTTACAAGAAAGCAGATTAGATCCTGAATACCATTCCACTTTAGATACCTGAACTTTGTGTAAGATCCTTCCATTTTCTCAAAGAAAGAGTCAGTCCTCCAGTGGAGTCTCTACTTTGAATTGGAGTCACCAGGTGAATGATTTCAGCCTTCTTATGTCTGATCGTTGTCCACCATCAACCATCAGATCTGAACTCGATACATGTACTGGGGGAATTCGCAAATCAAGGGACACATTCACAAGCTAAACCGGAGATCGACTGAAGCAGCTTTTATCTACTATGCACTCGCAGAGCAATGTGCAGTTCGAAGGCTACCTGGCGTGACTTCAGACTCCGTCTATAGCAAATGAAAGTAACAAGCAAACCATTTTCTTTCCCAGTATGGTCGCCACTATGTTAGCACTCAAATCTACCTCAGGCTGAAATGAAGTAAAACTCAAGGCTACATCAAACCACGCTCAGCCTCGTAGCTAGCCCTACGAGGACAGGAGAGGGCTCTCTCCGCCAATCTCGAGAAAATAAGCAATAGGATGCGAGATGACTTACAATAAGAACTGATTTTAGGCTAGTAAAGAGATAAGTATGTTTGATTTTTGGTTTTTTGGTTTTTCGCTGGAGTAATGGGAAAACAAATTTTGGGTCCGGGGATAAGGTCAGACCTTTGCAGAGTTCAAGCTGGGGCGAGGTAGGTGATGATCTTGATGCTTTAAATTGGATATATGGATAGATTAGACCGACGAGGAGCTGGAGAGGGCAAAGAAGAACTTGGATCCTCTCCAAACAGCTGAAAACATATAGAACTAACTGAATTCAAAGGCTAAGCACTGTAAACAATGGATTCAACCTTATTTCACTCATTCAATTTAGTTCAGAAGCATAATGAAAGGATGGCATACATTAAACATGAAGAAAATTACAGTAAACAAAGAAGAAACACCATCAAGAACAGAACACCACAAGGATCCCAACAAGTGCCGCAAAACCCCTGATCTTTCCTTAGCCAAAATATGAAAATATGTACAATGATATCAAAAGTATCCCAAGAGTCCAACCTCTCCAACCTCTGAAAATGATTGAGAAATTACAATATATAGATCACTCTAACACCTTTCCCTACCTCTAGGGGTCGAATTCCCTCTTCAGGGATCAGTTTCAACCAATTCTAATCATGGAACTACAATCTAGGCAGCTAACAACTTGCCTCTAAAAGAGTGGAAACTGATCCATTACATGATTTTTTACCCTTTTGAGAGTGAATCTTCTAGAATAGATAAAAATGAGCCAAAGTTACATGTCAAACATGAATTTACATCATAAAAACCCAAAAATTCCATCCACAAGCAAAACTGGTCCATACTAGGCGAAAATCTGAGCTGGCAGTTGAAAATTCAGCAAAAATTTAAGTGGGTCGCATTTGAGCCGAGTGGGTCGCATTTTTTCCAGCCTGAATTTGAGGTACTTCCCGGCATCCAAATTGACCTCATGATAGCTCGTTGGAAAGCCCTGGATGTCTACTATCCAACCCAAGTGGAATTTCCCAATTTGGAGCTCATTTGACCCTCCAAAACTTCTTTCTCCCAGAAGTACTTCCTGCTGGTGCAAAAGGTGGCAGCAAGGTGGTTTTCATGGTGTTTTTGAGCTCTTTGACCATCCATATTTTGATGAAATGCTTAGTTGATTTCTGAGGATGCATAACTAACCATGAAAAATCCAAAAATGAAAAAATTTCCTCCAGCAAGTGTCCCAAAAAAAAGTGAGCGCATGAGTGCGCGACCCGCTTAACTGAAAAACCTGTTTTTGAGACCAAAAATTTGAAAATGACAAAATTTTCTCCGAATTTGCCCAAATTCGGAGCGAAGATCCTCCATCATGTATCTTGCTCATTCAATGAAGCCTCGGCCAAAATCCGGAGTGGATCAGGCCTTTTCCGCCATTTTAGTGCTCTCCTGGTGCATGCAGTTCCTGTGGTGAAAACACTGTCTCGGTTGTATGTGTCGGTCTCTATCATGGCGTCACAATGTGTATGAAAGTATACTGATATGGTTATGATGAAAAAAAGAGTTTGGTGTATGCTCCAATGTCAGATGTGTCACATATATGTCAAGGTGCTATAGGAAATATCACAATGGGAAAAGGACTGTCACAAGGAATTTGAATGGAAAATAGCCACTCTTTGACTACATGGGGATTTGACACATGAATAGGAATGAGTGTAGTGTAGGTCAATAGAAATAGCCCTTGCAACGTTTAACAATATCAATGGAGGATGTGGACAAGTAAAAATGGGACTATGTCATAACATGAATGATGAATAGTGTGAAAATGACAATGGCAATAACAATGAGAGCAGTGATGTAATGGCAATGAGAGAGCGTGAGGCTGAGGTAAATAATGAGCAGGGACACCACAGAAAGTAGAGGCATGAGCATATATATCAACAACACAACCTTGGAAATCCTTCACAAGACTATCAACATGTCTCTCAAAACCCTAAGAAATGAATTTGCAATGAACATAGGTTTTACGTTTCTCCACATCAAACATTTATTTCTCCACTTTCAAAACACCATAATCATGTCCAAAAATCACTGAGCAATGTTTAAAAACCTACTTGCAAGTTGTTGGAGTCAACTTGAATCAAAACTGGGCGCAAAACACAAATTTCTGGGCTTTGTTGTTTAAGTGGGTCGCTCCCATTCATTTTTACACTGGCTGAAATGCTCAAGTGGGTCGCTCCCCTCAAGTGGGTCGCTCTTGCCTCTTGCCACATAGTGCATTTTTCGGGAAGCTTTTTGAGGCCTTCCCGGTGTCCAAATTGAGCGTGTGATAGCTCGTTGGAAATCTATTGGAGTCTACTTTCCAACACAAGTGGAATTATGCAATTTGGATTCCATGTACCCTATCAAAAATCAAATCTCCCAACACTAGTCAAAATGATCAGAATGAGGCTGCCTCAAGGCAGAGTGCTGTTGCAGTCAACGTTTGAAGGTCTTCCTCAACTCCAAATTGAGCTCATGATAGCTCATTGGAAAGGTATTTATGTCTAGTTATCATTTTACTCATCATGTAAGTCATTTGGCCAACCATGCTAGGAGAAAACTTGATTTTCCCAAGGTCACTTCAGAGGTGCATTCAATTCTCCTGAGACAACGGTATTTTTGACATTTCTCTAAAAAAATGATACCTGTGTAAAACGTGAAGGAGGTTTTTCTTCCTTGGAATGTTTTGGACAAAAACCTCTCTCATTGTTCCAAAATTCATCTTTTATTGCTCTGAAAAATCTTTTGAGTGAAACTTACCCCGATGTGTGAAACAAGGGATTTTGTCGAAATGAAGCGAAATGAAGGGGATAAGGGGCTTATAAATTCTTGGGGAAATTTTTGGAAGTAGGGAGGGATGTTAGGAAGCAGGGGGAAGTGGAATCACAGAGATTGAGTGAGGGGAAGGGGTCCAAAAGGGCAAAACACAGGCCTAGCCTAGGAAATTGCCAAGTTTTGGCTAGAAACTAGGGTTTGTGCAAAAATGAGGAATTTGGGGGATCTCAGTGATGGGAAGTGTTTAATGAGGTATATTAAGGATAGGGGAAGGTGTTTGAACATCAGGATACAAGTTTTTCTGACGATTTGACCATCCAAGAGAAATTACCTCCAAAACCCTAGGAGAGGGAAATGGACCTTACCTAGGCACAACTGAAGCATGAAAAAGATGTAAAATGACTCAATGGAACTTGACATGATGATGGCAACCCCCTGAATGATGATACACTCAGCTGAATGGTGACATGGACTGACATTTGGACAAATTTGAAAAGAGTGAAAACCAACCCTAGACCTAATGCCTAGTGACCAAATTTTGCTTGAAGACTCATTGAAATGACAAAATTTGACCTTGAAACCTTAAAATCACTTTGTAAGAGCATGTTTGATCACTGGAGGAAGGCTTGGACAACTTTGGAAGGAGTGAAAACAAACCCTAGACCTAATGCCTAGTGACCAAATTTTGCTTGAAAACTCATTGAAATGACAAAATTTGACCTTGACACCTTAAAATCACTTTGTAAGAGCATGTTTGATCACTGGAGGAAGGCTGCAACTAACACAAATAAGAGGGATTTAGTGGAAGACTTAGATTTTTCATTAAGCACAAAACATAGTAGCTGTTGAACCTAGTAATAGTCAACTCTGATGTATGCCTTGATACAAAGTCTTTAAGACAATTTAAGGATAAGCCTCATACATATATATTGGCTAGCTGCTCATTAAAGATCAAGTATGATCTGAAGTTCACTATTGGTCTAATAAAAGGAAAAGTACTATATCTCCTAGTGACCATCTTCATTTCTTTGTATCACAAATCAAAGGTTGATGTCTGTTCTCTGGAAGCACCATTGCAGCTGAATGTATAAAACAGCAAGCATGAATTTCTATGACAATGCCAACAACTGAAGAGTTCATCTCAGACACCAATTTTACTGGTTTCTAAAGAATATAATCCCCACTAGCAGGAGATATTTTAGGCATTGTCCAACCACTATATTATATTGACAAGAGATTCCCATTTGCAGTACAATTATACCAAAGAAATCAATGCCAAAAAAATATGCCAATGACTACTCTTCACAACTAAAGGACACATTGTATTGAAGTCATTCATTTCTTGCTATTTTGTGATCTATTTTTGCTGTTTCACATTAATGGCATTCCTATACTACAATATGCATGCATTATGGTACCCATTTTCAATGATTATGCAACCACAAAAATTGGAGTTCAAATTCTCAATAGAATTTAATTGGTAAAGGGCAAACAGATGTAAACAATAATAATTAGCCTCGATAGTTAAATAAAGAAAAAATTATAATATTCAACATAGTAGAACAAGGTAGACTAGTATAAAAAACTTTTAGAATGATTTATATACATCCTTTAATATATACTCTATCTATATTACTCTTGGCCTCTAGGAAGCAATATAGGGTTCATGCCAAGCTTGTAACTAATGCATTCTAATTAACCTCCTTTTGCAAGCACCGTGACTTCCACATATGCATAGGAGACCTTGCCAATTTGACAATAAAAATATCTTGAAGGCATGACATCCTTTGAAGAAAACATTGGAATGGTTGTTTGTCTCTGCATCTATAAAGGATAAAAATGGTGACATTATAGACCTAGAGGTTGGGTTTAATATAAAACCACTACAAGTGATACTAGCATATGTTTCTGAGCATTTCTCTGAATCTAAGGGATCAACATTTGATTCTTGAAAGTTCACTACTCATTAAGTCTTTTCTCAACCTTTATCCTAAGAATCTGTGTATGGAAAAGATCATGAGATTCGATTCCATCTTGAATTTCTGTCTTGATGATTGCAAGAGGTAGGTGCTACCAATTCTGTTGCATTCAAGGAATTTCAGTTTCATACAATCTAAAACAATGTCAGTATCCTAGTGAAACAATGGTTTGGAAGTTTTGAATATCCACCATTGACATATTGGATGCCATTTTCATGATCTTGGCTAGTGAAATATCTGTGCTTATAATAGACTTAGATTTGAGTAATGTCTTCAACGTGAAGGAAATTGGTTCTAAATTCTTGAAGACAAGGACGGAATTATCTACTAGAAGCAATAGCCTTGGTGTGTAGGTTTTAACTGGGAAAATTACTATTCATGACAAATTCTTTCAAAACGCTTCCAGCTCTGTAAAAACAGTGAATACAGAGTCTCAACAACCATTGGGTTGGCAATTTTCTACTGGATGTTATATAATTAATGCAATAGATAATGGCAAAGCATCGATTGATAGAGGCGTGGATGCAAATTTTCAAAAGAAATTATGTGCCCAAGACAGCAGGATCTAATCCCACAATGGTTGATATGTGTCTATCACTCACGTTCCCTGATACAGAGTTACCAAAACAACATGCTATATTATCCCATGGCGACAATATTTCATGAGGGACAGAACATAACAACATTATGTACTCCCAAGTGGTAGCAAAGGATAATTTTCAAAGTTAATGAGCAATAATTATTACAGTCCTATGCAATCTTGGATGGACAGATCCTTTGAAGCTTTCAATCTTGAAGAACTGCTTGGAGAAATAGTGCATAGCACTTTGGAACAGTTCTAACCCTGTCAGCAGAGGTGCCTCAATAAATGTGCACTACAGATCCCTGACATCCTTGGTTGCTCTAAGCAAGGATCTTATAATGAATGGTATCAATATAAAATGACCCCTCCTCTTCACGAATTCGGTAATTTGATATATTGGTAGATATCTCCTCTCTGATTGAAGAAGGTCTTCCACATTCTCTTCTTTGACCTAAAGCTTCTTAGAAGTTTGATGTTGCAATTACCTCATGTAAGTCTCATCTCTAATCTGGGTAGCTCATGATGATTACCAATGCAAGGCTTCAGAGGGATATATGATGATTGGGCTCAGCAATCGATAACATTTGTCCAAATAAGAGGGATTTAATGGAAGACCTAGATTTGTCCTTAAGCACAAAACAGAGTAGCTGTTGAACCTAGTCATAGTCAACTCTAATGTATGCCTTGATACAAAGGCTTTAAGACAATTTAAGGATAAGCCCCATACATATATATTGGATAGCTGATGTATGCCTTGATACAAAGGCTTTAAGACAATTTAAGGATAAGCCTCATACATATATATTGGCTAGCTGCTCATTAAAGATCAAGTATGATCTGAAGTTCACTATTGGTCTAATAAAAGGAAAAGTACTATATCTCCTGGTGACCATCTTCATTTCTTTGTATCACAAATCAAAGGTTGATGTCTGTTCTCTGGAAGCACCATTGCAGCTGAATGTATAAAACAGCAAGCATGAATTTCTATGAAGCCACTCTATTGTCTCATGCAATTACGTCATGTAAGTCTCATCTCTAATCTAGGTAGCTCATGATGATTACCAATGCAAGGCTTCAGAGGGAGCTATGATGATTGGGCTCAGCTATCGATAACATTTGTCCAAAAAGCCTCATACATATATATTGGATAGTTGATGTATGCCTTGATACAAAGGCTTTAAGACAATTTAAGGATAAGCCTCATACACATATATTGGATAGCTGCTCATTAAAGATAAAGTATGATCTGAAGTTCATTATTGGTCTAATAAAAGGAAAATTACTATATCTCCTGGTGACAATCTTCATTTCTTTGTATCACAAGTCAAAGACTGATGTCTATTCTCTGGAAGCACCGTTGCAGCTGAATGTATAAAACAGCAAGCATGAATTTCTATGAAGCCACTCTATTGTCCCATGCAATTACCTCATGTAAGTCTCATCTCTAATCTGGGTAGCTCATGATGATTACCAATGCAAGGCTTTAGAGGGAGCTATGATGATTGGGCTCAGCAATTGATAACATTTGTCCAAATAAGAGGTATTTAATGGAAGACCTATATTTGTCCTTAAGCACAAAACAGAGTAGCTATTGAACCCAGTCATAGTCAACTCTGATGTATGCCTCGATATAAAGGCTTTAAGACAATTTAAGGATAAGCCTGACACATATATATTGGATAGCTGATGTATGCCTTGATACAAAGGCTTTAATACAATTTAAAGATAAAACTCATACATATATATTGGATAGCTGCTCATTAAAGATCAAGTATGATATGAAGTTCACTATTGGTCTAATAAAAGAAAAAGTACTATATCTCCTGGTGACCATCTTCATTTCTTTGTATCACAAATCAAAGGCTGATGTCTGTTCTCTGGAAGCACCATTGCAGCTGAATGCATGAAACAGCAAGCATGAATTTCTATGAAGCCACTCTATTGCAATAAGCCATTTGTGCTCACTATCATTATATATTGCAGAAGAAATATTTCACATACCACTGTATATGGTTAAGCAGAGGACACTTCTGTTTTATCGCATGTTTGAGTGGTCAGATCTCATAGATTGTCTGATGGAAACTATGCACCCTGGAAAGACAAATATAGGCTATGATCTCCCTGTGTAAGAGGGAGTAAGATCAGTCAAATATCTTCTCTATCTATATGTACAAGAAGCTAAGGATTCCTAAATGTTGACTAGATCTCTGCTGTAAGTCAATATGTTTGCAGGCTGCTGTATGGAGCTATGAGGCTCCCATTGATTTAGTTTTGATTTTCAGAAAGCAGCTTGGCACCATTGCCTATATGAAGGGATTCTTGGCTGAAGATTGAGCTCCAAGAGTTCCTCGGGGCTTGGGGTACTTATTGATCTATGAGCGACCATAGGGTGAGTGGTTCACCTTCCCCTAGTGGTGCGTTGTGTACAGGGTGAGTGGTTCACCTTCCCCTGTGATACCCCATGATGGTTGACATGGGTGTAGGGTGAGTGGTTCACCTTCCCCTACTGCTGGTGACATATGCATAAAATGAGTGGTTCACCTTCTCTTATGGCATATGAGAGGGATGAGTGGTTCACCTTCTCCTGTGGATAGCCCAGTGAGAGATGCATATAGGCATCTGTTGACATGTCGGTGGGACGTGGTTCATCCTTTCCCCATATGTAGGATGCTCATTCCCTACAATTGATAGTTGACATGTCGGTGGGATGTGGTTCATCCCTTCCCCACGTGTAGATTTATTCCTACTATTGTTGTTTTGCATGCACTCGGTGTTTTTGCATGCATGTAGGAGGTGGTTCGTCCTTTCCCTACACTTGGTGTTTTGCATCCGTGTAGGAGGTGGTTCATCCTTTCCCTACATATGGTTGTGATATGTGTTTGTAGGATGTGGTTCATCATTTCCCTACTTATGATTGTGATGTGTGTTTGTGGGATGTGGATTCTCCTATCCCTATGTGTGATTCCGTGTAGGATGTGATATATTCTTTCCCTGCTGGTGTTCCTGCAACATCCTACCCATGTAGTCTGGGACACATGGGAAGTACCTCTCATATGGCCAATGATTTGGGAAAAGTGGTTAGGGACCATAGCACTACCGATGGATGCATCGCATACTGTCGTACTCCCTATGCTAGGATGCATGGTGTTTATCTACTTGATTTGGGATCAATTTAGGTTCTACCTTCAGACTGACTTCTGTCAATGGAGAGTGGCAAAGTCTTATGACTCACTCTCGATCAATTCTTCTTTATTATTCACATCTTTGTTCAGCAGAGCAGAGTAGAGCATAGCAGAGATGGTTCAAGATGGCATGATGACCAATGGCAGCAGATGGATTGGTAGGTGGAATTCTCCCTAGTTGAGAGGGAGTGTTAAAATTGGCAACTAGAGCCAAATTCCACTTTGGTATGCTCAATTGATGGAGATTATAATCCCATTGAATTCCTCTTTTCAATCTAAATATTGTCAAATTTGGATCAGGAAAATATTTGTTTATTCAAAAAGAAATTCTATAAATCATGATTTTATTTAGGCAGAAAATTTGAAAATTCAAATTTTGAATTTTCCTCCAAAATATCAAAGTCTGCTTCTCTTCTAAATTGTATATAAGGATTCTCTCCCAACCCATTTGAGGCATCAAAAATCTCTCTTGCATCTCTGAGGCAGCCGAGTGGGGATAATGGCTAAACACAGAGGTTAGGTTTGTTTTGAGTGAGTCTATTTTCTTGTTGTAGTGCCGAAGAAGATATGGGTAGACTGCTGCTGGTTTCAGGACAATCTCAGTAGAGATGTATTGGGGTTTCATTACATGATTTCCCTCCTCACAATAGACCAAGCTCCTTAGACAAGACGCCGAGCAGATCTGGGTTAGATGATGCTTAATCTAGGCATTATTAACCCTCTCCCACAGACCAAGATCCATCCTCAAGTCAGTCGTAGACCTGTGGATAGCTTGGAGCTGCCTATTGTGCGAATCCTCTAGAGAAGGATTGTTGCAACTCCAAGGAAGTTGTTTCAATCAGGTCGCAACCCTATACAGGCTAGATATGTGGTCACAGTTATGTTGCTGCCATCAGGAAGCTGTGGAGGGCTGCATCTAGCCCTAACCAACTGTGGAAGGTTATAAATATAGCTCTAACTAGCCTTAGATTGTGGACAGTGACTTGAAAGGGGAAGCCACAACCTTGTAATAATGTTTAGAGGAATGAAAAGGGTTTGTTGTCATAGGACAACAAACCCTAACCAGAATGCAATTCATATCTAAAGCAGGTCAGCACTGAGGAAAATCTTTGACTACATTTGACCACTAATCTGGACAAAATATTATTGTTGATGTTTAAAGGCAGAATTTTGGATCATGTCTTTGGCATTTGGACAGTGATACTAGTCGTCACCTTGGCAAGTCAATAATATTTCTATCAGCTCTCTCTCTCTCTCTCTCTCTGTTGTACATTTGATTTGAATAATAAGAAGAATTGTTCAAGGGTTTTCCCCATATTGGGGTTTTTCCCTAGCTTGTGCCATATTCTCTTGTTCTTTTGTCTTGGCTTGTCTTCAACATTTCTCATTTATGTTCTTTTGTCTTGGCTTGTCTTCAGCATTTCTCATTTATGTTCTTTCGTTAGTTACTGTCATATATTGTTTAATGTAATTGATAATGGATTAATGGGCTCATGATTGAATGAAGTAACTATCCTAAGCAAAGAACATGTTTCCTGAATTAACATATTCTTTGTTTATTTTAATTTCTCCCGAACACCTATGTTGAATCTAGCAAGGGTGAGCTTTAAAAGCAGAGCCATATTGCAACAATTCAGGAGAGATTTAGTCACTATGTTTTTCAGAATTCTTGTTTTTCTGGAGAATTCCAAATCAAACCGAGAGACATGAAAAGAAAACCTTGAAAACAACAAAACGACCAAAAATAAATGAAATGCATGCCAAGCAAACATAATCGTTAATGAAATGTATGTGTTTTTATCATGGAAACAAGGGCATTTCGAACATGTTCTGAGTTGCAAAGCATATAGAGATGTGGACAGAAGAATTATCCAAACTTTTAATAAAATATTTAATCGTAGATGTATAAATCTTATTAATATACAAGGAATTGAATACCTAAATTTCAGAATGATAACTCTCGAGAAACAATTATCTATCCATCTCTGCACAATGATGTTTCTCATATTGAGAAAATTGGCTAACATGCAAATTTCCTTCAAATTGAAACTCTAGGAATGCATATGATTCATCAAACAGTTGATCATGCAAAGAAGGGAGTAAAAAGTCCTATGACATCATGCAAAGTTAATGAGCAATAATTATTACAGTCCTATGCAATATTGGATGGACAGATCCTGTAGTAGCTTATGTCAACACTTACATGTGTTTGAACTTTGAAGGTACCGCTGATTTGCAGGTACCCAAATTCTTGTTCAACCCATCAGTGATAGAAAACCCAACCTATGAATGTTGGAATTTTAATGTTTCATTATTTTGCATGATAACTAAGCATAGGGAAAGAAAACATTCTATTGGTGAAGTTTTAAGGTCATTGCATTGGATCAATGATTTCAAGTAGCACCCTCATTTTGCACATGCTACAGTAGGGTAGGAAAGGAATAAAATCCTTTTAGCAACAGTGTGGCATGAATAAGCTCCCTCGATCACTAAATTTGATTTCATGTTGTCATAAATAGAAGACTTGTCTTTTGGTTTGTAAAAGACAAAATTGTGTGGTGCTTTTACTAGAAGGGGAGGCCATTCTCATATGTACATGAAAAAATTCTAAGACTCTCATGCACTCCCAAGAAGAGAACATCTCTGAGTTGGAGCCTGTGTTACCCCCTATTTTGGCATAGGGTTAACACTAGGGAATTATCAAGAGTTAACCAATTTGATGTTGGGAGGTTGGATATAGAAATGTCAGCTTAGAGCTATGTTGCTCGGAGGTTGGATATAGAAATGTTAGCTATGGTGAAGGATCAACTTGTTAAGGTCTTCTCTGTTACAAAGAATATGCTCACAATGGTCTTTGTGAGGAGTCGCTCAAATTGTTGCTCAGAATGGTCTTTGTGAGGAGTCGCTCAAATTGTTCAATCAGATGCAATAGAATGGGATGAAAGTGGATAATTTCACCTTTTCCACTGCTTTTGCAGCATGCACTAGTTTAGGATGCAATTCCATATAATAATCATTAAAGTTAGGCTGGACTCAAATATTTTTGTGGAGAATGCTCTTGTTGACCTGTATGCCAAATTCTATTATTGACCCGTATGCCAAATGTGGCAGCATAGAAGAGGCATGCTTAGTCTTTGATAATATGTTTGAACAGAGGGACTTTTCCTGAAATACAATGATTATTGGATATGTTGAACATGTTTATGGTGAAGAAGCACTACATGATCTCAGTGGGTTATGAACCTACACTGTTGATGTTGAAGGATGAATGAGATGGAGTGGAAACAAATAGGGAAGGTGCATCAACAAGCTGCAAATAATCTGAAATTTCCTTTGGATGAGAATTTGAAACTATAGAAAGGCTCATAATTTGGACATGCATTCAGGATTGCAAAAAAGAGCAACAAAAAGTGTAGAAGGAGTTGAATACACAATTTATTGTTTTAGAAACAAGAAACAATAGTATCAATTTCCCAAATGCAAAACAAAAATGGCTTAGGGAGCAATGGTATCAGCTCCAGAAGTGGCAAAAGAGAGTAAACATCAAATAGTTGAGAAAGAGAATTTGATGAAAGAATATGTAGATTCCTTTGGGTCTATGGAAAATTTACTTCTTGCATTCACGTGAGATAAATGGTTTCGACAATATTCGTTTAATAATCTTGAAGTTTCTTTGAAGAATCTCATAAGTGCTATACAAGCAACTCATAAGTCTCCAAAAAAAAATTATTGATCGAGGCCCTGAGGGCAAGTATGTTGTTTTGGGCGAATATGACAAAGATTTGACCGAGATGGCTAGGCAAGAACCTAAGTGTGGCATCATTTTATGTCTATGGAGCATCAAAGAGTGCTCCATGGAAGGAACATCATCCTAGAATTCTCTATGGTGTGGGTACAAGCAAGTTAAGAGAATTTCAAGAATGGATTCCTAAGAACTCTCCTGTGGTGATTCTATCTCAAGCATGATCCTACGTTGGGAGAAAAATCCTTAGTGAATTCACTATTAACACAGTTTTGCATAGCTTTAATTGAATCTTGGTCAAAATCTTACACTCTTGCCTGATTTCTCCACTTTCTAGGTTGAGTCTATCAACTTTTCTTTTATCTTTTGAGATCCCATTTTCATTTGATCTATGATGCCATCTTTCAATCTATACATTTCATTCAACTTGAGATCATCAATCACAAAAACAACATCAACTATAGTCAATATAATCCTTTATCTACTTTTCCCATGCCTGAAAGGTCAAGCCGCACAGGGCAAAATCCATTTTAATGTTTATTTTCCACTTGTTTCATGCTAAATAAAATTCACATATGAAAAGAAAGATGTGTTTACAACATCCTAGATTAATGACACCAAAAGAAAAAATACACTCCACTAGTAACCATAAAATTTTAATAGGGCAGCAAGGAATTACAATTATGAGAAAAGGCAAAGAAAGAAGGATAGAAAACAAAGAAACAGTTAAAATAGTGAGCAAATGAGAATGCTATTAAGCCTAATTGATCAACCTAGGACACCCAAGGTAAGATTCGTTCACTAGTGAGGTCAAAAGAGTTTATCCCAACCACTAGGTTTCATTGTCACTATGGTCCGTGCCACCCAAATGGCATAACACGAAAGCCCTAGACCATTGTGGCAGAATATTTACCATTCAGACCCATCACCTAAGCCAATAGAAGTCCCTCATGGGAATGTTTCTTGCAACGATTCCTATAATTAAACAATAAAAATAAAATTTTGTTAGCTACCTCTTGAGTGGATTTAGTAGCCTCTAGAAGCTTCTCCTCTAGAACAGAGCCTTAATCCTGCTCGTCTGAGTGCACGGTCATCTCTTCAGGATCCAATTTCTTTACTTTGAGACTCTTGGGAATATGGGTCCAGGCAAATCCTAGGCCCTTTTTGAGGCAAATCCCAGGCCCGTTTTGGGTCTCTAGAATTTTTAGGGATGACAGGATCATCACAATCCATCTGTGCTAGAGCATCTGGCTGGCAACCACCTACGATCTTAGGAGATTTGATTTCCTTGTCGTAATCAATGTATTCTTGCTCTCTTTTCTACTTCTTCGCTAATTTTTGAATTGGAAAGGCACATGTCGTCATCTTCTTTGGTGAAGCCATTGTTTCCCATGCCTTTAGCTTAATCTTCCTCCATGGAATCTTGAACATATAGCCTATTGAACACCTAGTTTTGCTTGTCTAGAAGTATTTTGAAGTGGAAAAGGGAGATGGAGGGTTGCGGATGGGCCATCAACCAGGAATGTGGTGAACCTTGTGCAAATTCCCTCTGTAGAACGAAATCACCACGATTGGAGGAACCGAGAATCCAATCTCTTGATTCAACCAAATGTATCATATCATACTCTAACCAAAACTCAGTTCATATCTAAAGTAGGTCAGCACTGAGGAAAAGCTTTGACTACATTTGACCACTAATCTGGACAGAATAAGATTGTTGATGTTTAAAGGCAGAATTCTGAATCATGTCTTTGGCATTTGGACAATGATACTAATCATCACCTTGGCAAGTCAATAATGTTTCTATCAGCTCTCTCTCTCTCTCTCTCTATTGTACATTTGATTTGAATAATAAGAAAAATTGTTTAAGGGTTTTCCCCATTTTGGGGTTTTTCCCTCACTTGTGCCATATTCTCTTGTTCTTCTATCTTGGCTTGTCTTAAGCATTTCTCATTAATGTTCTTTCTGTTGAAAAGTGTAACTAGGTCGGTCTTCATGTTGGCTATGTAATTATGTATTTATGAAAAGAAGAAGACAAAGATAATAAAGTGTATTTTTGGTGTACTTGCTTCATGGGCTTCATGACAAAGATTTTATTAAGTAGATGGACTTCTTCTTGATGTTCATTAGGTTTGAGTTAAGTGTCAAATCTACTCTAGCTATATGCTCCAGGATCTTGTGAAAGAATCTCACAACAGTCCTCAATGCAATGATGAAAAACAAGCCTCAAAATGCAAGACATGAAGTACCTCATCAATGCTGAGATAAACATTATCTAGTCGGCCTCACTCATAGCTATATGGTCGGCTTGCTCATATGGTATGCGGTCACAACTGAAGAAATCAATGCGGATACCTCTGAGTATACAATTCGGATATCTTTTGAAGCTTTTGGATAGGTTCCACAGTTCGGATACTTATCACAGTTTGGATTCTACTTCAGTGCATATGGAGAAAAAGGCGTGGTTAAGGTCTGTGATATGATGCGAATAAGGAAGACTATTTAGCGAACATAAAAGAGCTTTAGTATATCTCTGTCTTGGGTCTTAAAATATTGGTTAAGTTCTACAACGTGATAAAGGTCTCTACAAGGAGTGCAGAGAGAAGACATTGCTACAGTGCAAGATATACACAGCATAAAAGAAGGCCAGCTCAACCATGATATAGTCATGGTCATGATTAGTACAAAGATGATGTTCAGTAGAAATCTCGGTGATGGAATATGCTACACGGTGCTACATGGTGCTACAAAGGAGGATGATTGTGTCTTGGTCTAGGAGAGGCAGTTTAGGTCAAGGTTTGTCATGGTCATTGTAGTCATCAGGTGAAGAATCTATAAGAAGAGATTTGCGGGTTTTCCCCTCAAGAGGAGGGTTTTAGCCCTGGCTTAGAGCCTAACTATTGTGTCACTGATGTTATTGTTTTTTATGGTTGTTTGATGTTTTAAACGTAATCATAATAATGAACGAAGATGGTAAGTAAGAAGTAACTCAAACAACTATCATGTATGAGAATTTTCATTAACTCTTGCCCTACCTAATTCTCAGCACTTTCGTTAGTTATTGTCATATATTGTTTAATGTAATTGATAATGGATTAATGGGCTCATGATTGAATGAAGTAACTATCCTAAGAAAAGAACATGTTTCCAAAATTAACATGGAATCAGAGCACAGGAGAGAACAATCCCAAGCTCAAAGAGACTGCAATCACTCAGAAGCATCTGAAGAGTTCCATGGGTACCTCTATCCCTCTGTGTTAGGGATCAAGAATTTCAAATCTGTGGTATTTTCTTAAGGACTTCTACTAGCCCTAATCAGTGGACATGGGGTCAAATCCAAGAGCAACTCAAATATCATGAGCGAAAGTTGAAAGTCATCAAGGTATGTTCCAGTAATATATTTTCCAAGTATTATTTATCAGTCCCATTCAGACTGTATCTTCATTATATTTGAAGCAGAGTTTCTCAACCATAAAGTCACAGTCCTGGGCATAACACATGGATACCAAATCCTAGGTCTTCTGGGCATGATCACTATGATCACTATTTGTATCAGCAGTTCAGTATTCTCTTTAGTTTGACTCTTTTAGTGTGCCTTTAAGAATACTTCGTTTTGAAGATAGAAATCCTCTGTGATAAGGTCTTGTCACTATGGTTCCCTGCTTGAAGGGTTAAAGTGATTGTTCAGAAAAATCATATCATCAACAGGCCGTGTTTCTCTGTGGTCCTTGAATGGATCTCATCCTCTAAGAATTATCACTATGACAGGGAAATCTCTGTCCTAGTGCAGTATCATATATGGTATCACTCAGTTAGCTCGGTTCCTATGAAGAAGGCATTGCTCAATCTCTTATATCTTGGTTCCTACTAGTTTACTCTCAATTGAAACAGCCCCATAGTCTATGTGAACATCTTGTATGGTTCTCCCTTTGCAATCTCAAGTTCTCAACATGTGAAAAGTATGGCTGCACCATATATATATATATATACAAGTTATGGCAATCAGGGTATAGGTTCGAGATATTATAAACATCATCTCAGGCATGTAAGATGATCTATATTTACTCCTGTTATGACTCTGAGTAATCATATATTTTGCAGTAAGTGTGTCCTCCTATCCCTCTTCAATATAGTTTTCAATTGGCATGACATCATATTTTCAGGCAGATCATTATTAATATACATACGTTCAGTCAGCCTTGAAAGAAGAATTGAGATATGCATTGCTGTTCAAATCAGTCATGGCATTCTGTCAAAGTTTTTGGAAGTTCTGATGATAAGGCTTGCTTCCAATCTAAGTGGTGGAAAATTCATGGCCATAGATTGTATGTTTACAATCTTCTCCATACAAAAGGAGGCTAGCAAAGGAGTCATAGGACAATTAATCATCAAGGCTCATCATTATTGTGGATAATGGCATAAAAATGCATCTATACAGAATATATGCCTCTGTATGAGACCCTTGATTTGCTCAATCCACATCAGCTTATACACTTCTTAGCCAACTTGTTAAAGTTTCTTTTAGTTACAGTGGGTACACACTGAGTATAGACTTTTTTGGGTTACATTCGTAAGCAAAATAGCTTCTGGCATCAAGCTGTGGAGATGTTTTCATTTTTTTTAACAGAATTAATCTTCGTTCAGAGCAGAGGTTCAACTGGATTCATGTCAGTCACATAAGTCCTGCGTCTCTCAAAGGTAACGAACTTGGAAGTTTGAAAGATCTGAAATATAAGTCTGCACAGCAGAGATGCTTGGTTATATCAGCTCCTCTATGGCACTTCTGTGCTCTCCTTTCCATCATGCAATATGCACGATACCATGTCAGTCTAAGAAGAAGCGATAGGGATTCCACGGCAAAAGAAACTACAACACATTTGAAGCTTTCAATATTGAAGAACTGCTTGGAGAAAAAGTGCATGGCACTTTGGAACAATTCTACCGCTATCAGCAGAGGTGCCTCAATAAATAGTAAAGATCGAAATCTTGAGTTTATACGACATTCATTAAGATTCATTTTCGAGGAGTAGCAAACAGAAATCATTGCAATTTCATATACCCTAAAAAATTGAATTATATTTTCATTCAGGAGGATTTAGAGAAAGTGTGTACATACCTGGTCAAACATTAAGGTAACAAGAGCGATGTGTGAGGAGAGGCCAAAAGTAAAAGCAATTGAGGAACCAGATCCATGGAAGAATAAAAAACCCCCATAGAAGGAATTACGAGCCCCCTTCAAAAAATCGTCCAGATGGGTGATTCTGAGAGCGTCATCAACAGTGGGCCACCATATCATGACCATGTAATCTGCTTGCCAAGTGATTCATCATACATTTATTTTTCTTGTCATTTGATGTCAGGGTCGAGTTGGGTTAAGCTTGTGCAGAAAAAGAGCTTGAAGCTTGTTCAATGAACTTGCACAACTGATAGATCAAAAACCCGACATGAAAGCACGGTGATAAAATTGAAACATAGTAGTTTACCTTGTTTTATGAATTAAATAATTGATTTCCTACTGGCGGGAATCATAGGGCGGGACATCGGAATTAAAATGAATGAATATGCTGTGAAATTATGCAATTAAAATTTGACCAAGGGAAATAAGGGTATAATAAAATAGGATGTGTAGTAATTACTTAAATCACTATTATATATTTAAATTATTAAGGCGACACATTTTTATGAGTAAAATTATAAAATACTACGGAATAATTTAGCATAGGAATTATGGAAAAAACATTTAAGAGTTAGAATAGAGTTTTTAAGTGATCAAAATAAAAATAATATATATTAGAGATATATACATAGATCATATATATCAAGTTAAAGTGATCGCTAAAGCAACATCTTCCTACACCTAGTGTCCTAGATGGCCAAGGTAAGGTGTCGTCAAACCAATTATACAGTCATTCATATATTTTAATTGGAAAATTATTAATGTCACAAGAATCACAAGGGTTGATATGTCAATCAAAATTTAAAATTATCCTCTAAAAACTCATATAGAAAGTGGGGTAACAAGTCCTATGACATCCAACCTATGATTTGCAATGGGAAATCCTCAACAGTTTCTTTGGAGAAATAATGTCTCATTAAGGGGTTCAATAAGAGGTATGAGGCCCCACCAATTTGATAGTTGAAGAAGTTTGAATATTGGCTTGTCAATTTTGGCCCTAAGTAGGCAAGGCAACATGGAAGGAGGTGACCCCCTTGGAAAATTTCAAAAGGGGAAGGCCACATAAGGTCTTATATAAAGATCTAAATCCAAGGACCTCCCTCATAAAAATAGTTAGACATGTATTGAAAGAAAGTAGATAACGGCCATCTAAATCTTGATAAAAGAAAATAGAACATCCCTTGAATCCATAATAAATGGAGCATCTACATATGAGGTGATCCTATAACTCAATGTTGTGTATATGGCAAAGCTAGAATATGTTATTGAGAAGAGGAATATCATTATGTCATTAGTTTCAACTAGACACTAATGTAAACCCACTTTGAAACCACCAAGGGGGATCTGAAGGGCAACATCTAGTGCTCTAGTGTGTATGAGGGTTTAAAAATAAGCCCCCCTCTTATTTGCATGAAGTGTTCCTAGTACAAATCCATCTTAGTGTCAAGGCCATGAAAAGATGAAGCTCAAGTACTAAATTTATTGTTTATAAATAACCTCTTTAACAACTTGACACAGACATATAATGATGTCATTTACATTGGAAGTGTATGTCACTTGATCATGTTACAACTTTAATCGCTCTCCCACAAAAAGGCGTTATGCTCCCTTGTGATGATGCATCAACCCTAATGGAGAACAATCTCGTGATGTAAAAGAAATTTAAACATGATGTAACTTTAATAGTGCCTTACATTCACCCCTTGGCTCACCACTCATGGAAAATGTGAGGCTATTTCAAGCATTGATGTGGATAATATCATTTTATTTTCTCTTGTGTATAGTATTCTACATTGACACAATTGTGCTTTTTTAGCAAACAAAATATTTGTATCAAGGGTTAGCTCCTTGTGCATTAGGGTTGAAGAGGTTGCGTCATTGTGAGTGATCTATTCATTGCCAACTCCTTATGTGGGAGAGCACTACAAGCTCCATGTCAACATGAAGTGTAAATATTGTGAGCAATTCTTATTGAGGTTTTGAAAATTATCTAGTTGTTCCACATTTGGTATACATGTTAATAAGGGCATTACCCACAAACACACACCCTCGAGACCAACACCTAGTTCTCTAAAAATCAAATGGTACCAATATTCTTAGTTAGAGGTGAAGGATTCTCCTAAGAGGTTATTTTGTTGGTTTGATGTTTTGTTTTTTACCTTGGATACTAAGTGGTGAAGGGCTTCAAGGGTTAAGAGTTAAGGGCCAAGGGCTTGGGGGGAAAGGGATTTAGGGGTTAAGGGCTTAATAATTAAGGGATTTAGGTGTTAGGGGTTAAGGGGTTAGGTTTGAAGGTGTTTAGTGGTTATGGATTAAGGTTTAAGGGTCATGAGTTAAGAGAATAAGGGGTTAGTGCTTAGGGGGTTAATAGATTCTACATTAGGAGTTAATGGCTTGAGGTTTAATGCATCAAGGGGTTGATGGATTATGAGTTATGAGTGTATGGTTAAGAGATTATGGCTTCAGGGTTAAGGGATAGGGAATTTAGTGGTTATGGGTTAATGGCTTATTCGTTGTGATAATGGGACCCCTAATCCCCTTATCACCACTATCGGGGGTTCCTCTTTCAATTCCTCTTGTTACCTTCCCTCCAGGCCCCCTAGCCCCTATGAAATTAGGTCTTAATCCACATTCTCATTCTCTAATGTGTGGATTATAGATCTTATTAAATCATGCTTGGACATCCCACTTCTACCCACCCATGCTACATGTGTGTCCCCTAGTCCTGTTCAATACACCACAAAATACTCCTCCCACCTTTTCGGTCATATCATTCAACTTATCTTGATATTGTGGGTGAAATTGGTGTTTATGTTGTAAAGTGAACAAAGAAAAAATTTACTTGTTTTCTCTTTTGAGAAGATGTAGAAATTGATTGTCATGATTGGAATGTGCATGCATCAATCTACATTGGGTTGTTTTTCAAGCTTAGACATGAATAATCATTTGGTCATACTCCATACTATCGATGGAATCTAGTATCACAAATGTATCGATGGGAAGTTTGAGAGATTCTTTTGAAAGCTTGTGTGTTGTGGTGTTTAGCGCCTGGAGAATGTGTGTGAAAGATAGCTAGTCCAAATAGTTGGGGGGATCTATGATATCCTATAGGATGGGATGTAGGTAGATGTTTTCTATCATGAATTATTGACCCAATTGATCATGATTTTTTAATCCCCCATGATCTATCGGGATTTGACTCTTTTGATGGATGTAATTTTCAGAAGTGTATAAAGAGCAATGGAATCAAATCAGTTGTTGGAGCCTTAACTTTGGGTATACCTTACTTTCTCGCTATAATACTGGGAGAGGAAGAGTACAACACCCACTTTGCAGCTAGGTGGGATAACTTGTGCAACACCATCAAAGAAGTCACAAGGGAATCCAAGAGGGAGTGAAGAAATTACCATAATCCATTATTTTTGTGGTTTAGGATGAATCTTGTCTTCTAAACACTATTTTTTATCAATTCAATTTTGATCTTTGTTAGAATTTATCGTGAAAAAAATGTGTTGTTGTTCCAATCCCACTAGACATTGCTGATTAGAATGCATGGGAAACCTTTATAATAATCTTCCATGACATTGAGTAACTAAGTTTTGAAATTTTCTTCCAAGTTTTAGATAGGACCACGAGCCTATCATGTTCAATTTTGCAAGGGTGGTGGTGATCATGACCTGCACTGTGTTGGGAGAGGAGATAAATAAGTGTGAAGAAATATCATCAAATGACTTGCCTAAAGGATATATGTTGGGTTGATTCGTAAGCTATCATGGATATTTTTCGTGAACAAAATGTGTTGTTGTTCCAATCCCACTAGATATTGTTGATTAGAATGCATGGGAAACCTTTTTAATAATCTTCCATGATGTTGTGTAACTAAGTTTTGAAATTTTCTTCCAAGCTTAGATAGGACCATGAGCCTATCATGTTAAATTTTGCAAGGGT
Organism: Pinus albicaulis; assembly: GCA_034641835.2. Lineage (NCBI taxonomy): Eukaryota > Viridiplantae > Streptophyta > Pinopsida > Pinales > Pinaceae > Pinus > Pinus albicaulis. The sequence continues at coordinate 1,283,059,152 of CM076572.1, forward strand.
GGTGGTGATGACCTGCATTGTGTTGGGACAAGAGATAAATAAGTGTGAAGAAATATCATCATATGACTTGCATAAAGGATAGACGTTGGGGTGACTCGTAAACTATCATGGATATTTCTTGTGAAAAAATTTGTTGTTATTCCAATCCCACCAGATATTGTTGATTAGAATGCATGGGAAACCCTTTTAATAATCTTCCATGATGTTGTGTAACTAAGTTTTGAAATTTTCTTCCAAGCTTAGATAGGACCACAGGCCTATCATGTTCAATTTTGCAAGGGTGGTGGTGATGACCTGCACTGTGTCGGGACAAGATATAAATAAGTGTGAAGAAATGTCATCATATGACTTGCATAAAGGATATATGCTGAGGTGATTCGTAAACTATCATGGATATTTATCGTGAACAAAATGTGTTGTTGTTCCAATCCCACTAGATATTATTGATTAGAAAGCATGGGAAACCTTAATAATAATAATCTTCCATCATGTTGTGTAACTAAGTTTTGAATTTTTCTTCCAAGCTTAGACAGGACCATGAGCCTATCATGTTCAATTTTGCAAGGGTGGTGGTGATGACCTGCACTGTGTTGGGACAACTAGAGATAAATAAGTGCGAAGAAATATCATCATATGACTTGCATAAAGGATATATGTTGGGGTGATTCGTAAACTATCATGGATATTCCACTAGACAGTTCATCATAATAGAATAGATAAAACTATATTTAAAAATGAATGAATAAGAGTTTGTGACAGGAAGTGTCAGTGAGTTTCAGGTGTGCTAAGGAGGGAGTGACGTCAAGGCATTCTAGGCAGTGTTAAGGCATGCTAGAGGCCAAGGAAATGGTGTGCCAATGCATGCCAGGGCGGAGTGTTTGGGAGTGCCAAGGAAAAACAAGGGAGCACTAGTGTCAAATGCATGGAAATGAATGAATAAGAGTGTGTGACAAGGAGTATCAACGAGTTCTAGGTGTGCTAAGGAGGGAGTTTAAATGTACGCAAGTTAGTGCCAAGGAATGCTAGAGTGCCAGGGAGACATGCTAGGATGTGCCAAATGCTAGGGTGTGTCAATGCGTGCTAGGGAGTGCCATGGAAACATAAGGGAGAACTAGTTCAAAATGCCTGGTAATGAATGAATAAGAGTGTATGATAGGGAGTGTCAGTGAGTTTCAGGTGTGATAAGGAGGGAGTAGCAAGGTTACATGTTAGGAAATTCCAAGGTAAGCTAGAGTGCCAGGGCATGTCAGGGAGTGTTAGTGTGCAAACCTTTCTTCATTATATTACAAACTACAATACAACAGGCTAGAGCTCTTGTACCATGGATCGTGACCCTTTACAATCACACTGATACAAGGAATAAAACTAGGGATTGGTGTTAATCCTTTGACAACAAATCTATCATGAACAAGACAACACTTGACCTACTTGTTGATGGTGGCCACACACAACCCTTTCAGTCCACAAGCTTAATGAGATCACCACAAGTTTAATGTTTGGAGAACAAGGGGCCACCCCCTTTTCCAACACTTTTGATGGGTCCCATGCATCATTATGGCACTCATGGACCCCAGTATGCCTCCTAGAAGGCCCTAAGACATCAATTGACCTCTTATGAGGCTTATTATTCCATGTATGAGATAGTTTGGTGGGATTGTCACCAAAATTTAAGGTTACTTGCATAATATTTTATGTTTAGGAGCTAATGTAGGCCCATAAGCTAATTCGACCAACTCCTAATCAATGTATAAATAGGAGTTAGTTGGATTCATTTGTATCATCACTTGATTTGGGATATTTCTATCTTTAGAGAACTTCACATTTTTCCTTGGAGGACTATTTTGGATGATGGATTCATTTTGATGTATGGATTTGGGCTATTTTTATCTTGGAGATTTGCTTTTGCAAATGTGAAGCTGGTTGGATATACTCTCTAACATTGTGAGTGAAAATTTAACGCTATTCTTGTTTTTGTTGCATACTATTGAATTTCACTATAACTAGGGTTAATTGCTGCATGATGGAAATGTGGAATTATGTGTCTATTTATCTTATTTAATGTATGGGCCATTTTTGGATGAATGAAATATCTTAGAGATCATTTTATCTCAATAAACTTGCACCACTTGTATGAAGTATAAATGCTTGAAGGTCACTTTTCGTTTTCCTCTAACATTGGACGAAGTTGACTTTCTGGGCCTCCATGATCAAGAAACTGAATTATTGTTCATTATCACCCCTGACTCCATATCCCCAAGTGAATTATTCACTAGTACCTCAAAAAGGGTGATGATTCCCCCCCCCCCCCTCTTTTTCACAATTTTCCATTTTTCCCTAGGTCTAGCCCCATTAGGTCACCTAGGGCATCAATTTCCCAAGAATATAGCCAGAGGAAAACTTTGATCTCCTAGAGGCAACGACATTGGTGGGTGCCTTCACTCTCCTCATAATTTGGGTCAATTTCGACAATGGAATCTTCAAATACCTCAAGCCCTAGCTCTAGGATCAAGTTTTGCATAGGTGTTCCCAAGGCTAGAGCCTAGTAGGATCAATTTGACCCATCGAATTAAAAAATATTGCCTAATCCTTTCCTCTCACATTTTCCAAGATAGGAACATCATTGGTTGCTAAATTCCATCCCCGAACCTAGGTTGGGTCCACTTGGCCCCATGTGGTCCCATTTGGTGTCAAAAGCCTTTCATCAAGGACCATTTGGGAATCCAAGTTCCCAAAGGATTTTAGGGATTGGTAACTTCCTTTATAAGTCTTATTCTTATCCCTCAACCCTTCAATCCCCCTCCTCTCTCCCTAGAAGATCAAGTCCCTTGCTTAAAAGGCAAGCATGTCCCACTCTATATTCTATCTTAGGGAAAGGGATTCTAGGGTCACTTCCCACCTATTCATTGACCTATAATATACGAGTGACTTCCTAAACTACCTGGACTCCTCCCATCGGTGAAATTTTATGAAGAGCAAGGAGCCTTAGTTATGGTGACAATGGGCTAAGCCTCCACCGTTTCCCTTGTCCTAGTTGTTTCCCTCTTAGGAACCCCTTTTAGGTCCACTACTAGTTTGAGTGGTAACAAGTTTTTCACAACTCCATTTGTGAACAACTCTTTGGTATGCCCACTTTTTCCATACTACGGCTCCAAGATGAGAAGTCTAGGGCTATGGAGGTTGCCCTTCTTCTCACTGAATTGATCCTCTACAATATAGTGAAACAGGGCTAGTTGGTTGGCCCACTTGACTGCTACTTTAGTCCTTCAAATTATGCACATCCTTAGGCCCTATACACCTGCCCTTCTACCAATCTTGTTGTCCTTCACAAGTACAAGAGTTAGGGTTCTTCTTTGACAGTCACCTAACAACCCTCCAACTATACTTGGACTAACATCAATCTGCCCAACCATAGTCAATTATTTTTACTGATCTAGGGCTCACAATATTTTCTTCATCTAGGGCTCTTCAAATCTTCCACATAACAATGGTTTGAGTCCTCTCAAAATCATTGTTCTTGTGTATCGACAATTTGATCTTTATTGTCCAATCTATGAATAAATCTGAACTTCTCCTCTTATCATCCTTCTAACAATTTGTAGATGACTGAACTAGGGTCACAAATCAACCTCTAATATTCCATTGACTAATTTTTTATAGGTTTCTTAAGATATCTGTCTAAAAATCCATGGATAGTCCACCAAATCAACTCCTCAACATGTCAATCCATTCTTCACATGGAACATTTCTTCTGCATGCTCAATCTTCTGCTCAGGTTCCACCCTCCTTTGGATCTGCTATCTCCACACATACTGAATCTGCAAGCCATCTTCCAGATCTGTGGTCTATATTTCAGAAATAAGCCTCGCTTTAAGGGTCACAACTGCTCTTCTTCTACGCAATTTTTTCACAGTCTTAAGGGCATACCTTATGAACTAAACATGCTAGGTAACTAGGGCACTATACTTATGTACTTCTAATTTTTGTAGAACAAACCCTATCCACCCATAGAAAAAACCACGACTCTTGCCTCCATAAGAGACTCAACCTAGCTCACATGGATCCATAGATTTTGGGCATTTATTTGACTGAATCTTGACATGAACTTCAGATCTCAATGTCAACCCTCAAACTAGGGTTAGCTCAGTCAATATTATGCCTGCGTCTAATTTTGTTTTGGCTCTAACTTACAGTGCAAGCCCTCCTCCATTTATGTTTATCTTTATAACCACCGCAAGACAAGATCGTATCAATCCTCTCTTCTATTTCATGTATAAAATCTAACCAACGGGATTCAATCTGATCTTGTAATGTACTAAAACAAGATATTGATTTTTATCTACAAACACAATCACACAATCACATATAAGTAAGAGAAAGAAATTATCAATTACACATCAAAAGATGTATCTGGGGAAAGAAACTGCTCAAAACCCCTCTATCTCTATTGTGTATTAAGTCAAGGAATCACGAAACAATACAATGTTTAATCTCTCTTGAGATTCTCCAACACTCTGCCAATTGTCTCCTGCTGATCTAGGCAAAATTGGTCTAATACTTAGCCAATTCTCAGTCTTCCTTCAGCCTACCTTGCTCACGCAATTCCCATGGAATTATCTCCATATTAATTAGGAAAATCAACCTTCCTTGATTGTGCAATCCATCATGCAATCCCAATGACTTTATAATTGCACATGCGAAATTTTCTATAAATACAACTGATAGTTATGTTCCTCTGAACTGTGTTACAATAAGGATGAAGGGTCTTTTTATCATTTAAAAATAAGATAAAACCCTAAACAAACAAAACCCTAACCCGAGGAGATGTAACACCAAGAGTTTATGGGCCCCGTTGGGGTTAGTTGGGCAGCCAACTTCCCGGGGTCGTAACTTGGTCATATGATCTTCGTTTGACGCACATGATACCTCGTTAGAAAGATCTCTCCATGGACTACAACTACTAATGCAATTTAAATGAAATCACCAAACCTTTCATGCCAAAAAAATGCTGTTTGGGGCCTCAAACGGCTCGGGAAGTTCAGGACCCGAAAAATTGACAAAAATAGTAAATTGTGCTATAATTAAGGAAACTGAAAAAATAAAAGAGATAATGGCGAGGGCCCAAGTGGAATAGGCGGGTGGCCAAAAATATCCACCTTGATCACCTTCAATAAAAATTTTTGAGCTAACTCAATCATCATGACTTAGTTAACTGACACAAGTTGTTATGAGACGAAATTACAATTTATTGTCCAATTTATTTAAGGGAAAAATAAATAAGATGCCTCACATTCCTCACTCCTGGTACATCAAAATTCCTCACCGGTGTGGGTGCATTTTTTTTTTTCCTTTCTAGTTGCCAATTTCACTGTTTCTTGTTGCGAATTTCAACACTCCCTCTCAACAAGAAAGGAATTCAATCAATCCCCATCTGGTACCTTTGGAATGTTCTGCATGCTACACTTCTCTAGTGTTGTTTGCCCCTGCAAATCTTGGAACTGAATAGCCTCCGAACAACTGAATCAGTATAATGCATCTATCATCAGAGTCTTCTGGCTCCTGCTAGCTACTGCACCTGTCTAGTAGTGGATTCTATGCACTTTTGCTGACATCTACATCCGTGCCCTTTGAACTATTGCTAACTTTGATTTGTGCTCCAGTATTTGACATCTGTCACTCTGATTTCTGTCTTTTTGACATCTGACTACATCAATCTAATTGATCCTTCCTACTACTGTTGTACTGTGGGCTCCTCGTAGCCAGGTTCGATCCATGAGACACGCCATCTCAATGGACCTTGCCCAAATTTCTTATCTTGGGATTATGTCTACACATCACCCCACCTTACACCTCAAGGTATGGTTGCTCCCTCTTCCTATATGGCTCAAAATTCCCCCCTCATGGAGGTCTCTGCTTGAGTGGATGCTTCCACTCGGTCTCCTCTCTAATTCTCCAATCGTGGCAGCTACTCCACAACCTTCTGAGACTGCTTCTCATGAGAATGCATGTTGAGAGGTAATTTATGCTCCCTCTAAACCACAAAGTCTCTAACTTCTGCCTTTCCCCTCAAAGCTTTGCATGCATATGGTACCTCAAGTACATATAGGTTCTTGACTCATGCACAATGTAATTGTCCCGACGTTACAAAAAGTTTCTAAAAAAGAATTGATTTTAAATCGATGATATCTCCCTCATCTGAGCTCTGATTCGACCGATTTTTTTTTTTCTCCATTTGGGTAGATTTTCACAAGGATTCCAAATATTCTATTTGTTTTTGAAAATTTTACACCAAAATCTTCAGATATTCTCTGCAAACTCGCCGTCCAAAAAATTCCTGCTCTGATACCATGTAGAAAATCTAACCAGTGTGGTTGCATTAAACCATGCCAAATCATACCAAGGCATCTCAACATATCCCATACATGCTAATAATTTCCAAGCGCCAACACGTTCCAAGCGCCAATATGTGTCAGGGACTAGTGTTATGCATGTTATGAAGTGGAAGGGAATGTTGAAGAGTGCTAAGGTGTGCTAGAGAGTGATAATGCATGTTGATTAGTGTTAAGGATTACTAGGAAAAAACATTAAGGGGGAACTAGGTAAAAATTCATGGAAGCTAATGAATATGAGGAACGTGTGCCAGAGACTAGTGTTAATGAGTGTTAGTTGTCATGCCAAGGAGGGAGTGACAAGGTATGCTAAGAATTGGTAAGGCATGCTAGGGAATATCAAGGCATATCAAGAATTCCCAAAGTGTGCTTGGGAGTTCCAGGGTGTGCTAATTATATCATGTGCCAATTAATAGTGCCAAGATATGCCAATACATGCTAGGTGCTAAGGATATTGTAGCGCAGGGTGCCAGGGTATGTCAATATGTGTCAAGGCAACAAAATGAAGAACCAATATTAAGAGGGTTAATAAGTCAAGACTTTATCTTTTTGAAAAGGGGCATGCTAGGCACACTAATAATAGGTCCCAATACATGCCAAGTGGCATTGTGTACCAAGTGCTAATGTATGTTAATGCATTCAACCAAGGTGTTATAGGGCATGCTAGGGACTATATGCAGTATGCCAACACATGCTAGGAGAGTTCCATGTTGTGCTAGCGCATGCCACCATGTGCTTGGGCGTCAGTGTCATCACAATATGTTCTAGGTACAAATATGTTCCAAGACATGTGGGGTGCTAAGAAATTTTAGTGTGTGCCAAAGCATTAATTTAAGGTGTGCCCAGATTGTTGAGGATTGTTAGGTCTTTCTCATTAATAGAATTGTCAAAGCTTGATTATGTATTAAATAATATATTTTCTACACACAATAGTGGAACTTTATCTAAAGGGAATTTGCTAGATAATAAACTTAATAGATATGAATCATGTGTTGACTCATAGGAAATCTCTATTCGACTAGTCATTACTTGAGGGAAATGATACACACTAATTACTTCTACAAAAATTGACTAACCCTAACCACTATGGCCTTGGACATATTATAAAAAATACTCCACAATAATTGTATTAAATCGTTATTTTTTGACAAAAAATATATTAACAGGCACGTAGCATCATCAAAAACTCATTGTAATGATCAATGATGATGGGCATTTTTTGACTGTCACCAAAAGTAACAAAAATAGCATTGGTGAGGGTCATTAAAAGTTCGTCACTAGAAGTGTCACCAAAGAGAGAATTAGTGATGGGCCTTTAACGACCCTCACCAAAAGTGTCATTGAAAATGTCTTTGGTGACGGATCATAACGGAGCATCACTATATACATTTACAGTGACGGTTTTTTAATGATCAATGACGACGGACATTTTTTTACCGTCACCAAAAGTAAAAAAAAGAGCATTGGTGAGGGTCGTTAAAGTTTCGTCACTAGAAGTGTCACCAAAGAGAGAATTAGTGATGGGCCTTTAACGACCCTCACCAAAAGTGTCATTGAAAATGTCTTCGGTGACGGACAATAAAGGACCATCACTATATACACTTACAGTGACGGTTTTTTAAGGACCGTCACCATATGTGACATTGGTGATAGACCTTAAGGTCCGTCACAAGCATGACCCTCACCAATGTGCTTTTTTCTTGTAGTGCACCCTCCCAATTGTAACAATATTACATCTTCTAGCCACAATCCTGGGACATTATTGATGGTAATAACAATAATTGTTTGGTATATTGATTAATGTAATTATTTCAATGTCAAACCAATTAATCATGCAATATTTTCAATGTGGTTACTAATTGCTATCATATATTTTGTACTAATCATGTTCATTTTTTTTTTTTTAATTATTAGGATTCTAGTGATGATTAGGGACCTACCTACCATCTTCCGTTGCACCCCACAACAATCTAAAATCGAGATAAGACTGAATTAAGAGAAAACATCGGAGAGGAACGATACCAAGAATGGTTGAATCAACCACCGATTCAATTCCCACTACATCCAGATTCACTAATTAGGAATGACTACAGCAATAATAGTTCTTCACAAGCTGGCAATGGAGGAAATAAAATAGAGGTTGGTATCGATGATTACTTAAGGGATACGACTGCCATGGAGACAATGTTGTTAGATGCCTTCCAAAATGATGATCATCTAGGGGATGATGGTCATATCGCTGACACCTTTTTCAAAAGCCTTAAATTTGCTTCCACCACCCCTCTCTTTGGACCTGGAGGTTAGTCAAATTCTACCCAGTTTAGGACAACGATGTTACTGTACAACTTGAAAGAAAATTTTGGCTTGTTGAATGCATGTTTCTCGGAAATTTTGAGGCAAGTTACCATAAAGTCCTCTCTTTTATAAATTTTAGAAATATAATCAGTACAGTATAATGAACATTACAAATGGTAAATTTTATGAACGTTAATAATTATATCGTCATTAATGTAAATTTATTAATATATTTTTCCATGGTCACCAACTATAGGTTATTCAAAGATAAGGTTCTTCTGAGTGATAATGTCTTGCTCGATAGCTGCGAAGAGGCAAAGAAATTGTTGAAAATGTTGGGTGTTGAGTACATATCATATCATGCATGTCCAAATGATTGTATTCTATATAGAGGAGAATACGTAGACAAAGAGATATGTACGAAATGTGGGCATGACAGGTATGATAAATAAAAAAAGAAGGGTAAATCACGTACTGGTCCTCATTTTAATATATCGAGGCACATGCCTATAATCCCAAGGATTCAAAGGCTCCTTCGGTGCAAAGAATTAGCTATGTTGCAAGGATGGCATGCCTCACAAAGAAGTGAGTTGGGAGTTATGCGAATACCAACTAATTTAATAGCCATGAAGCATATAGAGGATACATGGCTCGAAAAATTCAGGGATGAAGTATGAGGTCTGCAACTTAGCATAGCCATGGATGGCGTCAACCCATATTCCATATAGAACACCAACTATTCTATTTGGCCTATAGTAGTGATCAATAACAATAGCCCCCCATGGTTGTCCGTGAAGAATGAACATCTTATGTTGGCTCTCATAGTCCCTGGTAGAAGAAAAGTGAAGAATATGGATGTCTAATTACAACCACTGGTAGATGAATTGAAGGAATTATGGGATGGGATAAATGTATACGATGTATCGAGACCCATTGTAGCAGAGAGGTGTTTTACATTGTATGGCATATGTGCTTACACGACACATGATTATCTAGGCTTAGGATTTTGCTCTGGTAAATTACATGTTTAATTTATTGATTTGTTTATCTATGTAACAATATTATTTCACATATTAGTTATTTAATTCGTTTTAATTGTTTTGATATTCAGGATATAATTTAACATGCCATGCATATTAATTGTATACAATAATCTCACAGGTCTTGTAACAAAAGGGTATTTTGGATGTAAATGTTGTGGACTTTCTCTGAAAGCTAGATGCTCCAAGGACCTACGAAAGCTAGTGTATGATTTCTCTAGGGTATTCCTCCTAGAAGAACACCCTTACAGAAGAGCAGCATCCAATTTCAATGGTAAACGAGAGAGAACCCAAAGGCCTCCAATAATGACACCAGATGAATGGCTTAGATCATATGAGAGACAGAAGGAGAAGGAGTTCATAGAAATGTTTGATTCAAATGGGGAGCCTATGCTCGATGATCTAGAATTCTTCGACACCTATGTTGAGAAATTTTCCATTGGGATGAAAAGGAAATTTGTCTTTTATAACCTCCCATATTGGAAGCAGCTTAAGTTTACCAACTTATTACATCCCATGCATATATTTAAAAATCTTTCATCTTCTTTATGGAAGCACATATCATTGAAACAAAATGACACATTAGTTGTTAGGAAAGATCTTATTACTTCAAAAAATAAAAAGAAACATTGGCCAAGATGATTAGAAAGTACGGAATCAGAGGCATGCATTGTTCCCTCTCATTCATGGTATTTCAAAGAAGTTGATGTCCCATGGATTTTAAAAAAAGATGATATTTCTTTGGCAAAGGCAGTTATAATGGGTGTGAGGGTGCCAACTTCATATGGGTCTTCACTACGGTGCTGATTCACCGTGGATGACCATTTGTCGGGGTTGAAATCGTGTGACCATTTGAACCTTCTAAGAGTATATATAATTTCAAAAGAATATTTTATTATTTGTTATATTAATAAATTCTAACCCATGCGGGGATCATAAAACATAAATAATTTTGTATATTATTGCACGTGTTTAAGACTCTGCAGTGTCATTATCCTTTGTTCATGCGTGGGTGTGTGAAACATGAATTCCCTCAAGACCTAGGACGTGCCATATCTAAATTATCTGCATTTTACATTGGATCACGTCAAAGGAGATTCATGTGGCTAGCATTCCACGGTGGCGTCAAGAGATAGTTGAGATTGTTTGTATGTTTGAGAAGGAACAGCTAACGAGTTTCATGGACTTGCAGGTTCATATTCTAATCCACCTAGTAGATGAGATTGAATTAGTTGGGGTGGTTTCTTGTCATTGGATGTTCTTCTTAGAGAGGTACATGAAGAAATTGAAAGGTTTTGTTCGACAAAGGGCAAAACCTGAGGGGTATATGGCAGAGGGGTACATATCGTATGAGTCTTTCTATTATGCCAGTGAGTACATCAAGTAGATTGACAATAGACTAGGTGTGGTGATTTTGGATGATTAAAGGGATGAAGACAAAATATAAGGGGAGTTGCTCCAAACGAGTGGAAAAAAATGCATGATAAAGAGTAAGCGACTTATAATATTTCAAATTCATACAAAGTAAATATTCATGTTGAACTTAGATATAATGTATATTTTGATCTCTATGTAATATATAATGTCGGTTTAATTTCATCAGCGAATGCAGATATTGAAGCAATCAATAAATTCATTCTTTACAATTATGAAGTGATACAATCATGGGTCGCATTGTACGAACAAAAGAGGATGAAATGGGAGTGTGACAAGAAAGAATTCAGATGGTTGAATGGTAGAAGTGTGCCTTATCCTGATCATTTAAAAGAAAATATGCCAAAAATATTCCCCAACAGTTGGGTTGCTGACCAAGTCAGAGAGAAATACAGTGCAGCTGGTCGTTACTCGCATGCTAAAGAGGATGCACTAAACGTAGGGATTGGGTGCAGTAACTCGGTAATAATATATTTAATTTATATGTACATTTGAAACTTATAAGACATCTATATTTCATATTTTAACTGTTGGGTTATTATAAGACACATGACACTATGATTTTTTTATATTTTTTATAATAGGTGCATTTTTTCCCATCTATGTGGGCATATGGACACCATTTCGCACAAAAAATGTCGATGATGGAAACATCACACAAGACTGTGGAGTGGAAGTCGAGTTCAATCAATCTATTTGATCTAGCCACCATGATCAAAACCTAGTACGAGGGACGTTAGGTTACATCGGAAAGATACAAGAGATAATTGAAGTGGATTTCTCTTCTTTTCAGTGTGTTATTTTTAGGTGCAAGTGGTGGGACACCTTTGATTGGAATAATATAAAGGAAGATCATGATAGTAGGCTGATATGTATCAACTCTAGAAAGATGTGGGATGAAGCTAAGGAGCCCTATGTTTTCCCCAAACACTGCGACCATGTGTTTTTTTACCCAGATGTGTTGGATAGGGATTGGTGGTTCGTATTGAGACATGACCCTAGATCAAAACATATTTTTGAGAACAATAGTGTTATCATGCCATGTGAGCTGAAAGATAATGAGGGTGATCAAGAGAACCGAGAGTGATATGGTACGTGTTATTTGATCATCAATATTTATACCTTTTAAGATGGGTTTTTCGAAACATTATAATACATATTTTGAATTAATTGGTAATTTTCATTGTGTTAATGTTAAAATCAATATTTCACTTGATAATTTGCAATTATGTTGATCTCAAAAACAATGGCGTACTGTATAAAGTTATTTTTTTTGTATGTAAGATCATAATAAAATACAATTACAATTACAATTTTAATTAGAATTAGAATTACAATTACAATTACAATTACAATTTTACAATTTTACAATTTCACATACAATTACAATTATAATTATAATTTCAATTTTAGAATTTTACATACAATTACAAATTTACAATTACAATCATTTCAAAGTAATACAATGAAAATTTTACAAATATTTTACATAGAATTAGAATTAGAATTAGAATTTTACAATTTCACGTACAATTACAATTACAATTACAATTACAACTACAATTACAATTACAATTTTATAATTTTACATACAATTAGAATTACAATTACGTCAATTTTACAATTTTACATATATACAATTACAATTAAAATAACAATTACAATCATTTCACAATAAATTAAATATTACAATTACAATTAAAATTTTACAAATATTTTGCATATAACAATTACAATTAATACAAATACAAATACAATATTATAATTTTACATACAATAATTAGAATTACAAATATCACAATTTTACAATATCATGATCATTTAATATTAAATTAATTAATAAACATCACGATCATGATAACCATCATACAAACATCATATTTGACTAAAAAACACATTCAAATTCGCTAACATCATCGTAATCATGATCATCCAACACAACACAATTAGCATTATGCACTAGCACATTTGGCCAAATTTCCGATGGCCAATTCGTCGCTATTCCGACACATAGGCGTCGCAAGAGCGATAGTTTGAGGCGGGGAAAAACGTGGTTAGCCATTATGTTTCAATTGCGACACTTCAATAAAGTGTCGGAATAGCGACACTATTTCCAACGTTTTCCAAACCATCGCTCTTCCGACATTTTTTAAACCGTCTCTCTTCTGACGTTCTCCAAACCATCGCTCTTCCAACGTTGTCCAAACCATCGCTCTTCTGGCATTTTCCACACCATCGCTCTTTCGATTTTTTTCCAAAATGTCAATATTCCGACGCTTATCAAATTTTAAAAAGAGTCAGTCTTCTGACGTTTATCAATTTTTCACACTACTGTCGCAATTCTGACGATATGTCTTCCGACGTTTATCAATTTTTCACACGATTGTCGCAATTCTGACGATATGTCTTCTGACGTTTAAAGTGTCGCTCTTCCAAATCTTATGAAACATCTCTTTTCTGACATAAAAGTAAAAATATTTAAAAAAAATAATCGTCGCTCTTCCCACGCAAATTTCTTCCGATGCTTATGAAACGTCACTCTTCCGACGTCTAAAGCGTCGGTCTTCCAACGCTTTGATAGAAATATTTAAAAAATAAATAAATATACCCTCAACCTCCTATTATTTAGAAGTGCCCTTGGGATTTTATCAAATAACCACATGAATAAGTGAGATGATACAAACGAGTAGTGTATATGTGCATTTATACACATACTTTAGGGTTAGAGTGCTAGGCCTCATGAGGGTGACTAGCCCTATCTAGTCAGACTTAGAAAAAATACAATAAATGAATTGAGTGTCCAGTATGTCGGCCCATTAAGGGCCTCAATACCCCAGTAGAAGGTAGGTGCATTGTCACTTAAAGATTAGGCACATGTTTCCTTTTTGTGTTCTTATTTTTTGTTAATTTTTAATTTAAGTCTATATTTTGTGAGATTACTAAGAAACTTACGAGTAACATCATTCTAAGATAAGATGATTTTGCATCTCTTTGTTGTGAATGCATATAATGCAGAGATGGAAATGGTTTCCATTGAAATCTATATTGTATGATTCTGCAATTTGACGCATTCATCAAATTTATTTCAGCACAGATGGGCATTGTTGCTACTGTTCACCTTTCTGTTTTTCCTCCGAAACCATATGAACTGATGGGAGACAGGTGTATTGGAAGTGTTGCTTTCATGGCAGACTATGCCTCTATTGACTCACCTTTAGGTACCGAAGAGGTAAAAGATAGTGAACGCCCAAAAAAGATGCAACTTCCTCAACCAGATATTGAGAAAAGAGGGGGAATGACATTTAGAGAGAGTGTCCGTGATGTGGTGTTTGGAGGTGGTGAATATGTAAGTTGGACATGATTTTTAGGATTTTTATTTTTGAATTGTCACACAAGATTATGTTTAGTAGTATTAAGGCCTTTCTCTTCAAGAAGTTGAATGTAGTACTTCCTAATCTAGTTTCATATATAATCATTAACTGTGTTTGTAGATTGTCAAAGATGTGAAATTTATAGTCTTACATGCAGTAGAACCTGTTGAAAAAGGATTTACATGGATTGATGAAAGATTTCATCAATTCCACCAAAATATAAAACGGCATGAGAAAGAGAGAAGGAATACAAAGGATGACAATTATGTTTCTTCATCAAATTCACTCAACAGAGTAATTCATGGAATAGATGATCCATTGTTGATGGGGAGCATCAGTGACAGTGGGAAAGGCAAAAGAAAGAAACACAGAAGTTCTTCTGGGAATGTAAGTGCTGACAGTGGAGGAGAAAGAAGTGAAAAAGGACATGGTCGGTATGAGATCCATGGCAGGTGATGGATTTCAAGGGATTAAAGCATCTCAATGGATATTTACTATTGGACTGTGGTAACTTTCTCCATGAAATTTTTGAACACATTTGTTGCTCAAGTAATGGCAGATCACTGTGGAATATAGTTATGTTCTTGCAATTTTGACATGGTAATTTCTGACGAGACGATATTCTTCAAACTGTTGTTTATTTTTGTGAATGACTTATGCTTGAAAAATTCAACTCTTCTTTGAGGTACAAAAGGAAAAGACTTACATTGATGTGAAAGAAAAATGTCCTATATATGGAAAAATTATTTACAATATAAAGACAACATGCCTACTAGGACATGAACAAACTAAGTGTGGCTATGAATATGTTCCGAGAGGGAACTTTGTTCACATTTTTGGTACAACATCATACGCAGCCTCCCATTGCATTGGATGACAATTGTGCGAGCAGAAGCGCTATTGCTGCAGCAGTCCCCACGGCCAGTGCAGGGCTTCTTGGAAGGGTACACTCTCCATGTTCATATGTCACTTCCGAGGCCTAATTCACATTAAAAAATACCAGAAGGGAATCTTAATAATGGAAACCATAGAATTATAGCGTTTTTTTCCTTACATTGAATGGATGAAGAATTACAATTTTTTTTTTTCTTATATTGAATGGATGAAGTAATATAAAGTATATATTGAATGGATGAAGTAATATAAATTACAAATTGAAGTATATAAGTATCAAGAAGTAATATAAAGTAACGATTGAAGTATATAAGTATCAATTGATTTAAAGTGATGTTTATTACTAGGATTGTGTGAGAGGTTAGTTGAGTTTGGATGTTTTTGCAAAATTCAATTCTTTCAAATTAGCTTCCATTTTTAATCTACGAAACTCACATAAAAACTAGTATCAATTGTAACCAGCATCAATTGATCTACAATAATGTTTATCACCAGGAGTGTGTGAGGATAGTTAAGTTTGGATTTTTTTGCGAAATTGAATTTTTTTAAATTAATTTTCATCCTCAATCTACAAAACCCACACAAAAACTAGTATCAATTGTAACCAGCATCAATTGATCTACAATAATGTTTAACACCAAAATTGGGTAAAGCTGGTTGAGTTTGGATGTTTTTGCAAAATTGAATTCTTTCCAATTAACTTCCATCCTCAATCCACCAAACCCACACAAAAAATGAGTTGACATTGTTGCAATCTGAGGATTGTAAACTTGTGCCTTGAAAAACCAGTTATACTTATGACTAGTACATTAACTATGGTTTTTTAGCATAAACGCAATGGACTTAAGCAAAGAAAATATGGCATGATATTGTATGAGGACATACATGTATTATCATGGGTTCTTTATCATGTTTTTGAAGACGTGTCTAAAGTTTGGTCAAGGTTTTTTCTAGTGTGGTTGAGAGAGACTATCAATAAGAATCCCACTACCATAATATATGCCATGTGAAGCAAAGAATGACCTGTATGACAAAGGAATGAGAAAACATGATGTAAGTAGTGGTTATGAAAATTCAAGCTAATCTATGTATACTATTGGTGTAAATTATCACAAATGCATTGAGTCAAGGGTTTGTTGCATAGGGTTTGATGCTATTAATAACCTAAACTATTATTGTTGTTGGTGTATAATCTTTGTGTCAAATAATTGTGGTTAGAGGCAAGGTTTTATTAGTATGGTTATGCTGCAGATGTATAGTTTGTCTATTGTGTCAAAGAATTGTGGTCAGAGGCATGGTTTTATTAGTATGGTTATGTTGCAGATGTTAGTACCCTGGAACACTGTGCCTGCATAGTTGATCTTCTTCGTCGAGCTGGGCACATGAAAGAGGCACTCACCTTTATTAGGCAAATGCAAATAGAACCTGATGCTATGTTCTATTGTCCATGTATAGTGAAAATTTGAAAAACAATGCATCTAGATTTATAGCAGTTTGGGCCTACATGTGATTCTTAAGCAAATTCAGTAGAGCTTGTTTTCAAAACATACATGTCATTAGGAGTTTAGAACCACAAATATAATCAAAAGGAAATTTGATTATATTGACCCTAGAGTTATACCAATATTTTTGGATTATTTTTATAAGTTAACTATGTAGAGAGACAGACACATAACTCACCAAACAACATAAACAAAAGCCTCAACTGTGAACACCCATTGAGCATAAGTTTTTATCTTTACATTATATAGAGATGTCAATTGGGTCCACCCTAGGTGGTTAAGAGGAAGAGTTTTTATCCTTCCCCTCCAATCCTTCTTTTGATAAGCTTGCCCGTCATTGGTCGGTTAAGATTGGCAAGGTATAAGCAATCTAACTCTTGCTTAAAAGTGCTTAAGGATCAGATGAGATAGTTCCAAACATTTAAAAACTCAACAAGCTTGCTTAAGTTCTTATTGGTAGAATGAAAGGTTTAAATGGGGTAACTCAAGTATTTTGAGTGCTGATTTGAGTTTTGTGTATGATGTCTCAGGGTCAATGCCTTAGCCTTGTTGCCTCTGGTAAGTGACTAAATATATGGCCTAACAGGGACAGGCACAACAATCAGCGACAACAGATTTACACTGAGTACCATCTATGAAATGCAGGGAAGAATCTGGATGTTTCTCAATGAGAATTCCATTAGAAAAGAGAGAGAGAGGGGGTGCACTGTTACAAAAAATGCACAAAACAACACTAGACATATAAATCTAAGCCAATCTAAGCCAACTTTGGAGGATAACAGGAGTACCTTCTTTTTGGGCGCCATGCCTAGAAATAGCTAGGGCGCTCTGGTAATAGTAGAACCCTGCATTGGTAGAGGGACCCACAACTCAAGTTTCATGCCTCCATTGATATAGGTGGATCTTGAAGAAGACAAGATCAATCCCGCTCTCCTGCTTATTAGGTTTGAACCACATTGTCTTGCTACTGCACTGGCCATTGAAGTGCCACAATAATTTAAAACCCTTTTGTTGTGTTCTGTTCCTCGCTATATTCTACAATTTGCCCTGAATTCTCTTACAACCTTAGAGTTTCTTGGGTTAGTTAAAAGGAGAAGAATCTATATCCCATAATTTGAATATACCCACAAAAGATAGAGTGCAAAAATTCAGACCTACAAGCATCTATATCTCATAAACAAGATAGCATAGAAGAAAAAATAACGAATTTGAATGGGGTAAAATAAGGGAAATACCATTTTGATTCTTCCAGAAGAAGAGAGGCTTCTTCCACGATCGATTTCTCTTCAGATCTCCCACAGATTTGTGAACATCAGCAAAACCCGAAATATCTCCACGAGCTACTATGGCTTTCGAGCCATTAATGGATTGTGGTCGCTTTAAGATTTCAGAGCATCCATGCTTCTACAAGAATCTGGAAAAAAGCAAGCATCATAGGGAAGAATGGAATCATGGGAAAGAAGGCATAAAGGTCGAACAAGCGGAGTAGGAAAAAAAATTTGAATAGGTCGATTAAGAAAATTTGAATAGGTGGAACAAGCGGAGTGGGAAAAAAAAATTGAATAGGTATAAAATCTAAAATTTCGTTTCACATAGTCTTAATTCTAAAATCAATCTACTTTTTAAATTAGACCTTTAAGAAAAAAAATCATATCCTAGTTTCTCGATTAGGAACAATGTTCAAATCAAACACCCCTGTGAAGAAGAATGCAAAGGGGTTTTAATTTTCTCCATTGTATTTTATTTATAATATTATATCTAATCAATTCTAAATTGTACACAAAAATGAAAAGGAAGTAGAAATTTATTTTCTAAAGTATGTAGGTTATTTGTATGTTTCCATACATAAAATGGGAACTTTCATTGGGGAGAACATCCACTCATTTCCTATGGTCATTCAACCATGTCAACGATTTTGGCTCTAGGAGGGTTGTATTGTATGAATGAAAATAATAATATACATAATGATATGTCACACAAATTTTTTAGTGCATATTCTAATCCTATGCAAAATTTTGAAAATACAAATATTCATATTTAAAGTTCTATTGTTCCATATTGAACCATTATATGTTATTCCTAATGAATAAGTAAATAATTTATGTCAACATACCTAGACATATGCCCAGGAAATAAATAAGTTGTGCATTAATCCATTACTTTTATTTTGTTAGGTAATGTGAGTTTTGAGATGATTTGTATGCCTAACATGTGATTTGAGTAGCCATGAACCAAGGGCTTTTAAGCCGTCAAAATCACCTAGGGATCGCATCCAACCTAGGCCACACCATCCCTTAGCTTGACTGGAATTTTTTCCACATAGTTTCAAACCAATTATTTCTCACCAGTGATTGTATCTTACCCATTATTTCACATTCCCCAAGGCACAAATCAAATATTTGGATGTATCTTGGATGACTTGTCACATTCCATGACAAGCTTCACGCATATTGAATAGGAATTCCCATCATTTAAGAATTTTTTGGAGGGTTTTCATGGCATATTTTTTAGGGGCTTAGGGGTTCGATGAATAGGAGATTAGGGGTTAGAGGTTTAGGGTTTTGTGGTTAGGGGTTAGGACTAGAATAATGAGTTAGTGCAGGTTAAGGGGTTAGGGATTGGGGGCTTATGGGTTAGGGGATCTAGGTACATTTAGGGGTTAGGGGAGTAATGATTTAGTAGTGGTTAATGGATTCAGATTGGGGTTAGGGAGATTATAATGATTTAGTGGTTAAGGGTTTAGGGATTGGGGGTTAGGGGTTAGGGGATTTAGGTGCCAGGTCACAAGTATTGTCTATTAGGAAGGCTTTCCAAAGAATTTGGTTGGCATCACTATGACACTATTACAGAATTAGAAGGGAAGAGAAAGGCAAAGGTTTAGGTATCATATAAGAGAAGGAAGCAATTGGAAAATTGAGATCAAAATAAGTGGAGTTAGCTGAAAAGAAGCTTACCCCAGAGATGGATAAGATAAAACTTGACAGCATATTGGTCTATTTGATTGACCCTTTATTGGTTATCCAAAAGGAGTATGAATACACCACCGTTAATATCAAGGTAACCGGCCCCTAACAGATCAAGGGCTAAAATTTATAGTTTTCTTGTGAACATCAACATACCGCAACCATGCCTACAACCAGGATATGTTTTTTGAGGAGGAGAAATCTTGTCGAGATCAACATCAAGAATCCATTGCAAAAAAAAAGTACAACTTGTGGTGATTCCAGATGAGCATAGATGAATAGCTACAATAGATTTCGAATGTGGAAATTATGGAGGAAAAAGATGAAATTCATCTTCCTTTTGCATTCGAGTGAGAGGAAAATCAATCATCAATGAAAATTCAAAATTTTCAAGCTGAGCAAGATCAACCAAATTGGGGGTAGAGTTTGGGGAACCTTCGTAAGTGAATGGGGACTATGTGATATGGCTATGAGTTATCTACCCCCACACAATCCGATATGAAAACAGTAAACATTGTAAGCATAGGCTTAATTAACCCCACACATAGTGGATTTAGTGCCCGAAAAGCAGCTTACCCCAAAGATGGAGCTCTTAGCTTCAATAAAGTATTAGATAAGCTGCATGTTGTGCTCAATGAAGTAGTCAATTTTGAAAATGACAAGAAATTATTTATGAAGATGAGGTTTTTGACTAGGAAGATATAACTACACATAAATAATTACATTGTTGATACAATAATAATATAATCTGGAAACAGCCTTCTCACGTTCATGATCTGAGTATATAGTGAATTAGACAGAAGTAAGAAAACAATTACTTCTTCAAAGCTAATTCAAATTCGGATTTCTTAGGGCATTGAGGGTTAGGGGTTAGGGGATTTAGGTGCATTTAGGGGTTAGGGGTCGAATAATGAATTAGTAGTTAAGGGATTAGGGATTGGGGGCTTAAGGGGCTCGAACCGAATGCATTTGGGCGGGCACACTTAACCGAAACGACTCGACCTAAACGTGTTTGGGCGGGCACCCTCAAACTAAACGACACGACACGCTCGACCGAATGAAGGCACAAGCCATAAAACAACAAACGGCCCACACAAACATGCTCAAGGCACTCGTACGGTCACAACTTAACAAATTTGATACAACCAACCTCAAATGTGTTAGGGGTTTAGGGGGTTAAATGTGTTAGGGTTTTAGGGGTATAGGGGGTTAAATGGGTTAGGGGATGGTAATTAGGGGTTAAGGGGTTTAGGGGTTAGATGTTTGGGGTTTAGGGGGTTAAATGGGTTAGGGTTTTAGAGGTTTAGGGGTTTAGTGGATTTAGCAGTTAAGGATTTTAGGGGTTAGGGGTCATTACAAGTTAATGGGGCTAGGGTTTAGGGGGTTAAATGGGTTAGGAATTTAAAGGTTTAGAGGGTTAAATGGGTTAGGGGTTGGGAATTAGGGTTTAATGGGTTAGGGGTTAAGGGGTTATAGGTTTAGGGTTGAGGGGGTTAAATGGGTTAGGGGTTTAGGGGATTAGGGGATTTAGCATTTAAGGATTTTAGGGGCTAATGGGCTTAGGTTTTAGGGGGTTAGATGGGTTAGGGGTCTGGAATTAGGGTTTAAGGGGTTAGGGTTAAGGGTTTAATGGCTTAGGGTTTAAAGGGTTAGGGGTTAAGGGTTTATAGGTTTAGGGTTTAAGGGGTTAAATGGGTTAGGGGTTTACTAGGGGTTTAGGGAGTTAAATGGGTTAGGGGTTAGGGGTTAAGGGTTTAGAGGTTTATGGTTTAGGGGTTAAATGGGTTAGGGGTTTAGAGGTTTAGGGGGTTAAATGGGTTAGGGGTTAAGGGGTTATAGGTTTAGGGTTTAGGGGGTTAAATGGGTTAAGGGTTTAGGGGTTAGGGGATTTAACAGTTATGGATTTTGGGGGTTGGAAGTTACGGGCTAATGAGGTTAGGTTTTAGGGGGTTATATGGGTTAGGGGTCAGGAATTAGGGTTTAAGGGGTTAGGGTTAAGGGTTTAATGGTTTAGGGTTTAAGGGGTTAGAGGTTAAGGGTTTATAGGTTTAGGGTTTAGGGGGTTAAATGGGTTAGGGGTTTACTAAGGGTTTAGGGGGTTAAATGGGTTAAGGGTGTAGGGTGTAGGGGTTAGGGGTTAAGGGTTTAGAGGTTTATGGTTTAGGGGTTAAATGGGTTAGGGGCTTAGATTTTTAGGGGGTTAAATGGGTTAGGGGTTGGGAATTAGTGTTTAAGGGGTTAGGGGTTAAGATGATAGTTTCATTGGTCTTTGTTTGTGCACATTAGTTGCTTATTCTTTGTGTCTCAATGTCACAATTTTGTAAGTATTGTTGCTTGTTGCCATGTCTTCTTTATTTATTAATTTATAGTATTTTTCAGCCATTACTTTACATTTATTGATGAAAATGTCTATTGCAATCAAACCAAGTGTATGTTCAATCTCCAGTTTCAAACTCAGCCACAGTGTTGTCACACAATTTAAGTCTGGAGAATGGCCATCTGATGAAGTCTTAATAACTAGACTACACCTCATGACTACTCCATAAAATATTAAGTTAGAGTGTCCAACATTCATGAGAAATTTGGCTCTTATACTCTTGCTCCACCTGACTATGTCCTAGAAATACCCTTGTTTATTGCAAAAAATCCTAATGTTGTCGACCTTGTCCCTTATGAGGAGGCACTAGATTTAAAGGCAATCAAAATTTAGCATTTTTTATACGACCACCCTCACACAACCCAACCCAACCTGACCCGACTTGCGCGAACGTGTTTCCTTGGGTGGCCTCATGACATGACATGACCTGACTAGACCGAACCTGACCCAACTCACCCGAACGTGTTTCCTTGGGTGACCTCACAATATGTCACAACTCGACCCAACCCGTACGAATTTGTTTCCTTGGGTGGCCTCACATGACAAGACCTGATCACCAGACTCAACTCGACCTGCCCCAACCCATTTCCTTGAGCGCCATCAATACATTACTCGACCCGACCCATACAAACGTGTTTCCTTGGGCAGCCTCATAGGACACGAGTCGACCAGACCCAACTCGAATCAACCCGTACGAACATGTTTCCTTGGGCGGCATCACACGACATGACCCGATGAGACCCAACTCGACACGCTCGAACATGTTTCCTTGGGCAGCCTCACACGACACGACTTGACCTAACCCGAAAGGGATAGTTGAATGACCAAACGATTCCACAAGGGAGAAAATGAAAAACGGGCCGCCTGAACATGCACAAGGCACCCAGGTGGTCACAACTTAGCAAAACTGATACGGGCGCCCTCAAACGAAACAACGCGACCAGAACACACTTGGTTGGGTGCCCTCACACGGCGCACCCGACCGAACGATGCCACAAGGGAGCAAACGGAAAACAAGTTGCCCAAACGTGCATAAGGCACTCAGGCGGTCACAACTTAAAAAAACTGATACAGGCACCCTCGAACGAAACGGCCCGACCCGAACGCGCTTGCTCAGGCGCCCTCACACAGTGCAACACGGCGCACCCAACCGAACGATGCCACAAGTGAAAAAATGGCAAACGGGTCGCCCGAACGTGCACAAGACACCCGGGCGGTAACAACTTAACAAAACTGATATGAGCGCCCTCAAAAGAAATGGTCTAGCCTGAACGCACCCAGTCGGATGACCTCACACCGCGCAACACGACGAATGATACCATAGGGGAGAAAATGGAAAACGGGCTGCCTAAACGTGCACAAGGCACCCGGGCGATCACAACTTAGCAAAACTGATACGGGTGCCCTCGAATGAAATGGCCCGACCTGAACGCCCCCGATCGGGTGACCTCACATGGCGCGACACGGGTCGCTCGAACGTGCACAAGGCACCAGGGCAGTCACAACTTAGCAAAACTGATACGAGCACCCTCGAACGAAATGGTTCGACCTGAACACACCCGGTCGAGCGACCTCACATGGCGCAACATGGCGCACCCGAACGAATGATGCCACAAGGGAGAAAACGACAAACGGGCCACCCGAACGTGCACAAGGCACCCGGGTGGTCACAACTAAGCAAAACTGATACAGGTGCCCTCGAACGAAACTTCTCGACCCGAACGCTCCCGTTCAGGTGACCTCACACAGTGCGACACGGCACGCCCGACCGAACGATGCCACAAGGGAGCAAATGGAAAATGGACAGCCCGAACGTGCACAAGGAACTCGGGTGGTCACAACTTAGCAAAACTAATATGGGCACCCCCAAACGAAACGACGCGACCCGAATGCACTTGGTTGGGTGACCTCACACGACGCGACATGGCGCACCTGACCGAATGATGCCACAAGGAAGAAAATGACAAACGGGCTGCCCGAACATGCACAAGGCACCCGGGCGGTCATAGCTTAGCAAAACTGATGCGGGCACCCTCGAACAAAACGACCCGACCTGAACACGCCCAGTCAGGCGACCTCACACGGGGTGCCCGACCGAACGATGCCACAAGGGAGAAAATGACAAATGGGCCACCTAAATGTGCACAAGGCACTCGGCTAGTCACAACTTAGAAAAACTGATACAGGTGCCCTCGAATGAAATGGCCCGAACCGAAAAGAATGCGCCCGATTTGGCGACCTCACACAGCACGACATGACGCGCCCGACCAAATG
This sequence comes from Pinus albicaulis, assembly GCA_034641835.2. Classification (NCBI taxonomy): domain Eukaryota; kingdom Viridiplantae; phylum Streptophyta; class Pinopsida; order Pinales; family Pinaceae; genus Pinus; species Pinus albicaulis. The sequence continues at coordinate 1,283,083,688 of CM076572.1, forward strand.
ATGCCACAAGGGAGCAAACGACAATAGGGCCGCCCGAACGTGCACAAGGCACTTGGGCGGTCACAACTTAGCAAAACTAATTTGGGCACCCTCTAACGAAACAACCCGACCCGAACGTGCCCGATCGGGCAACCTCACATGGTGCGAAATGGTGCGCCTGACTAAACGATGCCACAAGGGAGAAAACAACAAACGAGCTGCCCGAACGTGCACAAGGCACCCAGGTGGTCACAACTTAGAAAAACTGATATGGGCACCCTTGAATGAAATGACCCGACATGAACGTGCCCAATCGGGCGACCTCACATGGCGCGACACGGCGCACCCGACCGAACAATGCCACAAGGGAGAAAATGGAAAATGGGTCGCCCGAACGTCACAAGGGAGAAAATGGAAAACGGGCCACCTGAACGTGCACAAGGCACTCGGGCAGTCACAACTTAGCAAAAGTGATACAAGCACCCTCAAACGAAACGGCCCGACCTGAATGCGCTTGGTCGGGCGCCGTCACATGGCGCGACACGGCGCGCCCGACCGAACAATGCCATAAGGGAACAAATGGCAAGTGAGTCGCCCGAACATGCACAAGGCACCCGGGCAGTCACAACTTAACAAAATTGATATGGGCGCCCTCGAACAAAATGACCCTGCCCGGACGGGCTCGGTCGGGCAACCTCACACGATGCGACGTGAAGAATGATACCACAGGGGAGAAAATAGAAAATGGGCCACCCGAACGTGTACAAGGCACCCAACCAGTCACAACTTAGAAAAACTTATACAGGTGCCCTCAAACGAAACGACCCGACTTGAACGCGCCTGGTCGGGCGACCTCACACGGTGCGACATGGCGCGCCCAACCGAACGATGCCACAAGGGAGAAATCGACAAACGGGCCACCCGAACGTGCACAAGGCACCCAAGCGGTCACAACTTAGCAAAATTGATATGGGTGCCCTCGAACAAAATGACCTGACCCGAATGCACCCGGCCGGGCGACCTCACACGACGCAACACGACGCACCCGAATGAATGATGCCACAAGGGAGAAAATGGAAAACAGGCCACTCGAACATGCACAAGGCACCTGGGTGGTCACAACTTAGCAAAATTGATACGGGCACCCTAGAATGAAATGGTCCAACCTGAACGTGCCCGGTCGGGCGACCTCACACAGCGCGATACGACGCGCCCAACTGAACGATGCCACAAGGGAGAAAACGGAAAATGGGCCACCGAAACGTGCACAAGGCACTCAGATGGTCACAACTTAGCAAAACTGATACGGGCACCCTCGAATGAAATGACGTAACTCAAACACGTCGGGTCGGGCGACCTCACACGGCGCGACACGACATACCTAATCGAATGATGCCACAAGGGAGAAAATGGAAAATAGGATGCCCAAACGTGCACAAGGCACCCGAGTGGTCACAAATTAACAAAACTGATACGAGCACCCTCGAACGAAACAGCCCGACTCGAACTCGCCCAGTCAGGAGACCTCACACAGAGCGATACGGCACACTTGACTGGATGATGTGACAAGGGAGAAAACAGAAAATGGGCCACCTGAATGTGCACAACACACCCGAGTAGTCACAACTTAGAAAAACTGAGATGGGTGCCCTCGAAAGAAACAGCCTGACCCGACCCGAAAGCGCTCGGTCTGGCGACCTCAAACGTTGCGACACGACACGCCCGACTGAACGATGTGACAAGGGAGAAAATGGAAAACGAGTCGCCTGAACGTGCACAAGACACCCGGGTGGTCAAAACTTAGAAAAACTGATACGAGCACCCTCTAACGAAACGTCCCGACCTGAACGTGCCTGATTGGGTGACCTCACACGGCGCAACATGGCGTGCCTGATCGAAGAATGCCACAAGGGAGAAAATGACAAATGGGCTTCCCGAACGTGCACAAGGCACTCGGGTGGTCACAACTTAGAAAAACTAATATGAGCACCCTTAAATGAAATGACCTAACCTGAACGCACCCGGTCGGGTGACCTCACACGGCACGACACAACGCGCCCGACTGAATGATGCCACAAGGGAGAAAATGGAAAATGGGCTGCCTGAACGTACACAAGGCACCTGGGTGGTCACAACTTAGAAAAACTGATACGGTTGCCCTTGAACGAAATGGCCCGACCCGACCCGAACGTGCCCGATCGGGCGACCTCGCACGGCGCGACATGGCGCGCTCGACCAAATGATGCCACAAGGGAGAAAACGTCAAACGGGCTGCCTGAACGTGCATAAGGCACCTGGGCGGTCATAACTTAGCAAAATTGATATGAGCACCCTCGAACGAAATGGCCCAACCCGACCCGAACCCGCCCAGTCGGGTGACCTCATACAGCGCAACACGGCGCACCCGACCGAACGATGCCACAAGGGAAAAAATGGAAAATGGGCCGTCCGAATGTGCACAAGGCACCCGGGCAATCATAACTTAGCAAAACTGATACGGGTGCCCTCGAATGAAACGGCTCGACTCAAACACGCCCAGTCGAGCAACCTCACATGGCGCGCCCGACCGAACAATGCGACCACAAGGGAGCAAACAACAAATAGGCTGCCCGAATGTGCACAAGGCACCCGGGCGGTCACAAATTAGAAAAACTGATACATGCGCCCTTGAATGAAATGGCCCAACCCGAATGCGCCCGGTCGGGCAACCTCACACGGTGCGACACAGTGCGCCCGACCGAACGATGCCACAAGGGAGAAAACGACAAACGGGTTGCCTGAACGTGCGCAAGGCATCCGGGTAGTCACAACTTAGCAAAACTGATATGGGCGCCCTTGAAAAAAACAACCCATACGAATGTGTTTCGTTGGGCAGCCTCACATGACAAGACCCGATCACCAAAAATAACTTTCAAACCCTAAACCCTAAGATTATTCCTAAACACTAACAACACTTGCTTCCTAAACGTCACAATATCAACACTTGACACAATTGTCGCAAGACTGACACTTGTTCTAACTGTCGCAATACTGACAATTATCTTTGTAATGTTGCAATACTGATGCTTTGCCCCAAACCATCGCAATACCGACACTTTCCTCCAAACGTCGCAATAGCGACACTTAGCTCTAAGTGTCGCAAGGCCAACACATTTCTCCAAGCCGTCGAAATTCTGATGCTTTTCTCCAAACATCGCAAGACCAACACTTACCTCTCAATTTCGTAATACCAACACTTGCCTCCAAACGTCGGTATAGCGAGAGTTGTGGGTGGGATTTGAAAAACTGATAAAAATTGGGGAAATTTTTTACATTTGGTCAAAAGTGTCAGAACTAAAGTGTCAGAAATTTGACCAAATGTACTAGTGATATAACATCATCACAACACAAACACCAAATACACTTCGATCATGTGAAATAACTGCTATCACATACACATCTAATTTCAAGCTGCACATTAAATGAACATATCTAACATGACCTAACAATATACACATCATGATGATCACCAACATGTAAATTAAGTACAACTGCAACATGAACATAAAATACATGGACCATATATATATATATATATATATATATAACTGAATAATGTGAAAATTATACAACTGTAATATAAATTTCATCTATCAGCTAGTGATACATCAATATTAGTACTAGTCGAGGCCTGCTCATTCAATGGTGTAGCCTTGACAAGCTGATTAGTTGATACATGTTGATCAGGATAAAATGTTGGCTGCTCATCATGATGACTAGACATGGTCGATGGTCCAGCTTGCTCTCCATGATGACTGTTGCTCGATGCTAGTGGAGGCTTCTCATCTAGCGCGACGCGAGGTGAATGATGATCACTCCCCTGATCGTGATCATCAGATGATGCGTCAGCGCTGCTCACAGACTGTCGATCACGTGCTATATCTTGACCACTCCTATAACGTGCAACGGTCCTCCTCAGACTCGAAACTACGGTTGTAACTAATAAGACATGCCACATCAGGCTGTACATGTCATGTGACATACCTATCCACATATGTAACAGCCTACCATCAGCCTGTATGTCTCTCATAGTAGCGGGCCTGACTCCTGCCTCAACAATCAATGCAGTGAGTTGGTCACCCAAATCCATCCTGAATCTACTATCAAGCCCACTGCACCTATAAAAGGGCAGTACCAGCGCACCACCAGGAGCAGGTCTCTCTACACCAGCCTGCTGATGATCCTCGACATCTAGCATATTCTGATCGTCATCAGGATCCACACCTAGATCATGTGGTGGTGCTGGCATGTCCTCGACTTAAAAAGACCCAATGTCTGCAAAATATATACAAGTATAGAACAATAATTAGATAATTTCAATACACAATTTCATAAAAACAAGTTAAAGAGCATGTTAGAATAAATTTAAATAAAACAGTAATATTACCTCTATCATCTGGCGGCTCATCTTCTATGAATAGGATGTTGGCACACCCTCGCCAATCCAAACCAGCATAAGGAAAGGGGAACATAATGAAGGGATGCTCATCAACACTGGCTAGCAACTCCAGTGCATCATGCAATATCCTCGTTAAAAACTCAGTCTCCCCCTCTTGGGCATCATCTATACCCACATGTGCATTCGTGCCTCCAAGATCAGCCTACGAGGTTGCCGAACAAAAGTAGGCCTCGTCTCTGGAAACCTCTCAAAAAATAAAAAAAAATCTCTGAAGCAAAAGGGAAATTGACCCTCCCTTGTGCATGAGCATGACATCTATCTAAGGTTGTACATAACTGCCACAAAAAAATGTTAGACCACCTGATAAGTCACGGCTCCTGTACTAAAGAATAAAAATAATATAGAAGCGAGAAACTAATGCGTTGCTCGTCATTGGTGTTGTTTGAAATGGTCGAAATCAGAAGTGAGAGGCACCTCACCTCCTCACTACCAAATGCACCGATATGTAACTAACCTCTGGAGACCTGAAAATCTGAAGGAGATAGTGTAACTGCGCTGATGTATCTCTGGGAGTACACCAACTGAATCCTTGTTGCATATAGCCAACTGGAACCTTTGGGAATGAGGGAAAATCCATCCCTCTCCTCAATAGCCTTGTAACGAAATATATCCTCCATAGTGGGCGTGTACCACTGGTTAGGACCAACCCAGAAAGCCTGTCGATGGAAATTCCACGTATGGATAAGATGTCTCAAAAACACACCATGGCCCTTTAGGGAAGTAGCCTCCTCATAGAACTTGAGGAGGCCTATCTGCCTTAGGAACCCTTGGGTAGTTGTTTTAATAGGGTGAGGGTACGCATCCCTCTCCCTCTCTCATACCTCCCAAAAGTGAACCATGTTATACTAGTCCACCTGTTGTTGTTGTTGTTCCCCCTCTTCTCTCCTTTCACGTCTTTGAATGATTGACATATTAAATACAAATTTATTATTAAATGAGACATGCATTTAGGAATATACATATACATATATATATATATATATATATATATATATATATATATATTTTGGAAAAAAAAAATTCAGTGTGCCACAAAAAACAAACATGCACCAGTACAGGTGCGTCTTTTTTTGTTACGCACCAGCGGTAGTGCACTAGAAAATATTCAGTGCACCAGTGGTGGTGCATTGAAAATTTTCAGCACACTGTTGACTATGGATGGCGTTGGGAGTACAGTGTGTTGAATAAACTCTACGCCCGGTGGCATATAGTTCGGTCAGCACACCGACCTCTTGACATCATTACATAGTCAACGATGTGGTCTTTTACCAGGCCGCACCGTTGACCCTGTGGAAATGTGGAATGCGGTGCGCTGACAAAAGTACCCACTCCAGGGTAGATATTTAAGTCAATGCACCGCATTACCCCTATTCCTCATGGTCAACGGTGCGGCCGGGTAACTGACCGCACCACACTTTTTTTAAAACTTTTAAAATAACATGGTGCAATTTTTAGTACTACCCTGGAACTGGTGCAGATACCATTAGCACTGGTTACGATGTGACCTATAAATTTACAGGCAGCACCACGAACCGGTGTGAGCCGAATGACTCGAGCATACCACATGACAATTTATTTTTATTTTCTTTTAAATGGTTAATTTTATTGTAATTTGAATTTCTAATTTGCTAAAAGGCTCAATTATGGAAAAATAAGAAAAATACATGTACATTTGGCCGTCGAGGAGGCATATTGGCCGTAGAATTTTCAAAAGAAAATTTTCCCACCGTTTTCCAAAATTCAAGTTGGAGATTGGTGGGCAATGCACAATAGCAGTGCGTGCAATGGGTGCAATAATAGCACCGATGTCAGGGGGCTCAGACAAGGATAAATTGCACAGCTATTTGAGAGCCTTGGAGCACTGAGAAAAGCGAAAATTTTGGTTTTCTTGCCGTAATTTTTTTTTTATTTAACCCTGTGCCAGTGCGTGGGGTTTTATAGGTGCAACGGTGTAGTTTCCTAAGACCGCAACGGGTGGTTTCTGTTTTGGCACAATGTTTTATGACACACCGGTGCAGAATTTTTGTCAAGCACCATTGCGCTACAGTCATGAGATGCAGCGGGTGGGTGTGTATGTAGCGCACGGTGTCTGGTGTACCAATGTTTTGTGCACACTAGTGCTTTCTCTTGTTGAACGCAGCGGTGTGGTTTAGGATGATAAACACATCGGACGAAAAACATCCGCAAAAACCTCGACCCGCAAACCTCGTCCATTAAACTCTACTAGAAACATATGTATGGGGTATTTTTATAATGGGTTTCTCAAAAAAAAATTCTTGAGAGTCTTTTCCTTGTAGTGTGATGGGATTTCTGGCAACTCCACCAGATCCCATGCCTCATTTTTGTGCAAGGATGCCATTTTATAAACCATGGCTTCCTTCCAGAATTTTCCATCCTCTGAATCCACTCCCTCCCTGACAGTTCTGGGATCATCATCAATGATAGTTAAAGTAAAATTTGAACAAAAAGAAGATGTACTATACCTTTCCCACTTCCTTCTTTCCCGAATTGATCTTCATACAGCTGGATTTTGTGGCTCTTCCTCTTCTGAATCTTCTTCTATTGTAGAGCCTGATTCATCCTCCTTTAGCTCAAACTCTATCTTCTCAGGTTCCTTCAGTAGGAATTATTGTTTAACAACATCTTTCAGCTCTCTAAACACCACATCTCGGTTGTACACAACCTTCATTATTTCTGGGTTCCAAAGCTTGTAACCTTTTAAAGCATCCTTATACCCAATAAAGATGCACCTTTCAGATTGATTATCCAACTTGGTACTTTTCTCCTTTAGAACATGTACATATGCATCACATTCAAATATCCCCAGATGTGAAAGAGAGGGCTTCTTAGCAGTCAATACCTCATGTGGAGTCTTATCCTCCAACACTGATGAAGGTGATCTGTTAACCAGGTAACATGCAGTCTCCATTGCCTCTCCCCAAAATTCCTGTCCTAACCCAATACTACTCAATATGCTTTTCTCCTTTTCCATCAGCATTTTGTTTATTCTTTCTACAAATCCATTTTTTTGAGGTGTGTATGGAGTAGTATTATGTCGTTCTATACCACACTTCTTATAGAACTCTTCAAATTACTACTTGCAGAACTCTCCATCGTTATCCATCCTCAACACCTTTATCTTCTTCTCTATCTCGTTTTCCACCAGAGCCTTAAATTCTTTAACTCTGTCAAATACTTTGGATTTATTCCTCAAGAAATATATCCATGTATTCCTTGAGAAGTCATCTATGAATGAAACATAGTACACAGACTTACCCAGTGATGGAACCGAAAAAGGTCCAAACACATCACTTTGCACAAGATCTAATATCTTGTTCGCCCACTTAGCGCCATAAGGAGAACTCACCCGATTCTACTTCCCATATACACAATGTTCACAAAAATCGAAATCCAGAGAGAAATTGGACATACCTTATACCATATCATTACCATGTAGTATCCGAAGACCCTTCTCTCCAATATGTCCAATCCTTTGATTCCATAACATGGAATTTTCTTTAGAGACCACTAGGCTTTTCGATCCACTTTCAGGAACCAGAGAAATGTTGCACCCATCAATAATAGTGCTACCCTGAAGCTTGTATAGAGTCGCAATCTGAACTTCCTGCATTAATACTAGTGATCCCTGAACCATGTTGCAAGTATCTTTCTCGAACACTGTTTTTATACCTGCATCATCCATCTTTCTTACACAAATTAGATTTATGGCCAATGCGGGAATATGCAGAACACCAAGAAGTGTTATAATCCTTCCATCTTGTAGCTTTAGCTTGACTTTTCCGTGTCTGATGATTATGTCCTTCCTATCACCTCCTAAGAATACATCAACACTATCATACTTCTCATACTCTCATAACCACTCCTTATGGGGAGTGAAGTGAAAGGATGCACCTGAGTCAATCAACCATGCCTCATGATCTACACGTGTATTTGAAGAAGAAGCCAAATACACATCCCCACCTTCATCTGAGGTAGTTTTTTCCTCTGCAGAAGAAGCACCATCAGATCCCTTTCCTTTCTTAGGAGCTTTAGATCTGCAGTCCTTTTTGTAGTGCCCTTCATTTCCACATGGGCCAACACAACTTTACAAACTTTCCTAGAGATTTAGATCTCCATCTAGATTTAGATCTCCCACTAGAAAAATTATTTTTGTTTATGTTTTGGGACCTTCCTCGTACAGATGAGGCATCTCCATTCTGGCCCTCCATATTTCTCCATCTCATTTCCTCCGACAGTAAGGCTGAGACAATTTCATCAAAATTCAAGGTAGTTGTATTGCTTCCTATTGCAATAACCAGATTGTCCCACGAATATGGTAGAGAACACATCAAACTGATGCAATTATATTCATTGGATATTTTAATATCAACAGATGACAACTGACTTACCACAGTATTGAACGCATTTATATGCTCTGTCACTAAGTCTCCATCCTTCATCCTCAGGGTATACAATTTTTTCCTCAGGAACAATTTATTCACCAGATACTTAGATTGGTACAAAGTCTGTATCTTTTCCCACAACGTCTTCACCATAGCTTCCCCAGATACATTATACAATGCCAAATATAAGATACATAATCATATTGTGCTATTTTCCTTCCAATCCAACTTCTTCCAGTCTTCATATGACATTTTAGTTGGTTTAGTACCCGGATCTACCGCGGTCCACTTATCTTTATCCACTAGCGGATCCTCCATCTTGAGCTTCCACAACTCAAAACTCTAACCATTAAATTTCTCGATCTATATCTTTTCATTGGACGCCATCTTCTTTCACTGCAAGAATTGATCCCGTAGATCTCCCACTGAACAGGGTATACAACAGGCCCAAGCAAAAACCCCTCAGTAGCAAAGGTGTCCCCTTGAAGCCGAAAAATCTCGGATACCAAATGTAGGTTTTAACCCTGTACCAAAATTATCTGGAAACAAATCTTAAAAATAGTGTTAGGTCCCTATATTACTAGTGTAGTCCCTTATTATGTTATTGTATCCCTCCTTATTGTTATTGTTTTACTCGTGTAACGCCCATATTTCTATTATTGTTAGGTTGGCTAGGATTATATTGTGGCCCTGTGGACTCCTATATATGGAAAGGAGGTTTTATCATTTGTATCATCCAAGAATTGTTCATTTATGTAATGTATTGGAGGTTTCCCCCTCGAAGTGGCTTATTTATAAGGCGTTGATCTCTCTTTTATTCTATTTTTGGAGTTGGTTTCATAACATTTGGTATCAGAGCTTTGGATTCTAGCGTTTCGCTACTCCAAACATGTCATCGTGAAATTTTCGCTATAAATTTTTTTGTACGAAGTTTCAAAATATGAAATTTTTACAGAGCAAAGCCGAAATCTAAGGAACATTGTGTACAAATTTCAGATCTTTGTTCACAATACTTTCGGAGATATGATCTATGGAAGTTAGGGTTTTTTTAGGCTCCTGAATTTCACCTAAAACAGGTCATCGTGGCATTTGCGCTATAATGTATTTTCTACAAAGGTTCAGAAGCTCAAATTTTTACACAGAGAAGCCGAAATCTTGTGGAACTTCCTATACAAATTTTAGATCTTGGTTCGAAATATTTTCAGAGATATGAACTATGGAAGTTAGGGTTTATTCAAGCTCCTGAATTTCATCTGGAAGAGGTGACCATGGGAAAATCATCATAACTCTCTCTCTGAGTATCGGATTGGAAGTCTGTAAAAAGTGGCCACAAGTAACCGAACTATAGTTTTATGTGTATCAATGTCAGAGCTGAAGGAGGAAACAATGACACGTGGCATGTTGTACAAATTCAATCTACTGAACGAGTCCATAATTAGGTCATTGTGGGAGAGTGGGCTTAACTTTGTCTTGAAGAATCCAAATAAAGTCAGACTTGTGGAATTAGAAATAAGATTCAGAGGGCTATGATAGGGCTAAATTGAAGATATTGAAGATCTGAAATCACAGAGATAATTCAATTTCAATATCTAGCTCTTCAAAAGCAAGAAAAAAGTGTGTATTTGTTTTTTAAAATTTCATAACGTTTTTTTGAGAAAGGAGTTTGAAGTGATTCCAAGGACATATTGAAGATTTTTTATCAGTATTAGATTCTATAATGCATCCAAAAAATAATTCCATTTCCACTAAGCCCTCAAAAAACTATACTATGACACATCAAGAGGAAGAAATGCAGTATGCTATATCAAAATTATGGTACCAAGTGCAACAAATTTTGATCTTACAAAGATGAATCAAAGATGACATAGATGCTTTAAAAAAAAAAATGAAGTCTAAGTTAGACGGTTCGAAGGATCAAATGAAAGATAATATGGATAATGAAGTAGTGGAATATCACATCGAGCATCAACAAAAAGTTCTCCATCTCTCAAAGAATAACCTAACTTTGGTGCAGAATCGAATGAAACAACAGGAAGATCAACATCACAACGAAAGAAGTTATGAAAAAATCATAGAAACAAGAACTCGACAAGTACAAAATTGATCAATTTCAGAGTATCTCAGCAAGTGGAAAACTTTTTTGTTGAAGATTCCACATGGGAGGATGATAATTTTATACAGAAGCATCAAGAAATAATAAAGTGTTAAGGGAAACACTTGTTTGAAGGGGAGGGGCATGTTAGGTCGCTATATTACTAGTGTAGTCCCTTTGTAGAATCTGAAATGGCCACTACTCTTTAAGCCAACTAATAAACCAGAATAGTTATGAAATATAAAAAACAATGAAAGACAATGAAAAAAAAAACCATATCAGATCACTGTTCAACTTGTAAATCTCATATTGAATCATGTATGTTTATACATCCTTATATAATAAACCTATTACTAATTATATTATTTATAAACTACTAATTATTCATTATGACCACTACCAATGATTTTGAGCTGATCCAGGTGGATATTGGTGGCCACCCGCCTATTCCACTTGGGGCCCCACCATTGTCTCTTTCAATTTTTTTCACAACTTACTATTTTTAGCAGTTTTTAGGGTCCTGAACTTCCAGAGCTGTTTTGAAGCCCCAAACAAAGATAGTATGCCGAAGTTACGTCTCCGGGAAGTTGAAACACCAATTTACCCAAACGGGGCCCATAGTTTTGGCGCTTCATCTCCTAGGGTTAGGTTTTTGGACATTTAGAGTTCTCCATTGTTTCTCCATAATAAATAGGCCCTCGAGCCTCATTGTAACACAGTTCAGAGGTCTGTAGCTGCCACATCTCTTCTCAGAGATTCGCTACTAGCACCCTAGCTAGTTTATTTCCATTCTATCTGTAAGAAAATTTCAGTTCTTTGATGTTAATGAAATGAAGTGTTATTTCTGTTCCATCTTTGTATTTATGGTTATATGTGTATTGTGTTGCATTCCTGCATAAAATATGGATCAGTGGTATCAGAGCGATCTTCTCTTTCTTTGTTTTTCTTTGCATGTCCCCAACGTGGTTAGGGTATAAGGAGTTAGGGCTTGATATGGTTGAACCCTTGCAAGATCAACCTCACAAACCACGATGACCTCCCATGGTGGAAGAAAAGAAAGACGACGGAGTAGGAGATCCTATCAAAATATTGCTTGAGGAGTCCCTCGAGAAACAAAGGAACGCAATGATGGATAAATTTGCTCAGATCCTTCAATGACTACCCACCTACGGTGCATCTGCATCCAAAAACCACTCTAGAGGCGCCACTCCCTTCAAGGTACAGGTAAACTTTGAAATTCCTGTATTTGAAGGCCAAATATATGTAAACGTCGTAGATAGATGGTTGAATTTTCTGGAAGGGTATTTCTCGGTCCATGATTTCTCTGAACGAGAAAAGATTATTTTTTCACTCTTCAAAGCCGCCCCCCACGTCAAAGACTAGTGGGAAACCTACTATGAGCAACAAGATGAAGGGGAACCTTCTCTGTTCTTAGCCACACCCACTTGGAATTCATTGCGAGATGGAATCAAGGAACAATATTACGACGTGGGGAGCTATGAGGAAAAATACATCCAATGGACCATGTTGCGGCAACAAAGGGATCAAGATGTGCACGAACTGATGAATCTGTTCCATACCATGCGCACAAATTTGGGTATTAAAGATTCAGAGAGAAATTTGGTGCTCAAGTACCATGACTGTATGCACAAACACATTTAGGAGGAAATGGAGTTCCTCGACATTACATCGCTTGGCATGGCATATCGCTATGCCGCCAAGATCGAGCAGAAATTTAAGCAAAAGAAGCGAGAATTTGGATCTGTGAATCCGAAAGGTGTCCCTGAACCGAAGAACAAGGGTTAAGGCCAAAGCGGTGTGAATTAGAAAAACACTACAAATCCAAATAAGGACACAAGGAAGTGGTGTGAATTTCATAATAGCCCCACTCATAGCACAAATGAGTGTCGGGCCAAACAATCATTGGTGGATGAACTAAAGGTACCCAAATCAGATGCATTTTCTGATCCTGAGTTAGAACCAGACAAAGGCGATGACAAAGGGAAGCAGATCATTGATGCGGATCTCAGTGCCATTATTGCCACCACCAAGATCCATAGGGACGATCCAGAGGATCTAAACGAGGGGGAGTGCCTCTTCCATTCGCAGATGTGGGTGAAGGTTTCTCCGCTGTAATTTCTTGTCAACAGCAGAAGCCAAAAGAACCTCATTTTAGCAAAGGTTGTGAAGCAACTCTGCCTACCAACCATAGCACACCCGCAACCATATACCATAGGGTGGATCCACCCAGGGAGAGATCTCTGCATCCGCCAGCAGTGCCACCTTCTATATAGTATCAAGCCATTCACGGATGAGGTATTGTGTGATGTTTCTCCTCTTGATGTAGCTGATGTATTATTGGGCCAACCACACTTATGGAGGTGACATGTTGTGTATGAGTCTAGGCCTCATGCTATTGTTATTACTTTCGAAAATAACTTGTACAAGATACCAGAGGTGGTATTGCCTCCTGCAATCTCTTTAAATACTGCAAAAAAACGTAGTAAGATTGTTTCCCAAACCAGGAAATTTATTTTCCTTACAACTCGCTCACAGGGAAAGAAGAACATTGTGGCCACAACCTCGACATAAGGCTCCCCTGCATGGCTGCAGCAGATGGACAAAGTCATGGAGGAATATGAGGAAATTTTTTCCTCACTCACAGAGGTTCCTCTACACTGTCACGACAAGCACTCCATTGATTTGACCCCAAATGCACTGCTGCCTGATGTTTCCATACCTCATGTGACTACATAGACAGAATCCACACATGTATTGTCTGAGGCTGATAAAGAAACCAAATTTACTAATTGCATCCATCATGTCCGGACACAGGTCCATGACATCTTCGACAACCGAACGTGTCTCATCTCATGGAGGAACTCAACACAATGGGGACCATTGCTTCCTAGGGGGGGAGGAATGATCCAGGTGGATATTGGTGGCCACCTTCCTATTCCACTTGGGGCCCCACAATTGTCTCTTTCAGTTTTTTTCACAACTTACTATTTTTAGCAGTTTTCGGGTCCAAAACTTCTAGAGCTATTTTGAAGCCCCAAATGGAGATAGTATGCCGAAGTTACGTCCCCGGGAATTTGAAACACCAATTTACCCAAACAGGACCCATAGTTTTGGCGCTTCATCTCCTAGGGTTAGGTTTTTGGACGTTTAGAGTTCTCCATTGTTTCTCCATAATAAATAGGCCCTTGAGCCTCATTGTAACACAATTCAGAGGTCTGTAGCCGCAACATCTCTTCTTAGAGATTCACTACCAGAACCCTAGCTAGTTTATATCCATTCTATCTATAAGCAAATTTTAGTTCTTTGATGTTAATGAAATGAAGTGTTATTTCCACTGCATGTTTGTATTTATGTTTATATTTGTATTATGTTGCATTCTTGCATAAAATCTAGATCATGAGCACTGGGCATCCAAATAATTTGTTGCACTAATTTTTAATAATAGAGAATCATAAAATAAGTTGGCTAATGTCAGCAATTACATGGAAATATTTAAGCATAATTCTCAGCACTCCCCCTTAATGCTTAATGAGGGCTTACTAGCTTATCTCTTAGTGTCAAAAACTGATCTTTTGCAATTGCTTTGGTGAAGATATATGCTAGTTTATGATTAGTATTTATGTGCTTTAATTCAACGTCATTCTTCTGCACCAAATCTCGAATGAAGTGATATTTCATGGAAAAATTCTTTGTCCTGCTATGATGAACTGGATTCTTTGCTAGCTTGATGGCACTTACATTATCACAATAAATTACTGTAGGTTGAATTTTCTTCTCCCCAATTTCTTCCAAAAATTTTCTAAGCCAAAGAGCTTGTGTACCTGCTGAAGTAATTGCAACATACTCCACTTCTATGGATGAGAGGGCAGCAATGATTTGTTTTCTTGAGCTCCAAGTAATCAAACCAGAAGCAGAAGAGAAGCAATTTCCATATGTGGACTTACGATCATCCACACTACCTCCCCAATCTGAATCACTAAATCCAACAAGATTTAACTGTTCAGTAGAGTAGTAATGAATACCAAAATTTAGAGTGTCTTTCACATACCTTAAAATTCTCTTGGCTTCCTTCATATGTATTTCAGATGAATTTTTCATATACCTTGAAACAAGTGAAACTAAAAATGCAATATCAGGTCTTGTGTGGGTTAGAAACATCAAGCTCCCCACAATACTTCTATAAGTTGTCTCATCAACTAAATCAGTACCATCATCTCTACATAATACAACTCCATGAACACTTGGAGTAGGGGATCCATTACAATCAAGCATATCAAATTTCTTCAACATATCATGTGCATACTTTGTCTAGAAAATGAAAATTTCATCCTTACTTTGATAAACCTCCATTCCTAGAAAATATTTCACGAGATCTAGATCTTTCATCTCAAATTCATTCATCATAGCAACTTTGAATGCATGATTCATTTTGGAACTACTACCCATATATAATAGATCATCAACATACAAACTTATGTTCAAAATATTAATACCTTCCTGTTTGTAGTAAAGGGTAGGATCATTCTTACTCCTCTAGAAGCCTTTTTCCTGAAAGTATCCATCAATCCTAGCATACCATGCTCTTGGTGCTTGCTTGAGACCATAAAAAGCCTTCTTCAACTTGTAGACATTATTCTCTTTTCCTTCCACTTCAAAACCTTATGGCTGATCCACATATACTTCCTCTTCTAAGTACCCATTCAAGAAGGCACTTTTTACGTCCATATGATGTATGCTCCACCTTTTCTGAGCTGCTAATGAGATCAACATTCTAATGGTATCCTGTCTTGCTACTGGTGCAAATGTCTCTTCATAATCAATTCCATACTTTTGTGTCAATCCTTTGGCAACTAATCTTGCCTTGTGTCTTTCAACACTCCCATCACTGTTAAATTTGGTCTTGTAGACCCATTTGGTGCCAATATTTTTCTTGTCATGCAAAAGCTCTGTCAATTCCCAAGTGTCATTCCTGTGAATGGAATCCATCTCTTCTTTCATAGCTTGCACCCAAACCTCATTAGTACATGCATCAATACATGATGGTTCAAAATCATCCTTGGTTAATAAAGAAAAATTCACTGTCTCACCTATTGGATTTTCTTCATGTGCTTGATTTGCACTCCTCTGATATATATCACTCAATCTCCTTACCTTCCTTGTAGAACTTGGAGAAGAAGTTGGACTTGAACTTGATGTTGAAGAAATTGATGAACAGCTGCTTGGCGGAATTAAACCACTAGATACAGAATCATTAGCTGGCTACTCAATATCATCAATTATATCATCATTCAAAACATATTTTGTCTTCTCAACATGGCTTTTTTGATGACCATAAAATCCCCCTTCATAAAAAGTTACATCCCTTAATACAATAAGCTTGTTAGTGAGGGGATTGTACAATTTATAGGCCTTGATTGTCTCACTATACCCAATGAAAATGCATAACTCACTCTTTGCATCTAACTTTTTTCTATTTTGATCAGGTACATGCACATAAGCCAAACAACCAAAAAATTTAAAATGATTAACGTTAGGCTTTTTTCCATACCAAGCTTCATAAGGAGTCATATTCTCTAGCGCACTTGTGGGGCTATGATTGAGGATGTATAGTGCTCTAGCAACTGCATCTCCCCAATAAGAATTGCTCAATCCCTTAGTTTGTAACATGCACCTTGCCATTTTAACCACACTGTGATTCTTCCTTTCAGCTACGCCATTTTGTTGGGGTGTGTATGCTATAGTATGTTGCCTCTGGATGCCATTCATAACATAATAACTCTAGAAATATTTTGAGCAAAATTATCCTCCACAGTCAGTCCAAAAACATTTGATCTTGCAGCGTTTCTCATTTTCTGCAAGTGCTTTGAACTTCTTGAATCTATCCAGGGCTTCACTTTTGGCCTTCAAAAAATATACCCAACAATTTCTTGAGTAATAATCAATAAAAGTGATGAAATATGGTGACTTACCCAAACTATTAGTCTGCATAGGACCACATATGTCTGAATGAACAAGCTGAAGTGGGTGATAAGCCCTCCATGCATTTCCCTTTAGGAACCTTTTCCCTTGCATGCTTGCCTTTAGCACATCCTTCACAAACCTCCTTATGCTCTTCTACCTTGGGCAAACTAGAAACTAATGCATTTGAGGTTAGAAACTTCAAACTGTGAAAATTTAAATGCCCATACCTGAGATGGCATAGCCAACTTGAATCATCATAAGCAATATTTGCAAGGTTGTTTCTATGTTCATCAAACCTCAAGGGAAACATCCTATTTCTTTTCATAGGCACAACAGTGATCACCCTGTTTCCCTTATTCTTATCATAGATAGTACATGTCGTATTTTCAAAGACTACTTTCTAATTTTTCTCACATAGCTGCCCAACACTTAACAAATTGTGCTTCAATTGTGGAGTATAATAAATATCATGAATACTCTTTATACCTTCTGTTGTTTGTATCTCCATAGCTCCTTTGGCAGCAACTTCCAAAGATTTGTCATCACTAAGCTTGACCTTGGATTTAAAACTTCCATCCTTGGCTGAAAACAATTTCTCATTCCCTATCATATGGTTAGAGAATCCAGAATCTATGTACCAAACATCTTTACTAGTATTTTTAGCTTTGGCATAAGATAAAAATAAGTGATATGGAGGATACTCATTACTTTCTTGAGCATAGTTAGCATTTTTACCTTATTTCAATCTGCATTCTCCTTCAAAATGGACATACCTATTACAATAGTAACATTGAACATTTCTCTTATCAAATCTACCATTACCTCTTCCTCTAGAAGTACCTCTTCCTCTTGAGCCACCTCTTCCTCTACCTCTAGAAATTTTTTGGCTGCCATTTACCTCGACCTTGATTGGTTTTGAAACTACTGTTGCTTGCATCTTCATTCTGTGTAATTTGTAATTTAGAGGAAAAAGCTTTCTCTACAACTTCAAAAGTGTCTTTCAATATTTCTTCATGAGACATGAGAGATCCAACCAATTGATCAAAATTTAATTGTGTTAAATCCTTGCTTTCTTCTAATATTATGGCACCATTATTCCATCTAGGTGTTAAAGATCTCAATACATTTTTTATTAAAACTTCATTACTTACCGTTTCCCCAAGTGTAGCCATATTGACCACATCTTTGACTCTCACAGAGTAGTCACTTATACTTTAAGCTTCTTACATCTTCAGATTCTCAAACTCTCACTTCAATGTCTGCAGCTTGACCACCTTAGCTTGATCACTACCTTGGTAAAATTCTTGTAGAGTCTTATAGGCATATTTGGCAGTTTTTTCTCCTGATATTCATGGAAATAAGCTCTTATCAAGAGCTATTTGAATGTGAAACAAAGCTTGAGAATTCTTCTTCCTTGCTTCCTTTCTTGTTGTTTTTCCATTGGCTGTAAGGGAATTCCAATCATCTGGCTCACCATAACCTAATTCAACAATATCCCACAAATTTTTTCCAATAAAAAAGGTCAGCATATTAATGCACCAATAATCATAATCGTTCCCATTAAATTTTGGAACACACATGTTAGAATTCGACATTTTTAACTTTGGCGAAATTCCAACAATAAAAACTTTAACCCAAAATAATTTTACCTGCTCCGATACTATTTGTAGAATCTGAAATGGCCACTTCTCTTTAAGCCAACTAATAAACCAGAATAATTATGACATATAAAAAAAAAATGAAAGACAATGAAAAAAAAAACACAGATCAGATCACTGCTCAACTTGTAAATCTCACAATGAATCATGTATGTTTATACATTCTTATATAATAAACCTATTACTAATTCTATTATTTATCAACTACTAATTAATCATTCTGACCACTGCCAATGATTCTGACCACTGGCCATCCTAATAATTTACTGCACTAATTTTTAATAACAGAGAATCATAAAATATGCTGGCTAATGTCACCAATTACATGGAAATATTTAAGCATTATTCTCAGCACCCTTATTATGTTACTGTGGACCTCCTTATTGTTATTTTTGTACCCTTGTAACCCTCGTATTGTTATTATTGTGCCCTTACATTATTATTGTTAGGTCGGCTAGGATTATATTGTGGCCCCGTGGACTCCTATATATAGAAAGGAGGTTTTTTCATTTGTATCATCCAAGAATTATTCATTTATGTAATTTATTGAAGATTTCCCCCTCGAAGTGGCTTATTTCTAAGGCATTGATCTCTCTTTTCTTCTTTTTTGGGAGATGATTTCATAACAAACAAAAAATAGACAATAGCGAGAGCATAAAACATAAAACCGATATACACATATATTTTCCCCCGGATCCCAAATCGGGACTACCAGCTTGATTTTTTGTTATATTTCTTTTGGTGTTACAACACATATATATACATGCCTAAGAATTCATAAACCCCAATCCATTAACCCTAGATTAGAACATAACCATAGTTCCTTTCAATTGATCTACAAAATACCAGAGGCTTAAAACCATCATGCCCCAAAACCATGTGCAAACCCATGCACAAAACCATGCGAGGGTTTGCCCACCGAAAAATAGGGTCCAAATTTTTTTTCCCCAGGGCATTGCCCCGACCCTGACAAGGGGGGCTGCCACCCCTCCTGTGACCCCCATACTGCACTGTCACAACGTACATTGGGGGTTGTCACTCCTCCTGTGGCCCCTCGTGCATGATATTGATCGTGGAAAGAATATAACACATACCCAACAAGAAAAAAAATGTAATCACCTTCATAGCATACATGTAAGTGTCACCTAAATGAATGTTATAATCAAATGGGGCATCTACAAACTCAATATCAATGGTAACTCATTTACTAGCTAACTAGATTAGAATTTTCTAATACAATCCTTAGCTTGGAAGGATCAACATCATACACATAAAGGATGATCATAGATGGCACAAGCTTAGGAGATCCTAATTTCATCCAAACACCAGAAAACAGTATATGCAAGTTTATGCGGCCTCTTTAACGATGCAAAAATCTCATTTGATCCTCTCCCATTAGAATTGATTAAAAAAAATTATGTAGGAGCATTCAGCTCAAGGTAAACAAAAAGGACAGGTGTTTGTCTTACTGTTACAGTTGATTGTTGACAGGTCATTGAACCTGGGTTTTATTTTATTTTATTTTATTTTAGGAATTCCATCATTCAGGCCTAATAGTTAATTAAGCTCTGTAGTTTTCACTTAAAATTTTTCTTTTAATTTTCATTTGAAATCCGTTCTTAGATTAAAAGAACAAAAATCAAGAATGTAACTATAATAACTGTTGACAGTTTCAAACCGAAAACTATTTTCATATAGTGATACAAAAGGGAGAAAAAAATACATTCTGGGGGTTGATTTCCATCACACAGAGAGAAAGAGAATAATAAAATGAAACAGAGATTTTGTTTCAAGAAACCATCTGAGATTAAATTGTAGCCAAATATTGTTATACTACTTTTTTTGTATATTGTTTACTGTATCGTGTAGGGTAAATTGTAATTAAGGCGCACAAAAGTAACATTGAACACAGGCATCGAAGCAATCATAATATATGACGAGTTGAACCATATGATTACGGGCAAGCTCATATAAGCGATAGAACTTCACATACATTCGCGAAATTAACAGGCATTATAAATCTTTCTAGGTATTACAACTTTCTCTACATTTGAACAGAGTTTAATGAGAAATTCAATTGATATAAATAGAAAAATTTCTCTGTTGAAGAGTCCCGAAGGACTATAGAAAAGAAACTTTACATATCCAAGTCTAGAGCTTGGGGTTTCGAAACCCTGAACAAACAACGCCTTAACCATAAGGAAAATCTAACAAATGAACAAGCGGAAGTAGAACAAGATTAAACGTGAAATCATTTTTTTTCAAACCCTGTTCTATAACTAGTTAAGTCACAAATTAACATAGATACACAAGGAGGCGACCCTACCCATTTTTTGGGGGACAATAATTGTGGAAGCTAGAAGGATTCGAACAGCCGAATCTGTAAT
The DNA here is from genome assembly GCA_034641835.2 of Pinus albicaulis. Lineage (NCBI taxonomy): Eukaryota > Viridiplantae > Streptophyta > Pinopsida > Pinales > Pinaceae > Pinus > Pinus albicaulis. The sequence continues at coordinate 1,283,104,687 of CM076572.1, forward strand.
CACCTACAAACGAACGAAGATTTCAAGGGTTAGTACTCGGGCATCTTAAAAACAAACATTGAGATCAGAACAAGAGAAAGTAAGAGCGTTCACAGAGTATAGTTTTCCTGGATAAAGAAAGACTGAACATAAGAGAATATTTTGGTCGAAAATCCACAAGGACCTGCTCACGAGGAGCGAAGACATTAGAGTCTCATAAAAACACTAAGAACACTGAATCATGGATGGTTAGCTTACCTTTCGAAGGACGAGTTGAGCTGTGGCAATCGTCGAAAAGCCCTGGTGAATTTTGACCTATAAGTGTCAGAAAGAATCAGTTAAAAATACAAGAGAACTGGAGGCAGAGTCCAAAAAAAAATACCGGGTTGAACAGTGCATAGAAGGAACCAGTAAGTAATAAAAAGAACAGAGAATCACCATTTTGTGAAGAACTGTTGAACGCCATTAAAAGACTTGGCAAATCCTTTCCACGGAGAAGCAATGTGAAAAGAGAGTCAAGCATTGTGGAGAAAACCCTCATGAAACCCTCACAGTATCAGAATACACAGAGACAAAACCCTCACAGCACTCGAACAAATGAAAATGAGTGATAGTTGATAGAGCTAGGGTTTGATACAGCACGGGAGAACAGACTCCGAGAAAGTCTGACAGGTGTCAATCATAAGCCAGTCGCAAGGAAAAACGAAATTAATCGATAAGGATTGAGAATTAAAAACAAATCTATCGATGTATCATACAGAATCACCAATATCGAGATAAACAAATTCATAATTATCGAATTTGTAATGTGGTCAATGATATAGTGGATTATATAGTAATAATTTGAGACTTGTATTAAGTTTTATTCCATATTTTTTTAGCACAGTTTTTGTGTCAAGGGCTGGGCTCCATCAATTTTGGTATCAGAGCAGGCTGTGAGTTAGAAGGAATGGATGTTGGTGGATGAGGTCAAGGAAGAGCTATTTGAAGAGTAGCAGATGAAGGATTGTGGGAAGAGATATGAATTTTGAATGCCCATTTGGCAGTAGTAGAGGCAGGAAGGAGAAGAAATCCCGAGGGAGGAGATGACAGTGATGAAGAAGCTGCAGAAACAACAGATGGTTCAGATGGAGAAGGACTTGAACTCATAATGTTGAGGTCAATTTTGTTATCAAGTAGTAAACCAAAGCATGATATTTCTACTTATGATGGAAATTTATCAGCAGAGGTGTTGCTAGATTGGCTCAGTGAGCTGAATAAATATTTTGACTATGAGGAGATCAACGAAGATAAGAAAGTGAAATTCGCTGCCACCAAGTTGAAAGGACATGCGTCCTTATGGTGGGATAGTGTCCAGGAAGAGAGGAAAAGGTTGAATAAGCAACCTATAAATAAGTGGGCTAGGATGGAGGCTAAACTAAAGGGTAAATTCTTACCCAAAGATTACCAGATTTTGATGTATAGGTAGGTACAAAATCTGAAAAAAAAGGGGTTAACTGTAAAATAATATACTAAAGAATTCTATAGAGTAAATTAGAGAGCTAGTTATATAGAAGACACCCTTGAAAAGACAGTAAGGTTTGTGAATGGATTGAGGTGGGAAATACTATATGAAATAAGTATTCTTTCACCTAGAACTATAGATGACGCATATCAGAGTGCCTTAAAAGCAGAGGAGAAAATAAATAGAAAGAAAAATGCCAGAAGAGGAGGAGGATCTGGCAAAGAGAAAGGACGGGCCTATGGAAGAGGTAGAGCTGCCAATCCTAGTGATGAAGGCAGCGGTTCAAAGACTCCAGGAAAAACAGAAAGAGACAATAACACTAGAGGGGGAAGGCCATACCAGCGTGGAATAGGTAATGGCAGAGGCATAGGAGTTGCTATCCAGTGTTATAGGTGCCATAAGTGGGGGCAAAAGTCTTATGAATGTCATGAGGGTAAATCGACAAGAGGTAGAGGAACATATGTTGCCCAGATGGAGGAAGCAGAAGCACCACCGCGGGAGGTAGAGACTATACCAGAGACAGGGGAAGCCTTGGTGCTGAATAAAGTGTTGCTGAAACTAGCAAAAGAGGGAGTTGAACCGGATCAAAGAATAGCATTATTCCAGACAGTTTGCAAATCACATGGTAAATGCTGCAAACTGATAATTGACAGTGGGAGTATAGATAATTTAGTAGCCACAGAAATGGTGGAGAAATTGGGGTTGAAGAAGTTGAAACACCCCACTCCTTACAAGGTGTCGTGGTTACAGAAAGGACATCAACTGTTAGTTGATGAGCAGCGTGAAGTTGAGTTCCATATTGGCAAGTATAAGGATAAATTTATTTGCGATATTATGCCTATGGACGTGTGTCATATATTGTTAGGGAGACCATGGCAGTATGACAGGAAAGTGGTGCACGATGGGAAGACAAACTGTTACAAGTTTTTCAAGGATGGGATTAAACATACGCTTGTACCCATCAAGGAAGAAGAGACAACAGAAACCAGTGGAGTCAAAGCATTGTTGGTGGGAGGAAAAGAATTTTTAAAGTAGATCGAGGATAATGAAATCAAATTTGTTGTGGTAAGGAGGAAAAAAAAAGTGATATTGCATACTAAAATTATAGATCTACTAGAAGAAATCCAAGATATGTTGCAAGATTTTGGTGACATTATAGTGGCTGATTTACCAGATGAGTTTCCTCCTAAGAGAAGTATAAGTCATCATATAGATTTTATATCAGGAGCTATTTTACCAAACAAGGCAGCATACCGAATGAGTCCTAAGGACAATGGAGAAATTAGGAAGCAGGTACATGAACTGTTAGATAAAGGGTTGATAAGGGAAAGTTTGAGCCCCTATGTAGTTCCAACAGTTTTAGCTCCTAAGAAAGGTGGAGAATGATGGATGTGTACAGATTCGAGAGTTATCAATAAAATTACTATTAGATACAGATTTCCATTGCCATGAATGGATGACACGATGGACTGCTTGAGTGGAGCAGCATACTTCTCAAAGATCGATCTGAAGAGTGGTTACCACTAGATTCAAATTCGAGAAGGGGATGAATGGAAAAAAACTTTCAAGACAAATGAAGGGTTGTATGAGTGGTTGGTAATGCCATTCGGTTTGAGTAATGCCCCTAGTATGTTTATGTGCTTGATGAATGAAGTGCTGAAAGAGTTCATTGGGAAATTTGTGATTGTTTATCTTGACGATATTTTGATTTTTAGCGAGACTAAGGAAGAACACTTTCGACATGTTCTAAGTGTGTTGGAAAAATTGCAGTAGAACAAGCTGCTAATAAATCTAAAAAAATGTACTTTTTTTCAAAAGGAATTGGTTTATTTGGGTTTTGTGATTGCAGAGAATGAGCTGAAGATGGACCCAGAAAAAGTTGCAGCTATTGTTAGCTGGCCATCCCCAAAGAATCTGTTTGAGGTTCGAAGTTTTCATGGGTTGGCAAGTTTTTATTGGAAATTTATCAAAGATTTTAGTGGAATCAGCGCACCTATGTTGGATACAATCAAAAAGGAAAATCAGCCTTTCTGTTGGACAGAAGCAACAAAGAGAAGTTTTCAGACTTTGAAGAAGAGGATCACTGGAAGACCGATTTTGAGGTTGCCTGATTTTAACAAAATTTTCCAAGTTCATTGTGATGCTAGTGGTACATCCATTGGGGCAGTACTTAGCCAGGAGGACAGGTTGGTCGCTTATTTCAGTGAGAAGTTGAATGAAAGCAGGCAAAAGTACTCATCCTATGATAAAGAATTTTATGTCGTCGTCCAAGCACTGAAGCATTGGAGACACTATTTATTAGGTAACGAATTTGTTTTATTTTCTGATAATTCTGCATTACAGTATATTATGCAGCAGCACAAATTAAACCATAAACATGTAGAATGGGTTGATTATTTGCAGAGTTTCACATTTGTGTTGAAACACATTAGTGGATAGGCCAACAAGGTGGCATATGCATTGAACAGAAGAGCTTTGCTGTTACAGGAGAGTACGATACAAGTGTTGGGTTTTGAGCATTTGAAGGACTTGTATCAGATAGATGCAGATTTTAAAGAGGCTTATGAAGCCTGTCAAAACCCTTTGTTGAGGAACAATAGTCCATGGCTGGACTATAATTTACAGGAAGGGTTGTTATTCAGAGGAGGACAGTTATGCATTCCCGACTGTTCGATGAGGGAGAACATTATTCGAGAGAAGAACAGTGGAGGTCTAGCCAGACATTTCGGCATAGACAAGACTTTATCACATCTCGGACATTTTTATTACTAGCCAAGGATGCGACAGGACGTGCAGCGATATTTGACTAGATGTAAAATGTGCTAATTGACGAAGGGACATAGCCAAAATACAAGACTTTATACGCCACAGCCTATTCCAAGTAGACCATGGGACTCACTCAACTTGGACTTTGTCTTGGGTCTTCCCAGGACGCAATGAGGTTTTTACTCAGTGATGGTGGTAGTAGACAGGTTTTCTAAAATGGCACATTTCATTCCTTGTCGAAAAACCAGTGACGCCACTCACGTAGCACAGTTGTTTTTCACGGAGATCGTTAGATTTCATGGCCTACCGAGGTCCATTATTTCCGACAGGGATGTGAAATTCACAGGACATTTTTGGCATACTGTGTGGAAGAAGTTGGACACTCAATTGAATTTTAGCTCCGCATATCACCCATAGACTGATGGGCAAACAGAGGTGGTGAACAGGAGCTTGGGAAATCTTCTACGAAGTTTGATTGGTGAAATTCATGGATGTGGGATCGTGTACTTGCTCAAGTGGAATTTTCTTATAATGATTCACCAAATCGTAGCACCAGATACAGTCCTTTTCAGAATCTGTATGGCATGCATCCTCGCGGAGTGCATGAACTATGGGATTTGGCAAAGTTGGAAAGAAGGAGTGCTGACGAGGAATATTTTTCCTAAGAAATGAGCGATTTACATGAGTAGGTGAAGTCGAAATTAAAGAGGGAGGAAGTTCATTTTAATGTAGGGGACGAAGTTCTTGCACATTTACGCAAAGAACGTTTTCCTAAGGGCGAATATAACAAGCTAAAGTTTAAGAAGATTGACCCCAGTAAAATTCTTCAAAAATTTTTTGCCAATGCCTATGAATTACAACTGCCACCAGGGATAGGCATATCACCCATATTCAATGTGGCAGATCTATTTCCATATACTGCGATTCCTGAAGACGATAGGGCAACAGGGCTAGAATGGACACCCAGTTTGGAAGTGGTTCTTGGATGAGGCAGATGCCTATGGCGCAACCCCTTGAGATCGAGAGCATTCTTGACACACATGTAGCCAAGCGCACTCGCAAGAAGGAGTACTTATGGTACCTTGTCAAGTGGAAGAACTGTCCCATTGAGGACAGTTCGTGGCTTGATGCAGTGCAAATACAACGAGCAGGCCTTTCTGTTGAGGATCTCATGGAATGGAGCCATGAATTTTTTGTTACCCCGGGAGCCTGATGCAGGAGCATCCACCTTAGGGTAAACAAAAAGGACAGGTGTTTTTCTTACTATTACAGTTCATTGCTGACAGGTCATTGAACCTGGGTTTTATTTTATTTTAAGAATTCCATCATTAGGGCCTAATAGTTAATTAAGTTCTGTAGTTTTCACTTAAAAGTTTTCTTTTAATTTTCATTTGAAATTCGTTCTTAGATTAAAAGAACAAAAGTCAAGAATGTAACTATAATAACTGTTGACAGTTTCAAACCGAAAACTGTTTTCATACAGTGATACAAAAGGGAGAAAAAAATACATTCTGGGGGTTGATTTCCATCACACAGAGAGAAAGAATATGATAAAATGAAACAGAGATTTTGTTTCACGAAACCATATGAGATTAAATTGCATCCAAATACTGTTATAATACTTTTTTTGTATATTGTTTACTATATCGTGCAGGGTAAATTGTAATTAAGGCGCACAGAAGTAACATTGAACACAGGCACTGGATAAATCATAATATACGACGAGTTGAAGCATATGATTACGGGCAAGCTCATACAAGCGAGAGAACTTCACATACATTCACGAAATTAACAGGAATTATAAATCTTTCCAGGTATTACAACTTTCTCTACATTTGAATAGAGTTTAATAAGAAATTCCATTGATATAAATAAAAAAATGTCTCTGTTGAAGAGTCTCAAAGGACTATAAACAAGAAACTTTACATCTCCAAGTCTAGAGCTTGGGGTTTCGAAACCCTGAACAAACAGCGCCTTAAATAGAAGGCAAATCTAACAAATGAACAAGCGGAAGTAGAACAAGATTGAATGCGGAATCACTTTTTTTCAAACCCTGTTCTATAACCAGTTAAGTCACAAATTAACAGAGACACACAAGGAGGTGACCCTACCCATTTTTTTGGGGATGATAATTATGGAAGCTAGAAGGATTCGAGTGGCCGAATCTGTAATCACCTGCAAACGAACGAGGATTTCAAGGGTTAGTACTCGGACATCTTAAAAAAAACATTGAGATCAGAACAAGAGAAAGTAAGAGCGTTCACAGAGTATAGTTTACCTGGAAAAAGAAAGACTGAACAGAAGAGAAGATTTTGGTCGAAAATCCACAAAGACCTGCTCACGAGGAGTGAAGACATTAGAGTCTCATAAAAACACTGAGAACACTGAATCATGGACGGTTAGCTTACCTTTCGAAGGACGAGTTGAGCTGTGGCAAACGTCGAAAAACCTCGATAAATTTCGACCTGTAAGTGTCAGAAAGAATCAGTTAAAAATACAAGAGAACTGGAGGGAGAGTCCAAAAACAAATACCAGGCCGAACAATGCATAGAAGGAACCAGTAAGCAATAAAAATAATAGAGAATCACCATTTTGCAAATAATTGTTGAACGCCATTAGAAGTCTTGGAAAATCCTTGCCATGGAGAAGCAATGTGAAAAGAGAGTAAAGGATTGAGGAGAAAACCCTCAGAAAACCCTCACAGTATCAGAATACACAAATACAAAAACACTCACAGCAATCGAACAAATGAAAATGAGTGATAGCTGATAGAGCTAGGGTTTGATACAACACAGGAGAATAGACTCTGAGAAAGTCTGACAGGTGTCAATCATAAGCGAGTTGCAAGGAAAAACGAAATTAATCGATAAGGATTGAGAATTAAAAACAAATCTGTCGACGTATCATATGGAATCACCAATATCGAGATAAATAAATTCATAATTATCGAATCTGTAATGTGGTCAATGATATAGTTGATTATATAGTAATAATTTGAGACTTGTATTAAGTTTTATTCCATAGTTTTTTAGCGCAGTTTTTGTGTCAAGGGCTAGGCTCCATCAAATTTAGGGTTCTCTCACTTGGTATGCACCATATTAACCATGATATACTATCGTATACATAGATCTTTCCAATACTGAACAATTCATGAGATTCTTTTATGCAATCTCAACTACTACTATTTTCCAATGATCTCTCCTCCAATTCAATGATAATCAAGATTGTGAGTGTAAATCCAGTACATCCCTCTTAAAAAGATTGATATTCACTTTAACTTGTTATATAATAAATAAAATAATTGTCATGGCTTCCACTCTATCTCTCCTTCTCCTTGATTTCAAATGGCAACAGTAATCTCAATCTCCCCTTTGAGCTGTGGACAAATTTATATTTTTGTTCCTTAAATAGAAGAATCATAAGTTGTGTTTCCATTTTTACAAGTTTTTCATGTGAATATTCCTTTGGGTTTTCTAAATGGTAGATTCTCGTGCACCACAATTTTTTTTTTTAAATAATTAATAAAGCTAATAAATTATAAAAGAACAATTTAGATAATAAATAATTTCTTGTAAAAGAAATCTAAAAAATCAAAATTAAAGAAAGAAAAAATTAAAATTAATGTTGAATTGCAATTTAATTTAATTTGCAACATTCTAAACATATTTTAGCTAACCTTATAAACAAGCATAATCTCATATAATATATATAGATATAAAGATACAAATACTATATATTATTTCACATATATATCTATATATTCCACATAAGGAATATACATATTCCCTTTATTACATTAAAGTTAATCATGTCACTTAGTGAAATTGAATCTAGTTGGGGAAGATCCCAATCCTTCATCCCAATCACTCATAATACTTCTTTCAAATTAACATATATCATATTAAACATTAAAATTTATATTTTTACAATCATATTTAATATGAATATTTTAATTATATTATTATTTAATTCTGCTCCCTTGCCATGTGCTATACTAAGAGAGTCTAAAATGAAAAACAATTTTCTCTTGGATTGTCCGGCCCTTACTCACATCTAATTCTCATTTCCAAAACATTTGCCCCACTACCAACCTCCTTCAGTCAACAAAACTACAGTGACCTCTAAACCCTTCTTTCCCTCATTTTTTATCACAAAATCAAATTTTAAATAATCTCAATTAACTTCTTCTTTCTTAAGATCCTATTACCCATATCATTAAACATTAATAATCATTATTATTATCATATGACAAACTTCATAGACAATATAATTTGAATTATTTTTATTTTTATATAAATTTAAACACAAAATTTTGTATTTTGTTATATTAAAATTGTATATGCACATTTTTACCCCAAAAAGTAATAAAAATTATTTAACTTGTATTATACTATATTATTGCTTTTTCTTTTTAAAAATAAATATAACCAAAATTTATGTTTTTAATTTTGTAGACAAAATAATTATAATTTAAATTATTTAGATTTCATTCATATATATATAGGTATATATAAAATTATAATTTCACTTCTACCTATTGAAACAAAATTTCATGTCTGGAAGTCCTTATTTATAGGTATGCAAAATCAACTTAATAAATATATAATTTAAATTTATTACCTTTTCTCTCTTCAAATTTATTACAATTCTAAATACATTTTAGAATAATAATTTTTTTTATACATTTTATAGTTTGGTCACCATCTTTTATCCTTACAAGCACTATCGACAAAATTTTTACAATTCTACATTATGGATAACAAATAAAGTCGAAAGAAACATTTTGAATATTTCTTTAATGTTTACTTCTAACTCCTTACCTACTCAGCCTCAGACATTTCAAATTGTATGATACAAGTGATATTTTAATAGATTGTCACAATACTCACACTTGCACTTTTCAAATGGTATGATCCAAGTGATATTTTAATGTATTTTGATAATCCAATTGTGGGTTTTTTTTTTCTATTTTAATGTATTTTGATAATCCATTTGTGGGTTTTTTTCTAGATGGTCTCGGTTTGTTTTGACCACTAAATTAGGAGGTGCCTCGTGTTTTCTGATCTGATAAGAGTCAGATTATTATTGCCAAGATCTTTTTAATTTATACTATTACGTTAGGAACAAATATTGGAAAAACGACTATCGCTGGAAGAAGAACAAATCACATGGCTCTATTAAATGAAATGAGCAACTTCAGTGATTATTAGACAACCATACAGTATGCTTTTAAAAGTTGATGTTGATATTGATATTGCTTTCTCGTTTTTTTCTAAATGAGGTTAGATCTATATTTTTTTTACGTAAAGGACCACATAATTTCTTTTCTGTAATGTGGGTGGATTCTATATTTTTTTAAATAAAGAACCACATAATTTCTTTCCTTTAATGTGGGTGGATTTATAATTTTTGAGTAGAAAATTTTATAATTTTATTAAATGAAATTAGCTATTTTTTCTATATAAACATATAATATGTTTTTAAAATGAAACAAGTTATTTTTTATATAAACATGCAATATGTTTTGTTTTTTTTGGGTTAGAGTGATTATTGTTATTGTCTTTTTTTTATAATTGATAATTAGTTGAAATAATGTGATCAGTTATTTGAATAAAATTATAATCAAATTTAGAAATTCCAAACCATAATACTAAAAGTATATCTAAAAATAATAGTTATATCAATAACTTATGACTTAGTAAATGCAGAGAAATTTTACATAATAAAAGCTTCTATTTATTTAGCCTTATTAGAACAAGCCAAACATATTTTTTCGAAATGAATGAAAGTATTGGATTTTCAGACTTAATTGAGAATGGACTAATTTCCACTCTAAGATGATCACCTGGACTAATTTCCACTCTAAGATGATCACCTGGACTAATTGCCACTCTAAGATCCACAGTGAGACCACTTAAAATAAAAATGATAATAATGGTTTGGATTGGCATACACCATGAGACCACTTAAAAGAAAAGTAATGATATTGGTTTGGAAGTTTACTAATGCATGCATGCAGGTTTTGATGTAACTGAAAAACTAACACAGTAACACAGCCTTGGCCTTAGGTTTTATTCCCCTATTTTCCTTAGAAGAGAGTTGTCCACTCCAAATCCACCTTGAAACCAAAGAAATAATTACACTAACTTAAAAATTTACTGACAAAAATAACAAACTATACACCTAATTACTAATTTTTTTATAAATTACTAGAATATTACTAAAAGCTCACCTGGTGAGATCGTCCTTGAGAATTTAGAAAAATTAGGCTGTGCTGTGTGAAGAAAACAACACAGGGTATACATATAGGTTGTGTGGTTTGTTTTGAAAAAAAGCTAAAAGATTTAAGTGGACAGTAAAGTTTGAGTTGTTCAAACAACATTCCAACCGACACAAAAAGTGCAGATATATATGTGATTAGATAACCATCCCTTCATATAAATGTTTCGACTCTTCATACTGTAGCTTGTCCGAAGGGGTGGTGGTTAGGGGTATGGTTGAGCCCTCTTAGAAGTGTGGACCCTCTCAATAATGCAGAATGTAACCTTAGGACTATTTATGTGAATAGGATAGAAAGGAACATTAATATACTGCAATGCAATTCCCATAGAAGGAATTATTAGTTTAAAGTTGCAACCCGAAGCCCTAAACAAACAATACTACTACAATAGTAGTAAATGCAGAAAGGAGTGTCCCATCCAGAGAATGATACATATTACAACAATAGTAGTACAGGTAGAAGGAAGTGTCTGATCAAGAGAATGATACATATTACAATCTCAATGATCCTAGGTGAGTTAAAATAACAAGGTTTCTGGCAGTATCTTAACAACCTAGAGAAACAATAATAATCTAAACACAGCTGTATATTAGCAGGAATGAAAAGGATGAGATGAAAGATTGCATGTGCACATGCCGACTCACTCACAGTTCTTGTTTTTTCAATACCACTATTTTATTCAAGTCCAATTGCCTCACCACATTATAAAAGGACTCCCACGCATTCCTAATTCTTCAGGCTTTAGCATATCATTTGTTTGCAGAGATTTGTTGGGTAAGGTATAAGCTTTTGAGTTCACTTACTATGCTTCATTTCAGACTTCATCAATGAAAGTTTTTTTTATTTTTCAAAGACAATGAATTGCTTGTGGAGTAGCGTATTGAGTTTTGCTTATAACTTTGTGTCTAGAACGTACCTACAAGCCTGTTATACAAATTAGTTATACAGCGAGAGTCTCAGGGAGAGAGAGTGGTCACGATGTTTTCAGAAAGGTCTTTACCATTAATTAATCAATTTCTATGGTTCTGATCATTATAAAATAAGCTTTTAGGTCACAGGCTATGCATTACTAACTCTTGTGGTCTCATTCAGTTATTGGCATTGCCAAATTGCTTTGTGGGTAATTCTTTATTTTAATAACATACATTAAGTGTCAGCCATTCCTATTTCAATTGCAATTTCCAGGAATATTTTACAATTTGATGTAAAGCAGTGAAGTCAAACAATGGCCACCCTCTTGTCTAGACTATGACTATCAGTTATTTCATATTATCATATCAGAGTGTTTCAATGGTTTTCTTCTATGTTCTAACGCTCTCTTAATGTACTTATGTTTATAAAAATTTAAACATGAAGTTAACATAGCAGGAGCTTGCTGCTGGTTTTTTAAGCTAATGTTGATCAAGATGGTACCAAAACTATTGCTAGTGCTCTTGGTAGCTGCAATGGCTGCCTCACCTCCTAGGCCTGTGGACGTACCATTCCAAAAAAACTACGTACCCACTTGGGCTACTGATCATATCAAGTACATCAATGGTGGAAATGAGGTTCAGCTTTCTCTGGACAAATGGACAGGTATTGCCTAGGTCTTTCGTTATTTGACAGTTCATTATAGTTTTTATCAGTAATGTAGTTGCATTAGATGTTGTGTCTATGAGCTTTGTTTAGCTGACTCTAAGAACATAAGAATTTTGTACTTTATTCCCAAGCATTAGACTGAAGTAGTATTCATCATTCATCAGTAATGTTAGGCCTTAGTCTACGTTTAGAAATTCAGAATGTGTCATTGTCCTTTCTGCATTGAGCCTGAAGCTTCAGTGTTATTATCATGGTATTGTGACAGGTACTGGCTTCCAATCCAAGGGTACCTACTTGTTTGGACACTTTAGTATGCAGATAAAGATGGTTCCTGGTGACTCTGCAGGCACTGTGACTGCCTTTATGTAAGAAATATTCCTATGTTTCATGTCTTTGTTAATTGCTTAAGTCTTCATCACTTGCATCTCATCCTCAACTTTTCTTGGCTGGTAAAGTAACCATATAAGGTCTTATTGATTTATACTTTTCCATCTGCCTAATAGTAGAGTATTGTGCTTGTTTGAACAGCTATCCTCCCAGAATGTTGAACATGATGAAATAGATTTTGAGTTCCTAGGCAATAGGTCTGGACAGCCATACATTCTCCAAACTAATGTTTTTAGCGGAGGGAAAGGAAACAGAGAGCAGAGGATATACCTCTGGTTTGACCCCACAAAAAATTACCATGCCTATTCTGTGCTCTGGAACATGCATCAGATAGTGTAAGTAAAATGTGTTTTTTTTGGGTGTTGGTTTGACCCAGTGAGATTTGAACTTTGAATTTCAATGAATCTACAATTTATCTAAACATAAAAATTTATATTAATTTTGTGGTATTTCATCTGCATTCTCAGCTAACAATGGATTTGGATTTCAGATTCTTTGTGGACGATGTCCCCATCAGAGTGTTCAAGAACAGTAGGGACTTAGGAGTGAGGTATCCATTCAACCAGCCCATGAAAATATATTCAAGCCTGTGGAATGCTGATGACTGGGCCACAAGGGGTGGGCTGGAGAAGACAGACTGGAGCAAAGCACCATTTGTTGCATCATACAAAGGATTCCACGTGGATGGGTGTGAGGCATCTGTAGCTGAGTCGACTTGTGCTACTCAGGGTCGTCGGTGGTGGGATCAAAAGGCCTTCGATGACCTTGATGGAATGCAATGGAGAAAACTGAAAGGGGTTCGTGACAGTTACACCATCTATAACTACTGCACTGACAAAGTGAGATCTCCAGCAATGCCTCCAGAGTGCACCAGAGACCGTGACATTTAATAGCAGCCTCCTAGGGGCTCATTTATAAAAGAGTTTAACCCCACACATAACCATCAACAAAAGGCATACATAGGGGCTGATATTTCTTGGAGATCTAAAATTCTTATTGCTCAATTAAGGGCTAATTCTCATCATGTGAAACAGGGCACTGGAAAATGCCAAAAGAAATGTGGGAAGAAAGAGTATGTATTTTTTGCTACTCCGGAAAAGTGGAAACATAAAAACATTTCATTTTAGAATGTGAGGCCTTCAAGGACACCAGAGAAAACTATGCAGATATTCTGGCAGCTAATTCTTGGGATAATCCATTCAGCGAAGAGTTTGTCGATAAGCTGGGAGTGCTCATTGTAAAACTTCACAGGAAAAGGGCCAAATACAAGAGTCAGATAGAGAAGCAATCTGTCCCATAGGCTATTTTTAGCCTCGTGGACATTAAAAATTCTTTCTTTCTTTCTTTCTAAATATATTAATATATCTTCTGGAATCTGTTCTTATTAGATATGCATTGTTATTTATGTCATCGTCGCTGTTTTGCAGTAACATTGTTATTTATGTCATCGTCGCTGTTTTGCAGTAACAAGATGACTTATATCTGTAATGTCTGAAATATTAATAAAACCAATCAGCAACGAATAAGGCGTTTCCTAAGTTTTTCACTGTTTCCTCTTCAGAGAATAACGTCATTTTTACCATAAATGTCAGATCAGTGAGCTGTATTCTTAGTTTAGATTCTCCCAATCCGAGACTTTCGAAATTATTCTAAAATTTTAGAACCAGGTGAAACACTTAATTTGATTTTTATATTTTTATTCAGCAGAATTTTCACTTGACTTAAGTACAACTATCTATAATATATCCAAAACTTTGTATAACATAAAAATTCAAAACTTATATTGTAAATGGTAATAACATGTACTTTAGATATAGAACTCGAGCGTAAGGTGTTATCTTTAAGTTATATTATTTTTATAATATATATTATATTTATATAATTATGTTAATAATTTTATAATTTAAATTGAATTATTAATTAATTATTATTAATAAATGATATAGATTTAACTTCTATAAAATATTCTAGAATATTTGTAGTAGTATTAATAAATCTAAGTTTAAGATTTATTTACAAAATATTTATGTTCTTTTTATTTTTTCAAATAAATTGATTATTTAAAGTAAAAATGTCACATGAACCGCCGGATCCGGCTGTTTAATGTTCCGGAGGGGGAGCGCCACCCCGCACAATTCCCCATGAAAATGACCTGGGCAGCCCACATGGCTCCCGGCATATGCAATAACTCTACTCTTAATGCCATCACTCGCGCCACGGGCATTAACCTTGGTCTGCTCAAACGGGAGGAGATTATGACGGTGCTGCAAGATATGGTGGTTCAGTCGCACGATACTGACGAAGCCTCTGGTTCGGTGATTTCGCCCACCCCGCTGCTCGGAACTTGCACTTCTGGCTCGCTCGAGGCCAGCGTGAAAACGTCCACAGGGCGGCGCTGCTCTTTGCAGGCCTGCATCGAACCGGTCCCAGGTATTCATTTCACTCAAAGCTCGCACTGTCTATATAATTTTCTGTCCAGGGGTGGCGCGGACCTGCGTGGTGAGCCTCTGCGTGATTTCTCCGCTTCCCCTGACATTTTCCAACTCGCTCAGCCCTCTGCTCATTTTACTGCTCCCCTGGATCTTACTGTCTCTCCTCTCGTTCCTGCTCACCTCTGTCATTCCCCTTCTGAAATGCCGCGTCTTCGTGAGAGAATGAGGGCTCGACGAGGCCCCAGCCGGGGTCAGAGTCGCCCTCTTCCCAGCACCTTCTCCTCTGATGAGACTCCGGACCCTTCTCAGAATCTGCGCGGTGGCAGAGGTCGTGGACGTCGACGTGCTGGAGATGCGGTTTCAGCTTCCTTGGCTAACGCCTCGCCTCCTCCCTCCCAGGCTCACGACTATGGCAACAGCTCCTCCCGGGCTGTCCCTCCTGCCCCTCTTCGGCCCACCATTAGACAGACCTCGCAGCATGCGGAGCTCAAATTCCATCCCACTGCCTCCAATTCTGTCCTCACGGCCCTCATTTCACTCACTCTGCAGGAGGAAATACCCAACCACCCTGCTCCTAGTCTAGCCTCCGCGCTCCTCTCTCCGAGTTCTGGACCCATAAACGCAGCTGCTGCACCGGTCATCTCCCCTCACTGTCCACAGGAGCAGCAGAAAAACAAGGAAGCGCCCTCGGGTGGCATGGACACGAGCGACTCTGGAAAGGAGGACAGCAGAGAGTTTTTTGGTTGCAAAATCATTGAGGAACCACCGTCACCAACTCATGGCTAGCTTCAACACTGCTCTCCAGGTTTTTTGGTTCAGTTTCATAGATAATGCTAGTTTTTGTTGCTGGGCCGACCAGCTGAATCAATGGTCTCTGAACTGTCGCTTTTATTTCTATGTTTATTCAGTTTCTATGCTTTTCAAACCGGTTTCCCTCATGAGGGCGGTTAAGACTCGATGTTTAATAGGACTGGTTTCCCAATATGGGCAGTCTAGGCACTCTGTGAACAGCTTGACTTTTAAACACAGTGCTCAGGCTTTCATAGCTGACACTGTGTCTGTTTTGTACTAGTAACCTTATACATAATAGAATTAGTTACACTTAGAAAAAAAAAAAAATGTCACATGAACAAGCGTAATGTCATATGAAATGAGATATAGTTTTTTGGAAGATGTCAAAGTTTCAAAACGAGAGGGGTATGTTCAAAACTAGAGGGAGTAGAGTAGGTATGCCTTCTTAGACTTAGCACTCAAAATGTTGAGGTGGATCATTTGTCCCACAAACAAGGGGGTCTCATACTAAAGGGGGTGGAGTATGCATGCCTTCTTAGACTTAGCAATCAAAGACATAGCACTCAAATTGTTGGGAGGAGGTGGGTCCATTGTCCCACAAACAAGGGTGTCTCATATGACACGGGGTAGAGTATGTATGCCTTCTTAAACGTAGCACTTGTCAAACAAACAAGGGGGTCTCATACGAGAAGGGGGTAGAGCATGTATGTATGTATGCCTTCTTAGACTTAGCAGTCAAATACCTATTTGGTGTCCACTTGACACTGACCTTAAAATTGAATAATAATAATGACAATAGTGATAATCCTTGATATTAGCTCATGGTATTGTAATGAAATCTATTTATAGATTAAGAATCTCCATGAAAAACTGAGAGAGTAAAAGTAAATCTCCAAAATTGAAAATATTATTATAAGTTTTTTTAAACGTATATATATATTTAATTGATATATTATTTTTTTATAATTAATAATAATAACACCATAAAATAAAATTATAATTAATTGATTTTTATGATTTTTTTTTAATTTTAATAATAATGTATTATGCACTATTTTGTCATTCATTATAAATTAATATCTATCTCAATTTATCATTTAATTTATACGACTATACTAATATATATTACATTAATAATAAATGATTATATTTAATTTATATGACTATACTAATATAAATTATATTATATTATATTAATATTAATATGATTATTTTTATATTGATTCTAAAATTTAAAATTTTTTGAAGGATTAATTAACATACACAAAAGCATAAATAAATTAAATAATTTGAGATTTCACTTTTTTATTTTTGTGAGCATTATCTCACACAATGATAGCTAAGTGAATTGTTCAAAAATCATGAATTACTACTACTTTTTATAGAGATAGTCATAAATAAATGACTTACAAGCATTTGAATAGAAAAAATGATATCTAATATATATAAATAGTTATACTATGTCTTCAAAATTCACATTGAACCTTCCCTCTAACTACTACTCCATTGCCTGTCTTCTTTAACTTAAAATAAATTTTAAAAACAACCAAACAGCAAAACTTCTCTTGCATTTATCGTTTCAAGAACTAAATTTCATAAATAATTTGTTTTGTATATATATGTCATAATATATTTAGAATCACAAAATCTGAAATTAGGGAAGTTATTTCAAAAATCATAACCCTTGAAAATATGTATGTGTTGTCATTTGGAGAAATTTTATTATCTTTTAAAATTAACGTTTATCATGATGTTGTATATACTTTTTGTTATTTTTTTTTGGTTCTTTCACTATAAATCAATGATTGTGCAATGATTAGTCTACGTGGAGTATTCCCTGCTAATTATTGTACATTTCTTTTTCTTTTTTTTTCAGAATGAATAGTTGGAATATAATAGTTTTGTGATTTTTATTGGAAATTTGATATACAGTGTTTTAATGAGGAATTGAATTGACGGCTTTCACTCCAATCATCTTCTATTCAAAATTAGTAAACTTACCAAAAAAAAAAAAAAAAAAAACAATATTAAATCTACAAAACCATCCATTTTACTTATAGAGAATTTTATGAAAATTAATCTAATAATGATAGTTAAAGAGTCAAACGCTCAGGTGACTTTGTTTCATGCTTTGTCGGCTTTGATGTGAGTTCTGAGATGTCGGTTCTCGTCGGCGTGATGTTGAATGGATTGCCACATTGTCATCCCGCGGCATAAGTTTGATAGGGCAAGGACGTTGAAGTCAATTTCTATAAATTACAGGAATAAATTGATTCTCGAGCAGTGGTGTGATTTATCCTAATTTATTTATTCATTATTTATTTGTGAATGAATAGGGATTATAGTTATTATCAACTCTCTTTTTTCACAAATGAAATAGTTTTTATAATAATTTTTTTTTTTTACACAAATAAAATAGTTACTCAATTTAAAATATAATTTTATTATTCAAAAACAGATGGGTGGATAAAGAAATTATGTTATTTTGGAATATATTATTGAGATTAACAGCTTTTGTTTTTGAATAAGTAGTTTATATCTTAATATTTTGGAAATTTAAAATAGATGGTATTTTTAAAATAGATGGTATTGGTCTTAACTACAGTAACCAGCATCATTATCATTAATTTTTAATTAAGTTTTGGTTAAATAATTAAAAATAAAAATATAACTGGATAAATAATTAGAAGATAAATTAAAATTATTTCTTAATATTTATTTATTTTAAATAACATAATTTTTTTAATTAAAAATGTTAATATATAGTTATATTAAAGGTTATTAATTTTTTTTACACTATTAATATTTTTTTTTAACTCATCAAAATTATAATGATTAAAGATATTTAATAAAATTGAAATGTGAACAAGGTAATTCTTTAATTTTTCTTAAAGTTTCATAAACCAAACTAGGTCCCAATTAAAACTCAAAGCAATTTCAACAAAGAATATAAATGTTACTTACTGTCATTGAATCTAAAGAGATAAAATAATAATAATTTTTTCCTTATTATAAAAGATAAACCTAACTGGTAATAATAATAATCATCATCTGATCCAGGTGGATATTGGTGGCCACCCACCTATTCCACTTGGCCCCCCACCATTGTCTCTTTCAGTTTTTCAGTTTCGGCATAACTTACTATTTTTAGCAGTTTTTCGGGTCTTGAACTTCCGGAGCCGTTTTGAGGCCCTAAACGACGTTTTTTGGGTATGAAAGCCCAAGAAAATTTTCTGATAAAATTCGTCCCGACAGCTGTAGTCCTCGGATAAAGCTTTCTAATGATGTATCATGACTGTCAAACGGAGATAGTATGCCATAGTTACGTCCCTGGGAAGTTGAAACACCAATTTACCCAAACGGGGCCCATAGTTTTGGCGCTTCATCTCCTAGGGCTAGGTTTTTGGGATGTTTAGGGTTCTCCATTGTTTCTCAATAATAAATAGGCCCTCGAGCCTCATTGTAACGTAGTTCAGAGGCCTGTAGCCGCCACGTCTCTTCTCAAAGATAGCTACCAGTGCCCTAGCTAGTTTTATTTCCATTCTGTCTGTAAGCAAATTTCAGTTCTTTGATATTAATGAAATGAAGTGTTATTTCCGCTGCATCTCTGTATTTATGTTTATATGTTTATTCTGTTGCGTTCCTGCATAAATCCAGATCAGTGGTATCAGAGCGGTCTGCTTTTTCTCGATCCTTCTTTGCATGTCCCCAAGGAGGTCGGGGTATAAGGAGCTAGGGCTCGATCTGGTGGAACCTTTGCAAGATCAGCCTCGCAAACCTCGACGGACGCCCATGGGGGACGAAAAGAAAGATGAGGGAGCAGGAGATCCTATCAAAATATTGCTCGAGGAGGCCCTCGAAAAACAAAGGAACGCGATGATGGATAGCTTTGCTCGGATCCTTCAACGGCTGCCCACCGGCGGCGCATATGCATCCAGTAGCCACTCTGGAGTTGCGACTCCCTTTAAGGTACAAGTAAATTTTGACATTCCCATATTTGAGGGTCAAATAGACGCAGATGCAGTAGATAGATGGTTGAATCTATTAGAAGGATATTTCTCTGTTCATGACTTTTCAGACCGGGAGAAGATTATTTTTGCACTCCTCAAAGCTACCCCCATGTTAAGGACTGGTGGGAAACCTACTGTGAGAACAAGGACCAGACAGAACCCTCTCTGTTCTCGGCCGTACCAACTTGGAATTCTTTCCGAGACGCCGTCAAGGAACAGTAATATCCCATGGGGAGCTATGAGGACAAGTACATACAATGGACCACGCTGCGACAACAAAGGGATCGAGATGTGCATGAGCTGACGAATCTGTTCCATACCCTGCGCACCAAGTTGGGTATCAAAGATTCAGAGAAACATCTGGTGCTAAAGTATCGAGTATGCCTGGCTCAGTCGGAGAATGGAGTTATAGAGCATCTCCTCAGCTTAAGTGCCCCGACATCTTGAGGTGGGGGAAGTAGCTCGTAAGTTCAACGAAGAGCGAGACTTTTTTACTTTGGATGCGCGAATCAAAAGCAAGGAGAGTGCTTGAAACAATGAGAACAAAATTGAGCAAGGCGGCTAAAGACAACCAAGTCAAAGCCACGAAGAACCTTATAGTAAAGCCAAAAGAAGACACGGGAAAGTGGTGTGAGGTTCCCTGAGCTCCGCTCACCCAGCTTGCAAGTGAGTGTGGCCAGCGTTCGCTGGTGGGCGAGATGAGAGCTCTTGGGCACGAATGGAATGCATGGCAAAGCCTCAAGATCAGGGAGCACGAAGGGAATGAAAAGGGAAGCAGTTATTGATGCGAGAGCCCAGCGCCCGGCATTGCACCTGAAGAGTCCGGAGAGGGAACGGAAGATCAGAGGAAGTAGATCCAGAGGAAGAGGAACGTCTCTTCCACTCCCAGATGTGGGTAAAGGGCTCCCCTGTACAGTTCATTGTCGACAATGGGAGCCAAAAGAACCTCATTTCAGCAGACGCCGTGAAGCGGTTGGGCTTGCCGACCACAGCTCACCCACATCCATACACCATCGGGTGGCTTCACCGAGGACGAGATCTCCGCGTCAGCCAGCAATGCCGCCTTCCCTATAGCATCAAGCCCTTCACGGATGAGGTATTATGTGACGTTGCTCCTATTGATGTTTCTGATGTATTATTAGGACAACCATACTTGTGGAAGCGTCATGCTGTGTATGAGTCTCGACCTCGTGCTGTTATTATTACTTTGGGAAACAAGTTGTACAGGATACCAGAGGTACCACCTCCTACGACTATCTCTTTGGTTACTGCAAAACAATGCAGTAAGCTCATTTCCCAAACCAGGAAATTCGTTTTCCTGATGATCCGCCCCCAGGGCAAGAAGAAGACTGTGGCCACGACCTCCAGACAGGGCCCCTCTGCACGATAACAACAAATGGATAAGGTCGTGGAGGAGTACGGGGACATCTTCACCTCACCCACAGGGGTTCTGCTTGCGGAATTGGCTTAGATTGATCGACCCCAGTGCCCTTTGCAATGGACAATCTATCTGTGCTCTGTTAGAAATGATGAAATCGAGCGGGTCGGGAGGCTGTTGTAGGAAAGAATCACATCGGACCAAAGTCATCGCCACAGTAGAACTTAGATTGTGTTGGTACAGAAGAAGGATGGGACGTGGAGACTGTGACCAGCTATCGGCGAACAAGATCACTTTATCAGGAATGGGTACCCGATCACGGATTGATGACCTTGGACCAACCCCAAGGTGCAAAATATTTCAGCACGATCGAACTGAAGTCTGGGTATCACCAGGTACCAATTGAACCCTCTGATGTGTGGAAGATTGCCTTCAAAGCTAAGGAAGGCCTTTTTGAATGGCTGGTCATGCCTTTCGGGTTGACGAATGCTCCCGCAACCTTCATGAGGATGATGGACGACATCTTGCGGCCATTCACCAACTCATTAGTAGTGGTGTACTTGGATGACATTCTGATCTTCAGCAAGACTTGGGAAGAGCACCTTCATCACATCCGACAAGTCCTCCAAACACTGCGGCAACACAAGTTGTGTGCCAATTTGGAGAAGTGCACGTTTGGCATGACCCAGGTTCAATATCTGGGATACATTATTGATGAAAGGGGGATGCATGTGGATCCAGCCAAGATCCAAGTCATTGGGGATTGGCCAGCCCCGACTACTATAACAGAGCTTCGCAACTTTCTGGGTCTTGCTAATTTCTACCGTAGATTCGTGTTGGGATTCTCTCATATCACTTAGCCCTTGAGTCAAGTCACCAAAGGAGGAGCGAGAGCAAAATTCTTTTGGTCGGAACCTCAATAGAAGGCGTTCAAAGAATTGAAAAATCGCCTCTGTTCTGCCCCAGTGCTCACCTTACCAGACTTGCAGCAGCCATTTGAGATCGAGACAGATGCCTCTGACTATGCTATTGGGGCAGTTCTTACTCAACAGGGACATCCAGTGGCATATCACAGTGAGACATTGTCTGAGACAGTTCGCAAGTATCCCACCTATGACAAAAAAATGTATTCCATTGTGCAAGCCTGTCGACAATGGAAGCATTACATTTTGGGGAAGGAAACAATCATCCACACAGACCACCGGCCCCTGCAGTTCATACAGACACAAGGGAAGTTGCAGAATGATCGCCATCAGAAGTGGTCCACATATCTGCAACAGTTTCATTTGAACATCAAGTACAAGGAGGGTAGCACCAATAATGTTGCAGACTGCCTCAGCCGACCACCGATCGTGGCGCTCACCACCGTGCTCAACTCTTGTGGGCACGAGACTTCTGATTGGCCGCTTCTCTATGAGAGTGACCCAGAATTCGGCCACACTTAAAAGGCACTCTTGGGGGGCACACAAGTTCCAAATTTTCACCTCCAAGATGCACTTTTATGTCACCTGGGACACCTTTGTGTTCCTTCAAGCGAGCGTGCCAAGATGATATGGGAAGCACACTACGGTCCAGTCGCTGGGCATTTCGGGGTCGAGAAAACAGTAGCAATACTACAGAAGTATTTCTATTGGCCGAACCTTCGAAAGGATGTCGAGAAGCACATCAGATCCTGCACTGCTTGTGCCATTGCCAAACCGACCATCAAGAGGCAAGACCTATATACTCCACTACCTACCCCTAGTCGACCTTGGGAATCCATCTCCATGGATTACATGTCAGGCCTGCCCTCTACTAAGAATGGCAATGACTGTGTTTTCGTGGTTGTTGACAGATTCTCAAAGATGGCCATTATGGCGGCCTGTAAGAAGAATATCACAGCAGAAGCTACTGCTAAACTCTTCTTTGAATGAGTATGGGTGCACTTTGGGATCCCACAGTCTATCATATCAGATCGAGATAGCAAGTTCCTCAGCACATTTTGGTCCAGCCTCTGGTCAATGATGGACACAAAGCTCACCAAGTCCACAGCTTTCCATCCCCAAACAGATGGCCAGACAGAGGTCGTCAACGGAATGATTGTACACATTCTGCGCATGTACAATTCAAAGCATCCACGCACATGGGACGAGAGCCTCCCTTATGTACAACATAGTTATAATCGGGCTCTCCACAGTTCAATCGACCATAGCCCCTTTCAGGTGGGCTTGGGATTCCAGCCACTATGTCCCATTGACGTAGCCATGCCATTTGCAGCTGCTCAGGCCAATTCAGCTCATGTCCAATCTGAAGTTGACAAAGCAAGTAGCTTCATCGAGCGCATTCAACACATCCGCCAACAGGTTCATGATATATTGGACAGAGCCAATGCGAAGTACAAGCAGCGCCATGATCAACACCGGGTGCCACACAACTTCCAGGTGGGCGACAAAGTATGGTTGCATTTGCAGAAGGAGCGCCTCACTGGACCTCACCGCAAGCTTCGCCCGCTCCGATACGGGCCGTACACCATCACCAAGGCTGTAGGGAACAATGCTTTCGAGCTTAGTATTCCACCATTCCTTGGTCTGCACCCAGTCTTCAATGTGGATCGCCTTAGTCCTTACTTCCCACCTCTACTGGACACTTCGGACATTGCAGAACAACTCACACCAACAGAGTTAAACCCAGACTGCATGGAACAGGCCACCACAGATTGTATCATGGACATGCAAATTAAGAACACTCACCAACAGAGGATCCAACTGTATCGGGTTGTCAAAGCTGCCCAACTCCTGCACCAAGGAAAGTGGTTCACCAGGGACCAAGTTCAGCAGAAATTTCCTCATCTCATGGAGGAACTTAACGCAATGGGGACCATTGCTTCCTAAGGGGGGAGGAATGATCCGGTGGATATTGGTGGTCACCCATGGGGCTCCACCATTGTCTATTTCAGTTTTTCAGTTTCGGCACAGTTTACTATTTTTAGCAGTTTTTCGGGTCTTGTAAATCGGACGTTTTGAGGCCCTAAACGACGTTTTTGGATAGAGCTTTCTAATGATGTATCATGTGCGTCAAACGGAGATAGTATGCCAAAGTTACGTCCCTGGGAAGTTGAAACACCAATTTACCCAAACGGGGCCCATAGTTTTGGCGCTTCATCTCCTAGGGTTAGGTTTTTGGGATGTTCAGGGTTCTCCATTGTTTCTCAATAATAAATAGGCCCTCGCGCCTCATTGTAAAGCAGTTCAGAGGTCTGTAGCCACCACATCTCTTCTCAGAGATAGCAACCAGTACCCTAGCTAGTTTTATTTCCATTCTGTCTCTAAGCAAATTTCAGTTCTTTGATATTAATGAAATGAAGTGTTATTTCCGCTGCATCTCTGTATTTATGGTTATGTGTTTATTCTATTGCGTTCCTGCATAAATCCGGATCATCATCATCATATTATTTTAATATAAAATTTAATTAAATAAAACTTTAATTATTTGAAAACATATTAAATTTCCAATATAATATAATTTAAATACAATATTATAATCTAATTTACATGAATAACATATATATATATAATTTTCCAATACCATATAAATATTGTATTATAACCTAATTAACATAAATAGTATTCACCATATATCATAATAAAAATAATATAATATAATAAATAATTATAATAAACTAATTAAACGAGCATTGCAATTAGTATTAGCTTATTCAATTAATTCGGTATGTACTACCAAAGTATAGCAGCCATTTCTTCCAAATATTTTGATGGGCGGGAAAATGGGTGGAATTCAAGGAAAAATAATGTAATCAATTTTCAAAAGACTATATTGAAAGGGTTATAACGATACTGTAATTCATATTGAAAGGGGTTATAACGATTTTATAATTCATGTTGAGAGGGTTTATAATGATATTGTAATTCATATTTTAAAAAAGGTTGAGGAAGCATTTTGAATTGGAAAAGTTTAAGTATTTGTAAGGAGTTTTCATTTGTAGTAATTGATTAATAGTTAGATATTTGACATAAAAAATAGGATGGAGTTTAAATTTAGATAAGAGAAATTAGAATTAAAATAATGTTGTTATTTTTTTTATCAAAATACAGTATTAATATTGTTATTGAGTTATATAAATTAAGTATACAGTAAAAGAGAGTTAAAAGAGAACACATTACAAGGAAAGCTTTTTAGCGGAAGTTTTTGTAAAATCTCTCTAAAAAGTTTCTTCCTCTTCCTTTTACAAAGGAGGTTGTTAGTCAATGTGGGAAATAAAGATTTTAGTAAAAAAATTTCTGGATGGTGCACTTAAATCATATTAGGTAAATCAATTAGCTCATATATATGACACATCCATATGTTTCAAGAAATATGTGCATAAGAGGTCATTATTATCTTGTAATAAAAAATCAATTTAAATCTTATCTAGAATGGATCATTATATGATTTATCATCTATGAGGAAATGGCTTGCAAATCTCATTTGATGGCACGTCCAAGTTTGAAAATTTGTGGTCCAAAACCTTCCTGAACCATTTTGAGACATCAAATGAAAACTTTTGAGGTAATTTTTTTTCAATCATATCTCCTAGCCCCTTGATATTTTTCTATACATGGAAACCTTCCCAACGATGTGAAAATTACCTCAATTGAAGCTAGTATGCATAAATTATGCCTTACACAACTTAACCTATCTTATTTACCACCATGGTATGAGTTGATGCTCACATCATCCCCCATTATTCACACATGTGGGGCTAACCACAAGTGGACTTTCAATAATATTATAGAGGGTACAAAACCTAACACTAAGTGAGGGTTGAGGATGTAAAACCATAACCCTAGACGTCTATCAGGCTACACTAAATATAAGGTCATTAGAAAGAGAAAGGGGTTCCATTATTTATTATTGTAATTGTTCCATAGTTTAGAAGGGACTTATGGTGCGATTTGAGAGCAAGATAAAGGAGGAAGAATAGTTTGTAGTATCCATTTAGGCCACAATGTCAAAAGAAACTCCATAGTGAGTGCCCATTTCTTTGTATTTGTATTTTCATCACTAAAGAAAGGAGAGAAGAGCATGGGCCTTGAATTTTAGTTGGGTTTCCTCCCATTTTGCATTTCATAGGGTACATATTATGTTCTTTTGTGTGGATGGTGTGTTCATTTTCTATTTTTTTCAGTTAAGTTATTTTCATAATTTGAGGGAAAATCTAGTGATAGTAAATCTAAGATCTAAGGACATAAAATTACATAGTATAATAATTCATAATATTAGAAAATCAAGTGTGATGAACTATTCTAGTGAAATATCAATGACAATTTGCTAGATCATATTGGTAGCATATTATTTTTGGGGGTATTTGCAGGAAGTTGCAGGATCTAGTAATTGACTTAGGAAGGAATTCACAAAACCATGTCCATGGGAGATGAGTCTAGTTATAACAACCCTTGAGAGGTAGCTAAAGAGATATTTGTGAGGCTAAAGGTTCAACTCATTGATATCTTTTGCAACATGGCCCTCCTCATTGTAGCTCTAGTGAACAATTTTGGATCTTTAAGTTGGATTACATGAGAAATTAAGAGATAATGAAGAACTATTAAATGATCCATAAAAATTGATTCAGATAGAGTTACCATGTTCCATTACCATTACTCATTCACAACCTCTATTTAAAATGTAAGTGAAATTAGATATCAAGTCCCATCAATGTGAGATCAATGATGTTAAGTTGAATTATTTAGTGTCCATATTATAGATGAAGAGAAGAAAATTTCATTTGCTTTAAAAAAAAATCTAGAGGGTCATTTCTACCTTCGTGGGACAGACATACGCATACACTTAACAGGGATAATATTCCACCAATAACTAAGTGAGAGGATTTTAAAACCATCATAAAGACATAATTTAGATATGGGGTATGTAGAGGACCAATGGATCCATTAGCATCACTTTAGGTCAAGGAAGGAGCATAGTGTACAAGATTACAACAACAAATTTAGGAGAATGGTGATCATATTGGGCATATCTTCTAAGAACATAGATGTACTCCTCAATTATGTGTGGGATATACATAGTCGTTTGTAAAAGAAAGTGATGCTTTTCAAATGTAGTACTATTAATGATGCCTATATGCAAGCATGGGGCCTTGACTCAATGAACTTATATCATATGTGTTTATGGAATATTAAAAATTTCCCCTAATTTTAGTAGATTGATAAATATATCTTAAAATACTTTTATTGAGCTCCCCTTTTCTAATAATAAAAAATACTTTTGTTTTTGCTAGACACCCTGCTTTATACCCCAAATACCTATAACCTCTCTACCTCTCCACCCAATACCCCCAATTCTCCCCTCCTCCCCAACATATAAAATATATTGGCTTTATTTCTCATAACATTAAGACCCCATTTACGAATGAAAATGATAAGATATTGGTAAAAAATGTGAATCCTTCATGGTGAAAGCATGGTACTTGGAGAACACATGCCACAAGAAAGGATAACCAAGTGGTTCTAAATAGAAAGACAACAAGATGCTTTTAAGGTGCGGAAGAAGACGAAAGAAAAATACAATAAAATAATACCCACTACACATCAACTTAAGAATCCAAACAACCATTGAAACCATTTCAATATCAATGGTCACACCATAGATAAGTGTCTGAAGTCACATCTAGATGGATGAATAATGATGAAAACATTAGAGTCATTAAATAGTGTAAGGTAAAGTTTGTTATAGGTTGAATATTTTATTAATGAAGTGGATATATATGTAGTACCTTTTGACATGTGTGGTGTGGTGTTTGTAAGACACTATATGTGTATGAGGTATGTGATCTTCTTGGAGAGAGAAAACTAGTTTTGGTTAATCAAGGATAGGGAGTCTTACATCATCAATGCACACAAAGGTAGATTGAATATTTCTTTGGTAAGTGCCAACCAAGCTAAAAATTTGAGAAATTCTAGTAAAATGTATATATTCCTTTTCTTAAAAGAATCAACCAAGGAAAGAATAATTAAGAATAAAGGCATCATTGGAATAATGCATCAAAGAGAAGAAACATTAGTTGGAGGAATTGTTGCAAGCATATAGAGGATTTTTCTAGTGTAGCAAACCACAAATCCATTTTGTATAATATAGGTTATAGCGTTTAATATTTTTACCCATGTTGGATTTAATTAATAACTCTAAAACCATTTTTTCATTGATCTAGCACTACAAATCACTTATGAGGTGGAAGTATTATCAACTTGAGAAGTCCAAACCTCTTTGTGCCTCATGGAGGATTCAAAATATTGAAAATTATGACCAAGTCAATTTGTCAATATTGATGACAACATAAATATAAAAATAAAATAAAAGAGGAGTCACACTCACTCTCTCTCTTAGATTTTCAATGTTGATGATATCATAAATATAAAAATATAATAAAAGAGGAGGTTCTCTCTCTCTCTCTCTCTCTCTCTCTCTCTCTCTCTCTCTCTCTCTCTCTTTCTATGTGTGTGTGTGTGTTTCTCGGGGTGAAGGCTAAGACATCATATCTCTCTCTCTTTCTCTCTCTGACCCAAACATTGAGGGTCAAGTCTAATACTCTCTCTTTCTGACCCAAACATTAAGTTTCAAGGCTAATACATCATCCAAGCACTAATGTTTATCTCTCTCTATCTCTCTCTCTCTCTTGGTCAATGAGATCATACTACCAAATGCTCCAAGATTTGGCACAAATTCTACCAAATGGTCAGTGAGGTCTCTCTCTCTCTCTCTCTGTGGCAAGAACATTGAGGTTCATGGTGAAGAATATCTCTCTCTCTCTCTCTCTCTCTCTCTCTCTCTCTCTCTCTCTATGGCCCAAACATTGAGGTTTAAGGCTAAACCTCTCTCTCTCTCTCTCTCTCTCTCTCTCTCTCTCTCTCTCTCTCCCTCTCTCTCTCTAACCCAAATATTGAGTGTCAAAGCTAAGACATCATCCAAACACTAATGTTGATTGACTCATCAAGATTTGGCACAAATGCTCATGGTCAATGAGATCATACTAAAAAATGCTCCAAGCTTTGGCATAAATTCTACCAAATGGTCAATGAGGTATCTCTCTCTCTCTCTCTCTCTCTCTCTCACCCAAACATTGAGAGCTAAGGCTAAGATATCATCCAAGCACTAATGCTGATTGTATCATCAATATTTGGCACAAATGTTTATGGTAATTGAGATCATAATACCAAATGCTCTAATATTTGGCACAAATGCTACCAAATGGTCAATGAGGTCTTCCCTTACATGTCAAGGATGTAAGTAACATCTAACGACCACAAAGTGGAGAAGTGTGTACCAAGGGTTAGACCAAATGGTTAGAGTGTTGAAAAATGGCTCAACCATGGTGGAATTATTCCCATTTCACTACTAGGAAGGGACCTTCATCCAAGGTGCCAATGGGTGGGAAAATACATGGCCCATTTACATCAACATGGGAAATATTATCAACTATATCCTTGATTCTTGGTATAGGTACAATGTCAGTATAAAGTCTCACCCATTATTTCATTGAGGGAATGATACATTGGTTCTAAGTGTTGAAGTAGTAATTACTTTGGTATTTACTAGTGAAAACCACTCTACCATTTGCTAATGGGAGGATAAACTAGGATGTTAAATCCAAGGATAAGTGTGCATCCAATTTATCATTGGTTTAACTAGCTACTAGCATGAGGTGGATTTCAATGCTAATGGTGGATAAATTTTCATCGAGGGACACTCCCAAACATGATGAGAACTAAATCAATAGGCCAAAGCAAAGGAGGTAGTGATAATATCGAGGATGAGAGTATGAATTTAATTGGAGGATGAGATTTATATTTTAATTGGAGGATACGTTAGAATATAGCAACAACTTAATTTAAAGAAAATGTAAAATACAAATTTACTTAAGTAAATTTTGTTATATATACTTTAATGATGTTGGTTTACGAAACCAAAGTATTGTTATCATAACCAATGTAACAAAGTCTACTTCATTTTATGAAAACCCTAAAATTGAAGAGGTTGTAAACCTAGTTGTAAAATTATTCTGCTGATAATAAAATTCTTACCTTTCCTCTGGATGTTTCCCTAACAAATTGTCGAAATTTTATGACATAAAATATTTTGTGTGTATTGTTCATTTTTTTCATTATTTCTTTGTTTCTTGTGCGAACTCTAAAAATCGACGATTGGTAATAGAGCCAAGTTCTATCTGAGTCTAAATATTGTGTACTCATTTCTATCCAAATTTTATGTAGTGATGAGGGCCAAAGTAGTCTAATCAAAGTGAGAATGAGTAAAAGTGACTGGGTGGGGCTACAAGGTCAAGCATGACATTGAGTAGTGAAGGGATAGACTCATTGTTTTTTCTTTTGCTTGTTCTAATCTGCCATTAGGAGGGAGTTGCAAAATATAACACTAAATGGGGGCTACAGTTGACACAAGTTGAACCACAACCACTGTTAATGGAGAATTGGCTCTATAATTAGAAGTGGCCTTAATATAGTTCACAACTTCTCTAGGCTTGACATACAACACCGGTAGCCATGAGCTTGTTTAATCTTCAAAGTGACAAAATCACCTTAATATTTTCTCCAACGCCTCTATAAACTGTACCAATGTGTTCATAGAATTAAATACATCAACAATGGACTATTCACTCATTGAAATTGGCCTTTAGTTGATTTCGGCGTGGCCTTCCCTCCTAGTGGCCCTAAGCTTCAAAAATTTTCAATTTGCCAAAAACACCTGTAGATGAGCTCCATTGCCTCTAAAAACTATTCCAATGGATTCAAAGTATGCCAATAATCTTAAAATGACTATCCTTGAGCAAAAAGTGGTAGAAAATTGACCAAGATAGGCCTCATTAAAGTTTTCCCTAAATTCTGACTCTAAATCTGGAAAACTGCGAGTTAACTTCGAAAAATTTAGAAGTGCCACAGGATTTAGAGATTCCTCCAAAATTTCCACCAAATTAGCTTCATGTTTAATTAATGGATAAGAATTGTTAGTACACACTAAACCACACTTTAACTGGACGCTTTAGTATGGTCTCATGGCAAGGTCACATGAGGAGGCTAACTAGTCCCCTCTGCTGCTTCGTTGGGAATTGAACTGCACTTTAAATGTACTTTTGTGGTGGCCATATCATACCCGTGGCCTGTTAGGGAATGTGCTCTATTGGTTGGGGGGAGGTTACAGGGTTGAACCCTGACCTCGACCCCCTCCTTCATAGTTTTTGCACCACTCTCCGTAATTTAAAATCTTTGGAACACGATTTAAGCCTTTACCCAAACTTTAATAAGCCATTTCTCATAACATTCAGATCATCGTTTAATGTATTGCCATTTGAACCATGGAATTAACATATGACACCATTGGAACTTTATATATTGCTCCAAATTTATATGCCAACGTGAATGTAATATGCCACATTTAAATTTAATTTGGACTTTGAATTTTGGGTTAATAAATATAAAATATAACTATGTTTTAATATATAATGTTTGGAATTTAAATTTAAGATTTGAAATTAATAAATAATATTAATATCTATATAATGATATAATATAATATATGTTAATTAAACCATATATGTTAATCCAATCCTAAAAAATTATAAATAATTCCAATACATAAATATCATGAACTCACATTCAACTTTGGAGGACATTGGGTGATTTTTACCTTCAGAGACCAAACTGGTGAATCCACAATGAAAATTGTCACAATCCCATTGGACTAAAAACTGAAGAAGACTTTATGCAAGTTGACTAGAATTCCATGTCATTTGTTGTACCTGTTCTGCAATTTTTTTTTTTTTAAATTTCCCTATTCTAATAACTATCGGCAGACCATAACTCCTTCATGTGAACTTGGTTTTCAATGAAACGAGTTTTTTTGGATTCCTTGTGATGATCTGGTCGCTTTGAATCTAGTTTGGTTCAATTCTGAGCACTTTCATTTTTAGCTAATTTTTGCCCCTTATCTAGTTTCTGATCAACACTATCCCCTTTGCTAATTTGTAGGAACCATCACACATGAGACATAAATATCCTTTTTTTATTTTTAGGCACCAACCTGTAGGAGACACCAATACCCTTTGCAACTTTTTAGGCACTAGTCTACAAGAGGTACCCGTCCCCTTTATCTATTTTTAGGAACTGACCTATAGGAAACACTAATTCCTTAGCTACTTTGTAGGCACAAACCTACTTCACTGAGTCTACCTCATTATTCAAAATGTTTGTTAGTTTATTCTTCTTTGACCAAGTCTTCTTATTACATTTTCCTTCACCATGTATGTTAGTTGCTTCTACCCTCACGAGGTATACAAGCAACTTATTCCTTCACGAGGTCTACTTCTCCCAAAACTTGTTGCTTTCTACTTCTTCCCAAGAAAAACCTTGCACAATATGTCATGTATTCAATTTTGAAAATATGGTAATAAAATTTCTACTACAAGTTCCTAGAGATATCTTCTCTTTCTTCTCTATATTTCCTAGTCTAAAATATCTCATAAAGAAAGTTATAGAAAAAATTCCAAGCTCGCTTGTTTGAAGCATGTTTCACAAACATTCAAGAACACTAACTTCCTTATACGATATGTTTGAAATTATAGTGAAACAGGGTCTCATATTTCTACCACAAGTATCTTTATATGTATTCTCTATTACTTCTCAATTTCACAGTCTAAAACATTAAATAAAGAAATTTATAGGAAAAATAATAATCTAACCTGTTTGAGGCATGCTTTAGGAGAATTAAGGAACACTAAATTCCTCAGATCATATCTCTAAAATTATATTGCGAAAAGGTCTAAAATTTCTGCCATAAGCACCTTGATATTTATTCTCTGTTGATTCACGTTTTAACAATATAAAACATTTCTGGAATTTTTAACAATGTAAAACATCACAAAACAAAATTTATAATGATAATACCAACCTGATCTTGTTCAAGAATGTTTTGCGAGAATTCAGGAACACTAACTTCCTCACATCAATATATTTGAAATTATAACAAAACATGGCATGGAATTTATATCATTTCTATATTTAGATATATTATTTGTCTGCTCTAAATTTCACACTCTAAAACATATTATAAATAAATTTATAATGAAAATACCAACTTGACCAGCTTGAAACATGTTTTAGGAGCATTCAGGAACACTAAATTCCTCAAATTGTATCTCTGAAATTATAGAGAAACGAGGCCTAGAAATTTTAACCACAAGTATGTGAAGATATTCAATCTATATTAACCAATTTTGATGGTTTGAAACATCCTAGAAAAAAATCTATAGTGAAAATTTCAAGTTGACCAGCTTGAAGTAGATTTTAAGAGTATTTTGGAAGCCTAAATTCCTAAAGGAATATTTCTTAAAATATAGTGAGCCAAGGTATGAAAATTTAACACATCTACATGAAGATATTCTATCAATACCCACCAAGTTAATAGTCTAAAACATCCCATAAGAAAATTTATAGTGAAAATGTCACGATGACTACTCACACCATAAATCACATTTTTGCTTCCACCTTTAAACTCTAAAATCACTCCAAAAATATTCCTCATCTCCTCTTACGAATATCAGATCTCTTATTACTTTTATCACCTCAAATGGACTCATATATCCTTTATTTATAACATTTCTACATTCACTAATGGGGCCAGTTTGTAAAATTGGTTTCATGAGCCTATTTGTACTTTTTGGTTGGGTCATCCTAACAACATATTTAATAACTCCTCATTCCTATGGAGTTAAAGGGATTACCTTATAATTTTGGAAAGTTATTAGAAAAATATTTCTAACCATATATCCTTTGTTCCCATTTGAGCTAGGTAATTGGTGTAAAAATGCATTCAAATATAGGGTATATTTTAACACCCTCTATTTGAAAGCCCAAAAATGATATTTCTGACAATCTTCATTTTCCAATATTTATCTTCAACATAACCTATCTTTGACATCACTGAAAAAAATATTTCCAACAATAGGAAAGAAACAAAATATAATAAAACCCTCTTGGAGTGTTGGGAATTATAAATCGAACAATGCAAACATCAATGAAGTTCATATGACTCTAAAATAAAGGGAACAAAAAGCTACATGTTTTTTCAATCAATAGGGAGAAATCCAAAAATTTGAAATCATTTATGCATTTGAGATTTGGAGAGACCATGCAATTGGGTAGAAATTTGTGGAGATAAAATATGTAATAGAGGAGGAACTGTAACCCATATCAACATCATAAGAAAATGTTGCTTGGATCACACATGACATTCCTATGGATGAAGACATAGTACACGTGGCTGAAGT
Source organism: Pinus albicaulis (assembly GCA_034641835.2). Lineage (NCBI taxonomy): Eukaryota > Viridiplantae > Streptophyta > Pinopsida > Pinales > Pinaceae > Pinus > Pinus albicaulis. The sequence goes on from CM076572.1 coordinate 1,283,139,120, forward strand.
CTCAATCAATAACGAGGTCAAAAGGATAAGAACCATAGGATGGGTGATATGATTAAAATATAATGAAAATTAAGGCTATTCTAAGATAAAGAACCAACCTAAATTACAATGTAATAAATGTGCACTATATTCACATTAGGTTTCTTATGGGGAGGTCTATTTCAATAGTCAACTTGCTCTCTTTTTGAAAAAAATTCCAATGAAGGAGAAGATCTTCTAAAATAGTCGAAGGAGCATCTTTAAGAAAATTATCAAGATGATGAACAATGGTGAGAGCATCCTAGTGATAATTGGTCCATAAGGATTTGGTGCATTTTGTAGATGACTTAGGAAGATAAACTTCCACAACTAGAGTGAATCATTCATGTTCTAAATAATTTGAATTAAGTATGTATCACAACTATGGGATTGATGGACAATTGTTGTTCTTGTGGCCAATTAGGTCACATAAATCACAAGGAAGAATGACTCTATAAATGGTGTTCAAGGCGACAATAACTTCTCTATAGGTATTGGTGCCCCAACATTCATAGTTTACCCCTAGTCTAAGTTTCTTTTCTATAATTGATCATGATATGTTAGGCCTATGTGGATTCTAAGGATGATAAATGGGTAGCATTCATTGGATGCTCAAGCATTAAGACTAAAGTAAGAATTGGTCTCGATGGTATAAGAGGATTGGGGGCCTAGGGACGAGACAAGGATACCCATCATGATATTAATATAATTAAGGTGGAATCGTAGTGATGATCACTCCTCTAGGGGGGGGACAAGAAGAGGAATAAAGAAAATAGATTCATGTAAGTGGTACTCCCTCCCCATGATGGTGATATAGAGATAGGGTAATAGATTATCAAGTTAGTTGTAAGGGTTATTCCCTTGATGTTGAAGGTGTAGAGGTAAAAAATTTCTTTGATGTTATCATAGTACAAACATTTAATGGAACATGAGGTGTCACTTTTGATGGGGATTGTATTAAGTGCTAAGCAATGCATATTCTTTGAATACTTTGAAACATACATTTGTGAATGAAGAATCGAGTTGTTTCCCTTTGACTACAAGCGAGACATTTCTTGGGTTGATTTAAGCTTTTGGATTGTAATAATTTAGTGGACAGTAATGATTTTTCCTTCATGTGGGAATCTCGTCACATGGAATATAAAGGATGTAATCACCTTCATAGCATACATGTAAGTGTCACCTAAACGAATGTTATAATCCAATGGGGCATCTACAAACTCAACATCAATGATAACTCATTTACTAGCTAACTAGATGAGAATTTTCTAATACAATCCTTAGGCTAGAAGGATGATCATCATACACATAAAAGGTGATCATAGATGGCACAAGATTAGGAAATCCTAACTTCCTCAAAACACTAGCAAACATGATATGCAAGTGGATGCGACCTCTTCAACTATGCAAAAATCTCATTTGATCCTCTCCCATTAGTATTTGATAATAAATTTAGCGGTTTCTCACTTGGTATGCCCCATATTAACCATGATATACTATCATATACATTGATCTTTCCAATAATCAACAATTCATGAGATTCTTTTATGTAATCTCAACCACTACTATTTTTCATTGATCTCTCTTCCAAATCAATGGTAATCAAGATTGTGAGAGTAAATCTAGTACATCCTTATTAAAATATTGATATGCATTTTAACTTGTTAATATATAATAAATAAAATGACTACCATGGCTTTAGTCTATCTGTCCTTGATTTCAAAGGCCAAATGTCATCTCAATCTCTTTAAATAGAAGAATCATAAGTTGTGTTTCCTTTTTTACAAGTTTTCATGTGAATATACCCTTGGGTTATCTAAATAATAGATGCTCTTGCACCACATACTGTTTTTTTTTTAAGAATTAACAAAGCTAATAGATTATGAAGAAATTATTCAATACAAATTTTTATTTTATTTGGTTTGTTCCTAATTTGTATTGAGCCTTATAATATACTTTTCTAGGTCATATGATCTAAATTTAGAACAATTTAGATAATAAATATTTTCTTGTAAAAGATATTTTAAAAATCAAAATTGAAGAAAGAAAAAATTATAAAGTAATGTGGAATTGGGATTTAATTTAATTTGCAACATTCTAAACATATTTTAGCTAACTTAATAAACAAGTCTAATCTCATATAATATATACAAATTTAAAAAATACAAATACTATATATTATTTCATATATACTTATCTATATATTCCTTATTGTATTTAATATAAATATTTTAGTTTTATTATAATTTACATTAAAAATTAAAATTTATATTTTTAAGATCATATTTAATATAAATATTTTAATTATATTATAATTTAATTCTGCCCCCATACTAAGAGAGTAAAAAATGAAAAACATTTTCTCTCCTCCCTGTACTGATTTGACTGCTAAGTTTACAAAGACATACATACTATATCCCACACACGCTTTTAATCATTAAACCCACTATATATATATATATATATATATATATATATATATATATATATATATAATTTAACCTCTATCTGTTAAAACAAATTAATTTCATGTTGTAAACTCCTTATATGCCAAATCAACTTAATAAACTTAATAGACATATAATTTAAATTTATTACCTATTCTCTCTTCAAATTTATTCAATTTTAAATACATTTTATGATTTTATAATTATAGTTTATAATTTTATAATTTTATAATAATTTTTATAATTTTATAGTATGGTCACTATATTTTATGTTGTATAAGCACAATCGACAAAAGTTTTACCGTTCTACATTATGGATAACAAATAAAGTCGAAAGCAACATTTTGAATATTTCTTTAATGTTTACTTCTAACTCCCTCTCTACTAAGCCTCACACATTTCAAATTGTATGATACAAGTGATATTTTAATGTATTTTCACAATACTTGCACTTTTCAAATTTTATGATCTAAGTGACATTTTAAAGTATTTTGATAATTGCACTTTTCAAATTGTATGATATAAGTGATATTTTAATGTATTTGTAATCCAATTGTGGGTTTTTTTTCTAGATTGTCTCGATTTGTTTTGACCACTAAATTAGGAGCTGCCTCGTGTTTTCTGATCTGATAGAGTCAGATTATTATTGCCAAGGTCTCTTTAATTAATACTATTTGTCAAGGAACAAATCTTGGAATAAAACTATAGCTGGAAGAAGAACAAATCACATGGCTCTATTAAATGAAATGAGCAACTTCAGTGTAGTATGCTTTTAATTTCTTGTTGGAGATGATGTTGATCTTGATGTTTTTTTTTTAAATGAGAGTGGATCTATAGTTTTTAATCACACATGAATAATTTTAGTGATTTTTTTATAAATATGCAATATGTTTTGTTTTCTTTTGGGTTATAGTTATTATTATTGATATTATTATTTTATGAATTAACAATTAGTTAAAGTAATTTGATTAGTTATTTGAATAAAGTTAAAATTAAATTTACAAATTCCAAATTGTAATATTAAAAGTAGATCAATAGAGATAGATATATAATAACTTATAACTTGGAGAGATTCTTCATAATAATAGTGTTTACCCTTTTAGCTTTATCGGAACAAGCCAAACATATTCCTGGAAAGTGAATGAATAACCCACTATATTCTTAATTACCAAAAACTAAAACTAAAACTACTATTTTTTATTATAAATTACTGGAATATTACTCAAAGCGCACCTGGTGAGATCGTCCTTGAGAATTTAGAAAAGGTTAGGCTGTGCATTGTGTGAACAAAACAGCACAGGAGATACATATAGAATGTGTGGTTTTGGACGTTTTGAAGAAAAGATAAAAAGGTTTAAGTGGACAGTAAAGTTTGAGTTATTCAACCTACATTCCAACCGACACAAATAGTGCAGATAGATATATCATTAGATAACCATCCCTTCATTATATGTTTCGACTCTTCATACTATAGCTTGTCCCAAGGGGTGGTGGTTAGGGGTGTGGTTGAGCCCTCTTAGAAGTGTGGACCTTCTCAATAATGCAGATTGCAACCTTAGGATTATTTGTGTGAATAGAGTAGAAAGGAACATTAATATACTGCAATGCAATTCGAATTATTAGTTTAAAGTGTCAACCTGAAGTCCTAAACTAACAATAGTAGTACAGGCAGAAGGAAGTGTCCCATCCAGAGAATGAGACATATTACAACCATAGTAGTGCAGGCTGAAGGAAGTGTCTCATCAAGAGAATGATACATATTACAATCTCAATGATCCTAGGAAAGTTAAAATAAAAAGGTTTGAAAAGGTTTCAGGCAGTATCTTGACAACTTAGGGAAACAATAATAATCTAAACACAGCTGTATATTAGCAGGAATGAAAAGGCTGAGATGAAGATTGCATGTGCACATGCCGACTTACTCACAGTTCTTGTTTTTTCAATACCACTATTTTATTCAAGTCCAATTGCCTCATCACATTATAAAAGGACTCCTATGCATTCCTAATTCTTCAGCCTTTAGCATATCATTTGTTTGCAGAGATTTGTTGGGTAAGGTATAAGCTTTTGAGTTCACTTACTATGCTTCATTTCAGACTTCTTCAATGATTTTTTGTTTTTGTTTTTCGAAGACAATGAATTGCTTTTGGAGTAGCGTATTGAGTTTTGTTTGTTATAATTTGGGTAAGGAAGAAGCTTTTGTGTTCACTTACTGCTTCATTTCATTTCAGACTTCATCAATGAAAGTTTTTTTTGTTTTTCAAAAACAATGAATTGCTTTTGGAGTAGCGTATTGAGTTTTGTTTCTTATTATTTCACATTCATGGAATTCTTACTATTATATTATATAATATAGTATACTTCACATTTGGTGAAACTCCTAGTAATCATTGTTTACACATATATATTTATATACGAAATAATATACCATTAGAATCCTATTGGCTTATCATATTACTGGTTGTAAGTTCTTTATTATTAATATTAGATGGTGGTGAAATTCTACTCTATAGAGCAAGAGATATATTACTCATAATTTAGAATTAATTATTTACTAACTATTATAAAGATTAGCAGTAACATGGTTAGATTCCATGAAATAGAACTAGCCTTTTTTTCTGGTTATTAATTCTATGAGGTTATGCTAATATTGTGAAATATGGTAAAATTAGAATGCTATATTTCTCATTACTATAGTTATACTGTTCTATAGTTAATAATTCTCATATTCTTTCTATATGCTTAATGGTTAGTAGTGGCTATTAGTCAAACCTATAATAGAATGAATAAGAATGAAGATTATATATAAAAAAAAAAATAGAAAGAATAATCGGCAGTAAATCAGACCACTTTCTAAAAAAGCGGCAGAGGAAGCAGTAGCAAGTCTCTGTACCAAATCTCATCTGATCTAATCAAAGAATCTATGCCAGTCATCTCCACGATTTTGATAGGACCGAACCCACCACGATTTAGGGTTCTAGGGACGACAATAACTAAAAAGAAATAGGCTGTCAGCTAACCAAGCTATTAAGAATCTCTCTCTGAATTGGGTACAGGAATCTGTCTCTGAATGGATACTCATCATATGTTACTTATAATTTTGTGTCTAGAACTTACCTGCAAGCCTGTTATACAAATTAGTTATACAGTGACAGTGGGGGGAGAGTGGTCATGCTGTTTCCAGAAAGGACTTTACCATTAATTAATTAATTTCTATGGTTCTGATCATTATAAAATAAGTTTTTAGGTCACAGGCTATGCATTACTAACTATTCCGGTCCCACATTCAGTTATTGGCATGGTCAAATTGCTCTGTGGGAAATTCTTTACTTTAATAACATACATAAAGTGTGGCCATTCCTATCTCAATTGCAATTTCTAGAAATATGTTACAGTTTGATGGAAAGCAGTGAATTCTAACAATGGCCACCCTCCTGACTAGACTATGACTATCAGTTATTTCATATTCTCATATCAAAGTGTTTTAATGGTTTTCTTCTATGTTCTAGCGCTTTCTTACTGTACTTATGTTTATAAAATTTTAAACATGCAGTTAACATAGCAGGAGGCTGCTGGTTTTTTAAGCTAATTTTGATTAATGATGCAAGAGCATGGGGCTCGAGGGAAAAATATTTCATTTTTATTTCAAAGAGAAAAAAAAAATTACAACCAAAGGAGTGGCTTACTTCAACTAGCAATTACAGTTTTTAGTAGATAAGATTTGAACTATTCCTTAGGGATTTGGATTTCTGGTAATTAGTTCAATATATTTAGTTTATGTGAGGATTTTAGGGAGAATATTGTGAAATAGGATTATCTAAAATTTGGAAGAATAGGATGGAAATGATATTGTGAACATTATATATTTGTATGTTGCAATCTAATCTAGGAGGGGGGATTGGATGGAAAATTTACTGAATAAAAGAATATTGCAAATCCTCTGTACTGTGTGAATATAGGCAGAATTGTGATGTTTATTTTCTTTCGAATTTTTTCTAAGTTTATTGATTCTAGTTTGGACTCTGATTTAATTGAATACTCTATGGAATAAATTACATTGAATATAATATTATCTGGTTCATATACAACTTTAAAAGTATAAGTTAGAGACCTTGCATCTAAATCCCAAAGCCCTTCGCTGGAAGTTTTATTAATTGAAATAAACAGAACCTGCTATTCGTTGGATCTGCTTGTAGTGTTAAATCCGGTGGCATTAAGAAAGTTGGGATCACCATCGACCGTTATCACAATTAAATTTGTAAGGGATTTAATACTTGAGTTGGGTGTCATATTTTATAAACTTGATTTAATAATTCAAGTTGACCGCCAGCAATTCTTGAGATCTAACGGCCTTCGCGTTTGGCTTAGAGATCTCACGATCTATGCAAATTTAGTTGCGGGTTGTTTACACAGAAATTTGGATGCGATATAGTTTTATAAAAGAACTTTAAGAAGGTTTGAAGTCCACTATTAAATCATTTAATTGAAAGGAAATGTGATTATTAGTTAATTTGTATTTCCATCATTTATGAGAAGGCTATGAACCGGGTAAAATGCAATTTAAATTTGTGTAACGAATTTTTAAGGCATTTCAATTTTATGTTTCAAATTTGGAGGTTGATGACTCATACTCAAAAGGAAATAGAAGAATTTCCACCAGAACTTAAAGACAGTTTTCAGATTTGAGAGCTTATCATTAACACCTGCATCCATAGTGGTATAAGAGCAGCCTTTTAACACTGAGCAAGATCTCAGAGATCAGGAAAATAAATCTAACATGGATTACAGAGTTGGTAGAGGAGATGGTGTTGGTCGAAGAAGAGGAAGACTAGTTGCAAATGTTGAAGTCATGAAAGTTATGCAACAGATGCAAGCCAAATTAGAAGAAATGGAAATGGAAAATTAAAGAGATGCAGATACTAGAGATGTAGTGAGCCTCAAGTTGAATCTGCAGAAGAGAGAGAACCTACAGAAGTTACTCCTGAAATTAGATTTTTTAAATCAGTGTTGGGATCCACATCTAAACCCAGACTTGAAGTTTCATTTTTTACACTAGGCTTAAACCCAGAGGAGTTAATAGATTGGTATAATGACATGGATAAGTTCTTTGATTACGAAGAAATGGAAGAAGGAAAAAGGGTGAAATATGCTTTCACAAAATTAAAAGGACATGCATTGCTTTGATGGGATGGAGTGCAGGCAAAAAGAAAGAGACTTGGTAAGCAGCCAATAAAGAATTGGAAGAGGATATTGGAAAAGTTGAGAGGTAAGTTTTTGTGAAGTGATTATCAACTTTCATTATTTATACAAATGCAAAATCCGAGACAGAGGTTAATGGTAGTCAAAGAATAGACAGAGGAATTTTACAAAGTGAGCATAAGAGTAGGACAAATTCAAGATACAACACAAAATATTGCAAGATATATTAAAGGTCTCAAAATGGAGATATAATATGAGATAAGTTTGATGTCTCCTAAAACAGTAGAATAGGCTTATGAGATGGCCTTGAAGGTTGAAGAAAAACTCATAAAGAAGCAATCTGCCAGAAATAGAGGTAATTTCTAAGGAAAAGGAAGTCAAGGTGGTAGAGGAAGATCTACAACACCTAGAGAAGGAGCTAGCAATAGCTCAACTCAACATACACCCACAGAAGGTGATGCAAGTGGCAGAAGGATGTTTTCGAGAGGAAGAGGAGGCAGAGGTAAAGGAAGAGAAATCAGATGTTATAGATGTAATAAGCTTAGACATAGAGCTTATGAATGTCTATAGAATGTGTGGACAAGTCAGAGAAGTGCAATTGTTGCTCATAATGAAGAAGAAGCAACGAAAGTGTCAGAAGCAGAAAATACACCAGAGAAAGGATAATTTTTGGTAGTTAACAAACTTTTGTTAAAACCAGCAAAGGAAGTTGTCGAACCAGCACAGAGGAAAAATTTGTTTAGAAGTGTGTGCAAAGTTCAAGGAAAATGTTGTCAAACGGTAATTGATAGTGGCAGAACTGATAATTTGGTCTCTACAGAAGTGATGGAGAAATTTAAATTGAATACAAAGAAACATTCAACACCTTACAAGGTGTCATGGCTTCTAAAAGGACATCGGCTCTTAGTGAATGAACAGTGTGAAGTGGAATTCCAGTTGGGCAGTTATAAAGACAAAATTATGTGCGATGTAATGCCTATGGGCGTATGTTACATATTGCTGGGTAGACCGTGGCAGTATGACAGAGGAGATATGCATGACGGGAAAAAGAACACATACAAGTTTTGTAAAGATGGTATCAATCATACATTGTTGCCAATAGAATAAGAAGATGCATCAAAAAGAAGATCTGATCCAAAAGCTTTATTACTGAGTGGAAAAGAATATCTACAGCAGATTGAAGATGATGAGGTAAACTTTGCATTAGTTTGCAAACCCAAGGTAGTAATTACTTCCACTAAAATTTCTGATTTACCAATTGAAATTCAAGAAATGCTGGAAAATTAATGTGATATCATTGTAGATGATTTTTCGGATGAATTACCACCTATTATAAATATCAACCATCATAGAGATTTGATTCCAGGAGTAAATTTGCCAAATAAAGTAGCATACAGGATGAATCCTATAGAAAATGAAGAAATTAGGAAGCAGGTACAGGAACTATTAGATAAAGAACTCATCAGAGAAATTTTGAGTCTGTGTGTAGTGCCAATAGTGTTGAGTTCAAAAAAATATGGAGGCTAAAGAATGTGCACTGATTCAAGAGAAATCAACAAAATAACAATCAGGTATAGATTTCCTTTATCCAGAATTGAAGATTGGATGGAATGTTTAAGTGGGGCAAGATATTTTACAAAACTGGATTTAAAGAGTGGCTATCATCAAATTAGGATAAGGGGAGGAGATTAATGGAAAACATCCTTTAAAACAAATGAAGGATTGTATGAATGGATGGTAATGCCGTTTGGATTATCAAATTCTCCTAGTAAATTTATGACACTTATGAATGAAGTACTGAAATAATTTATTGGTAAATTTGTAATAGTATATCTGGAAGATATATTAATTTACAACAAATCTAAAGAAGAGAACATGAGACATCTGAATTATGTCTTAAGGAAGTTGCATCAGGAAAGGTTGCTGGTAAATTTTTAAAAATGTTCATCCATGAAGAAAGAGTTTGTATATGTAGGCTTTGTTGTTTTTGTTGATGGATTGAAAATGGATCAAGAGAATTAAAGGAAATCATAGAATGGCCTTCACATAAGAGTGTTTTTGAGGTAAGAAGCTTCCATGGTCTTGCTATTTTTTATAGAAAATTCATTAGGAATTTTAGTAAGATCAATTCTCCTATATTGAACCCATAAAGAAGGACAAACAACCATTTAAATGGACTCTTGAAGCAGAGAAAAACTTTCAGTTGTTGAAAAGAAAGATAACAGAAAATCCCATCTTAGTTTTTCCTGATTTTAACAAACCTTTTCAAGTGAAATTTGATACTAGTGGAGAAGCTATTGGAGCTGTGTTAAGTCAAGAAGACAGACCTGTAGCTCATTTTAGTGAAAAACTAAATGAGACAAGAAGGAAGTATTCTTCTTATGACAAAGGATTTTAAGCAGTTATGTAGTCATTAAAAAAATGGAGACATTACTTGATGTCTAAAGATTTTGTGCTTTCTTCAGACAATCATGCATTGCAGTACATTATGAAACAGCCAAAACTAAATCAGAAACATGAAAAATGGGTACAGTATCTTCATAGTTTTAATTTTGTATTGAAACATATAACTCGCTAAGAAAACAAAGTAACAGATGCCTTAAGTAGAAAAAACATTTTAGTTCAAGAAAGTCAAATTCAAGTGTTGGGTTTTGAGTTTCTTAAACAATTGTATAAAACATATTTGGATTTTAAAGAGGCATTTGAAGCATGTAGTAATCCTGTTTTGTTGGATGGAAGTAAGTGGCTAGATTTTTTCTTGCAAGAAGGTTTGCTATTTAAAATTAATTAGTTGTGCATACTAAATTGTTTTATGAGGGAAAATTTGATTAAGGAGAAACATAGTGGTCGACTTGGAGGACATTTTGGTGCAAACAAGACTTATGAACATTTGATTCATTTTTATTTTTGACCAAAGATGAGATCTGAAGTGGAGAGGTATGTGCGAAATTGTTAAGTTATTAAGTCAAAACACAGGTTTGTATGTTCCTTTACCTATTCGAGATAGACCGTGGGATATGGTAATTATGGATTTTGTTTTGGGTTTACCTAAAACACAGAGAGGGAATGATGCAGTTTATGTTGTAGTTGACATATTTTCTAAAATGGCACATTTTATTCCATGTTATAAAACAAGTGATGCTACTCATGTTGCTAATTTATTTTTTAAAGAGATTGTAAGGTTGCATGGGTTACCTAAAAGCATTGTCTCTCATAGGGACACCAGATTTGTTGGTCATTTTTGGAGGACATTATGGAAAAATCTTGGTACTAAACTAAATTTCAGCTCAGCTTATCACCCTCAGACTGATGGACAGACTGAGGTGGTGAACAGAGGCTTGGGTAAACTTTTGAGAAGTCTTGCAGGTCAACATCCTAAACAGTGGAATCAAATTTCGGCACACGTTGAATATGCTTATAATGACTCTCCTAATAGAAGTACAGGGCAGAGTCCATTTCATATAGTTTATGGAATGCACCCAAGAGGAGTGTATGAACTAAGAAATTTGAGAAAAGCAGAGATGAGAAGTGCTAAAGGAGAAGATTTTGCTTCAGAAATTCAAGCAATACATGACGAGGTAAAACAACAGTTACAGGACATCAACATCAAATACAAAAGCAGAGCAGATTTGAAGAAGAGGGAAGTTAATTTTGAGGTCGAAGATTTGGTTCTAGTACACTTGAGGAAAGAAAGATTTCCAAAAAGGGCATATAATAAATTAAAATTTAAGAAAATTGGACCATGCAGAGTATTGAGAAAAAATTCTGCAAATGCATATGAAATTGAATTACCCCCTAACATTGGAATGTCTCCAATTTTCAATATTGCTAATTTGTACAGGTATGAAGACAGTGACACAGATGATATAGCTGAAAGTAAATAGGAGATTAACTCGTTGAAACAGTTACCCACAACAAAAATATTGCAGCCACAGAAAATTTTAGACAAAATATTGTCTAAAAAGACAAGAGGACGAGAGTACTTTGAGTATTTGATCAAGTGGAAAGATCAACCAATTGCAGAGACTACTTGGATGATAGATACCATGTTACATAAATTGGGCAGTTCTGTAGAGAAGCTCATGGACATGAGCCCATGAAGAATTTTGTCCTCACTCTGATCCAAGAGCATGAGGCTCGAAGGAAAAATACTTCGTTTTTATTCCAAAAATACAAAAAATGTTTACAAGCAAAGGAGTGGGTTCCTTTAGCCGGCAATTACTAGTTTTAGTAGATAGGATTTGAACTATTCCTTAGGGATTTGGATTTATGGTAATTAGTTCAATGTATTTAGTTTAGTTGAGGATTTTAGGTAGAATATTGTGAAATAGGATTTTATCTAAAATTGGGCAGATCCGATTCTTTGAATCAGATCAAAATGATATTGGGAACATTATATATATGTAAGTTTCAATGTAATCGAGAAGGGGAGATTGGATGGAAAATTTATTGAATAGAAGAATATTGCAAATCCTCTGTACTATGTGAATATAGGCAGAATTGTCGAATTACTGGATGTTCATTTTCTTTCGAATTTTTTCTGAGTTTATTGATTCTAGTTTTGACTCGGATTTAATTGAATTCTCTATGGAATAAATTACAATGAATGTAATATTATCTCGTTCATATACAGCGTTAAAAGTATACCTTAGAGACCTTGCACAGAAATCCCAAGACCTTTCGGTGGAAGTTTTATTAAATGAAATAAATAGAACCTATTATAAATTGGATCTACTTGTAGTGTTAAATCTCGTGGCATTAAGAAAGTTGGGATCACTCCATTAGTATGAAATGTGGTGGAGTTAAGAAAATGATATCACTTTAATGTGTAAGAAATCAAGAGGAGCGACAACCGTCTCATCTTCGATCGACGTTTATTGCAATTAAATTTGCAAGGGCTTTAATACTTCAGTTGGACGCGATATTTTATAAACTTGATTTAATAATTCAATTTTACCGTGAGCAATTCTTGTGATCTAACTGCCTTCACATTTGGCTTAGAGATCGGATGCATGTCCGCAAATTTAGTTGCGGGTTGTTTAAACATAAATTCGGATGTTCGTCATTTACGAGAAGGCTATGAACTTGGTTTAATGCAATTTAAATTTGTGTAACGAATTTTTAAAGCATTTTAATTTTATGTTTTAAATTTGGAGGTTGATGACTAATACTCAAAAGGAAATAGAAGAAGCTCCACCAGAACTTGAAGACATAGTTTCGAGATTTTAGAGCTTACCATTAACACTTGCATCCATATCACCATTACTGGTATGAGAGCACCTTTTTAACACTTAGAAAAATCTCAAAGGTTAGGAAAATAAATCCAACATGGCTTACAGAGTTGGTAGATGACGTAGTGCTCGTCGAAGAAGAGGAAGACCAGTTGCAAATTTTTAAGGCATTTCAATTTTATATTTTAAATTTGGAGGTTGATGACTAATACTCAAAAGAAAATAGAAGAAGTTAAGATGGTACCAAAACTATTGCTAGTGCTTTTGGGAGCTGCAATGGCTTCTATGGCTCCCTCACCTCCTAAGCCCGTGGACATACCATTCCCAAAATAATATGTACCCACTTGGGCTTACATCAATGGTGGAAATGAGGTTCAACTTTCTCTTAGCAAATGGACAGGTATTACCTAGGTCTTTCGTTATTTCCCAGTTCACCATTATAGTTTTTATCACTGATGTAGTTCCATTAGATGTTGTGTCTATGTGCTTTATTTAGCTAACTCTAAGAACATAAGAATTTTGTACTTTATTTCCAAGCATTAGAGTGAAGTAATATTCGTCACTCATCAGTAATTTTAGGACTTAGTCCAAGTTTAGAAACTCAGAATGTCTCATTGTCCTTTCTGCAATGAGCATGAAGCTTCAGTGTTATTATAATGGTATTGTGGTAGGTACTGGCTTCCAATCCAAGGGTACCTACTTTTTTGGACACTTTAGTATACACATAAAGATAGTCACTGTGACTACCTTTTATGTAAGACATATTCCTATGTTTCATATCTTGCTGGCAGTCTTCATCACTTGCATCTCTTCCTCGTCTTCTCTTGGCTTGCAAAGTAAGACTAGAAGTTCTTATTGGTTTATATTTTTTCCATCTGCCTAATAATAGAGTATTGTGCTTGTTTGAACAACTATCATCCCAGAATGCTGAGCATGATGAAATAGATTTTGAGTTCCTATGCAATAGTTATGGACATCCATACATTCTTTAAACTAATGTTTTCAGTGGAGGAAAAGGAAACAGAGAGCAGAGGATATACCTCTGGTTTGACCCCACAAAAGATTACCATGCTTACCCTGTGCTTTGGAACATGCATCAGATTATGTAAGTTAAATGTGTTTTTTTTGGGTGTTAGCTTGACCCATTGAAATTTTAACTTTGAATTTCAATAATTATATAGTAATTCATAACATGGCCATCCACAATTGAGCTACACCAGTGAGATAAGTTAAATGATTGTTGGGTTTAAAGATTTATATAGATTGTGTGGTAGTTCATCTGCATTCTTAATTAACAATGGATTTGGATTTCAAATTCTTTGTGGACGATGTCCCCATCAGAGTTTTCAAGAACAGAAGGGACTTAGGAGTGAGGTATACATTCAACCAGCCCATGAAAATATACTCAAGCCTGTGGGATGCTGATGACTGGGCCACAAAGGGTGGGCTGGAGAAGACAGATTGGAGCAAAGCACCATTTGTTGCATCATACAGAGAATTCCACGTGTCTGGGTGTGAGGCCTCTGTAGCTGAGTTTACTTGTGTTACTCAGGGTCGTTGGTGGTGGGATCAAAAGGCCTTCAATGACCTTGATGGAATACAGTGGAGAAAACTGAAGGGGATTCGTGACAGTTACACCATCTATAACTACTGCACTGACAAAGTGAGATCTCTAGCAATGCCTCCAGAGTGCACAAGAGACCGTGACATTTAATAGCAGCCTCTTAGGGGCTCATTTATAGATATATTAATATATCTTCTGGAATCAGTTCTTATTAGATATGCTTTGTTATTTATGTCATCGTTACTATTTTGCGGTAACAAGATGACTTTTTTTTTTCCTCGAGAAAAAAGCGTAATTTTATTACTGCGGGTGAGTATAAAATTACATTGAGATTCACAGAGATGTGTGAACAGAGATAAAAAAACTCTAAGCGTTTGTAGACCCAAGACAGTTACAAAGGAGAAAAGTAATCCTTGCATAGCCAGAACTAGCAAAAATACCTTGTTCCATTTTGAAGACATGTTGATCAAAATAAATAGACAGAACACAGCTTTCCATTAGCAGTCCAGCAAGAATCGATCTGTAAAGAAATTGCCCAGTACCCAAAGTTATTCACGGAGAAAATCACAGCCCAAACAGTCATAAGACCCGATGGATGAACCAACAGGGAAATATAACGCATCATATAGCCCATACAGTCATAAGACCCGATGGAAGCACCAAATAGAGAAATATAACGCAACATACAAGCAGTGATGTAGTGCCCCCCGGGGAAGAGTCAATGTCGATGTGTATCATTTACAAGAGAGTCCAACCCGCTGAAGCAGCGCTTCAGGCGAGAAACCCAAGTGAAAAAGCAGTGGTTACTCAGGTACCATCACAAAATATGTTGAGTAAAAACTCTCACCAAAGTAAGCAGCCTGTGAATTTTAGTTGTCATTCCTGAAAATAAATCCAGCCCATAGCAGACACTCCATCTTACATGACCAAAAAAATATAATTGAGTGATAATTCTCAACCACCATCACCGAACTGTCGAGAAAAATCACACCATGTGTATGAATTCTATTGGAAAATTGTTGTCAGGCCAACATATAAACCTGTAGCCTCTTAGTCAAATAAAGATGGATGGAAGTATTCAGAAATAACTCCATCCATATGTTCTCTGATCCTCCAGATACCCTCGTCCTGCAGAATCCCCCTCTTTGAAGCTCGATCAGCCTCATCATTATTTTCTCGATAGATATGCTGGCAGGAGAAAGAAACAAAAGAACTGAGGATCTCCCTAATAAAGCGAAACAGATTTTGTAAATGGTGAACTCTGCAAATCTAAATTCCTTTTATCCAATTTATCACATTCAAGGAATCCCCAAAAAAAATTAACTGCCTGCAGCCTTTCTCCACAGCGAAAAAAAAAAGAATCTTGAGGCTCAGCAATTCAGCGAAATTATTTGTTCCTTCCCCAAGCCCAACAGAGATCTCAAACCAATGAGAATTCGAAAGAAGCAACATAGCTCCACCACCACTAACATTTTGCTGCATGGCTCCATCAAAAAAGCCCCAAGGGTTCCTCCTATCAATATCCAACAGGAGGACCTCCCTCTGATTGGCAGCACAGATGTGAACAGGAAAAGCTAAGTGCAATCCAACAGACATGGCACCAACGATCTCAGGCGTACTGACAGAACCATCAAAAAGTAGACGGTTACGAGCCAACAAACAGCCCCAAATAACAAGGAGAGGCAAAGCTTTTAGATTCTGCTCAGCATTAGACACCCACCACAAATCCCATGCATGAGACACAACTATGCCCTCCCATCTGCAATGGATACCCAATAACCTAGAACACTCCAGCCAAACACCTTTAATGAAAGGATAACTGAGGAAAATATGGTTAACTATTTCAACATCAGAGTTGCACAAACAGCACCAGCCTGGGCCCTGAAAACATCTGTGTTGCATCACATCCAAGGTAGGGACTTTATTTTCAAGGACACACCACATAAAAAGGTGAGTCTTAGGAGGAAAATTCAGTTTCCAGAGTTTCTTCCACCACCACCGCTCCTCTCCCAAGACTACCCCAGCACTAAGATTTGTGTAGCCAGCCTGGGGAGAATAGATCCCCAAAGGATCAAAATCCCAAGCAGTATTATCCTCCCTATCTACAAGAAAAATATGAGCCTGTTTTAAAGCACAGATATATACAGACAGTGCCCTCTCATCATGTTCATCCAACCCCAAAGAAGAGGCCAATAACCAAGGTTGAATGCCCAACCTTCGCCGAACCGGATCAGCAAGTTGGGAGAGAAATGTAATCCCCCACTGCCTTAAGGCCTCAACTGTATGCCTGGGAAGGAGGTGTTATAGAAAACTTCCCATCCAAGGATCCTCACCAACCCGAAGCTTCCTGCCACTACCCACATCCCAATCCAGACTTGTTTCCAAAATGTGAAAAGATTTAACTAGATCCTTCCAAATCACCGACCCACCTGCAAAGGATTTTCTTGGATTCCTTATCTAATAGACAATAGAAAAAGGAGCAACATATTTCTGAGAGATCACCTGAGTCCAAAGACTATCAACATTGATGAGCCTCCACCCACCCTTAGCAGCAAGAGCCTGAGCAAAGAGAAAAATATTTTTCAGACCCCATCCTCCCAACCCTTTTGGAATAGAAATTTTCTCCCACCGAATCCAAGGGGTCACCAAATATTCCTGTTTACCACTCCAAAGGAATCTAAAGCAAATCCTCCTGGCAGCCTCCAAAATACCCTTTGGAATCCAAGACAGGGACAACCAATAAACCGGGACAGCCTCCAAAACAGACTTAACTAAAGTCAACCGCCCAGCTCTAGACAACCATTTATGAGACCAAACTTTTAAACGTTTTTCTAGATTTTTCAACAACCATCTCCAATCATTTTTCCTATAATCATTGGGTTTTAAATGGAACCCCAAATAATTCAGCCCATCATCCAAACCAACAGAATTATAGGGAAAGATCTTCACGAACTCCTGCCTCTCCTCATCCCTCAGAAAATGTGTAGTGATGGATGACTTCCTAGCATTCACTTCCATTCCCGTAGCCTGGCCAAACAAGTTCAGAATCTCACTAATAGAGATAGCATCACGCACCGACCCAGAGCAGAAGATTAAAACATCATCAACAAAAAGCAGATGAGTGATGAAAAAGTTAGGAGCAACCTGAATTCCCTTCAAATAACCCTGTCTCTTTGCCTCATGAAGAGCTCTTCTCAAACCCTCAGCAATCAATAAAAACAAAAGGGGAGAAAGGGGGCAGCCCTGGCGCAGACCCCTTTCAGCATGAAAAAATGGAGATGCAGACCCATTAAGCAGAACATAGAAGGAGACAGTTGTAATACAGCTCATAATTCATCTTATGAAACCAATGCCAAAACCAAGGTGAGTCAGGAGCATATGAATATATAACCAGCTTACCCGATCATAAGCTTTGGAGAGATCTATTTTTAGCATATTCCCTTTGAGGTTCTTGGTCTTCATGTTGTGGAGAGCCTCTTGTGTAGTTCTGATTGCTTCATGTATTTGACAGCCTTCCAGGAAGCCAAATTGTTCACCAGAGATATGAGTAGACAAAATGCCTTTGAGTCTTCTCACGACCACCTTGACAATCACTTTATAGATACATTTGCACAATGAGATAGGACGGAAATCATCCAGAGAAAGAGGGTTATCCACTTTCGGAATAAGTGCTATGAAAGTGGAATTAAAACAAGCAGGAATCCGCCCTGAACTCCTGGTATCCTCCACAACTTTCAGCAGATCTGTCCCTAAAACATCATAAAGAGCCAAGAAAAACTCGATCGACCATCCATCTGGCCTAGGAATTTTGTCTTTTTGGAAGCTATGAAGAACCTCCTTTAATTCCTTCTCAGTGACCTCAGCCATCAAAGATCTGTTATCAGCCTCCTCCACAAACCTCGAAAAAAATTGAGCAACTCTTATCACTTCCGCAAGTGATGCATGAGCTGGGGCCTTAAAAAGTTCCTTGAAATGATCAACCCCCAGCTTAGCTTTAGCCTCAAATGAAGAATGCTCAATGCCCTGACCATCTCTTAAGCTCCAAATAGAATTAGACGCCTTCCGACCACGAGCATATGCATGAAAAATTTTTGTATTATCATCCCCACATGCCAACCATGTGGCCCTACTCTTCAACCTCCAAGATTCCTCCTTATCCATAAGAAGGGAGTTCCTTATTTTTTCAAGAGAAACAAGAGTGTCCTTATCAACTTGGGATTGAAAACCCCCACCAATCCCCTCATAAATCAGGCGAAGATCCTCTTCCACCTGCTTCAAATCCACATTCTCCCACTGTCTCTTAGCAGCCAACCAATGTTTCACAGCATCCTTAATGCGTTTTAAATTTTCAGCAAATTGAAAAGCCGCAGAAAGAGGACTATCCTCCCTAAAAGGAAACCACCTAGCAAGAACAAGAGCTTTGAATGAATCGTCCCTGAGCCAGATTTTGTTGAACTTTAAAGGGCTAGGAGGCTATCTAGGCTCGATCTTGAACTCGAGAAAGATAGGAAAATGATCAGATGCACCCCCACTTCCGATCCACTGCCTAATCTGAAAAGTCCTGTCCACAATCTGCTCAGCCACCAGGAAACGATCAAGTCTCTTCGTTATTCTGCCTTCAGCGCATCTATTGTTCCTCTAGGTGGGTTTCATCTCTATGTGCTCAATATCGAGAAAATGATTCTCCTCCAATTTTTGTGTGAAGTATCCAGTCAATGAATCGATTTGAGCATGGGGACCCCAGACCTCAGACTAGCCCAAAGTAAAGTTCAAATCCCCACCCAATATCACCGAGTTTCTCTTGAGTAACGAGTTACCCAGGAGGGAATCCTAGAAAGGGATCCTGTCTTGATATGGGCCATAAATATTTAAAATATTAAATGCTTCACCAAGCTCCAGCGACAAAAAGTTTAATCCCAGGACCGACTCCATACCCCAAAATTTCTGAGATTTGATTGTTCTTTCATTCCATCCGACAGCCAATCCACCCGACCTTCCTCTAGCATCCAGCGACTCAAAATTCCACCCTGGCAACCATCCTTCCAATCTAGCTTTGACCACAGTCCCTTCACCTAAAGTCTCTTGTAGCAGAATAATATATGGACAATCCAAAAAAATAATTCTCCGGAAAGCAGCTTTCTTATGGGGACCTGCCAAACCCCTGCAGCTATAGGACAGTATCTTCATTACACACGAGGCTTCAGGGATTGGCTTGCTCTAAGCACCCTTTCAATCGAAATCTACCGCCCAAAATGAACATCCAACATAGCTCGATCCTGAGCTTTTTCCAAAAAAGAGATCCTGCCCTTGCCCCGAGCTGATGGGGATTTTCACCTCCCGAGCCCACCTGCACCTTTTTTAGCACTAGATCTCAGATTATATCCAGTGACCAAAGAGGCAGAGGTTACCACAGGGGCCAACAGCTCTTCACCTGGATCGATAACAGAAACAGAAACCTTCTCTTGGAGTGCAGGTTGAGAAAAAACTGGCTGAGAAAAAATAGTAGGACCAGCAATAGGAACCTTACCACAAACTTCCTTCCGAACCCAGACTGAAGTCGAGATCAGGTTAAAAGAAATATTGAAGTCAGGGGAGAAAGGAAAGGAACCCATGAGTGAAGAGTTCAACAAAGTTAACACTTCTTTCAACATGCCATCATCCTTCAATTGGAAATCCGCTCCATAATGGCGACTATGAACCTTCACAATAGATAACGCTCCACACCCAGAAATCTGAGAGAGTGACTCCTACCTAGAAGATGGACCAGACTCCGCACTCAACGCCTGGAGACCAATAGCAAGAGGCATGCTAGAAACAATGGCATCAGAATTCGAAACGCTTAAGAAGGTTGAAGTAGGCAAAAGACTGCGAATTGGGAGGGCCAGGGCCAGTCCCCTTCACGAAAGGTTCCACCACAGATGGACTAGACCCCCAGCTTTTATCGAGGGGGAGAACCACATTCGTAGGCAGGATGGCCATAAACATGGCACCGACAGCAATGGAATGGAACCTTCTCATAGTCAAGGATCTGCTTAATGTCATAATGCCCCCACCAAAGATTCAAAGATTATGCAAGGCCTTCTCTAATGTTAATCATCACAAGAATTCTAGCCACCCACCTGAGATTTGTCTTAAAGAAAGATATGTTTACCTCTAATAAAACCCAAATCATATTGCCTATACCACGGAGATGTTCCTCTGTCCAGTAATGAAGAGGCGGGCCAGGTAAACGAACCCACAAAGGGACCGAATCCACCCTTTCCCTACTTGCATCAAAGAGAGGATGCCAAGGTTTTAGGAGCATAGGAGAATGATCTACAACCCAACACTGATGCATCACCCACTGGATATGATCAGAATGTAAGAAATTGAAAGAAAACCACCGCTTTGAGAGGGATACCACCTCAGGCACATAACCAAGAAGAACTTTCCAATGCACTTCAGCCCAAGAAACAACGGTTTTCAAAGCAAAAAGCCGCCCCACAGCCCTGCCAACCAGTGTTCTCCTAGCCATTAGTGAGACCTGCTCCCAACCTATGTCTTCACCCAAGACATAGTTATACTCAGCTCTTTTGACCTTGATCCATTTCTTTTTTCTGCCCCCCTTCTTCGACGCTCCAGCCTCCTTTACATTGTTTGGGCCTGTTTCTTAGTACCTTCAGAAGCATGAACCCCACTCTATTATTCCCAGCTAATATGGCTTGGAGAATCTCTCAAGCTCTCCCTTTCACTAAAACCATTCACCCTTCTGTACGTGAGCACAGATGGGTCGTGTTCGATTTCATACTCTACAGAAAAGACTCTCTGTAAACCACCGAGATCCGAATCCTTCTCTGCCGCATTCAAGCACTGATAGAGTCCTTTCCCCTTCAGAACATGTCCCTTTTCCAGTGCTGTTCTCCTACTAACAAACAAACTGCCTCCCGCCCTCCCATCAAAACCGCCTTCGAAAACAAAGGGCGACAACCTTCCATCCCACAGTATTGGGGGCTCCACCTCTCCTTGTGAAAATGGCCCAATCTGCACACCAGTCCTGGTCCAATCAATTGGTGTAGAAGCACGCATTCCCTGCACATTCTCAGTCAAAGCCCTGGTCTGTTCATTGAAAGCAGAAGCGCACCCGTCGCCATTCAAAATCACCTGTCTCCCGCCCAGCTCCATGATGGTTCGATTCAGTAACAAGATGACTTATCTCTGTAATGTCTGAAATATTAATAAAACCGATCAGCAACGAATAAGGCGTTTCCTAAGATTTTCATTGTTTCCTGTTCAAAAAATAACGTCATTTTTACCATAAATGTTAGATCACAAATAAACTTTAAGTGACCTGTATTCTTAGTTTCAACTCTAACAATCAGAGAATTTGAAATTATTTTAGAACTTTAGAAGAAGGTGATTCTAAGGTGAAACAAAAATAAATATTTTTATGGATTAATCACATTATTAAGATTTGATAAAAGCTTTTAATCAACTAATATGGTTTATGTTAACTAATATGATTTATGTTCAAGATAAACTGAAAAATGCAATAAATCTTATTGAATAAATAGTGTGTATACATCATTGAACCTTATTAACCATGAAAAATAGCAATTAAAAAAAAACTAACTATTTAAAACTAAATTTTAATAAATTAATTAATTTATTAATTAAATATTTTTATTAAACACTTAATTTCATCTTTATTTTTTTATTCATCAGAATTTTCATGTGAATTAAGTTCAACTATCTATAATATATCCCAAACTTTGTCTAACATAAAAATTCAAAACTTATATTGTAAATAGCAATAACATGTGCTTAAGATATAGAACTTCAGAGTGGTTATCTCTTTTACATGATTAAGTTATATTATTTTTATAATATATATTATATTTATATAATTATGTTAATAGTATTTTTATTATAGAAAATAGATTTTATAATTTAATTGAATTATCAATTAATTATTAAATTAATGATATAGATTTAATTTCTATATAATATTCTAGAATATTTGTAATAGTATTAATAGATCAAAGTTTAAGATTTATTTAATTTTTTTTTTTTTCAATTGAATGGATTATTTAAACTAAAAATGTCACATGAACAAGTCTATTGTTATATGAAATTAGATAGAGTTTTTTTGGAAGAGGTTACATGTTCAAAACTAGAGGGGTAGAGTATGTAGGACTTCTTAGACTTAGCAGTCAAATTGTTGGGTGGAAGTGGGTCCCTTGTCCCACAAACAAGGGGGTCTCATACCACAAGGGGGTAGAGCATGTATGCCTTAGTAGAAGTAGCATTCAAATCCTTGAGCGAAGGTGGGTCCCTTGTCCCACAAACAAGGGTTTAGGCTTAGCACTTGTCCCACAAACAAGGGGGTCTCCTACTAGAGGAGAGTAGAGTATGTATGTCTTCTTACACTTAGGAGATGTATGTGAGTATGTATTTGTTCTTACACTTAGGAGTCAAACAAATAATTGCATAGAGGTGGGTCTCTTGTCCCACAAATAACTGATCTTATACACCAATTTGGTGTGTGCTTGGGTGTGACCTTAAAATTGAATAATAATAATGACTATAGTGATAAGCTATAGCCCATAATATTGTAATGAAGTCTATTTATAGATTAAAATCTTCATGAGAAATTAAGAAAGTGAAAGTAAATCTCCAAAATTAAAAATATTGATATATGTTTTTTTAAATGTATATATATTTAATTTATATATTGATTCTTTTATAATTAATAATAATAACACCATAAAATAAAATTATACTTAATTGATTTTTATGATTTTTTAAAATTTTAATAATAATGTATTATGCACTGTTTTGTTATTCATTATAAGTTAATATCTATCTCAATTTGTCATTTAATTTATATAACTATACTAATATATATTATTCTAATATAATATAATTATTCTTATATTAATTCTAAAATTTAAAATATTAAAAAATTTAATTAATATACACAAGAACATATATAAATTAACCACTTTAATCTAAATAGAAGTAGTTGTAATGTCTTCAAGATTCACACACTGAACCCTTGCTCTAGCTACTACTCCATTGTCTTTGTCTTCTTCAAATTAAAATAGGTTTTGAAAGGAACCACCTAGCAAAACTTCTCTTACATTTATCTATTTCAGAAAATAGATATCATAAATAATTTGTTTTGTGAATATATGCCATAATATTTAGAATTAAAAAAATCTGAAATTGGAGGAGTTATTTCAAAATATCACAACCCTTGAAAATATGTATGTGTTGTCATTTGGAGAAATTTTGTTATCTTTTTTCCATGAAAGTTTATCATCATGTTGTATATACTTCTTGTTATTTTTTTTGTTCTTTCTACTATAAATCAATGATTGTGGATTGATTATTCTATGTGGACATTCTTCTCTGGACATTTTTATATTTGCGTGGAGTATTTCGTGCTAATTATTGTACAGATCTCTTTTTGTCCAGAAAGAATAGTTGGAATATAATAGTTTTGTGATGGTTTTTGGAAAATTGATATGAAGTGTTTTAACGAGGAATTAAATTGATGTGAGTAAAACCCTAAATTGATGAAAAACGATATTAGATTTAAGAAAAAAAAAACCATTAATTTTATGAAAATTAATCCAATAATGATAGTTGAACGGTCAAAAAGAGAAATAGTTAAACGCTCAGGTGACTTCGTTTCATGCTTTGTCGGCCTTGATGTGAGTTCTGAGATGTCGGTTCTCGTCGACGTGATGCTCAATGGATTGCTACATTGTCATCGTGCAGCATAAGTTTCATAGGGCAAGGACGTTGAAGGTCAATTTCTATAAATTGCAGGAATAAATTGATTCTCGAGCAGTGGTGTAATTTATCAATTTGTCATAATTCACTTGTGAATGAATAGGACTTGCAGTTACAATCAACTTTTTTTTATTTTTTTTTTCTTTCACAAATGAAATAGTTCCTATGAACTTTTTTTTCAAACTTAAAATATAAGTTTATTAATCGAAAACAAATGGAGCACAAGGAAACTTTTGTTTTTGAATAAGTAGCTTATATTTTAACATTTTGGATTTTTTTAAAATGTTTTCAGAAAATATTTCTATAAAAGTTATTAAGAATTTTAACTAAGTTTTAATTAAATAATTAAAAAACTAAACAAAAAATTATTTTGTACAATAAAATAAAAAGTTGTGGATAAAAAATTAAAAGATAAATTAAAATTAACATTTAATATTTATTTATTTTAAGTAGCATAAATTTAATGATAATATATATTTATATTAAATGTTATTAATGTTTGTTTGTTATAATATTAATGTTTGTTTTTGTTTTTTGTTTTTTTTTTTTTTAACTTATCAAAACTATAATGATTAAGGATATTTAATAAAATTTTAATGTGAACAAAGCAATTCTTTACTTTTTCTTAAAGTTTTATAAACCAAACTCAATCCCAATTAAAATACAAGACAATTTAAAAAATATATATATTATAAATGTTACTTGCACTCATTAAATCTAAATAGATATTATAATAATAATAATTTTTCCTAATAATAAAAAATAAACCCAATTGATAATAATAATAATCATCATCATGTTATTTAAATATAAAATTTAATTAAACAAAACTCTAATTATATGAAAACATATTTTCCAACACAATAGGATCTAAATCAGGCATTATAATATAATTAACGTAAATAACTTTCATCAAAACACACACAAAATATTATAACATAATTAATATTTATAACATTTACGGTGTATTATAACATAAAAATAATATATTTTAATTTAAATAAATAAATTATTTATATATATATATATATATAAACTAATAAAACAAACATTGCAATTAGTATTAGGTTCTTCAATTAATAAGGTATTTACTACCAAAGTATAGCAACCACTTCTTCTAAATATTTTGATGAGTGGAATTCAAGGCAAAATAATATACTAAATTTTCAAAAGCCTATATTGAAAGGGATTATAACGATATTGTAATTCATATTGAAAGGGTATAACGATATAATTCATATTTTAAAAAGGGTTGAGGGAAGCATTTTGAATTGGACAAATTTATGTATTTATGTGTTTGTATATATATGAGTTTTTATTTTTAATGTGTTTGTATATATATGAGTTTTTATTTTTAATAGTTGATTAATAGTTAGATATTTGAAAGAGTATTTAAATCATAAAAAATAGAATGAAGTTTAAATCTAGACAAGAGGAATTATAATTAAAATAATGTTGTTACTTTTTTGGCGAAATATAATAGCAATATTTTTATTGAGTTATATAAATTAAGTATACAATAAAAGAGAATGAAAAGAGAACACATTACAAGGAAATATTTTTAGTGGAATTTTTTATAAAATCTCTTTAAAATGTTTGTTATTTTTCCATTTAGAGTGAAGGTTGCTAGTCAATGTGGGAAATAATTATTATCGTAAAGGTTTTTCTTGATGGTGCACTTAAATCATATTAGGTAAATCAATGAGCTCATATATATGAAACATCTATGTGTTCAAGAAATATGTGCATAAGAGGTCATTATTATCTTGTAATAAAACATCAAATTAAATCTTATCTTGAATGGATCATTATATGATTTGTCATGTATCTCGGTGTTTTCTAGGTGGAAAAGTTGGAGGAAATGGCTTGCAAATCCCATTTGATGGCAAGTCTAAGTTTGGAAATTTGGGGTCCAAAACCTTCCTGATCCATTTTGAAACATCAAATAGAAACTTTTGAGGTAATTTTTTTTCAATCATATCTCCTAGCCCCTTGATGTTTTTCTCTACATGGAGACCTTCTCAACGATGTGAACATTACCTCAATTGAAGCTTGTATGCATAAATTATGCCTTACACAAGTTAACATATCTTATTGACCACCATGGTATGAGTTGATGCTCACATCATCCCCCATTACTCACACATGTGGGGCTAGCCACAAGTGGATTTTCAAGAATATTATAGAGGGTACAAAACCAAGCACTAATTGAGGGTTGAGGATGTAAAACCATAACCCTAGATGACTATCAGGATACACTAAATATAAGGTCATTAGAAAGAGAATGGGGTTCCATTATTTATCAATCTACTTGTTCCATAGTTTAGAAGGGACCCTATGGGTGGGATTTGGGAGCAAGATAAAGAAGGAAGAATAGTTTGTAGTAGCCATTTAGGTCGCAATGTCAAAAGCAACTCCATAGTGATTGCCCATTTCTTTGTATTTGTATTTTCATCACTAAAGAAAGGAGAGAAGAGAATAGGCCTTGAATTTTAGTTGGGTTTCCTCCCATTTTTCATTTCATAGGGTACATATTATGTTCATTTGTGTGGATGGTGTGTTCACTTGCTATTTTTTTCATTTAAGTTATTTTCATAAATTTGAGCTAAAATCTAGTGATAATAAATCCAAGATCTAAGGTCATAAAATTGCATCATATAATAATTCATAATATTAGAAAGTCAAGTGTGATGAACTATTCTAGTGAAATATCAATGAAAATTTGCTAGATCATATTGGTAGCAGAGCAATTTTTTTGGGGTATTTGTAGGAAGTTGCAAGATCTAGTAATTGACTTAGGAAGGAATTCACATAACCATGTCCATGGGAGATGAGTCTAGTCATAACCACCCTTGAGAGGTAGCTAAAGAGATATTTTTAAGGCTGAAGGTTCAACTGATTGGTATCTCTTGCCACATGGCCCTCCTCATCATACCTCTAGTGAACAAGTTTGGATACTTAAGTTGGATTACATGAGAAATTAAGAGATAATGAAGAACTATTAAATGAGCCATAAAAATTTGATTTAGATAGAGTTACCATGTTCCACTACCATTACTCATTCAAAACCTCTATTTAAATTGGAAGTGAAATTATATATCAAGTCCCATTAATGTGATATCAATGATGATAACTTGAATTATTTAGTGTCATTTTCTTAAAAAAAAAAGC
Source organism: Pinus albicaulis (assembly GCA_034641835.2). NCBI lineage: Eukaryota > Viridiplantae > Streptophyta > Pinopsida > Pinales > Pinaceae > Pinus > Pinus albicaulis. The sequence continues at coordinate 1,283,166,527 of CM076572.1, forward strand.
TAGAGGGTCATGTTATAACTTTGTGGGACAGTCATACACATACACTTAGGATGGAGAATAATCCACCAATAACTAAGCCAGAGGACATTAAAACCCTCATAAAGTCATAATTTTAGATATGGGGTATGTAGAGGACCAATGGATCCATTAGCATCACTTTAACTAGAGGAAAGGGCATAGTGTACAAGAGTACACTAATAAATTTAGGTGAATGATGATCATATTGGGTGTCTCTTCTAATAACATAGATGTAATCCTCAAGTATTTGTGGGATATACATAGTCATTTGTAAAAGAAAGTGATGATTTTCAAAGGTAATACTATTATTGATGCCTATATGCAAGCATGGGGCCTTTACTCAATTAACTTATATCATATGTGCTCATGGAATATTAAAAATACCCCTAATTTTAGTAGATTGATAAATATATCTTAAAATCCTTTTGTTGAGCTCCCCTCCCAATACATATTTCTAATAATAATAAATACTTTTGTTTTTTCTAGATAGGTACCCTTTTTTATACCCCCAATACCTATAACCTCTCTACCCATCCACCTAATACCCCTAATTCTCCCCACCTTATTTTTCATAACAGTAAAACCCCATTTATGAATGAACATGATAAGATATTGGTAAGTAATGTGAATCCCTCATGGTGCAAGCATGGTACTAGGAGAACATAGGCCACAAGAAAGGATAACCAAGTGGTTCTAAATATAAATAAAACAAGATGCTTTTAAGGAGGGGAAGAAGAAGAGGAAAGGAAAAGACAATAACGCAATATCCACTACACATCAACTTAACAATCCAAACAACAATTGCAACCATGTCAATATCAATGGCCATGCCATAGGTAAGTGTCAGAAGTTACATCGAGATGGATGAATAAGGATGAAAACATTAGAGTCGCTAAATAGTGTAAGGTCAAGTTGGTTATAGGATGAATATTTTATTAATGAAGTGGATATATATGTAGTACCCTTTGACATGTGTGGTGTGGTGTTTGTAAGCTGCTATATGTGTATGAGGGATGTGATCTTCTTGGAGAGAGAAAACTAGTTTTGGCTAATCAAGGGTGTGGAGTCTTACATCATCAATGCACACAAAGGTAAATTGAAGACTTATTTGGTAAGTGCCAACCAAGCTAAAAATTTGAGCAATTGTAGTAAAATGTATATATTCCTTTTCTTAAAAAAATCAACCAAGGGAAGAATAATTAAGAATATAGACATCCTTGGAATAATGCATCAAAGAGAATAAAAATTAGTTGGAGGAGCTATTGCAAGCATATAGAGGAGTGTTCTAGTGTAGAAAACCACAGGTCGCTTTCGTATAAAAGAGGTTATAGGGTTTAATTTTTTACCTATGTTGGATTTAATTAATTAACTCTAAAACCATTTTGTCATTGATCTAGCACTCCAAAGCACATATAAGGTGGAAGTACCATCAACTTGCTAAGTCCAAACCTCTTTGTGCCTCATGGAGGATTCAAAATATTGAAAATTATGACCAAGTCAATTTGTCAATGTTGATGAAAGCATAAATATAAAAATATAATAAAAGAGGAGTCTCTCTCTCTCTCTCTCTCTCTCTCTCTCTCTCTCTCTCTCTGGGTCAAGGCTAAGACATCATATCTCTCTTGCTCTCTCGGTCAATGCTAAGACATCATATCTCTCTCTCTCTCTTTCTCTCTAACCTAAACATTGAAGGTTAAGTCTAAGAATCTCTCTCTCTCTGACCCAAACATTAAGGGTCAAGGCTAAGACATCATCCAAGCACTAATGTTGATCTCTCTCTCTCTCTCTCTCTCTCTCTCTCTCTCTCTCTCTCTATCTGACCCAAACATTGAGGGTCAAGGCTAAGACATCATCCAATCACTAATGTTGATTGTCAACAAAAAAATCCTATGTCAATGAATAACATATTCAAATCTTGTTTCATTTTACAATTATCCATTTTCTTCACAAACACTCATTGTTATTATTACTCATGTGAAAACCATTACACACGACACTCTGAGTAAATAACAATTAAAGATAAAAAATCAAACTTTTACGAATAATAATAGGATTTTCTTTTGAAATTCCAAAAGAACCCCATGCATTTACTTGCACTTTGATCCCACTTTAAGATCATTGATATGCTTGCTGTAAGAAATAAAAATATACGATATACAATAATAGACATTGTGTACTAAACCAGTAAGTTCACCCACATGGCCAAAAATCACTGTAATACAACCTTTTTTTGTTTGTTTAATAAAAACCCGACAACACAAGTGTTTGAATCAATTTTGTAATTTTGGTAATGGATTCATCATCATCGAAAACCACATTGGAAAATTTGTCAATAACACCAAAAATTCACTGCAAACTGTTTCTTTTTTCTTTCTCTTTTTTCTCTTTTGTTTTCTTAATAAAAATATGACAACACGATTGTTAACACTCGATTGAAACCGAAGATCATGAAAATTGACATCTGTAACCTTGAATTACAAACAATCGCTGCCATATTTTATGAGCATCATGCCCAAATTTCCTTTATTTTTCCAGTAAATTTTTAAGACCCGTAAAACTATCAATAATGTCACATTTTAACAAGGCCACAAATTCACTAGGAAAATATGGAAATTCTTGCAGGAATTTTTTTTTAAATCCTTACAATTGTCAAGGTTTAGGATTTTTGGTGCCCTAGATATTGTTGATGGTGTTGAATCCATTTCCACCAGAAAAAAAATGATTTAAACACTCCCAAGATTGGAATTTTCATTTTTTTTCACCTATGCCAACACATATTCATCTACGCTATACAACGAATCGACTCAACAACTGACCCCACTACTTTGTAAAACCAAAATAAATTTGATTTACAAAGAAATTTACACAACTACTTCTCGCAATATTTGACATGAAATTGTGATGTAGTGTGAACCTTATTTCACATAGACACATTTAATTTTAAACTCTTGGATTTTTGCAGACATAAAAATAATTTAATTAATGAAAGTTAATAGTTGTAACTTCGAGTTACTTTCAGTCAAATTTAGAGGCTCGTAAATATATCAATAATAACCATAAATAGTAAATTTAAATTCTACAATGAAGCAAGTTTACAACTTCTCCCCACTACCTTGTAAAACCGAAGAAAATTTGATATTTACAAATAACTTGACACAATCTTCTCTTGCAGTATTGTAGAGAAAAACTTGCAGAGTATTATAGAGAAAGTCAAAGCTTGCAGATGGTTGTAGAGAAAATCTTGATAAACCAAAACCTTGCAATATTGTACAACAAACCAAAGCTAATCACAATCCACTAATTTAATAGAAAATTTATATGTATCATAAGAAATAGATAATTACCATACAAAACAAGTTTTAACTAGCTGCAATCATGATAATTAATTAAGAAAGTTCCAAATGCAAACAAGAAACTAACAAAGGTGACCTCGGTTTAGAATCCTATAGTAGTGTCCAACTTTTGTATCTTTTCATAACAGATATCATCCAAGCTCACCTTCGTAGATAAAAATTTATGTAAGGAAACAAAATCTCAGAAAATACTCCAAGCTCTTAAATGAAATTTGCAAAGAGAAAATGATACACGGACCATTATTTTTTCTATCATAGTAAATAGAAAATTTTCCCTCACTATACTGGCTATTTCATATGTTTATAGTCTCGTTTCCTTGGAAATCACCATCGGGCACTATTTTTGTGCCTAAAACATGCTACAAATAAAATGTTTCCATCCAAACTTTTCTCTAGAGTCACAGGTGCTTATATACCTGTGGATATTGGTTGCAATCAATGTGTGTATGGATTATCTCTCTATATTTTCTCTGTCTGACTCTGCAAGTAATGAAAATGATATCTTTCCGTGACAATAAATCAATGAGAACAATTTTCTTGAGTCATGGGAAGGAAGCATTTGTTATGAAATAATTACTGGACAAATCATTTGTTCTCCACACAACATTGCCTTTGAGAAACACGACCAATTGTGTGCAAAAAGTTCTCAAGATTTCATTGTACGCACTTTTTCACTCTGTAAAATATATTAATAATAAAATAAGAATTTTTATTGTGCACAGTCTACTAATATCAAAACACATTACAATTAAAACATTTCCCTACACTTCCCTCATTTTTCACAAATTTCGCACATGCATCTGTTCTCTGCATAACTTATGCACACGCACAATCACCTTTGCAAAAATCCTTCTGCACAACTACCTCTACACTCAGTAATGCCCTCAGTCGTTGACATCTGAAACTAATATTAAATCACCACCTTCCACTATTTTCTGTCTGAAACACATTACAAAGATAAAGCGACCATCCGTAATTTTCATCATCTTGATGTATGTCCTCTAATTAATAGAAAATATAGCTGCAGGTAAATACAAGTCATCTCAACATTTAATTCACTAACTACACATGTGCTCAAGGATTTAGAAAACCACATAAGCACCAAAGCATCAAATCTAGAAACATTATTTTCATATACCTTCAACATAACACAAATGCATGTGTCTAGAACCAAAAATCAAATCCATTTATGTGCAAAAAATATCTCACGCACAACCACCTTCGCATAGCTTCATCCACACAACCACTTTTGAACTCAACAACACCCTTTCGTCAGTCATTGACATTTAAAATTGATATTAATAAACGTGGATCCCATATATCAAGGGAAGAAATAATTTGTTCTGAAATCAATATTGGACAAAGAAATTATTCTCCGCACATGCTACCTTCGAAAAACATAGTCCATTACATGCAAAACAATCTCAATATTTCATTTTATACACTTTCGCATTCCGCAAAATCTATTACTAATAAGATAAGCATTGTTTTTTTCCACAATCTACTAATATCAAAATGCATTATAATTAAAATATCCCTCTGCACTTCCCTAATTTTTCCCATATTATGCACATGAATTTTTTCTCCTCCTAAATTTGACACACACACTACCACCTTCACACAATTTCATCTACACAACTACTTCCGCACTTACTAACACCCACAATCATTGATATTCGAACCTGATACTAATTAACGATCATCCATTTTGAAATACATCCCTAAATAAGAATTTAAAAAAGGATTTATATATTTATTATTCTAATAAACTTTTGCACAATACTTTCGCATAAAATTCGGACATGCACAACCACCTCCTCACGACTTCGTCTACATAACTACTTCCACACTCAATAATGTCCTTTGATTAGTCATTGAAATTTGAAACTCTGCACAGCCTACCTTCAAACAACCAGCTTCACACAACTACTTTTGTAGTTCTTAAATATGTTCCTAAATAATAATTACAAAAGCGACTTGTATATTTATTATTTTAAAAAACCTTTCACAAATCCTTTCACATATTCATTTTACCATAAAACACTTGTCCTTCACATGGATTGAGAACAAGCTTTATTTAGCACCCCCGTCTATGCAAAAGAGCCCCAATTTTCTCACACGTATTCCTTAATAATTTCAATTGCATATTTTTTCATCCCTATGCAAAAAAACATGCAACCGCTTGAATTATCACATCATTGATGGGAGCAGTAACATAATAGTGCCCCGCAACCACATGTTAAACGGATGGAAAACGTGCTTTATTTAATATTTCATAATAAGAGTAGATTTTATAGTCCAATGATTATGATAATTGTTAAAAAAAACAGTACTACCTCCCTCTGCAACCCTGTGAGTGTTAGATCACCCCCATATATGAAAAATACCCCATTTATCCCGCACATAATCTATCCTCACACGGTAAAATTTCCACAGAATGAAATCGTATGAAATACCACACCTTTCATCAGTATCACAATACTCATTATGCAAAGGAACCTAGTTATCCTACGAATATTATTTCCTTTGCAAAAGGAAACACAATAATATTAATTCAACATTTGTTCAACCCCCCACCCCCCCACACCCCCCACCCACAAAGGGCCTATGCAAAAAACTTGCAGCCACATCCATTCTCACATCATTGAAAAAAAACACTAATATAATAGTGGCTTGCAACTGCAGAAATCCTTGCATCCTTGAGCCACCATTGAGCATAGCACTAACATAATAGTGACGATGTGAGAGCACCCACCAACATAATGACCACTCAAAAAATTACTTTTTTTTTTAATTTTAAAATGATTTTTCAAGCATTGGAAAAAAACGAAAATAAAATTCCTTCTACTATGGGAATTATGTCCCATCATAGCTTCATCAGCTAGTCAGAAATTAGAAATAACATTTACTAAAAATTCGGAAATTATTATTGAATTTATGAAAAAATAAAAATATTAAGCATTTTCCTAAAAATTTGGTTAAAATTGCAAAAACATAGCCAAATAATGCGGAGTCAATGAAAATTTACCATGAAGTGAATGTTATAGTCCCTAAAGAGGCATGGACTAATAAATGAAGTAGAACAAATAAAATAGTTGCAGTTATATCCAAATTATGCATAGTGGAAAGCATTTATCACAAAACCAATTAAACCTATGGAAATCCAAAATTAAAACATAAATTAATACAAATTTTGACACATGTTATTGTTATGAATTTGGCTTCTGTGATCCATAAATTGTGAATTAAATTTTTCGATGAAAATCACATCAAAGAAGATTTGGTCGATGCGTTTCAAACCAGCCAGTGTGGTTCATCATTAGGACAAGATGGAAAATTTGATCAGGTAACGCATTTAAATAGATAGTAAAGCTCCAACTAGGTGTTTGTAAAATAACGACTAGTTTGAATCAAATAGGAAATAAAACCAAAATAATAATAGTTTTTTTTTATGGAGTAAATCAAATGTTTAATGTTTATAATCTCAATTTTATATATTCATATTTATTTTTAATAAAAATAATAATTATTTATTTAATATATTTATCAAGAATAAATCAAATGTTTTCTATTTATATATATTTATTTTCTATTTTTATTTTTAGAATAATAATTATTTCATTTGTTTTTATTTTTATCGAATAAATTAAATATTAAAAATAAATAAATAAATAATATTTATAGTTTAAATTTTATATATTTATTTGATTTTTATAATTATATGTTATGTGATTCAAATCTCATCAAAACAATTATCTTATTTGATAGGTAATTATATTAATCTTATAGTAAATTTTAACAAAGTTAGCAAAAAATAATAATAAATATATATATAATATATAATATATAATAAAAATTAAAATTTAAATTAAAATATAAATAAATAAATAATAATAATAATAATAATAATAATTAATTAATTAAAAAAAAAATTAGGAATGAAGGGCAGGAATCTAGCATCTGCTAACAATCCACCCATCATCCCTATTGAGGTTAACCGGTCTCTTTTTTATTTCCAGGGCTTCTCTCAACTTGCGGTGGTAGAAATGGTCAAACCTCGCAATAACCTCAGCATCTTCAATGCAAATGTGATGATTTGTCTTCTCAACATGCTCAGCTAGGGTTGAGGAGCGTGATCTATTGTGCTTAAGGTCAGCAACATGTTCATGAATTATTTGACTAATTGATCGACCAATTTCACCGATGTAAGGGGTCCCACAAGAGCACAGAATCAAGTAAGCACCCTTACAATCCTTAGGGCAAATCGGGTCCTTAACTGATCTAAGCAAACTCTGAATCGTGCGGGAGGGCTTGAAGGTTGAGGAAACATTATGTTTCTTTAGGATCCTGGCGATTTTATCTGTAGTACATTGGATAAATGGAAGGTGAACTCCAGATAACCGATCACAAGGATCTTTCTTACCCCTAGGACCTTTTTCAGCTTTTTGAAAAGCTTTAAGACATTGACTCATGCTATAATCATTTTTATTAAAAACTTTAAGGAGATGAGCCTTTTCACCTTCAAAGTGGTGTTCATCAGAGGTTCTAAAGGCTCTGGTGGCTAGGGTGCTGAGAACCCCAAGCTTCTGAGCAGGGAAATGGTGAGAACTAGCATGTAAATACTGCTAAGTGTGCGTCTTCTTTCTAAAGACTTGATGAGAGAAAGAACCATCTTCATTCCTAGAAATGAGGACATCAAGAAAAGGCAAGCTACCATTATCTTCGAATTCCATGGTGAACTTAATGAAGTCAAATTGATTATTAAGATGTTGGAAGAAAAGGTCCAATTTTTATTTATTTATTTTTAACTTATTTATTTATTTATTTATTATTATTATTATTATTATTATTATTTTTATTTTTTATTTATTTTTTTTATTATTTTTATTTTTATTTTATTATTATTTATTGTTTTTTTTTTTTTGGCTAACTTTGTAAAAAATTACAATAAGATTAATAGAATTACCTATCAAATAAGACAATTGTTTTGATGAGATTTGAATCACATAACATATAATTATAAAAATAAAATAAATATATAAAATTCAAACTATAAATATTATTTATTTATTTATTTTTAACATTTAATTTCTTCGATAAAAATAAAAACAATTGAAATAATTATTATTCTAAAAATAAAAATAGAAAATAAATATATATAAATAGTAAACATTTAATTTATTCTTGATAAATATATTAAATAAATAATTATTATTTTTATTAAAAATAAATATGAATATATAAAATTTAGATTATAAACATTAAACATTTGATTTACTCCTTAAAAAATAAATAAACTATTATTATTTTGGTTTTATTTCCTATTTGAGTCAAACTAGCCATTATTTTACAAACAGCTAGTTGGAGCTTTACTATCTATTTAAATGGGTTACCTGATCAGATTTTCCATCTTGTCTTGATGATGAACCACACTCGCTAGTTTGAAAAGCGTCGACCAAATCTTCTTTGATGTGATTTTCACTGAAAAATTTTAATTCAAAACGTGTTATTGGTATTAACACAAATAAATACAAGATATGCAAAGTTTAAAAATATGTGATTTTTTTGGAAATTCATGAAAGTAATAGAAGTTATTTCATTCCAACTTTATGTTATTGGCCTCCCTTTGAATTTGAGAATTTTCCTTTGAATTTAACAAATATGAATATTGAAAGATAACAATAACTTACAAATCTTCACACTTTTTAACCAATGAAGTCACATTAGTTCCACAAAATCAAATGTAAAAAACCACAATTCCATGAGAAGAGAGGTCATCTGGCATGATATAAACAAAGAATGATTGGGAGAGAGTTCTTGAAGGTCCTCCATTGTTTTTACACACAATAAAACCATACTCATAATGAGGGACTTGAACCAAGTGTTCTTGAAGGTCCTCCATTGTTTTTACACACAATAAAACCATACTCATAATGAGGGACTTGAACCTGCAATGTCAGCTTAGCTCGAGAAATGGACTCTTTGTTGTATTGGTCGTGAGTGCCAACATATTATATGACCATGTTAACACTGTAGTCACATGTTATGGGCTCATTGGAGGTAGGGATAAAATTTGATGGGTATCTACTTGTATTTTGATTTAATCATCAAATACTAACCATTTTGAGTTTACTTAATTTTTAACACCGTCAATTTGATGTGTGAATTCATTGATCCCTGTCCATATATATAACTCTAACATCTCATATGTATAAGAAAATACCAAATAAGATCAGTGAAAAAAAAAAAAAAGGTTAAGGATCTTGCTAGTTAAGACAAAGATAAATATCACACTATGTGGCACTCACAATACGTAGGCCCTAAGACGACACTCCAAGATAAGCATAGAATGCTCCCATAGTACGAAGATTATAGGATAAGAATAACCTCACCCATATTGGATCATTTAACTTGTTAGAAAAGGCCATCTCATCATGAAATCTTGCAATGTGCACATTGAAGCCTAAATCTTAAAGGTTTGATTTTCAAAGTTTACATGTGGTTTCTTTAGTGTTGATATGATTGTTATGTAGGTTTTAACTCTGTATAAAATTACTTGCAAACAAATTATTAAAGAGAAAAATAAATAATGGTGAGAACATAAAACAAATATACACAGAGACTTTCCCCTCGATCCCAAAACCAGGACTACCAGATTGATTTTCCATTATATTCCTTTCAATTTTTCAATATATATATATATATATATATATATATATATATATACACACACACACACACACACACATTCTGAAGGGTTCATAAACCCTGATCCATAACTATGGATTAGAACATAACCGTATTTCCCTTGACATGATCTGCAAAATACCATGGTCAGAAAACCATCATGCCCAAAACCACGTGAAAACCCATGCACAAAATCATGGGCAAGTCTGACCACCATCTGTGGATCCGCCCCATCCTTGGGTCCATCCAACTATTATTGGGTCTGTATAATTTCTTTTTCCCAGGGTGTTGCCCCAGATCCTGTGCACAGGGGGTACCGCCCCCCTGAAAACCCCCCCATGTGACCCCTGCCCCGTTATGCATGAAGCTAGTCATGGAAATAATATAACATATACCCAACAAGTTACATGTAATTTTATAAATGGGTTTTAGAAAGAAAATCTATTTCGTGGTTGGATATGAAATTATCAAATATGTGGTTACCAAGTCTATGATGACTTCAATACATTTATACTTGAATATGAATGCAATTGGGTTTAGGCAGCCTTTCAGGTGCTAGGGTGTTAGGGTGCTGGTGAAAGAGCTCTATCCTTCTTACTTGTTGAAATATTATGAGAATTTTTCAAAATAAATGACTTGTATATTATTATTTATTGAAGTGGTAAAATCCTCCCAAATTCTTGTTATATATTATTATTACTTGAAATGGTATGTGTTGGAAGCATGGTGTTAGCATTGATGCCAATAGTCAGTTAGTTGTGCGTTGGCATTAATGTCAAATACATGTTAATGTATGGTTTTGATGCATATATGATGTCTTGATGATACTACAGGTGATTGATATGTTGTTTATAGATGATATAATGCAGGTGTGAGCAGATATATGATGAAGCAGATTGAAAAGTCTGAAGTTTGCAATCTATATGTGATTTTTGTGTGAGAAACTTGTATACATACACAATTATCCTTAAGAAAATTCATGTACATGACCATGCATGCACAAAATAAAAAACCAGAGGCTTTCCTAGGATATTTGGGGGAAACAAGTTGATTGGTCCAAAATTATTTGTAACATTCCTACTTTAGCAAGCAGCTAAGGGGAATATTAAATTTTGATTTTTTCACTTAGTAGATGAATAAATGGGGGAAGAGACCCATACTTACTAAAATCAGCATAAAAACCCTCTTGGTGTGAAATGGGATCATTATAGTAGCTATATTTCACATCTCATGTGTAAAAAGGGACTTTTTGCTTCAGGACAAAGTCAAGTTTGACTAAGTCAACAGCATGCATGAAGAGGAGTGGATCAACAATGCAAATTTGAACAAGGATCAGCTCAAACAAACATATGAGAACTAGCTTGGAGACACTTGAGTGTGAAAGGGGATGAAGTAGGTTGAAGAGGTCAACCTTGACCAAATCAAATAGCATGATTTTGGAGGAGAGCCTTCATGAAGACACAACGCAGTTTTGGAGGGAGATTGATCATGTGCATATGGAAACCCTAATGGGTGGGATGCAAGGTGAGGAGCCTCACAAAGCTTATAAGGAATGGGATGGAAGCCATTTGGGGTTATCTTGGATATTATTCATTTTGTTATGTTTAGACTGTTTGGCATTTTCTTGTTGTTTAGCAAAGCTCCAGTGATATTTAGCACAAGGATCTCCTATTTAGGAATCTTTCTCCTTTATTGAGAAGCTTATTGAAGGAGTATTGTACTTCATTTTTCCACATTCAGGCTTGAGGCCAAGAATCCTCCTTCAGCCATAGTGTTATTTCTGCAGAGTATAGTGCTGTGTTGCAGGGTGTTGCAGTGGAAAGTCCCCAACACCACTTTCTAAGCATATCTTTCAGAGGAGGGAGCTTCCATTTCTTTGCAAGATCTGTAAAGAAGGTTTCTTAGCATCTAGTACATCTTGGCATGTGGAAAATGCATTCTCCACCTTCTACAGCACAATCACTGATAGAAACTGCGTCATTTTACTTAGTGTTGCAGTAGCAGAGGTTAAACCCTTGTTCGTGAGCTTGTTCCTTGGAGGAAGGGCCAACCATTCTCCCGAGAGGCTTTTTAAATCATCCTTCTTCTCTTTCTTGTAAATTTTTAACTACATATATACAAAGCTTCAGTATACTACATTTTTCATATCTAGATATGTAGATCTATCATTCTATACTTGTACTTTCATGAAACTCTTGTCGGGTTATCCTTATTTTGTATAAAAAGGAAGAGATCTCCACTTTTCTCAGCCATTGGATGATTGTGCACTCCAGATTTTCTAATTCTCATTATTTTCTACATAAAACCTCATTAAAATAATGCTATTGTATGCTTTTGTAATTTATTTTAAGAAAATTCATGGGGTTTGGGCTTATTTGAGCTGCATTGGTTTGGGGATACCTGTTTAACTTGGCTAGAAGCATTTGTTTGTGCTCCAATTCTGGATTTAAGTTTTATATTGTATATTATAAGGGATCCAAGTCCCATTTCTCACAGATATATCATTATTTTCTAAAGACAACCTTTTTATGCCCTATATTGTTGTAGTTCCCCACCATGGAAGGAGTGTATAGGTCATATTCTTGTTTTTCATTATTCATCTACTGGTTAGATGTTCCTTTACATCTTATGAGCTGATTTACACTACAATGTTCATGAATTGCTGAAGCTCCAGCTTTATAATATCTTCAGATATTCTCATTCTTGTAGATTTTCCCTATTTTTGGATATTATAGTGGTATCAAAGCATGATATTTGGCTCAGCCTGTGATTTCTAGCTATTTGAAGGAGAAAGATTAGAATGATGGAGAGGATGAGTTACTCTCATCACTTTTCAGATCCAAAAAGAACCTCTCCCAGGAGTTTAAGCTGATGAAGGAGAAGAGATGCCAAGAAACTCCTGGAGGGTTTGAAGAAGAGGAAGGACCATGCACTTCCTATTCTCATGAAGAAGAAGACAAAGGGCATGGAAGACACTTGGATCAACAGATTCTGAGTGAGTACCTTGTTGAGTGCAAGTCTCAACCTAGAGCCTTCAAAGAGACTCTATCCTTCCCAAAGTTCATTCAACTAGAGGAAGAGAGGAGACCCTGCAACAAGGGAGAAATTAAGGGCAATAGGTTTCTATTGTCCACTTTTTATGGGACATATGTAGCAGATGGTTGGATAAGAAGACTTGAAGCATTCTTCCTACTACATCTAGTGGTAGAAAGAGAATCAGTAGAGATTGTAGCACTGCACGTGAAGGGCAAAGAAAGCACTTGGTGGTTCAGTCACATAAGTCATGCAAGAGTATCTAATCTTGTAGATTTAACTCAGAGTGTGATCAAGAGATTTGATGAAGAAAAATCAGAGAGGGAGGAGCCCTCACCACCTCTTAAGGAGACCTATATCAGCGCTGTCACAACCTTGAAGGAGCAACCTTCAACATCAGCAGTTGACCGAGCCAACACAGTGGAATAAATAACTCTTGCAGCCATGTAAGGTGTTCCCAAAGGCCAGCAAGGTATGATTGCATTTCCACTTTCTATTATTGCAGCAAATATTTCAGAAGATTGTGGAAATATGTTGTTATATGACCTAGGATCATCACGTACTACTAATTTAGAGCAGCAAGATTGCACTGCGTTGTCTAAGAGCAGCAGTAAAGAAAGGAGGACCCATTACTTATGGGAGCATTCAGATAACATCTTCATTCAGGCAGCCATGGAGAAAGAGATGTAAAAGGGTAGACATCTTGAGATGAAAATCCTTTTCTCCTCTCTAGATGACACTCTCTTAATGAGCATGCCATAGCTCAAAGAGAGACTTTTACTTGCAACAAATCCAATGCCTCTTTGGTTTTGGAAGGCCATGCATGAGGAGGATGTCTCATCAGGAGATCCCATTGGAGATGCACTTCAACATTTCATGAAGTGAAAAGTTCTTCAAATATTTGAGGAGATTGGTGTCCTACCATGGGAGGATACCAAATATTTACAGAATGAGATCCATCACCCACATTGGGATGAGTGTATGGCAGTGTAGAGCAAGTGGTTTCCAAACCCCTTGCAGATCTATGATACAGGCCAGCAAGAAGCATGGTTGCGCTGGTTGCTTTTGGGTGAGTATGGTCACTTCCCAAAATTTTCTATTTCCTTGTCTCGTGCCTTAAGTCTCAATGATAGGATGCATAAGAAGAAGGCATGGTTGTTGTGGTTGTTAAGAAGAGATTTTGGACATCATATGTTAAATGTTATGTCCATGTATTTTCCCTTGTTGGAGGTATGTCTCATGTATTCACACATATTTCTGTTTGAGGTGTATCTCATGTATGAACTTTGAGATGGGAGGAAGGATAACTCCCACATGATGTATAAGGGAGCTGGTTTGTACTATGTTGATGAGACATCTCACATGTCCATCATTGTATTATTGCTCTATGATTTTCATTTTGAGAATGCAAGGAGGCAGTAAGAGTCCTTGTTGTTGTGGTTACACTTGGGAGAGTATGGGCAGAATTTTTCCCATACTTATCATGTTATTTCCGGAGGGAGGAAAGTCAGATTCAAAGTGCAAAGAGGCTACCCTTCAGCATTGGAGGATAAGGAGGGGCTTCCACATAGGAAGGAGATCCTTTCACATAGCAGCATGATGGTGGATGGATTTGGCAAGTGGTATTTCAAAGGGATAATTCATGGAGTGACAAGAACCTTATCACTAAGGCCTACAACGTTGTCACTTGGGAGTATGCATCTTCTCATTCTACATAATTTTATGAAAAGATTCTCATGGGAGGGCTCATTCATGGACATCACTTTCAGCTTACTCACCATGCATGGTAAGAAATACATTTATGTACTTGTTGATTAGTCCATTGAGTATTTGTATCTTCTCACCATATATGAACAGTGCATTGCTCCACAAGAGAGCAAGAGTATTTTTGGGTTTCATGGTCACTTTAGGGCCAATCTTTGTAATGCTAGTAGCCCATCTATACATGACTTTGGGCAAGTGTATTTTTATTTTGATTATGTAAAGCTAATATACATTGCTGCTTACTACCCCATGGTGGAGGAGAAAACATGCACAGCTTGTAACTTATTGGAGAACCACTTGCCACATGATATTCTCAAACAACAGTTGGAAAGACTACACTATATCCACCATAGAAACCATTTGTATCATCCAAACTTCCACATAACCTTCAGCATTTTTCTGATTTGGATGCCATATGATAATAATAAGCCATTCATTTTGAGATGGTTTGGGCCAGCATGATCCATGACTTTAGAGAGAGGGTCTTTAGAGATCCAATCTTTTTCTTGCCACTTGAGGGAAACTTATTTGCAGCCCAAGATCAGTATGTACTCTACACTTGCCATGAGTGGAGTGTAAGACAGCATGGGATAGGCCATCTTGCCTATCATGTTCAACTATTTAGCCCACCTTCTTTGTAGGAACCTAAGGTGGTGGAGATCTTTCATGAGTTTCCATGTTGAAGGGTGACTCATCTTGTATGGATGATAGCTTGGGGGTGGAGGTTTTACATGGGAATGATATTTCCCAAACATATTTCAAACTCCATGCCTTGGAACAAAGCTTTTTTAGTTCTATCCTTGCAGTTGCTTGTGGACAAGAAACATTTGGAAGGGGAGGACTGTAATATTCCTACTTTAGCAAGCAGCTAAGGGGGATATTAAATTTTGATTTTTGCACTTAGTAGATTAATAAATGGGGGAAGAGACCCATACTTACTAAAATTAGCATAAAAACCCTCTTGTTTTGAAAGGGGATCATTATAGTAGCTAGATTTCACACCCTCATGTGTGAAAAGGGACTTTTTTCTTAAGGACAAAGTCAAGTTTGACTAAGTCAACAGCATGCATGAAGAGGAGTGGATCAACACTACAAATTTGAACAAGGATTAGTTTAAAAAAACATATGAGAGCTAGCTTGGAGACACTTGAGTGTGAAAGGGGATGAATCAGGTTGAAGAGGTCAACCTTGACCAAATCAAACAGCTTGATTTTGGAGGAGAGCCTTCATGAAGACACAACACAGTTTTGGAGGGAGATTGATCATGTGTATATGGAAACCCTAATGGGTGGGACCCAAGGTGAGGAGCCTCACAAAGCTTATAAGGTAGGGGATGGTAGCCATTTGGGTTTAGCTTTGATATTATTCATTTCGGTCAGTTTATATTGTTTGGAATTCTCTTGCTATTTAGCAGAGCTGAAGTGTTGTTTAGCACAAGGATCTCCTGTTTAGGAATCCTTATCCTTTCTTGAGAGGCCTCTTGAAGGAGTATTGTACTTCAGTTTTCCAAATTCAAGCTTGAGGCCAAGAATCCTCCTTCATCCAGAGCGTTATTTCTACAGAGTATAGTGTTGTGTTGCAGGTTGTTGCAGTGGAAAGTCCCCAACACCACTTTCTGAGCTTATCTTTCAGAGGAGGGAGCTTCCCTTTCTTTGCGAGATCTGTAAAGAAGGTTTCTGAGCATCTACTACATCTTGGCATGTGGCCAAAGCATTCTCCACCTTCTATAGTTCAGTCACTAATAGAAACTGCGTCATTTTACTCAGTGTTGCAGTAGCAGGGGTTAAACCCTTGTTCGTGAGCTTGTTCCTTGGAGGAAGGGCCAACCCTTCTCCTAGGACGCTTTGTAAAGCATCCTTCTTCTCTTTCTTGTACATTTTGAGCTACATATATACAGAGCTACAGTATACTACGTTTTCTAGATCTAGATCTGCATATCTATCATTCTTTACTTGTACTTTCATGAAACCCTTGCCGGGTTATCCTTATTTTGTATAAAAAAGAAGAGGTTTCCACTTTTATCAGCCATTGGATGATTGTACACTCCAGATCTGCTAATTTTAATTATTTTCTACATAAAACCTAATTAAAATAATGCTTTTTTATGCTTCAATAATTTCTATTAAGCAAATTCATGGGGTTTGGGCTTATTTGAGCTGCATTGGTTTAGGGAGACCTATTTAACTTGGCTAGAAGCATTTGTTTTTGCTCCAATTCTATATGTAAGTTGTATATTGTATATTCCAAGGGATCCAAGTCCCATTTCTCATAGATATAGCATTATTTTCTGAAGACATCCTTTTTATACCCTATATTGTTGCAGTTCCCCACCTTGGAAGGACTGTATAGGTCATATTCTTGCTGTTGATCATTCATTTTCTAGTTAGATGTTCATTTACATCTTATGAGATGATTTACGATGTTATGTTCATAAATTTCTAAGGCTCCAACTTTAGAATATCTTCAGATATTCCCATTGTTGTAGATTTTCCCTATTTTGGGATATTACATTATTAGAAGCGATGGCATGTAATGAATGCATGTTGATCTGGTAAATTGGGAAAATAGTTTAAAATGGTTTTATCGTGGATCTAATAGAGTTTAGATATTGTATTTTATTATCAAAGTTATGTGTGCAAGGATGTACTACATTTGGAGATCATGGCAATGTGCATAAGGTATAGAGATAAGATCTATAGCAATGTGACAAAGTATGGACAACTTTGTGTTTATGTGTTGTTGTATGGACGAGTTTGTTGTCGTTGTAGAATTTTTTTAAAGAGCATGTATTGCTAATATTAACATATGCTGCTAAATCTCAGTGTGTATCGTTGAGTGAGGTTATTAGTTTGAGTGTATTGATGCCATGTATTGTGTGAGCATAGAATTATTTTTATTTCTATTATTATTATGATTGTGTGTATGATTCTCTTAGGATATGGTTGAGTTTGTATTTTGTAGTGAGTCCATGTACTTTTTATTGTTAGTGGTGATATGAATAGTTGAGTGTGAGTATGTTTTTGGTCATATTATTTATATTTATGTTGTTGTTGGGGTTTAATAGTGAAATTTTTTTAATGTTGTTGAATTGAGATAATGAGCGGGGATAGCGGTTTGATATGTTGCAAAGATTTTGTATTGTAGATGTTACACCAATTTTTGGTCATCTAACCTGTTACTATTAGATGGACCAAACTACACCATGTAAGACCAATTTTACCCTAGTAAAATTGCTTTCACTATGAAAAATAACTTAGTAATCCATAATTTATTAAGTTTTTTATGGTCTAAACATGAAACCCCATGAGGAATAATTGAATAAATCCATATTTTTTTTATTTTCCTCAAGGGATAATTAATTAAACAGCATTTTAATTAATATTTCTGGTTATATTTAACCCAAAACATGAAAATTAATTAGATAAATCACTATTTATCTTATTATTTTCTAGGAATAATTATTTAAAACATTGTTTAAATAATATTCGTTGTTCAATTTGACTAAATCATTTATAAATAATTGAATAAATCATTATTTATTTAATTATTACTCAACCATATTCTTAAAATAATAAATAAATTATTTATTTATTTATTTATTGTTTACAAATAAAGGGATTTGACAAAATTCAAATTATTTTTCCCTCCAACAAAAATAATAAAATATTCCATAAAAGTTGGATCTAGATTTGGTTAATAATATTATAATTATGCACCAATATCTAGACTAACTCAATATTTTGTTATAAATAGAAGGGTTTATCCATTCATTCACTACCTTTTTTTGCCTAAAGATCACTTTGGATCTATACTTTTGGTCCGACTTTGATCCTCCATCATTGTCATATTTTTCTATCTTTTTGCTTGTGAGCTCCCCTTCAGTTCCATTTTTGTCTGGGTTTTATACACCATCAAGAGAGAGAGATCTTAGGTATGAAGCATTGAGGACATACAAGAACCCATCCCATTGAGTGGGACTGGTAACATCTTTTTATGTTCCCTTCCCAAGTGTCATAAATACATAATTCTTTAAAATATTCTTGTCTTGTCTATTGGATGCATGGAGAAACTCTTGATTTATTTGTTGTTTAATGTCTTTAACTCCATAGATCTGGATTTTGTAGCATTTATTCTAATCAAATAACTACAGATCTAAAGAAATTCACAGCCATATTTGATGTTAGGGTTGTTTGTTATGCACAACTAAAGTGAGCTTTTTTCGTATGCTTGCGATTAGAATTCACACTAACAACTAGCGACTCCACAAGGGTTTATATTTATGACGGTTGTCGTTTTTTAGATCCCTGCATGAACAGCTGCTTCAACCCCTAGGGTTTTTATTCAACTTCTTTTTTTTCATTTCTTGATGTTGTTTTTAACCTTTAAAACCCCAAAACAATAAAAATTCTAACTTATGTGTGCTTCTGGGCCTATTGCGCAGGTGACAGGCAACAATCATAACTAAGATGCCACTTTTTTATTAAACCTTCTCCTAAGATGGCCGGAAGTGCAGGTCACACTTTTTGGGCCAAAACCTGTGACCTCAACCTCAAGGCGTAGAAAGCAGCTAGAAAATTGCGACCTCTACTAAAAACATGTCATAAAATACGACCTGGACTTTTTACAATTTTTTTCTGTGATTTTTCTGGGTTTCTCTGGGTTACTATTCGGGTTTATCTCACCTCCCTCTCCAGCCATCTTGGACATGAACTTGCTCTGTTTTACTCGTCGAAGTAGGAACCAAGCCCCTTAGGGCTTCAGTACACTTCCACCTTTTTAGGAGGAGTTTAGCTGAAGCAGGTCATCTGAGATTTCAGTGTGTTCAACCATTTTTTCAGATCTGAACCTGTACTTTCAAATCGATTTCAGATCAGTTATTGATCCATACAAGACACCTCTTTTTACTTTTTTTTGGTCTTGCTTTAGGGTCCCCTATGTTTCCCTTCAGGTGGTAGCCTTTCGCCACCTTTTTTGCAACTATTTTCCCTCTAATTTTTTGTTTTTTTCTGCACCTATTTCTAGCAAATCTGACCTTTAGATCCTTGTCCCTCCTGAATTATATCCATTGGCAATTTTATGCATTTTTACTATATTTTTCCCACCCATAGACTAGTTGTTGGGAAGCCCTCCTCCTTGGGTTTAAATTGATGCATCTTTAGTTGTTTATTTTCTGTGATATTCATTTTCCTTTATTGTCATTTTCAGATTTATTTAGAGTTATTCAACATATTTTTTCTTTCTTCTCTACCCATGTCTAGGCTTAGTTAAAATTAACACACTTATCACATACACGCACACCCTAAGTGAAGATCACCTGGTTTACACCGCCATGCCAAGACTATAACACTGTAATCATTTGATCCTACACCTCCTTGACCTTGTTGGTCTCTCTTCCTTCTGTGATCCATGTCTGTTTTCCATCATTGTGCCCCCAAGGCGTTTATGTCGGAGACATTTTGGCCTTCATCGTTAGTTTGTTGTAGGAAGACTTACTCCTCCATGTAGGGTTCAAGTTCGTCCTCCACTGAGTCCCCATTTTGACTCTACTTCTAGCTCATCGAGTTCCCCTTCTGGTTCTATCCCCAACTCTCCTCTTGTCACCTTCGCCATGTCTGGTTCAGGACCTAATGCTAGTGCTAGCCCTGGGCCTAATGCTGGGAATACCACTAGTGGGGCGCCAACAAGAACTATTCCGGCTACTCCCTTGCTCCCTTATATGGCAGACCTCAATCTTCCTGATTTTAACCAGTTGATTAATGACCCCATACACCATGATACTGGTTGGCCTGCTATGCCAACCAAGCTCCCTTCATACATCCCCATGTTTGAAGGTCTTGCTGGAGAGGATCCTGCCAACCATGTTCGTTCTTTCCACATGTGGTGTTCGTCTAACTCCATCACCGATGAATCTGTTTGTCTTTGGTTGTTCCAGCGTACACTTACTAGAGAAGCTTCCAAGTGGTATGTTTACCAGGCCTCCTCCTGTCATACTACTTTTGTGACTCTTGCCAGGGTTGTTCTATCTTACTTCCATCTACCCCTTCATTATGACACTGGTACCGAACAATTGAACTCTTTCTGTCAATCGTCTGCGACTCGGCTATCTGATCATGTCCAAGAATGGTAGAGAAGAAAGAGCCTATGTCGAGCCCCTACCTTCAAATATTGTGTCTACATGGATTGGTTTCTCAAATTCCTTTTGCCTGCTATTGGAAAAAATGTCGCACATCTCATTTCCTTGAAACAGAAGAAGCTTCCCTCTAGATTGCATTGAAATATGACCTCATCTATGCAAAGTATGGTTATGTTTATACCGTCTTACCTAATCTCCCTAGACCCAGTGGTGCCAACGCACCGAGGGCATCCCATGTCGCCGTCGGTATCATTGGATCCCTTTCTCATCCATACACTCATCCTCCCATGGGTTATGGTTTCCCTCAGGTCAGGGCCAACTCCTCCAGCACTTTTTCCCCTCTCGGTAGCATGTATCCAGGATACGGCATGCCTCCTCATTTTTCCCAGCATGTTTACCACATTTTTTCCCAACCTCCTTATTATCCGTATTCACAACCTGGTGCTCCAGCTCCTCCAACATTAGCACCTTAGCCTCCCTTTCCTTCTCAACCCCTGCAATAGCAGCCAAAAACCCCACATGGCTAGGTGTATGCACAACAGGGTGTGACTAATCCTACTACATCCAAAAAGAAGAGGAAAGGCAACCAAAACCAATCTGCCCCATGTAATCTAAGAAACAATCCCCAAGGGATTGCACCTAACATAACAACCCAGCAACAGGGCACTCAGCCCAAGCAGGATAGGCATGTTCGCATGAACAAACTTTGTTCTTTTTGTGGTGTCTATGGTAACTACACCCACAATTCTTGTCTTTTACGTTAGATGCATCAGATGTGGGCTCAAGCAACATCCTAAAGATAGCAAGCCTCTCCTTCGGTTCCTCCCAATGTTTCACCTATCCAACCGACTTTGTTTACCAATCCTTTTCCCTAGCAAGGATTGATGGCTACTGTTAGGGTCCTATAATTATAGGGTTCATAATTTTTTAATTGAATAGGATTAGTCTTGTAAATATGTACATACCTTGCTTTCTGCAAGTTGTTTTCCCATATTTTGAAAATAATAAAAAATGAAAAGAGGGTAAAAGTCCTAAAAGAAATATCAAATGACTATAAAATAAAAGATCAAAAAGAATAAAAATGGACCCCAAAGACAAAAAATATATAATAATAAGACATGAAAGTCATGTAAGTCAAAATGCCACTACTTTTACCTTTACTGCAATAATAATGATTATGTGCAGCTTGTTCAAAATGCCATAATCCATGATGAGTTAAATAGTTTAATCTTAACTTTTTCATGCTTTGAATTTCATGTTTACAGATAGAGAATAAAAATTTGTCAAACAGTTTAAACTTGAAAAATTAGTATATAGTTAGAGAATAAATGAGGAGCTCAACAGTTTAATCTGAGCCCTCCGATGAAATAAGCTTAGAATTAGATAGTTTTATGCTTTAAAAGAAAAATGGATTTAGGGTTGAAAGCTTAAATACACACATGAAAATAATGAAAAATGTTAGAATAATTATGGGTAGGTAGAAAGTAGTTGCAGAAAGAATGGACAAACATCATTTGGAAAAATTACTAATTCCCCTCCCCTAAAAGTATTCAGTACTCAAAACCTTCAGTTAAAAAGCCTCAGAGCATTTATCTTACTTTTGTTGGGACCGAACCCAAGGCTTAATAACTTATTGGTAATAAGTATTGAAAACCCTTCATAATCAACCTTTTCCTCAACATTATTCCCTTTTCCTAAGTTAAAACATTTTTTTCTTAGGGAAATTAAAAAATCCCCTTTAACTAATTTCATTTCATGCAAAATCACTCAAAAAACCCACAAAAATACAATTTATCCTAAGTATTATGTGTAAATGTTTAAAATGGGACCATTATTGTGTTCAAATGCTAATTTTACACTTTTCTTAGTTGATACTATATGTATTTCTGCTCATATCATACTCATTTCATATTAACTCTAATATAATGCATTAATTCCCTTATAACTACCCCTTCCAGTAGATATATTAATTCCTTTATTTTGAATATCCCAAACCCACTATTTCAACATTTAAACTTATGGTTTAAAAACCCATTGTTAAATATTACCCCACCTATCCCCCAAAGGTTAAACACGTTATATATAATAAAACCTGCCTTCACAATACACATGAAAATCATCCAATTGATGTGTAAACCATATTACACATATCCCGCTAATAACGTTAATTTATACATTTAAACCAAGCTTAAACATATTAACTTTACCCCGCCACATATAAAATCTCGGGCCCCATGCCCCACCTGCCGAGAAAATCCATCGCTCCATCTCCACCATTCGCATCACCTTCCCCAGATCCGACGAACCATATTTGATATAGTAATTTGAATAGCACCGAAAATAATCAATTTGAAACTTTCGAAATGGGAATTATTGTCATATTCTCTCCCCTTCAAGTGGCAATAAGAGATTGGATCGCATCTGATCCAAATAAACCAATTACTTCTCCAAGCTTATGCGATAACCACTGGTGGTATTTCTCCCATCAGCACCAAAACCATTTTCCACTCTGACTTGACCCGCATTCAATGTAGAACCATGTTTAAACCTAAAAACTATTTAAAACCTCATATACACTTAGTGTTAAGCTTTTTCTGAGCTTTCCTGCATATTAAACCCTTCCGACTGACAAAAACAAGCGTTGTACCTCATTTTCACGCCCAAATAACTAGAAAAAACCAGTAAATTGTTGCAAAGACTGCTTGAAGCCTCTAGTATACCTCCATGGAGTGCAACAGCTTCCAAAAGCCTTCCAATGCCTCTGAAACCCAGTTTCAAGACCAAATACCTACAAAAAATAGGTATTCTCTGAAAAATTAACCTCCTCTTCATAATGAAGACTTATTTCTGTCAATTGGGACCTTGTGAAGCCTATTTTGTATACAAAAAAACCTTATTTTCCCTCAAAGAAAGTATTTGATACAAAACCATTATGAAACCCTAGTTTCGAAACTGTATCTCTAATTTTAAAACAAAATTGAAGAAGTTTTAGCCTTCAGTAAATTAAAGAACTTCTAATTAATCCCCTTTTTTAAATACTCAGACCCTTTATACATGAATCAAACTATTTTTTTAAGTCCAATTTATCCAAAAGAGTAGAAAAACCCTTGTTATTTAATTTTCTAAATCTATAAAGAGTTTGAAGACCAAGTTTGAAACCAAATTGAAAGTTTTAACCAAACTAAAGCCTGATTATACCCTTTGATGTTTATAATACCTATGTTAAAGCCAAAAATACCTTCTGTAAACATTTTAAGCTTACATAAGAGTACAAAAATCCTAAATATAGAGTTTTAAGCATCGAGAAGTTCTAAAGTGTCAAAATCAAACCCAGCAATGGCTTCCAAAACCACTATTGTTATAAATCCACTACAACCTAATGTTGTAGATGTGGAGCATACACCCATAGCTGATGTATATTATAAGATAATTGATCCAGTGATAGAATTCAATATGCAAGATCTCCACTACTGAAGTCTAGGAAAATCATTAGATCAGGGAGATGAAGTTAAGATTTGGGATTCAAATCTACCCAAATATGAAGTCCCACATACTCATCAATGTCCATAAGTCATTAGGCTACGTCAAACATATTATTCACCTCACCAAAGAGTTATGGTTGATGTGAATAAAGAAGTATTGTTCACTATAACTGCAGAGTCTATAAACATGATGCTTCAGCTGAAACCAGATCCCAATGCAGTCCCATTATCAATAGAAGCACTCACAAAGATCTATATTTAATTAGACTTTCCTAAGAGATTTCAGATTTTCCAAAATTTCATGCCTGCATATGTTGAAATCCCAAAGATAAACCCTCCTTATTCTATTTCCAAATTTCATGAAGGGTCAAGGCATGTCATTTCTATGTTATCCTTTATCCAAGGTTATTTCACTGATTAGCACACTGATGAGTCTATTCTAGGCTTTCTATCCACTTTTGTGCCAGGTCAACCTTCTTCTGTCATCTATAACTATGCTAAATACATATCTGATAATATCCATGATCAGCTTGTGAAATTTCCCACTGAACGAGTTTTCAGATATTCATCCTTCCTCTTTCATATGTTCCTTTATTTCCAAGCAGAAAAATTCCCCATAAACCTTCAGAAATTGGATGTAGAAAGGAATCCACTATCAGTCATCTTTTGGACATCTCTAATCAGAAAAGAATCAACATAATTCACATATGTGGATTTTATAGATTGTTTTATTCATCCATTGATAAACATGCTGACAAACAGCATACAACCAAGAATCAATGATGAGATAAAGAAAGTGTTACAGCTTTCAAAACAAAGTAGAATTGGAGATTGGTACCTTTACTAGAATCATACAGAGATCAGAGTTTTTGGGTCAAATATTTTACCCTATAAACTACCAAAATACTTGCCAATGAGAGTATTTTCCTTATAATACATAAGGCAAATTCTCAATTCAGATTCTATCAACTTCTTAGCTACCAAAAAGAAGACTCAATTCAAGTTGAAGAACCAGGTAGGACCTTTCATTTGCAATCACAGAGATGCAAGTTCAGAGGCAGCAAAACAGTTGCTGGAATACAAATTTGAAGAAAGTTTCTTATGCAATTACGATCCTCAAGGAATTCTAAGTAAAATTAGAGTAAAACACAAATTGACCCCTTATATCCATTATAAAAGGCCAGAGATTGAACAGTTTGCTAATCAAACATAGTGCTTATAAAATACCTTGATAAAAGCAGTAAAACACGGTGATACTAGTCACACCTTGAAAATTGTAAATCAATAAGATAAAACTACTAAAAGAATCAGATAATAATGTACCTACACTGCTGAAACAACAACAGAGACTACGTTTAAACTCAGATATAACAAGAAGCCTAAGATTAATCTAGTAAATGAGGAAAAAGAAACAATTGAAGTGTTAGATAAAGAAAACACAAAGAAGAACACAGATTCTACTACAGTTATTGTGAATGAGCAGGAAAAGGATACTCCAGACACTTAGACAGTTGAAAGACAGCAAAATATGGAGGCATCCTCATCACAGCAAGTAGAGAATACAATTTTGGATATCAAAGAGAAATACAAGGAAATCAAGGCTAAGAATGAAGAATTAAAAAATGAGATTTATTCACAGTATCTAAAGCAAACTCTAGGAATTCAAAACAGATTGTTATCAACCTTTGATTACACCTAAAAGAAATTTCTTATGAAAATACTACAACCAACAGTGCCTAAGCCTACAACAGTAGCAGACTACAAGAAATTTGACTTTGAAGAACCAGTAGATAGAATTCATCCTTTAGATCAAATTGAGTTTCATAAGAAAAGCCCTAAAATGATCTATTCTACTATGACTACCAAGGCAATGAGTGCCCAAAAGCTTCAGAACACTATAACCAATTTGAGAGATCAAATCAAGATTGAAAAATCTTATTCTCTTATCAAGGACACTAGAATCAAGTCCTTAGAAGAATTGGTAATTGAAGTAGGGCATGACCCAGCAAATGCAAAGGCTACAGAAGAGATGATAAAGAAGAAAAATGCCGACATAGCAGCACTTAGAAAACAATTGAAGCTTCCTCCAACAGAACATCCACAAACTAAAGAGATTCTGCAGGAGGAAAATCAGAAAGATGAGATGATGAGTCTCATTCTCCAAATGACAGCATAGATTAAGGAAATGGAGATAGAAATGGAAAAGCTTGTCCAAGAGAAAGAAGCAAAAAAAACTCAGAGTGCTCCTCCCACAATCATCCCTATGGTAACTACAGCAGTTCCATAAACCTTAGAAGAGGAATTAGCACCAAAAGGCCCATTGGCAACAGTTGTGCCAGTGACATATTCCACTACCTCTGCTATAGAATCATCTACATCAGTAGTGCAGCAAATAGATGAAGCTAGCAAGCTTATTAAAGCCATGGAAGAGATGTCTATACAGAGTAATGAGATCAACAGGTTGAAAGAAAAAATTAGAAACTTGGAAGATGCCAAGAAAGCAGCCCAAATCAATGCTAAAAATGAGGAACTGAAAGCCAAAAGGGAAACTAAACATTTGAATAAAGTTGAAGCAGAGTTAACTTTGAAGGAACCACTGACTTTCATAAAAAATCAGTTGCAGTCCAAGATCATTGAGTCAATCAATGATACTTGACCTTCCATTCAAGTCCATTCAAGTCATTTATGAACATAAATACTTATTTAAAGCAGCCAAAGAAGAAATTGTGAAGACAAATGAAGAGCTTGGTGCCAAACCTGAAGAGGCCCAAGAAATAATCAAGTTTCTCAACACCAAGAAAAAAGAAGAATTAGATGAGATAGGCATAACTGATAGAACTGACACAATTCTTGAGGTGAGAAAAGCAATTACAAAGAAAAACTTGATGAAGCAGCTTGCAGGGAAGTGCCAAAACATGGATTTGGAAATAACTAAATTTATGGTAAAGTTTGATATATTGAGGCAACAAGGCTTGCCAAACATTCTTGTTCTAAATGAAAAATTAATGAAGCAATAGGATTACAATAAGAAAATCAGAAATTTTGCCAAAGAACAGGTAAATAAGCCAAATTGGCAAGGAATACCTACAGGAAAAGTGTTGCACAAAAGAATTGAAGACTTGTTTTATTTACAGCATGAGATAAAACATCTCTGTGTGGTCAAACCAACCTTTTTTAAGTACATAGAGGCTGATGAAAACAATAGGAAACTCACCAAGATCAAATTACCTAATGAAGAATCTTGGCAGAAACTTAGTGATTTGCTGTAAAAGACAGTTTTACAGTGGAAGAGGATAAATTACAGATTGATGTTTTTACACAATAAAAATAGAATTTACAGCAGTGAAATAGTCCTCAGAGGTAAAGTGTATCAGATGAAAGAGTATCAGATAAGAAGATAGAGTTTGAAAACAAATTAAAAGATCTTTTGCCAGAATTGGAGACAACAAAGCAGCCAGCTGCACCCAATCCAAAACAACACTTCTATTTTATTTGGATAAATAGGATAGCTTGCTAGTTGTTAAGCAGTTTCCACTATATTTTTGTAAAATATATTTTTGTTTTCCTTAGAAAAATCCTATGAGTATTCTAGGATATTTTGTAAACTTTTTTGTATAAATACTTCATCCTTTGAAGTAATATTGTGGAATAAATTGTTGAATATTTCTATAGTCATTTTTTCTATATCTGAAGGGTTTCTTGTAGCAAGTTTAAGTAGCAGACTGGATCAAAACCATAAAGCATCATATTTCAAGATTCATGTGATGAGCCATTGAAGTGAATTACTTTCTACTGTCATTTTTAATCTTCTTATTTTTTACATACTTTCGTAAATGTGTTCTAAATTTTAATGATAATTCATGAATATTATTACAGAATTTGTTAAAAGCACTCTGTCTTGAACTATTTATCATCTATATGTTTTCTGCTAATTTCCAGAGTATGGAACCCCTAATTTTTCCCTCTTTCGAATGACCTCTTTCTTCTCCTTCCTTATCCAGATCAAAGAATCCTTAATTTCTCTTTATCCCGATTAATCCACTTCACAAATCATCTTTCAAGATCTTTAGTGACTTGTCTATCTTGCCCTGAAAATATTTTTCTTTTGATCTTGATCTTGAGTTGTCTGCTTGACATATTGACTCCTTTTTCCCAATGGAAAACCATATCTATTAACTTCCATCTCTTTAACTGATTTTTCCCACCAACCAAACCAAATCTTAAAACAAATTGTCCTTATAAGTAGCCTAAAATCAAACATTAAAACAAAGTTAAATCTTATAGAGAGAGCCCTCTCTGAACCCTAGCAAGGCTAGAACCTAGAGTTTAAAAGTAGGTTTGTGGTTACCTCTAATGTTCTTAAAACTATAAACTAAAATATCACAACTTTGGGAATTATTAGAGTGAGAACATACTGGCAACGATATTGGGGAACTAACCAATCCTCAGCTTTAAATAGGTCTTTAAGGAAATATTTTTCATTATCCTTTTACCTTAAGACTGTTTTATAAGTTGTGAGTATCATTTCATAAAAAATTGTAATTCTGGCTTCTAGGAGAATTTACTATACCAGATCAAATCCAGGTCCACAACCTGCTACTATAGTAGACAATCCATATAGAATTGGAAAAAAGAATAAACAAGTAGAAGATTTTGGTAATAAAGTTTCCTTAGTTAGAGCAAATTCCCTTCCAAAACAATTAGTAACTATACAAGTCATTGATTTTGACTTAAATTCTTAACATTCTTTATTCAGAAACAAATCAGAGAGTGATTTAAATAGCACTGTTATAGATGCTAATTTTATTTCATCTCCTAAAATTAAAAAGGAAACTGTTTCAATAGATTCTGAATCAAAAATATTTGAAGCTTATGACAAACTCGATGAAATAAATGCTACTATTCTTAAGGAAATATATGAAGCTCTTCTTCAGCATTCAATTGAACTAGCTGCTTTATCAGCATATACACCTAAGTCCTCTACTTCTAAGTTAGATACCAACATTGTAGAATATGTAGGTTCATCTCTTTTTACCACTAAATCATCCATAATATCCACCACACTCCATTCCACAAATCCCTTTGTCCCAAAGCAACCATTCCAACCTAGAGTATTATTTCCATCTTCCCCCACCTCAAACCCAGCCACTAGTTTTCCTTCTACATCTTCTAGTACATCATTCTCGTTCCCAAGCACTGCTTCATATATCCTAATTTCATCTTCTGTCATCCCAGCTTCACCTTTTAGTTATTCAACCACATTTTCTAGTACATCATATTACATACCAATCTCATCAGCCACTTCTTTAACTGCATCAGCTAGTACTTCTAGTTCTGCCACAAGCACTTCCAGTTCTACCCCAAGCACTTCCAACTTACCTCCTAGCCAAGCTAGAATTCAAACCATAGCTGCTAGGTATGCTCCCTTATTCCTTCCAGGACAGTTACATGATATGCCTCAGGATTACCAGAGTAAAATACCTCAATTTGATGCTACCACTTATTATATTACCCAACAACATATTAATAAGATGACAGATTATTTTGAGCTTCATGAAATAGATGATTTTGATGTACAAATGAGAGTCTTTGCTCAAACATTAACAGGGGAAGTTAAAAAATGGTTTGAAAGTCTTAATCCTAGTAGTATAGCTGATTTATCAGTATTTCATAGATTATTTTTGAATAAATGGGAAAAGAATAAAAATCATCTTCAAATATTATCTTAATTTGATGCTATGAAAGGAGCTCCTAATGAAACATTCCAAGATTAATGCACTAGATACAACAACGTTTATAATTCAATCCCTGCTAATCTCAAACCCACTCCAGACTCTGTCCTACTCAAATTCCCTGATGGATTTGATACATACATGTTATATCAATTGAGAGAGAGAAATGATGATACTTTAGAATGAATGCAAACAGATGTTGTTAGTGTAGAAGTAAATATTATGGCTAGAAAAGTTAGATTAAGGAATGAGAGGAGAGTAACCATAAAAGAGGAGACATCTAGTTCATATGGAAAAATAGATCAATTAGCTAAAAATTTAGAGAGAATGATGGATATATTAGACAATATAGAAATAAGACTACAATGGGATAACCAACAGCAAATTAGAAATCCCAACTTCAGGAAAAATATAAATACAGAAAAATCTAAAGAATCAGCACGTGATTAGACAATAAGACCTCCATTTCAAGAGAGCTATGCTAAAAGTTCTCATCAAGATGAAAATGATGAAAACACCATAAATCTAATGGGTATAAATGATGAAAACACTATCTTTCTCACAGAAGAAGATCAAGAGTTATTTGAAATGCAACAACTTCAATTAGATTCAGGTGAATCACTTGACTACAAACAAGGTTATGATTTTGCTATAAATGAAGTACATAAGAAATATAACCTTAAAAGAAAGAAAAATATAGAGCCTGCTACTAAGAAATCTGCACAAACACAAACTAAGAAAATAATAGAAGCTCGAAGTACAAAAGTTCTGCAAATTATCCCTAGGGAAAACAAGAAAAACTCTAACTCATCCCAGAAAATTTCCAGCCCTAAAATTTCACCCAGTCCCCAGATTGTTGATATAAAAAATGAGGTTTTCCAAACATCAACAGATTCAAAAAAATCTACTGCTTTCAAAATAACTAATTCTGCTAAAACGTCAATTTTATATTCCAATACACCCACTGTTGATTCATAATCAGCAGATCCAAAAGCTGCCACTGCCAAAACAGCTTATGATAATTCAAAATCTGAAAAAACATCTATTGCTTCTCAAACCATTCCTGATAAGAAAACTAAGAGCAGTAAGACACAAGAAACACAAACTGAAAATGAGAAAACATCAGTAGGAAAAGAAGATAAACTTACTCAAACTACAGTTACTAAAGAAGAAATAATTCAGCTTAGTAAATCACAACCTTCGTTTAATATACAAGCTGAAATTGCAAAATTAAAATTACCAACTCCTTTAACAAAATTGGTAAAACATGATTTGTACAAAACAACTATCACTAAAACTTTAAACATTAATGATGGAGAAGATTCAGTAAACTTAAGTGATGATCAACCATAGTTTATTTTTGGTCCCAATGTTAATGGAAAACACCAAGATGGAGTAGTTCCACCATTTTACAGTAGCTTAACTATTAATGACCAAATATTACATAATGAAATGTTAGATTCGGGGGCTTCACACAATTTAATGCCAAAAGCAATAATGGAAACCCTGACTTTGGATATCACTAGGCCTTACAAAGATCTCTTTTCATTTGATTCAAGAAAAGTCAAATGTTTAGGTTTAATTAAAGTTTTGTGTGTCACATAAGTTCAATATCATAGTAAAAGCATACTCATGGACATTGTAGTAGTTGATATCCCTCCCAAGTATGGAATGATCTTATCTCTCTCATGGGGAGCCAAATTATAGGGATCTCTACAATTGGACATGTCATATGCTACCATATCAATTTTTGGCCAACCAAAGAAACTATATAGAGAAATATTGATGAAATATATGGTGATTAGTGTAGAAAAACCAATAAATTAACCAATTTACACTACACCTAATCACCTAGATTCATTCATCTTATGGAACTCTGAAACTTATAATGAAATCAAAACTGAAATGAAAGACAAAAACAAAACACCAGATGGTGAAAATATCTTTCATGAATCATTATGGAATTTACATTTTGATGGTTCAGTCAATAAATTAGGAGCAAGAGTAGGAGTTTGAATAACTAATATGGAAAATAATCATGTAGAAGGCCATGCTTTCAAACTGAATTTTAAATGTACCAATAACATGGCTGAATATGAAGCTCTCATTTTAAGACTACAAATTATTAGAAATTTAGGAGGTAAGAGAGTATCAATTATGGGAGACTCAGAGTTGATTGTAAAATAAATAAATGGAGAATATTATGTTTACAATCCAAGATTAAGCTGATATAGAGAAACTGTGTTAGATTTGATAGATTAACTATTGGAATGTAATTTTTCTACAATACCAAGAAAACAGAACATACAGGTTCACTCCCTAGCAATTTTTTCTAGTACCTATAATCTGCCATTTCAGCCAAATCATAAGTATACAGCAGAAGTCAAACACAGACCAATAATTACAAATAATCTTAAATATTGGCAGATTTTCTCACAAGATCAACAGATTTACCATTTTATAAACAATGAAGGTGAATTTCAGAATTGTAAAATAGACACAGACTTTACAATAGACCACAATTTAGATAGTGAAATTGATTTGAAAAACATATATGTAAATAACTTAAGTTTTTCTAAACCTACTAAATTAAATCAATCAGACATAGATAATTTAGAAAAGGTAGAAATTGAAGAGATAATTGATGATGAATCTGATATTTTGAACTTAAAAGATAACTTTTTACCAAAATTATTAACTCCTTTAGAAGATTTATTTGACTCAAATGATGTTGCAATAAAACCCAAAATGGAGCCACTTAGATCTGATATTGAGGAATGTAACATAGGTACAGAGTTAAAAGCAAAGATGATTAAACTTTCTAAAGATTTACCTCAGGAAGAAAAAGAAAAATACATAGCTCTTTTTAAAGAATTTCAAGATGTTTTTGCTTGGAGTTATGAGGAACTAAAATCCTATGACACCAGTATAATACAACATAGAATCCCTATAAAAGAAGACTGAAAAACTTTTAAACAAAATTTAAGAAGGATCAATCCTATTTTGATGCCTTTAATTAAAAAAGAGGTAAAAAGGATGTATGAGGCCCAAATAATTGCACCAATTAGATATTTTGATTGGGTTTCCAATCTAGTTCCCACCAAGAAAAAGACAGGAGAAATTAAATTATGTGTTGACTTTAGAAATTTAAATAAGGTATCCTTAAAGGACAATTACCCTTTACAAAATATGGATCACATTTTACAGAGTGTAGTTGGTTCCTCTAGGATTTCACTTTTAGATGGATTTTTAGGGTATAACCAAATTTTAGTCCAACCAGAGGACCAAGCAAAAACTTCTTTTACTACTCCATGGGGCACTTTTATGTATGTAAAAATGCATTTTGGGTTAATGAATGCAGGAGCCACTTTTCAAAGAGCTATGGATATAGCCTTTGCAATGGAAATTCATGAATTCTTAGTAATTTATTTAGATGACATTACTATTTTCTCAAAGATTGATTATAAACACTTGGATCATCTTAGACAAGTCTTTCTTAAATCCAGGAAATTTGGCATCTCTTTAAACCCTAAGAAAAATCTATTTGGATTAGAAGAAGGTAAGTTACTTGGACACATTATATCTAAAGAGGGAATTAGAATAGACCCTGCTAGAATCGAGGCAATTCTTAACATTAGTCCTCCTAAGAACAAAAAAGAGTTACAAGCTTTTCTAGGTAAAATTAACTTTCTTAGAATATTCATCCCAAATTTAGCTAAAATCATCAAAGAGTTTAACAATATGCTTAAAAAGGATTGATTACTTAAGTGTACTATTGAAGCCAAAAAATATTTTGAATCAATTAAACAAGCTTTAAAAAAAACTTCAATCCTTATAAGTCCCGATTTTAAGAAGGATTTTATTATCTTCTTTTTCTCTTCAGAACACACTATTGCTACAATTTTACTGCACAAAAATTACCAGGGCTATGAGCATCCCATTGCTTTCTTTATAAAATCACTCAAATATGCCACTTTAAAGTACAATATCATGAAGAAACAGGCCCTAGCTTTAGTAAAGGCCATTAAATACTTTAGAGTGTACATTCTTTATTCACACGGTTGTACCTTAAAAGACAATCCCTTAGCTATGATAAGGAATCAGTGCTTAAGCCATTTATATGATTATGTCACAAAATTATTTGTCTCTTTTTAATAACCCTCAAATATTTATCATAAAACCCTCAAATATCAAATATAATGAACATCTCACAATGTTGTCATTTGCTTATGTTGAATGAAATGACTGGAAGAAAATGAAAGAAATAAGTCCAAACTAATATGTTGTTACATAGAATATATCATCTCAAACCCCAGAAGAATTATATGAAAGAAACAGTTAAAACGAAGGAGCATTAATTAAGGACTTTAACTCTTTCTTACATAGGTAAAAAGAGACCTGATGCTCATTACTTCGATTTATTCAAAGATAGAAAACACAATATGAACACTTGAACACATATCAACATAAACATATTCCAGAAACTTGCTTCTCATTCATTAATCCTTGAAAACTTTGAGTACAAAATTATAGTCTGAAGGTCCAAAACTCGAAACCTTTCTTCCCCTTGAAAATTACATTAAATACAATAGAAAACAGTCTGGAACTATTGTAACCAATCCTAACTAACACAAATACCTAGGACTTCGGAGGATGTCTATTACATGCCTTGAAAATGTCTTATTAAAATTACATTGTCTTTGAAAAAGTAATATAATGTAAAAATATATATCCTAATCTATAGGAATTATTGATGATGCTGCTACATTTCCTTGGTTAGCTGATTTGTCTTTCTTTAATGCTGAAAACGCTTTTGGTAAGTCTATTGTCCAAGCTCTACACTTTTTCCATATCTCTACCTTTGTCCTGGGTGAATGTGTTATATTGTGATACCCCAATCTAAATGCAGTAATTCGACTATAGGATGGTGCGTCTGTGAAAAGAGTTTTCACCAACCACAGTAGCTGAAAAAAATTTCTGCAGAAAGTTCACCATTGTTTCCCCTTTCAACACCTAAGTTTTTTCATGCCTCTTATCAGCTTTAAATTTTTCCATAACTAGTAAATTCTCATAAGAATCCCATGCCAAAAGATTTCCTTCATCTCCCCAACATGATGGCAGACCTATTCTTGCTAATTTGTCAAATAACTTATCAAACTGGCTTACTACTTCTTTAATTTCCATCATTTTCTTTTCTGTAGCCTTTCTGTGATCATTTCTGACAATCATCTTATTGATATCTACTGCATATAAGGTCCTGTCTTTAATGTCATTCTCTTCCAATTCCTCATATGTTTTAGCATTAATAAATTCAATGAACCTTCTAGCCCAAATAGCTTTATTAATTTCCTTATGTTTATCTATCTTGATTGGTTCTTCACATTCCCTGATAATACTTTTCTCCTCTGCAACTATCATCAAACAACTCCAAATTGATTTCATTTCTGAAATGATATCATTCCAAATGATATCTTTAGCTTGTATTGGTGAAATGTTTCCTTTCAGTCTCTCTTTGAGATTTTTAATCTCAGTATTGGCATTCTGAATATCCATTTTGTACTTGTCAGCTTCATTCCCTATGGCTTGAGTAAGCTTTGTTGCAGCCTCCAGATCATCTTGAACCTTTTTCCCATCTCTTTCAGCCATCCGCAACTCAGTATTCAACTGAAAAATCCATGCTTGTGGATCTTCATTACCTGTAGGAAAAACAAAAGTACAATTATGGTTATCAATATGATTTTGCAGTGATATTGCATTTTGCTTTATTTTGGAAATTTCTTCATCTTTTTGCATGAGTTGTTGTAAAAGCTTTTCCTTTTCATTCTCCACCTCTGCAACTTCTATAGCCATAGAATGCTCTCCTGTAGGAAATTTTAGCTCTTTCCTCAATGTAAATATTTCTGTCTCAGCACTTTTCATAAATTTCTGTACAACAGTCTTGTCACTAGGGTCCACTCGAATCTTTATAATGATTTTCTTTAGCTCATCATTCTGAACTGTTAAAGCTCTTAAGTTAGCTTTCTCTAACTTTATTTTCTTAAGTACCTTTCCCAGCATATTTTTTTCCTTCATTGCCATTGCATTGGTCTTCGTCAAGTCATTCACAATCAGCTGACCAGTTTGCATATGTAAATTCATCTTATCCATCAGGGAAATATTATTCACATCTACAGTCACATTTACAGTATTGAAATTGTTAGAAGAACCTATTGAAATGTCTGTAGGATGTGATAGGGAAATCCTAAATTGATCTTTCTCAAGATCCATGATAGTCAAAAGTCTTGTTTGATCTGGAGCAACTTGATATTCAACTTGGGCCTCCATGCTGGCCTTCATATTCTGATTCCTTTCTTCAATTTGTGTAAACAACTGTTTGATCAGAGGTACTTGTTCATGAGAGATTTCATGACTTCTGGGTGAAGCAGGAACATTTTTTTCTTCTCCCAAATGTAAAGAAAAACCAAGTGGGTTAGATGTAGATTCTTCAATAAACTTTCTCCTCTTCTCAGCTCCTTGCTCCTCATCATCTAAATCAATCACTATTTCTTTGCTTCTTTTGTTTGATTTTTCTGATATGATAGGAGTCTAAATGTTTGAACCTGTTGAACCCATCACACCTTTACTTGCTATCTTCTCCAAATCTGGCCTACTTTCATGAATGAAAGTTGAATATCCATTCTCGATTCTTCTATTTGAAATTACACTGTGAGGGTCATAAGCCCAACTTTCCCCTAACAACATATGCATCTCATCTAACTTTTGAGTAACCTCCTCAAATTCTTGTCTCATATTGACTATGAAAGGGCCTACAATCATGGGTAGTTTGTACATGTGCCCCTTTTTCATGGGCACAAAGTAAACCTGATCAACATTTATGCTTTGTCGAATAAATTCCAAGGAAAATAACCTCATAGGCACAAACGTTGGGAGTCTATAAGGCCCAACACCTGCTCCGTATAGCATAATTTCAAAGTAATCCTAAAAAACAAACCAATATCCAAATTTTCAATTTACTCCTAAATGCAAATATTCCTGAGCTTTATGTAGAAAATAGGGAGGAGGAACTCCATTTAAGATTTTATATGCAACTGACATGAAATAACTGGCAAAATAAAACAATCCAGCTTCATTTTTATCTCTTCTTACTACATCAGTCCAAAACACTATTGATTGTCTTTTCTTGTTTATATCCATAATATTTAGGCCTAGATGCATGAACTCTTCCACATTTTGATATAAGAACAAATAGACAATCAATTAAGGAAATTTAAACGAACCTGTTAATGAAAGGCTCATTAGCTGTGAATTAACTGCTTCCTACCAATATTTTGGAATATCCAACCCTATTCCTAGCTTCTTCATTATGGCAAACATCCCCAAGATTGATTTATCCACCATTTTTTCATCATCTTTGTCCAGAATTTTCGCAATGCTACTTAATACTGGTCGAATTTCTGCATCAAAAATCTCCATGGAAAACTCTTTGTTGTCTAGCTGAAATTGCTTTGTGTTTGGCTTCAAAAAATATGTGAATTGATTAAACACTTCACCTACAAAGTTATCATAATAGGTTACTGGAGAATCATCAGAGAAGTGAACGGATGACTCTGATTCAGGATAGAAAAGGGCTTGGTGAATTAACTAGGTAGACACTTGCAAAACATTCTCTCCCTGACAATTCATAATAAAACACTTCCCAAGGTACATGACTAACACCAACCAATAGATAAATTCAGGGAAAAGGTGGGTCTTTGGGATACATGCAAAAAGCACTCCAGACTTGATAATGGAAGTATAAACAGGGGAGGTTTTTTCATTGAAGATGACTTTGTAATATCTCGTGTGCGAGTAGCGCCCGTAGCCACGTGTCCAAGTCTATGTAATGAGGGGTGTTGTGCAAGGTCCCCCTCCCTTAGATGCTCCAGTGGGGTTAGGCCCACCCTTAACACCATGGGATGCCACCCTCACTAACAGTTCAAGCTTTTGGTGTAGTGGTTGGATCTACGTGGTATCAAATCCGAGGTCTTGAGGTCAAGACTCACGGAGCATGGTGGGTTGTAATATCCCGTGTGCAGGTAGGGCCTGCAACCACGTGTCTGAGTCTATGTAATGAGGGGTGTTGTGCAAGGGCCCCTACCCTCATATGCTTCGGTGGGGTTAGGCCCATCCTTAAGACCCTGGGATGTTTCCCTCACTAACAATTCGAGCTTTTGGTGGAGTGTTTGGATCTACGAGGACTGTGATGTTCCCACTTAACCTTAGCTAAGAGGAACATTCAATTTTGTTTTAATTTATGTTTCATGAATAAATGAATAAAGGAGGACATGTAAAACTCCTAAAAAGTCTGAATAAATCAATGCCCATGTGAACAAAGACAAATCAGGGCCATGTAAATAATCACTTGTAGGTGTGAAAGAGGCTTGAGCTAAAGACTGGGTCAACCTTGACCAAATCAACAGCGCTATCTAGGTTCATTGCATCTCCAAAAGGGACAGTACAGTTCTAGAAGGGATCCTCTCATGTGAAAAGGGCTAACTCATCAAGGTGGTTTAGGGTTTGCAAAATCTTTCTCATCTTATAAAAGGAGAGGGAGGGCAACAAGAGGAGGTTGTTGATTGATAATATTTCCAAGTATTTGTCTGCTTAGAAAAATACCATTCTTTGTTGTTTAGTGGAAGATTGTATCTGGAATTCCTATGCTGGGATTTCACCTCTTCCTTTAAGGATTCAAGGAGGAAAGTTTTCTGAAATGAACCACTATCAGGCTTGAGGCAAAGCTCCATCTTACATTACAGTGCTGGTCATCCTGAGGGTTGAGCTGTCTTGTGAGCTGCAGCAAGTGGGAGTCTAGATCTACAAAGATCTAGTGTATTTTTGGGAGCCTCTTCTCATGGAAGGTGTTCTTTAACCTCCTGAAAGAGTGTCTTTGCTTCTTGTACTTCATATCTACAATTTTACAATAGTTTTCTATGTCATTTGAGCTACAGCAGAGTCCCATTGAGTAAACTACGTTATTTCTATATGAGGGTTTACATGGTGTCTTTCTCATAGTTTAGATCAGAGATC
The DNA here is from genome assembly GCA_034641835.2 of Pinus albicaulis. NCBI lineage: Eukaryota > Viridiplantae > Streptophyta > Pinopsida > Pinales > Pinaceae > Pinus > Pinus albicaulis. Next base: position 1,283,205,795 of record CM076572.1, read on the forward strand.
TCTTGTGCTGGGCTTTGCCTTCCACTTGGTGATCCATGGATTATCTTGTTGATCCATGTTTTGTTTAGATCTGATCCATTGTAATGAAATGTTATATTTAGAAATTTGCTGTAGCAGTTTCCAAATATGCATCTTGTTTCTCAGATCTACTCTTCTTCATGCATGCTTTTGTCAAAATTCCAAGTGGATCTTGAAGAGAAAACTATATAGTTTCCAGATCTGATATAGATCTGATATTTCATCCACAAATCTGTCCTAGATCTGAGTTGTAACTTCCAGCTGCTGAAGCTCCTCAAAAATAATGTTGTTGAAGCATTTCTACAAATATACTTGTGTTCCTGCTCTCTTTTCTGAAGATTTATTGCTGTATTGACTCATGCATTCTACTGTATAATGGAAGGGCTTTATCATAATGCTGATTTGTTGTTGTATGAACAAAATATAAGTCTCCTTTCTGATCTCCTCTGAACATCTGCTAAAACTACGCAATTACTGAAGCAGTGCTTGCATTTGGTTGCAGCCTTCCCCTTTGGGTGCTTTTTAGCTAGTCATGTTTTAGGGAGATCTGTTTAATGAGTCTAAACTAATTTGTCAACTTTGAATCAACTTTGAATCCCAATTTTTCTGGTTCTCATTAATTGTTTTCTTGAGGATCTTGACCAACGTATTGTTTGATGACTCTACTAAACCATTCCCTTGTGGATGATATGTTGTAGAATGAGACAATATCACATTATAAGTTTGATATAAATTTATAAATCTTACTGAGTTGAATACTTGAGCATTGTCTGTGACGATTTTCATTGGACATCCAAACCTGCTGAAAATATTCTCTTCCAAAAACTTCATTACTACCAAATCATTTGCTTTCCTGGTAGGAATTGCCTCTACCCATTTTGTAAAATAATCAGTGGTAGTCAGAATCCACTTGATGGTGGATCTATTTCCCCAATAAAATATAATCCCCATTTTCTAAAGGGTTCTTCAATAAAAGCAGGAAGAAGAGGTAAAGGAGCTAACCTTTTCTTTTCTACAAATAATTGGCATTTCTGACAACTTCTAACAACTCTGTATACATCAGCAAATAAAGAAGGCCAGTAGAAACCTGATTTAATAATTTTATGAGTGGTTACTTTCCAACTGTAATGTCCTCCACACAAACATTCATGATACTCCTTGATCACTTCCATTGATTCTCCTTTTGTTAAAAATAGCAACAAGATACCAACAGGGTCTTTCCAATATAATTTAGCATGAATTATAACAAAAGGTTGAGCTTGAGTTTTAGAGCTTTGTATTTTGATCTATTGATTGAGGGAGGGCAAGAGAAAAAACAAAAATAGTGAATAATATATTTATACCAATCTGAGCAGAGAAATTTGTATTTGATTTCCAATTTTGCTGTAATCTGATTAGTCTCCTTAACCACTTCATCTAATGGTGCAAGCAGATTAATTCCCAGAGTTTGGAAATTAGATTTTGTTAACAACTTAGCTAATCCCTGTCCTTTTACTAACTTAGTAGGCTTAATGTCTGTTATCACTCAGGTTTTCCTAGAAGTTGTGTAAGAGGAAAGTATACCCGAGGTAACCACAAACCAACCTTTTAGATGCAGAATCTAGCCAATCTGCATCCAGAGAGGGCTCTCTCTTTATGATTTATCTTTGTTTTTGAATGATTTTAGGCTAGTTATAGATTTAAAGTTTGTTTTGGGAAAATGGTGGAATCCACAAACTAAGGGCAAGGTTGAGAGCTTTCAGTCCATTGGGCTATGGAGTCAAAAGATGGCTTTACTGGATTTCTATTCTAGGCACAAGATGGTATTACAGGGCAAGATAGCTAGACAGAGAACAATCCTTAAAATTTAAAGTGGATATGGGATGATCTGAAGGCCGCTCCATACTCCAAGAATCTTTCACCATGTTCAGAAGAAAGAAATGAAATGACTACAAACAAAGAGCAATGAAGGATTCTTTATTATAGTAATCAACAATGTTTAAATTAGCAAAGCAGGAGCAGTTAAGAATTCATGCTTATAGCTAATTTAGAAGAAAACATCCAGAACAATTACATTTGAAAACAGAGTACAATTAAGCAAATTATGTTTCAATCTTTTATGTAAATTATTCAGAAATGAATATGATGGTATTAAAAACTAATATAAAATTTCAGACAAAAGGTAGAAACACTTATTGAACTGTAGTCCAACACATGAATCCTGCAACAAGTCTAGTGCTTTCAAATCGTCATCCAGCAAGCCACAAGTAAATTTCTCCAAAAGCTTTTATTCCGAAAATCTCAATGTTACAGCAGAGTAATAGAATCCACCCCAAATGCTTCCAAGAGTGGAGTATTTATACAAATTCTAAACTAAAATATCTTGAAACAAATATCGAAATTGGTTCACAAATCTCTCCAACTATTTACATAAATAGAACTAAAGTAAAGGACACTCAAACTATTTGGCACTATTTTTGATGGATAGGTGATGACAAAGAGGAGAATTCGAATCTGATCCAAATCTTAGTTGATGATGAGGCATCCAAGTCACTAACTGCTTCCTTTCTTTGTGCAATCTGCTCCAACAATTCTGCAAACTTAGGGTCCAATGATATCTTCGTATTTCTCAATCCGTAATATATATGTAAAAAGTGAAATAGGTTATTGTGGATTAATATGTTGGTGAGATAAACCTCTTTCACTTTCCTAAAATTCCTCTCCAGCTGTGCATAATATTCTCTGTAAAAAATATGTGTAAAACAGAGTTTTACAGAGTCTGAAAAATGGCCTGTAACGATGCGCATGTATCTCTCATTATAAAACCACTGTGCAAAAACTGAGATAGGTTTTTGTAGATGGGTCTCTTAGGAACAAAAACCTCCTTCAGTTTTGTGAAATGTATTTCTAATTGGCCACAATATTCTCTGAAAAATGATGACTTGACTGTAATTTTCTGCAAAAAGTGTTTTTCAACATTGTTTAATATTTCTAAAACCATAATAGCTGTTAGGAAAGTGAGAGAGGTTTTTGTAGATGGTACTCTTAAGAACATAAACCTCCTTCAGTTTTGAAAAATTCATCTTGTATTGGTCACAATATTTTCTGCAAAATAATGACTAAAACATGCAATTTCTACAAAAATGTTCCTTCTTGTTATGTTTTTTCATCTTTTTACTTTCTTGCTCTTTTGACTGTTTTACTTTCACTTTAGACAAACTTCAATTTTGGTGAAAGTAATTTCATTTATTTTTACCATTTTACTGCCTCTGTAACTTCATTTTTACTGTTTACCTTTGACTGCTCTGTAACTTTGTTTTGACCTTTCACTCTGACTTTTGCCTGATACACTTTATCCATTGATACTCTTTGATTTTGATACGCTTTGACTTGGGGATAAAACTGCTTTCTGATTTGGATCATAATTGGCATGATAGCAGTGGATAATTTCTGGGAAAATAAGGACTGAGGGGATGAGATACCTTGGGAGATTGGATTCCCACAACCCTATAAGATCTTGCCCCTTTGAGTATTCGTCTCTGCAGCGACAATAGCTCAATAGGGGACTTTCATCAAAATGCAGGTCTTTAATTTGGAAATCTTCATCTATTAAAGGTAAATAGTCCAATTCACGGTGAGGAGCATTCAATGGAGTGATATTAAGAGCTGTCGGGGCCTCCATTTTGGTTCTTGTGGATTCAAAATGGAGGTTTTCGTTTTTTCTTGCAGACCGGGCGGGATATCTGACAAAAGAGGAAATTGGAACAATTCGCAGGTTTGGGAAGCAAATTCACAGGTTTTAAATCTTCAATGAGGACTCAGAGAGGATTTTTAACCACTTTTCAGAGAAAAAACAAAGGAAACTAAGCTTGACTTGCAGTCGGGGCGCGAAATGATAAATACCTGTTTTTAGATGGAAACTGGTTCTTTAACAGGTAATGAGCAATGGCGGGGACGTTCTTCAACACGGGCGCAGCGGAATTTCGTAGTAAATTGGTGTATTTGCAGTGAAATTTGAAAATTGCAGCGGGAGCTCTGTCGCTTTCAGAAACTAAAAATAACTGAAAAAACACGAAAAATGGCTTATTTACAAGTCAAAAGGGTTTTTGTTTTTTTCGATGTGATGACGTCATCGACGTACGGGGTGACGTAGGGAAGTGGGGCCGGCGGTATGCGGTAAGTGGTAAGCGGTGAGCCCGCACCGCTTATGGACGAGGGCGGTAAAAGTCGGGGGGGGAGCGATTCCACAGGTTTAACGCCACGTGGATGGTCTGACTAGTCAAAACCACCCATTTCCCGCTGGTTAAAGAACTCACACGGGATGGGCAGCGGGATTAATCATGACCGTTGATCAATGAACGGATGATCCAACGACTGAAGGAAAGGGAAACATGCAGAGGGTTGCAAGGTGGGCTCGGCGGGATTTAAATGCTTTTAACTTTTGTTTAATCGCCCCGGGAGGATTTTGATTGGTAAGTGAAAGGCTATTAATTAGTTCAAATAACTAATTAATCCCATATGCAAAAGTAAAGGGTCGCGGTGGAGTTGGCTTAAGAGGAATGCCACGTGGACGGACCACGGTGGCGCAAGACTCCGTCGAATTTTTATTCGTGTTTTTGGTGTTAAACACACATATTGCATGTCTAATCGCTTTTTTATATATATTTTTATTATATGGTAAATTAATCAATACATAACTAATTCACCATAGGGCGGGGATTAATGGTATAACGATATATTTCACAAAAGGGTTTATAAAGCGGGGTTTTATTTTCAATGTGCGGGAATATATACTTTGGTAAAACATTATAATAAAGGGTTTTGGGGATATTTATTAGAAAAGGGAGTTATATACTTAGGAAAAGGGATTTCTCTAGGGATTTAATATAGTAAAATTAAATGTTAATATGGCAGAGGATAAGGAAACTCAAAATATTTTTACATATCTAAGAAAGTGATCACTAGTGAAGTAAATTGCAACATTTTATATCCAACACTTCTTAGAATAGCAATTTTATCTTGAGGGATTTTTATGGAGTTTTGCATCAGTTTCTTAAGTAAAATAGGATTTTACTTAGGAAAAAGTTAAAGATGGAAGATAACAATGATGAATTATTTCAAGTGCTTAGGTCTTTTTGATCATTAGGCCGAGGGTCCGGTCCCTCCAGAAGTCAAGGAAATGCCTTGAGCCCCTTTGATCTCCAATTACCTTAGTACTTTTGGGGAAAATTAGTAAAACTTTTTGAGGGGAAAATGATAAGGGAAGTTAATGAATTTTTCTTTTGCTTGCTGTGATTTTCCAGTGTATTTCCTGCTTCAGTACTTATGATGAAAGTAAAGGATCAAAAACATGTAGCAGCATCATTCATCAGATAACACTTTGCAGCACCATCTACCTACCCTATCTACTTAACACTACCATTTTCTTTTCTTTATTAGGGTGCATTTAGACTTGCAAACCCTTATCAATCTTTTCTTTTTACAAGGCAAATCTATCTAATTCTACCCTTATTACATCCAAGGGCTCAGATTAAACTGTTGAGCACATATTCACTCTACCTATCTACTTATCTGCCAAGATTAAACTGTTTGGTCAGATATTTATTCTCTATTCAATAACATGAAATTGAAATATGAATAAGTCAAGTTTATACAGTTTGACTCTTCATAAATTGTGGCAAAGTTTAACAAGATGCACACAATTGCTTTATTACAAAAATGAAATAGTAGTGGCATTTGGATTTGCACACTTTCCTTGGTCTATTTTTTGTTTGGGGTTCATTTCTTTCACTTTTTTTTTACCATTTTATTTTTTCTTACCCTTTGATTTTTCTTTTAGGGTATACCCTCTTTACATTTTTTAAATTTTTTGATTTTTTGGTTTTTCAAGAATATGGAACACCTTTGCTCAAGAAAAAGGTTTGAACATATTCCATAGTTCAATCAAGACAATCATGAAAAATGACACCTATTAGTATAGGAGTCTAACACTGGCTCCACTTGGGGATGGCTTTTCCTTGTGAAAAGTCAAGAACAGCAGGTCAGTTGCCTCAAAATGTCTTCAAACTAAACCATGTAATCTCCTTCTTCTGGTAGCTTTATTGTATATATGATAGTAAAACTTCTGAAGCTTAGGGCCTTCACTTCGGGCTTCAACTTCAGTAAGTCACCATCCAATCAAAATTGCGTTTCCTAGTTGGAAATCTTGAATTGAATATAGTCCTTTTTCTGCAACCTGAAATCTGATCTGAAACTAAAACAACACACAAAAATTTTCAAACCAACTTAATGAAAAACTAGCTGAAAATTGACAACTAAAAAAAAATGCTCAAAATTCTGAGCTTATTAGCACTCATTTTCCTACTCTAATCTACTAAAAGTCTTATTGAATCAGGTAATACAAAAATGCCAATGAAGCCAATCAAGTAGTTGTAAAAATAAATGGATAACTTGATTGCTTGTGATCAAAATTGGAAGTATGTTATGATCATGTGCCTTTATAATAAATGATATAATGTGTAAAGGCCGCTTTTGATGTATTTGATCCTTATAGAGAAAACATGTTTGCAAATTTAGGCTCAAAAGATTCTCCATATAATCTGATATAGGATCAATAAAAGCATGATGTATGTTATTTACTTCTAGGCCTTCAATGACTAATTGTTCAATTGAATTATGAGTATTAGACCATGAACTTATTTCTTCAGTCTTGTGTTTGAAAGAATAATCATCTTCAATATGCAAGTCAAAAGATAGTACAATTTCCCCTTGCTTTGGAGAAGGAAGATTTTCAAAGAACTCTTTAGGATTTCGGAAATTGTATGACTGAATTTGATAATGCAAAAGTTTGATTTCATTTTCATAATTTTCAGAAATTATATCAAGAAGCCATTTTTTAACCCGAGGAGAACATTTTCTTGATTTAAAAACAAGAAAGAAATCTCTTAGAAAATCCTCATCAAACTGAAGTTTTGATAACTCATCCCTGAATTCATTTAAAATTTCATCAAATGGAAGATTTTCCACAAACCCTGTCATCCAGTATCACTATTAATGCTTTGGAATATGGATTATTTGGTTGTGGAATTGCTCTGAAATTTGAAGTTGTAGACCTCTGATCAACAGTGTCTTGATTGGAAAATGATATCAAAAGAGTTAGAAGAATGATGCTCAAATATGCATGGAGATTTTATATTTACAATTTTCAAAAGAGATAAATTAAAAACTACTCTAAGATCTTCTCTAAAATACAATATACATTGGAAAACTCTATCAATTTAGAAAGAACATAATGTCTTGGATAACAATCCAAGTTGAAAGCTTGATCTTTCCATATTGTTCTTTGAGGTTCATTCCTCCAGTGGAGTCTTGATTCTGAAATTGATTTGGAGTCGCCAGGTGGATGATTTTAACCTTTGTGTGTCTGATCCCTGTCCACCATCATAGATCAGATCTAAACCTGTAAAACAATTCTGAAGAAAAAGTTAGTTCTTCAGGAAACCAAATTTTGAATATTTTATGATTATTTTAATTTTTTTATGAATTTTCAAAACAACTTCTATGATTTCTTTAAGAAATTTAAGATTTTTAATTAAAATTTTCTCAAAGATTTATTAAACTAGAGAGTCTGATTGAATGTTTGAAACTAAGGTTCAATGTATAAGCTAAATCAGAGATAGACTGAAGCAGCATTTATTTACTTTTGCAATTGCAGAGCAAAAGCAATTTCAAAGGCTACCTGGCTGATCTTCAGACTCTGTCTATAGCTTATAAATCAAACAATAATATCAATAAAATGATTAAGATCCCCAGTGGAGTCGCCACTATGTTATCACTCAGGTTTTCCTAGAAGTTGTGTAAGAGGAAAGTATACCCGAGGTAACCACAAACCAACCTTTTAGATGCAGAATCTAGCCAATCTGCATCCAGAGAGGGCTCTCTCTTTATGATTTATCTTTGTTTTTTGAATGATTTTAGGCTAGTTATAGATTCAAAGTTTGTTTTGGGAAAATGGTGGAATCCACAAACTAAGGGCAAGGTTGAGGGCTTTTAGTCCATTGGGCTATGGAGTCTAAGGATGGCTTTACTGGATTTCTTTTCTAAACACAAGATGGTATTACAGGGCAAGATAGCTAGACAGAGAACAATCCTTAAAATTAAAAGTGGAAGGGATGATCTTGAAGGGATGAAAGGCAGCTAAGAATCTTTCACCATGTCCAAAAGAAAGAAATGAGATGACTACAAACAAAGAGCAATGAAGAATTTTTTATTATAGTAATCAACAGTGTTTAAATTAGTAAAGCAAGAGCATTTAAGAATTCATGCTTATAACTAATTTAGAAGAAAACATCAAGAATAATAACATTTGAAAACAGAGTACAATTAAGCAAATTTTGTTTCAATCTTTTATGTAAATTATTCAGAAATGGATATGATGGTATTATAGACTAATATAAAATTTCAGACAAAGGGTAGAAAAACTTATTGAACTGTAGTCCAACACATGAATCCTGCAACAAGTCCAGTGCTTTAAATCGTCATCCAGTAAGCCACGAATAAATTTCTCCAAAATGCCTTTATTCCGAAAATCTCAATGTTACAACAGAGTAATAGAATCCACCCCAAATGCTTCCAAGAGTGGAGTATTTATACAAATTCTAAACTAAAATATCTTGAAAAAATATCAAAATTGGTTCACAAATCTCTCCAACTATTTTACATAAATAGAACTAAAGTAAAGGACACTCAAACTATTTGGCACTATTTTTGATGGATAGGTGATGACAAAGAGGAGAATTCGAATTTGATCCAAATCTTAGTTGATGATGAGGCATCCAAGTCACTAACTGCTTCCTTTCTTTGTGCAATCTGCTCCAACAATTCTGCAAACTTAGGGTCCAATGATATCTTCGTATTTCTCAATCCGTAATAGATATGTAAAAAGTGAAAGAGGTTATTGTGGATTAATATGTTGGCGAGATAAACCTCTTTCACTTTCCTAAAATTCCTCTCCAGCTGTGCATAATATTCTCTGTAAAAAATATGTGTAAAACAGAGTTTTACAGAGTCTGAAAAATGGCCTGTAACGATGCGCATGTATCTCTCATTATAAAACCACTGTACAAAAACTGAGATAGGTTTTTGTAGATGGGTCTCTTAGGAACAAAAACCTCCTTCATTTGTGTGAAATGTATTTCTAATTGGCCACAATATTCTCTGCAAAATGATGACTTGACTGTAAGTTTCTACAAAAAGTGCTTTTCAACATTGTTTAATATTTCCAAAACCATAATAGCTGTTAGGAAAGTGAGAGAGGTTTTTGTAGATGGTACTCTTAAGAACATAAACCTCCTTCAGTTTTGCAAAATTCATCTTTTATTGATCACAATAGTTTCTGCAAAACTATGACTAAAATATGCAATTTCTGCAAAAATGTTCCTTCTTGTTGTGTTTTTTCATCTTTTTACTTTCTTGCTCTTTTGACTGTTTTACTTTCACTTTAGACAAACTTCGATTTTGGTGAAAGTAATTTCATTTATTTTTACCATTTTACTGCCTCTGTAACTTCATTTTTACTGTTTACCTTTGACTGTTCTGTAACTTTGTTTTGACTTTTCACTCTGACTTTTACCTGATACACTTTATCCACTGATACTCTTTGATTTTGATACGCTTTTACTTGGGGATAAAACTGCTTTCTGATTTGGATCATAATTGGCATGATAGCAGTGGATAATTTCTGGGAAAATAAGGACTGAGGGGATGAGATATCTCGGGAACTTGGATTCCCACAACCCTATAAGATCTTGCCCCTTTGAGTATTCGTCTCTGCAGCGACAATAGCTCAATAGGGGACTTTCATCAAAATGCAGGTCTTTAATTTGGAAATCTTCATCTATTAGAGGTAAATAGTCTAATTCCCGGTGAGGAGCATTCAATGGAGTGATATTTAAAGCTGTCGGGGCCTCCATTTTGGTTCTTGTGGATTCAAAATGGAGGTTTTCGTTTTTCTTGCAGACCGGGCGGGATATCTGACAAAAGAGGAAATTGGAACAATTCGCAGGTTTGGGAAGCAAATTCACAGGTTTTAAATCTTCAATGAGGACTCAGAGAGGATTTTTAACCACTTTTTCAGAGAAAAATCAAAGGAAACTAAGCTTGACTTACAGTCGGGGCACGAAATGATAAATACCTGTTTTTAGATGGAAACTGGTTCTTTAACAGGTAATGAGCAATGGCGGGGACGTTCTTCAACACGGGCGCAGCAGAATTTCGGAGTAAATTGGTGTATTTTGCAGTGAAATTTGAAAATTGCAGCGGGAGCTCTGTCGCTTTCAGAAACTAAAAATAACTGAAAAAACACGAAAAATGGCTTATTTACAAGTCAAAAGGGTTTTTGTTTTTTTCGATGTGATGACGTCATCGACGTACGGGGTGACGTAGGGAAGTGGGGCCGGCGGTATGCGGTAAGTGGTAAGCGGTGAGCCCGCACCGCTTATGGACGAGGGCGGTAAAAGTCGGGGGGGGAGCGATTCCACAGGTTTAACGCCACGTGGATGGTCTGACTAGTCAAAACCACCCATTTCCCGCTGGTTAAAGAACTCACACGGGATGGGCAGCGGGATTAATCATGACCGTTGATCAATGAACGGATGATCCAACGACTGAAGGAAAGGGAAACATGCAGAGGGTTGCAAGGTGGGCTCGGCGGGATTTAAATGCTTTTAACTTTTGTTTAATCGCCCCGGGAGGATTTTGATTGGTAAGTGAAAGGCTATTAATTAGTTCAAATAACTAATTAATCCCATATGCAAAAGTAAAGGGTCGCGGTGGAGTTGGCTTAAGAGGAATGCCACGTGGACGGACCACGGTGGCGCAAGACTCCGTCGAATTTTTATTCGTGTTTTTGGTGTTAAACACACATATTGCATGTCTAACGCTTTTTTATATATATTTTATTATATGGTAAATTAATCAATACATAACTAATTCACCATAGGGCGGGGATTAATGGTATAACGATATATTTCACCAAAGGGTTTATAAAGCGGGGTTTTATTTTCAATGTGCGGGAATATATACTTTGGTAAAACATTATAATAAAGGGTTTTTGGGATATTTATTAGAAAAGAGAGTTATATACTTAGGAAAAGGGATTTCACTAGGGATTTAATATAGTAAAATCAAATGTTAATATGAAAAAGGACAAGGAAAATCAAAACATCTTTGTACATCTAAGAAAGTGATAACTTGTGAAGTAAATTGCAACATTTTATCTTCAACACTTAAACTTAGAATAAAAAGTTATTTTGAGGAATTTTTATGGAATTTTTGCATCACTTTCCTAAGTAAAATAGGATTTTACTTAGGAAAAAGTTAAAGATGGAAGATAGCAATGATGAATTATTTCAAGTGCTTAGGTCTTTTTGATCATTAGGCCGAGGGTCCGGTCCCTCCAGAAGTCAAGGAAATGCCTTGAGCCCCTTTGATCTCCAATTACCTTAGTACTTTTGGGGAAAATTAGTAAAACTTTTGAGGGGAAAGTGATGAGGGAAGTTAATGAGTTTGACTTTGCTTGCTGTGATTTTCCAGTGTATTTCCTGCTTTAGTATTTGTGATGAAAGTAAAGGATCAAAAAACATGTAGCAGCATCATTCATCAGATAACACTTTGCAGCACCATCTACCTACCCTATATACTTGACACTACCATTTTCTCTTCTTTATTAGGGTGCATTTAGACTTGCAAACCCTTATCAATCTTTTCTTTTTACATGATAAATCTATCTATTTCTACCCTTATTACATCCAAGGGCTCAGATTGAACTGTTGAGCATCTTTATTCACTCTACCTATCTACTTATCTGCCAAGATTAAACTGTTTGATCAGATATTTATTCTCTATTCTATAACATGAAATTGAAATATGAATAAGTCAAGTTTAAACAGTTTTACCCTTCATAAATTGTGGCAAAAGTTTGACAAGCTGCACACAATTGCTTATTTACAAAAAATGAAATAGTAGTGGCATTTGGATTTGCACACTTTCCTTGGTCTATTTTTGTTTGGGGTTCATTTCTTTCACTTTTTTGACCATTTTATTTTTCTTACCCTTTGATTTTTCTTTTAGGGTATACCCTCTTTACATTTTTTAAATTTTTTGATTTTTTTGGTTTTTCAAGAATATGGAACACCTTTGCTCAAAAAAGAAGGTTTGAACATATTCCATAGTTCAATCAAGACAATCATGAAAAATGACACCTATTGGTATAGGAGTCTAACAATGTCCAAATCATATTCTTGGATTTTGGCAATCCATTTCCCTATTTTCCTCTCCACATCACTCTATACTAGCACATCTTTTACAGCAGAATTAGGCACATATGCTACTACTTGAGAATGAAGTACATAGGTCCTGAACGTTTTTAATGATTTAACTAAATCATATACCTACTTCTCCAGGATATTATACTTGAGCTCTGCATCTCTGAGGACCTTACTAAAAAAGGCTACAGGTTGGTCACTTCCTTTTTCATTTTTCTGTAACAACATAGCAGCAATAGTAGAGGATGATGCAAATGAGAATATTTGGAAAGACTTCAAGTAATCTGGATTGATTAAAACTGGAGCTTCTTGGAGAGCTTCTTTAATTCTACCAAAGGATTCTCTTGCATCCATGTCCCATTTCACTTCAGCATTCTTTTTCAGCATATCTGTTATTCTTGTGACAATCTCAGCATAATTTGGAACAAATCTTCTCAGGAAATTAATTTTCCCTAGAAACCTTTGGATATCCTTTCTACTTCTAGGAAATGGAATTTTTTGTATAGCCTCAACCCTTGTTGGATCAATTTTCACACCTTGATTTCAAACTATATGACCTAGCAACTTACCTTCCTCTAGAGAAAACAAGGATTTCTTGGGGTTCAATGATAACCCAATTTTTTTTCATTTCAAGAAAGCTTTCTGCAAGTGTTCTAAGTGCTCATTATCAAAACCTAAAAAAATAGTAACGTCATCAACATAAATGACTACAAATTTGTCACCCACAAAAGCAATATCCATTTCCCTTTGGAAAGTAGCTCCTGCATTCATGAGGCCGAATGGCATCCTGGCATACATGAAATTTCCCCAAGGTGTGGTGAAAGCAGTTTTCTTTGATCTTCCTCCTCCACATCTACCTTATTATATCCAGAAAAATCATCAACCATGGACAACCTGTAAGCTCCAATCACTTTCTGTAGAACAAAATCCATCTTCGGCAAAGGATAATTATCCTTCAGGGAAGCTCTGGACAAATTTATGAAATCCACATATAATCTTATCTCTCCATTTTTCTTCCTAACTGGTACCAGATTGGAAACCCAATCTGAATATCTGAGTGGAACTATGATTTTAGCTTGCAAAAGTTTCTTTACTTCTTTTTCAGTTGGGGCAAGTAAAAGTGGATTAATTTGTCTGAGCTTCTGTCTGTGTGGTTTAACCCCATATTTCAGTGGTATTTTTTGTTGAATAATATCTAGATCATAAGTCTTTAAATCTTCATATGACCATGCAAACACATCCGTAAATTGTTTAAAGAGATCTACATACCTTTATTTATATTCCTTAGGAACTCCTTTAAACAACTTGACTATTTTGGTGTCATGTTGAGTTCCTACATTACAGTCCTCCTTTTCTCCATCCTGAGATACCTTTTTCTAATTAACTACCACATCATTAGAATCAAACAATCTCTCAAGAGGCACCAAACCTCTGGGCAAAATATTATCCTTCAATTGAATTATCTTCTAATCACCAATTGTCTACTTCAAGTTTCTAGACATATCACTTTGACTACTTTCATCAACTTCTAAATAAATTTGACTATCTTCAAAATTTCCAATCATTGTTAAAAATTGATTAATCTGGTCATCATCCTCAAAAACCTGCCAATGCTTTACATTATCAGGGATTGAAGGCCTGTGTCTCAACTCAATTTCATATCTCAACCTTGGATTAATTGGTGGCTTAAATGTACTAGCTGCAACTACCAATGAATCTGCCATTCTATTCTCTTCTCTGGGAATAAATTTAAGGTTAAAGACTTCAAAACAATTTTCAACTAGATCTCACACCTCATTTCTATAGGACCTCAATCTAGGATGTTTATTTTGACACCAATTCTTAATCTGTCTTATTATTAATTCAAAATCTCCAAAAACAGAAATAGACTGAATCCCCATTTGTTTGGTTGTTTGCGGGCTTAAAATCAATGCTTCTTACTCAGCCACATTATTAGTAGATTCAAATTCTAGTTTAAAGGAAAAAGGTGAAAGGTTACCTTCAGGAGATATAAATATGAATCCAGCTCCAGTGCCCTCTTTATAAAATGAACCATCGAAATAACACTTCCAAATTTTATTTGAATGTAGCTCCTTATGTAAATTGGCTGAAAAGAGTTGTTCCTTTGAGTCTTCACCAAATTCTACATCTTCATGGAGCATGAAACAAGAGAGATCTTCCTTCTATTGGCCATAAATGGGGGAATTACCTGCATCTTTCTTGGTGGTAGTTTTTAGAAATCTGATTTCTCTGTATAGCCTCCTTTCTTCCCCTTTAAAAACAGGAATGATGGCATATGTGAAATCCAATTTCAAGACACCCCCAAGCTTTGCTCCCCAGGATCTAGACAACAACATACCAAATCTGGCTGGAATATCTGCTACCACAACATCCATCATAATACTCTTGGCTGGAATTTGAGCTAAGGAAACAACCATTTCTTTGATAAGACCTATACACTTCACTCTCTTTGAATCAAAGGAATAAAGGTCTCTATATGGCTTAGTGATTTGTAATTTTAGCTCTTTCATCACAAATAATGGCATAAGATTATATGATGCACCAAAATCAAGCATACAATTATGTAGAATGAAATCATGCAAAAGTACTAATATATAAAAAGGTGGAATAGAAGAGTTTACCTCTTCAACATGAGGTCCAAAAGTAACTACTGGCTTCTCTTCTTGCAAATTCACAATATCACCCACCTCATCGACTGAGATAAATTAATAAATTATGCAATTTCTTTCTTATAACCAGGTGCTTTAGCCAACTCAAGAAGAGGTACTTGTATTTTAACTTTTTCTAACTCTTTTGACAAACTGAAAGTTTTATTTTGTTTTGTCAACTTTTCAGGTTTTTCTTGATTTTTGTTTGGATTTGCATGTTGCTCAGGAACATAGCAATCTTCTCCAAAATATTCGAGTCATTAAACTTGATTTGGGAAGCCTCGGCTTGCTACTTCTCCTTTCCTTTTACTGGATTCATGGGCTGCTTCCCCTTGTCTGATTGTTTTATTGAATTTTTCTGTAGTGGAGTCGCCATTAGGGAAGGTACTGACTCTGATTCTTTCTCTTCATTATCTTGAGTTCTCAACCTCTTCTTTGATCACAATTCATACTTTTTATGCAATTATGCTTGCATAAAATCAGTAAATTTTTTTCATTAATCATCCATTTCTTCTTGATCAAATGAAACATTATCTTCTTTACATTCTTTTTCACATTCCTTTTCACATTCTTTTTATGTTTCACCATATTCCATATACATAGCAGAAATTTGATCTTCTTCTTCTTTCTGATAATCATCGGCAGACTGTGATGGTGTTACTTCTATATATAAGGGTGCTTGAACTTGATCCTGATCTCTTCTTTCCCTCTGCAGAATCTGTAGGGGCTGCTTTCTGAATTGGGGATTAAAAACCCCTCTGTTTTGGTGTACAGGTTTCTTGTTATCCATTTCCATCTTTACTAATTTGTTTGACAAATTTATGTGACCTTAGTCATGTCATCTATCCTATGATCTTGTAATGACCCCTCTTTAGCTTTTCCTTTATCTTGAACTGACTGTTTTTCTTGTACTTTTCCAGCAACAATCATATTTGCCTCAATCTCTAAGGCATCAGTTTGAATTTTTTCAAGTGTAGGTGATATTATTTCTCTCAATGTGAAACTGAAATCTGATGCAAATGCCCCAGAAAAAACAACCCTTGCTCCAATAGGAGGAGGTTTCATTTCCACAGGCAAACTATTGTACAATTTATTAAATCTTTTGATGAAATCACTCATGTTTTCATCTAATTTTTTTTTATAGCATTAAATTTTGTTAAGGAATAACCATGATCTCTCTTTTCACCCCATCTTTGGATGAAATGTCTTTCTAATTCATCCCAATCATTGATTGAGCCATTTGGTAATACTTTGAACCATTTATTTCCCTCTCCATTTAGAGACTGTAAATAAAGTCTCATTACAACATCAAGATGTTCTACATTGAAATTTTTGGCAAAAGTGAAAAACAAAGGCAAGTGTTGTTCTGCAGTAATTTCATCTTCACCGGCAAATCTAGGAAGCAACTTAAGATATTCTTGAGGCATTTCATTCATTGGTTGAGGAATATTTAATGATGCATATATGTTCATCAAGAAAGCAGGGGCTGCCATGTTTATGCCTTGATTTACTGCTCCTTGAGTAGTGGGAATCTGTGTACCAGTTGTAGGTGTGTATGAATGGGGTAAAAAAACTGATAAAGGAAGGGGTTGATAAACTAAAGCAGAAGAACTAGCAACTGTATTAGGTTGAGTTTCTGTAAATGTGAAAGATACAGATTTGAAAGATTGATCTTCTAACTTTGGTTCTTGGAAGTGAATGGATGAAGACAAGGATTCTTGTTCTGAGAAAGTGAGTTTCGAGGAAATATCCTTGGATGAAAGAGTATGTGAACTACTGCCAGGTGTAGGCAGTGTGGCATTAGGTGTAGAAAGGATTTTTTATTTTTTGCTCTTCTTAGAAACCAACTTTTCTGGATTTGAATGGGTAGGAACCTTCTTTTGAGAGGTATCAGACCTTGTATGTGGCTTCTTATAAGCCGGAATTAGAAAATGAAACATAGCTTTTAATATTTCCTCCTCTCTAAACAACCAAACGAAATACAAATAAAACCCAGGGAAAAAACTCCATTTCTTCGTTCCCCAACAACAACGCCAATTAATGTTGTACCTTAAGAGACAATCCCTTAGTTGTGATAAGGAATCAGTGCTTAAGCCATTTATACGATTATGTCACAAAATTATTTTTCTCTGTTTAATAACCCTCAAGTATTTATCATAAAACCCTCAAATATCAAATATAATGAACAGCTCACAATGTTCTCATTTGCTTATGTTGAATGAAATGACTAGAAGAAAATGAAAGAAAGAAGTCCAAATTGATATGTTGTTACACAGAATATATCATCTCAAACCCCATAATAATTATATGAAAGAAACAGTTAAAATGAAGGAGCACTAATTAAGGATTTTAACTCTTGCTTACATAGGTAAAAAGAGACCTGCTGCTCATTACTTCGATTTATTCAAAGATAAAAAACACAAGATGAACACTTGAACACATATCAACATAAACATATTCCAGAAAATTTCTTATCATTCAAACAATGTTACCGATGAAATAGGTAACCGCAATGTTACCTACTTTTTTTTGGTAGCATAAAAAGCACCCGATTTTGAAAAGTGGTGATGCAGAATCACCATTTTTTTTTTTGGTGCACATTTTTGACACTCTAAAAATTTTTATTTATGAAGTATGAATATTTGTTTTAAAATGTTAGTGATTTTCATGCTAATTTTGAAATGTATTGATGCAGCATCAATTTTTTTTTTTTTTTTAGAGCGGTGATTTTCATGCTAATTTTGAAACGTATTGATGCTGCATCAACCTTTTTTTTAGAGCAGTGATTTTCATGCTAATTTTGAAACGTATTGATGCTGCATCAACCTTTTTTTTTTAGAGCAGTGATTTTCATGCTAATTTTGAAACGTATTGATGCTGCATCAACCTTTTTTTTTTAGAGTGGTGATTTTCATGTTGGTAATAAAACACAAAACTTAGATTAAAAAAATATATAAAAACAATAAAAAAACCAATAAAAATGTAAAAAAAAAACAAAAATAGCTCATAAAAATAAAAAATTTAAACAAAAATAAATAAATAAAAACAAAAATATTTGAAAATTATATCAAAGGAAATGACAAAATTTGAAGAAAAAAACACATAATTTAAAGAAAAAAAACAAAAATTCACCAAAAAATTAAAAAAAAAAAAAAATCAAAAACATTTTTTTTCGAACTTATTAAAAAAACAATATATTTAAAAATATATATATATTTAAAAAAATTTTAAAATAATTAAAATTACAAAATTAAAATTTAGGAAAAAAAAATAAAAAAATAAAAAATTTAAATTTAAAAATATAAATTAAAAAATAATAATAATAATAAGGAAAAAAATACAACTTTTAAAATTTACAAAAAAAAAAAATTAAAAAAAAAAAGCAATTAAAATTGAAAAAGAAAAGAAAAAAAAAACCTATCATTAAAAAACAAAAAAAATGAAAAAAACCACGTGCAAATAATTAAAAAACAAATATACATAAATTTAGTGTTTTTTTTTTTTTTAGTGAAACCATTTATAGATTTTAAAAATGAAAAACTAAATAAACGAAAAAAATAAGAAAAACAATTAAATTAAATTAAAATTTAAAAATTTTAATAAATAAATTTTAAATTTTAAATTTTTAAAAAAAATTATTCTATAATATTAAATATAAAAAAAATTAAACAAATTGAATTTAAAATAAAAAAATTGAATTAAAAAAATAATTTTAAATTTTTTGAAATTCAATTTTTTTTTTTTAAATCAAATTAAAATAAAAATATTAAAAATTAAAAAAAAAATAAAAAAATAAAAATAAAATCAAATAAAAAATAGATGTAAGTATATATTAAAAAAAAAAAAAAAAAAAAACGAATTTTACTTCAAATAAAAATATTAAATTAAAAAAAAAATTTATTTTTTGAAAAAAAAAAATTTATTTTTTCAAATTAAAAAAAAAAAAAATTAAAAAAGAAACAATTAAAAAAAACAATTAAAAAAAAATTTAAAAAAAAATCAATTAAAAAAAAAAACAATTAAAAAAAAAAATTTAAAAAAAATCAATTAAAAAAAATAAATAAAAAAAAAACATTTAAAAAAAAAAATTAAAAAAAAAATCAATAACGAAATGTATTTTATGGGGCGGCCCGCCCGCGGGGGCCCGGGAGGCCGGCTGGGCCGCCCCCGGGGCGCCGCCCGGCCGGCCACCGCCGCCCAGCGGGCGGGCCGCCCCCATAAATAACTTTTTTTTATTGATTTTTTTTTTAAATTTTTTTTTTAAATGTTTTTTTTTAAATTTTTTTTTTTAATTGATTTTTTTTTTTAAATTTTTTTTTTTAATTGTTTTGTTTTTTAAATTTTTTTTTAATTGATTTTTTTTTTAAATTTTTTTATTTTTTGTTTTAAATTTATTATTATTATTATTATTTTTAATAATTTTTATTAAATTTCGCCCATTTTTTTTATTTAATTGATTTTTTTTTTTTTTTAATTTCATAATTTTTCATTGTTATTAACTTTTACTTTTAGGTTTTTAATATAATTTTATAAAATTTAATAAATTTTTTATATTTTTTTTTAATTTATTTCGATTTAATATGTTTTTTAAATGTTTTACTCTTTTTTTTTTTTTTTTTTGTTAATTATGTAAATTTTTTATATTTTTTATTTCAATTAAAATTGTGTATTTAAAATTAGATTTTTTTAAAAATGAAACTTAATTTTTTTAAATTATTTTTTTTTTTAAATTATTTTTTATTTAATTTTTTTCTTTTTTTTTTTTCAATTTTCCACTTTTAATTGATTTTTAAAGTTTTTAAAGTTTTCGTTTAACAATATATATATTTTTTTCTTTTATATTTAAAATTTATTTTTTCTTTCAAAATTTATTTGTTTATTCATTTATTTATTAAAATTTAATATTTTTGTTTTTAAATTTAATTTGTTATTTTAATATTAACCTCTTTTTTTTAATTTAATAAAATTTGATGTATATACCTATTTTAATTTAAGTTCATATATATATTTTATTTTTTATAATTTAAATTTAATTTATTTTTTTTAGTTTATTTGTTTTTTTAATATATATTGTTTTAAATTTGATATTTTTATTGTATTTTATTTTTATTTTTTATTTTTAATTAATTTTTTTTTTTCCTTTTAATTTGAATAGTGTTTTTTTTTTTAATTTTGAATTTTTAAATTTATTAAAATTTAATATATTTCCTTAAATTTAATTATTTGTTTTAAATTTGTTTTCTTCTTTTTTTAAATTTAATAAGCATTTTCTTTTTCTTTTTTAAATTTAATTTCTATATTTTATTTTTTTAATTTCCTTCCTTTTTTTACTTGTTTTTTTTTTTAATTTAATATTTTTATTTTGTTTTTATTTTTATTTTTTAATTTCTATATTTTTTTAAATTTTAATTATAATTTTTTTTTGGTTTATTTTTTATTTTTTTTTCCCTTAAATTTTAGGTTTTTTTTAATGATTGAATTAAAATTTTTACTTTGCTTTTATTTTTATTTTTTTTATCTTCATATATTTTAAAATTTTAAGCTTTTAAATGTTTTTATTTTTTTAATTTATTTTTTTTCTTAAATTTTAGGTTTTTTTTTAATGTTTGAATTTTAAAAATTAAAAAATGTTATTTCTATTTTCAAAAATGCCAAAAGTATGACACAATTTTTTTTTTTGTTATTCCAGCATCAACTGGTTTTGTTTTGAGGGTGTTTTTTCAATCCTTTTTTCAAGAAACAATTTTGTTTTTACCATAATTTTATAAAATGTTGAAATTTGACCTTAAAAAAAAACGAAGTGCGTTCTGGAAGCGACACTTTTTTTTTTTTGGTGTTTTTTCAATCCTTTTTTCAACAAACAATTTTGTTTTTAGCATAATTTTAGAAAATGTTGAAATTTGACCTTTAAAAAAAAAACAAGTGCGTTCTGGAAGACACACTTTTTTTTTTTTGGGTGTTTTTTCATGTTTTTTGAGAGTTTTTGGGCTAGAGTTCCCGTTTTGAGGTCAGGTTACCTATTTGATCGGTAACTATGTTTTCATTAATCCTTGAAAACTTTGAGTATAAAATTATAGTCTAAAGGTCCAAAACTTGGAACCTTTCTTCCCCTTGAAAATTACATTAAATATAGAAAAAAAAAAATTGGAACTGTTGTAACCAATCCTAACTACCACAACTACTTAGGACTTCGGAGGCTGTCTATTACCTGCCTTGAAAATGTCTTATTACAATTACATTATCTTTGAAAAAGTAATATAATGTAAAAATATATATCTTAATCTATAGGAATTTCTGATGATGCTGTTGCATTTCCTTGGTCAGCTGATTTGTCTTTCTTTAATGCTGAAAATGCTTTTGGTAAGTCTATTGTTCAAGCTCTACACTTTTTCCATATCTCTACCTTTGTCCTAGGTGAATGTGTTAGATTGTGATAATCCAATCTGAATGCAATAATTCGACTATAGGATGGTGCTTCTGTGAAAATATTTTTCACCAACCACAGTAACTGAAAATGTTTCTGCAGAAAGTTGACCATTTTTTCCCCTTTAAGCACCTGATTTTTTTCATGCCTGTTATCAACTTTACTTTTTGTCATAACTAGTAAACTCTCATAAGAATTCCATGCCAAAAGATTTCCTTCATTTCTGACAATCATCTTATTGATATCTACTGCATATAAAGTCCTATCTTTAATTTCATTCTCTTCCAATTCTTGATATGTTTTAGCATTAATAAATTCAATGAACCTTCTAGCCCAAATAGCTCTATTAATTGCCTTCTGTTTATCTGTCATGATTGGTTCTTCACATTCCTTGATAAGACTTTTCTCCTCTACAACTATCATCAAACAACTCCAAATTGATTTAATTTCTGAAATGATATCATTCCAAATGATATATTTAGCTTGTATCAATGAAATGTTTCCTTTCAGTCTCTCTTTGAGATTTTTAATCTCATTATTGGCATTCTGAATATCCATTTTGTACTTGTCAGCTTCATCCCGTTGGCCTGAATAAGCTTTGTTGCAGTCTCCAGATCAGCTTGAGCCTTTTTTCGATCTCTTTCAGCCATCTGTAGTTCAGTATTCAACTGAACAATATGTGCTTGTGGATCTTCATTACCTGTAGGAAAAACAAAAATACAATTATGGTTATCAATATGATTTTGCAGTGATATTGCAGTTTTCTTTAGTTTGGAAATTTCTTCATCTTTTTGCATGAGTTGTTGTAAAAGCTTTTCCTTTTCCTTCTCCACCTCTGCAACTTCTGCAACCATAGAATGCTCTCCTGTAGGTAATTTTAGCTTTTTCCTCAATGTAAATATTTCTTTCTCAGCACTTTACATAAATTTTGTACAACAATCTTGTCAATGGGGTCCACTCCAATCTTTACAATGATTTTCTTTAGCTCATCATTCTGAATTGTTAAAGCTATTGAGTTAGCTTTCTCTAACTCTAAATTCTTAAGTACCTTTCCCAACATATTTTCTTACTTCATTGCCATTGCATTGGTCTTCGTCAGGTCATTCACAATCAATTGACTAGTTTGCATATGTAAATTCATATTATCCATCAGGGGAATCTTCTTCACATCTACAGTCACATTTATAGTATTGAAATTGTTAGAAGAACCTATTGACATGTCTATAGGATGTGACAGGGAAATCCTAAATTGATCTTTCTCAAGATCCATGACAGTCAAAAGTCTTGTTTGATCTGGAGTAACTTGATATTCAGCTTGGGCCTCCAATATGGCCTTCATCTTCTGATTCCTTTCTTCAATTTGTGTAAACATCTATTTGATCATAAGTACTTGTTCATGAGATATTTCATGACTTCTGGGTGAAGCAGGAACATTTTTTTCTTCTCCCAGATGTAAAGAAAAACCAGGTGGGTTAGATGTAGATTCTTCAATAAACTTTGTCCTTTTCTCAGCTCCTTGCACCTCATCATCTAAATCAATCACTGTTTCTTTGCTTCTTTTGTTTGATTTTTCTGATATGATAGGAGACTAAATTTTTGAACCTGTTGAACCCATCACACCTTTACTTGATATCTTCTCCAAATCTGACCTAGTTTCATGAATGAAAGCTGAATATCCATTCTCAATCCTTCTATTCAAAATTACACTCTGAGGGTCATAAGCCCAACTTTCCCCTAACAGCATATGTAT
The DNA here is from genome assembly GCA_034641835.2 of Pinus albicaulis. NCBI lineage: Eukaryota > Viridiplantae > Streptophyta > Pinopsida > Pinales > Pinaceae > Pinus > Pinus albicaulis. The sequence continues at coordinate 1,283,228,958 of CM076572.1, forward strand.
CTCATCTAACATTTTAGTAACCTCCTCAAATGCCTGTCTCATATTGACTATGAAAGGGCCTACAGTCATGGGTAGTTTGTACATGTGCCCCTTTTTCACGGGCACAAAGTGAACCTGATCAACATTTAGGCTTTTTCGAATAAATTCCAAGGCAAATAACCTCATAGGCACAAAAGTTGGGAGTCTATAAGACTCAATACTTGCTCCGTATACCCTAATTTCAGAGTAATCCTCTAAAACAAACCAATCTCCAAATTTTCAATTTACTCCTAAATGCAAATATTCTTGAGCTTTAGGTAGAAAACAGGGAGGAGGAACTCCATTCAAGATTTTATATGAAACTAACATGAAATAATTGGCAAAATCAAACAATCCGGCTTCATTTTGCTCTCTTCTTACTACATCAGTCCAAAACGCTACTGATTGTCGTTTCTTGTTTATATCCATAATATTCAGACCTAGATGCATGAACTCTTCCACATTCTGATATAGGAACAAATAGACAATCAATGAAGGAAATTTAAAAGCACCTGTTAATGAAAGGCTCATTAGCTGTGAATTAACTGCTTCCTGCCAATATGATGGAATATACAGCACTGTTCCTAGCTTCGTCATCATGGCAAACATCCACAAGACTGATTTTTCCACCGTTCTATCATCATATTTGCCCAGAATTTTTGCAATGCTGCTTAATACTGGTCAAATTTCTGCATCAAAAATCTCCATGGAAAACTCTTTGTTGTGTGGCTGAAATTGCTTTGTGTTTAGCTTCAAAAAATATATGAGCTGGTTAAACTCTTCACCTGCAAGGCTATCATAATAGGTTACCAAAGAATCGTTAGAGAACTGAATAGATGACTCTGACTCAGGATAGCAAAGGGCTTGGTGAATTAACTAGGTAGACACCTCAAAAACATTCTCTCCCAGACAATTCATAATAAAAAACTTCCTAGGGTACAGGACTGACACCAACCAATAGATAAATTCAGGAAAAGGGTGGGTCTTTGGGATACATGCAGAAAGCACTCCAGACTTGATCATGGCAGTATAAACAGGGGAGGCTTTGTCATTCAAGATGACTTTCTGATAAAACGGAGGGTGAATTATAGAACAAAGGGTATCTTGAATATCCCCCTCAGTGTCCATGAGAGGGATATGACTAGCAAAACCTTACAAGGACGAACGCTTAGCCATGACTGAAAATTATCTCAAAGAAAAACTCATAGGGTGGTCAATTTTACTAGGGTGGCAGAATATTGAAACAGGACGCAGCATAAACTAATCACAAATGATTTGAAACAATGAAAATTTTGTTTAGATATGTGGCACGGCTTTAAAATTTATTGCTGACATGACATGCCAACGAGCCATTGATTTCACCTGACGTGGAAGATAGCTGTGAACAACTCAGTGCCCTACGTCACTACGGGGGGTCTCGAGGTACGGAGAAAAATTTCGTCTAGTGCCACTGCGCTCAATCTCCACCGTTCATCTCCGTTGTCCTTGCAGTCAACCCATTCAACTGCAGAGGCACTTATCCTATTATTTCATGTGCTGGTTGTGCCCGCTAGTTGGGCCCTTTGATAAGAAACTAAACCATCAACACTTTCCACCCAACAAGCTGATCAATCTTTAAACATAAATGCGGAACCCAATTTCATAAATTTTAAAGTGTTTAAACTCTTAACTCCAATATATCAACAGAAATTTTTTTTATGCCAAAGTATAAGGATTTTAATACTTTAACATAATTTCAACAATTTAAAAAAATATATATATTTTCAAGAATTGGACATAAAAGGTTATACAAACGATCCACAACACACACATCATTGCCTATGTTCCAAATGCAGTTGTAAAGGACATTCTAAAAAAGAATGGGCCTAATGGTAAAAGAGGCAAGTGGATTGCCACAATTTTGGTATATGACATAGAAATAAAACCCACTAAACTCATAAAAGGTCAAGGTTTAGTTAAACTCATGGCTGAATCAAATTGTGATGCTTTAGACATTAATTTTATTGCCCAAGTAGATGATCAGGAAGATATGGCGACTCCAGAGATTAGTGAAGAATTTTCAGACTCACCATGGTATGCAGATATCATATTTTTATTACTAAATTTACAATCTCCTCTTGGATTATCAAGTAAAAAAGCTAGATTCTTAAAATTGAAGGCACTAAGATTTTGTATCTTAGACAATGTACTTTTATGGAAAGATCATAGTGGAATTTTACTGAATTGTTTGCTTAAAGAAGAAGCTGACAAATTTTTAGAAGAATTTCATGTAGGTGACTGTGGAGGACATCTTTATTGGAAGACTACTGTAGACAAAATCCTGAGAGCTGGTTTTTACTAGCCTACTTTGTTTGCAGAAGTAAAAAGGTATGTGACCTCCTGTGATAAGTGTAAAATATTTGAGGGAAAGAAAAATTTGTTACCCCTACCTTTAAAACCCATCTCAACAAAAATTTCATTTCAACAATGGGTTCTTGACTTCATTGGTGAAATTCACCCTCCATCATCTGCCCAACATAAGTGGATTCTGACAGCCACTAATTATTTTACTAAGTGGATTGAAGCCATACCTTCTAGGCAAGCCATTGACACTGTCATTATCTCCCTTTTAGAAAGCAACGTACTTTCAAGATTTGGATGTCCCAAAAATATTATCACTAAAAATGCAACTGCATTCAAATATAAAAAGATGATTGACTTTTTCCATAAATACCACATTACCCTTGCTTGTTCTACTGCATATTACCCTTAAGGTAATGGCATTGCTGAATCTTCCATAAAATCCTTGTGAACATCATCAAGAAATTACTAGAAGATAACAAAAAGACTTGGAACAAGAGTTTAGTTAATGCCTTATGGGCACATAGACTTACCATCAAAAAATCTATTGGTACATCCCCTTACCAACTTGTTTATGGAATGGATGTTCTTTTTCCATCTTCCTTAGGAGTACAAGTAATGAAGATAATTCAAGAGTTACAAGTTGAGACCAATGACATTCAAAGAAGGATTAATCAAACCATTCACTTGCATCAAACAAGAGAAGAGGTTTATCTTAAGTCTCAAGTTATCCAAGATAAGATAAAGAAATTTTTTGACAAAAAGAGTAAAGAAGATGATTTCTACATTGGTGAAAAAGTTCTAAAGTGGGATTCAAGGAGAGAAGAAAAAGATAAACATGGGAAATTTGATTTCCTATGGAAAGGACCTTATATTATTTATGGTTACAGAGGAAAAAATGCTTTCTTTTTTAAACAAATGGATAGATAAAATCCGCTAGGTGGACCTGTCAATGGCGGAATGCTGAAGTACTACTACTCTTCATAAATAACCAATAGTTAATTTTATTTACTTTATCCATTGTACATAACATTGCAGATTTTAGATTGGATTGGATATTTTACTAAAAAATTTGAAGCCTGGAGAGAAGGCCCTAAGCTTTGAGAGGTAAAATATCATAAGTATGAACAATTGCAAAGATGAGACAATAGTTACAAGATCAACACGATCAAAATTCAAAGGCTACTAATCTTAATGTTCTCAACATTTCACCAGGAAATTCCATCCCCATGTGGAGCCACTGTTAGGGTCCTATAATAATAGGGTTCATAATTTTTTAATTGACTAGCATTAGTCTTGTAAATATGTACATACCTTGCTTTCTGCAAGTTTTTTTCCCATATTTTGAAAATAATAAAAAATGAAAAGAGGGTAAAAGTCCTAAAATAAAGATCAAAGGACTTGAAAATCAAAGATCAAAAAGAATAAAAATGGACCCCAAAGACAAAAAAGAGATAATAATAAGACATGAAAGTGATGCAAGTCAAAATTCCACTACTTTTACCTTTACTGCAAGAATAATGATTATGTGCAGCTTGTTCAAAATGCCATAATCCATGATGAGTTAAATAGTTTAATCTTAAGTTTTCCATGCTTTAAATTTCATGTTTATAGATAGAGAATAAAGATCTTTCAAACAGTTTAAACTTGACAAATCAGTAGATAGTTAGAGAATAAATGAGGAGCTCAACAATTTAATCTGAGCCCTTGGATGAAATAAGGTTGGAATTAGATAGTTTTATGCTTTAAAAGAAAAATGGATTTAGGGTTGCAAGCTTAAATGCACCCATGCAAATAATGAAAAATGTTAGAACAATGATGGGTAGGTATAAAGTAGTTGCAGAAAGAATGGGAAAACATCATTTGGAAATATTATTAATTCCCCTCCCCTCAAAGTATTCAGTACTCAAAAACTTCAGTTAAAAAGGCTCAAAGCATTTCTCTGACTTTTGTTGGGACCGGACCCAAGGCTTAATAACTGATTGGTAATAAGTATTGAAATCCCTTCATAATCACCCTTTTCCTCAACATTGTTCCCTTTCCCTAAGTTAAAACATTTTTTTCTTAGGGAAAGTAAGAAATCCCCTTTAACTAATTTCATTTCAAGCAAAAAAACTAAAAAAACCCACAAAAATACAATTTATCCTAAGTATTATGTGTAAATGTTTAAAAAGGGACCATTATCGTGTTCAAATGCCAATTTTACACTTTGCTTAGTTGATATTATATGTATTTCCACTCATATAATACTCATTTCATATTAACTCTAATATAATGCATTAATTCCCTTATAACTACCCCTTCCCATAGATATATTAATTCCTTTATTTTAAATATTCCAAACCCACTATTTTAATGTTTAAACCTCTAGTCTAAAAACCCATGTGTTAAATATTACCACGCCTATCCCCTAAAGGTTAAACACGTTATATGTAATAAAACTGCCTTCACAATTCACTTGAAAATCATCCAATTGTTGTGTAAACCATATTACACATATCCCGATAATAACATTAGTTTATACATTTAAACTACGTTTAAACATATTAACCTGACCCCGCCACATATAAACTCTTGGACCCCATGCCCCATATTCCGAGAAAATCCATCGCTCCATCTCCACTGCTCACATCATCTTCCCCAGATCCAATGAACCATATTTGATATCGCAATTTCAATAGCACCGAAAATAATCAATTTGAAACTTGTGAAATGGGCAGTATTGCCATATTCTCTCCCCTCCACACGGTGATAAGATATTGGATCACATCCGATCTAAATAAACCAGTTACTGCTCTGAGCTTATGTGATAACCACTGGTGGTATTTCTCCCATCAGTGCCAAAAAAACTTTGTGCTCTGACTTGACCCGCATTCAATGCAGAACCATGTTTAAACTCAAAAACTCTTTAAAATTGCATATATGCTTAGTGTTAAGTTTTTTCTGAGTTTTTCTACATATTAAACCTTTCTGAATGGAAAAACAAGCATTGTACCTCATTTTCACGCCCAAAGAACTAGAAAAAACAAGTAAAATTAATGCCAAGACTGCTTGAAGCCTCTAATATACTCCAACGACTGCAACAGCTTCCAAAATCCTTCTAACACCTCTGAAAACTAGTTTCAAGACCCAATACCTACAAAAAACAGGTATTCTCTGAAAAAGCAACCTCCTCTTCATAAAGAAGAGCTATTTCTATCAATTGGGACCTTGTGAAGCCTATTTTGTATACAAAAAGACCTTATTTTCCCCCAAAGAAAGTATTTGATACAAAACCCGTATGAAACCCCAGTTTTGAAACTGTATCTCTAATTTTAAAATAAATTGAAGAATTTTTAGCCTTTGTAGACCTTAAATAACTTCTAATTAATCCAAAAAAAACTTTTTTAAAAATACTTAGACCCTTTATACATGAATCAAACTATTTTTTTAAGTCCAATTTATCCAAAAGAGAAGAAAAACCCTTGTTATTTCATTTTCTAAGTCTGTAAAGAGTTTGAAGACCAAGTTTGAAACCAAATTGAAAGTTTGAACCAAAAGAAAGCCTGACTATACCCTTTGCTATTAAGAAGACCTCTGTTAAAACCAAAAATACCTTCTATAAACATTTTAAGCTTACAGAAGAGTACAAAAAGCCTAATTATAGATTTTTAAGCATCCAAAAGGTCTAAAGTGTCAAAATCAAACCCAACAATGGATTCCAAAGCCACTATTGTTATAAATCCACTCCAACCTCGTTAGTATGAATCTTAATTGCAAGTGTACGAAAAAAGACCACTTTAGCTGTGCATAAAAAATAGCCCTAATAGCAAAGATGGCTGCCAATATCTTCAAATCTGAAATTAGTTGATCAAGATAAATGTTGCAAAAAACTAGATCTATGCATCAAAAGACATTAAGCGGTAAATAAAAACGAGATTTACTCCATGCATCCAATAGAAAAGACAAGAATATGTTGAATGAAATTTATATTAAGGGCACCTGAGAGGAAAACATAGAAGGATTTTACCAGTTCTCCTCAATGGGATGGGTTCTTGTAAGTCCTCAACACTTCAGATCTAAAATTCCTCTCTCGTGATGATGTAGAAAACACAAAAAAAAATGGAACTCAAAGGGAGCTCACAAGCAAAAGATAGAAAAATATTACAATGATGGTGGATCAAAGTCAGACCAAAAGTATAGATCCAAAGTGATCTTTAGGCAACAAAAAGTAGTAAATGAATGAAAAAACCTTTCTATTTATAACAAAATATTGAGTTTGTCTAGATATTGGTGCATAATTAAAATATTATTAACCAATTCTAGATCCAACTTTTATGGAATATTTCATTATATTTGTTGGAGGGAAAAAGAATTTGACTTGGGTCAAACCCCTTTATTTGTAAATAATAAATAAATAAATGACTTATTTATTATTTTAAGGATGTCGTTGAGTAATAATTAAATAAATAATGATTTATTTATCTATTTATAAATGACTTAGTCAAATTTAACAAGGAATATTATTTAAATAAGGTTTAAATAATTATTCCTAGAAAATAATAAGATAAATAATGATTTATCTAATTAATTTTCTATTTTGGGTTAAATATGACCAGGAATATTAATTAAACTGTTTTTTAACTAATTATTCCTTGAGGAAAATCAAACAAATGTGGATTTATTTAATATTTCCTCATGGGGTTTCCTATTTAGACCATAAACAACTTAATAAAGGTGGTTTACTAAGTTATTTTTCATAGTGAAAGCAATTTTACTTAGGGTAAAATTGGTCTTACATTGTGTACTTAGTTCCATCTAATAGTAACAGGTAAGATGACCAAAAAATGGTGTAATAGATTTCCCCCCAGCGTGTGAGTGTTAGGAGCTAATCGTATGACCGAAGTACGTTGTAAGAACTCAATCACTAGACACCGAAGGGGAAGCCAAAGAGAGAGAAATATAAGGTAGACCAAAGCACTAGAGGACTAGACCCTGAGGAGGCGAGACTTACAGGTGTGACAAGTCTCTTTTATGAGTGAGTACCTGTGCTATAGGTGGTGGGGGAGGCATACCTCTGCTCGCCGAGACAAAGTACAAAGAATAATGTGTCCAATAAACAAGTGACTGAACAATATAGTACATGCTGGCATAAACATGAGCCAGGTAAAAACATGATAATGAATCCCACATACATACTGTGCCTGGGATAACAACCAAGACTTATACAATAATATCTGAGTACATGAGTTACAAGTACAACCCAAATGCCCCTGTAAACAGGAAAGGGCTCTGAAAATCTGACTGATACATGCAAACAAAAAGGCGCTGCAAGTCGCTGAGGCCGACATCATCAAATATATGGAGCTGCATCAAAGTCTGTAATGAAGAGGTCATCTGAGCATGTGGGGGGCTACCTATAGAGCCACCCCCTCATGACAGCAGAAAACATCTCATACACACCCGAGAATCACCGATATTAGCTGTTGCATCACTGAACCATCAAGTGTACGGATCTCGATCATGCTAAAAGGAGTTGGAGCTGAGAAACAATCAAATCAAAGGGCAATAAGGAGGCACTTTTCCTTATCTGAGGCACCGAACAAGAGTGTAAGTTGCAACCAAGGTACACCACCCTCTAGACCTATCTTCTGGAATGAATGATTTGATGTCAACAGAAGTAGGTCCGCCATAGGTGAGGCAATAAGGGATCCTCAACTAAGGCACAAGAGAAAATAGTAGAGCGACTGACAGACTGACACCAGGGATGATGATGAAATGGGGGATACTGACTAGCAGATGGATGACTTCCCTTGTTAGGAAATAAAGGGCATGGATGACCTGGCAGTGACTGACACAATATCATGAGGGATAGGGGACAGTGGGACTGAAGATCATAATGTGCGACACGAGAGAGGAACCAAGCAATGAAGGATGGAGGACTATAGCAGGATACAAAGGGACTCGGGATAGACTCCATGGATGCGATGATGACTCAACTCAGATGCCCTAAACAAGGGCGACTCGATGATGCTGCCACATAGAAAAGGTTCAATGGGGACCATAAAAACATGAGTACATGATGGTTACTCATGACAAAAATCAACACGAGCATGGAGAAGTATGAAGGCAAAGTGGTGCCCCAAGTACAGGTGTTGCAAGTGAAGAAATTCGATTTTGGGGAGTGGTGAAGTGACGCTTCATGGAAAAAATTTGTCCTAGTGAAGTATCAAATTACAAAAAACTAAAAGATACCCATTTGAGGGCTCGGTGATAGCTTTCCAATGGTGCAGACGGTTTGTCAAACTGAGCTACGGCTTGGCCGCAGCAGGCGAAAGAAAAATTAGGATTTTTCTTTTTAATAAGGAATTTTCCTTCCAAATTCACTCATTTGCATGTGGAGTTGTGGTGAATGTAGAGAGGAGAGTAGGCCCTAAATCTTGCGGTGATCATAGTGGACAAACCGACCATTCGAATCAATATACATCAGTTTCAGGTAAGAGGCCTAACACTACTCTTTCATTTCAGTGGATTGAAAGTTCATTTTAGGTCCCCAGAGCTCAAGAACAGACCCCTACTCTTATTCACAGCCAGGTTGCACTTTTTGGGGCAAAAAATACGACTTGGGTAGTAGGTTTTGGGCAAAAGCCTGCGACCTGTCCCAAGATTGGGCCTGAAAAGTACGACCTGACAAGGAGGGGTTTTTCTATGCTTTTTTTTTGCTAAGAACTGGGTTTTTTTGTTTGGATATAGTATTTCCTCTAAGTACACTAACAAATATGATGGTTTTGTGCATATATGGCAGAATTACGAATCAACTGGAGAGAAAGAGACCTGGGCACATTACGGTCGGAGATCCGGGAGGATCAGGGTGTCCATAGTGCATTGGCCAGGTTTGGGGTTCTAAAGTTTGTGGAGAACCCTTTGATGAGAGTTGGAGAGCCCTTATTGGCCTGGATTGTCAGTTATTGGGACCCAGACCATGAGGTATTTATAGTGCAGGGGCACCAAATCGAGTTGACAATCTAGAATATATATTTCTTGACTGGTCTCCCACCACTTGGGATGGTAAGGAATACTCAGCCACTGTTACCACGAGGGCAGAACATCATGGAGTTTGTAGAGCGCCATTGTCGTCTAGGTCTTCATGTCAAAGGGACATGGATACCCATCGGGGATCTAGAGAGGTTAGAGACCCGTGTTGTGGCTGTAGCGGTGTTGCGGATCCTGCGCACCCAGGCACTCCACCACATCACTAGAGGGAAGATGATTTTTGTGGAGAGTGTGTTGAGTGGGGCCTACTATGGGTGGGCCCAAATGATGTTGTCTTCGTTGAAACGACAGTTGTCACTATGCAAGCAGCAAGTGAACCATGACTGTGCATATGGTACAGTGTTGTGCTCACTCTTCTTTGAGAAGATATCGACACTTTGACCTCACATACAGCTCCAGGATGGTGGCCCGAGAGAGCCCGGGATGCACCGGTGGGGGCGACTACTATGTAGAGGAGGAGGTGGGGCAGTCGAACGGGTGTTCCAACCCGAGTTTTTTGCGCATTGGGATCAGATTCCATTATACATAGACGACTATCCCTATAGTGGGATGAGTTATCGTGGGGACCTGGATTTTCCACTGCCTCTTGGTCGAGTATGGTGGCCCAATGGTAAGTGAAAAATTGCTTATATTTTTATGTGCAATGTAAACCTTCAAAATATTGTATATGGTACTGATTCTTTCACTTTTGGTATGCAGATACAACATTAGCAAAACCGGCTGGGTATATGGGACGACCTACAGTATCAGGATCTGCATGACCTAGTGGATCGAGGGCGCCGCAAAATGAGGATGCAGCAACCCTCCTGGAGGACATCCGTCGTAGATGTGAGAGGCTTCTGACCGGTGTTTCAGAGCGCGGCTGGCAAGACTTAGAGGACCAGTACATAGAGCCATGTATTGGTCTACCCTCGGAGTGGCGAGGGGTCATGCGGTGCATGGAAATAACTGGATAGGGGATGCATGATCTAAGAGCTGTGGGAACAGAGCCATTGGCTTGGAATCCTCTAGATAGTGATTAATTGTGTAGGGGCAGGTGGTGCCCCCAATTTTGAATTTTTGTAACATGCTATGGGCATGACATATGTATCAGAGTTTATGAACTCTAAAACATTTTATACGACACATATTATGGATATGCATTGTTTTGATGGTTTTATGTTATTTTCTTATGTTAAATGCATGTGCTAAATGCCAATCTAGAATATGGTTTGCAATGTTATCTACATAGTGATTTTGTGCTCTAGGTACATGACTGAATGTAATTATTTCAAATTCACGCATCAAGATCTTCACTAGTAAATATCTTCTAAAAAGGATAGGATTATGCACACGATAGACACCATTCAATTACATGACAAAAAGCAGGGAATCTAAAGGAACATGAACGTGGAGGATGCAACGTGAAAGGGCGTCAGCTAATAAACCTTTCACTGCATCATATTCGGCCTTATTATTGGTAGTAGTACCAATGCATACACCATTCGAGAGAACAAGCGAATGCAAGGGGGTAAAGATGGCCCAACCTACCAAGGCTAGATTATAGGAGTAGCGACTTGCACCATTGGCATAATCGATATAAGGTGTGGACGGGAGGTCCATCTGAAAGGTTCCACAAGACAATAAATGGGAGGATGATGAACAATGCTGGCAACCTGAGCACAAAGTAGAAATCGAACGCACACTGGGAGTGTTCTGGGTAGGATGTCTACTACTCACACGTCGACGGTGAGGTGGAGTGTGGGAGCTACTAGCTTGTGCTCAGGCTACGAAGGTCACCATAGACACGGATGGTGCCATCCTTCTTATGGGCGGGAAAGATGAAGTTAGGGGTGGACAAGGCTTCCATGATGTCATCATCACAGGAGAAGATGGAGTGACTGGAGGAAGGGAGACCACATGATGCGGTGAAGTTACCTGACACCTCATCATGAGAGGAAAGGTTCACATGCGCATCGTCATGGGGGATGACAGAAGAACAAGAAGATAAGGGATCTACTGATGTTGAGCCTAGGGTGATCGTTGAAGGGAGGTCAAGCGAAACAACAGCGGAAGATGCAGAGGGAACTTCCACTGAGGGTCTTATGGATGATGATAGGTAGAGGATGGTGGCCACACGCTTCGTCATCTTGACATCAAGAGGGGGAATGTCAATGGGAGCGAGTAAATCCTCAAGCTGACCTGTAGCATATTTCACAAGGACGGGAGAGGCAGATTGGTTTTGTTCAACCTTGTACTCTCGAACTACCTCTAAAGAGGTGTGGTAATAAGTAAGGTAGGGAAAATGGTGGGAATAATGGCCATGGAGATCACACAAAGCATAACATTGATTAGTGTGAATAATTTTAGGGTTCTTAGCTGTCATCGAGGAAGAAACGGAGGCTTCATGGACCGTAGACTCAGGGAATGCAACATTAACCATGGGCTTGATACGGGGCAGTTCAGGACAGTTATGGGTGGCATGGTTGACGACATCACACAAAGCACAAGGCTTTGGAGGCAGAGAAGGATTAGGGTCAGTCAGGGTAGCTTTGTCTTTTGATGCCCTCTTACGAGCTTTTCCCTTCTTCCCCGAAGCGGTCACAATAGGAGGTGGTTTCTGTTGAGGTGGCTGAGACACTGTAGCAGCAGGAGAAGTCATGGGGACCGGTTGAACCGAGGTCAAAGCAATATAAGGTTTGGGTTGACCAGGCGGGGTAGCGGGTAGGGGATCAAGGTACCAGACGGGATTCCCAAGGGTCAGGTTAGGAAGAGAGAGGGTAGCCATGATGGGTACCATGTACACTCTTTGGGGGGGAGCTAGGAATGGTATCTAACCGAAGGGGTAATGGCCAGGTGGGACAACTCCTAAATGGTTAAGGTCTGGAGGAACCATTCCAAGAGGGTAAAGAGGCTTATGGATACTAGCTGTAGGTGAAAGGCTAGGAGGAGGAGGTCCAGAAGGCTGAATCGAAGGGCTAGGAGTAAGTTGCGGAGGGCAAGGAGGTTGTTGACTAGCCGAAGCAGGTCGCTTAAGGGCAGCCCGAGATGATTGCATCATGCAAGCATTCAATGAGCTGGGATCAAAGACAAGAGGAGGAATACCAGGGAATGTACCAAGCAATGATGAATCTTTCTAGACTCCGAGTGAGACACTGGTCAAAGGAACAATGGTTTTCTTATTGTCCATTGAAGAGATGATGGACTCAGGGGAGGTTTGAGACTTCGGTTCGTAATATGTCAGTTGGTCAATGGTGACTATCTTTCCATTATGAGGGAAGGAAATCTTACAGTGAACCGCAGATGGGATATCAGACATCAAATAAGTGTAGCTATGACCCAATAGAATGTTGCATCTAAGGGGGCATCTGTGACTTCTACATCAACGCAAACAGTCTTGCCCGCAAGAGAAATAGGACAGCTGCGGAATAGGCCAATGGGCTGGGAGGCATGGCCATCCCACGCTCGGAGAGTGATCGTCTAAGGAGCCAACTTAGGTGATCTGAGTTGCTTCCAAACTGAAGCGGACATCACACAGGTGGATTCCCCCTCATCAATGATGCACCGTGAAACGTTGGCGTTCCAGATTTTGACTGGAATTTGGAAGGTGATGGAAGCAAGGAGAGGAGGAGGTTCTGACTAGTCAACATCAGAGACAATCAATCGATCATCGGAAGGATCTACAGCACCCATGGCATATAGTATATATTTTCGTTGTGAAGGGCACGACTCGACGAGTTCCAGCGTTGAAATGGCAGCAAGATATTGCGCCAAATCATCTACTATGCTATATGAATGGGCAGCTTTTCCAGAAGTAGTATTTCGTCGTAGTGGTCCTTTAGGGATCTTGGTATGAACCTCCGCCTTAGGTTTAGGGATCTGCAAGGGACCATTAGGTGTCAAAAGAGGCTTTGTAGGGACCAAAGGAGGTGGCTCGGGGACAGACGTAGCGGGAGGCTTGTTGTACTGACGGGACCGAGTCTGAAGATTGATGTCTACGGTTAGAGGTTGATCAGAATTCATCAAGAGAATCTAGTAATCGAGGGTACCAGATGGAAGAGGTTGAGTGGCCATCTAACCTTCAGGTGGTTTGGTAGCCACAAATCCTTGTTGAGGGAAAGGATTGGTAAACACAGTCGGTTGACTAGGCACAGCACTGGGAGGGACAGAAGGAGAGGCTTGTTGTCCTCGCAATGTTGCTTGAGACTCCCATATCTTCTTCATCTGTGGTAGAAGAGGACAATCATGTGTGTAATGACCATAAACACCACAACAAGAACAAGGCTTGTTCTTGCGAACAGGCCTATCCTGCTTGGGCTAAGTGCCTTGTTGTTGGTTAGCAGTGTTAGGAGCATTATGTTGAGGATTAGATCCAGAATTACCGGGAGAAGATTAATTTTGAGTGCCTTTCCTCTTCTTTTTGGAAGGAGGAGGATTAGTTGCACCCTGTTGTGCATACACCTGCCCCTAAGGGGGCGGTGGATGCTGTTGCAAGGGTTGAGAATGCAAGGGAGGTGGAGGTGCTAATTCTAGAGGATCTGGAGCACCAGGCTGCGCATACGGATAATAAGGAGGTCTGGTAACAGTGTGGTAAACATGAGGTTGGGAAAAAGGAGGAGGCATGTCGTATCCTGGATACATGCTACCGAGAGGGGGAAAAGTGCAGGAGGTGCTGGCCCCCCCTGAGGAAAACCATATCCCATGGGAGGTTGAGCGTATGGATGAGAGAGAGCTCCAAAAACATCGTTGGCAGCATGATATGCCCCCGGTTTGTTGGCACCACTAGGTCTAGGAAGATCAATTAGAACAGTATAAACATAACCCGACTGAGCATAGATCAGGTTATATTTTAATGAAATTTGGAGAGCAGCTTCTTTGGTTTGAGGGAAATGCGACGGGACATCTTTGCCGATAGCAGGCAGGAGAGATATAAGGAACCAGTCCATGTAGACACGATCTTAGAAGGTAGGGGCTCAACATAGGCTCTTTCTTCTCTGACATTCCTGGACATGATCGGATAGGCGAGTCGCAGACGATTGACGGAAAGAAGTCAAAATTTTGGTACCAGTGTCATAACAAAGAGGAAGTTGGAAATAAGACAGAAAATCCCGAGCAAGAGTCGCAAAGGTGGTATGAGAGGATGAGACCTGATCAACATACCACTTAGAAGCTTCACCTGTAAGCGTATGTTGGAACAACCAAAGACGAACAGAGTCATCGGTGATGGAGTTAGATGAACACCGCATGTGGAAAGATCAAACATGATTTGTAGGATCTTCTCCAGCAAGGCCTTCAAACTTGGGGATGTCGGAAGGGAGCTTGGTCGGAATAGCAAGCGAACTAGCATCATGGTGTATAGGGTCATTGATCAACTGGTTAAAATCAGGAAGACTGAGGCCTGGCATATATTGGAGCAAGGGAGTAGCCAGAATAGTTCCTGTTGCGGTCCCACTAGTAGTATTCCAGGCATTAGGGCTGGGGCCACCACCAGCGTTAGGCCCTGAACCAGACATGGTGAAGGTGATAGGAGGAGAACTGGGGGCGAAACTAGAAGGAGAACCCAATGAACCAAAAGAGGAGTCATAGTGCGGACTTGGTGGAGGACTAACTCGAATCCTATGCAGAGGAGTAAGTCTTCCTACCGGAAACTGAGGATGAAGGCCAAGAAGTTTCCGGGATAAACGCCTTGGTGGCACAATGATGACGACATAAACACGACACAAGGGGAAGAGAGACCAACAAGGGTAGAAAGGTGTAGGATCAACTGATTACAATGTCGAAACAAGGGCATAGAGGTGCAGGATCAATTGATTTCAATGTTAAATTCTTTGCTTGGAAGTGTTAACTAGGCTCTTCTTCACTTATGGTGTGTGTGTAAAAGTGTGTATATTTTAATTTTTAAACCAAGACATTTATAGAGAAAAATAAAATGTGTGATGTATAACTGTAAATAAACCTGCAGATAACAGTATATGACACTAAAATAACAGTTAATAAACAGCTAATAAAGAAATAATCTATACCCAAGGAGGCGGGCCTCTCAATAAGTAGTCTGTAGCTTGGAAAAAAAACTAGTCAAAACACACTGAAATAGCCAATAGATCTAAGGTCGAGAGGGATAGGGACCTAAAGGTCAAATCCACTGGAAATTGGTGCAGAAAAATAGCAACAAATCAGAGGAAAGATTGTTGTGAATGAGGTGGTGAAAGGCTATATCCTAGAGGGAAGTGGAGGGGACCCTAGAGGAAAACCCAAACAAAACTAAATGAGGTGATTTGGATGGATAAATAGCCAATCAGAAGTGCATCTGAAGGTGAGGTATCAGATCTGAAAAATGGTTGAACACTCTAAAAATTTCAAACAACCTGCAGCAGCTAAAACTCTTCCACAAAGTTTGGAGGGTACTAAAGCCCTAGGGGGCTAGGTTCTGACTTACATGAGTAAAACATAACAAGTATAGGTCCAAAAAGGGCGAATACAGAGGTCAGAAAACCATGAATAGAAGCCCATAAAAACCCAGAAAAATTTCATAAAAACTCCCGCAGAAATTCCAAGCCACAGTTTCTGACTCATCCTGAAGCTCCAGGTTGCAGGTTTAGGGCCAAAAAGTGCGACCTGCACTTCTAGCACTCTTAGGAGTAGGTTTTAGCAGAATGTGTCATCTCAGTTGCGATTGATGTCGGTCACCTATGCAATAGGTCCGAAAACGCACAGAAGTTATAATTTTTAATGTTTTAGGGCTTTCTAGGTTAAAAACAACATCAAGAAAAGCAAAACAAGAAGCTGAAGAGAAATTGTAGGGTTTGAAGCAACTGGATATGAAGGGACTGAAAAATGATAGCGGTCGTAATCATAAACCCGTGTGGAGTCGCCAGTTGTTAGTATGAATCTTAATTGCAAGTGTACGAAAAGAGACCACTTTAGCTATGCATAACAAACAACCCTAACAACAAATATGGTTGTCAATATCTTCAGATCTGCAATTAGTTGATCAAGATAAATGCTGCAAAAATCTAGATCTGTGCATCAAAATAAATTAAGTAGTAAATAAAAATGAGATTTACTCCATGCATCCAATAGACAAGACAAGAATATGTTGAATGAATTCTATATTAAGGGCACCTAAGAGGAAAACATAGAAGGATGTTACTAGTTCTCCTCAATGGAATGGGTTCTTGTAAGTCCTCAGCACTTCAGATCTAAAATTCCTCTCTCTTCATGGTGTAGAAAACCCAGACAAAAATGGAACTCAAAGGGAGCTCACAAGAAAAAGATAGAAAAATATGACAATGATGGTGGATCAAAGTCAGAACAAAAGTATATATCCAGAGTGATCTTTAGGCAACAAAAGGTAGTGAATGAATGGAAAAACCCTTCTATTTATAACAAAATATTGAGTTAGTCTAGATATTGGTGCATAATTAAAATATTATTAACCAATTCTAGATCCAAATTTTATGTAATATTTTATTATATTTGTTGGAGGGAAAAAGAATTTGACTTGGGTCAAACCCCTTTATTTATAAATAATAAATAAATAAATGATTTATTTATTATTTTAAGGATGTGGTTGAGTAATAATTAAATAAATAATGATTTATTTAACTATTTATGAGTGATTTAGTCAAATTTAACAACCAATATTATTTAAATAAGGTTTAAATAATTATTCCTAGAAAATAATAAGATAAATAATAATTTATCTAATTAATTTTCTTGTTTTGGGTTAAATATGACCAGGAATATTAATTAAACTGATGTTTAACTAATTATTCCTTGAGGAAAATCAAACAAATGTGGATTTATTTAATATTTCCTCATGGGGTTTCCTATTTAGACCATAAACAACTTAATAAAGGTGGTTTACTAAGTTATTTTTCATAGTGAAGGCCATTTTACTTAGTGTAAAATTAGTCTTACATGGTGTACTTAGGTCCATCTAATAGTAATAGGTTAGATGACCAAAAAATGGTGTAACACTCCTGTTGAAGATGTGGAGCATACACCCCTAGCTGATGTAGATTACAAGATAACAGATCCAGTGATAGAATTCAATCTACTAGATCTCCACTACTGGAGTCTAGAAAAATCATTAGATCAAGGAGATGAATTTCATATTTGGGAGTCAAATCTACCCAAATATGGAGTCCCACATACCCATCAATGTCCAGAAGTCATTAGGTTGTGTCAAACCTATTATTTACATGACCAAAGAGTTGTGGTTGATGTTAATAAAGAAGTATTGTTCACTATAACTGCAGAGTCTATAAACATGATGCTTCAGCTAAAAATGGATCCCAATGCAGTCCCATTATCAATAGAAGCACTAACAAAGCTCTATATTCAATTAAACTTTCCTAAGAGATTTCAGATTTTCCAAAATTTCATGCCTGCATATGTTGAAATCCCAAAGATAAACCCTCCTTATTCTACTTCCAAATTTCCTGAAGGGTCAAGGCATGTTATTTCTATGTTATCCTTTATCCTAAGTTATTTCACTGATGAGCACACTGATGAGTCTATTCTAGGCTTTCTATACACTTTTGTGCCATGTCAACCTCCTTCTGTCATCTATAACTATGTTGAATACATAGCTGATAATATCCATGATCAACTTGTGAAATTTCCCACTAAACGAGTTTTCAGATATTCATCCTTCCTCTTTCACATGTTCCTTTATTTCCAAGCAGAAAAATTCCCTATAAACCTTCAGAAATTGGATGTAGAAGGGAATTCACTATCAGTCATCTTTTGGACATATCTAATCAGAAAAGAATCAACAGAATTCACTTATGTGGATTTTATAGATTTTTTTAATTCATCCATTGATAAACATGCTGACAAACAGTGTACAACCCAGAATCAGTGATGAGATAAAGAAAGTGTTACAACTATCAAAACAAAGTAGAACTAGAGATTGCTACCTTTACCAAAATCATACAGTGATTAGAGTTTTTGGGTCAAATCTTTTACCCTATAAACTACCAAAATACTTGCCAATGACAGTCTTTGCCTTAGAATACATAAGGAAAATTCTAAATTCAGATTCTATTAACTTCTTGGCTGCCAAAAAGAAGACTAAATTTAAGTTGAAGAACCAGGTAGGACCTTTCATTTGCAATCATAGGGATGCAGGTACATAGGCAACAAAACAGTTGTTGGAATAAAAAATTGAAGAAATTTTCTTATGGAATTATGATCCTCATGGAATTCTAAGTAAAATGATTTTAAAATGAAAATTGACCCCTTATATCCATGATAAAAGGCCAGAGATTGAACAGTTTGCTAATCAAACAGCTTGGCTAGAAAATACCTTGATAGAAGCAGTAAAACAGGGTGATACTAGTCACACCTTGAAAACTGTAAATCAAGAAGATAAAGCTACTAAAAGAATCAGAGAAGAAGGTACCTACATTGCTGAAACAACAACAGAGACTAGGTTTAAACTTAGATATAACAAGAATCCTAACCTTAATCCAGTAAATAAGGAAAAGGAAACAATTGAAGTGCTAGATGAAGAAAACACAGAGAAGAACACAGATGCTGCTACAGTTATTGTGAATGAGCAAGAAAAGGACACTCCAAACACTTAGATGGTTGAAAGACAACAAAATATGGAGGCATCCTCATCATAGCAAGTAGAGAATACAAGTTTGGATATCAAAGAGAAATACAAGGAAATCAAGGCTAAGAATGAAGAATTAAAAAATGAGATTTATTAAAAGTATCTAAAGCAAACTCTAGGAAGTCAAAACAGATTATTATAGGCATTTGATTGCACCAACAAGAAATTTCTTATGACAATACTATAGCCAACAGTGCCTAAGCCTACAAAAATAGCAAAATACAAGAAAGTTGACTTGGAAGTACCATTTGATAGCATTCATCCTTTAGATCAAATTGAGTTTCATAAGAAGAGCTCTGAAATGCTCTATTCTACCATGACTACCAAGGAAATGAGTGCCCAGAAGCTTAAGAACACTATAACCAATTTGAGAGATCAAATGAGGATTGAAAAATCTTCCTCTCTTATCAAGGACACTAGAATCAACTCCTTAGAAGAATTGGTAATTGAAGTAGGGTATGACCCAGCAAATGTAAAGGCTGCAGAAGAGATGATAAAGAAGAAAAATGATGACATAACAGCACTTAGAAAACAATTGAAGCTTCCTCCAATAGAACATCCACAGACTAAAGAGGTTCTGCAAGTGGCAAATCAGAAAGATGAGATGATGAGTCACATTCTCCAAATGATAGCACAGATTAAGGAAATGGAGATAGAAATGGACAAGCTTTTCCAAGAGAAAGAAGCAACAAAAACTCAGAGTGCTCCTCCCAAAATCATCCCAATGGTAACTACAGCAGTTCCATCAACATTAACAGAGGAATTAACACCAAAAGCCCCATTGGCAACAGTTGTGCCAGTGACATCTTCCACTACCTCTGCTACATAATCATCTACATCAGCAGTGCAGCAAACATATGAAGCTAGCAAGCTTATTAAAGCTATGAAAGATATGTCTATACAGAGTAATGATATCAACAGGTTGAAAGAACAAATTAAAAACTTGGAAGATGCTAAGAAATTAGCCCAAATCAATGCTAAAAATGATGAATAGAAAGCCAAAAGGGAAACTAAAGAGTTGAAGAAAGTTGAAGCGGAGTTAACTTTGAAGGAATTAATGACTTTCATAAAAAATCATTTGTGGTCCAAGATCATTGAGTCAATCAATGATACTTGGCCTTCCATTCAAGTCATTTATGAATAGAAAGACTTGGTTAAATTAACCAAAGAAGAAATTGTGAATACAAAGGAAGACCTTGGTGCCAAACCTGAAGAGGCCCAAGAAATAATCAAGTTTCTCAACACCATGAAAAAACAAGAATTAGATGAGATAGGAATAACTGATAGAACTGACACAATTCTTGAGGTGAGAAAAGTAACTACAAAGAAAAAATTGATGAAGCAGTTTGAAGATAAGTGCCAAAACATGGATTTTGAAATAACTAAATTTATGGTAAAGTTTGATATATTTAGGTAGAAAATATTGCCAAACATTCTTGTTCTAAATGAAAAATTAATGAAGCAAGAGAATTACAACAAGAAAATCAGAGATTTTGCCAAAGAACAAGTAAATAAGGCAGATTGGCAAGGAATACCTATAGGAAAAGTGTTGCACAAAAGAATTGAAGACTTGTTTTATTTACAACATGAGATAAAACATCTCTTTGTGGTCAAACCAACCTTTGTTAGGTACATAGAGGCTAATGAAAACTACAGGAAACTCACCAAGATCAAATTACCTAATGAAGAATTTTGGCAGAAACTTATTGATTTGTTGTAAAAGATAGTTTTACAATGGAAGAGGATAGATTACATATTGTTGTTTTTACATAGTAAAAACAAAATTTACAGCAGTGTAACTATCCTTAAGCAGATGAAACACCGGTCATAAGCCTCGCACATCTACGACGGATGTCCTCCAGGAGGGCAACTGCATCCTCATTTTGCGGACCCCTCGACCCACCAGGTGCTGCAGCTCTTGATACTACGAGCTACCCCATATACCCGTCTAGTTTCACTGGTGTTGAATCTGCATACCAAAAGTGAATGAATCATTACTATATACAATATTCTAAAACTTTAAAATGCACATAAAAGATTAGCAACTTGCCACTTACCATCGGGTTCCCATGCTTGACCTGGCGGTAGTGGCAAGTCTGGGTCCCCATGATAACTCATCCCACTATAGGGATAGTCGTCTATGTACAGTGGCATCTAATCCCAATGAGAAAAAACAAACTCGGGTCAGAACACCCATCTGACTGCCCCACCTCCCACTTTACACAATATCCGCCCCCAACGGCGCATCCTGGGCTCTCTTAGGCCCCCATCTTGGATCTGTATGCGAGGCCAAAGTGTCGGGATCTTCTCAAAGAAGAGTGAGCACAACACTATGCCATATGGACAATCGTGGTTCACTTGCCACTTTCATAGCGACAACTATCGTTTCAATGATGACAGCATCATTTGGGCCCACCCATAGTAGGTCCCACTCAACACACTCTCAACAAGCATCATCTGACCCCCAGTGATGTGATGGAATTCCTGGTTGCCCAAGATCCACAGCACCGTTGTCGACACAGCACAGGTCTCTAGCCACTCTAGATCCGTGATTGATATCCGTGTCTCCTTCACATGGAGACCCAGTCGACAATGGAGCTCCACAAACTCCATAATGTTTCGTCGTCGTGGTAACATTGGTTGCGTATTTCCCACCATCCCAAGTAGCAGGAGACCAGTCAAAAAATATATATCCTATACATTCAACTCAATCTACTGCCCCTGCACTATAAATATCTCATGATCCGGATCCCAATAGCTGACAATCTGGGCCAACAAGGGCTCTCCAACTCTCATAAAAGGGTTCTTCACAAACTTTAGGACCCCAAACCTAGCCAATGCAGTACGGCCACCATGATCCTTTCAGATCTCTGACCATAATATATTGAGGTCTCTCTCTCTAGTTGATCCTCAACTCTACCATGTCTACAAAAAACCATCATATTTGTGTGTACAAAAAGGAAATACTGCATTCAACCATAAAAACCCATCTCTCAGCTAGGAAACAACACCAAAATTTGTCTCTCTGAATAGGTTGCACTTTTGAGGAAATTCCTGGGACAAGTCGTATTTTTCTGCCCAAAACCTGCTACCTAGGTCACAAATATTGCCCCAAAAAGTGCGACCTGGTATAAAGAAGAGCAGGGGTATGTTCCTGAGCTTTGGGTGCCTAAACTGAACTTTCAATCCACTAAAATGAAAGAGTAGGGTTATGCCTCTTACCTGCAACTGGCGGATCTCGATTCCAATGGTTGGTTTGTTTGCTATGATCACCGCCAGATTTAGGGCATTTTCTCCTCTCTACATTCACCACAGCTACACTTGCAAATGAATCGAATTGGATGGAAAATG
Source organism: Pinus albicaulis (assembly GCA_034641835.2). NCBI lineage: Eukaryota > Viridiplantae > Streptophyta > Pinopsida > Pinales > Pinaceae > Pinus > Pinus albicaulis. The sequence continues at coordinate 1,283,251,303 of CM076572.1, forward strand.
CTTTATTAAAAGAGAAACCCTAGATTTTTCTTGCACTAGCTACGACCAAACCGTAGCTCGATTTGAAAAACTGTCAGCACCGTTGGAAAGCTCTCACCAAGCTCTCAAATGGGTATCCTTTGGTTTTTTGTGATTTTATACTTCAACCGGACACATTTTTTCCAAGAAGGGTCACTTCACCACTCCTCAAAATTGAATTTCTTCACTTGCAACACTTGTACTTGGGGCACCAATTTTCCTTCATACTTTTCCATGCTCGTTTTGATTTTCTTCATGAGTAACCATATTGTACTCATTTTTTATGGTCCCCACCGACTCTGTTTTGTGTGGAAGCATCATCGAGTCACCCTTGTTAGAGCATCTGAGTTGAGTCATCATCGCATTCATGGAGTCCATCTCGAGCCCCTTTGTATCCTATTATATTCCTTAATCCTTCATTTCTTTGTTCCTCTCTTGTGTCACACATTTTGGCCTTCAGTCATATTGTCCCCTCTCCCCTATGGTGTCGAGTCAGTAGCTGCCAGGTCATCCATGCCCTTTATGCTCTAACAAAGGAAGTCATCAGCCCGCTACTCAGTACCCCCCATTCCTCCATTATACCTAGTGTTAGTCTATCAGTCGCTCTACTATTTTCTTTCGTGCCTTAGTTGAGGATCCCTTATTGCCTCACCTATGGTGGACCTCCTTCTGTCGACATCATCTTATTCATTCCAAAAGACAGGTCTATACGGCGATGTACCTTGGTTCCAACTTCCACTCTTGTTTGGTGCCTCACATCAGGCAAAGGGACTCTTTATTGCCCTTTTACTTGATTTTTTCTTAGCTCCACCTCCTTATGGCATGATCGAGATTCGTATACTTGTTGGTTCAGTGATGCAGCAGATTGTACCGATGATTCTCGGGTGTGTGTGAGATGTTTCAGACCTCATGAGGGGGTGGCACTTTAGGTAGCCCCCCACATACCCGGATGACCTCTCTACTATAGCCTTGGATGCAGCTCCATAGATTTTATGGTTCCGACCTCAGCCCTTTACAGCGCCTCTTCAGTTTGCATGTATCATTCAGATTTTCAGAGCCCTTTCATGTTTTACAGGGCCTCTATGGTTGTACTTATATCTCAAGTACTCATATATTATTGTCTAAGTCTTATCTATTTTCCCAGGCACAATATGTATGTGGGATCCATTATCATGTCTTTATCTAGCCCATGTTTATGCTAGCATGTACTATATAGTTCAGTTCCTTGTTTATTGGATGCATTATTCTTTGTACTTTGTTACCTCGGCGGACATAGGTATGCCTCCCCTGCCTCATGTAGAACAGGTAATCACTCATAAAAGAGACTTGTCACACCTGTAAGTCTCACCTTCTTAGGGTCTTGTCCTCTCACGCTTTATTCTACCTTATATTTCTCTCCCTCTAACTCCCCCTTCGGTGTCTAGTGATTAAGTTCTTACAACGTACTTCGGTCATACGATTGGCTCCTAACGCTCGCACGCTGGGGGGCAATCTGTCACACCAATTTTTGGTCATCTAACTTGTTACTATTATGTGGACCAAAGTACACCATGTAAGACAAATTTTACCCGAGTAAAATTTCTTTCACTATGAAAAATAACTTAGTAATCCATAATTTATTAAGTTCTTTATGGTCTAAACATGAAACCCCATCAAGAATAATTGAATAAATCCTTATTTGTTTGATTTTCCTCAAGGGATAATTAATTAAACAACAATTTAATTAATATTCCTAGTCATATTTAACCCAAAACAAGAAAATTAATTAGATAAATCACTATTTATCTTATTCTTTTCTAGGAATAATTATTTAAAACATTGTTTAAATAATATTCCTTGTTAAATTTGACTAAATCATTTATAAATAATTTAATAAGCCATTATTTATTTAATTATTACTCAACTATATTCTTAAAATAATAAATAAATAATTTATTATTTATTATTTATAAATAAAGGGATTTGACCAAATTAAAATTCTTTTTCCCTCCAACAAAAATAATAAAATATTCCATAAAAGTTGGATCTAGATTTGGTTAATAATATTTTAATTATGCACCAATATCTATACTAACTCAATATTTTGTTATAAATAGAAGATTTTTTCCATTCATTCACTACCTTTTGTTGGCTAAATATCACTCTGAATCTATACTTTTGGTCTGACTTAGATTCTCCATCATTGTCATATTTTTCTATCTTTTTGCTTGTGAGCTCCTCTTGAGTTTCATTTTTGTCTGGGTTTTCTACACCATCAAGAGAGAGATATCTTAGATCTGAAGCACTGAGGACATACAATAACCCATCCCATTGAGGGGGACTGGTAACATATTTCTATGTTCCCTTCCCAGGTGTCATAAATACAAAATTCTTTAAAAATATTCTTGTGTAGTTTTCTATTGGATGCATGGAGTAACTCTGGCTTTTATTTGTTGTTTAATGTATTTAACTACATATATCTGTATTTTGTAGCATTTATTCTATTCAACTAACTGGAGACCTAAGGAAATTGACAGTCATCTTTGATGTTAGGGTTGTTTGTTATGCACAGCTAAAGTGAGATTTTTTCGTACGATTGCGATTAGAATTCACACTAACAACACAGATTTTTTTATTTATTTTTATCATAAATATTATGTAGGTCCACTTTGAAAATAGATGAAATGAGGCATGTAGGGCTTTGTGCAGAGTTTTGTGGGACCAGTTTGAAAATATATGAAAAGTGTTCCACAAGGGTTTGAAGTTTGGGGCCTTCAGTGGCAAGTGTTGGCTTACTAATTTAGGGAGTGGTGGCTTCCTTTAGGTGGTGGCCTAAGAAAATATTGGAAGTTGGGACATGTAGTGGGTTTGGGCCTACATAGTTGTGGAAGTGGTGGCTTCCATCAGGTAGTGGCCCGAAGTGGGTGTTTTCTTGTGTACATCGCAAGTGAAGGCTTTCACACTAATTGTGGCTAGTGAATGATGTAAAATAAGATTTTAAATAATTAAAAATAAGAAGAGGTTAATTATTTGGTGGTTTTTCTCCCGGAAGGGTTTCCACCTAATATCTAGTATCCTCATGTGTTGATGATGGTTTATGTGTTTATCATGTGTATTAATGATCTCATGCATTATTGTTCATTTTTTAATGTTCTATGACATGTTTGGTATTGTTGATTATATTGGTGTTGTTAATTAATGTTTAGATAATTTTTGAATTGAAGCGGAGTAAGAAAACAAAGTTCTCTGATATATATGATGTTGGTGTGTGATAATAGAGCGTACATACATGTGTTTCCTTTAGAAAAGTTGCATATATATTTATAAGCAAGTTAAAAGGTAAAGAGTTGGAATTGATTATCCATACTACGCAATACATATTCACCCCCCCTCCCCCTCCTTAGTATTGGAAAGCTACCAACAATTGGTATCAAAGATGGTGCTTTCAAGTGCAGCTTAACCGTTGGAAGGAAGATATGATTAAAAAAAAAATATGATGGACCATCAAGGTGTGCCTTTATCTAGTGCTGCAAACTACCAGGTTTAGACAGAAAAGGTGAAGACCAAGTTGATCACTTGTGGATATGATGTCTAGAAACTAGTGTGTGAAGGATATGGAAAAGACCCCCTCTCATAAAAAGTGCAACAATAGAATTCCCAAGAGAAGTGTGTGATCTACAACAATCTTCATAATGCATATCTTGAGAAGATAACGTATTTGACATATAAAAAGGAAATATGGGACAAATTGTAGGTCTTATATGGAGGAGACAATAGAGGCAACAATGGAGAGATCAAGAAGAAGAGTTAAAAGAAGAAAACAAATAAGATCTCTCAAAAGAATGAGTATCGGTCTGATGAGATTCATCTCTTGATGTGAATGGTTTAACGAATCATCAAGAGGATAAATCAAAAGATGAAGGCACAAGAAAACCAGATGTGATGTAGCATAATAGATCTAAAGGTGAGCCACCCATCTACCAAGATGATGGTGAGTTACTTCTAAACTATGCATTACATAGTTTTGATGGCATACATTCAAATTTGAACAGTAAAAGATGATGATATAATGGTCCTTAAAGATGAAATTGATTCAACCATGGTTGTAGTAGATAAGTTAATTGTTCAAATAGAGAGGTTGAAAAATGTGTATAGATATCAAGAAAATTTAATACCTATTTTTTGTGAGAAGGAGAATGGGCTTAAGGAGGAAGTCAGCATCATGAAGACCCAGTTACAAGAAGAAAAAAGGATTGAAGATGTGATGAGTAAACAACTAAAATAAAGAGATAGATGAGTTGAAAAAATAGAAGCCAAATTCGTCTTAGTGTGGAAGGAGCTTGAAAAGAAGGAAAATCAACTAAAGTTGGAGAAGAGCACCAAGATTTTGGACAACATTCTTAGCAGCGAAAGATCTCACATGAATAAATTTGGTATTAGCTTTCACAAGGGAGAATCTAGCTCATAGGCACATGTAAACAATAATGCAACATCTAAGAAAACTATAGCAAATAATGGAAATAAGTTGAGTAGCAAAATAGGAAGGAAAAAGTAGAACTGGTAGCCAAGAAATGAACCCAAAAATGTGCCTTTGCCAAGAATATCATTCACTCATAGAGAGGATTTGGAATATTTTAAAGGAGAAGCAATGACCCTTGTGATCCTTTGATGAATGAAGTTAAGTGTTGCATCTTTCATAATTTTGGACATGTTGCAACCAACTATAGAAGTATATTGTACATATATAAAGAGCTAAGAATTAAAAAGTATGGGAAACATACGAGATCAACAACCTTTACGTATACAAGTTCATTTCATGGTTAGTATTTTTCATGTAACCTATTTGGCCATAAGACAGTTGATTTCAATTTTCATGCATGGAATGGAAGCATGATCAAGGAAAAGTTGAGATCTATTGTGAATAGAGGGTTTGATCCTCTTGCCTCATATCCTGGTCATGTGAGATGATACACTTATGACAACCTTGGTCACATGGATGAAAATTGTAAGTTGTTCATTTTTTCAAGGAAAAGTGGACAAAAGTAAAAAATCATCCAGAGTAGGCCTAGTAGGAAGCTATAAGACAATGCACATATTAGGAAGTAGCCTACTAGAGTGTGGAAGATGAAAGAGGATCAAAAAATGAAGTGTGGTATTGTTTTATGCACACTTGAGGAAGATGATGATAGATGGTACATAGACAGCAGATGTTCCCATCATATGCCAGTGGACAAGAACAAATTATTAGACCTAAAGAAAACCAAAGATGGTCGTGTCATTCTTAGAGACAATTCTATAGAAAAAGTATTGGGGAATGGTAAGACCAATCTTGGTGATAAGAAGACAAATGCAATTGATGTATTGTTGGTTGAATGACTGAAGAATAACATTTTGAGTGTGAGCTAAGTGGTTGATGGAGGTAAGGAAGTGATATTCAACTCCAAAGGTTACAACATTTGGAAAGAAGAGTCAAAGATGTTGATAGTGAGATGAGTTAGAAATACATGAAATGTGTTTGTGTTTAAGCGAAGAGAAAGCAGGAATAAGAGATTGTCTTCAATATCTTCCTCTTCATATCTTGAGTAGGATAAGATAGACCCCACTATAGTTTATTACTCTTAGTTATATTCATAAATTATTGCAGAAGAGCATGTGAGGCATGCATGGTCGTAGGGGGAGCATATGGAAGCAACATGAGTGCGTAAAGAAAATTTGCAGCAAAAACATGGTGTGACTAAGAGCCTAAAAGCATAGTCAAGTCCCCATGATCAACAAGAAGTTGGAGAAATGAATGAGCTGAGGGAGAGCTATGGCAGTTTGGGTCTAAGTGAAAAACATGAATTTCAAAATCGATGCACTATTTGCATAAAGGAAAAGTGGGCATATATGATATTTTATCCTAAAAAAATGTGTATTTTATTCCTGTAATAACAATGGTTTGAAATTTTATATCATTTTTTCCATTTTTCTTTCGATTTGGTAACAAATGTACATGTTGTAGCCATTAGACGAAGAACATTTGATTCAACCATGTATTTTCATGTCACTTAGTATGTTGGTTGGTAGCTTTGGTTTGGAAGGAGAAACTTCTTGCATGTTGCAAGATGGATAAAGAAGAATATAATTTTTTTTGAGAAATAGTCATGACGAGTAAATCCTTTCAAGGGGAGAGTACTCCAAGTAATGGAGGTGAAGGTTTTAATTTTGATTGATTTCATTTTATATTGGTAGCAAATGTATGCATTCATCCTTGATTGTAAATAACAATTGGTACCTTTTTTTTATCAATTGATATAGCCCTATAGTACCAATTTTTATCCCTGTAACATATGGTAAAGGATCGTGGCCGAAACCCTAACAAATGATGTAAGTACCATGCCCCTCTACGCCTAGCCGCTAGCTACTGCAAGCTCTTCCATCGCATACCTGTCATAGTAGACCTGTTGATCTCTTTGACTACTCCCTCAATGGAGTAGAATGGAGACCTGAAGGCTCCATCCTTCCGAGATCGGGTTGCGGGGTCCTCCCATTCGCCGGACATATCATTATTCACATGACTCACTAACTCATTAGCCTCCCCCACACCGACCAAGAGCTGCGGCCCAAACCCACTCAGCAAGAACTCGGTTAGGCTACTCCAGATACTCAGAAAAAAATCATCACTACAGCCACCATGGATGCCTCCACGGACTCTGAGAAAACGAGTCAAAATCCCATCCCTTGTTCAGGGACAGAGGTAGATTCAACATCAACTGCTCATGATGAAGCCAAAAAGTCAAATGCATGCAACCCCAAGGAAGAAAAGATCCCTGAAATAGTCATACAAGATCCAAACAACACAATCTATAGAGAATACATGCAAGAACATGAGATAATCTATAAGTTCATGGACATTTGGCCAATGGAGAGAGCTCTCAAAGGATGGATCCATGCCAAGTGGAATCCAAAAGGCGGAATTGAACTACAGCTAGGATCCAAAGGCTTCTTCACATTAGTCTTTGCGCTCTTGGAAGACAGAGATAGGATATTTGAAGGTGGCCCATACTTCTTCAACTCAGCAAGGCTATCCATGAGATATTGGAGGGAAAACTTCACACCAGACAAGGAATATTTCACAAGGGTTCCGGTATGGATTAGGTTATATTCTCTTCCTGCAGATTACTGGGCTCCCTCAGTCCTCAAGGCCATAGGGGATGAACTCAGAGAATACATAAAGATGTCTGAAGGAACAAAAAACGGGCATTATATCTCATATGCCTGCATCTGTGCATAAATCGATGTTTCCGGTGCCCTGTCGGCCATCAGATTGAACTTTAGGGTGACATATCGACCCAAATAGTGGCTTATGAGCACATCCCCTTTTGATGCAGAAAATGTCATAAACATGGGCATCTCTTCAGAGACTACCCACAGAACAAATCCCCAACAAAGGAGGATCAAACAAGCAAAAAGGATGAACATGGATTCACCAAAGCAGGAACCAAACACAAGCAAGGAAAACGAAAGAACATCGGGAAAGATCCCCCAAAGTTCAATCAGCAAAACAATTATGACATCCTATCCACGCTTCAAGGGGATGAAGGTCAACACAACAAAGAAAAGGAACAAACAACAGAGCATGAAATGCTAACGAATAACAATGGCACAGAAATGGACACTAAAATCTCTCTTACACAGGAAGGAAGTCTTCCTCAAGATGATATAGATATGGAAACCATTCAGGACATACCCATGCCCGAGGAAAGAGAGATATAGCAAGTCTTTATGGGAATGGACCTGCAAAAAATAACAAAATATTGGAATGCAAAAGGTATAGAAGGAGTGCCTGAAGAATACATACAAAGAATCGAGGAGGCCTACCTCCTAAAACAAATTATTTAGAAGAAAAAAGAGCATCAAAACAAGGGGAAAAATCCAGCAGGTGGAATCATGGCCAATATCAAAGCCAATCAACAAATCACAAAAGGGCAGACTCGAAAAAGAGGCAGAAAAACCAACAACTAGTACTTGCAGGAGCTCGGAATCCACCTAGTCAATGAAGGAAAGGTAAGGGCGCTCACTCTCTCCCCAAATATATTATCATTAATTGCACCTCATGGAATATAAGAGGACTAAATAGTCTCTGTAAGAAAATTATCCTGAAATCCAAAATTGCATCAGACAAGCCTGGCATTGTACTTCTTCAAGAAACCAAAAGCAACTTGAATGATATGGACTCCATCCAACAATCCTGCTTCAAAAAATAATACATCCATCTAGCCATAGCTGCCTCAAGCACCGCCGGAAGCATTGCCACATTCTAGAAGGACTCTAAATTCCACCTTCATGAATCTCTAGCTTCCAAACATGCTCTCACTACGGTCCTTCAAATCATGGGAACTAAAGAGAAGCTTTGCATCACTAATGTCTACACCCCCCACTCAGCCTCGAAGAGGGTAGCCTGGTTGAACTTCCTCATGAAACTCCTTAGTTCCCTAAGCCACTCCCTCAATCTTATTACCAGGGATTTCAACATGATTCTCAATCTTGGGGAAAAGTGTGGAGGTCTCCGAGGATTGGATACTGACGCTTTGGCTTTTCAAGCCATGATTGATGATCTGAGTCTCATAGACACCCCCACCAAAAATGGCATTCACACTTGGAATAATATAAGAGGAGGGGACCGACAGAGTGCCTCAAGTCTTGATCACCTTCTTCTCTCAGAGGACATCTTCCTTTCCTCCCTGGAAACAAAAGCCAGCATCGCCCCCCAAGTAGGCTCTAATCATTGGCCTATTGTTCTAAACCTCAATCTCTCTGAAAGACCTAAAAATTCTCCCTGTGTTTGAGGCTTTCTGGATCTCACATCCAAAATTCCAGGATTAAATGAAGGAGTGGTGGTCCCTCCCCCTACCCTTGCAAGGCAACAAGATGTATAACTTCCAAAAAATATTAAAGTTCATCAAACATGAACTCAAGACCTAGAACAAGAAAACCTTTGGGGACATAATAGCCAGAAGAAATATAATCGAACTAAAAATGAAAGCCATCCAACAGAATATCATCCATCATGGAATGACAGAGGAAAAAAATCAGGAGAAAACGGAGCTTCAAAAAAATTGGGACGTCTGTGCAGCTCAGGAATAAACGCAGTGGAAGAAAAAATCCAGAATCAGTTGGCTCAAATATGGGGAAAAGAATACAGATTTCTTTCATAGATCAATGATCCAGCACAGAAAATACAACAGAATCCTCAGCCTCAAAAATCAGTAGGGCCTCATTCTAAGAACCCACAATGAGATTGAAACTAAGCTCAATCAGTATTTTGAGACCATCCTCAAGGAGAGGAACCACGATAATGAGAAAGACATCAGGAAAATCACCAAGAACGTCCCTACTATCCTAACCAGAGAACATAACCAACTATTGCTAAAAAAGATAACTATGGTTGAAGTGGAAGCAGCTGTCCATTCCATGCCCAATGGCAAGGCCCCGATCCCAGATGGTTTCACTATTGATTTCTACAAAGCCTGATGACCTCTGATCGAAGATGAGATCTATGACATAATCGAAGAATCTCATCTTAAAATATCCATCCTAAAATCCTTCAATTCCACCTTTCTCACCCTTATCCCCAAGTCGGATAAGGCCGACTCCCCGAACTAGTTTCGACCTATAGCCCTTTGCAATGTAATCTACAAGCTCATCTCTAAAGTCTTAGGCAATCGTGTCAAAATTCTCCTTCCAATCCTCATCTCATCCCACCAAACAAGTTACATCGAAGGAAGGAAAATTATGGACAGGATAATCCTCTCTCAGGAAGTTATCCACTACCACGAGGATCAAAGAAAATTAGGTATGCTCATTCAACTAGACATGTCCAAAGCTTTCGAAAAAACCAATTGGAATTACATAATGCAAATGTTGGTAGCCTTTGGGTTCAGCAAAGAAAGTATAAATTGCGTCATGGCTTTGGTCTCGGGGGTGTTCTTCTCCATCCTCCTAAATGGCTACCCTTTTCCCATCATCAACCCTTCCAGAGGCCTCAGCTAGGGTGACCCTCTCTCGCCCTTCCTCTTTGTGATCATGGTAGAAGGCCTCGGTCGATCCATTTCTACTGTTGCCTCATCTGGCCAGATCACCAGCCTTAACCTCTACCCCCCAGACCCTCCCAATACTCACCAACAATTCGTGGATGACACGCTCCTCATGGGCACTCCCTCTTCCAAGGAAGCCCATGCCTTTAGAGCCATTCTAGATGATTTTTCTCTGGCCTCCAATTCCTTTGTTAACAAAGCCAAGTCCAAGCTCTTTTTTCTTAATACTTCCAATGCCATTGAAACAAATATCGCTCAAATTCTTGGCTTCTAGCTTAGAAACTTCCCATCGAAATATCTGGGTGTTCCCCTTACCAATAAACCTTTGGCCAAAGGAAACTGGGAACCCCTAATCTCTAAAGCTTCAAAAACAAATTTCCAACTAGACATTTTTCTTCCTTAACTTCCCAAGAAGACCGGTCCTAGTTCGTTCTGTCCTTCAAGCAATACCATTGTACCAAATCTCCATCATTTCTACCCCCTGATCTATCTCTAGCCAAATCAGATCAATTCAAAGATATTTCCTCTAGAAAGGCAAGGCAATTAAGGGAAAATGGGCGTTCGTCACCTAGGACAAACTCTGCAAGCCCAAAAATGCTGGTCGTCTCGGTCTCCGGGATCCGGATCTCCTTGGCAAGGTTTTGGGAGCGAAAACCTAGTGGTGTTGGATTACTAATCCCACCACCCCCTGGGCAACAATTTGGAAGGCCAAATATGCCCCTTCGTAGCATCTTGACTCCCTGATCAGACTCTCAAGCAATCTCAAAGGCTCACCAGTTTGGAACCAGGCTTGGGACAATATATCTCTCATTCAAGAGCACTGCTTCTGGGAAGTGTGCAACAGAGAAAATGCCCTGTTCTGGGATGATGCATGTGAGCAACGCCCCAAACTCAATACTAACATCTACATCCCCATCAGGAGGCAATTGGAAAGGATCAATAAAAAGGTGGTTAAATCCTTTTGGAAGACAACAGACAATAGGGATTGGAGGGAGTGGTTGGACCTCAGAGAAATGGCTTAGATTAACCACCATCGGTCCACTGCAATTATGACAGAGGAGATAAATAAAAGACAGATTCAAAGGGATGTGGAGCCGGATAAACTTCGGTGGGGTTCCAATGTAGCAGGGCACTTCAACATCAAAGAGGCATATAGTCTCCTTCTGGACCCTGATCCCATTCCTATGGACAATAAGTGGAAAAGGCTTTGGGATCGAAACCATTGGCCTAAAATATCTCTTTTTCTCTGGTTAGTCATGTATCAAAAAAATTTGACATTGGATAATCTCCAAAAAAAAGGCTTCATAGGTCCGTCTATCTGCACTCTTTGTAACTCCAACCCTGAAATGGAAAATCACATTCTCAACGAATGTCATTTTGTCTCCAACATCTAGAATTGGCTCTCCCTTGTCTTCAATTCCTCTAATCATAATCCTTCCTCCATCCTCATTTCCCTTGACGACTGGCGCCCCTCCTTCTCTTCCCATCCCCTCATAAATCGGGCTTGGAACCTTCTCCCTGGCATCATTTTTTGGGCTCTATGTAAAGAAAGAAATTCTTGCATCTTCAAAAACAAGGCTAACAAGGAAGAACAGCTTCTTCACCTCATCAAGAAAACCATGTGCAAATATGTTTCCATAGCCAAGCTCTCGGACCCCTCCTCCCCCCCGACCAGCGAGGACAATTGCATTCTTTCCCTTCTCAACCTCTCCCCCTTCTTCCAGCTCCCTCACCCCGCTACTTCCCCTACTTCCATTCTTGACATTGTTTGGAGGTCTCTAGAGCCAAACTTTATTAAAATCAATTATGATGGTGCTTCCAAGGACAATCATGGAAATGCAGGTTTCAGAGGAGTCTTTTGCAACCACAATGGCACAATTCTTTGGATATACTATGGGAACATTGGTCATACCACCAACAATGTTGTGGAACTCCAGGCGCTGGCTCATGGCCTTGACATAGCCAATCACCACAATTTCTAGCCCCTTCTGGTAGAAGGAGACTCTACCATTGCTACCCAAGATTGTCAGAAACTTTAGCAGGGGTGCAACGTTCAGCAAGTCTCTAAATGCTAGCGCATCAGTAAAATCCTCCAAAAGATCAAGGTAAGAATTGACAATGCTAGAGGAATTTCCTTCTCGGCGGTCCAAATAAAGGCCAACAAGTTGGCAGATTTCCTTGCAAATATCAGCGTTGGAGATTCCAAGCGACTCACATTAATGGACTGTGATTTGATAAGGGAGCCAACTGTCAAAACTGAATGTATATGTATCAATGGGCTAGATCTACAGTACGCCATCTCGGCCTCCTCCTCTTTCCCACCCCCCCCCCCTCCCCAATCAATTATGTCATCATGATCACACCACTAGCCTCCCTTCTCATGATTGAGCACTCTAGCACTCTGGCAACTCTCACTCAATCCGCTCCCTACAGTACGATCCCACTTCCGACATTAATTCCCAGCATGATTTCGCCAACCCCTCTAGCATGCCTACCAGAGGCTTCCCAGGTCATACCCACCTCTTGGTCCCCTATTTAAATCCCTCCATCCCTTCTAAAACCTCACATCTGACTCTTAAGATTGTGGACTCTACAGCTACTTGGCCTCACCACAATCTATTGCACAGCGCTGCCCCCCCTCATTTCCTCAGCTACACCTACATTCTTCATATTTTCCCCACCTCCATGGCCCCGCGCCGCTCTCACCCGCATCCCCCCTCCTGCCATGGCCGACAGGCCTTCTAGGCAAACCCCTCTTGCCCGCTAGTCACTCGGGCTGAGACCTCCGCTAGAAACTTGGCCCACACCTCCGTGGCCCACACAGACCCTGTCATGCAGAGGCGAATCACACACATGTATTCATAGGCCCACATCTGCCGCAGAGCCATGCCTTCAGAGGTGGTTGATGATTCTCTTAGATAGATCTCGAATCTCGGGCTGACGAGGTCGCGGGAGAACCTGTATAGCAGAATGATTGACTTGCATTGGCACATCAAGACTCTCCTAGAGTAGAAGAACACCAGTAAGGAGCTGGAGAAAAAAATTGAATCCCTAACTGATAAGTTCGTCACGTATGTGAAGGAAGCGCACCATATGCGCTTCATCAACCGCAACTCAACCCACTATGCAAATTTGAAAAGGAGCTCTACGATGCACCATCATCGGAACCCCAAGATTGAAGAGGATGATCCATACCCCTACAAGGTTGACTGCCAAGAAGCTGGCCCCTCCACTCTGCGTTGCCAGGTGTTCGGCCTGGAGAAAGGCACTCCAAATAGACCCATCAGTGTCGAATACTACCTAAATGAAGACGTGGATGTGCAGGTCTCCCCTGGTCCATAATTCTGTTGCTTTGGTTTCGATTTCCTATGTCTCTATGTTTTTCTCTCTGTATTCGAGGCCTAATGGCCTTTTTTCTAGAGCACCTAGGTGCCTTTGTTTTTATGCTTTTCTCATGATTTTTTATGCCTCTTTCTCCCTTCCGAGTCTCACCTTGTATAATCCTTCCCAGAGGCGAGAAAAAGCTGCGCTGAAGGTTGGTCCTGTATATTTTCCTCCTGAGGCTGCGATGTAATCTATGTTTCTATATGAATGTGAATAGACCCACTTAATTTACAAAAAAAAAAGATGTTTAGCCCTGTAACATCATTGTTTATCATAGGTGATGGTATGTTGAGTAATACTTGCATTAGAAGGAGAAACCACTTATATGCATATGAAAATTTGAGTAAAGAAGAAGTAATCAATCAAGTTTTCAACAATTTGGTATCAGTCAAGTGGTTCATTGAACAACATACTTGGGAAAGTTGATGATTATTATAGCCTAAGCACATGTTCATGGGGAACATGTTGAGTAAGAGGAAGGTCATGGCATTGGCATAGTTGACTTGATCTCATATTTTTGATTCAGAAAAAAAACATTGGTATCAACATAGTACAATTATTGTTAACATGGTGTTCAAAATAAATTTTCCCACCCTTTTTCATTGATGTCAAAGAGGGGGAGTAATACCAACCACCATTGGAGAATGAAGCCAACCATAGAAGAAGATCAGTTTGTGTTTTGGTTGTGGTATTTCCATCAATGCCAAAGGGGGAGATTGTTGGTATCATGGCCTTAGCATTGATGTCAATAATGAGTTAGTTGTGTGTTGTCATTGATGTCAAATGGATGCTCATGTATGATTTTGATGCATATATGATGTGTTGACGATACTGCAGGTGGTTGATATGTTCTTTACAAATGATATAAATGATATAATGCATGTGTGAGAAAATATAGGCTAAATTAGATTACAAAGTCTAAACTTTCCATGCAATATATACACAACTTCTATGTGAGAAACTCACATACATATGCAATTTTCCTTAGAAAAGTCACGTACATGACCCTGCATGCACAAAATAAAAAACCACAAGTTTTCCTAGGTATTTTTCCAAAGTATTTGGAGGCAAAAGATCGATTGATTTGTTCCTCAGAGACTTGACTTGTTCCACCTTGATCCAATCCAAAATGATTAGGAATGATCGAATGTAATGAATGGATGTTGATTTGGTAGATTAGGAAAATAGTTTAAAATGTTGTTGTCGTGGATCTAATAGAGGTTTGATAATGTAGTTTATTATCATAGTTATATGTGCAAGGATGTAACAAAATTGAAGATCATGGGAATGTGAAAAAAGGTTCAAAGATCAGATTTGAAGCAAAGCAATGTGACAGAGTATGGACAACTCTACGTTTTATGTGATGATGTATGGATGAGTTTGTTGTCAATGTAGAGTGTTTTTAGAGAGTTTGTATCACTATTGTTAATGTATGTTGTTTATTCATGTGTATGGTTCAGTGAGGTTATAAATTTAAGTGTATTGATGCTATGTATTGTGTGAGCAGAGAACGATTTGTATTGATGTTATTATCATGGTTGTGTGTATATTGTTCTTAGGACATGACTAAGTTTTCATGTTGTAGTGAGTCCATGTATTTTATATTGCTGCTAGTGATATGAATAGCTTAGTGTGAGTATGTTGTTGGTCAGATTATTTGTATATATGTTGTTGTTGGGGTTTAATGGTGATTTGTATTGTTGTTGTTGAGTTAATCTAATGAGCAGATAGAGAGTGTTTTGATATGTTGCAAAGTTTGTATTGCAAAGAGTTTTGTACTCAGATTGAGCAAAAGTATTATGCGGGTCCAGTTTGAAAATAAATGAAATGAGGTCCACAATGTTTTGTGCAAAGTTTCATGGGCCTAGTTCAAAATATATGAAAGGTGGTTAGCAAGGGTTTGAAGGTTGGGGCCTTCAGTGGAAAGTGGCGGGTTGTTGATTTAGGGAGTGGTGGCGTGCTTCAAGTGGTGGCCTGAGAAACTTTTGGAGGTTGGGGCATACAACAAGTTGGGTGCTACATGGTTACAGAAGTGGTGGCTTACATCAAGTAGTGACCTGAAGCTCCCAACAAATATCAAGTAGTGTCGTCCCCTCCTCTTAATATTGTCAAGCTCCCAACAATATGACCATCCCAAATTCCTATTTAAAAGCGGGCTCAAATTTGTTTTATTATTTATAGGGTAGGTCTTCAATGCAACTCATTGCTTTGAAAGTTGAGATCAATTGTTCCTCCTCAAAATAAATCATAGTTAATGGGTTTGACCAAGACTACTTGAAAACTTTTTGAGAATGCTTCAACACGATTTTAGATAACTTATTTTGACATTTTCTTTAATCTTCTCATGAATATTTCACAAAAATATCTTTCGAGAAACTAAAAAAATAAAAAATCACAATTTTAAAACAAGTTTAAATGTTCTATATTTTTAACCAAAAATAATTAAAATAACACATTTAAATTATTAAATTTATACCAAAATATATAACCAAATATATCCATTATTTATACATTTAAAATACATTTTAATTAACACAATTATATTTATATATTTAAAAATACATTTCAAATAACCAAAAAAAATTATTTAATAATATATTTCAAATAAAAAAATTAAATTGAGCACTTCTATATTCATAGAAGTTGATGTAACTTACATTTTGCATACATAAAAGGTCCACACTTGTGAGAGGGATTGTCACACTCGCAACCACCGGTCATCCAATTTCCACACTTCATAAGGGAGGCAGTGTCTATGTCGGTTTGGTTGGTGTGGTGGGGAATTACAACAATTAATTTTTCAATCATAATTTATATTTCAATCACAATTTATTATGACAATTTATTTCAATCAGTGTGTCTATGTTGGTTGGGTTGGAATCGGGTTGAGTTTATTTCAATCATAATTTATTTTTCAATCACATGTTCGATTTTATGAACTTCACATCCAATTTGTACTATCTTTTTATAACTCTCACTTTCATACAAACTTTTGATTTTTAAAAAGACCCTACATTATGAGATTGTCCAGGGGAATTTGTCTTCAACTAGACTTGATTGGACAACTATCTTATCATGTCACATCACTATCATAGCAGAATATTTTTCATATTTATCCAATAATAAATATACGTGAGAGGATATTTTAGGTCTATTTCGGCCTTTTAGACCCTTTTGGTTTTATCCCCTTGGTGTTTGTCACATGATTTTTTTGGAATTTTCTAATTATTTTATTATACCTGCCATAAACCTGGATGCTTTTTTTTTAAATTTTTTAATAAGTTGAATTTAGGTTGGATTAGACTAGTTGAAGGAAGGACAATTTTAGACGCAGTACTAATTTTATGAGAATTTTTTTTTTTTTTTTTTAATTTATTAGTTTAATATAAAAATTAATAATGTTAATTATTATAATAATGTTTATGGTAGGTTATATTGTAATTATTTTATTATATTTGTCTATGGGAAGTTATATTGTATTATTTTATAGTCAGTTTTAAAAATGAGTAGACTCGATTTTTAGGAAAAAAATTGTCTGGAAATTTTTTTATAAAATTTATTAAAGTTTTGAAAAAATAATTATTAAATCAAATATTTTGAAAATAAAAGCTAATTTTTGAAATTTCAATTTTTATTTTCTTATTGGCATGAAATGACTAATTTTATAAAGTTATAAATAGAATTTGTTAGATATTAAAATTAATAATAATAATAATAATTCGCATAATAGTACACATCGAATATCAATATTTATGAAAATTTCATTTCTAAGTAAGTGTGTCAAACTCATATTTGACATTTAATTAATGTGTAGCTTTTGAAAATAATTTACAAAATATTTTATTTTAAGATATTCTCTTTTGGTGGTTATATATATATATATATAAAATGTGAATTTACTTTATATATAGATTCACTTTTATATATAATATTAACATATATAATCTACTTAATATAAAAAAAAACATCTCAAATTATTATGTCACTACTTAAATAAAATATTCCTAAGTTATAATGGAAAATTTTTAACAAAATATCTTTTAAGCCTTACTACCACGATTCTAATACTATTGCAACAACTACAAAAAAATCCAACAACTTCATTTGTGATTTTCTATCATTTCTTATATCAATATAAAGATATTTTTGAAAATGCAATCTAAATTCTTCCTCTAAACTCTCGTTGCATTTGAGTCCCTTCCTACATTAATACAACTTTTTTAGATAGACGATCAACATTTGTGTGTGTGTGTGTATTACCTTCATAAATTGATTTCTAATTGGAAGTGATATATTAGGGTCTCAATTTCATATTTATTGCCTATATAATCTATTAATAACTTAAAGTCTCCCAATACTTATAAATATTTTTCTATTGTTTTTTTCATAAAACATAAAATGCCTAGAAATTATCTTTCTTTTACTAACAACATATTTCAAAATAATATAATGTATTTATAAGAAAAAACAATGTCCCCTCTATTATAACTCTTTATAGCTCTTTGGTACACCCATAAGTGAAGATGCCTTTTCATAATTATTATGTGTTCCTTTAATATTTATATAATATTTTTTTTTCAAACATTTTTACCTACCTTTAATGGCTAGCTTAATTTTATGGGCAATTTGTTTAGGAGTCATATAAGGCCTTGAAATATAAAGTTGTCAATTAATGCAAGGTAAAGACTTATAAGCATTTGTAGATGCATTAGTTACTTAAGAATATGAACAACAAACCAAAGTCAATTGACGTCGTTTGTTCCGTAAATTTTTGTTATAAATGATTTTAATGCAAAATATAAATTTCATTGTTTTAACTAAACACTTCCTGAATCTTAACTTTGTAAATTCAACTATAAAAATCTTCCTACTTAAAAACTTTAACAAATTTATTTGTTTTAATATTTTGAAAGTTTTTTTTAATATTCTATAGTAAAAACCTAAATTAAAAAGTTGAAGAAGATCTAAATTATTATAATGTCATTTACAAAATGGAACCTTTCAAATCATAAGTTTTAATAATTGAAAAAAATATATATATATATCTTTATTCAAGGGCTTTATTCAACGGCATGAGAGGATTTTGTATACTTATGCTATTAATTACATTTTGCATAAGAGAAAGGTACTAAGCAACAATGTTGCATATTAGACTTGTTAAAATACTAATTTGATAATAATGATCTAATTTTAAGGACATAGCAATAATAGTGATAAGGGATATATTTTTTATTTTTGGAATAAGGAACCCTTGTTAATATTGAAAGGTGTTTTTTCTAAGGAGCATGTGGAATTATTTTTTTTGTTCAAATACTTCATGTGACATTTAAAAAATATATATCTTGACACCAATTATAAATAAAATAGCATAGTTTCATCTTAACTCCAAATCTACTAGGGCCTCAAGAGGAATTGTTAGAAAAATTGAGGGAGATCAATGTCACACACAAATCACACTTCACTTCTTATTTTACAGATAACAACAGTTACAAATATATAAGACATAAATCACTCACTTCATTACATCTAGATCATGACTACAACTCATACATAGGAAACAATAACATCTACAATGACTCCTAGTGAATCATAATGACAACTACACATGACATGGAATAATTACTTCCAACACCCTCCCTTAATGTTTACATGGAAAATATTGAAAACACATATTACAACAATAATATTAATCTTTGTCTGACTAGCCTTCATCAACACTTACACTCACTCTCAAATATTGCAAACACCACTTTTTCTTCACTACCACATCTTCAAGTTGTCACTTGATCCATTTAAGATATAACCGCTTTAGACCATTTTCGACATACTTTGCAGAAATGACGCTTCTCGACCTCCTGGAACATGACAAGCCAGTCTTGATATTGAACCATCCTATGAAAAAACCTCCATTTGTTGAACAAATCAGTTTCTGTTGTATTCACCAATTATCTGGGAAGGTAGTCTCGGTACTGAATGCATTTAAAAGTCAATTATACAGTGTGGCCTCTTAAAAAAATAATCAAATTAATGTGTAAGTTGATTTTTCTGGCTCCACACGAAGCCACCAACTTACAAAAAATTATAAATAATCAAATTAGTAATATATTCTTGTGTCACCTATGCATAAAAAACCACCAATTTGAAAATATGATCATTTATTCAATAATTAGTTCTTCATTTGATTTTTCACACTACACTTACAAAATAACAATAACGTAGTATAAAACCACGAAACACCACACAATAATACTCATGAAAAAACACACGCAACAACAAAAAATTAAGTCCCTTTTACTTTTAAAACAATTTAAGAGGTACTTTTGGTGGCTCCTCATCATCTGCAAGGGCACGTTTAATACACCCTAGGCATGTTTTCTTTGTTTTCTTTGTTATCTCTATTAGCTTTTCATGCAGACGTAGACATTGATCACATCTTCGTCGATCTCCAATTGCAAGGCCGGTGTATAGGTATTTCATAATGATTCCATAATACTTTGAAGACAAAGAAACAAACACTGCATCCACATCCTTATTGATCAGAATTGGATCAGGGACCTAAGTGATAGATAAAAATTCTAAGTGTTCGGAAGGTGTCGAACCTGAGTGACTGGATAAATCTCATCTTCCTGATTCTGGCGCCGTGAACGGTTCGAAAAACTGCCACCATATGAAGAAGTTATTCCACTTTGAATGTCTACGTAAACTACAAAATTCTCCAATTTCACCCATTAACATTGTGCCAAGTGTCATGACGAGGTTTTCCAGTGCTAGGGTGTGAAGGTGAAAAATGTTCAGTGACCTCCTAGGGTTAAATTCTTAGTTTTGGGTGCAAGTGATTTTTTATTTTTTTTAAATGTGGTGGAATTCTATTTTTGTATTTTATTTTATGATTTAATTATATATAGATATTTATATATTATATACAATAATATATTATACGTTTAAAAAAAAACATATTATATATTATAATATATAATATATATTATATATATTAAATTGTTATATTATAATTAAAATATAAATTTAAAAGCAAACATTAAATCCGCATTTCTTTTATGGTTGATGGTTTAAGTTTTAACTAAAGTCTTAAACTGCATCCATAGGCCACCGTAATGGACCACGTGGTTTGTGTGTTCACATGTCGTTTAGAAAAATCATTACAATGAACCTAAACCATGACCCCATGACTCCTTCACATGGTGGAGGTTTGAAACTGGTGGAATTGATAAACTTGAACAAAAGAAATATGTGGGAGTGGGGTTGAACACTGACCTGCCTCGCAACACGCCACCACTCCACCGCTCGGAGTACACCAAAGGACTTAACCAGTGTACATTTTCGCCGAACCTTAAAGTGTTTCACGTCGACCAATGAAGGTTCGGAGGGGGCCAACCCCCTCCCCATGCACCCAAGCGCCTAAAACCTTAGGCTAGACCAGAACTAGCGGAGGTATGAAAACATGTTTAATTAGTGTTAAACGTGGTTAACCCATGAAAATCAGTGGTTAACACTAATTTACACTTATCCAATTTTAAAAGCATTTATCTAACCACTTGTTGGAACGGGGTCTCTTAAGAAGTTGCAAAACTGGTCCTTTATGGTTAATTTGGATTATATTTAATATAGCACAGGGGTTTTGGGGTGGGTCAAAGCCCTGAACACATTGTAATGGGTCAAAGGGGTAAACTAGGGGTCCGAAAACCATGGGTTGCGGACCATAGGAAAGTCGAAGCTAGATTATTATAAATAGAGATGTATTTTGTATCAAAAAGGATAGGAATTGATGAGATATTGACACGATCTGTTGCTTAAGCGGCCTGTTTGGGTTTTGGGGAACAGACTCCTGCTGGCTGTGTGCGTGGAGATCCTAGTCTAGCCGTGTGCAGACCTTGCTGCTGTGTGCGCAGGTTGGGAAGGGAATTGTAAGGAAAGGTTGATGAATGAATGAATGCGAAGAACTGTTAGAGATCTGAATATGTGAGTTATGTAATGTGAATTGCTGATAAATTTTGTGTTATGTATTTTCTGTCTTTAAGGTGTGAAAGATCTGTGTACTGTGCTCTTGGATCTAGATCTGTTATGCTCTGTTTGTGTGTTGCTGTGTTGATGATATAATAAGCCTATAACTGTAGATCTAGTGCACGTGGATGTGAATAGGAACATATTTAACCCTACACAGGATAAGGTAATTTGGGAGTTACAGAAATAGGACGCAGCCCTGCTTGCCTTAGCCATCCTTTCTCAGGGTGCAGAAACCTGGTTCCAACACCCACCCATACTACTTAGGGTGAGATCGTGACTTGCAAAATCAGGTCACTGCTGAAAGGGCCAGTAGTATAAGGGTTTGTTGGCAAACCTTGCACACCGAAACTGGGTCAGGACCCCTCAAGCCAACACCCCTAATTGTGGATTATGATAAGTTAAGCTCCAGTTTAATTTGGTGGACCTTTTGGAGTGTGTGAATATTTAGGGACGGTTCCTATTTTATCTGTAGTTAAGTTCAGTCTCTCCACATTTGGTGGAGGTTTTTTGGGTGTCACTGGACAAATCTTGTTTTGGCTCTATCTTGAACTGGATTCGCCCAATTTTGGAGTGCCAATAGTCAATTTCGACTAAATCCAACATTCCAGACTCAATGGAGTGGGTTGTAGAGCCATCAGATAACTTTCGAGCAGGTTTTTGCTTCAGTGAATTTCAAGGGGCCATTAGAGCCACTAGGGGCAGCAACAATTTGAGGCCTAGCCAGGGGAGCTATAGGCCTTATTAAAAAATCCAATAGTCAATTTTAGATTTTTTAAATGTTCTGGAACTAATGGTGTGGTTTTAAGAACCTGTAGAGGAATTTTGAAGGTCGAGATGCTTTAATGAAGTTCCAGGGGCCATCAGTGCCAGATTTTGCCCGTAACAGTTTAGGGCTTAGCCAAGGAAGCTAGAGAACTTATGCAGCAAACCAATAGTCATTTTTTCCTGTAATCAGCATTATGAACCCATTTATAGAGGTTGAAGAAGCTTTTTAGGACTTCTATAGGTCGAGAACCCATCAGAGAATTTTTAAGTGACCCTAGTGCCAAGGGGTGCCGACAAGTGTTGGAGGCAAAACCGGAGTAGCCAGAGGCCATTTTCAGTGAAAAAATAGTCTATCCTGACTATTTTTGGCATTATGAATCCAATGAAGGGATTTACAGAGCCATTTGAATAATTCTAGAGCTCAAGAAGCTTCAGGGATTTTTTTGGCAGCCCAGGGCAAATCGTGGAGGGAGGCCTTGTTTGGGGGTGCAGTGCTCATTTTTGTTGGACACCTAATCCTCAAAGGGTAGGTGTAGAAGGCGAATGGACTAATGGATTCTAAGAGACCACTTGGAATGGAATCCAAGGGTCACACCAATGTAATATAAATGTACATCTATGGTGAATAATAAACATCTCATGCTTATCTTTTTGTTTATGTGTGTTTAATCTTTCCCTGTGTGTGTACCCTGAGTGTGTTTAACATGGTATCAGAGCTGGTATGTTTGTAACCTGCTCAATCTTGTGTGAGCCACTTGTTTTTGTGGCCTGTTTAAACCTGCACTTCTTTGTCTCAATGAAACTTGTGGGTTTGTGTGTTTATGAGCTCTTGACATGATAGAGGTAATGTTTCCTCAGCTCTGCCATCATTTTTTTCCAGCTCCTGCAGCAAACAGACCTGTGCTCTACCTCTTTTCTAGATAGCGTAGCATAAATCACACTCAAAACCTAACGCACATACACGTTCCCTTACTACACCACTCTCATGCCATTGTACATTTGCCACTATGAGCATTTTGAGTAACCCTAAACATTTCTCTGCCTCTACATTGTGTTCAGTGCATTTATTTCTAGAGTTGCAACGCTTGTTCTATATCAAATATTATTATGGGTATTCATATCTGTTCATGCTTCAGTTGATTGACGGTGTTCTGGTTTGTATCTGTATAAAAATCCTATGATGGTAACTTCAACAATATTTTTTAATAGAATATTTATCACTGTTATCTCTTTTAATCCCTACCTGATTTAATTCCCATAGGAGATAGAGGAAATGAGTCTTCTAAAGCCATTTCACAAAGGATTCTCGTAGAGTGAATAAAATCTAGTTGATTATGGCCTTCGGGTGTTGTTCCATCCCATACATGTTCGTTGATTGTCCTATTCTGCTCCAATCGAACTCGCTATCGAACAGTCAACACTCCTCGTCCCCTCAATTTTCTGGTGGCTGCCCTCTTTTGCACAGTCAGTTGCTAATTGTTATGGCACATTGTAAATTGTGTTAACTCCTCTGTGCAAAACTCTTCTCAAATAGGCCGACTCCTCCATCGTTTTTGGTGAAATTTTCATGAAATTTATATAAGAAGACTAGTGGTGATGCAAATCAGATTTAAATGTTAGCTAATGCAAATAGGAGGAGGCACATACAATTGTGTTTTGTTTTTTTTTGTTTTATAAATATGATTTTGGTAAATCCAATTGAAAGTGCGCATCTGTAATTTATTTTCAACGAATTTAACATTGTGATAAAAGACAGAAGTGGCACAGAGAGATAAAGGTTCACATAGATGTTTCAAAAGGAAGGTGAAGGAGTCAGTATTGAAAGAAAGGTCCAGATATCATAACCCTCACTATTTTTTCAAGACACCATGATTTCTCATACACAAGTCTGGGTGTACACATTACAACAAGGGACAAGTTTGCTGGTATGATTTGAAAAGAGCCATGGGTTCTCTCTATTGTGCGTATACCAGTCCTTGACACTTATTTTATGGGCAGTGTTGAAGTGATTAATAGTTGATATGGTCATTGATTGAGAAGATTAGTCATTGAAGCCTTAAGTGAAATGAAAGGTCTTGTAGCTTATCTTATTCATTCAAGGCCTTAAGAAAATTTATGGGCTTGCTCTTAGTCATTGGGGTCTAAAATATTCCCTCGAATATTCAATTGTGCTCATCTCTGCTCTGTGGAGTAATTATCAAGTTTTATTATGTCGAAAATATATATAAGATGCATTTATATATCCAGATTCTCTTGATCTAACAACATTTATCTTCTTGCTAAATACAAAATATTTCCACTGTTAATCTTTTGTGGAAATTTAAAATCAATTGCAAACACATGAAGCAATAAAAACAATTGCACATAACACAGTTGTTTAACGGGAAAGCCTGAAGCTGAAAACCCCAACTATCATATATTATGTATCATGGAGATCACGTAACAATCTCATACAAAGCTTAGTACATCAAGCTCTCAGTACAATCAATCGTCACACAATAATCAGAAGAAATCTGCAAATCCATGCACTGATTTCTTGCCACCTGAGAGTCTGCCTCCACTACGCAATCCCTGCTGAAGAAGACCCCTGAATGAATTCAAATCTATCTTTCTTGCACTACTCAATCCTCATTGGCAACTCCAATGTGTGTGTGGTGCAATCAATGCATCACTATAGTCACAACGGATGGTCCATCTTGCCCTTTCACCTATCTCTCCACTGGGTCTCCACTGGAACTGACATGCATTATAGTTAACTGTTGTATTTGTTCAGTTGATTAATGAGTTATTATTTGTGAATTAATTAACTAATTAATTCACTCCACTCTCACTAGTGTATCATTCAGTTATACTAGATACAACTAGCTCAACTGAGTTTAACTCCATTAATTGAGTTAAAATGAATAACAACTTCATGAACTTCTCTTCCAACTCTGTCATAGCTTTTCCACTTCAGTTCTAACTGAGTCCTCCATGCATGAACCACTAGTAAACCCTAGGAATTGTGTAATTCCTTCAGCCCATTGATTTTACAAATTTTTACACTGAAATTAAGTGCTCTAAGAGAATAAGTTGATGTTTATTGTTGGATTATTATTAAGAGCTAATAATAATCAACACTTCTATTTTTCTATCGATGATATATAAATGTACTTCGCCCAATATTCTAAAAACATAATTTCATCTGTTTTTCCAACTTGACCAACCATCCACAAATAACACCCTGCATCCACTGAACTGAGTGCCACGGATCTTTGTTTCCTGCTGTACCAAGAAATAGTTGTAGATCTGATATTGAAAACCCCTTCTGATGCGTTGTTTCTGTCTGTTGGGTTGCTTGCCCAATACGCATCTATGAAGCCATGCAATGTCACCTCATCCATCTATCTGTACCATAATCCATACTCAGATGTTTCCCTGAGATACCTCAGGACATGCTTTCCTGCCTTCCAAAAGAGCTTGGTAGGCTTAACCATTGCTTGTGAAAGCTGGTTCACCGCATAGCATATGTTTGGTCTTGTATTAACTAAATACATGAGCGAACCCACCAATTGTCGATAAACAGTGGCATCCACTACCTCAGACGATGTAGCATCCTCTTTCCTCCAATTTCCTGGAAGAGGAGTGTCGATAGGCTTACAGCCTTGCATGTGAAACTTCTCAAGTATCTCCTGAGCATACTTGCCTTGACACACAAACAATTCACCTTCCCGCTGCCATATTTCCAATCCAAGGAAATAATGAATGAGGCCCAAATCCTTCATCTCAAACTCCTTTGCAAGATCTGCCTTGCATGATTGTATCAACTGCTCATCACCCGTTAGTATTAAATCATCAACATAAGGAACAATGATTAAAAGCTTATCCTCCACCATAATTTGGTATAGGTTTACATCCGCCTCACTCTTGGTGAAGCCAAGTCTAGTGAAATAGATTTTGATCCATGTGTACCAAGCACGAGGTGCTTATTCCAGCCCATAAAATGCTCTTTTGAGCCTACACACATGCGACTCGCTGTTGAAGATCTCAAATCCTTCAGGCTGCTCAATGTACTCCTCTTCCTCAATGATCCCATTAAGGAACATAGTCTTCACATCCATATGATGAATGTGCCAACCCATCTACATTGAGAAAGCAAGGATGGTCCTTATGGAAGAATACCGTGCGACAGGTGCAAAGGTTTCTTCATAACCAATCCCCTCGATCTGTGAGAAGCCATGGGCAACAAATCTTGACTTATACTTCTCGACGCTCCCATCATCAGCTTGCTTTACCTTGTGTTGTACATATTTACCCTTGCCTATGAATTTTGGTCCGCTGCCTCATCTGAACCCATTTCAAATCTCTACCGTGGCCTAAAATCCTCATGCTCCCGCTTAGTGTTAACTTTTCCGCCCAAAAATACATTGTGTAAAGGTCAAAACCCGTCATTTAAAATTTATTGGGCCCAGCCCCAAAGATCTCAACCCTTCATGTTTTGGTCTCCATACAACCCAACCGCAAAACCACAGGCCAGAAGGGAAAAGGGGCTTAACGATCAATGTTTGCGGGCGCAATCGTAGCCTTCGGATTCGAAGCCAATCGACGGAGCAGAGACTATTTTGTATGGTGGTAAACGCGCGCAGAAAACCGGCTGTTAATTCCGCGCAGCCTTGAACGGGTCGGCGGTTTTAAACCAAAGGCCAGCGATTCCATAGAAAACGCGCTGCGTGTCTCTGAGTACGGTTTCAGAAACCACTTTTTCGCGCGTTAAGTGTTGTGCAACAACCGGGCAGTGGAATCCACCTGCGCCGTTGGATCTGTTGATCTCCATCCAATGGCAGATATCCTCCAAACTTGCTCACCCGTTAACATGTGTCTGCTGTATTCCGTGGCCCACCACCGCACTGCTCCCATCGCCTCCGAGCCGTTGATTTAGTTCCAAGATCTGACGGCCCAGGATTCAGTCTCCCCCGTCTGTTGACTCCGCAGCCACGTCAGTTCCCCACCTGTCCTTTGTACATCCACACGTCATCATCCCGCGCGTCCATAATATTTCTCCCCTGTCGTATATATATGTGTTTCTCATTCATAATCACCGTTTTCGTTTGTGCATCGTGTTCTAACTCTTCCACGCGACAACTACACCCCGCCTGTTTACCAAAGTTTCCACCATATTTCCTCCGCCACCTAGCGTATCTGTGTCATATGGCCATGCCTGCGACGTTATTACCATCTCCACCTCCTAGCACCTTGCTCCTGAGTCTAGTTTCTCTAATGTTTTTGTGGGTTTTGCAGGTTTCAAGATGATAAAGAAGTGCTATAATTTACTGCCTCCATTGCAGAGGTTAAGAGCATATCAAAGAACGTATTCTGCTGGAAAAATTTAAGAAAGAGGCGGGAGGAAATATTACACCACAAGAAAGTATTAATGGAGCCGCTTACAAATATTGGTGAAGGATCTGGAAGTGCAATATCCTGCATTTAAGATCTAGGATTTAAATTCAAATTTGAAGGGCCGAGAGTACAGTACAAAACCACAGGCTATCTCAGGGTTTTACGGCAGCAAATTTTCCCTCTTTCAGTAAGAGGCAGAACATTGTATATATTATTATTTGTGTCTTGTTTATAAGAAGATTTTCATCTTCCAACATTTATTTCTAGAGACAGATTGTAAAGTAGAGTCATTTATACTTAGTCATTCACAGTGTGGGCGTGAATGTTTTCCGCCATTTTGTTCAAATTGAGTCATTAAATGTGCTCGACCTACCTCCTTCTCTAGAATCCTCTATCCTCTCTATTAAAACCCAGAAATAAGACATTAGAGGGGTTCCAGATTTCTATCAGAAAACTGTGCAGTGAAAAGGCTTTTGTATACATTTTGTAACACTTTTGTATGAAGGCTCAGAGCCCGTAGGGTCTCAGTGAGGAGGAGTTATAAATGTAATAAGGATTCTGGTCTCTAGTATCTCACAGTATGTAATTTTTTCTTAAGTGCTAATACAATATCTCATTTCATGCTTGTTATATTCTTGTATCATGTTCTAGAATGTGAGTGGCTCACTAATCTTGAGTAAGGATTCATCCTAGTTGATGCCCATACTGGGATTAGTCAAGCGCTTTAAATAGGCCTAGTCATGATATACTGTTCCATGTTCACTTCATCCATATTTTCTGCTATATTAGTTACTTGAGGAGGGTGCTTTTAAAACGCCATTGTCATATAAGGATTCATAAATTAATATGCCCTTATGTGATTCTGTTGTGTATCTGGGTGTCAGTCTCATGTTAACTAGTATCTCCTTGATATGTTCTTCACTGCATTTACTTCCTAATATTTGATTTATGTGATATATTATCTGAACTGGCCCTCTTTATAGTAAGCTGTCTCTTAACTGTTTGGTGCCTTCGTATTGGAGTTTTGCATGATGTTCCTACACTATTCTTATCTTTGTATCAGCTTTTGAAAGATATTGGTCCCATTTAAACTAATTTCCTTGTTTAACAAGAGATAGTAAGAGAGCTTTTGGATTGACAACCCAAGTTATATGATGAGCTCCTCACTATATTAAGATTTCCTAGGCACTGGTCTATGGCAACTCTAGACTGTCTCTAGGGGTGACAAAACTATCGACAACATCTTTCTGGCGCCATTGCCGGGGATCGAATTTGAGAATATCAGTTTCCCTGGGCCTCGAAAAATTGTTTTCACTCTCTAATCAGGTGAGCACAGAGAGTTGAAGAGTTGCATATCTCTCACCTTAGCGACTCCACTCTTCTTCATTGGATAAATTTATTGGTAATCCTGGCTCCTCGTAAGCCGCATTTGAGGTCAGATACATCACAGTCGAAAACACCTTACGTGTCTGACCCAGAGAAGATCATCCACAAAAGAGTTTGGAAGGAGAGGAAATCAGTTTGTGCTGAAAACCCTGAGTGTTCGGTTGAAGATTATCCGCCCTCTTCTTCTCAAGAGATCAGAACAGAAAATCCCGAGTTTTATTCAGAAACTCCGCGTAGAGGAAGTGCCTGGATTGAAGAAGATTTCCATCCTACTCCCGAGGCTGAGGAAATTAAAGAAGTTACAGAAGTAGCTGCTATTAACCGTGAACTATTCCCAGCTACCCCTCAGGCCTCCATACAATATATTCCCATTGTTATTCATACTCCACTTCCTCCTGTCCCTTTCCCTTCATCTGTAGCTCAGACTGTTGCACAACCCCCACCTCCTCCAATGGCTAATGTTCCTACTTTTCTACTGAATAAATATGCTCCACTGGCCTTACCCCAAGTGTTAAATGATATGCCACAGGATTATTTGAAGATTCTGCCAAGATTTAATGGTGAAAATGAAGTTGATGCTCAGAAACATCTTGAGACTTTCTGTTCTTTTGCAGAAAACATAAATGTTGAACATTTGGATGTGGTCTTGAGATTGTTTGTGCAGTCTTTGGAAGGTGAAGCCAGAAAATGGTTCAAGACATTGGGAAATCGTTCTATGACCACCTGGGACCAGATGGAGAATGCTTTTCTCAGGAAGTGGGGAGAAAAGAAAGATCATGGTCAGTGTCTTACTGAATTTAACACTATGAAGAAGAAACAGAATGAAGGGGTATCAGAGTTTATTAAAAGATTCAACAAGTTATATTTGAGCCTACCTCCTGAAATGAAGCCCCATGAAGCTGCTGCCAAGATAATTTTTATAGCAGCCTTTGATTTTGACTTTGGATTCTCATTGAGAGAGAGAAAACCTGCCACTTTAGATGATGCGCAGTCAGATGATTTATAGTTAGAAGAAAACTTTGCCTCCACTGGGAAATTAAAAGGAAAAGCTGAACAAGATACTAGGAGGAGAGGCAAAGAAGAGGTCTCCACCTCTAATCAGGAAAAGGATTCCGATAAAATGGACGAAATAAGCAAGATGATAAAGAAGATGGTCAAGCTGGAACTGGAAGCTAAAAATGCAGCTCCCAAGAATTTCTATAATACTCCAAACAGAGGATACAATCCCCAGTATAGAAGACCACCATTGCAGATATTGCCGAGAGAAGCAAGGGAGCAACAAGATCAGGTACCACATCCCTTATACCTGGAAGGTCCAGCAGATGACTCCACTGAAGATGCTGCTTATGGAATAGAAGATTCAAATCTTGCCTTCTCAAATAATGATGATACAGAATGTCCATTGCAAGATGAAGAAGAAGAAGCAGAGATTGATCATTATTGTAAGCAATTTTCTGATTTCATGCAAGCACAGTTCAATGTAAAGTATGATCTCAGGTCTTCAAGGAAGAGGACCAGAACTCAAGATCAAGAAGAGGAGCCACCTCAGAAATAAGCATCTGCTCCGAAGGAATCAGCAACGAAGAGAAACATATAAAAAGGTAAGAGCCCTCTAAACACTCCCTTGTAGCCTAATGATCAGATTCCATCTTCTTCTAAAGTAGTCAGTCCTCCTAATGCTGAGCCAGTGTCAAAAGAAATTAAATCTTCAGCTGAAAATAAAGAGTCAAAAGAGGTTGTGATAGAAAATCCCCTTCCTGATTTTAATCTACAAAAAGAACTTGAGAAAATTAAGATTCCAGTTGCCCTCACTGAACTATTAAAACAACCTGTATACCAGTCTCAAGTTACTTCCTTTATGCTTCCTCTCGAAATACCAATTACGCCTGATAGTTTAAACCTTCAAGAAGAAAGACCCATGGTAGTCTTCGGCCCACATGTCGAGGAGATAGATCCTTCTACTCCTCCTTTTTACATGTCTCTAGTTATTCATGACCTACTGTTACACAATTGTATGTTAGATTCTGGGGCTTCCCATAATCTTATGCCTCTATCTATCATGGAACAACTAGGACTGCAAATTACAAGACCATATAAAGACCTATATTCATTTGATTCTAAAAGGGTTAAATGTTTGGGAATGATTAAAGATCTAGTGGTCAACTTGGCCCAAATTCCAACAAAGAGTGTGGTCATGGACACTGTGGTGGCTGATATCCCAACCCTGTTTGGCATGCTGCTGTCAAGGTCCTGGGGTACAAAAATTGGTGGATCAATCAAATTGGACTTGACATACGCTATTGTCCCAGTCTTTGGAGGCTAGGAGAGGAAGTTATACAGGGAGACTAGATTTGTTAAAATGGTAACTAAGGCTGACTGCTCAGAGAATTCCCCAGTGTACAATAAAGAGGGAGACTTCTCATGTATGATGTTAGAAGAAAATCAAAATTATGCTCATGAGCCCCTTTTTGGTCAAATCCAAGCTGAGCAGCTTAAAGAAGATCAGGAATCAGAAATTTGGACTTTGCATTTTGATGGAGAAAATTCAAGAGAAGGCAATGGAGCTGGGGTATTACTGATCTCTCCTGTAGGAGAATGGGTGCCACTGTCCTTTAAATTGGAATATGAGGCTACCAATAATGTAGCTGAATATGAAACACTTTTATTGGGACTGCAGACAGCTAGAAACATGGGCATCCAAAGTCTAAAAGTTATGGGAGACTCTGAGCTAGTGGTAAGGCAGATCAAAAACCAATGTCAAATCAAGCATCCGCGGCTGAGAGCATATAGAAACGAAGTATGGGACATAGTAGAAAATTTCTTTTTGGCATTCAACATACAGTTCATGCCCAGGGAGCAGAACAGGATAGAAGATTCTCTTGCTATAGCTGCCAGTACATTCCGTCCTCCTCAGAATCCACTTTTAAGATACGAAGTGGAGGTACGTTACAGGCCATCTATCCCGGATAACATTAAGCACTGGCAAGTATTTGAAGATGATGAACAGATGAAGAGATTCATGGAGACAGTGGGAGAATTTTCCAATATGGAGATCGATGATAATGAGGAGGAAGAAACTAAAAATCTTGCAGAAAACAGATGGAAAGAAAAGATAGCAGGTAATAAAGTGTTGCAGCTGAAAGGAAATGTTATACCTAGAGTCCTGGTGCCTCTAGAAA
This sequence comes from Pinus albicaulis, assembly GCA_034641835.2. Classification (NCBI taxonomy): domain Eukaryota; kingdom Viridiplantae; phylum Streptophyta; class Pinopsida; order Pinales; family Pinaceae; genus Pinus; species Pinus albicaulis. Next base: position 1,283,283,488 of record CM076572.1, read on the forward strand.
GATTATTTAACAAAGATGATGTCCCATTGTAGCCAAACAAAGTGGTAGAAGAAGATCAAGTAGAAGATTTAAATCTGGGTACTTATGCTGATCCCAAAATTGTAAAATTATCCAAAAAGGTCCCAGAGGAATATAAAGAAAAATATTTGAAGTTGTTTCAATCTTATAAAGATGTGTTTGCATGGTCCTATCAGGACCTTAAAAATTTTGATGTTAACATAATGCAACATAAAATTCCTTTGAGGGAAGATGCAAAGCCTTATAAGCAGAAACTCAGACAGATAAATCCTCTGCTGCTTCCCTCTATTGAAAAATAAATCAAGAAGTTACTGAAGGCCAAAATAATTGTGCCATTGAGATACTCAGAATGGGTAGCAAACCTTGTTCCTGTTCGAAAGAAAAATTGAGAAATAAGGCTGTGTGTGGATTTCGGGAATTTAAATAGAGCATCTTTAAAGGATAATTATCCACTGCCTAAGATGGACCACATCCTGCAGAAAGTGGTGGGAGCATCCAGAATGTCAATGATGGATGGATTTTCTGGTTATAATCAAGTGGCCGTGTCCCCAGAAGACCAGAAGAAAACTGCATTTACTACACCATGGGGAACCTTTATGTATGCCAAGATGCCATTTGGATTAATTAATGCAGGAGCTACTTTTCAGCGGGCAATGGACATAGCTTTTGTTGGAGAGCAGGACAAGTTTTTGGTGGTATATCTTGATGATATCACAGTGTTTTCAAAGAATGATGATGAACATATTGAGCATTTAAGAAGAAATTTTGAAAAATGCAGAAGGTATGGCCTATCCCTCAACCCTAAAAAATATTTATTTGCATTAGATGAGGGAAAACTCTTAGGGCACATTGTAACTAGAGATGGTGTGAAAATAGACCCTAAGAGAGTTGAAGTAATAAACAGTATTCCTTTACCAAGGAATAAGAAAGAAGTACAGATGTTTTTAGGCCGAATTAATTTTCTAAGAAGGTTTATTCCTAACTATGCTGAGATAGTTAGGCATATAACTGATATGTTGAAAAAGGATAATGAAGTGAAATGGTCTCAGGAATCTAGAGATGCATTTACAAGGATAAAACAGGCATTTTCTGAAGCTCCTATAATAGCTGGACCAGATTACAACAAGCCATTTATGATCTTTTCATTTTCTTCACCTCATACAATTGCTGGAGTATTATTACAGAAGAATAAAGAAGGATATGAGCAGCCTATAGCTTTCTTCAGTCAAGTGCTTTATGATGTTGAATTAAAATATAATATATTGGAGAAGCAGGCATATGCCCTGGTAAAGTCTCTTAAAGCTTTTATAATATATGTTTTGCAATCTCACATTACTGCATATGTTCCCACAGCAGCTGTCAAAGACGTTCTTGTTCAGGGAGATAGTGAAGGTAAAAGAGGAAGATGGATTGCAAAAATACAGGAGTATGATTTGGATATAAGGCCTACTAAGCTGATTAAAGGACAGGGACTTGCTAAGATGTTATCCGAATCAAATCACCAAGCCTTGGGCATTAATTTATCCATCATAGCAAATGAAGAATCTGAGAAAGGAGAAGAGCAACAAGGACTAGAGATGGCCACCCAGAAGATACATATGAAATATCTAACTAGTCCTTGGTATAAAGAAATAGTTGAATATCTTTTAACACTTAATTGTCCTCCAAGTTGTGATAAGATAAAATACAGAGCTGTAAGAATGAAATCTCAGAAATATATAATTGCTAATGGACAGCTATATTGGAGAGACCCTTCAGGTATATTACTGTTATGCCTCACAGAAGATGAAGTGGAGAATATAATGATAGAATTTCACGAGGGAATATGTGGAGGACATTACAGCTGGAGGGCTACAACTCAAAAGATCCTGAAGGCTGGGTTTTACTGGCCAAAATTGTATACAGATGCTTTTACTTGGGTCAGAGCATGTGACAAGTGCCAAAGATTTGCAGAAAGGCAGAAATTAGCAGCTTTGCCCTTGATTCCTATTCATGTCAATGAACCATTTCAGAAATGGGGATTAGATTTTATAGGAGAAATACATCCCCCATCAAGTGGCCAATATAAATGGATACTAACAGCCACAGATTATTTTATGAAATGGGTGGAAGCCATACCTACCAGAAATGCTACAGATGCCGTGATAATGAAGTTTATGGAGGAAAATATCATATCTAGGTTTGGCTGTCCTGCTAGAATTGTAACTGACAATGCACAGGCTTTCAAATCTGCCAGGTTTGTTAACTTCTGCCAATGGTATAACATCAAATTGACTCACTCTACTGCTTACTATCCACAGGGAAATGGCTTAGCAGAGTCTTCTAATAAAACCCTGGTGAGGGCCTTGAAGAAAACAATAAATGAAAATCAGAAGAATTGGGACTCCCAATTAAAGTTTGCCCTATGGGCAAATAGAATAACCAGCAAGAGAGAAACAGGGAACTCTCCCTATGAGCTCGTGTATGGGCGAGCAGCTATGTTTCCTGTGCAATTGGCGTTGCCGGTAGCACGTTTTATGCAGGAAAGCCAAGAAGAGCCAGATGACATGGTCAGAAGGATTAATCAGCTGGTAGAATTGGAGGAAACATGGAACCAGGTGAATCAGAGATTGATAGAATATCAGGAGAAAATGAAGAACGTATTTGATCAACATGCAAAATATAGGAAATTCCAAATTGGTGACCTGGTTCTCAGATGGGATGTTCGCAGAGAAGAGAGGGGCAAACATGCTAAGTTTGATCCGCTGTGGTTTGGTCCATTCAAAATCGTGAACCAAGGAAGAAATAATACTTTCCTGTTAGAAAAATTACAGGGTGATCTGCTGGATGCCCCTGTGAATCGCCAATTCCTCAAGCCATACTTCCAATTCTGATCCAGGCTGGGGTGCCTGATTGTATTATATTGTATATAAGTTGTTTTAGTTTTTATTTTCATAAAGAAAGGGTGCTGGAAATTACCTGAAGAAGAAGCGCAGAGGAATTGAAAAACAGAATGTTCATACAGAAATGTTCAGTGGCCTGCGTGTTCTTGACATGTCCAGGGACGAACATGTCGTCCCCAGATGGAGCCGATGTTGTACATATTTACCCCTGTCTATGAATTTTGGTCCGCTGCCTCATCCGAACCCATTTCAAATCTCTGCCGTGGCCTAAAATCCTCATGCTTCCGTTTAGTGTTACCTTTTCTGCCCAAAAACACATTGTGTAAAGGTCAAAACCCGTCATTTAAAATTTATCGGGCCCAGCCCCAAAGATCTCAGCCCTTCATGTTTTGGTCTCCATACGACCCGAGCACAAAACCATAGGCTAGAAGGGAAAAGGGGCTTAACGATCAATGCCAGCAAGACTCGTAGCTCGCTGATTCGGTCAATCGACTGAGCAGACTATTTCAGAGCAGGTCCTCGCGCTGCGTAAAATCGAAGTGGGTTAATTCCACGCACTTGACTAAGCTGTGTGGCGGTTTTAACCAAAGGCTGTAATATCTCCATAGAAAAATGCACTTGTGTCCGAGTACGGTCAGAACCGGGCTGCTAAGGCATGGTCAATTCCACTGTGCAATGGAATCCACCTGCGCCGTTGGATCTGCTGATCTCCGTCCAATGGCGGATATCCTCCAAACTTGCTCACCCGTTAACATGTGTCCGTTGTGTTCCGTGGCCCACCACCGCACTGCTCCCATCACCTCCGAGCCGTTGATTTAGTTCCAAGATCCGACGGCCTAGGATTCAGTCTCCCCCGTCTGTTGACACTGCAGCCACGTCAGTTTGCCACCTGTCCTTCGTACATCCACACGTCATCATCCCGCGCGTCCATAATATTTCTCCCCTGTCATATATATATGTTTTTCTCATTCATATTCACCGTTTTCGCTTGTGCATCGTGTTCTAACTGTTCCACGCGACAACTACACCTCGCCTGTTTACCAAAGTTTCCACCATATTTCCTCCGCCACCTAGCGTATCCGTGTCATATGGCCATGCCTGCGACGTTATTACCATCTCCACCTCCTAGCACCTTGCTCTTGAGTCTGGTTTCTCTAATTTCTTTGTGGGTTTTGCAGGTTTCAAGATGATAAAGAGGCGCTATAATTTACTGCCTCCATTGCAGAGGTCAAGAGCATATCAAAGAACGTATTCTGCTGGAAAAATTTAAGAAAGAGGCGGGAGGAAAGATTACACCGCAGGAAAGTATTAATGGAGCCGCTTACAAATATCGGTGAAGGATCTGGAAGTGCAATATCCTGCATTTAAGATCTAGGATTTAAATTCAAAGTTGAAGGGCTAAGAGTACAATACAAAACCACAGGCTATCTCAGGGTTTTACAGCAGCAGATTTTCCCTCTTTCAGTAAGAGGCAGAACATTGTATATATTATTATTTGTGTCTTGTTTATAAGAAGATTTTCATCTTCCAGCATTTATTTCTATAGACAGATTGTAAAGTACAGTCATTTATACTTAGTCATTCACAGTGTGGGTGTGAATGTTTTCCGCCATTTTGTTCAAATTGAGTCATTAAATGTGCTCGACCTACCTCCTTCTCTAGAATCCTCTATCCTCTCTATTAAAACCCAGAAATAAGACATTAGAGGGGTTCCAGATTTCTATCAGAAAACTATGCAGTGAAAAGGCTTTTGTATACATTTTGTAACACTTCTGTATGAAGGCTCAGAGCCCATAGGGTCTTAGTGAGGAGGAGTTATAAATGTAATAAGGATTCTGGTCTCTAGTATCTCACAGTATGTAATTTTGTCTTAAGTGCTAATACAATATCTCATTTCATGCTTGTTATCTTCTTGTATCATGTTCTAGAATGCGAGTGGCTCACTAATCTTGAGTAAGGATTCATCCTAGTTGATGCCCATACTGGGATTAGTCAAGCGCTTTATATAGGCCTAGTCATGATATGTTGTTCCATGTTCACTTCATCCATATTTTCTGCTATATTAGTTACTTGAGGAGGGTGCTTTTAAAACGCCATTGTCATATAAGGATTCATAAATTAATATGGCCTTATGTGATTCTGTTGTGTATCTGGGTATCAGTCTCATGTTAACTAGTATCTCCTTGATATGTTCTTCACTGCATTTACTTCCTGATATTTGATTTCTATGATATATTATCTGAACTGACCCTCTTTACAATAAGCTGTCTCTTAACTGTCTGGTGCCTTCGTATTGGATTTTTGCATGATGTTCCTACACTATTCTTATCTTTGTATCAGCTTCTGAAAGAGATTGGTCCCATTTAAACTAATTTCCTTGTTTAACAAGAGATAGTAAGAGAGCTTTTGGATTGACAACCCAAGTTATATGATGAGCTCCTCGCTATATTAAGATGTCCTAGGCACTGGTCTATGGCAACTCTAGACTGTCTCTAGGGATGACAAAACTGTCGACAACACCTTGTATATCCATCTTGATCCTACAACTGATTTACCCATCGGCCTTGGAACAATCTCCCAAGCATTGTTTCTGACAATGGAGTCATAATCCTCCACCATGGGATCTACCCATGTGGGCTCCTGCACTTCTTCTTCAAAAGAAGATGGCTCTGTCACGATACACTTGCTCATGAGAGCCATGTATCTAGTAAATCGGTCAGGTGACTGTCTCTGTCTGTGCTATGATGTAGCGAATCCTACATTCTGTGCCACATCAAGCTTCAGTCTCTTAGCTTTTGTGGTACGCTTTCTGCCTTGTCTGATGTTTGGTTAGGCATGAGTGGACTCCTCCACTCCATGAATCTCATCCTATGGTTGATCCACATCTAGAGGCTCATCTTTGAGAACAATAAGTTCCTCCTCTGGATGCAATTGTAGCTCCCTCTCAAGCAACAACTTCATGGCTTTCACCTCATTTAATTTTATATCCCGTCGCACCACAGTCATCTAGCTGTCTGGAAAATACACATGATAATTATGGGGTGTTTCTGTGTACCCCACAAATATCCCAACTTCTGCAGTCAGCTCCAGCTTCTTCCTGGCATCCTTTGTCACATGAATGTAAACAGATGAGCCAAAAATCTTCAAATGAGAAATATCAGGCTTCTTACCAGTAAAAGCTTCTTCAGGTGTACTCATGCCAAGTACTCTATGAGGACAACAGTTTTACACATAAACCGTAGTGTTGCATGCTTCTGCCCAAAAGTGCATTGGTAGGCCCTGGTCATGCAACATAGCTTGTGCAGCACCCACAATCGTTCTGTTCTTCCTCTCCACGACCCCATTCTACTGTGGGTTATGAGGCTCTATGAGTTCTCTTCGAATTCCTTCTTTGCTACAGAAGTCTTTAAATTTTCCTAAGATGTATTCACCACCATTATCACTCCGTAGAGCCTTCACTTGCTTTCCCAACTCCTCCTCCACCAATGCTTTAAACTCACAGAACTTTGAGAATGTTTCGCTCTTCTTCTGCATGAAGAAGATCCAACATCTACGAGAATAGTAATAAAAAAAAATAACATAATACTTGTGTTTTGTTGTTGAAGCAACCGAGAAAGCTCCACACACGTTTGTGTGAATTCTCTCCAGGATCACCAAAGCACAATTCTCCTTCTCATGAAAGGTGTTCTTCACAAACTTACCGATAGTACATCCCTTGCAGTGATATGACTGTGCAAGGGTACCCTTGGGAAGTCCAGTAGAAATCTGCTACAAAATCTTCAAAGTGCCATGGTGAAGATGGCCCAATATCCTGTGCCATAATTTGCTCTCATCCCGGCTCACCACTTCTTTTGCTTTGCCCATCATTGCAGTGCAGCCATCTACCTCCAGCTTTTAGAGATTCTTAACTCAAATCCCTATCCTCTTGGTTTGGCTCGTTGTTTTATGTCGCAGGAAATATTTTCCTTCGCTGAAAACAACGTCATAACCTTTGTCTTCCAACATTGCGACCAAGACCAAGTTCTTCTTCAGACCTGGAACATGCATAACATCTTTCAAAAGAAATGGATTAGCTGACTCCCTCTCAAAGGTAATGGTCCCAATGCCTGTTGCACTATATCGACCGTCATCGCCTGTCTCTATATGCATTTGGAGGTCCTTCTCCTCCAAGTCACTAAACAACTCCTTGTCTCCCATCATATGGAAAGACGCACCACTATCAAGATACCACACCGATCCCATTGAGCTTGAAACCAAGCATGCGATCAAAGAGAAATCAAGCTCAAATTAAAAGGCTAAGGCTTCTCCAGCTGCAACTCTAGCAACCTTCTTGTTCTTCTTCTTCTGTGGGCATTTAGTGGCGAAATGCCCATGTTCGTGACAGTGAAAACACTTCACCTTCGACAAATCCTGCTTCTTGGCTTTAGCTTCAAATTTTGAAGGAAATTTCCTCCCCTTTCATTTCCTTTCTTTTGCATCCAAAGCACAATTCTCTTCATCTTCATTCTTTGATGAAGAGCCATCCCTGGTACTTCTCCTTATCTCCTCCTACACAAGATCCGACCAAAGTCGCTCCCATCCTGACAGTTTCTTCTGTTCATTGACAGAGTATTCGTAGCTATGCCAACTCTTCGGAAGCCCAAGGATAGCCAAGCTCACCAAGTCTTCATCATCAATAGTAATCCCCACACTTCCTAGTTCATCCCTACAGTGGACAAACTTTGTGAGATACTTTGGAATACTGTCGTTGTTACACCATTTTTTGGTCATCTAACCTATTATTATTAGATGAACCCAAGTACACCATGTAAGACCAATTTTACCCTAAGTAAAATTGCTTTCACCATATAAAATAACTTATTTGTTTATATTTCCTGGTCATATTTAACCCAAATCAAAGAAATTAATTAAATAAATCCTTATTTACTTAATTATTTTCGAAGAATAAGTTATTTAAATCATTATTTAAATAATATTCTTAGTTAAATTTGACTAAATCATCATAAATAATTAAATAAACCATTATTTATTTAATTATATTCCCATCGTTTCCCTAAAATGATAAATAAATCATTTATTTATTTATTATTTATAAAGAAAGGAATTGACCCAAGTCAAGAATCCTTTTCCCTCCAACAAATATAGTAAAATATTCCTAAAGGGGGCTTCTAGAATTCAATTAATAATATTTTATTCATGCACCGAGTTCTAGGCCGCCCCAATATTTTGTTATAAATAGGAGGGTTTTCCCCATTCATTAGTCACCTTCATTGCATTAGATCACTCTGGATCTACTCTTGGTCACCATTTTTCCATTTTTGTTTTATGAACTCCCATTGAGTTCCATGTTTTTTTTTCTACACCAATAAGAGAGATAAATTCCAGATCTGAAACACTGAGGACTTCCAAGAACCCATCCCACTGAGGAGAACCGGAAAACACCTTTCTTGTTTTCCTCTCAGGTGCCCCATTCTTTAGTATAATACAAATCATTCTTTTAAACATTTTGTTCTTGCCTTGTCTATTGGATGCATGGAGCCATACTATATTTTATCTGCTTAATGTCTTTTTGTGCTTAGATATGAATTTATGCAGCAGAATTAAAGATATTTTGCAGCCATAATAGATGTTAGGGCTATTTGTTATGCGTAGCTAAAGGGATCTTTTACGACGAAAGATTCATACTAACAGTCGCCCTTCTCCATTTTTATTTTTCTGAGCTTATCTTTCAACGCCAACTTCCTCTGGTCACTACTCCTTTGGAAAAAATATGTCAAAGCCTTCCACATTGCAAATGGAGTGGCTTTCCCATGAAGGTTGGACACAATATGGTTCTTCACACCTTCCAACAAAATTCTTCTTGTCTTTTCTACCTTCTTTTGCCATGTGTCAAGTAATGCAGCATCGCTAGATCCCGGCTTAGGAACATCACTATCGATGAACTCCTTCAGTCCATTATCTTCCAGCACCACCTCCATCCTATCCTTCTAGGCTATGTAATTAGAGCTTCCATCAAGGGCATACTCCAATCCCAACCCATTGAAAGACATTTCAATGTATACTCAATTGTCGCACCAAGAAATTTCTAGAGAAAATTCGAATTGTCCACCAACACAAACTCAACAATTCTTCAAGAATTAACACTGCTCTCATACCATGTAGAAATTATATACAAGATACATGTATATATCCAGATTTTCCTGATCTAACAATATTTATCTTCTTGCTAAATACAAAATCCTTCCACTGTTAATCTTTTGTGGAAATTTAAAATCAATTGCAAACACATGAAGCAATAAAAACAATCGCACATAACACGGTTGTTTAACGGGAAATTTTGAAGCTGAAAACCCCAACTACCATATATTATATATCATGGATATCATGTAACAATCTCATACAAAGCTTATTACATCAAGCTCTCAGTACAATCAATCGTCACACACTAATTAGAAGAAATCTGAAAATCCATGCACTGATTTCTTGTGACCTGATAGCCTGCCTCCACTGCTCAATCCCTGCTGAAGAAGACCCCTGAATGAATTTGAATCTACCTTTCTTGCACTTCTCAATCGTCATTGGCAACTCCAATGTGTGTGTGGTGCAATCAATGCATCACTATAGTCACAACGGATAGTCCATCTTTCCCTTTCACCTATCTCTCCACTGGGTCTCCACTGTAACTAACATGCACTGTAGTTAACTACTGTATTTTTTCAGTTGATTAATGAGTTATTATTTTTGAATTAATTAAATAATTTATTCACTCCACTCTCACTAGTGTATCATTCAGTTAGACTAGATACAACTAGCTCAACTGAGTTTAACTCCATTAACTGAGTTAAACTGAATAATAACTTCATGAACTACTCTTCCAACTCTGTCATAACTTTGCCACTTCAGTTCTAACTAAGTCCTCCATGCATGAACCACTAGTAAACCCTAGGAATTGTGTAATTCCTTCAGCCCACTGATTTGACAAATCTGTACACTAAAATTAAGTGCTCCAAGAGAATAATTTGATGTTTATTGTCAGATTATTATTAAGAGCTAATAATAATCAACACTTCTATTTTTAGATCGACGATCTATAAATAGACTTCACCCAATATTCTAAAAATATAATTTCATCTATTTTTCCAACTTTGCCAACCATCCACAAATAGCATCCTGCGACTTCTGAAATATGATCAACATGTCTAAAAATAGACATAGTCTAAAAATAGACTTACACATATAAATAGCCTACGGGCCCACTTAGTGAAGGTGAATGATTTTCACTAAGCTCATCATCTTGTTGAATCTCAACATATTATTCTCATTTTCTCTTTGTATATTTAGATTTCAAGGGAAAGAATCTCCCTCTCTCCTAGCTGTTGCCAAGGAGTATGGTTGGGCTGTGCATGCTAAAATTATTTTTGCTTACAATGGATGCTTCTCATTTATAACCCTATAACCTTTGTGGGGACCAATATATACTAGCAAAAATGGTCAAAGTTGATGAACTACTAGAATTACTAAATACTCTATTAGAATCTACTATTGATAACACCGCAAAAATCAACAAAGCCTCTCTCCTTAAAATTCGAATTTGTCTGCAAACTGCACAAGAAAAGATTGAATTTTTGCAGCTTGAATCTCAGCTTTAGCAAGAATAATTATAGCAGTGGAGTCATCATTCTAAACTTGTTTCTATTTAGAAAATTGAAATAGACTCCCATAAACAACAAGTCAGTAATGTTGCAATCGATTCACATTCAATGCCTAGTTCAAAAGTAGATTGTATGCAGATGTAGAAGCTCGGGTTCTACCTCCCAAGCCCATCATCATACCTTGGGAAGAGCTTGTCCAAAACAAGCACAGAACTGGTCTTGGATATAACAAGGAGTTTTCCTTTCATATTCCGGACTACTCCAAGCCCATCAAATTTCAGAGTGCCTAATTTCTTTATGACGGTTCACCTTAAGCTATTCCAGATCCTGCTCCTCTTCCAAAGTAGCAACAACAGATTGAAAAATGTGAACACTGTGATCGAGTTTTCCATATTAAAGATCACTGTTTTGATCTTCACCCATGCAAGCATTGTGGTTGGCACACCCATTCTTCACACAGATGCTTCAAAAACAAGCCTCCTACAAGAACAAAGATTCATCTTGGATGGATCGCTTCTTGGAAATGGGCATCAACAACCAGGAAGATGTTTAAGTCACATGTTAGAATTTGTTATAGAATATGTAACAAACTTGCAGTTGAGTTTTAGGCATCATCTCACATTGTACCTGATAGGGGGGGAAATGGTGGTCATTTGCAAGCTTTGAAGTCACATCAAGCGAGCTTGAGCCACAATCTCTCATTCCAGATTCAGAGTTGTAGCCAGAGATACAACAATTCAAGCGAGCCTGAGCCACAAATTTTCATTCCAGATTCAGAGTTGTAGCCAGAGACATAGATGCCCATGAGCATGCCTTTGGTTGGTGGACAACCTTAAACCATGTATGTGAGGTTGATATTCTTCCTATTTCAGAACACTTCCTCTAGCAGAAGACTTCAACTTCTTGCCAGCTTTGGAAGAGTTACAGGAAATGCATCAAGCATTCTAATGATGGTGTTCATCCTTAAACCATCATATGTTGTAGACCTCCCTTCTTCTAGGTTGAAGGTCTCCCTCTTCAAATATGAGGGACACTTCCTCTAGCAGAAGACCTCAGCTTCTTGCCAGATTTGGAAGAGTTCCGGGAACTGCAATAAGCATTGCGTTCCAGTCTTAGTGGTCATCCTTAAACCACCTCTTTATGCCAACATTTCAGAGATTTGATTCAGCCTAAGCATTGCCATGTATACTTTTCATATTTGTATTACAACTCTCTTCTTTGACTCACACATACCCCTTCGGATTAAGGGGGGAATGTTGGACACCTAATCCTCAACGGGTAGGTGTAGAAGGCGAATGGACTAATGGATTCCAAGAGACCACTTGGAATGAAATCCAAGGGTCACACCAATGTAATATAAATGTACATCTATGGTGAATAATAAACATTTCACGCTTATCTTTCTGTTTATGTGTGTTTACTCTTTCCCTATGTGTGTGTACCATGAGTGTGTTTAAAATTTTGAGAAAATAATCAGTCGATTTTTGGTGTCTGATGTGGGCTAGAGACAGTAGGTGAGGTTTCACGAATAGTAAAATAATTCTAAAGGAGTTAGTTCCATGGAGAAGCTCAGTGTAGCTCAGTGCACCGATAGAAGGAATCAAGTCTAAGGAAGCCTAGATCTGTTTGCAAAGTGATGAAAACCATGTCAGGGATATAGATGGTATTATAAGCCCTTTGGTTTAGTTCAGTAACCATTGAAGTTAAGTGTGGAACTTGTAAAAGAAACTTTACCATAATTCCAAAGAGCCAAGTCAAGATGACAAAATATCAAGGAGACGTAGCCCACGATATTCGGGTGAACTCCTAGATTAATTTTGTTTTTATGTGTGGATTTTTTTTTGCTGCATGATATTGTTGTTACACATGTTTAATTTCAGCAAAAACAAATGGACTTAAGACACTTAAACAATTAAAAATCATACACCTATTTCAAGCATAAATTCCGCAAATTGTCAAGTATAAGCTAGATATTTTATTTGTTTAACTGAGTGGGAGGTTCTTGAAAACCATAAAAAGTTATCCAACCCATTTTCAGATCAGGTTTGTATCAGCAATATCTTGCTTGTTGACTTGAAAGGTGTTTGCAATGTTTAAAGGATTTGACTGTTTGACTGTTTGCAAACTAACTATCGCTTGAGTTTGCTAGAGGTGAAGGGAAAGCTACTGATAGCTAAGTCCATGAGAGGACAATAAGGAGGAAAGAGTTGAAGGCATCTTCCTTACCCAAAGGACCTCAAGGCAACCCTTGAAGCATAAAAGTGTATGTTTTTAATAGGCTACTTGAATAACAGTTTGTCTCTACAACCATTTTTTTCAAAAGCTTAGTCAATTTATTTTGAAAGCTTTGGAATTATTGTTGAATTTATTTTGTTCATTTTCATTATGAAAACTTCATCAAGTGAGGTTTCCAAATACTCCTCCTTCACAAGATTCTTCGAAGAAGACATGGATCATGACTTCTACATCTTGAAGGACTTGGTGCAGATTCTATTTCAAGATAGAAGAGAAAACACTATACTTCATGAGCAATTGGTTCCTATGAAGCAAGAGAAAGAATAAATTATTCAAATATTGTATGATATGAAGATGCAGCTCCATCAAGCCCAAGAGGCTTTGACAGGGAACATGCATGAAATAGAGGTAACTCATTCAAATTTGTCCTCAGTTTCCTCTTCAGATAGATGCGTTGGTTCATTGGAAAAGCACACTAGAGATATATTGTCCAATTAATGTTTAAAAAGGGCTATGAAGGCAAGGGTTTAGGAAAGCATGCAAAAGGCATGGTTGATCCTATTTTGGTTGAGGAAAGACCTAAGAAATTTGGTCTTGGTTATGTGCAATCTAATGGTGAAAACTCCAAAGCCATGAAGGCCTGTGAGGAAACTTCAAAGAGAACTTCTTTTCCAAGTTCTAAATCACAAACATGTCAAGTTTGTTTTCAAGTTGATTTCCATTGTTTGAAGCCTATGTTGCAGCAAGAATATTGTAGACATACATCTTATGGCGAGCATGTGAGTTCGGACAATTTTCAAGACAAGAACGATGATGTTAGTCTTCAAGAGAAAGCAGGATCCTCTACTAGTTCATCTCCTCAAGAAGTAAAAAATGATGGACATGCAAGGCAGTATATGAGGTATAATTCTTCCCACAGTCAAGTTGATTATGTTTCTGCAAGGCATGATAATTCTGCATGCTTGAATGGAAGAAAGAGTTGTTGTGCATATTGTGGTATGTTTAACCATGATGTTTCAAGATGCTGGAAGAGGATTAAGGCATACAGGAAACCGTTGAGGCAAAGGCAACTTGTAAAGAAGGTGCAAAAGACTTGCACACATTGCCAGAGAAAGGGACATGTTGTTGCCCAATGTTGGACATTGCATCCAAATAATCATCCCAGGCACATGAGGCAAGAGGACAGAAAGACCGGCGAAAGTGGAACCAAGGATTCCATCATTGATTTGAGATGGAAATTTCACATGAAGAAGATTTGCAGTAGCAAAAGTCACCATGGAAGTGGCTTGGTAAGAAGTGGTTTGACTTCTTGACACAGTAAGACATACATTCATTTGTACATATGCAAATTTCAGTTATGTATGCATGTATATATGTTGTAATCTCACGTTTGTTTGAGCCACCTTAGATTGATGATCAAGGCAACGATGTTTAGAAATTTCTGAGTGAGTTCAAGGAAGACAATTCTTAACAGGAGTACAAGTGCATCCAGGAAGGGAAGTGTTGACTACCTTCGAGTTGTGGTTCAAAGGCACTAGCCATGCAAGGAAACTGTATGGAGGCTGAAAAGAAGAGGGTGTTATACTCTCATCTTTTGTATAGATCAATATATCAATATTTTCGGGTCCAAAAAATTTTGAATGGGGAGGAGTGATTAGAACTAGATCATGGACCTAAGTGATAGCTCAAAATTCAAAGTATTTGAAAGTGTGCCGAACCTGAACGATCAGATAGATCTCGTATTCCTGATTCTGGCGCTATGAACGGTTCGAAAAACCGACACTGTATGAAGAAGTTATTGCACTTTGAATGCCAAGGTAAACTGTAAAATTCTCCAGTTTTACCCATTAACATTGTGCCAAGTGTCATGAAGAGGTTTGCCAGTGCTGGGTGTGAAGGTGAAAAATGTTCAGTGACCTCCTAGGGTCAAATTCTCAGTTTTGGTTGCAAGTGATTTTTTTTTATAAATGTGATGGAATTGTGTTTTTGTATTTTGTTTTATGATTTAATTATATATATATATATATTTATATATTATATAAAATAATATATTATAGGTTTAAAAAAAAACATATTATATATTATAATATATATTGTATATATTAAATAGTTATATTATAATTAAAATACAAATTTAATAACAAACGTTAAATCCGCATTTGTTTTATGGTTCATGGTTTAAGTTTTAACCAAAGTCTTAAACCACATCCATAGGCCGCCGTAATGGACCACGTGGTTTGTGTGTTCACATGTCGTTTAAAAAAAACGTTACAACAAACCTAAACTATGACCCCATGACTCATTCACATGGCGGAGGTTTGAAACTAGCAGAATTGATAAACTTGAACAAAGGAAATGTGTTGGTGTAAGGTCGAACACCCTACTTGCCTTGCAATATGCCACCACTCCACTGCTCAGACTACACCAAAGAACTTAACCAATGTATATTGCCGCCAAACTCTAAAGTGTTTCACGTCGACTAATGGAGGTTCGGAGGGGGCCATCCCCCTCCCCATGTGCCCAAGCAGCCAAAACCTTAGGCTAGACCAGAACTAGCGGAGGTATTAAAACAAGTTTAATTAGTGTTAAACGTGGTTAACCCATGAAAATAGGTGGTTAACACTAATTTACGCTTATCCAACCCCTAATTGCGGATTATGATAAGTTAAGCTCCAGCTTAATCTGGCGGACCTTTTGGAGCGCACCCAGATTTAGGGGCGGTTCCTATTTTATCTGTAGTTAAGTTTAGTTTCTCCACATTTGGTGGATGTTTTTTGGGTGTCAGTGGAAAAATCTTGTTTTGGCTCTATCTTGAGCTAGATTCACCTAATTTCGGTGTGAAAATAGTGAATTTCGACTATCTCCAATATTCTAGACTCAATGGACTGGGTTGTAGAGACATCAGAGAAATTTTCAGCAGGTGTTTTCTTTAGTGAATTTCAAGGGGCCACTAGGGCCACTAGGGGGCAGCAACAGTTTGAGGCCTAGCCAAGGGAGCTAGAGGCCTTATTCAGAAATACAATAGTAAATTTTGGATGTTTCAGATGCTTTGGAATTAATGGTGTGGTTTTCAGAACCTGTAGAGGACTTTTGAAGGTTGATATGCTTCAGTGAAGTTCTAGGGGTCATTAGTGCCAGCTTTTGCCTACAGTAGTTCGGGGCTAGCTAGAGAAGCTAGAGACCTTATGCAGCAAAACAATAGTAATTTTTAACTGTAATCATAATTTTAAATCGATTGATGGAGTTTGTAAAATATTTTGAGGACTTCTATAGTTATAGACCCCATCAGAGAAGTTTTCAGTGACCCTAGTGGTATGGGGTGCCGACAGGTGTTGGAGGTGAAACCAGAGCAGCCAAAGGCCATTTTCAGTGAAAAAATAGTCTTTCTTGACTATTTTTGGAATTATGAATCCAATGAAGGGATTTTTAGAGCCATTTGAAGACTTATAGAGCTCTAGAAGCTTCAGGGAAGTTTTGGGCAGCCTAAGGAAAACCGTGGAGGGAGGCCTAGTTTGGGGATGTAGTGCTCGTTTTGAGAAAATAGTCAGTCGATTTTTGGTGTCTAATGTGTGCTGCAGACAATAGTGAGTCTTCAAGGACAATAAAACAATTATGAAGGAGTTAGTGCGATGGAGAAACTCAGTGTAATTCAGTGCATCGACAGAAGGAATCGAGTCTAAGGTAGCCTAGATTTGTTTGCAGAGTGATGACAGCATGTCAGGGATATAGATGGTATTATAATCCCTTTGGTTCAGTTCAGTAACCATTGGATTTAAGTGTGGAACTTGTAAGAGAAACTTTACCATAATCCCAAAGAGCCAAGTCAAGATGACAAAAGCTTAAGGAGACGTAGCCCACGATATTCGGGTGAACTCCTCGATAAAATTTTTCTGTTATATGTGGATGTTTTATTGCTGCATTATATTACTATTACACATGTTTAATTTCAGAAAAAACAAATGGGCTTAAGATGCTTCAAAAATTAAAAATCATACACCTCTTTCAAGCATAAATTCCACAAATTGTCAAGTATAAGCTAGATCTTTTATTTGTTTAACTAAGTGGGAGATTCTTGAAAAGCATAAAAAGTTATCCAACCCATTTTCAGATCACTATTGGCCATTAGAACACGATGAACCATCTACATCTCTATCGAATGAAATGATTTTTCATTGGGACATGGATTGCAATATTTAATTTCTGAAGCACTTTTCTTTCTCTTGTGGATTACTAAGAAGTCCATGAGCAAAATGATGAAAAATCTCGTCAAAATAGAGAGAATGAAATTGCTGAGAGTTAATATAATTTTCGGCGAACCTGATGATACCTTCGGCATGTTTTTCAACAACATTGTACCCGTTCACAGTCCTATTATAAAATATGGTGAGCTAGGCAGAGATGGAATTTGATGAGCACTTTGCCCATTATAAGGCATTTTACTTGTTTTTTACTGTGTAAATATTTTAATGGCGGTTTTTGGGAAGGAATTTTACCCGTTTTTTACTATGTAAATTTTTTTAATGATTGTTTTTGGGAAGTGCTATGAACTGTACAAAATGTATTAATGACTGGTTATATGTTTCTGGAAACGTTACTAGTACTTATTTCTATTCATGAAAGCCAATGAAATTTTTAATTTAAATTTATATAGTGGCTAGGCAAGATTCAGTCTCAAGGCAAGCCCACCATTTTATTTCTAAATTCTATGAAAGGCCAACCATTTATGGCCATTTTATTCTATTTCTCCTTGGGAGTTGGTTCATGGAATTTAGACTTTCTATTTCGGTTGCCAAAAATAAAAAATTCTTCAGAATGGAATTATGCCCATTTCCCAGTGCCAAGTAAGTAACATCGATGTCAAATTGGGATTACTGATAATTTTTGTTGTATGACCCATGAGTAATATTCCTTGCAGTTTTAGCATATCCCAAGTGGACTCTGTTGGAATATGTAATTCCTACTTGTTTGTGGCGTTGAATCTCTATGTAAGGAGTTTGTGCCTATATCATAGGAGGTAGCTAAATCTAAATATTCCTAGTTTGGTGTGTGGTTGAGATGTTCTCTCAACCACCTTATTGTGCGTCCAAGATAGTTTTCCTATCTTGAGACTATATTTCATGTATATATATGTAACTATTTTGATTAATATAACATAGTGTGCATAGCGAGATTTTATCTTGGTATCAGAGCCCATATGGGCCTGGACCTCAACCCCTCCTGGGTTGAGGGAAATAGGAATTAAGTGAGAGTATATTTTATTTAGTGTTGTTAATATTTTCCATTGAAAAAGGTTTTGAGAGTGGAGACAGTAAGTCGAGCAGAGTGCCTCATGTGAAAACATCAAACACGGATATGCACAGTGCTTGGAGTGTTGTGTGAGACCGAGCCTGGAGAATTGATTGGAGGCTGAGAAGGATCGTCGGAGGATGTGTTGTGTCGAGAGTGTTGCAAGAGAGGGCAACTGTGTAGTAGTTGAACCCTTTTGGTAATCAGTGCTCGTCCTCTGTGGGCTAGCCAATTTTGTCGACTGAGAGGCAGACTAGTGCGGTGAGTGACTTGAAACGAGAAATTCACCCACTCTTTCCATTATCTCCAGGTAATATTACATCTTTCCAGCATTTGAAATGAAAAATAAAATGCATTCAAGCACAACAAACAAATTTTTTGACATTTGTTGATGATGAGAAGTTCGATGTGCGGGCTCCAGCTCTCAGGAAACAGAGAATTTCTTTTTGTGGCAGTCATTATCAAGCCATTCGCACTCATATTTTATCTATTAGAGAGGCCATTGCAGCAGCTCTGAGACAGGTCAGCGGCACTCCCCATCACATAGCTAATGCACGGTGCTAAACTCATGAGAGAGTTCGAGCAGCTTGATGGTGTATGTCTGATGGAAACGTCTGTTACCATAGGGAGCGCTAGAAACAACAGAAGTAGAGGTAGGAACATTGCGGTAATTGACAACATTTTTATTTATGTTGTTTCTGAAGGTGACGTGAAACTAGTAGTGGTAAATTAACAGCATTGCATGGGAGATTAAGAGGCAGGCTAAAAATTGTGATGACCGAGTAAGGGGTATTTTGAAGGTAGGGGCAGTCAGGAGTTACACAAAATCATTACTGATGGCCAAACCTCCCTTTCTTTATATTTATTTCCACTTAGTGTTATCATCATGTTGAATCCTGAGATTTTGAAGAGTTGAATGTTGAGTTGTTGCAGTGTGGAGTCTATGAGAGGGGAACCTGCAAGTTTGTGTTCAAAATTTGAATTTGTGGGGTAAACTAATCTAGAGGGTTTGTGGAGATGATACTAGTGCAGCTCGCTATTATTTATAGATGTTTTGAATCATTTTAAGGCACAGGCTAAGGAGCATGATGCACAAGCTACTTCCACAGAAGAGGTGGATGCTCCACTCATATCGGTTCAGATTGACGGACTAGTCATATTGAAAATCATAAAGCATTGTAAAGTGTGTGCATCCCATGTGGAGAAGGCAGTCGAACCTGAATAGCACAGAGCTGGTGAACTTGACATGAAAATGTTGGTATGCGTAGCAGATGGTTTCCTGTGTTTTTGCTACAAATCGAATCATTGATATTTTGAGTGCTAGGTTGTTGTATGGCGAGAGGGTGGATGAGGCCACTGAGAAGGGCCAAGTCCTCGAATGTTGGTTTTTAATGTGCTGTCAGCAGAGTTGTTAGAGCACTGGTACCATGGCGTAGTGGCAATGTGGCCATATTCGTTTTCTTTGTGCCAACTGAACCTTTATTCCTCAAATTTATTTTTGAAGGTGCAGTAAGGCCTGCATGCTTTTGTTGGATTTTTTTTTTTTCCAATTTGTTTTAATTTCTCATTGGAACGAATCGATGGTGGCTTCATCTCCATGCTCGAGTTGAACAAGGCAGTTTTTAGGTTGGAAGATTTGTTGTTTTGTGGTGCAATGGGCAGTTGAAATAGTCAAGTTCCAAGATGGTGCTTTATATCTGATAAAAGCCCCATGATTTACATGTCGTGACCAGATCCATTTATCTTGCAAAGGTCACCTAGTGCCAATGTTAGTTACGCTGGTTACTGTTGTTATGAACTTGGCCTAGCATAGAGAAGAGGTCGATAGATTGTTGGGTCTTCTATAGGTGTCAGAAGAGGTGAAAAAGCACGTAGAGTTGTTGGGAGGCTTCCAACTTCCTGTGTTTGGGATTGGCTTGGTTGAAGGTTGTGCGCTTTTTCCTCACTGGTGCAACTGCAATGTGTAGCACGTGAAGCAATTTGAGGGCGCTATTTCGAGTGAAAGATTTAATGGGCTGGTTGGATTATATGATGCTCTTATTTATCTTTGTATTTATAACCAGCTGATATAAATTCAGTTGTTTGTTTTAAATCATGGTTGTTTGTACACGTTTGGGTAAATGATATTTTTATGGTGGAAGTATTTTGGAATTAAAATCAATATGCATATTGAGATTATCCATCTCAATATGAAGTTGTTTTGTTAGAATTGGCTACTCTAACAAATGACAGGTGAAACATAAAGTTCCAAGTTTTAATTAACAAATACAAAGATGCCCAAGATGTGAGCAACGAAAAGAGGAGGTAAAGAAGAAACAACAATTATTATGATGGACATCAATCAAGTTCGTGTGAGTTTTTTTTTTGTGAGTTTGTGGAATAGACTCTTGATGATGAGTCACATAGTTGAATGGTAAGCAAGTCTAGGATGGTTTTGTAGTGATATTTTTATGTACCTAGTAACTCCAAGAGTTGGAGTGTGTAATGTAAGCCTTGTAAAGGCATATGTATCATGGTGAAGTTCGTGGTTATCTAAAAACCACTTTGTAATTGCCATTTTGTAATTACAAGTTTATGGTCAGCCGGAAACCATCTTTTTTCACTTTGAAGTGATGGTTTGTGGTGAACCAGAAACCACATATAGAGCCTTCACGGCTACAGAGCCTTCGTGGCTACGGTGCACAGAGGATCCTTACTACTCACAAAGGAGCCTTCATGCTCACAACGGAGTAGGTGGTCTGCAAAAACACCTCACTCATAGGAGAAACCTAGTTTCTCACAGGTCTTAGTCTACTGAGCACATTTTGGGGGGGATTTTCTGATACAAATACCGGTATGCAATGATAATGGTTGACAAAACCATGTATGCGAAGGACATCCTGCGAGACAAGCGGTTGCAGCGGTTGGTACCCATGCATTCTGGTGGATGGTTGCTCCTTTATATGGATGTCGGCATATCCTTTTGTTGGTTCTGCACATGGTATTTTCCCGTTTGTGGTGGATCTGAGTCGCAAACACATCTTTTGTTATGATTGACCACAACTAGATTTTGTGAATCGCTATCGAGACAAGTAGTCATTAAGGGGGTGTGTTGGAATATGTAATTCCTACTTGTCTGTAGTGTTGACTCTCTATGTAAGGATTTTTCTCCTATATCATAGGAGGTAGCCAGGGAAAATTTTAAGGATGAAAGTTTATCTTAAAATTTAGAAACCTTGGCGAATCTTACTAGTCCCTAATATGCAAATTGCAATTTTTTTGGCGATATTTTTGTAGAAATATTTAGATTTCCAATGATTTTATATTATTCAATATAATATTTTGGCGATTTTGAAGGTAAAATAGTGGTGTAATATAAAATTTGGGCAAATCATTTTAGAAAAAATGGAAATTGGCTAATCTTTTTTTTGGAAAAAACATGGAAAATTAGCCCACCTGCGAATATTAGCCCCTAAAATGTTTCCTGGAGGTAGCTAAATCTAAATATTCCTAGTTTGGTGTGTGGTTGAGATATTCTCTCAGCCACCTTATTGTGTGTCCAAGATAGTTTTCCTATCTTGAGACTATATTTCATGTATGTATATGTAACCATTTTGATTAATATAACATAGTGCGCATAGCGAGATTTTATCTGACTCAAGCACTAGTGAAAGAAAATATGCGTGAAAATGTATAAGGGAAAGGAGTTTGGTATGTTTCATATGTTAACAAGGATAAGAAAAAATTGGAAGGAGTAGCTCCTCATGGACGAGTAGCTTCTATAGAGGAAGAGGGTTCAGTAATTCCAGTCTAAAAGAATTAATTAGAGAACTCCGTGAAGGAAGGGAATCTTAGAAAGGCAAATTTTAAGAAGAAGGTGGTGAAATTGGAGAGACTGGGCTTCTTTTGATCCTTTCCAAAGCTAATTACAGAAGCTGTTTAATATTTAGTTATTCTAGATTTAATATTTAGTTACTATGGATGGGTGAAATTATTTAAAATTATTCTTGATATGGATTGTTGAAATTATTCCAAATAATTCTTTTGTAGAGTGCATGATTGATAAAGATTTATATTTCATCTATTATTATATGAATTATTTTCCATTTATTATGTGGTTTTTCAATTTTACCATTAAATATAAATAAAATAAAATAATGCAAACCTTTATTTGGAGATTAGGTTTGAGGGAGAGATTCTTTTCATTTTCAAGTTGGTATTATTTTAGTTTCTTTGTTTCAACCATCATTTGTTATATGTTTAAATTTAAAATTTAAAAATGAAACAAAAATGCAATTTTTACCGTATATTATGGTAGCATTTTATTTTATTTTAAATATCTTTGTTTAAATAGCTAGCAATATTCTTTAAAAGCACATGAGACAAGCTAGTTAAATAATAGAATGAATTTTATTAAATATAAGAAGCAATAATTTTTTAAAAGAGAATTATTTTTATTAAATATACATATCAATAATTTTTGAAATAGTTAAGACGACTAGAGAAGTTTAGGAAAAGAATAGATGTGCCATACTAAAAGATATTTAGGAAATACTTAAACTTCATTTTAACCAACATCATATCTATCTTGGCATGATCTATTAATGTATTGTTCCATGTCATTTAGGTTTATTAACCTTTTTGCTATCTTATTATTATTTCAATTTAGTAAGACTTTTTGAGTGTCTTGGTTAAAATTTGATATTCGATGGGTTAAATATTAAGTTTTTTGGTGCATTATTATTAAACTTTTGACTAAGATTTGATAGATTGAACTTGATCATATAATTTTTTTTAGCTTAAATGTAAAATATACACTTGACTATATCATTAATCAAGGGCGATGTACAATTTCATCCAAAGCCATGTTCAAGTAGATGTTGCTACTTGTTAGGTGGAAATCCATTTATGTTTTGATATTTCACTTTTCATAATCCTTTACTCATAATTATTTTTTTGTTTTAAAAACTTTCCTTTATTCATAATTATTATTAGAATTCTTTAGTGAAATTTCAATTGATTTGTTATGTTATTTATAATTAACCATAATTATTATTAATTATACTTTAAATCAAAGTGAGAAAATGTTAAGACAGTTTTGTCATTATGTTAGAAAATTATTATGAAGAACCATCCATACACCATTGTGTTCAAGATCAACATCAACAACCCCACACATATTCACAACTAACGCCTTCAAGAATTTCGAGTTTGCATTCAAAATGTGAATGAGGTCCTCCAAATTTAATTAACGTAGTGAACAAAATCTAAATTGTGTATTGGAGTATATATCAACAATTAATTATGACGTTTCCATGCTTGTTTCAGTATCACTCTAATTCCTATGTTATTGTTATAGGTCACATTTTTTTTCACAAAGAACTTGGGAAACATAAAACTCTATACACAAAAGATGTCAATGTAATAGAGTAGCATTAGATTGAAAACTTTATAATAAATTGGAAACAAAATGTATTTATTGTAAATCATTTTCAAACCAAAACTTAAGATTTAATAACTCATGTGATAAATTTATTTTGTTTTTCTTAATGTGAAAATTTTTAATATAGTTATTTTGATTTTTTTAATAATAAATATTATGAAATTTTTTAATATAATTAAGTTATTGAAGTGTTAATTTTTAATCAAACATTTATTGGTAAAAAGTTAATTTATTAAAAGAACATCATAAGGAAAAATTAAAATTTTAAACATAATGAAAAAAAAAACCCAAAAAATCAACCAAATATATATGACGAGTAAAAAGCAATCCAAATTCCTTCCGTGGAGCTGGGTGGTGGATGGTTTCCCTAAGGGAGTTGTTTGAGGAGATCTGCCAATGGAAGAATTCCCAATGGTTGCTGCAATGTTTTGTTCGACTGCAGGGTTCAAACCTTCGTGATTCTTCGTGCGACCTTGAATTTAGGGTCTTCAGAATCCGTTGAGGCTTTGCAAGAATCCTTAAATAACGATCTCGACGAGAATTCCTGCTGCACCATCTGCAAAAAAATCTGCACTTTGTTGCCTTGTTGTAAGACAAAGGATACACGCGCTGAAATTGATGAGTCACCAAAATACGAACCTTCCATGCACCGTGACGGCTCCACGAACTTCCTTTGTTAGATCTGACAGCGTAGTTCACATCCTCCTCATTCATGCGCAACATATTCTTCGTCACTAGCTTGAATGTCCAACGTGATCTCTCGCTGGAGCCAATCACCTTCAATCTCCTATCATCGGAGGCATCAGAGCTTCTTGTTGCATTTACTGCTAGGGATTTCACGATGATTTCAGAGGTGATACCTTGGCCAACTTCAACCTGTAAATGACCTAGGATACAATACCAAAGATGCTTATGAGAAGAGCCAGAATGAGGAGCATATACTTGGCTCTCCAACAAATGCAACATAGGTAAGAAATAATAGTGAGCCCTCCATCAAATTCTACAAGTTGTGAAAATCTTACTTGCCCCACTTTTTCCCTCAAAATACACGATATGACAGTAAAGGATCGAATTCAAACAAGCTCTGTGCCTTTCCCATTTCTGACACTCGGCTCTGATCTTATTTATCTACAAGTAGGCGGCTCTATAACTCACAGCATACAAACACACATTTGAAATCACTCACACATACAACTATTTACTCTCTCACAGAGTAAGATGTCACCTAAGCGTACTCTATTTACAAAGCATTAGAATTACTCAACATTCCATGATCAAATTACTCAACATTCCATGATCACGACCCCTTTCTTTACAGAGTTCAGAAATAAACTTGCTCTGAAACCAAATTAGAAATATTAGAAAAATTGAGGGAGATTAATGTCACAGACAAATCACATTTCACTTTTTGTTTTATTGACCACAATAGTTACAATTATATAGGACATAAATTACTCACTTCCACATATTTAGATTAGAACTACAACTTATACAGAGCTAGATTGACTCTTCATGACTGATAATGACAACTACACATGACATGGAAGCATTACTTCCAACATAAATCAAATCTCTCATGATACAAACCTCCTTTTTAGTAAAAAAATTAAGGATAAGTTTGCATCTAGAGAGATTTTATTTTTTGGACTCTTGGCAGATCCAAAATTAAGATAATTCTATGTTAATTCTTAATAATATTATTTATATTTATATAAATTTGTATCTCTATATATAATATACCTCTTCTATATATGTTTATTAAAACCAATAATACACATAGTTAAATGTTTTTTTTTTTAACATATGTTATACTTTATAAATATAACAGTTATGAATATGAATAATTGTTTATAATTTAAAATGTTTTATTTTATATTTTATAGACATAGTCTAACTAATAGACGAAATGAATTTTTGGCCAAAATCTAGAAATACAATTTTAAGTGAGATTGTGATTTTTTATTATTTAAAATAAAATTTTAAATGCATAAATGGATTCAACGCCCTAAAAAAATCTTGCAACACTCTTTGTATATTAAACAACTTACACTTATGATTTTTAAAATTATCTACCAAATTTTGGACAAAATTTCCAAGAAAAAAGTGTTTAGAAAAAGTTCATTCTATCTATTAGTTAAACTAAGCCATATATATATATATATTTAATTATAAGTTTATTAATTAAATTTGTTAAGCTTTTATATGTTTATTGATTATATGTTTTGAAATCAGAGGTGGGAAGAGGTAGGAGTGATCTATGGCCTAGAGGAAGTTAAAATTGTAGAGTATTCATGGGGCTTATGATGCATGAAAAAAAACTAAGCTGAAGCTTATGCCTGCCCTCTACCACGGGATTAAGTTAGCCAATGAAAATAAGGTAGTTTTTCTTATTGTTTTGACAGACATTCTCCTTCTTATTCAACATTTGGTGAAGAACTCTTCTTTAAGGGAAAAAAAATTAAGGAGTCTTATGAAAAGAATTAGGAAAGTAGGTGAAGGTTCTCTTCAATAACATATTTCCATGTTCTTTGTGATCTCAATAAAGATGTGAACTTATGTTCTTATGAAGAGTGTAAATTAAGATTGAGAGATTTAAAATTCTATGGCCAGATTAGACCCTTTCCTATTCCTTAGAGCTAAATGGATTGAAATGAAGGAATCAATTACCAATCAACTATACTATGACATGTAAATTTTATTTTTTGATGTATCAATTTTGTAAGGTATATACCTAGAAAGCCTTGTTGGTTTTTGTCGAGTTTAGAATCCTTCTAAACAAATTTGTAGTTTTGTTAGATAAAAGGACTTAGGAAATTTTTTTGAAGATATAGTTATGTATTACCTGATGTAGTTGTTGTGATTTAGGTGCAAACTTGCATATAAATATATAATTCTCATTTTGGTTTAAAAAAATCATATATAATATAAATCATTATTATTGACATTTATTTTAATATGATATGGATATTATAATTTTAATAAGAAAAAGAATTTTACACTTTATAAATAAAACAAAATTACAATATCATAAATTGAATTAATTTGAATTATTAATTTTATTAATTTTTAGTTTTCATTACTTTTTAAATTAGCTTCACCATGCTCATTTAAAATAAAAAGATTCCCATTATGGGCTATAGAGTACTTCTTGGAGAAAATATTTAAATATTTAATTTTATATAGAAATTTGAAATAATTTAAACTTAAAAAATTCAAATCAAGTGAAAATAAGTGCTTTCTACCACTTAATATAAGGGAGATGTGAAATTCCCTCAGTAATACATAAATATAATTCACATATAATATTTGAATAATAAATAATAAATTTTAATATTCAATTTAACAAAATTAGTTTATATGGCATTTATTTATAAGTAGATAAAATAATTGAAAATAAAATATTCTTATTTATTGGATAAAATATTTTATATTTTTTTTTATATGAGGGAAATGTGTGATTCCTTCATTCTTTAAGGTAGAATTTATAGTTGATATTTTAAAATTTATTATTAATATAAATGATAACTAAAATATTTCAATGTTCAATGTAAAATAAATTAGTGTAAATCTATTTTAACTCTAAATTTTTACTTAATTATTATGTATTTAGAAGTATCAAGTTGAAAATTTTTGCTTTCCGCCTCAAATGATTTTAAACCTTTCAATTCATAACAAATTTTAAAATAAAATAAATTTACACTAATCAAATATTTAACAACAATAATATTAATAAAATTAATACTGACAATACTAAATTATAATAAAATATATTTAACACCATAATCTAATTTTATTCATTTCAAACACACAAAGTAACTCTTACCTCTTCTGTGAGAGTTGCATTTACTGCTAACTAGTTGTTAACTAGTTAAAATGACTTTTAATATTGTTTAAGGAAAAAGACAAGGACAATTAGTATTTTGCTGGAAAAGTTATTTTCCTTCTTTTTAATTATGAATAATAAAATTAGTTATGAAAAGTAAAAAGGTTGATGGTAAATATTTTCCAAGAACTGAAATATGGTTGGGCAATTTGAACAATTACCTCTTGGGATAAGAGACTCATCCCAGTGAGGAATGGGGCTTTTGTTCATGGGCTAAGGAAAGAGTGAGGATTTCTTGAGTTGGTAGAGACTAGTGGAAAAACACTTAGAAATTCCTAAATTTTCCTGGCACTGACTGGACTTGGATTCCTCAGGTCACAGCAAAAAATTTACTGTCAACCTGTACCTCTTCAGGTGGAGCACGGGGGCAAGAGGAGGACGTAATCACCTCTCTTGAAGGTTGGGTGGACACCTCAGCCTGCCATAATTTTCTAGATAAGTGAATGTCTGTTTATTATGATTAGATAGAAAAGAATGGTGTTCTTAAGTATTGTATAAGTAATTGATATTTAATCTAGGGAAAGACTTTATCACATTAAATCTCTATTGGAACTTTTCTTTTAGACTTGTAAAACCATCTTTTGTTGGAGTTTTACTTTTGACAAATTATGAAATACACATTACTCCATACACTACTGTAAGATTATGTGAACTACTCCTGTAGGATTCTACAGTTTAATCTTGTTTATATTTATTATTTGCTGTAAGATACAAGAAAAGCATAGTAGATGAATATCAGCAATAATTTAACTAACTGTGGAATCTCTAACTGTACATTTCATTTTTACTATAGATATTTTATTTAATATAAAAGGATGCATGTATCAGTAACTATTATCAAGAAATGTAATAAGAAGAGATAAACGAATATAGAAGATTATTATAACTGTGCGAATAAGAACTCAACTGAGAACCTTACTGTATCATAAAATGAGTCGGAATAACCATTGGTACTAGGTACAGGAGACCCAAACCTAATTACACATCGTTATCCATGGTATCTATACATGGATGGAGTGGTTCGGTGGTCTAGACACCCACTAGAAAATATAAATTCTGCACAGTAAAACAACAGAAAACATCTTCATACTCAAGTAATAGTAAAGATAGAAATAAGACCTTTACAAACATAAACCTTGAACGAAAACAATTTGGTGATGCAATAAACAGAGGAAATGCACTATGATTTACACAAAAAATCTGGATCATAATAGTGCAAGCAATATATTTACATATTGAAGAAAATGAAGGACAATAACCGTAGTTCGGTTATCCTACGTAAAAAGCGGGAGAGACTATATCCAAAACTGTCTTGAAATACCTCCTTTACAAACTGTAACAACATATTTCTACTATACAACAAAAAATAATCAACCCAGAAAGCCAAAGTTTGGTATTAATAATAGCAAGTGAAAATATCCTTGTTCTCTTAATGGAATACCGCTTAACATCTAAAGGTCTTCACAAGAGTGAAAGACAGAATGTTTATCAATATAGCTATTTAGAAAAACAAGCAAGCTTAGCAGAGGTGTCGTTAAGGTAGACTTGGTAAGAAGCCTTCATTCCCAGAAAAGAAGGGGTAAATGCATAAGGAGTGTTAAAACGCTTGCCACCACATGGAATACTTTAGAGCATACCTCGAAGGAGCCCTGCAAGCTAACTCAGAACCAGAAATAAACCAATGGGAAAATAGAATCAACATATTTAAGGAAGACCACCATTCTATTAAAGGATCTCACCTGCAAGTGACGGAAAAATGTAAGACTTTGTATAGTAATCAAGGATTTCAGTGAAATATTATATTGCAAAGGAAGAACGAAAACAAATGGAGAACTCTTAATAAAAACTCAAATAACTGTAAAAATGGACTATGTTTTCCATCCCAAAATGAGTTGGTAGAAACAACAAAGAAAAATAAGAATTATAATCGGTGGGAAATAGCAAAACGGAGGCCTCAGACTCATAAGAAAAGTAGGAGAAAACTGATAGCAAGTTGTGAAGAAATACCTCCAGTCTTTTAAGCCTTGATATTTTTGATGTGTGCCAACCTACCGGAGGGCACCCATTAATAGTAAAAGAAGGTTAAACACTTTTGAAACTCAAACTTAACAAAACATATATTTATGCGCCGAAAATATAACGCAGACTTATTAATTTTCTCAGGGGTCATGATTTACCTACCGGAGAGCTAAAGGGCTGTATAGAAATTCCTCCCTAGTGAGTCGAGGTAAGGTCGATGAACACTCACCATCCAACCTGAGTAGTCATGCCAAAATTCCAAATTGCGGGTAAGAGCAGAGGAAGCTCAGGCAACGAATAAATATTTCTGGTGCTACTCTATTCATCCAGTTTATGAGTCGCCCTCATTCAAAAAAGTAACTCTCAAATAATACGATTTGTAGAAACCCTCAACCTTGGCAGAGACATACTAGAGCCAGGAAGAGATGAAGCAAACAAGGATGAGGTTATGACTATGGGGGAAGGGTTTTGGCAAATACCTGTTCCCGCCAGGCATACCTACTGCCTTAATTGCCAAGGATGGATGTGACGGAGGAGAAGACAAGTGGACTTAGGATCCCAGACCCAATCCTAACCAGATATACAATTCTGGCACCACATAAACCCTCATGTACTATGACAACTATTATGGAATACATTCATTAAATCAGGGGTTAATGAGACTCATATAATGTGCAAACCCAAAACAAAATGACAGGCATGATATAAACATATGAATATATGTATGAAGCAAGGATTAAAACCTTTCAAGCTATTAACCATAGTCTTGGTTGATAAGAATAATTAAAATATTTGTAAATTCCAACAAAGTGTTGAGTCATGAAATGAAATTATTGGGTATATTAAATTTTTTTTTTTTTAGTTCCGTATGTTACAAGTGGTATCAGAGTTGTGTTTATACACTGGGACCCTAAGGGTCAACTAACAATTTATGTTGTGTGTATAATGATGCACATAATAGAAGTATAACAAAAAATATCATGAGGAGGGGAACAACACAACAACCACCCCAGGATAATAGGGAACCCCAAACAAAACCAGTAGTGAGCCCTGAGATGTGGTTTCAGTTGAGTGTCAATCAGCACTGGAAAATAACTACACTGCTGGAGGAACAGCAAAATCAAACCAGTTTGCTGTTGAATACATTATAGAAACTACAGTAAGATATGGTGTGAGTTCAAAGGGATAACGAACGATTAATGCAAGAACAAGAAAAAATACTTAAGAGCCTTTCAGACAAGCAAAATCAGGGAATGGAACATCCCAGTGCTGACAAGGGCATGCAAGAAGGTGATGAACAAAAAACAAGGGACAAGGCAATTGACAGAGTGGAAATAAGCCCATCCTAGTGAAGTAACAAGAATAAAAACTACAATGAAGCAGAATCCAGCAATTTGTTGGATCAACAAGAAGTTAAGAAGCAGAAAGTAGAGCTTTTGGGGGAGTTTCAGAAAATAAAACGACCAAAATTTGATGGTGAAGTTCAGGAAGTGGTAGAAGCATGGTTAATAAACAGGAACAAGTATTTTTAGGTGTACAAATACAGCAACAACCTGAAGGCTAGGTTGGCCATATATCAGTTAAGGGAGTAAGCCACTCTGTGATGGGAATAAGTAAAGAATGTTCACAGCATTGGGGAACAAGATATTACTTGGGAAGTGTTCTAGCAATACTTTAAAGACAAGTATTTAACAAAATGTTTCTACGATGAGAAAGATAAAGAATTTCATGACTTGAAGCTGGGATAGATGAATATGGATGAGTGTATCACCAAGTTCACCTCCCTGTTACGATATTTTCCATACCTTCGAGAGGAAAAGGCTAAGGTGCAGAGATTTTGAGCAACCTGCCAACACATATGAAAGAGTGAATTGAATTTGTAAATCCCAGAACCATGGAAAAAGCCATTCGTAAGGCACAAATGTGCTATCAGCAGTCCAAGGCTAAAGGGGAGGTTGGCAAAACTTGGCAGCCAAGGAAAGGACAGAAAATTAGCTCAAATTTCAAATATGCCAAAAGCAATAATTTTACTAATTCTGCACAAAGTTCTGTCAGTAAACAATTTGGCAGAAATCATCAAATAACTCGATGGCTAGCATAAGAGAAGCCTACATAGGAATCGAGAAAACTAAGCAAGGACAAGTGACCAAGCCACCTGTACAGTGTTGGGGGTGTGGTGAGGCACACTATTATAAAAACTACCGACAATGAGCAAGAAATGACAAAGTTGCAAACTTGCAGGAGGTTTCTATAGTAGGCAATGTGGCACGAAACATTCCTCGTATCAACGTGGCGTTGGAGGATCGACAGGAAAATTATCGGCCAACAATGATTAAGTTGGAAGGTAAATTATTGTCTCAATCTGTTTCTATTTTGGTAGACCCAGGTGCAAGTCTAAGTTATGTTAGTCCCAAAATAGTGGAAATGTGTAAATTGAAAGAACAAAAATTCGAAAATTTGTGGCTGGTACAGCTAGCCATAGGAGCAAAAAGAAAGGCAACTTCCAAGATTCCAAACTGTACATTAGAAAGTGCAGAACAACAATTGAATATGGACATGAACATACTTCCATTAGGGTCCTATGATGTTTTGTTGGGCATGGATTGGCTAGAAAAACATTGGACCTTAGTGGAATGCAAGGAAAATATCATCTATTACAGAATGCAAGATGGAACACGCAAGGAGATTCAGGGAATCAAGAAGCCACTACAACTACATACAATTACAACATCCCAAATGAATAAATGTATAAGGAAGGGATGCTAGATATATGCTATTCATGTGGGATATGCTAATTCCAAGGAAAAAGCACCTATGATGAAAAACATACTAGTGGTACAAGATTTCATGGATGTTTTTCCAGAAAATATTCTTAGATTACCACCAAGATGAGACATTGATTTTACCATTGAATTAATTCTAGGAGCATCACCTGTGTCAAGGGCTCCTTACAGAATGAGTGTTCTGGAATTAACAGATTTAAAAATGTAGTTACAAGAACTTCTAGACAAAAGTTATATTCGTCCAAGTGTGTCCTCGTGGGGAGCACCAGTGTTGTTCGTTAAGAATAAAGACAAAACCATGCGAATGTGCATGGACTACAGACAAATTAACAAGTTAACCGTCAAAAACAAATATCCCTTACCAAGGATTGATGATCTGTTTGATCAAGTGAAGGGGGCCACAGTGTTTTCAAAAATAGATTTAATATTTGGATATCACCAGATCTGAATCAAGGATGAAGACATTTGCAAGACTGTTTTCCATACTAGGTACGGGAATTACGAATTTTTGGTGTTACCCTTTGGGTTAACTAATGCACCAGTAACCTTTATGAGGTTAATGCATGGTATATTTCATCCTTTCCTGGATAATTTTGTACTTATATTTATAGATGACATTTTAATATATTCTAAAAACTAAGAAGAAGATAAAGAGCATTTAAGGATTGTGCTGGAAATGTTAAGAAAACACCAGTTGTATGCTAAATTTTGCAAGTGTGATTTCTTCAAAATAGAAATCCAGTACCTAGGCCATGTCATTTCAGCAGAAGGGATTGCTGTTCTGTTGAGTGTCAGAATAGTTTTGAAAAATTGAAACATCTTTTGACCACTGCACCAATGTTGAGGGTAGTTGACCCCAACAAAGAATTTGAAGTTTGTATAGACGCAAGTAAAGAAGGTGTTGGGGTAGTTTTATCTCAAGAAGGCAAGGTAGTGGCTTATGAATCAAGGAAGATGAAGGAGCATGAACAAATATATTCAGCCTATGATCTGGAGTTAACAGTAGTGGTACATGCGCTCCAGGTATGGAGACACTACTTACTGGGGAAAAAGTTTGTGCTAAAAATAGATCATAGTAGCTTGACTAGTTATTTCAAGCAAGTTGATTTAAACTCCACATAGGAAACATGGAATGCCTTTCTAAGTGAGTTTGATATGGACATAAAGCACATGAAATGTAAGGAAAACCGGGTGGCTGATGCTTTAAGTAGGAAGCTTCATTGTGTTTATGAGCTTTATTAAAATTAGCTTGAGAGTAAATTCTTAGATCAAGTAAAAGAAGAAGCACAAAAAGATTCGGAAAATTAATTCATATGGCAGCAAATGGAATAGACCAAAAATAAAGGAAGTACATCTGATTATGGAGTAAATAATGAACAGATGCTAACCTTTAGAGGAAAGGTGTATGTACCAAACCGTGTGGACCTAAAAGAGCTGATTATGGATGAATATCATAAAAGTAATTATGCAGGTCACCCAGGATACCAGAAAATGTTGACTGTTATTAGAAAGGTATATTTCTAGCCTGGTATGCGTAAAAATATTGCTAAGTATTTAAATAAATTTTTGGAGTGTCAGCAGGTGAAGGTGGAGCATCAACATCCCACAGGATTGTTGCAGCCCATACCGGTACTTGAATGGAAATGGGAGGTCATATCCCTGGACTTCATTACAGGTTTACCGCGATCAAAAAGGAAAAATGACTCCATCATGGTGGAAGTGGAAAAATTGAGTAAATATGCACATTTTATACCTATGCAGTCTACTTACAAGACTATACAGATAGCAGACATTTTCATGAGAGAAATTTTCAAGTTGGATGGTATTTTGAAGACGGTTATCTCAGACAGGGATGTTAAGTTTACATCAGCATTTTGGAAGACTCTGTTTATAGGTATAGGGACCCAAATAAACTTTAGTACAACTTATCATCCCCAGAAAGACGGTCAAACAGAGCGATTAAACCAAGTGTTGGAAGATATGCGGCGCATGTACGTGATGCAACAACCAACCAAATGGGAAGACTATTTGCACCTTGTCGAATTTTCTTACAACAATGGTTATCAGGAGTCCCTTAAGATGAGTCCTTTCGAGGCCTTGTATGGGAGGCAGTGTCGCACACGCATAAATTGGAGCAGCCCTAAAACAAAATTAATGTTGGGACCCGAAATTCTTGATGAAATGGTATTAGAGGTAAAGAAGATAAGACAAAATTTGAAGGTTTCTCAAGATTGATAGAATATTTATGAAGATAAGAAAAGGACTTATCGAGAATTCGAAGTGGGATACCATGTGTATGTGAGGATTAAACCCAAGAGGAGTACCTTGCGGTGGACCTCTTGTGCCAAGTTGGCTCCCAAGTTCTGTGGACCCTTCCAAATTTTGGAAAGAGTAGGACCTATGGCTTATCAGCTGGCATTACCCAGTCACATACGAGTACAAAATGTGTTCCATGTGTCCCTATCGAAGCGTTATGTGCATGATTCGAAACACGTAATTCATTGGCAGAATATACAGGTAGGATAGAATTAAAAATCCTAACTTGGAATATGATTTCTATATGAGAATTTGATAAGTAACTTTGTTGTTTGTAGGTAGAGCCGGACGGTGAGTTTCTAGTCGTGCTGCAACACATACTTCATCGGAGAGAAATTATGCTTCGAAAGCGAGTCATCACCCAGGTTAAAGTGCAGTGGAAGCACTTCGACCCGAATGAGGCTACTTGGGAGGATGAAGGGTTTGTGCACGAGGCTTACCCAGAGCTATTTGCTGAGATGGAGTAAAACACTGAGGACGTTATTACTTCCAGGGGGGGAGTTGTGACAGCTAAATTTATTGCTAACTAGTTGTTAACTAGTTAAAATGACTTTTAATATTGTTTAAGGAAAAAGACAGAGACAATTAGTATTTTGCTGGAAAAGTTATTTTCCTTCTTTTTAATTATGAATAATAAAATTAGTTATGAAAAGTAAAAATGCTGATGGTAAATACTTTCCAAGAACTGAAAGGTGGTTGGGCAGTTTGAACAGTTATCGGTTCCTCTGGGGATAAGAGACTCATCCTAGTGAGGAATGGGGGTTATGTCCATGGGTTAAGGAAAGAGTGAGGAATTCCTGAGCTGGTAGAGACCAGTGGAAAACACTCTGAAATTCCTGAATTTTTCTGGCACTGACTAGACTTGGAGTCCTGAGGTCACAGCAGAAAATATATTGTCAACCAGTACCTCTTCAGGTGGAGCACAGGGACAAGAGGAGGATGTAATCGCCTCTCTTGAAGGTTGAGTGGACTCCACAGTCTGACACAATTTTCGAGATAAGTGAATGTCTGTTTATTATGATTAGACAGAAAATAATGGTTGTTCTTATGTATTGTATACAGTAAATGATA
Source organism: Pinus albicaulis (assembly GCA_034641835.2). Classification (NCBI taxonomy): domain Eukaryota; kingdom Viridiplantae; phylum Streptophyta; class Pinopsida; order Pinales; family Pinaceae; genus Pinus; species Pinus albicaulis. The sequence continues at coordinate 1,283,319,055 of CM076572.1, forward strand.
TTTAATCGAGGGAAAAGCTTTATCACATTAACTCTCCATTGGAACTTTTCTTTTAGACTTGTAAACCATCTTCTATTGGATTTTTACTTTTGATAAATTATGAAATACACATTACTCCATACAGTACGACAAGATTCTGTGAACTACTCTTGTAGGATTCTACGGTTTAATCTTGTTTATATTTATCATTTGCTATAAGATACAAGAAAAGCATAGTAGATGAATATCAACAATAATCTAATTAACTGTGGAATCTCTAACTGTATATTTCATTTTTACTATAGATATTTATTTAATATAATAGGATGCATGTATCGGTAACTATTACCAATAAATGTAATAAGAAGAGATAAACGAATATAGAATATTATTATAATTGTGCAAACAAGAACTCAACTGAGAACCGTAGTGTATCATAAACTGAGTCAGAATAACCGTTGGTACTGGGTACAGGAGACCCCAACCCAGTACACATATTTATCCCTGGTATCTATACATGGATGGAGTGGTTCAATGGTCTGAATACCCACTATAAAATATAAATTCCGCATAGTAAAATAGCAGAAAACATATTCATACTCAAGTAACAGTAAATATAGCAATGAGACCTTTATAAACATAACCATTGACCGAAAAATATTTGGTGATGCGGTAAACAGAGGAAATGCATTACAATTTACACAGAAAATATGGAGCGTAATACTACAAGAAATATATTTACATATTGACAAAAATGAAGGACAAGAACCGTAGTTTGGTTATCCTATGTAATATTCCAAATCTGGGACTGCTAGCAAGGCATGACTCGAAAACGAATTTTCCAGGAATGGCTGCTATAGGATTTGAAACCAGGACCTGGATCCCTTAGAAAAATGTGTCTAAGTCCTAAATCCAAGAGGAGGCTCAAAATAAATCCCTCTAGATGGGATAAACATATCTCCCACACCTAGTTTTCTTTAGAAAGTGCCCTATAAAGGGACTGCAACAATATATGAACATTCAATGGAGTAGCAGTGTTATATGAATGCATAAATAGTTAGAAGATCTCAATAGCCATCATATTAGATTATAGCAGAAACAATGTATACAAATTCTTGAGGAAACAATCACTCAAGTAGGGCAATGCCTCTCTCAATAGAACATATACATGATAAATGGAAAATACTGCTACATGAAGGAAGCCATGGCTATAACAACGTAGTTTATAGGAGACACTACAACATATAAAATGATAATACAAAGATATGACAATATAAGCTCAATAAATGTGGGGGAGCAAGCTCTCAACCCCTGAAAATAACAATACAACAATCCTTAAGAGGATTGGCTGAAATATATATACAAATGGAAAATCTACAGAAATGCCGGAGTTGCTGGGCAGTAGCTGCAACTCAGAAAATAGACATGGATGATGATAGTTGATGATGCTACATATGATGGATAGATCTCATCCAATGGACCTCTCAGGTGAAAGGCTGATCCAATCCCTGAAGATCTCACCCTCCAAACTAGTGGTGAAATCTCCCACTGCAAATACACTCTAAAATAACGTAGTCAAGGAGATGGACTGCGCTGTAGGAGATAGGAAGTGCTTGGAATGGTGCCAAAGATGTGCAGTCAGCTCTGGAATCTGCCTCACTAACCTCCTGGAGGAATATGAGCTCCCTCCTCTGAAAGATGAGCCAAGGAGTGGTGTTGTGGAACCCTCCACTGCAACACCCTGCAACACTACGCTATACTTGAGTAGAAATAATGCAGTGACTGAAGGAAGTGGCTTTGGCCTTGAGCCTAGATGTGGAGAAAATGAAGTGCAATCCTTCAAGATTCCTCTCAAGATGGAGAGGAAATACTAAACATGAATCCCTCGTGCTAAACAACACTGCAACTCAACTGAACAGCCGGAGACTGCAAATAGTCTACTAGACCAAAATCATATACTCAAACACGTCTCACTATGGCTGCCTATTCCTCATTTTATGCAAGTGAATGTATCTTTTCCCTGGACCCCACACATTAGGGTTTCTTCCAAAATTAATCTTTCTCCATCTCAAACTGCGTTGTCTTCCCAAGCAAGCCACACCCTCTTAGACAGCGTTGTTGACTTGGTCAAACTAGACCTTGTCCTCATGCAATTGCCCCTTTTCACACTGGAAGGTGCAAATAAAGCTACTCCATTGATCCCTTTCACACTATGAGGGATTTTATTCCTACTCATGGGTCTCCTCACCCATTTTATTCACCTCCTAGATGATATGAGAAAAATTAATGTTCCAAATAACTTCATGAAAATTTTGGAACATTACAGTCCTCCCCTCTCAAAGATTGCTTGTCCTCAAGAAAGTGCAAGGATAGACTGAGTTCTCTTCTCCTCCTCTCCTTGTAGCATCCATGTATGATGATCTCCTCCAAGTGAAGTGATGCTATCTCATCAATCAAGCCTCCACATTGCTCCTCCTCAGCATGCAAGTTAGCTATCAAGCCATCATGATGTAAAGGTGAAATACTCAAGAGGATAGCAAAGTGATGTCTAGAGGTCCCCTTGAGGAATGGGATTTTAAATCTAATGGGAATTATCTCTCCCATATGGTTCATCCATCCCCAAGCTATTAGCCATGCAAACAACTAGGCAACTCCTGAAAATTGTCATCCACCTTTGGCTCCGGCAAAGTAGGTGGGATGAAAATCTGCACATGGTTGAAAAAATAGTCTACCCCTCACAGTCCTCCTCTACACTTAATATAAGTGTAGAGTTTCTGTTGATATTTGGCTGCAAATATATTGCCCTCAAGTGGAAATATGAAGATTAGACCTCCAAGGATCTCTCCTCCAACGTTATAAAACATGTTGGCCCAAATCATCTCATATGTGATGAGTTGTAAGTCACCATCATATGGCATCCAATCAATCATGTGGCTCACCTCATATAGAAACAAATGTGTTTCTCTAGTGGCCATACCATCTCCCATGCTCCCCTTAGAACATGTAGTGCAAAAAGTGTGGGAGGATTCTCCCTCAAAGGACACATTCACCCAATGTGTCTTTCTCCCAAACATGCTCCTCATAAAGACAGAAACAATAGAAAAATAGGGAGCTAAAATGAGAATCATGCTTGCTGCCATATGTAATAAATGAGAAGGAAAATGGTCCCTCAAATGTAACCAACACATCTTGACCCTCAACTGCAATAGAGATTGATAAGATGAGTGGCTTCTCAACCACTTGCTTGCTGCTCCAATCTCCTCATAAGTATGGAGGTAGTGAATAATGCAAGGTGTATAGTGAGCATATCCTCCATAATATCTCTCTTCCCCAAGTCCTCTTAGGGAATGGCCATCAATCATGCTTATGGCCTCAACTAAACCATGAGGTCTAGAAAAAAGAATGCTCCTCCTTGGAGCATCATCCTGCACATGTATGGTTAAGGGATGCATATGTACATTATAAGAATAATCATGTAAAAAATAATGAATACCCTTACCATATATTCTGCTCATACAAAGGGAGTGGCTCATAAATGAGCCCCCTCTCATCCTCAAAGAGAAAATATGTGGCTATGCTAACTCTAAAAAGTTATGTCTCTCCTCCATCTCCACATGATCCATGCATGTCCTCATATGCTGATATATCTCCTCCTCAAAACCCTCCCAAAAATACCCCTCCATGATGGTGTGGTATGCTCTCATAGAACAAGTGGGGTTGAAAAGGGAATCCTCATGAGCTGCTTGTAGTAACTTCTCCTTGAGCTTGGAAGCTCCAGATAAGAAGATCCTACCATGATAGAAGATGACCCCATCTCTGACTGAATACTCCTCCAAATGCAACTGGCCATCCAATATCCTACAGGCATGAAGATCCTTGGAATACGCCACCAACAACTGGGAGTTCCAATATGGATCTATCCTCCATAGTGACAGCGCTGATGATCTCCCATGAAGAACATCTATCATATGGCTACCCTCTTCTTTGAAATATCGCATGTCAAAGATGCAAGTTGGAAGGCTGCTATCCTTCCCCTACTAGTTTTTCCAAAACGCAGAATCTGAAATGTGAGTGGGTAAAAGTGATGTTGAGAGAATGCCTCTCTCCTCCTTGAGTCTACCCAAGACTCTCAGCATTGTACCTAGCTCTCCCAAGGTCTCCACTCTCCTGAAATCAATGAGTGGTGCCCAAACATGTGAAGCATCCATCCTCCTCTGTTGATCCAGTGGTCTCCTTGGTGAAATTTCTCCATGCAATGAGACATCATCATCAAGAGATGACTACATATATGAATGGACAAACCTGCCCATGATCTCACTGCACAATCCAGTCTCCCTCCTCGGTGTAACAACCTCCAAAAATGAATAGGGATGTGTACTCCTCATCTCATGATACTGGGTCTTCTCCCTACCTCCTCCTTGTGTCTCCATGGTTCCACACCTCCTCAAAAATGACACATGAGTTGTACCTTGATCTCTACACATGAGATCTTGGGGACTTTCTTGCAAATATGCAAGAATCCCTCTACTTGGAGCAAGAGCTCCTCCTTCCTCTGCACGAGGGACTAGATAATCTCTAGATGAGACAGCGTTGTTGCCCTCAATCTCTACAACATGAATGGGCAACCTCCCAATGATGGGATCCCTCTTTGAAAAATATATCTCCATGCCTCCTTGCTCAAAGGTGTGAGTTGAAAGACTTTCTTCCGGTAAGGTATGGTGCAAGTTTTCAGCCTCCTCCATGGTTTTTTGAAGTGGAATTGCGTTTTCATGCAAGGGTTTTATTTGAGTTCCCTGATTTAGCTCCACCATGTGTGTCTCATGAATCCTTCTATCAAATATTTTCACTAATTTATTAGTGAAACTTGCATAAGATGTAGCATTTACATTCTTTAAAGAAAAGGATTCAAAGATCCACCATGCATAGGCCTTACCTCTCATATGCAGTGATGCAACTCCGATGGCTTCATCTTCAAGAATTTCGTGCTGCTGCAAGAAGGTATATAACTCCTCCACCCAAGCTTTGGCTGAACATTCAGGTGAACCTTCAAATTTAGATAGATGAAATCAATCCCGCTACTCTCTTCCCTTCACCTTGGTCTTGCAAAACTCTGAAAAACTGAGATGATCTCGGAATTTCTGAGTTTGAGACTCATACTCCTTCAGGAAATAACTAAGATTTTTCCTCCTAGCAACCTCTTCTCCTCTTTCTATCTCTCTTCCGACAATCCTGGGCATGTGACTGCGCTCTGTGTTAGAGTGTGTGGCTGCTTGCTCACACTTCTCACATGACAATCTAGAGTTTGCTTTAGACTCAAACTCTCTCGAAGATTCTTCATACATATCCCTCTTTATCTTCTTGAAATCTTCATAAATATTGTGTACAGATTTAGGAAGAATATTTGTAATCCTATCCCATTTTTCTCCTCCAAAATATGGATTCTTTTTCCTGCTCATTTCTCTGTCTCCTTCTTGATGAGAATAGGAAGTGCAGGGTCCTTCCTCTTCTATCTTCTTATCCTCCTTGGGGAGGTTCTTCATGGATATGAAATATGATGAGATAAAACCCATCCTCTTCAATCTTATGATCTTCTTGGGCTGAGACTCACAGGCTGAGTGAAGAAAGTTGCTTTGATACCACTGTAATATTCCAAATCTGGGACTGCTAGCAAGGCATGACTGGAAAACGCATTTTCTAGGAATGGCTGCTACAGAATTTGAAACCAGGACCTAAATCCCTTAGAACAATGTTTCTAAGTCCTAAATCCAAGAGGAGGCTCCAAATAAATCCCTCTAGGTGGGTTAAACATATCTCCCACACCTAGTTGTCTTCAGAAAGTGATCGATGAAGGGACTGCAACAATATATGAACATTCAATGGAGTAGCAACGTTATATGAATGCAGAAATAGTAAGAAGATCCCAATAGCCATCATATTAGATTATAGTAGCAACAATGTATACAAATGCTTGAGGAAACAATCACTCAAGTAGGGCAATGCCTCTCTCAATAGAACATATACATGATAAATGGAAAATACTGCTACATGAAGGAAGCCATGGCTATAACAGCACAGTTTATAGGAGACACTACAACATATAAAATGATAATACAAAGATATGACAATAGAAGCTCAATAAATGTGGGGGAGCAAGCTCTCAACCCCTGAAAATGACAATACAACAATCCTTAAGAGGATTGGCTGAAATATATATACAAATGGAAAATCTACAGAAATATTGGAGTTGTTGGGCAGTAGCTGCAACTCAGAAAATAGACATGGATGAAGATAGCTGATGATGCTACATATGATGGATAGATCTCATCCAATGGACCTCTTAAGTGAAAGGCTGATACAATCCTTGAAGATATCACCTTCCAAACTAGTGGTGCAATCTCCCACTGCAAATACACTCTAAAATAACGCAGTCAAGGAGCTGGACTATGCTGTAAGAGATAGGAAGTTCTTGGCCTGGTGCCAAAGATGTGCAATCAGCTTTGGAATCTCCCTCACTAACCTCCCGGAGGAATAGGAGATCCCTCCTCTGAAATATAGCCAAGTAGTGGTGTTGTGGAACCCTCCACTGCAACACCCTGCAACACTACGTCATACTTCAGTAGAAATAATGCAGTAACTGAAGGAAGTGGCTTTGGCCTTGAGCCTAGATGTGGAGAAAATGAAGTTCAATCCTTCAAGAGGCCTCTCAAGAAGGAGAGGAAATCCTAAACAAGAATCCCTCGTGCTAAACAGTACTACAACTCAACTGAACAGCCGAAGACTGAAAATAGTCTACTAGACCAAAATCATATAATCAAACATGTCTCACTATGGTTGCATCTTCCTCCTTTTATGTCAGTGAATGTCTCTTTGCCCTGGACTCCACACATTAGGGTTTCTTCCACAAGGAATATTTCTCCCTCTCAAATTACGTTGTCTTCCCAAGCAAGCCACACCCTCTTAGGCAGCGTTGTTGACTTGGTCAAACTTGACCTTGTCCTCATGCAATTGCCCCTTTTCACTCTGGAAGGTGCAAAATAAAGCTACTCCATAGATCCCTTTCACACTATGAGGGATTTTATTCCTACTCATGGGTCTCCTCACCCATTTTATTCACCTCCTAGATGATATGAGAAAAATTAATGTTCCAATTAACTTCATGAAAAATTTGGAACATTACATCCTACGTAAAGAGAAGGAGCGACTATATCCAAAACTATCTTGAAATACCTCCTTTACAAACTGTAACAACATATTTCCTCTATACAACCAAAAATAATCAACCCAGAAAGCCGAAGTTTTGTATTAATAATAGAAAGTGAAAATATATGTGTTCTCTTAAGAGAATACTGCTTAACATCTAAAAGTCTTCACCAGAGTGAAAGACAGAACGTTTATCAATATAGCTATTTAGAAAAACAAAAAAGCTCGACAGAGGTGCCGTTAAGATAGACTTGGTAAGACGCCATCATTCCCGGAAAAGAAGGGTTAAATGCATAAGGATTGTTAAAACCCTTGCCACTGTGTGGAATCCTTAAGAGCATACCTGGAAGGAGCCATGCAAGCTAACTCAGAACTAGAAATAAACCAATGGAAAATAGAATCGACACATTGCAGGAAGACCGCCATTCCATTAAAGGATCTCACCAGCAAGTGACGAAAAAACGTAAGACTCTGTATAGTAGTCTAGAATTTCAATGAAATATTACATTGTGAAGGAAGAACGAAAACAAATGGAGAACTCTTAATAAAAACTCAGATACTTGTAAAAATGGACTTTTTGTTCCATCCTGAAATGAGTTGCTAGAAACAAAAAAGAAAAATAAGAATTATAATCGGTGGGAAATATCAAAAGAGAGGCCTCAGACTCATAAGCGAAGTAGGAGAAAACAGATAGCAAGTTGTGAAGTAATACCTCTGGGCTTCTAAGCCTTGATATTTTTGTTATGCGCCAACCTATCGGAGGGCACCCATTGATAGTTGAAGAAGTTTAAACCCTTTTGAAACTCAAACTTAACAAAACATATATTTATGCACTGGAAATATAAATCAGACTTATTAATTTTCTTAAGGGTCATAATTTACCTGCCGGAGAGCTGGGGTTGTATAGACATTCCTCCTCAGTGAGCCGAAGGTAAGGTCGATAAACACTCACCATCCAACCTGAGCAGTCATGATAGAATTCCGAACTGCGGGTAAGAGAAGAGGAAGCTCGAGCAACACATCAATCTTTCCAGTGCTACTCTATTCAACCAGTTTATTTGTCACCCTCATTCAGAAATGTAACTCTCAGATAATATGATTTGTAGAAACCCTCAACCTTGGCGGAGACATACCAGAGCCAGGAAGAGCCGAAGCAAACAAGAATGAGGTTATGTGTATGGGGGAAGGGTTTTGGCAAAGACCTGTTCCCGCCAAGCATACCTACTACCTTAATTGCCAAGGAGGAGTGTGGCAGAGGAGAAGACAAGTCAACTTAGGATCTCGGGCCCAATCCTAACCGGATCTACAATTTTGGCACCACATAAACCCTCCTGTATTGTAACAACTAGTATGGAGTACATTCATTAAATCAAGAGTTAACGAGATTTGTATATTGTGCAAACCCAAAACAAAATGATGGGCATGGTATAAACATATGAATATATGTGTCAAGCAAGGATTAAAACCTTCCGAGCTATTAAACATAGTCTTGGTTGATAAGAATAATTAAAATATTATGTAAATTCCAACAAAGTGTTGAGTCATGAAATGAAATTTTTGGGTATAGTAAATTTTTAATTTTATTTTATAGTTCCGTATGTTACATCTTCATTTTTTGTTACAACAAATATATTACAATTAGGTATAAACTTTTTAATTTAGATTTAGAAAGATTGAAATATCGGATTTATTTTATTGATCAATAGAGAAAAATATTGTAGCCAGATTTGGTGAACCCTCATAGATACCAAGTGCCCACATATGAAATGGACTACAGTGATTTTGAGCAAAGATCATGGTGTGATGAAGTGAATTCCCATAAAGATCTCATCTCACTAAATTGAGCTTATCTTAAAATATATAATTTTTAGTGTTTGTGTTAAAAGGATATGAGTAGCAATTGCTCTTTAAGCTCTTTAAAGTGTGAAAATGTTTATGCACATTTTATTTCTCTATGTATTATATTTAAGAAAATACCTGTTATGTAGGTGTGACAAGTAGTTGATGAAGAAAACGTTTGGTGTGACACAATGTGACTTAGAGATACAAGTTGGAGCGAGCTAGTGTGTTGTTAAGTATTATTAAAAAAAATAGATGTGACTTAGAGATACAAATTGGAGCTAGTGTGTTGTGAAGTATTATTAAAAAAAAATAGATGTTTTGTTGTTATATGATAGAGCTAAAACTATTTTCTTTTTTACATATTGCAATGATATCAATTTAATTTGTAACATAGTTTTTAATTTTGTGTATCACAATAGTTTTAATTTATATTTTTGTAATATATTGTATAGAGAATAGTTTTTTTCTTTATTTGACATATTATAAGTAAAATAATTCAATGAATATTTTCAACTCTTCCATAGTTTATTAATAACTAATACAAATTATTATTGATACTTTCTCTGTAGAGATTGCTTCATTATTATTCTTCAAAGTATGTAGCAATAATACAGATTATTATTAATAAACTCTCCATAGAAATTGTTTTCTTCATAATAGAAATCAATTACTAAAACATAATCATGATTATAAGATAGTACTTATCTCATCCTTACACCATTGTTCATGAAATTACAATTTAAATAAATAAAATTATAAATATAAATATAAATTTTTTATAATTTAAAATCAAATTAAAAACCTTCAAAAACACCTTTCAATAATCTAAAGGACAATTTCATGCCAAGTGAGTTAAAAATTTATAAAATTAAATATCCATGCCAAATGAGTTAAGACAAAAAGATATCCATGTTAACGTGTATGTAGTCTTTGCAACCAATGGATTTGGAATGGTCAGGGAGAATGGAACACGGATGACGTTCATGTGCAACAATGGAACTAGGCAATTACCCACAGCCTCGCATAGACATTAATATTCTAAACCATATCATTTAGATGGTCCCTTACTAACCTATAATATTTATCAATAACCTATAATTCCCTTTCATATTAAACCTTAACTCAAAATTCATTTTCTCCGTAACAACCTATAATATTAAGCCATTCTTAAATCATTAATTATTATTATCAACTTTATTAATGATACTTATTAAATTTATTAGAAATAAGCTTTATTGAAAAATTCATTCTCTCCGTAACATAGCCATTCTTAAATCATTAATTATTATTATCAACTTTATTAATGATACTTACTAAATTTAATAATAATAACCTTTATTATTAGTATTATTAATTTATGCTTTATTATTAGTAATAAGAATAATTATTATTATTAATATTAAAATTAATACTAATAAAAAAATACTATTATTATTAACTTTATCATTACTATTGATATTTAACATTAAAAGTTATTATATCATTTTCTATAAAATATTTATAATATCATTTTTTATAAAAAAATATTTTATTTTCATTTTGGTTTAGGGTTTGTTGGTCGGCTTTCCTTTTCTTTTTATCCTTCCATTTTGTATCTATTACCTTTGGTTCCTTTCTCTTTTTTTGGATTTGTTCTCAAGATGAGTCTTGTTATAGACTCAAAATATCAACTCGAAAAATGGATACTGTGGACATTCTGAATTCTCAAAACTCTCAATTATGATATCATATATATTAATCAATTATAATTATTTATGTTTTTACAATAGTTACTATAGCTTTCATTAAGAAAAGAGAATTCAAACGACCGTTTTTTTTCTTAAGTGAATATTAATATGAACAATTAATAAGCTCAAGTTTACCTTTAAATTTTCCCTCATATTGCCAATTTTTATCTTTAATTTGCAATGTGCACAAGTTTTGACAAATAATTTGTTCGACGCAGCATAACTTGGCATAGATTTTGGCTAAAACTCCACATTTTGAGGAGCGGAGCACAAAATGGATTGTGCGGCATAGCATGTTACATATACCGCGCGGTATCATAGGGGCTTTGGGGTGGGTCGAAACCCCTCCTTTTTGTAATGGGTTTTTGGTTAGATTTGCTTGTTTTGTAGATTCCATGGTATTCGGACCATGGTATTTTTTCAATAAAATACTATATAAAGGGATGTAATGCTATGTTATAAGGATATAATTCATGATATGATAAAGGGTTAAGGGCTAGTTGTGATATATATATTGTAGCGAAGGAAATGCTTTGCAGCTGAGTGTGTAGAGACCTTGGAAGATTCTGCAACTTAGTGCACATACCACCTATAGTTGTGTGTGTAGGTCGAAGAGCTAATTAAAATCAAAGATCCATCTTAATAAAGAAGCAAGTTTTGGGATAATATTTTGAGTTCTTATGTGTTGTTTGTATCTATTTGCTTAATATTTGTTGTTGAAAAGTAGTTGCATGTTATGACAATGCAGTATTAGTTCCTAATGTTATATGATATGTTCCCGTGATTAACTGAATGTGGCGAGCATAAAAATACCACATCGTGTAGTCCCTCAAGGCTGCAAAAACCTGGTTCTGCAACCACCCATAGTCACCTCGGGTGAAACTATGATCTGCTTGTAGTTCATTGCCAAAAGGGATGGTGATCAAGGGTTTTGTTGGTGCACAACATAGATTGAACCTGGTTCAAGCCCAATCAAGCCAACAAATGGTTCCATTGCTGGGATCGGGATCTATTGTAGGGATATGTGGATGTGGCATCCATCGAAGAAGGAAATTCAAGATTGTATAGTTCAAAAGGAGTGAGAATTTACGGATCAAGAGAATAGAAATTCGTGTCTGAAATCTTAAGCGTGGTTACAAAGGTATCTTTCCACAAAGTAGTATGAAATTTTCTTCGGATCATTCCTTGGTGCATTGTATGAATGGGTGTCAAGGTTGACTAAAAGGAATGACTTCTCTAAGAAAAACAAATCGACAATGTGGACTCCTGAGCTGATATAACAACTTAAGAGCACTAACAACAAGAATTCAAGGGTTGTCGACTTTTGGGTTGATAACATCTTGGGAGGTTTCATTACTAAGTTTGCAGTAAACTCGACTATGTCCTACAATGAAGCAAGGTGAAGATTCTTCATAGGACCATGAGGTAATTTCTTGAAACCTTTGAAACTCTAGATTAAGATGCTTCTGTGTGAAAAGGGAATTTTACGGATGCAATCAAATTGTGAGTTTACTTATGTTTGGAGGAAGACGTAAATATGAGCAAGAGATCAGTAAAACGCGAAGTACAAAAAGGTATAGAGTAGATACCAGAAAGAGATATAGTGAATAGGACCTGAAGTCCTTCATAGAAGTTGACTAGAGCCCTCTTTTGAGTCAATCTCAAGGTGAAAAAGTAGAAAACTACCTAGAGAACCCCCAAGTAGCTCCGCAGTATCCCCCTTCCTAGGTTGAAAGTTCATCAAAGCCATAATCTAGTAGGATCTAGGGTATTCTTAGCATTCCTCCTCCCCCTAATCCCCCTACCCCCCCTACCCCTCTGTTGGGACACAAAATTGGTATGTTTCTTCCCTTTGTTTCTCTAGATAAACATCTATTTTGCAAGTATTTTTATTCTAGTTTATAATAATTTGAGAAGTAGAAGCTTTAGAAAAAGTAGCTAATAATGTTTTAGTATTTCATTTTGTTAGTAGATTAATTTGAGTATTTTAGTTATCATAAAGTAGTAGTTTGGGTAAATTTTTGAACATAAGAGATATTTTGAACAAATTTTGTTCCCTTGGCGCGTTGGAGAAGAAAAATACTTCTAGATGACCATTGTACTCATCCTAGCGTGTTGACTGAGGATTCTTAGTATTTGATCATAACAATTGAAGAGATATATTCCTTTTTATTTTAAAAGATCTTGTAATTTAAATTAGCAATCCTGAGAATCTTCCGATTCTCAGGATAGATTTCTCATTCCAATGTTAGAGATGCATTGTAATATAAATGAAAAACTTCATTAAGAATGAGTATGACGATGATTTGAGATTAATTCCAGTCATTGTAAAAGTGAACAACATAATTTTTTTGAGTTTACAGAATGATTTTGTAACTTATCTTTGATGTTAATGAAAGCTTAATGGTTTGAGTTTAATCTACTGTGTTGAATCTTTCTTAAGGCAGTTACTTCTAGAGACCATGGGCTCAATCCCTGGAAAGATTGTTCTCTTTTGGGTATTATTATAGTTTTTTTATTTTCCTATGAATAATCATTTTTTTTGTGTAAATTATTAATTCTTCCGAGTGTATTCATAGATTCATAACTGATGATGTGTGGATTCTTAGATTTATTGCTTAGTGTGTGAATTTCTAGATTTGTATTTCAGTAATATGAATGGGTAAATTTGTTAATTGAATCGAGTATTTTTCAATTACAATGTGCATTTCCAGATTTACTTTATAACAAAGTGGATTCTTATTCCCATACTTTATTCTGAAGCAGTTATAGAGGATTTAATTAATTAGTAATTAGTAGTAGATTCCTTTATGTTAGATTTATTGATGTTTCACATCACAATAAGAATGACTGCTTTGGTAGGATTCAATGCTTGTTTCTGAATTAAGTAAAGTAGTTCCATGATTTCTTCCAAATGATTCATTTGTGTTTGCATATTGAATTTAGTCTTTCTGAAAGTGCTTCTTCATAGTTATTACTTCATATTGGTCTTACATATACTCCTATAATTTAAAGCATTATCCTTGCATATACTGCGCCAACAACCTTGTAACAAAAAGAAGAACTCCAAGTTGACAAATTAATGAATATTTGATTGAGTTGATTCCTTAGGAACATCTTAGCACCCAACATTTTAGCATCATTGCTGGGGAGGTTTTCAAAAGAGTGATAGATTGTGTATCTAAAGGGTCAGGTATTGAAGATGGAAGGTAAGAACCTACACACACACCAAGTAAAGAGCTTGTGCTAGTGCCCACCTTTGGTTGATACACTGAAATTATGTAGGTGCGTATGACTAAGAAGAAGAATAAAAATCAGGTCGTAATAGAACAATAGCCTTTATCAAAAACCACAAAAACCAAAGGCTCGGTGAACCTTTGGAGATTGACCTTCATAGAAGAAATCATTCGAAAAGTTGAGTCTCAAGTGTTAATAGGTCCCCAAACAGTATCTGGGAAGGGCTCTACCATTTCCTCTAAAGAAAAAGAGCCAAAAACTACAACTCATGGTGATATTCACAGCAGAACTGAAGGATTTGAATAAAGCTTCAAAGCTACAACCCTAAAAAATTCTAGTCCTTCTAATAGAAATGAGGGGAATTATTGTAACTTGAAATAAGCAGAGGGAGAAATGAATGGAATAGAATTACGATCTGTTGAGACATATCTGCAAGTTTCTAGATTTGAACCCCTTGCGATTCTTATTGAGGGAAAATCATCTGAAATTCATGATCTAAGTAGTTCGGTGAAACCCCCTCAGGATTTGAATACCAATCAAAATCCCCCTACTCAAATAATACTTCCTAACCACGAAATCCCTAAAAATTATTGGTGAATTTTTGACCAAATGTAAAATGTAGTACCCCAAGTCTAGACGTCGACCTTAGAATATCATATAGTTGACCCATTGGCCAATGCTCCAATGAACTCCATCCCACTGAAAAGTATGCCAACTTTTCATATGATTAATTTAAAGGATTCTATTGTGTTCTTATTCGGGTTCGATGTTCTGTGTAGAGGGTATGACTACACCACTAATCCCCAGAAGCAGAAATTTTCCCTTCTATCCTAAAGGGGGTAGCTTTACAATTGTTCATGGGGTTAGGAGGAGGTACTATAGAATCTTGGGATGCGATAAAAAATGTTTTTCTTACCAAATATCAGGATTATTGTCGATCTAGAGACTTAAAAGATGAAATTTTTAATATGAATGAAAAGGAGAGTGAAACCTTAGAGGAATACAATGAGAGATTTCAGTACAACCTATAGATATCACCTTAAGCTACCTTGCCAAAGTAAGTACTGAAAGTTGCTTTATTTAAAGGAATGCAAGATGAATGGATAGAAACACTCAACTTGATGGGGCAAGGTGATCTTTCTCAAGAATACTATGACAATAATGTTAAACTGCGTATCAGGTGCTCATGAGGAAGCACGCAAACCAGATCTAGAATTTGGGACTCTCCCACTGGAACAAGCAAAGTCTCGAGTGGAGGTGTAACTCGAGAAGAAATTGGTAATATTTTAGAAGATTTTAAGACTGATATAATCTTAATTGACCATATCTTTGTGATTGTGGGACAGGAAAAACTACGCTCACTACATTGAAAATTTCATTATACATACCCCCGACCCTCTAATTGGTTAGGATAGCAGTAGGTTTAGTTGCACGTTAGTTTCATTTTCACATTCATCCGACACTCATTTTCCATATTTTCTCTTGTGCTTTCTAACTTTTTTCTTGCGTCATATTTTCGGTTAACCTCATTTTGTTTTTGTCCTATTAATTTTGTTTCCTTGTTGTTTTTTGTCTTTTATGATTTGTTTAATGATACTTTGCATGAATGGTGTCCTATGTGGGCTCGAAAGGAAATGTGGCAAAATAGAAAAGGATTTGTGACACTACAACATTTGGCTAACTCTCTCTCCTTATTCCTTGTCTTAGTTACATCTTTTGGTCAATGATGTTCTGACGAAAAATATGATCCTTGCATAAGGAAATCCTTGTGTCGAACAATGATATCCATGTATATTCTGGAAACCTCATTCCTACACTCATATTTTTATGTTTCAGTGTTTTCGGGATCATCCAATTAATTAGATAAGGATATAGGTAAAATATAAACGAGAAAACCAATATCAGTGGTCTTATATGTATGATTCTCTTAAGGGACAACCTCTTCTTCTCTCAGTAAGTTGGGATCCCTCTTTCGTCCATGAAATAAATAAGTTTCAATCCAGAATCATATATAAAATAAATTAATAAAGGCGAAGGAAGAGAGGATTCCTGCGTAAAGAGGTGAAGCAAGAAACTATGTCAGGTTACTGAGTAGGCCTGCTGGTAGCGAAACAATGTTTGTATTCCTGAAGTGACTTTCTCGGAGTACTGTCTAGACCTACTGGCAATGGAGAAACACTAGAGATGAAAAACTACACTCTAAAAATCTAAAGCTCACAAGCTTCATTACTCTTTCATGATTCGAAACATTGTGTGATCTATGATCTTTTGTTGTGTTTAACTAAGTAAACGAATGAATGGGACTATGTTTATGCATTGGATAAGTGGGTAAGCCATGGTAATCTGAATGAGGAATAAATACTCCCTTAAGAACTAGGCCTTGCACAAAATAACTAACCAAGGTAGAGAAGTAAGAGTTCTACTAGTGTTTCACCAAGTGTTGTTATTATGAAAAACAACCTCCAAAATTTTACCTACACTTGAATTTTTGAGCCTATTATGGATCTTGTGATCGATCGTTCTGTGGTCACTTCTTGATCGGTCGAAATCACTTGCTCACACATGCTTAGTTTGCAACAAGTCCATGAGCGCATTCTTTTACACAAGATTGAAAAAGAATTCAACAGTCCATCAAGAGAGTTCATGTGCATGGTTCAACTCATACCTACAACTAGTGCGCACTACCATTGACAATCCCTCACTTTTGGCTATGTTTGTACTTCTATTTTGGTGAGTTTTTCAAACTATCACCTTTGTGCAAGTTCTCTTTCGCAAGTGTCATTTTCATGCTTTCAACTGTCACTTTCACTTGATTTTGATTTAATTAATGTCTTTTTCATGTTATATTCGCTCTGGCATGCCTCTCTTTCACTATCGTTTTCATTTTTGGTGTACATGCACCTTAATTAGCTTTAGTTCAACTCTAGATATTTCTTGAAATGTGCATTTGTCTTTAGCTAGTTAATTCAAGTGCTTAAATGTGGTGTGCACTTGCCTTTAGTTAGTTAACTATACTTCTTGCATGTGGTGCATGTGCACATTAACACAACATAAATCACACTTAGCTTCAGTTGGCTTTAACTATCCATAGTTATTGCAAGTACAACTAATATTAACTTACTTTATTTATATATTGATTCTCAAACCAATATTGACAAATCAATTTCATTCTCAATTCTAATTGTTTTTCTTTTTCAACTTGGCAAGTTTGTGCAATTATTCTTCAACTAGATCCATATTTTTTCTCTCTCAAGTGTCATTCACATTTTTCTCTTCAAATAGTAAATGTCATCTTTTAGCATGTGAACTAACGCACGATGCATAAAAGCTAGTTTTAGTGGTTTCAATGGGTAATATTTGTGGAAATGAATTATTCTTATCATGTAGACATGTTTCACACTCATATCCAAAGTGTAAATCAATGTCACACAAGTGTCACCACAGTTGTCATAAACTGTATCTTTGGTGTCACACTTGTAAGTTATCGCAAATATGTCACATTGAGGGAAGTATGTTATTAATGTGTGCTAGATGATCTATGTTGTGTCTTCAAGTGTTTTGAGTGTGTGATCATGATCGAGTCTTTTCATTTTTCACATCAGTTTCATGGTTGCCACACTTAGTCAAATTTGGAAAAAATCCCAGCCAGACAGCTCAGCCTCATGCAAGCCTCCTAAATTGTGCATTTCATAGTCTTAGCTCTCAAGCTGTAACCCTACCTCTTGCAACTACATAATGCGTCGTTCCTTCCTTCTAGGACTATGCACAACATAATCATAGTTCTCAAGCCTGACCCTCTTGGCTCCAAAACTATGCAAACTTTCTCTCCAATCAGGCCTAAACTGTGCATTACACAATCTGAGTCCTCAAGCCCAACCCTTAAGCTCTTGAACTACACAATTCCATAATCAATTGGTCTCCTCTTCCTTCTAGAACTACGTAGTGGGAAATATCAATGCCCAATCCCTCAACTTGGATCCCTAAGCTCCCCAATTATGAAATATTTTTTCTCAGTCGAAGCCTGAACTACGCAATATGCAGTCTCAAGGCTTAGTCCAAGAACTTGACTATTTGAGTCCCTTAATTGCGCAATCATTTAACCCTCGCCATACTGAACTATGCATTACGCAGTCTCAAGCCTCAAACCCAGACCTTTGCCTCTGGAAGTAGGAAATACCTGAGTCATACACTCAACCATTCACCAATTACATCCCTAACAAGTGATTTCATGAATCATCTTAGGCTAAGGGTTTATCGGACTGATGTCTTCTTGTCATGGGTGGATTGTAGTCGTAGGTGTTCTATTATGTCATGGCAGGATGATGATGAAGGAAATGGAGAAGGAAACCATGCTAGAAGACACCTAAGGAGTTGAGGAGATAAGATGATAATCTTGAAAGAAGACGAGGAACACTAGATTACAACAAAATACCAAATATCGAGACCACATGAAGACTCCATTGGATTCACAACCCTTTGGAGGGAAAATATGAAGAAAAAATAATATCTCTAATGAATATAAAGCAACAAGAAGGATATATTGGCACTACCACATCATCATTCAATCCATGTCATCAATGTCATGTCGTGTTGTGTCATGATTCACCATGTTCAACACCATTTTTGTGGATTATGTAAATTCCTATTCAAAAATTTATTGTATAGTGGAATTTCGAAGGACATGTAAAGAATTTGAAGAGTTGTGTAAAGTATAAAAGTCATGGGAAGTCAAACAGTCATGAGTGAATTCAAAGGGTCACAAGGAAGGTGAAGCATCACCCCCCAATTGGTTATATATACACCTTCATTTTATGATCAAAGGACTATTCTACGTTGGCTCCTCTCGCAAGGCATTATATAGAAAATCTAGTTCTTTTGGGGAGAAAGGAGTGGCTCCAATGCTCCACTATTGGAGCTAGTAGTGTCCATTGTATACATGTGTCTTGGTAATCTTAATTAATATCTGAAGCCTGATGGCAAGCACGTCCAAATGCATGGATTATGAATATTTGTAAGATTGTTCTATGAATGTTTGTAATTCATGTTTTTCTTCCACCTATGCTAAAGTAGTTGAACTATTTCAGTTATTTCTGTGCTTATCTTATTGAGAATGTGTTGTAATGGTGGCGATGACTATCACATCTTTGTGGACTATTTTTCTGGATGTTAGACAAATATTTCCTATTTATAATTGTTGTAATGATTGTCACATATTTTTGGACTATTTCATTGTATCTTAGACATATATTGTGTGTGTGTGTGTGTGTGTGTGTGTGTCTTCTTGGGTGGTACTATTACCTCTATCCTAGAGGCTCACTTTCCTTTCCATATGCAGTAGAAGAATCTTGACACGCATACAACCAAACACTCACTAGGCATACTCACTTGTTGATCCGAGATTAACTGTGCATTACTCTCTAGTGTTGAACTTTGTATCCAAGGAAAATCTATAAGAATATATGGCATTCAGGCACATATCCCAGATGGGGCTACTATTCGAAATGGCAGGAGGTCTAATTGGGATAAGACATTGGGGAGACCCCCTTAGCTGACGAAATTCCAACACCCGTCAACAATCTGCTAGATGTTTACACTTCACCTTTACTTGTTGACACTCGATGCATTTAGAGATAAAATTAGCCACAAAGTTATTCATTTTGGGAAAATAATAATATTTCTTGATGGTTGTCAGCATCTTTTGGTAACCTGGGTGACCGAATTTATGGAAAATTTTAGGGGCGAAATTTTTTGAATGGGTTAATTTTTTGACATTTTCTAAAAATGATATTTGCTAATTTGCTTAAAAATTTACCCATTTTTTTCATATATGTGATTAAGCATATGATATTCTCGAAAAATTTACCAATTTTAATATTGAATTACATGTTTTTTATTGAATATTCTCCTACATTCTATACGTATGAATTTTCGAACTAGAATAGTTGCCTACAATACTATATATAGGAAAATATTTAAATCCTTAAAAAATTCCCTAACCAAATTATGGATTTTTGTGAAACTAATTCAATATGAGCTTCCTTAATTCATTGTCACAAGGAATGTATATATGATCTTTAAATCATAACAACTCATCTTTTGAGGGAGAAATTATGATTTCTCTCATCTTATGGTTCGTGTTGCAACTCTTCTTTTAATTGTTGATATTTAATATCTTGCAACGACCCATCAAGAAAGTGTCTTTGCAATGTTCAACTCATGCCTACAACCAGTGTGCATTGATGTTGACAATCTCTCACTTCTGGCTATGTTTGTATTTCTATTTTGCTGAGTTTGTCAAACTGTCACTTTTGTGCACCTTCTCTTTCGTGAGTGTTATTTTCATGCTTTCAACTACCGCTTTCACATGATTATAATTTAATTAATGTATTTTTCATGTTATCTTCTCTCTAGAATTCCTTTCTTTCACTCTCTTTCACATATCGCAAGTTTCGTTCACATTTTTCTCTTGAAATAGTAAATGTCCTCTTTTAGCATGTGGATTGACACACAATGCTAAAAGCTAGTTTTGGTGGTTTCAAGGGGTAATATTTGTGGAAATGAGTTATTATTATCATGTAGAAATGTTTCACACTCATCTCCAAAGTTTAAAGAAATGTCACACAAGTGTCGCCACAGTTGTCGTAAATTGTATCTTTGGTGTCACACTTGTCGTAAGTTGTCGCCAAGATGTCACACTGAGGGAAGTATGTTATTCATGTGTGCTAGATGATCTATGTTGTGTCGTTAATTATTCTGAGTGTGTGATCACAATAGAGTCTTTTCATTCTTCACATCAGTTTCGTTGATCGCACACTTAGTCAAATTTGGAAAACTTCCCAACCAGACAACTTCACCTCATGCAACCCTCCGAAACTGTGCATTTCATAGGCTTAGCTCTCAAGTTTCAAACCTACCTCTTGTCACTAGGTAATTCACAATTCCTTCCTTCCAGGACTGTGCACTGTTGTTGGAGTGGGGTCCCATGGGAAAATTTAGAGTAACTTTTTGTATGTAATTTTTCATATGCACACTGTGTAGAAAAGTCAAGGGGCTTTGGGCAGGTCAAAGTCCCTATTTTATGTAAATGGGTTATAAGGGTAAACTGTGGGCATCAAACCATGGTTTGAGACCATATTATCTATGTTTTGGATGAATATAAATAGATAAATATAGTATGTAAGTTGATAAGTAATGTTATGCATTTAAGTATGTTTATGCATCTGTGATACATTTTTGTAATTTTGGGTTGGGTAGAAAGGCTCCTGCTAGCTATGTGTGTGGATGCCTAGTCTTGGCTATGTGCAAAATCCACTGGATGTATGCACGGAAGGGTAATTGTAAGGAGAAAGTTTGATTGTGCTAAACCATTGAATCTAATATAGAGACTGTTTTGTTGAAGGACTTGTGTTATATGTCTGAACTATATGTTTACTATTATTGTTTGATATCTCTTTACTTTTGTTATATCTGCACTAGTAAATTTGTTCTTTATGCATGAATATATTTTGATGATGAAGTACATGAATAGATCTGTTTCAGTTATTGCATTGTATCTAATTTTTTCTGTGACGAAGTTGATCTGTGATTCATCTGTTATATGCCTTATATGTATTCGTGACTAGTTGATCTAATAAGTATTGTTTTGTATATGCGCACATATGTTTCCAATCTACAATAAGTTCTGCAATAAACTTGTTTAGTTCCACCACATCAATTTCTTCCTCGGGGTGTGAAAACTTGGTTGTAGCACCCCCTCCCCCATACTACTTCGAGCGAGACTTTGATTTTCACAAGTAGGTCATTTCTGAAAGGGCAAGTAGTTGGAGGGTTTTTTGGTTGCACGATAAACTCTGAGCTTGAGTCAGGACCCCTCAAGCCAATACATGGCTCCATTGTAGGTCCACATTTTCATTCATGCATTGGGGAAGGTACCTACTGATTGGTATTTGGAGACAAAGCTATGACGAGGTACTAGCGAATGTTCCGCCCTAACAGAGAGTTTCATTCTAACCTTCAGCTTTGAGAGTGGGTTTTTCAAGATTGGTAAAGCATTCCATTATATTCAAGAAGTTATCTTTGACACAACAAAGCCAACGGTAGAGCGCACTTCTCCAGCCTAGGATGCATAGATGAAGGATATTGTTAATTGCA
Source organism: Pinus albicaulis (assembly GCA_034641835.2). Classification (NCBI taxonomy): domain Eukaryota; kingdom Viridiplantae; phylum Streptophyta; class Pinopsida; order Pinales; family Pinaceae; genus Pinus; species Pinus albicaulis. The sequence goes on from CM076572.1 coordinate 1,283,341,191, forward strand.
TAAATATGATGGTTGAAGAAAATGACGAAGATCCAATAAATATCACAATTTCAGAATCTGAGGGACAATGCGCAGTTTTTGGACCCTCAATCACTTCACTAGATGTCACAAAACCTATAAAGATTCAACATGTGAATATTGGATCTGATGAGCAACAAAAGTTGGAAAATATTGGATATTATTGGGATGATGAAATAGTAGGAAAGGTTGTTGAGCTGCTGACAGATTATCATGAATTATTCCTTACAAATTTCTCAGAATTGAAAGGAATAATTGGTGAGCTTGGAGTCATGAAGATCACTTTGAAACCTGATGTGCACCCGGTGAAGCAACGCCCATACATATTGAATCCAAAATATAAGTAGAAGGTAAAGGAAGAGTTGCATAGGATGGTTGTTGCAGGCATCATAGAGACAATAGAAGAGTCTGACTGGGTGAGTCATGTTAGTGTCAATCAGTTCTGCCTATCACCAGTGATCAAATTTTCTCTTTCAAAGTTGTTGTTAGGATGTCAAGTAAAATTCTTATGGTTTCATTAGGTCTTAAAATAAAAATTTGGTTACTCGCTACTGGTGTCTAGGACCATTACTGCTCCTTCCAAAAAAATTCACCTACTGGTCATTACCATCTCTCAATTGGATGAGTCACCATTTCAAGGTCTCCAAATTCATTTCAGTAATGCCATCATGGTATTCATTCAGATCAGTGTCTTCATTAGGTCATTAGGGTTTCAGTCATCAAAGTCAGACATTTCATGCATAAATCTGGCAAATGAAAGAGCAATAATAGGGAAAAATCTCAATAAAGTTTGCTTCAAGTGTAATTTTTATTAAACATTATGTAATAAGTTCTAAAAGTTCCAAATCTACATAGAAAGTTCCAAAGCTACATAGTGTTCAAAGGAAAAGTGACAAGCTATAAAATACCATTTCAACTCATTCATCTCGTTCACCTTATTGATAAAGAGCTCTCACTCACCAGAAAAAAACTTCCTCGAAAATTTTAGGGTCAAAAGACACTTCAAAATTTGATGTCAAGCAACCATGCTACGTTTTCAAACCTCCACGTTGTGTTTTCCTCTACACGTTGCATTTTCACTCCAGAGGCATCAAACCAATTTTCAAGGGTTCTCAAAGGCTATCCAAGTGTCCATAATCATTCTACAAGTAAGTTACTGGCCCTTGACCCCTCCTATCATCTTATTTTGTTTGTTTCTATAGTGCAAACCCTCCATTTGTCCCCACGTTGTGTTTTCAGGGGTGACCCTTATTTTCAAGTTTGCAAGGTAAAAACACCTATCCCATGGACCTTTTACCCTCTCACACTCAAAAGAAACTCACATAGCCTTCACACTCCCTCACTCTCATTTCCTAAGCTCCAAACCCTAAACCCTACCCTAACATTGTGTTTTTTGGAGTTTTCTTAGCTAGGACCGTGTTAAAAATTCCCTAGCCTAATTCCCATACCCATTTCATCCCATTGAACATCCTACTGTTCCCTAATACCCCTATCCACTTCCCTAATTTTTTCACTCCAATTTCCCTTCCTTAATCCCTTCAAAATATGCCCTCACTCACTTCCCCTATTTTTTCCCACTAGGGTTTTCCCCTTGAAAACTATCAACATGGAGGAGAAGAAGCCCTATAACAAAGGAGGCCAAATGTATAGGTATGAACAACTCAATATAAATGAAATAATTTCTTCCCCACTTTCCAAACATTGCTTTCAAAATGTTGGGTGCATGAAATTTTGTGGGAAAATTGAAAGGGTCAAATACCATGCCAAGCTCACTAGTTTGTTTGCCACTCACTTTAAAGGAGATAAAGTCACAATTGCAAGGGTCAGATTCACAATCACAACTTAAACCATAAATATAGAAACAAGGGTACCAAACAGTGGTGAAAAGTGGTTTAAAAACCTAAAGTTGGATATGAAAAATTATAGACCTTACATCAAAGCTCATTACAAATATGGCAGCAAGAAAGTTTTTCCTTTTGATTAGCTTCTTGACAGGTTTTCTCAATTGATGAGGGTCATTATGAACTAATTTACATGCGAAGGTAGATTTACTAGAATGTACAAGTATCATGTCATATTTCTCAGGCACTTCACAGGGATAAAACCTCTTAACCTATCATATTATCTCCACAAGAGCTTGGCTAAGATGGTAGGGAAGGTACAACATAGACAAAGTAATCATCAAGAAGTATCTTTCACCACGTCCTCCTCAAAATTATTGTCTTGCACCAGCTTGATGGGATGAACATCACTTGGGATACATTCATTCAGTCTCATGATTTTTTTCCTTCTACTAGTCAAACAACTAGCCAAGGTATATCTTCAACTACACCATCAGCACCATCCATACAAATGGAGATTGGTTCATCTAGCAGAATTTCAGTGAAGAAACCCTTGAGGGTTGAGGTGACCAAAAACTATTAGATAGGGAGGAGACTTGTGTTTTCTCCAAAAATTGTGGAAGGGGCCAGACCTACATCAATAGCATGGAGATCACAAGCACATCATGAGCCACTTTTGCAAGATGAAGGACCATCCCATATTGACATTTACATGGAAGATTTGGAGATGGATGAAGAGCACAAATTAAAAAACAGGTAATTATGGAGAAATATGATGAGATTAGAGAGCTTAAGGACAGGTTGTCCAGGTCCAACTTCATGATTTCATTCCTTGAGCAGGAAAACATGCAATTGAAGGTAAACCAACTGCTTTTGAATAGACATAAGTTTGATTCTAGCAAGGAAGATGTAAAGGGAAAATTAGTAGTTGATATTGATGACTCCGATGAGGATGAAGAACAGGTTAGAAGGAAGAGGCCAAGAACTAGAGGCCTAAAAAAGACACAACAGCAACAAAGAGAAGCATCTCCACCACAAACACACATGATAGTGGATGAGCTCATCTTGAGGGAAATTGAACAAGATAGCAAGTATTGGCTAGATAAAGTCAATGGACATCTGGAAAATCTCATGAAGAGAGTCAAAAGAGAAAAAAAATTTCAAAGACGTATGGCTGCTCATTACTATGCAAGAAATCAAGTCTTCAAGATCAAGGTCAAACAGTTGAAAGAAAAACTCAGGGAAACCCTAATCAAGAAAAAATAAAAGGGAAAGTTGGATCTACTTGTTGATGCTTCCCTCATTACTTGACATACCAAATTAGCTCTTCACGGAGCAAGCCTAGACCAATTTTGAGGAAGTTTGAAATTTTTTTGGTGAAAAGTCAAATTTTTAGAATTTTGACAATTTTGTGAAACATTCACATTGTAAAAAACGCAGTGTGGCCCACTTTGCATATTTGATGGAGGCCTCCAAATGACATAAGGTTTGCATCAATGGATTCCTCTTAACCTCTAATTTCATCCTAACAAACTGGAGCTCCACTTCATCCCCTTCTGGCAGGTCAAAAAGTAAAAAAAACACTAAAAAATGACCTTTCTACCTCTTTTGTGAAGAGCACGCTGCGTTTTCGGAGTGTCTGTGGAAGAATGAACTTTTGAGGGGATAAATTTAGTCAATTTAAATGCTTGAAGACTTCATCATGTAGTCAGCTAGAAGATCTATCTTTATTAATCTTCAGATCATCATTTAGACTACGGGAAGGTCTCCCAAACTCAGTTTTCCCTCACACACTGTGTTTTCTCTTGGCACACTATGTTTTCAGCATAATTTGCTACGTTTTCACCTGAAAAGTCATTTTTTGCAGTTGACTTGGTCCATTTTCACTTTTACTCATGTAATTTGTTAATCATGATGTTGTAATAATGTTTTTAGATGTAATTAAGATGGTTAAATGTAAATATGAGGTAGATACATGCTTGTAAAGGTCATTAATGGTCAAAAGAATTAGTTTTCTATCTTAGGGAGAGTCTTGTTCACCTCCCTAGTCTTTAGGTTTAAGGTGAGAGGATCAAGTGATCAGTTCCTTCGCTCAAGGATTCAACACTTGAGAGAGGGGAAATGATATTTTGTCTACATGTATGCTTTTCTTAGTCATTTGATTAGTTGGAAATCAAAGGTTTTAGACCATTGTAGCTTTTGCTTCAAATTTTGTTCACAAATTCAGAGGAACGATTGCAACTATTATCTAGGAATTCATGTGCATTGAGTTTTTGATGTTGTTTTCTCTCTGTTATAGTCTTTTAAAAATGATCTATATATTCTCTTTGCATGCCTTTCTTTCCTTAGTGATATTCCTAGAAGTTTGATAAGAAGAATTCTTTCGTGCCTCTGTTTTGTTTGGGAACATCATTTCATGTTTATTTCCTTCAGTTTTAATGAATTCATGATGCATGCTCATTAATATCCTCTCCACTCTTTCAAAGCCTACACTACACTGAAAAAACCCTAATCTCATCACTAAAGCATTGCTACCTTTCTCCTTCATATATTTGCAGTTGTAACCCTTTGATACATTTGACCTGGCTACCTGGTTTTATTCCATGATATAGTAGAAAAAATATCAAACTTTCAAAACCCTAGAGATGACCTAAATAGCCTAAAATATACTCCTTATGCAGTCAAATCCTTTAGTTGTGATCTCATAGAGAGAGCCCTCTATGGTTTGGTAGGGCTAGCTACCAAACTGAAAGATCTGGGTAAATTTCTGATACCCTTTTAACTAAGACCTTTTACTTCAGCTGATGTGTTAGAATTAATGAACACATATAGATATAATCAAGAGGAACACATTTAAACAATCACACAACAAAGCGCAAGCCATTTAATAATAGAGTTCGTCCAGTTTGGACTACGTCTCTGCCTGGGTGTCTCGATGGTGTTGGCTGCTTCATTCAATGTTGTAACTGGTGATAATGTACATGGATGTTGCTGACTTTTCATACAAGTAAAATCCCTCAACATGAGTGGCAACGTCTCTCCATGAGACATTCTATTACAAGGAACTCTCACTCATCAACAAAACATCCTATCAGCATGACAATTTTACACATGGTGACAAAGAGTATCCCACCATCAAGGAAGCAAAGGGATCTCACAACATAAATCACCATCCATGATAAATACATACCACATCAATACAAATAAAGATTCCACACCTTACATCAACAAGAATCAACAACAACAAATAAACATGAAGAATATGCATCATACATCAAGGAGGAATCGACATGACATAAAGAATCCTACAACAATAATCAACGAAGTACATGGAAACAACACTTCATATACCTCAAAGCTAATGAAGGTTGAAGAATAGGCTACCCAATCACTGGATCTAAATGCACCATCACAAACGTGGCGTTGAATGGAAAGAAATCGATTATTCACATGTTGAAATCTGACACCGTCATCCCATTCTAGAAAATGGTCGAAAAATCAAGACTTCTATTGTAGAAACTGACACATGGGTGCGAGTCTGACAGGGTCATGGTCGCTGACCCTTTTAATTATAACGTTTTGTTATGTTGGTTTTGGGGGGGCAGGGTCATGCCCCGCCCCTCCAATTTTTATATATATTTTTTATTAAAAATAAAAAAACTGCATATTTTTAAAATACCTAAATTTAGGTTGAAGGAGATATTTTAAATGTCCCACAATTTCACTCGAAAATAGGCCGGACTTGGCCAAAATCCAATGGTCAGATTTCTGCGAAATTGCATCCTACTTAACTTTTCAAGTCATTCAGTAAACCTTAAAATTTTGACCACGTCTAACTTTCGCATACAAACTCGGTTTCACAAACCATTCACACAGTTGTGATCAAGACAACGAAATATTCAACATGAAACTAAGTTTGCCACGTTTCCATCAGTTTAATTTTTGAGCTTTCATAAGCCCTCTTTGTTTTGTGTGTGTCTCTGGAGCCACCTAGATCATTCCTCCCAACTTAGAAGCTTTTGGTCCTCCAAAAGCATCAACAATAATCTGAAACTGCTATATACAAAATCTGCACCATAAGTGTCCTGAAAAAGGTCACCCTTCCATCTTGTTCACCTTTATTCTTCAGAGCCTTAAGCGTGAGCCAACACCTGCATCCTCTACAAACCTGTAGTACAATCTCCTGCAAATTACATGTTCAAATTATGACCAACTATGACCCAAACATTTCCATACTTGCCACGAGTTTACACTCTCGGTGGTCAAGTTTACATCAAATGGAAATCACACCCCAGCTATCATTAAAAGGCCAAAAACATCATCGTCACATTTCGAAGTGATGGCAAACACATACTCACTTTTACATGAAATAAATGCATCACACAATTTACAAAACAAGGCCATAATATCATGGTTTCTTAACAAGCGATGGAAAATACATCACCACTTTTACAATTAAAAATGCAACATATGATTTACAAACATGGCCATGACACACTGCCACATCTAGAAAAACCATCTCTCAGCTATCAAAGTGAATGGATCATCTCCCTATGGCATGTTTGCTTGTCAAACATCTGTTTCAATTGGTTCATGCACTGGCGCTTCGTCCTTAAGGTGTTGCTTTGGATGGAGTCTCGAACACATGGCTCTTTGATGACCTATTTGGTTGAAATGGGTGCAAAAGGTATTATTCCTCTAGACCTGGTTGACCAATTTCTTTCCTTGTTGTGGAAAAGGATTTTCATGCCTCATCCTCCTTTGTGCCGCCATTCTTTTCCAACACTCAGCAATGACATGGTTATGTAAACCACAAAAAATACAAGTTTTATTATGCCATTATTTACATTCATGATTAACAACATGATTATAATCATAATTAACTTGTGAGTATCGAGACTTATTATACATTCCCTGGTGGTCTCTGGTGTGATCATGGTGATTAGATCTTTCCTCAGCTCTTTCACTACAACATGCACTTCCATGGGATGATGTTGAAGTGTCCCCATTAATCCTCTTCTGTGGTGTTTTCAACAATGTACGTTTGCCTTTGATGTCCTTATGGCGATGAGAGCTTGTCTCATATTTCTCTCTCCAATATGTGATGTCATGAGATGATGGTAAAGTGTTCCCATCATTCTCTCTCCTCGACAATGTCCACAATGTCATGGAGGCTTCTGACACCTTTGAACATTCTTCTTTAGTGTATCCTTAAGCTGTGTATCAAGGTCTGTGCACAAGCTATAATGGATGAGTTATGCCTTGGCCATGAATGCCAAGTCCTCCTCCATTGTACCCCATCCTGGTAAGGAGTCTCATGTCAATTCCTGTAATGGGGATCTCCACATTTCCAACAGAAATAATAGCATGTGAAGATGAAACTGAAGAATGATCACAACTGTTTACCTCACATGTCAATCTTGAAACATGTGAAGAGGGCTTCTCTAAGCCTTCATTGCACTTCACTTCCTCCAAGGCCTTTGTTGTGTCTTGTAGCTAAAGCTGCAATCGCTGCTTCTCCTCCTTCTCTTCTTATAGAAGTGTCTTTAATGCATCATGATCTATTTTAAGACTTTGGTCATTGTGCTTCAATTCTTCCAATGCCCCCATCATGGATTGAAATTGAAGCTGAAATTGTTGCTTGTGTTATCCTCCTGTATTCTACAGTATCACTAGATGACTATGGATTTTCTACAATCTACTAAAAATAGCATTCCTTGATTATCAACTATTCTCAGAAATCTCACTTCCTTCATTATCTTCATTAAAACCTTTTCACTATATCTCATTTTTCTTTCTCTAAATTACCCTCCTACCTTGAAAAATTATGTTTGGGCTTAATCCTCTCATTCTCACCTTTTTCCCCAACTAACTTCCCATCTTCCTCACTAAACCCCTTCACCTTCAGCACTTCCCCTTATTCCATTAAAACAATGTAAAATGTGCTTTTTACATTGTTTTAAATTAAACATTATACTATTCAGGCCTCTCTTTTTTATAAAACTCTGTTTTATTTATAAACCCGACCCCTATATGTTCTTTAGCCCCTGCTTTTAAAACATAGACCCTCCTCTCCCATATAACCTTCATTCTCACCCTAATGATAAAGTGCTTTTCGCTTATCATTTAACCTGGGCCCGCATTATAAAAGACCCCACATAAGCACTAGCCCCATGCTCTTTTCTAAAACCCCAATATCATATGGCCTTCCCCCAACCTTAATGATAAGTGCCTTTCACTTATTTATTAACCCTGGCCTCGCACTATTAAGAACCCCACCATATCTTTTAAATCCTCCACCATGTATCCTTCCAAGCCCTACCCTTTTCGACTTACTTGCCACTCCATTTAACCACGACCACTTTTTATCTCCATCCCTCACGATCCAATGTTACACATCACATATCGCACATCCAACTGTGTGGGCGATAAAAATTTCAAACCTCATGAAATGGGTGGTTTTCGCCCTTGTACCTCCCGCCACATGACTCCCATCCTATGGAATAGCATCCCCGCGGGTAATACTCCCTCAACACCCATGCTCCATGTGAAAACCACTTTTCTCCCTCTCACCAAAACCTGAAACCACCACCCCATTCAAACATTCCAAAGGCCTCTCCCTTTGTGATAAGCCTCGAATGCATGTTAAAACCCCTGTTGTTATCACTCCAATAATTGTCAAAGGTTGTGAGATTTTTTATTTTAGGTTAAAGAATATCATAGGTAACCACAAACCTACTTTTAAGCCTTAGGATCTAGCCTTCCTAATGCTCAGAGAGGGCTCTCTCTTTATGATTTAACTTTTTTGATTATATTTTATTTTAGGCTAGTTATATAGGGAAAATTGGTTTTGGGTTTTGATTTGATTTGTTGTTGAAATTAATTACTTATATGGATAGCTATAGATCTGTATCCCATTGGGAAAATGGAGTCAATGTGTCAAGAAATCAAATCAGGATCAAGTTCTAAAGGTAAATTTTTACAGGGAAAGATAGCTGAGTCACTTCAGATCTTCAAGGCCGATGATGAAATGGTTTTGATCACGATAAAAGAGTAATTAAGGGTTCTTAAATCCGGATTAGGAGTGAAAAGGTAGAGGTCAATCGAAATCATGGAGCAATTAAGGGTTCCCTAATCTAGATATCAGCAAAAAACATATAAATGACAATCAGTCAAAACAGAGTTCTTTTAACATTTTCTAAAATGCAATTCCTGATTTATCATTCACATTAAGAACACATTTAAGAATATATGGAAAAAATAAGAAAATTGACAAGATAACAAGTGAAATACTTCACTATAGTGGCCCAACACATGAATCTTGTAATATGATGCTTTATTTCCTGTGATCCAATCTGTTGACTTGAAATTGATACAAAAACCCTTAGGTTCAGAATAGTATAACTATAGAAAAGTTCAGCAATTCATCCACCCTCAATACTTCCTAATGAGAAGTATTTATACTTAAACTTGCACAAAATATCCTAGAATAAACTTAGGAATTTTTTTATGGAAAGGAAATATCTTCATGCAAGAAGATAGTGACAGCTCCCTAACTAATGCTAGCTGTCCTTTTTATTGAAATAAAATAGCATGTTGTTTTGATTTTATTACTGCTTTCTCTCTTTGTTGTTTGATGAAGGCTATAGCTGGACAATGAGGTGTCGTTTACGCTAGCAGATTTATTTTACTCTGATTTTGTCATCAATATTTCATCTAGTACACTTTAAATGATACTCTTTACTGCAAAAACTGCTATTGTTGATGTAAAATAGCAAACTCTGTTTCTTAATTTTACTGTTATGTGCTCACTGTAATCTAATATTACAGTAGATCAGTCAATTTCTCCCATAAATGAGCTTCTAGCAATTTTATCTTCATAAGCCTTCTGAATTTTTCATCAGCTTCAGTATATTTTGAAAATTTTGGTTTGTTCACAAATAGGTGTTTTAATTCATGCTGTAAGTAAAACAAATTTTCAAAATTCTTATATAATACCTTCCCTGTTGGGATTCCCTGCAAAGCTGATTTATTTATCTGTTCTTTGGAAAAATCTCTTATATTTTTGTCATAATCCTCTTGCTTAATTAATCTTTCATTGATCACCAGAGGATTGGGAAGTCCTTTTTTCCTTAGAACATCAAATTTAATCATAAATCTTGTAATTGCAATTTCCATGTTTCAGTTCTATCTGTAATTCCAATTTCCTCCAGTTCTTGTTTATTTTTTGAATTGAGGAATTTGATAATTTCTAAGGCCTCTTCAGGTTTTTTACCTAGCTCTTCTTTTGTCTTTTATATTTTTATTTTATTTTTTTTATTTCAATAAATCTTTCTTATCATAGATTACCTATATGGATGGCCAAATATCATTGACTGCTTCAATGATATTGGACCATAATTGATGCTTAACATGTGCCATAGGTTCCTTCAAAGTTAATTCTTTTTCCAACTTCTTCAGTTGTTCATTCAACCTATTGGATTTTTGTTCTTCATTTTTGGCATTTATTTGTGCAAGTTTCTTAGCATCTTCAATATTTTTGATCTGTTCCTTTAACCTGTTTATCTCATTGGTTTGGATAGACATGTCTTGCATTGCCTTTAACAATTTACTTGCCTCATCTATTTTTTGTGCTGATGTTGTTGAAGATTCATTAGTTGAGGTTGTAGATGAAGTAATTGGAACTGTTGTGGCCATTGGAACATTAGGAGCTAGTGTTTCTACCAAAGTAGATGGCACTGTTGTTGTAACTATAGGAATCACAGTGGCAGGAACTTCTGTTCCTTGTTGGCTTCTTTCTCTTGGAACAATTTGTCCATCGCAAGTTCCATTTCTTTAATCTGGGCTGTTAGCTGTAAAATGAGACTCATCATCTCATCTTTCTAATTGGAATCCTATAAAACATCCTTAGCTTGAAGATGCTCAGTAGGGGGCAGCTTCAATTGTTTCTTAAATGCAGTAATATCATCATTCTTCTTTTTGATCAATTCCTCTGTAGCTTTTATATTATGGGGATCATATCCTATTTCAATCACCAGCTCTTATAAGGATTTGATTCTAGTATCCTTTGCATATGAAGATGCCTTCTCCAATTTGAGATGATCTCTTACATTTATCAAATTATTTTGAAGCTCATGTGCACTCATGGCCTTGGTGGTCATGGTGGATTAAATCATCTCTCATGTCTGTTTATGGAATTCAATTTGATCCAGAGGATGAATATCTTAAACTGGAACTTCAAAATCCATATTTTTATAATCAGAGGATGATTTAGGAGCTAGAACTGTGGGTCGAAGAACTGTCACCAACATCTTTTTGTTTTTGTAGTCAAAGGCTGAAAGTAGATTGTTCTGAATGCTTGGTGTTTTCTTTAAGTACTGAGAATATATTTCATTTTTTATTTCTTCATTTTTGCCCTTAATTTCCTTATATCTTTCCTTTATGTCCATGTCTTTTTTAGCTGTTTTCTTGGATGAAGACACTTCTATATTGTGTTTTTTTTGAATCAACAGTGTATTAGAAGTGGTTGGTTGTTGTTCCTCTTCAACTACTGTAGGAGGTACAATGTCTTTTTCTACAACTTTTGTGTCAATAATCTCTACTGTCTCCTTTCCTTTACTAGCAAGATTAATCTTTGGCTTTTTGTTGTATCTTAGTTTCAATTTGTCTTTGTAGTAGTCTCAGTTGTGTAGGACCCTTCTTCCCTGTTTCTTTTCATACTTCTATCTTCTTGGGTTGGAGTTTGCAAAGTTTGACTAGTATCACTTTGCTTATGAACCTCTACCAATGTATTCTCTAACCATTCATATTGGTTTGAGAATTTCTCAATATCTGGCTTCTTCTCATGTATGTATGGAGTCAATTTTCACTTAACTCTCATTTTGCTAATAAGGGGATAATAATACAAAAGAAATCTTGGACTGAATTTGAACTCTTGCAATTGTTTTTATGCCTCTGGACCTACTTCTCTATTATTTAAAATGAATGGGCCAACCTGATTCTTTAACTTGAATTGTGTTTTCTTCTTTGCAATTAGGAAGTTGATAGCATCTGAATTTAAAATCCGCCTTATATACTCTAGAGAAAATAACCTCATGGGGAGGTATTTTGTAAATTTATAAGGAATAAGGCTTGACCCATATACTCTTATTTTAGTGTGATTTTGGTATAAATATCAATCACCTGTCCTATTATGTTCAAATAGTTGCAAGACTTTCTTGATGTCATTGCTAATTCTAGGTTGCATGCTGTTGTTTAGAAAATTGACCAAGGGATGGATAAAAGAATCTATGAACTCTGAATATGTAAACTCATTTGAATCCTTCAATATCAAGGAAGTCCAGAATATGAAAGATTGTGGATTTCCTTCCACATAAAGATTCTGAAGGTTTATAGGATAATTTTCAGATTGAAAATATAAGAACATATGGAATAGGAATGAAGAATACCTAAATACACCTTCAGAAGGTAGTTTGACTAATTGTTCATGGATACTATTAGCAATATATTGGGCAAAGTTAAAGATGACAACAAGAGGTTGACCAGGTACAAAAATGGATAAGATACCAAGTACTGCTACATGATCATATTCATCTCTGAAATATCCAAGGATAAAAGAAAACATGGAAATAATATGTCTATTTCTTTCTGAGAATTTTGCAGAGGAATATGGAGGTTTGAGCTTGGGAATTTCCACATAGGATGGCATGAAGATTTGAAAAAAATTGAATCTCTTGGGAAAATCCGATTCTAAGTAGAACTTTGTGAGGGCTTCAAAAGATAAATGAACTTGATTTGGCCCAAGATATAACTGAAGCATCTGGTTGATAGAATCAGCTGTGATGGTAAACAAAACTTAATTTTCAGGGTTCACAATGGCTCTTTGATCAGGAGAGTAGCGTGATTGGCATTTTTATAACAAAATTGCTTCTGATAGGCTGCTAATCAGGCAATCTCATGCAACTTTTTCAAACCAATCTTTTGATTGAGGCGTGGCCTCCTCAATCTGAGAGGGCTCTCTCAAGGGTTAATGATATGGAATAAAGATATAGATGGCTAACTCTATTTATGAAATAAATTGGTTATGATGAATGTAGGTTGAAAATAACATCAGCATGTAGACATTGGGCTTATGGAGTCAAAACTTTTAGTGATTCAGTGAGTTTTCTTGACATGGAAGTTGAGGCAGATCAAAAATTTTAGTAACAGGACACACACACATGAAGCATGAAAATACATATTCAATTCACTTATAAAGGAATTCAAAGCATCTCATAGAGGAATTGTGAATAATAAAAATGAAAACCACTGTAAGTGAGATACATAATAGGTACAGATAGAATAATAAAACACTAAAACCTTGTTTAGAATCTCAAGTTGGTCAAGTAACAGAACTCTGTTTTTCTGAAACAGTAAATTTACAATAAGCTGCAATTTTGCAAAAAATCTCCAACCCTTGACAAATTCGACTCTATGGCCTTTAATGGAGTTGTTACATCATGTGATGATCTACCTCCAGGATAGATACATCGAATTTTTTCCTACTGACACCTTGCATAACCATAAAACATCAACTTTATGACAAACAAACACCTATCCTACTTGACAGTTCTATTTCAATTAGGACTCAAACTCATCATTATTATCATTAACAACCTTATCTACTAAAATAAACTACATATTTGACAAGTATACTATCACATGGTCAAATTTAGATGATGGGATTCATCACTTTATGACCACTTAATTGACCTCCTCAAAACTAGGAAACAAAACCTTTTTTTTTAGGAAAATGGTATTCTTCTTCTTCAAATATTTTGGCTGTCATTTAATCTTCAATTCATGGTCCTTGAGTGTTTAATAATTTCTTGACATGGTATTTAACTCTTCCATAACCTCCAGCTGTCCAAAAACTGCTCCAAAACCTGCTAAAAAGGCTGAAATACAGTGTGCTACGAAAGTAAGGCAACTTCGCAATGAAAGTAAGGCAACTTTGTAGCGCACTTTCGTAGCGCTGCAAAACAAGCCTTTATCCTCAAAAATTTTAAATTTTTCCTTTTGCATAAGGTTAATCATCATCAAACACATCCCTCATACCAATTTCATCTCTTAATAACCTCCAAAATTGGTCAAAAAAGTAAAAAAAGAAGCTACAATAGTTTCGTAGCACTTTGCTGCCCTTCAAGCCTAGGGGCGCTACGAAATTGTTGAAAAGTGTTGAAAATGCAGGTTTTTGGATAATTTTGGAAAATGAAACCTGTAAGTGCCAAAAAATTGTAACTAATCATGTCCTTGTCCTCCATTAACCATAAAACTATGCTCCTTTTGGAATTTCTTCCTCATTTACATTTGGTTGGGCTATTGGTTCTTCAATCACTGTCATTTTAAGCCCTTTTTTCTCTAACTCTTCATGAATCAGTTCAAGTTTCTCTTGAAGGTCCTTGACCTGGTCTTTAAGTCTTCTGTTGGTGGCTTTCAGATGAGTGTTCACCTATCTAACATGCTTGGCTTCTAACCTTGCTGGAATTGTCTATTTGACAAGCTGATGTGTATTGTCTAAGGTTTTAGAAACAATGTCAACTTGTTCTTCCCAAACTGCCTTCATTTTTTCAAATTAAATTTTCTCAACACTGTGTTTCCTAGCTTCTTTTTTCATGACAACAATTTCCTGATTTGCCAATTTCAATTTCTCTTCAAGGAGCTGCAACTCTGTTTTTTCTATCACCTTCTCTTTTCCCTTTTTTGATTTGCTGACTATATCCTTTGTTGTGGGTGATGAGAGGTCAATAATCTCTTGAGATGGTTGGGCTATCTCAGTAGATATTTGAACTTCTTTGTTGCTCTCTATTAATTTCCTAGCATGCCTTGTCATAGGCTTTCTTTCTTGGAAAACGAAACTTGCATCTTCTCCCTCAATCTCTAATTTCTTTGCAAATTTGGCCTTCTTTAATTTCTGCCCATGTAGTATTCCAAATCTGGAACAACTCAACAAGCTTACTGAAATAACGCAATTCTGAGAATTTTGTGCATAGAAATGTGTTTGCAGCTCCTGTATCCCTTATATCAGCCCATATAAGATCTAAATCCAAAAGGAGAGAAAAAACAAATCAGACTAGGTGGGTTAAACAAATCTCCCACAAACTAGTCTAGCTGAAAATCACCCAAGGAGAGGGGCTGCAACTATATGCAAAGGACTGCTTTAGAAATAACGTAGATACACTAAAGCACAGTAGGAGGCTAATATGAAGGTTAATAAATCAGATATATAACAGCAAATTGGATGTTCTTTTCAGCCCATACAGTATACAAGAGAAAGAATGAGATTATATAGCAAAAATCCTTAGAAATGAGGTGCTACAACCATAAGAAAGGACTGCATAACCATGACAACGTTATTTTTAGGGGTTGAAGCAGTAGTTTATTAATCTTTAGATCTAGAGCAGATCCGTACATAAAAATTTAGATCTAATACAAATCCATGTACAAGAAATGTTGATCTATACATTCCCCTTGGGGTTTTGTGCAAAACATGAAGCAAGAGAGTAGATCTAAAATCTAAGCTTGTAGATCTACAGAATGATTAAGAAATTTTTGAATAATAAAATGGTATAGTAGATCAGAACTAAAACTAACATGGATTGGATAGCCAATCCATGGATCACCACGGTGAGAGGAAGAATCCCAACACCAGAGATCTCTCCTCCAAAATGTAGACAAAACAACCTGCAGCTGTAGATCTGCAAATAACACTCTCTAGGGAGAGAAACAACACTATAGCCTCTGAGAATGATTTGGCTTGATGCCAAGATGTAGATCTGAAGCACAATCAGCTAATGAACTCTTCTAGGAGGTTAAAAGACACACTCACTAAGAAGAGCCACTGGTATAAGCTAGATCTGAGCAGACCTAGTTTCTTCCACTATTGCAACTCACAAGGACAGCCCAACCCTCAACAGGATCATTGTTGTAGGTGTAAGGTGAGCTTGGCCTAAGAGCCTGATGTGGAAAAGATAGCACAAGTGTCCTACAAGAGCTGCTCAAGGAAGAAGGTGGGATTCCTAAACAGGAAGATCCAACAAGGGATGTTTGATCAGAAAATACCTTCAGAAATGATTATCTTAAACAACCTATTGTTACTGTCCTCCTCCTTTTATAATATTGGAGTCTTGGAAAAACCTTAAACCACTTCATTATTTTAGCCCCTTTCACATTTAGAATCTCCTTCTAGAACTGTGTTGTCCCTCAAGGAGGTTCAATGCATCTAGACTGCGTTATTGACTTGGTCAAAGGTGACCCACTCTTGTGATTTAAAGCCATTCACACCTGCAAGAGTTTATTTACATAGCCTAGATATGTCTCTGTTCACATAGGCATTGATTTATTCTTGGTTTTCAGGAGTTTTACATGTCCTCCTTTACAATTTATTTATCAATCATGAAATTCAAAAATAAACAAGGCAAAATTAATATTCCTATTAGCTGGAGCTAATTTAGGAAAATTACAGTCTCCCCCTCCCAAATGTTGCTTGTCCTCAAGCAACTACAAGGGTGCTACAAAATTTCCCCTTCTTCTCTTTTGGCCTCTTCATCCAATAGTCTCCACCATTGATCTGAATTTTCTACAGTAGTTCTGTCTTCCAATGGTCCTTCCTTAATGTGCAAGTTGGCCCTTGGTGAGTAAACCCAATGGCTCTCATCATGAAAAAAATGGAAGGCTGTTATGGAAACATTCTTGCTGATCCATGGCCTTCTAAAGATAGAAGTGATGACAATCATGGGGATTTTCATAATTCATGAAAGTCTCCCATCTCCATGCTATCATCCAAATGAAGTGGATCACCTCCCAGCTTGGCAATCCATAGAAAAACTACTCCCCAACACATATGAGAGGCATGTTCCCAACAAACATATTGCTCACTCTACAAAGAGATAATTGATCTATCATAGTGGCCATAGAAAATCTCGTGCTCCCATTGAAGCATGCAATGCAAAAAGAATGGGGAACTCCTTTCCCCAAGGACACATCCAACAAGTTTGCCTCTCCTCCAACCATGTTCCCAAGAGTAAGAACATTTTCAACATATGGTGTTACACCATTTTTTGGTCATCTAACCCACTATCATTAGATGGACCCAAGTACACCACGTAAGACCAATTTTACCCTAAGTAAAATTGCTTTCACTATGTAAAATAACTTAATAAAACACAATTATTAGGTTGTTTATGGTCTAAATAGGAAACCCCAAAAGGAAATATTAAACAAACCTATATTTGTTTGATTTTCCTGGTCATGTTTAACCCAAAACAAAGAAATTAATTAGATAAATCTTTATTTATCTTATTATTTTCTAGGAACAATTATTTAAATCTTATTTAAATAATATTCCTTGTTAAATATGACTAAATCACCCATAAATAATTAAATAAATCATTATTTATTTGATTATCCTTCAACCACTTAAAATGATAAATAAATCATTTATTTATTTATTATTCACAAATAAAGGGATTTGACCCAAGTCAAATACCTTTTCCCTCCAACAAATATAATAAAATATTCCATAAAAGGTGGATCTAGATTTGGTTAATGTTATTTTAATCATGTACCAAGATCTAGAATGACCCAATATTTTGTTATAAATAGGAGGGTTTTTCCTACCATTCTTCACCTTTTTTTGCCTATTAGATCACTCTGGATCTATACACTTGGTCACATTTCTACATTATTTGCTGTGTGAGCTCCCTTTGAGTTCTATCTTTGTCTGGGTTTTCTACACCAACAAGAGAGAGAGATTCTAGATCTGAAGTGCTGAGGACTTCCAAGAACCCATCCCATTGAGGAGAATTGGATACACCTTCTTGTTTTCCTTCCAGGTGCCCTTAATACAAAAATTCTTTCAAAAATTGTTCTTGTCTTGTCTATTGGATATATGGAGCAAACTTTGATTTACTTAATGTCTTTTATGCATAGATCGTTTTTTATGAAAGACTTGTCTGATTAACTAATCAGACTAAGATATTAAGTGTACACATTTGATGTTAGGGCTATGTTTAGCTAAAGTGGCATTTTTCTATCAGCTTTGACAAAAGATTCATACTAAAAAATTAGCTTAATTCACACGGTTCTCACTACGATCAGTCATTGCTTTTCACTTTCATATCCAAATACTGCATCTCTGTGGGAAAATTTTCAGCTTTTTTTTTCCCTATTTTTATGTTTTTTTTCTCACATAAAACCCTAAAACATTAAAATTTATAACTTCCGCGTGTTTCTGGCCCTATTGCGCAGGTGACAGACATCAGCCGCAACTGAGACGACAACTTTTCTGGAAATCTGCCGCCGGGACACCCGGAGCTTCAGGTCGCACTTTTCAGCCCAAAAACTGCGACCTGGACCTCTAGGTTGCACTTTTCAGCCCATTATCTGCGACCTGCACAGAAAACAGGTTAGAACCTGCGACCTGCCTGTTTTTCTGCTATTTTTCTGCAATTTTCTGGGTTTTTTTTAAGCTTATGTAAGGGTTTTCCAGCCTCTGTCTCAGCCCATTTAGACCTGTTTCTGATTTGTTTTACTCATCTAAGTGGGAACCTAGCCCCCTAGGGCTTTAGTACCCTCCACTTTTTGTGGAAGAGTTTTAACTATTTCAGGTGTCTGTTTTTTCAGGGTTTCAGCCATCCCTTTTTCAGATCTGATACCTCATTTTCAGATCCCTTTTAATCAGCTATTCTCCCTTTCAAATCGCTTCCGGAAGTTTTGTTTGGATCTACCTTTAGGGCCTCCTCCTTGTCCCTTCTACTTGTTGCTGATTTCCTCCTTTTTTCCAGCCACCTTGCCTCTGCCTCTTGGCTGTGTTCTACACCTCTTTCCAGCAGGTTTCTCCTTTAGATCCCTGTCCCTTTCGACCCTGGATCTATTGGCCTCTTTGTAGTGTGTTTTGACTAGATTTTTTCCCTCTGTTAGACTAGTTTTGAGAAACCCACCTTTTTGGGTTAGATTGATGCATTGTTAGCTGTTAATTTTTTGTTATTCCAGCATTATATACTGTTCTCTGCAGATTTATTTTCAGTTACACAGCACACTTTTTCTCTTGCTCTCAAAACGAAAAGGGTTTAAAAATTAAAATTAACGCACACCACACACTCACCCTAAGTGAAGAAGAGCCTAGTTTACACCGCCAGGCAAAGATTTTAAAATAAATTGACACTGCACCTATCTGCCATTGTTTCGACATTGTAATCACTTGATTATGCACCTCCCTGCCCTTGTGGTCATTCTTCTTCCCCTTGTGCCGTGTTTGTGTTGTCATCATTGCGCCCCCTAGGCGCACCTCCCGGAGACTTCTTGGCCTTCACCCTCAGTTTCCGGTCGGTAGACCTACTCCATCCCGTCGTCGTCGAGTTAGTCCTCCTCCAAGTCCGCACTCTGACTCTTCCTCTGATTCATTGGGTTCTCCTTTTACTTCTGGTTCTCCCCCTGTCACCTTCACTATGTCTGGTCCAGGGCCTAACACTAGCGGGAATCCCAGCCCTAATGCCGGGACTACCACTAGCGGAACCGCCACAGGAACTACCTCGGCTGCACCCTTGCTCCCTTACATGGCAGGCCTCAGCCTCCCTGATCTCAATCAGTTGATCAATGATCCTATCCACCACGATGTTGGTTGGCCTGCTATGCCAACCAAGCTTCCCTCCAACATCCCTAAGTTCGAAGGCCTTGCTGGAGAAGATCCAACCAACCATGTTCGATCTTTCCACATGTGGTGTTCCTCCAATTCCATTACCGATGATTCCATCTGCCTTCGGTTGTTCCAACACACGCTTACCCGCGAAGCTTCTAAATGGTATGTTGACCAAACCACCTCTTCCCATACCACCTTTGCAACCATTTCCCAAGCCTTTTTATCTTATTTCCAGCTCCCTCTCCGATACGACACTGGTACAGAGATTTTGACTTCTTTCAAGCAAACCTCTTCAACCCGCCTTTCCACTCATGTCTAGGAATGGCGGAGAAGAAGGAGCTTATGTCGAGCCCCCACCTTCGAAGATCGGGTCTATATGGACTGGTTCCTTCACACTCTCTTACCTCCCATTGGAAAATATGTCGCCTCCCATTTCCCTCAAACCGAAGAAGCCGCCCTCCAAATAGCCTTGAAATATGACCTGATCTACGCTCAGTCTGGTTATGTTTATACCGTCCTTCCTGACCTCCCCAGCCCCGGTGGCGCTAACGCCTCGGGGGCATCTCATTCCACCGACGGTATTGTTGGAGCCCTTTCTCATCCATATGCTCAACCTCCTATGGGCTATGGTCTCCCTCCGGGAGGGGCCAGCACCTCTAGCACTTTTCCCCCTCTAGGTAGCATGTATCCAGGATATGGCATGCCTAATCCTTTTGCCCAACCCCCTGCTTACCTCAATGTTTCCCAACCTAACCATTATCCTTATCCACAGCCTGGTGTGCTAGCTCCTCTAGCATATGCGCTTCCACCTCCCTTGCCTCCTCCACCCCCGCAACAGCACCTACAGCCCCCTCCAGGGCAAGTATTTGCACAGTAGGGCACAACTAATCCTCCTTCCTCTCAAAGAAGGCGGAGAGGCAACCAAAATCAATCTGCCCCTGGTACTCGTGGACCCAATCCTCAAGGTACTGACCTTAACACTGCTAACCAGCAACAGGGCACTCAGCCCAAGCCGGACAGGCCTATTCTTACAAATAAGCCTTTTTCGTATTGCGGTGTTTACGGTCATTACACTCACGATTGTCCCCTTCTATCACAGATGCGGCAGATGTGGGAGTCTCAAGCCACATTGCGAGGACAGCATGCCTCCCCTCATGCTCCCCCTAATGTGGCCACTACTCAACCGGCTGTGTTTACCGATCCTTTCCCCCAGCAAGGATTCGTGGCTACCCAACCACCTGATGGATAGGTCGCCACTCAACCTTCCCCTTCTGGTTCCTCCGATTACTAGATCCTCATGATGAACTCTGATCCATCCCCAACCGTTGACCTTAACCTTCAAACTCGGTCTCGCCAGTACCCCAAGCCTCCCGCTCAGTCTGCCTCCGAGTCACCTTCTTCAGGTTCTACCGAGCCTCTTTCGACACCCAATGGTCCCTTACATATCCCTCAACCCAAAGTTGAGGTTCATACCAAGATTCCTAAAGGATCATTACACCAAAATGCTGCTCCTGGTCGAGCTGCTCATTCGTATAGCATAGTAGATGATTTGGCGCAGTCTCCTGCTGCCATTTCCACATTGGAACTCCTCCAATCGTGCCCTTCCGAAAAGAAGGCTCTGCTATCTGCCGTGGGCGCTATAGATCCTGCCGAAGACCAAATGATTGTTTTTGACGCCCATCAATCAAAACATCCTCCTCTTCCTACTTCCGTAGCCTTCCAAATCCCAGTAAAAATCCGAAATGCTACCGTTTCTCGGTGTATAATTGATGAGGGGGAATCCACCTGTGTGATGTCCGCTTCGGTTTGGAAGAAACTCGGATCTCCTAAATTATCCCCTTCCACGATCACCCTTCGAGCGTGGGATGGCCACGCCTCCCAACCCATTGGCCTCTTCCGTAATTGTCCTATCACTCTTGCAAGCAAGACTGTTTTCGTTGACGTTGAAGTCATCGACGCCTCTTTAGACTACAAAATTATCTTGGGGCGAAGCTACACCTATGCCATGTCTGCTGTCCCATCCGCGGTTTTTCGCAAGATGTCTTTGCCTCACAATGGAAAGATAGTCACCATTGACCAGTTGACTTATCATGAGCCAAAGTCTCAGACCTCCCCTGAGACGACCATATCTTTTGTAGCCAATAAGAAAACCGTCGATTCCTTGACCAGTGTCTCTCCCGGCATCTACAAAGACTCCTCTTTGCTTGGAACTTTCCCTGGTCTCCCTCCTCCTCCTATCTCTGATCCCAACTTATCGAATGTTTGCATGATGCAATCGTCTCGGGTTTCCCTTAAGCGACCCGCTTTGGCTAGTCAGCAACCTCCAACTCAACCTCGCCCACCGCAACCCACTCCTAGCCCTTCATCTCAGCCAGCCAGACCTCCTCCTTCTGGCCCTTCTCCTACAGCTGGCATCCCTGAACCCCTCTATCCTCCTGGGTCAGTTCCCCCAGGCCTCAACCACCTCGGAGCCGTCCCTCCTGGTCATTATCCCGCTGATCAGATACCCTTCCTGGCTCCCCCTCCCGGAGTCTATTCAGTCCCCGTCATGGCCACCCTCTCTCTCCCCAACCTGACCCTGGGCATACCCGTCTGGTACCTTGACCCTCCAGCCGCTACCCCGCCTGTTCACCCCAAACCATACCTTGCTTTGACACCAGTTCAACTGGTCCCCCTCGCTTCCTCCGTTGCCACTGTGCCCCCAGCACCTCCCCAGGACCCTTCTCATGTCGTGACGGCTCCCGGGAAGAAAGGAAAAGCCCGCAAGGGGGCACCCAAAGACAAGGCCACCTCGACTGACCCGGCCCCTCCTCTGCCCGCAAAGCCTTGCGCCTTGTGTGATGTCGTCGGTCACGCCACCCACGCTTGTACTGAATTGCCCCGTATTCAACCCATGGTTAAAGTCGCGTTCCCCGAGTCTACGTCCCTGAAGCCTCCATTCCTTCTTCGTCCGTAACTAAGAACCCCAAGACTATCCGCACCAACAAACCCTGTGCTCTGTGTGGTGTCCATGGCCATTATTCCCACCATTTTCCTCATCTCACGCATTACCATGCCTCTTTAGAGGTAGTTCGAGAGTATGAGGTTGAACAAAATCAATCCGCCTCTCCCATACTTGCGCAGTATGCTGCCGGTCAGTCTGAGGATCCACCCGCTCCCATCGACATTCCCCCCCCGGATGTCCAGATGTCCAAGCCTACCACCACCATTTGCTACCTATCATCATCCATGAGACCCTCGATTCCTCCCCTGATGGTTCGCTCGACCCCCCTTCATCGACCACCCTAGGCTTAACATCGTTTGACCATCTGTTTATCTGTTCCTCTGTCATCCCCCGTGACGATCTGTATGTTAGCCTTTCTTCCCATACTGATGATCTAGGTAGCTTTGCCGTGTCATGTGGTTTCCCTTCCTCTCGTCATCCCCTCTGTTCTCGTTAGGATGTCCTCTTGGATGCCCTCTCCACCCATGACCTCATCCTTCCCGCCCATAACTGGGATAACACCACCCCTATCCACGTTGACCTCTGCAGCCCGAGTCCCATCCATTCCTCCTATAGCCCTCATATACTGCCATCTAGTTCGTCTATGAGTCATAGCCATCGCACTCCCTCCCGCAGTTGCTACTCGATGTCTCCTATACACTCATGCTACCGTCATTGTTCCTCTTCCTCCCATTTTTTGTCTTGTACCACCATTCCGCAGGACCTCCTGTCCACACCCTATATCGGTTACGCTGATGGTGCAAGTCGTTATTCCTGGAATATCGCCTCGGCAGGTTGGGCCATCTTCACCCCCTTGCATGCCCTTGTTCTCTCAAACAGGGTCTGCATTGGTCCTGCCACCAACAATCAGGCCGAATACGATGCAGTGCGGGGTCTTTTAGCCGATGCCCTCTCTCATCGCATCCTCCATCTGCATGTTCGTATAGATTCCCTACTTCTTGTCATGCAACTAAATGGTGTCTATCGTGTGCATAATCCTGTGCTGTTTAGACGATATTTACGAGTGAAACTCTTGATACGTGAATTTGAAACCATAACTTTCAACCATGTACCTCCAGAACAAAATCACTATGTAGATAGCATTGCAAACCATGTTCTAGATTGGCATTTATCACACGCATTTTATACAAGACAATAAAAATCATACTCATTAAAAAGATGCATATCTATAATATGTGTCGCAAAACATGTGTTTAGAGTCCATCTACTCTGATACATATGACATTCCCATAGCATGTTACAAAAAACTCAAAACTGGGGGCACCACTCGCCCCTACATACATACTAGGGGGCACCACACGCCTCACACCTAATCACTATCTGGCGAATCTCGAGCCAATGGCTCTGCTCCTGCAGCTTGTAGATCACGTATCCCCTGCCCGACCATCGCCATGCGCTGCATGACCCCTCGCCATTCCGAGGGTAGACCAATACATGGCTCTATGTACTGGTCATCTAAGTCTTGCCACCCGTGCTCTGAAACACCGGTCAGCAACCTCTCACATCTACGACGGATGTCCTCCAGGAGGGCGGTTGCATCCTCATTATGTGCTGCTCTCGCTCCACTTGGGCTTGCAGCTCCTAATGCTGCAGGTCGTCCCATATATCCGGCCGGTTTTACCGGAGCTATATCTGCATACCAAAAGTACATGAATCGGTACCCTATCTACTGTTCAATAACTTTAACATGCCCAAACAAGAATAGTCACTTGTCACTTACCATCAGGCCCCCATCCTCGACCAGGCGGACGTGGCAGGTCCGGATCCCCACAATAACTCATCCCACTATAGGGATAGTCGTCTATGTATAACGGCATCTGATCCCAATGGGCAAAGAACTCCCGTCGAAACACCCGTCCGACTACCCCTCCTCCTCCTCTACACAGTAGTCGCCCCCACCGGTGCATCCTGGGCTCTCTTGGGCCCCCATCTGGGATCTGTATACGAGGTCGTAAGGTCGGGATCTTCTCAAAAAATAAGGCGCACAATAAAGTCCCATATGAGCAATCGAGGTTCACTTGCCGCTTGCAAAGTGACAACTGTCGTTTTAATGACACCAGCATCATTTGGGCCCACCCATAGTAAGTCCCACTCAACACACTCTCCACAATCATCATCTGCCCACCAGTGATGTGATGGAATGCATGGTTTCCCAGGACCGCAGCACCGCTGCGGCCACTGCCCGGGTCTCCAATCTCTCCAGGTCCCTGATCGGTATCCGCGTCCCTTTGACTTGAAGACCCAGTCGACAATGCCACTCCATAAACTCCATGATTTTTCGCCCCCACGGTAACACTGGCTGCATATTTCCCACCATTCCAAGTGGCGGGAGACCAGTCAGGAAATACACATCCTGGACTGTCAGTTCGATCCTGTGCCCCTGCACTACAAAGAGCTCATGCTCTGGCTCCCAATAACTGATAATCCGGGCCAACAAGGGCTCTCCAGCTCTCATCAAAGGATTCTCCAAAAACTTTAGAACTCCAAACCTGGCCAACACACGATGGACACCCTGATCTGCCTGGATCTCTGCCCGTAATGTACCCAGGTCTCTCTCTCTCCAGTTAACCCGTATATCTGCCATATCTGCACAAAAAAATCATCTTTGTCAGCATACAGATAGGGAATACTGTAACCAAACACAAAAACCCAACTCTCAGCCATAAAAAAACACTAAAATCCCCTCATCTTCTAGGTCACACTTTTCTGCCAAATCCTGGGACAGGTCGCACCTTTTTGCTCAAAACCTGTGTCCCAGGTCGCAGATTTTGGCCCAAAAAGTGCGACCCGGCCGAAAAGATGCAAGAGGGTCTGTTCCTAAGATTCTGGGCCCTAATCTGAACTTTTAAACCATCAAAATGAAAGAGTAAGGTTAGGCCTCTTACCTGCAACTGACAGATCTCAATTCCCATGGTCGTTTTGTCCACTATGATCGCCACAAGAGTTAGGGCCTTCTCTCCTCTCTACCTTCACCACAGCAACACTAGCAAATGAGTGAAGTTGGAGGGAAAAATGCCTTATTAAAAGAGAACCCTAGTTTTTCTTTCACCTGCTGCGACCACACCGTAACTCAGTTTGAAAAACCGTCCGCACCGTTGGAAAGCTCTCACCGAGTCCTTTAATGGGTATCTATTAGTGTTTTGTTATTTGATACTTCACCAGGACACATTTTGTCCAAGAAGGGTCACTTCACCTCCCCCCAAAATCGGATTTCCTCACTTACAACACTTGTCCTTGGGGCACCACTTTGCCTCCATACTTGTCTTTGTTCGTGTCGATTTTCTTCATGAGATACCATCTTATACTCATGTTTTCATGGTCCCCCATTGGACCTTTACTGTGTGGCAGCACCATCGAGTCGCCCTTGTTTAGAGCATCCAAGCTGAGTCATCATCACATTCATGGAGTCTATCCCGAGTCCCTTTGTACCCCGCTATAGTCCTCCATCCTTCATTGCTTGGTTCCTCTCTTGTGTCGCATATCATGACCTTCAGCCCCACTGTCCCCTGTCCCTTTCGATATTGTGTCAGTCGCTGCCATGTCATTCATTCCCTTTATGCTCTAACAAGGGAAGTCGTCCATTCGCCACTCCATCCTTCCCATTTCCACTATCATCATTAGTGTCAGTCTGTCCGTCGCTCTATTGTTCTTCTCTCGTGCCTTAGCTGAGGATCTCTCATTGCCTCACCTACGGCGGACCTTCCGTCGACACCGCTTCCTCCATTCCGGCACATCAGGCCCAGAGGGCGTGTACCTGGTTCCGCCCACTTGTTCTAAGTGCTCTCGATCGGCACAGCGATCTTCATTACCCTTCTTCCCTCAGGATTGTTTCTCCACTAGCTCCTTTCTCGCATGATCGAGATCCGTATGCTTGATGGTCCAGTGATGCAGCAGCAGCTATTGGTGATGCCCGAGTGTGTGTGAGATGTCTCAGCCCTCATGAGGGGGTGGCCCTGCAGGTAGCCCCCCACATGCCCGGATGACCTCTTCATTGCAGCCTTCGATGCAGCTCCATATATTTGATGATGTCAGCCTTAGCCGCTTGCAGCGCCTCTTTTATTTGCATGTATTAGTCAGATTTTGTGAGCCCTTCCCCGCTTGTAGGGGGCATTTGGGTTGTATTGGTATCTCATGTACTCAGATATTATTGTATAAGTCCTGGCTGTTATCCCAGGCACAGCATGTATATGGGATCCCTCATTGTATTTCTATCTGGCTCATGTTTATGCCGGCTATACTTTATGGTTCGGTCCCTTATTTACTGGACACACTATTCTTTTGTACTTTGTCTCGGCGGGCATAGGTATGCCTCCCCCGCCGCCTTTAGCACAGGTACCCTCTCATAAAAAGAGACATGTTGCACCTGTAAGTCTCGTCTCCTTAGGGTCTAGTTCTTCATCACATTAGTCTACCTCACATTTCTCTCTCTGACTTCCCTTTTGATGTCTGGTGATTGAGTTCTTACAACGTACTTCGGTCATACGATTTGCTCCTAACACTCGCACGCTGGGGGGAAATCTATTACACCATTTTTTGGTCATCTAACCTACTATCATTAGATGGACCCAAGTACACCACGTAAGACCAATTTTACCCTAAGTAAAATTTCTTTCAATATGTAAAATAACTTAATAAAACACATTTATTAGGTTGTTTATGGTCTAAACAGGAAACCCCAAAAGGAAATATTAAACAAACCTATATTTGTTTGATTTTCCTAGTCATGTTTAACCCAAAACAAAGAAATTAATTAGATAAATCTTTATTTATCTTATTATTTTCTAGTAAAAATTATTTAAATCTTATTTAAATAATATTCCTTGTTAAATATGACTAAATCACCCTTAAAAAATTAAATAAATCATTATTTATTTGATTATCCTTCAACCACTTCCTTAAAATGATAAATAAATCATTTATTTATTTATTATTCACAAATAAAGGGATTTGACCCAAGTCAAATACCTTTTCCCTCCAACAAATATAATAAAATATTCCATAAATGGTGGATCTAGATTTGGTTAACATTATTTTAATCATGCACCAAGATCTAGAATGACCCAATATTTTGTTATAAATAGGAGGGTTTTTCCTACCATTCTTCACCTTTTGTTGCCTATTAGATCACTCTTGATCTATACACTTGGTCACATTTTTCTACATTATTTGCTGTGTGAGCTCCCTTTGAGTTCTATCTTTGTCTGGGTTTTCTACACCAACAAGAGAGAGAGATTCTAGATCTGAAGTGTTGAGGACTTCCAAGAACCCATCCCATTGAGGAGAATTGGATACACCTTCTTGTTTTCCTCCTAGGTGCCCTTAATACAAAAATTCTTTCAAAAAACATTGTTCTTGTCTTGTCTATTGGATGTATGGATAAAACTCTTGATTTTACTGCTTAATGTATTTTTATGCATAGATCTGGTTTTTTGAAGCACTTGTCTTGATCAACTAACTGCAGATCTGAAGATATTGGCAACCACATTTGATGTTAGGGCTATAAGTTATGCGTAGCTAACTTGGTCTTTTTTCATACGCTTCGACAAAAGATTCATACTAACATATGGAATCATGATTAGAATCATGCTAGCTGCGATGTATGATAAATAAGAAGGAAGATGTTCCCTCATGTGCAACTAGCACAGTTTTATCCTTAACTGCCATAGAATGGGATATGACAAGTGCCTTCCCCAACACTTGTTTTTTGCCTCATCCCTTCTGAATGCTTGGAGAAAATGCATCATAGTTGGTGTAAAGGAATCACACCATGAAGAATATAATAGCTTTCCAAGATCCTCCAAGGAATGACTTGCATCAACATAGTTCATGACCTTGAGTAGCCCATGAAACCCATCATAAATAGTGCCCCCCTTTGGTGCAATTTTCTGCAAATGAGTGTTAGAAAAATATAAGCATATAGGAGATACATGATAACATTCAGAAAGACAAGTCCCTATATATACTTGTTTTACATCAGTGGGGTAACTCATGGATGAGTTCCCTCTCACACTCAATGAGTAAGGAGATGTGAATGATGGCTCCTCCCAAGAGCTATGTTCCTCCTCCTCTACCAGGTAATCCATGCACATCCTCATATGAGAGTGCATCTCTTCTTTGAAACCTTCCCATATGAAACCACCCAAGAGAGTATGATATTCTCTAATGAAACCAATGGGTTTGGAAAGTAGGATCTCATAGGTGGCATCTAGTACTCTCTCCTTGAGCTTGGAGTCACTAACCAAAAGAATAAGATTATAGAAATAGATAACTCCATCAACCACCCTGAACCTTTCATCATTTACTTCCCCATCAAGAACCCCCCATTTGAAAAGGTCCTTGGAGTACTCCATCATGAGTTGGGAATCCCAATAAGGATCCAAGCTCTCCAATAATGACAATGTTGTAGAGGTCTAAAATGTTTCCCTTGTCATATCATGGCTCCCCTCTTTGACATCCTTGATATCAAAGTCGCATGTTGGAGCATCATAGTCTCCCTTTTTCTACCCCATTTGCAGCTAATCTTGCTCAAGACAAGATTGAAGCATATGGAGATCAACTTCCCCTCAGAAATTCCTTGTCTTCCAAAACTTCCTCATTTTGGCCCATATATACAAGAGGGTTAGCATCCCCTTGCCATGTTCAGAAATCTTCTTTGTGAATGAAGAAATCATGGGCTGCCCCAAATATATGGACTTTCCATGTGTCCTCATGCTCATGCCATCATAGATCTTTGATTTCTCCCCCCTTAGTGCAGATAGCTGAGTGGGAATTAGCAATGTCCATTTAAATAAATTTCTCATCTCTCTTCTGAATCCATGAGAGATTCTCTGCACTATGCTAGCTTCTCCCAAGGCTCCTTCCTTAGCCAAGTATGTATATGCTACCCAAATTTGAGAGAACACTTTAGACTTCCTCCTATCAAGAGGTGCTCCTGGTAAAATACTCTTTCCTTCTTTGTGCTTCCAAGCTTTGAAACATAGAATGGTTCATGCTCTTCATCTTGCGATGCCCTTACTCCTCTTTTCCTTCTTCTATCTCCAATATCTTATCATTGGACAATGATGGTACATGTTGCTCATGTGTTATGCCAAGAGCCTTATGTGTGAGATCTTGTGGAACTCCTTGCAAGTGTGAAGGAGTTTCTTTCCTT
The DNA here is from genome assembly GCA_034641835.2 of Pinus albicaulis. Taxonomy (NCBI): domain Eukaryota; kingdom Viridiplantae; phylum Streptophyta; class Pinopsida; order Pinales; family Pinaceae; genus Pinus; species Pinus albicaulis. The sequence continues at coordinate 1,283,370,881 of CM076572.1, forward strand.
GGTGAAAGTGCTCCATCCTCCTCTTCATGAGGTGCTTGAGGTGCATTTTTTGTGACTACGTTATCATCTCCTGTCTTCTCCTCCTCCTCTTCAATAAATGAAATTGTCTCATCATCAACAAGAGACCTTAGATCTTGGTCATCTATTGAAGGAGAAACCTTCATGATTTCCTCTTGAGAAGAGGACCCTTCATCCAAAGGATATCTTGCCCTTGGCAAGGAATCAAACAAACTTACACCTTCTTCCATGGTCTTCAGAAATGGAGTTGGATTCATACACCTTTCCAACTCATGCAAAATATTTGTCTGATATGGTTTCATAGTGTCAATAGAAGATGTTACACATGGAGCTTCATAAAGCCTTTCTATCAATATTGCAATAAACCTTGCATAAGTAGGTGTATTTGCATGCTTCAAGGAAAAGGAATCAAACAACCACCAAGCATATGCCTTACCTTCAAAATGCATCACTGCTACTTTGATAGCTTCAATTTTTGAAACTTGATGTTGTTGCATAAATTTGTCTAGCTCCTCCACCCAAACCCTAACTGGACATTTAGGTGATCCATCAAAGGTAGATAGATAGAATCTACCCATACCATGTTGCTACTTCTTTATGCCTTGGCTCTCCTTGATCTTTCAGAACCCTTGGAAGTTCAAGTTATCTTTGAACTCCTTGGATTGATCTTCATACTCATGCAAATACTCTCTAAGAGTCTCCTTCTCGGGTACACCTCCTTTCTTCCTCTTCGTGAAGAAATCATAGACAGAACTTGAAGCTTTAGTGATATGGCTGAGTGCACATATCCATGAGATGAGGATTCAAAATTTTCCTCATGTATAGATCTTATAGATCTGATCGAAAGATCTTTCTGCTCTTGAGACTTTCTAGGAGTTTCACTACTCCTTCTCTCTTCTTCTTGTTCAACCTCCTTGTAGAGGTTCTTACTGGATCTGAAAAGTGATGAGAGTAAACTCATCTTCTTCATCATTCTAACCTTGCTCCTTGATTTTCATCACTTTGTCTTGAAGCCCATAGGCTGAGCCAAAGATCTTTCTCTGATACCACTGTATTCCAAATCTGGAACAGCTCAGTAAGCCTACTGAAATAATGCACTTATGAGAATTTTGTACATAGAAATGAGTTTTCAGCTCCTGGATCCCTTATATTAGCCCATCTAAGATCTAAATCCAAAAGGAGAGAAAAAAACAGATCATACTAGGTGGGTTAAACGGATCTCCCACAAACTAGTCTAGCTAAAAATCACCCAAGGAGAGGGGTTGCAACTATATGCAAAGGACTGCTTCAGAAATAACGTAGATCCACTGAAGCACAATAGGAGGCTGATATGAAGGTTTAGAAATCAGATATATAATAGAAAATTATATGTTATTTTCAGCCCATGCAGTATACAAGAGAAAGAATGAGACTATACATCAAAAATCCTCAGAAATGAGGTGCTACAACCATAAGAAAGGAATGCATAACCATGACAACATTATTTTTAGGGGTTGAAGTAGAATTTTATTAATTTTCAGATCTAGAGCAGATTTGTACATAAAAATTTAGATCTAATACAGATCTGTGTACAAGAAATGTTGATCTATACATTCCCCTTGGGGTTTTGTGCAAAACATGAAAAACAGAGAGTAGATCTGAGATCTAAGCTTGCAGATCTATAGAATGATTCAGAAATTTATGAATAATACAATGGTACAAAATATCAGATCTGAAACTAACATGGATTGGATACCCAATCCATGGATCACCACAGTGAGAGGAAGAATCCCAACACCAGAGATCTCTCCTCCAAAATGTAGACAAAACACCCTGCAGCTGTAGATCTGCAAATAACGCTGTCTAAGGAGAGAAAAATACTTGTAGCCTCTGCGAATGATTCAGCCTAATGCCAAGATGTAGATCTGAAGTAGAATCAGCTAATTCACTCTTCTAGGAGGTTAAAATACACACTCACTAAGAAGAGCCACTAGTATAAGCTAGATCTGAGTAGATCTAGTTTCTTCCACTGTTGCAACTCATAAGGACAACCCAACCCTCAACAGGATTAGCGCTATAGGTGTAAGGTGAGCTTGGCCTAAAAGCCTGATGTGGAAAATATAGCACAAGTCTCCTCCAAGAGCTACTCAAGGAAGGAGGTGGGATTCTTGAACAGGAAGACCCAACAAGGGATGTCTGATCAGACAATACCTTCAGAAATGATAATCTTCAACAACCTCTTGTTGCTCTCCTCCTCCTTTTATAATATTGGAGTCTTGGCAAAACCCTAAACCACTTCATTAGTTTAGCCCCTTTCACATTTAGAATCTCCTTCTAGAACCGCACTGTCCCTCAAGGAGGTTCAACGCATCTAGACTGTGTTGTTGACTTGGTCAAAGGTGACCCACTCTTGTGATTTAGACCCATTCACACCTGTAGGAGTTTATTTACATAGCCCAGATATTTCTTTTTTCACATAGGAATTGATTTATTCTTGGTTTTCAGGAGTTTTACATGTCCTCCTTTACAATTTATTCATCAAACATGAAATGCAAAAATAAACAAGGCAAAATTAATATTCCTACAAGCCGCAGCTAATTTAAGAATATTACAGCCCACCTTCCTCTATGAATTTAGATTTGACAATAGGTGCTTCCTCTATGTCAATGACATGTAGAATATTCTCTAGATTCCCCTTAGCTTCTTTTATATCTTCTACAACCACTGTCTTCTCTTCCAAAACCACTTTTTGGCTTCTAGTCATTCTTTTGGTCCCCTTTTTGCTAACAATTTGTTTATGTTTTACAGATTTAACCACCTTTGATTTATGTATTGCAGGTGGGACATTTGGTGTGTCAGGACTTTTCATTTTCTATGGCTCCTTCATAGTTTTCTTACTTGGATTTTCTCTTGCAGGTTCATTTGGTTTTGCAACCAAAGGTTGGCTCTGTTCTGCTGCTAGTGGTGATGAAATTTTCTTAGTTTTAGGAGTTTTTGAAGGAGTTAGAGCATCCAACTCAAAACCACTGACAAACAAGAATGAGGACCAATCTCTGCCTAACCTTTGAATTTCATCTAAAACCAAAAATTTCCTTAAGCCGTGATGAAATAATGATGTCTCACTTCCCTTAGACTTTTCTTGGACCTTATCAGCCATCTTTGATAGACTTCTATGCAGATAGAAAGGTAAGTCAAGGGAAATCTTACGAGTTAAGTGCAGGAGTAATTTGAAATGGTATGAGTAGAGTTTTTGATTTCTACCTTCACAGGTAAAGTACTTTTGGATGATGAGCAACAATTTTGAATAGTTGTCTTTAATGCAGCTTCTTGGAACAACATTGGTGAGATCCATCTCAGTGTGTTCAGGCTTCATGAATTCTTTGCACTGCTCCATATTAAACTTGAAACCTTTGAACCAGGTTTCTTGACCTCTTGGAATATTTGTAGTAGCATCAATAACCTCTAGTGTGATGGACAAATTTAACATTCCCGCTTTGGTGGTTGTTCCACTGAAATTCAAAGCAAACTCCTTGGATACCTGTGTATGACAGCCCTGCAATTTCTCCCAAAAATATAAGCAACCTACATTTATGAAGGCTTCCATTACTGCTGGATCTTCATTGATTACTTTCATGTCTTCAGGTTCATATCTTAGACATTGTCCACCCTTGTGTATTTTTCTTTTCTCTTCCATAGTTTCTCAAAGAATTGCTCAGCCTCGCTTGATGAAATTTCAGGCTCTCTTTATAGTATTCAAAGTAAACCTTTGAAGAAACCAACCACAAGTTTGGCTTAGTACAATAACTCTCCAGAGCTCAGATATTATGCAAGGAGGAATGAGAAATGAGAATGACTAAATTAGGAAAGGATTTGAAGTTTAAATGTCTTCTCATGACTCAATGATGACTTATACATTACCTAAACTGACCATGATGATTGTAGACCTAGGCATGTACCTTGATTTCATCATGCCATGACTTCAAAAGAATCTAACTTACCCTTTCCCAATGTTTTCTGACACCTAAAAGCTCGATTGACAAGACAGACAGGAAACCGCACTTTTGTAGTGCCTCTAGCGTTAATTTGATTGTTTTCGCTACAAAAATATCAGCAGTTCCGTACTGAAAAGTGTCTTTTTACACTATAATGCGCTACGAAACTGTGGTTTCTTGGCTAATTAGGCAGTTTCGGTACAAAAACTTTGGAAAATGAAATGAATCAGAAAATGATGAATGATGTGACTGTTGAATCTCTAATTAAACTGAGAGGGGGGGGTGAATCAGTTTAACACATTCCTGATCTTTTAAACTTTTCATTAAACTTATTTACACCTTCATTTCAAACTCTATTTGATGTGAGAGTAATTTTAGAATGTAATCAGAAAGTATTAGTTTAATAAAGCAGTAGACTTAATATGAGAGTAGCAGGTATTAAGCAAATAATACATATCAGATCAATACATAAATATCATGCACAGAGACACCAGATATAAGTGGAAACCCATAAAGGGAGAAAACCACATCTTATTATTGTTGTGATGCAAAGGCAAGCTCCAACTCCCTCTCACCACTGTTTTCTGCAGGCACCAACCTGCAGGAGGCTCCTACCTCAATTCTGCAAGCTACAACTTGCAAGGAAGCACTAACTCCCTTCAGTTTTCTGCAGGCACCAACCTACAGGAGGCTCCAACCTCAGTTAGCTACAACTGACAGCTATCAAGCTGCAACTTGATAGGGAAGCTCCAACTTCCTCATTTTCTAAAACTGAATATTTGCTGATTTACCTCAGATATTAGCTCTGTTCTGTAGCTTCTCTTAATCTTCTCTGCCTTCTATATTCTGCATTCTCTCTATATATTCTCTCTCCCTTGCTCTAAAAAAAAAACTCTCTCTGCAAATCAAGATGATATTATTTATAGATTTCCTCACATGACTGTTTGTATTCTGCCTGGAATTCGAAATGGAAATTCATGTCTCTTTGCCTTCTGCCTTCTCACTCCTTTTATCAGCTTACTCAGAAATTATAACTGTAGGTGTCAATTTTAACATTACAGTGGGAGTTTGTTTTCTCTCGGAGACTTGCCAATGCATCACAAACAATAAAAACGATTAAAACATTTACATTCGAATTACAATATGAATTCCAACTCACTTATTTTGTCTCTTGGTTTGCTGCGCATTTGTCTTTTCTGTGACTGTGTTTTGACTCTTTTCTGCTCTATATGCTTTTCTGTCCTCTGCTGTAGTGTATTTACTGCATACGTGTAACAGTGCTTTTATATCAGTGCCTCTTATAAAAATGCGTGACTGCTGACTTGTAGCAAGTGTCTTGTTGATGTGGAACATTCCGCAAATGGAACGGACCTATATCACAGTCATTGTATATTTATAATCGCCCTCTCATTAGGCCGAGGCCCGTGGGTTCACAGCCCATGTGACATATCTTAATACAACTGCAACCGTGTTTTATATATCTAACAACAATCCTTTTATATATAAGCAATCGCCCTCCACCTTAAGCCTTTGGTCTTATATTACAATCCAATAAGTCGAATCACAACCACTAATACATGAAAGGGTCGGGCCCCACATCTCCGTCGGCGGATCGGTGGTGTCAAACGAAAACTTGCGATTGCGATTGATCAAACGGACGCGATGACCACATAAAACATGGCTCATATCGCAATCGGGTCCGAACTTTGAACACATGCAATCGGGACGCATTATAGACAAGTTCCGATTGCGATCAGAACACGGATGCGATTTGCACAAATTAACTCCCGCATATAACAGGATCGGGTCCACCACTTCAATCGAAAAATATTACAAAGTCGTGCGATCGATCGGAGAGTTCCGATTGCGATTGAGATTCCGAACGCGATTGAACCAATTAATTCCATCGTATAATCGCCATCGGGTCCGCCACTTCAATCGCAACATATTACAAAGTCATGCGATCAATCGGAGAGTTCCGATTGCGATTGAGATTCCGGACGCGATTGAACCAATTAATTCCATCGTATAATCGCCATCGGGTCCAGCCTTTGATCGGAGCGTATAACAAAAGACTTGCGATCAATCGGAAAGTTCCGATTGCGATTGGGAACTCGGATGCGATTAGCTCATAAACTGTGGCATATAACTCAATCGGGTCCGGCCTTTGATCGAAGCATATAAAAAAAGACTTGCGATCAATCAGAAAGTTTCGATTGCGATTGGGAACTCGGATGCGATTGGCTCATAAACTGTAGCATATAACTCGATCGGGTCCGGCCTTCGATCGGAGCATATAACAAAAGACTTGCGATCAATCGGAAAGTTCCGATTGCGATTGGGAACTCGGATGCGATTGGCTCATAAACTATGGCATATAACTCGATCGGGTCCAGCCTTCGATCGGAGCATATAACAAAGGACTTGCGATCAATTGGAAAGTTCCGATTGCAATTGGGGAGAGGTCCCACCATCTAAAACTTCGTTTTGTGCGCTCAATAATATAACGGACATATATGTATACTTTGCCAAAGGGTTAAGCGATTCCCGGAATATGGTTTATATATTATATGTGCTCCGCCGGTTGGAGAGTGCGATTCCCGGAATATGGTTCTGTATTATATGTGTAACGCCCGACTGGAGTCTGCGATTCCTGGAATAAGATTCATGTTATATTATATGTATAATGCTCGCTGGAGTGTGCGATTCCCGGAATTTTGTAACTGCTCTCTGCCTCTGTCTCACTGTGCTTCTATGACTGTTACATTTTGACTGTCTTCTTGCTACCTCTATTGCTTTCGATGTGCCTTTTTTGCCTTCCTTTGCTTCAACGCTGCCTCTTTTGCCTGAGTGCTGCCGCCTTTGCCATCAATGACAATATTTCCAACAGTCTCCCCCTTTGGCATTGATGGCAATCCACTTTCTCTGTTTGCTTTCTCTTTCTTTTGTTGCTTGCTCTTCCTCCTGCTATTTGTTCTTCCTCCCCCTTTGACATCAATGGCAAAGGATGACTCCTCATCCCTCCGTATGGGTTCTATCGTTGTATTTCCTTTCTCTGAGTTACGTTTAGGTCATCTTCTGCTGAAATTAGACTATGCTGTGTTTCATTTGTAGTGCCTGTAATATGTGCTAGATTGCAGACATAGATGATGCATTTTACGATTGAAAGGTTCTTGTTGCTTCTGAATGCTGATAATATTGATAATGCTGATCCTATGGACTTGTTTTATGCTTATCTTGCTGGCTGTTCTCCCCCTGGAATGATATCTTCGTTTTGTTCTCCCCCTGAGACTGTACTTTCTCTTCATATTAGAGAATAGTATCTACACATACTACCCCTAGTTTGTCTCTCAAGTATTCGAATGGTTCTCTGGCAAGTGGTTTGGTAAATATATCTGCTATCTGTTCTTTCGTTGATACATAGTCCAGTTTAACTATCTTCTGAGCCACTTGTTCTCGGAGAAAATGATACTTGATTGGTATATGTTTAGTTTTTGAATGAAGCAAAGGATTTTTAGATATACTTATAGCACTTGTATTATCACATTTGATTGAGATAGGTTCATTAATGCTTACCTTCATGTCTTGAAGTGTCTGCTTCATCCACATGACTTGTGTGCAACATGCTGCTGCTGCTATATATTCTGCTTCAGCTGTAGACAGAGATATGGATGTTTGTTTCTTGCTTAGCCATGCCACCAGACTTTCTCCTAGATAGAATGCACCTCCACTTGTACTCTTCCTGTCATCCACACAGCTGGCCCAATCTGCATCTGTGTACGTTGTTAAGGTGAAGCTCTTGCCTTTAGGATACCAAAGCCCATATTGTGTTGTTCCTTGTAGATATCTGAGTATTCTTTTTACTGCCAGAAGATGGTTTTGTTTAGGTGTTGCTTGATATCTTGCCACTAGTCCTACTGCTAGCATGATGTCTGGTCTTGAAGCTGTCAAGTATAGCAGGCTTCCTATCATGGATCTGTAGAGTTTTTGATCTACATCTGCAGACCTATCATCAGCACACAGCTTGCATCCCGTGATCATGGGGGTTGTCATTGGTTTGCAGTCCTCCATTTTGAATTTTTCCAGCATTTCTTTTAAGTATTTTTCTTGAGAAATGAATGTGCCTGTGTTCTTTTGCTGAATTTGCAGTCCCAAGTAGAAACTGAGTTCTCCAATCATAGACATTTCAAAATCTGTTTTCATCTCATCAGCAAACCCTTTTGCTAGATCATCTTTGTTGCTTCCAAACATAATGTCATCAACATATACAACAACAATTAGGAGTTCATTTTCATGTGCTTTTATGTATAGATTGCTGTCTACTCCACCTCTCTTAAAACCCTGTTTTTGCAAATATTTTTCCAGTCTTGAGTACCAAGCACGAGGAGCCTGTTTCAGTCCATATAGGGCCTTCTTCAGTCTGCACACATAGTCTTCTTTGTCTGTCAATGAGAAGCCTTCTGGTTGTTCCATATACACTTATTCTTCTAGATCTCCATTAAGAAAAGCAGACTTTACATCCATTTGATATACCTTGAAGTCTTGGTAGCATGCAAATGCCAGGAACATTCTGATAGCCTCCATTCTGGCTACAGGTGCAAATGTTTCATCATAGTCAAGTCCTTCAATTTGTGAGTATCCTTTGCAGACCAGCCTGGCTTTATTCCTGATTACTTGTCCTTTCTCATTCATTTTGTTTTTGAATACCCATTTTGAACCAATGATATTTTTCTCAATAGGTCTAGGAACTAGTTCCCAGGTATTGTTCTCAATTTGGTCCAATTCTTCATTCATTGCTTTTACCCAATACTTGTCCTTGCTGGCTTCTTCAAATTTCTTTGGCTCTATTTGTGATAACATGGCTATGTATACTTCTTATGTTTGTTCTGCTAGCTGCCTTCTTGTCTGGACTCCTGCTTTCTTGTCTCCTATGATCTGATCTTCAGGATGATTCTTCTGAGTGTATCTTGAGGGGGTTTTCGAGCTCAGCTCTGCATCATTTGTTGTCTTGCTTGTTTCATCATCATCCTTGTCTTCCTCTTCATGGTTGTCTGATGGACTGCAGCAGTCTGTATTTCTTGTATTGTTTGGAAGTTCTTCATCAAATCTCACATCAATACTTTCAACTATCTTTCGAAGGATCTTGTTGTAGCACCTGTACCCTTTGCTTTTGGAAGCATATCCTAGAAAAATCCCTTCATCTGCTCTTGCATCAAATTTCCCAAGGTTTTCAACATTATTCTTTATGTAACACTTGCTACCAAAGACTCTGAAATGTTTTATTGAAGCTGGCTTTCCATGCCATAGTTCATATGGAGTCTTGTCACTGCTTGGCCTTAAGTGAGCTTTATTAAGGATATGTACTGCTGTGTGTAGTGCTTCTGCCCAGAAGGTTTGAGCAATATTATTCTCTTGCATCATAGCTCTGGCTATTTGTTGTACAGACCTGTTTTGTCTCTCTGCTACTCCATTCTGCTGAGGTGTCCCTGCAATAGTAAATTGTTTCTTTATTCCATGTTCATTACATAGGTCTGCAAAGTCATAATCTGTGAATTCTCCTCCTTTGTCTGATCTGATACATTTCAGCTTGCATCCAGTTTGATTTTCTGCTAATGCTCTGAATATCTTAAATTTTTCCAATGCTTCTGATTTATTTTTGAGAAAGCAACCCATGTCATTCTGGAGAAGTCATCTATTATCAACATGAAATAGGATTCTCCACTTGGTGTTCTAGTTCTAGCAGGTCCACACAGGTCCATGTGCACAAGCTGGAGTGGTCTTCTTGTTGACAACTCCTCTTTAGATTTAAAGGATGTGTGAGTCTGTTTCCCTAATTGACAAGATTTTCATATAGTACTTGAAGGCCTTTTTATTTCTGGCATGTCTTTGACAGCTTTCTTCTTGCTCAATTTGATGATATGGTCAAAGCTGAGATGTCCCAATCTTCTATGCCACAACCATGACTCCTCAAGTTTGCTAAGATGGCAGGCTTCATCTTCCTCTTTCACTATGTATACATTGTTCTCTGTTCGAACACCTTTGAGCAGAGTCTTTCTTGTTGTGCTTGACCTGACTACACAATCTTGTGCTCTAAAAAGAACTTCACAGCCTTTATCACACATCTGACTGACACTCAGTAAATTTTCTTTCAGTCCATCCACAAATAGTACCTCTTAAGCTTTTCCTCTGCCATTGTCTATGCTGACTGAGCCTTTTCCCTTGATCTTTCTTGATTTATCATTACCAAAAATAACATTGCCAGATTTCTTTTCATCAAGAGTTATAAACTTGCTTCTGTCTCCAGTCATGTGTTTGGAGCAGCCACTGTCCAAGTACCACTGGCTTTTCAGATCTTGAGCAGTTAGAGCCAGGTCACATTTATTCACTTTCTTTATCCACTAGAGGCCCCCTTTTGTTTGGTATCTTTGGTGAGGTGATGAATTATATCCCTTTAGAGAACACTTGGAAGATATATGCCCAATTTGATTGCATATACAACATTTGATTATAGTTTTTGCGAAATTGTGAGCATGAACAAAATTGCTTTGACTCATAAACCTCCTTGAGGTATTGAACATCAGTCTTTGTCCATACTTTCTACATTCAATAATTTTATGGCCAAATTCCTTACAATAAAAACAATAACCATAGAAATTATTTGCATACCTGATGTAAGATTGTTTTCTCCATTTGTTTTTTTGAGATAGCCTCTTCACTGTTTGCATCTTTCGCAGGTCTGAATTACTCTTCTTTGCATAACAATATGCAGCAGTGTGTCCAGGCTTGTGGCAGACATAGCAGGTGGCATTCTTCATAGGAGGGAAGAATTTCCTCTGATGACTTCCAAATTTGATATACTTAGGGGCATATGATTCTTTTTCTGCCATATTAGTATTCATTATATTCCTTGTTACTAGAGATTTCTTCTGATCTTTGTCATTCTTATTACATGTTTCTTCTTTTATAGGAATGGTCTGGGCTTCTTCATCATTTTTCATTGCTTTTACAAAAATTATATTTTTGTCTTCCTTTTCTTTGCCTTTACTCGATTCTCCTTCATAGCCTATTCCTGTTTTTATCACTGGGGATCTTTGAGCAACCAGGATATCATTCAACTTGCTAGAGCTTGTTGGTAGAGAAGAGTTTATAACCACTATCCTTTGAGCATTTTCTAGTTTCTTCCTGAGACCTACCACTTCTTCCTCCAACTTCTCTTTTTCTTGGGTTTTATCCTTGATTTGCTGAAGTAACATATCTTCTATCTTCTTGGCTTCTTCAAGCCTTACCTTCAGCAGCATGAGGACTTCTGAATTTTTTTCTTCTTTCACACATTTGAGGAGAATCTCTTTTTGTTTTCTGCATTTTAGTTTGAGTCTCTCAATCTCCTCTAGAGCACTTCTTAGCTCCCCCTCGAGGTCGACTTCCCCTTCTTCTTCTTCATCTTTTAGTAGGAGTCCCTCAAAATCTTCTATGGCCATCAATAAAAAATCTGAGGTTCCTTCTTCACTTGAGGGTTCATCTGAATCTTCAGATGTACTGCTGTCTTGTTTAGCATAGAAATATTTTCTGTTGAACTTCTTTCCCTTCTGCCAGTTCTTTGATTTATTCTTTTCTAACTCTTGAGCCTGATTCCTTGCTTTCTTGTGAGGACACTTAGCAGCATAGTGTCCAACTCTTCCACAGTTAAAGCACTTGAAAGGAAGTTTACCTTTGTATTTACCTGAACCTCTATCCAGTTTCTTAACAAATTTTTCTTCTTCTTCATCTGAGCAAGAGCATATTTCTTCCTCTTTTTCTTTCTTCTTTTCTGTTTTAAAAGCTGCTTCCCTCGAACTTGGTTTCTTCTGTGGGAGCCTCATTTCATAGGCTGTTAGATTTCCAAGTATCCGGTTCATGGTTAAAGTCTCCCAATCTGCTATCTCTTCTATTGCAGATACCTTGGGATTAAATCTGGATGGGAGTGATCTTAGAATCTTTTGCACAACTATACTTTCTGGTATGGTTTCTCCAAGAGCTTTCATATTGTTAACAATTTCTGCAACTTTTAAGAAGAAGCTGCCAACATCTTCATCATCATTCATTTTTAAGTTTTCAAACTGGGCTCTATATACTTGAATTTTGGCAGTTTTTACATTCTGGTCTCCCTCATGTATGTCTTCAAGAGTATCCCATATTTTCTTGGCAGTGTCTTTGTGCATTACTTTAATAAAATCTGCTTCACATAATCCATTTAGGATGGCATTCATGGCTTTTGCATTAGCCACAAAATCTTGTTTTGCGTCCTTTTCTGAGTCAGTTGCCTTCGGGGCATATCCTAATTCCACAGCAGCCCAGACTTCTATTCCTAGAGACATTATGTCTGTCTTCATTCTGATTTTCCAGAAAGCATAATTTTCACCAGTGAAGAAAGGGGCTTTATTGGTTGAGCATCCTTCTTTACTAGCCATCTTGGGAACCTAGGATCTCCTTTCGGTTGTTATACTTGTACAAAGGAACTTGCTCTGATACCAATTGTTGAATCTCTAATTAAGTTGCGAGAGGGGGGTGAATCGGTTTAACACATTCGATCTTTTAAACTTTTGTTAAACTTATTTACACCTTCATTTCAAACTCTATTTGATGTGAGAGTAATTTTAGAATGTAATCAGAAAGTATTAGTTTAATAGAAGCGGTAGACTTAATATGAGCAGCGGGTAAACGGAAATAATACATGTCGAGATCAATACATAAATATCATGCACAAAGACACCAGATATAAGTGGAAACCCATAAAGGGAGAAAACCACATCTTATTATTGTTGTGATGCAAAGGCAAGCTCCAACTCCCCCTCACCACTGTTTTTCTGCAGGCACCAACCTACAGGAGGCTCCTACCTCAATTCTGCAAGCTACAACTTGCAAGGAAGCACCAACTCCCTTCAGTTTTCTGCAGGCACCAACCTACAGGAGGCTCCAACCTCAGTCGGCTACAACTGACAGCTATCAGGCTGCAACTTGATAGGGAAGCTCCAACTTCCTCATTTTCTAAAACTGAATGTTTGCTGATTTACCTCAGATATCAGCTCTGTTCTATAGCTTCTCTTAATCTTCTCTGCCTTCTATATTCTGCATTCTCTCTATATATGCTCTCTCCCTTGCTCTAAAAAAAAAAACTCTCTCTGCATATCAAGATGATATTATTTATAGATTTCTTCACATGATTGTTTGTATTCTGCTTGGAATTCGAAATGGAAAGTCATGTCTCTTTGCCTTCTGCCTTCTCACTCCTTTTATCAACTTACTCAGAAATTATAACTGTAGGTGTCAATTTTAACATTACAGTGGGAGTTTTTTTTCTCTCGGAGACTTGACAATGCATCACAAACAATAAAAACAATTAAAACATTTACATTCGAATTACAATATGAATTCCAGCTCACTTATTTTGTCTCTTGGTTTGCTGCGGATTTGTCTTTTCTGTGACTGTGTTTTGACTCTTTTCTGCTCTGTATGCTTTTCTGTCCTCTGCTGTAGTGTATTTTCTGCATACGTGTAACAGTGCTTTTATATTAGTGCCTCTTAGAAAAATGCGTGACTGCTGACTTGCAGCAAGTGTCTTGTTGATGTGGAACATTCCGCAAATGGAACGGACATATATCACAGTCATTGTATATTTATAATCGCCCTCTCATTAGGCCGAGGCCCGTGGGTTCACAACCCATGTGACATATTTTAATACAACTGCAACCGTGTTTTATATATCTAACAACAATCCTTTTATATATAAGCAATCGCCCTCCACCTTAAGCCTTTGGTCTTATATTACAATCCAATAAGTCGAATCACAACCACTAATACATGAAAGGGTCAGGCCCCACATCTCCGTCAGCGGATCGGTGGTGTCAAATGAAAACTTGCGATTGCGATTGATCAAATGGACGCGATGACCACACAAAACATGGCTCATATCGCAATCGGGTCTGAACTTTGAACACATGCAATCGGGACGCATTATAGACAAGTTCCGATTGCGATCAGAACACGGATGCGATTTGCACAAATTAACTCCCGCATATAACAGGATCAGGTCCGCCACTTCAATCGCAACATATTACAAAGTCGTGCGATCAATCGGAGAGTTCCGATTGTGATTGAGATTCCGGATGTGATTGAACCAATTAATTCCATCGTATAATCGCCATCGGGTCCACCACTTCAATTGCAACATATTACAAAGTCGCGCGATCAATCGGAGAGTTCCGATTGTGATTGAGATTCCGGACGCGATTGAACCAATTAATTCCATCGTATAATCACCATCGGGTCCGGCCTTTGATCGGAGCGTATAACAAAAGACTTGCGATCAATCGGAAAGTTCCGATTGCGATTGGGAACTCTGATGCGATTAGCTCATAAACTGTGGCATATAACTCGATCGGGTCCGGCCTTTGATCGGAGCATATAACAAAAGACTTGCGATCAATCGGAAAGTTCCGATTGCGATTGGGAACTCGGATGCGATTGGCTCATAAACTGTGGCATATAACTCGATCGGGTCCGGCCTTCTGATCGAAGCATATAACAAAAGACTTGCGATCAATCGGAAAGTTCCGATTGTGATTGGGAACTCGGATGCGATTGGCTCATAAACTGTGGCATATAACTCGATCGGGTCCGGCCTTCGATCGGAGCATATAACAAAAGACTTGCGATCAATTGGAAAGTTCCGATTGCGATTGGGGAGAGGTCCCACCATCTAAAACTTCGTTTTGTGCGCTCCATAATATAACGGACATATATGTATACTTTGCCAAAGGGTTAAGCGATTCCCGGAATATGGTTTATATATTATTTGTGCTCCGCCGGTTGGAGAGTGTGATTCCCGGAATATGGTTCTGTATTATATGTGTAACGCCCGTCTGGAGTCTGCGATTCCCGGAATAAGATTCGTGTTATATTATATGTATAATGCTCACTGGAGTGTGCAATTCCTGGAATTTTGTGACTGCTCTCTGCCTCTGTCTCTGCTTCTGTCACTCTGCCTTTGTCTCACTGTGCTTCTATGACTGTTACATTTTGACTGTCTTCTTGCTGCCTCTATTGCTTTCGCTGTGCCTCTTTTGCCTTCCTTTGCTTCAGCGCTGCCTCTTTTGCCTGAGTGCTGCCACCTTTGCCATCAATGAAAATATTTCCAACAGTGACATGTAGTTTGAACATGAGTGGGTTTAGACCTTAGGGTAAACTTAAACCATAGAAATTTAATATTTCCCTTGATCAAACTTAAAAATGACTCCTACAACCCTATTTTGACGCATGAACCTATGTAACCTTGTCAAAATGATGTTTGAATTTTTTGAGTGATAACAGGAATAATCTGATTGCTTGTGGGCATTGGTGAGTATGGGGAACAACATATTTAGGCAAGTTTGATTCCCAAATAAACACTTCATTAGCCTAATCTAAGGATTTCCCTTGGCTCCAGCAGTGGAGCTCAAGAAGGTTGAACTTTATTACAGTATCAGTAATTTTGAAGTCTACATCCACTAGGGGAATATGCTCTACATCTACAACAAGGGGTTGTAAAGGGTTGATCACAAGAGTGTTTTTGGAAGTCATAGATTTATTTGATTTATCAATTTCAATACTTTTTACCTTTAAAACAATGATTTAGGCCTATAAAACACTTTTGTAAGTTTAAACAGTTTGTAGAAGGTATTTAGGTATGAAAGGTGTTCTATATTTTGTCTACAAAGGAGTAATTGTGATGAATTTAATTCAAACTGTAACTTTTTTATCAAAAAGAGCAGCTTTATGACCTTATAGCTTCAAAAAATGATATCTAGGGTTTAAAGTGGACTTTCTATAATAAAAAAATCTTTAAGACATCAAAAGGATTCCTAAGAACTGTAGGAAAGGTTTTTGAAGGTCTCATAGGGCTTTCTCAGGTCTGCAGATGGCCAAACTCAATCAAATTTTGTTTTAAAATAGGTTAAGGCTTCAGAATTTGTGATTAAATGCTCATGGTTTATATAATTGACAGATTTATGAAGCAACGAGGTATTTTTAAGTACACATTCTTCTAAAGGATTCATTTAACTGTATAATTCTTTGAGATTTGATGAATGAGCCTTTTTTCTCTGAAGAATACCAGTGAAATTTGGAATTTTGCTGTGAAGAAGGGTTTCTAGGGTTGGAAAGCTTTCAGAAGCTTTTGCTGGTCTTTATATGCACTCCGATGGCTTCTATAGTGTTTTTAGTAGTTGAATTTGGTGAATTCTATTTGTTTTTGGGCTAAAAATAGAGGCGACAACGATATTTGTGGTCTGGAATGCTCTTCTACAGGGAAAACGATAACATAAAGGTTCAAATGAATGCATTCAGGTATTTTTATAAAAAAATTGGTTGAATAGTGAATGCTTTAATGTAAGTCAATTCAAATAGGAGGGTGGTTTGGGCACGGGGGAAGGAATAACTGCCAAACAGTTTTCGCACGGTAGAAAGGTGGTAAGCAAGATTGATTCAATCGATGAGATCAAATGGAATTAAGACATGTGGAGGTGGAGAAACCCCTAAAACAACGTTTATCGCAAGCTTTGGGTTTATTTATCGATTGCACTGAGAAATTGCGATGTGGGATCTCCACCGTTGGATCTGGGAAATGGGGAGCGAATAGTGCGGATCATGCGATAAAGTTGTGGGGTAAGATGGTGTGGGGCCTAGGATTTGTATGCAGTGGGAGGTGGAAAAATTATTTAAACATAGGTTTAATACATAGTTTAGGAGTGAAATATGATAGGTGGATTAATGTTTTATATAACCAATGTAATGCTTATAAGTGTAACTTTATAATTGGCGGGGGTTATTATATAATGGGAATAGTTTTAACCTATAGGATGGAGCGAGAATATATAACATGTGGATGAAATGAACCATAGGTTAAAACTAAAATATGCGTGGGAAATAATAATAAAAGGAATTAATATAATACGGGCTGAAAGAGGAATAAAGGATTTAATATATAGATTAATGTGTTAAAAATGAATGAGATGAGGGAAAATATACTAATCCTAGTGTAAAACATATATATGGATAAATTCATTAGTTGTGGGTCCTAATGTAATGTTTTACAATTAGGATAAAAGTATTTATTGAGTTTTTGGGTATTTTTGGGTAAAAGGGGAATTAGTTAAAGGCTTTTACTTTCCTTAAGTATAATGAATTTTACACTTAGGAAAAGGGGATTTTTTCAAGTGAAACTGAATGATAATGGGAAAAAATGAAAAATGAAGAGGAAAGAATGAAAATGGAGGGGATGAAGTATTTTTTACAAGGGGATGATTTTTTGAAGGAAGTTAGTGACTGAAATGACCAAATTTCTGCTTATCTATTGTTTGTAAAAACTTCTTCTGCCTACCCATATGCTACCCTAACATTTTTTATTCATTTACCTCGGTGAATTTGAGCTTGCAAACCCTTCTTCATTTTTCTTTTTAAATATAAAAACTAACTAATTCTATCCTTATTTCTTCCAAGGGCTCAGAATAAGTTACTGAGCTCCTTATTATTCTCTACATAATCACTGATCTTCCAAGATTAAATTTTTTGGCTAGATCTTTATTGTCTATCTAATAACATGAAATTTAAAGCATGAGAGGTTAAAATTAAGTTATTGAACTTTCATGGATTGTGGCGTTGTAACAAACTGCACACAATCTTTTTTTTATAGAAAAAAGTAAATAGTAGTGGGATTTGAATTTGCATCACTTTTATGTTTTATTTTTATCTTTTTTTGTTTGAGGTGCATTTTATATTCTTTTTGATATTTTTTCTTTCAAGTCCTTTGATTTTTCTTTTAGGAATTTTAACCTCTTTACATTTTTTTTATTTTTTTGATATGGGAAAACAATTTGGAGAAGCAAAGTATGTACATAATAAAAGACTAATAAAAGTCAATTAAAAAATTATGAATCCTATTATTATAGGACCCTAACAGTGGCTCCACATGGGGATGGAATTTCCAGGTGAAATGCCAAGAACTTTGAGACTAGTAGCCTTTGAATTTTGACTGTTCTGGCCTTGGAACTATTTTATGAGCTCTGCATTATTCTTACTTATGATAGTTTAACCTTCAAAGCTTAGGGCCTTCTCTTTGGGCTTGAACTTTGTTAGAAAAATCCTTCAATCCAATCTAAAGTCTGCAGTGTTATGAACAATGAGTAAAGTATTCAAAATGAACTATTTGTTATTCTGAGGAATAGTAATGCTTCAACATTCTACCATTGACAGGTCCACCTGGCAGATATGATCTATCTAATTCCTTAAAAAATAAAGCATTGTTACCTCTGTAACCATAAATACATAAGGGCCTTTCCATTGGAAATCAAATTTCCCATGTTTACCTTTCTCTTCTCTCCTTGAACCCCACTTTTGAACTTTTTCACCTATATAAAAATCATCTTTCTTATCCTTCTTGTCAAATATATTTTTAGTCTTTTCTTGAAAAAATTGAGACATAAGATAGACATCTTCTCTGGTTTGCTACAAGTGTATGGTTTGGTTAATCCTTCTTTCAATATCATTAGTTTCAACTTGCAGTTCTTGAATTATCTTTATTATTAGTACTCATAAATAATATGGAAAAACAACATCCATCTCATAAACAAGATGGTAAGGGGATGTACCAATAGATTTCTTTGTGGTAAGTCTATCTGCCCATAAGGAATTCACTAACCTTTTGTTCCATGTTTTCTTATTGTCTTCTAGTAGTTTCTTGATGATATTCACAAGGCTTTTATTGGAGGATTCAGTAAGGCCATTACCTTCAGGGTAATAAGTAGTAGAATGCCCAAGGGTAATGTGGTATTTATTGTAGAAGTCAATCATATTTTTGGACTTGAAAGTTGTTGCATTATCAGTGATGATCTTTTGGGGGCATCCAAATCTTGAGAGTATTTTTTTTCTAAAAATGATATTATGACAGTGTCAGTGGCTTGCCTAGAAGGTATGGCTTCTATCCACTTAGTGAAATAGTCTATGGCTGTCAAAATCCACTTGTGTTGGGCTGAGGATGGAGGGTGAATTTCACCAATGAATTCAAGACCCCATTGTTGAAAAGGAATTTCTATTGAGATGGGTTTTAAGGGAAAAGGTAGCATCTTTTTCTTTCCTGCAAATATTTGGCTCTTGTGACAGGAGGTCACATACTTTCTAACATCTGCAAACAAGGTAGGCCAATAAAAACCAGCTCTCAAGATTTTATCTGCAGTATTCTTCCAGTAAAGATGTCCTCCACAGTCACCTGCATGAAATTATTCCAAAACTTTATCAGCTTCTTGTTTAAACAAACAATTCAATAAAATTCCACCATGATCTTTCCAAAACAGAGCATTGTTTAGGATACAAAATCTTATTGTCTTTAACTTTAAAAATCTAGCTTTAGTTCTTGATAATCCAGGAGGAGATTTTACATTTAGTAATACAAATATAATATATGCATACCATGGTGAGTTTTAAAAGGCTTCATTGATCTCTGGAGTCGCCATCTCTTCCTGATCATCTATTTTGGCAATAAAATCAATATCTAAAGCATGACAATTTGATTCAGCCATGAGTTTGGCTAAACCTTAACTTTTTATGAGTTTGGTGGGTTTGATTTCTATGTCATATTCCAAAATGGTGGAAATCCATTTGCCTCTTTTACCATCAGGCCCATTCTGTGTTATAATATCCTTTACAATTGCATTTGGAACATAAGCAATGATATGTGAATAAAGTATGTACACTCTAAAGTCTTTGATAGCTTTCACTAAAGCTAGTGCCTACTTTTCCATTATGCTATACTTTAAAGTGGCATCTCTAAGTGATTTTCTGAAATAATAAATGGTCTACTCATATCCCTGATTATTTTTCTGCAGTAAAACTGCATCAATAGTGTGTTCTGAAGCAAAGGAAAAAATAATGAATTTTTTTTTTTGAAATTGGGACTTATAAGGACTGGTGTTTTTGTCAAGGCTTGTTTAATTGATTCAAATGATTTCTTAGCCTCCACAGTCCATTTAAGTACTGAATAATTTTTCAACATATTGTTAAGTTCTCTAATTATTTCTGCTAGGTTTGAGATGAATCTTCTGAGAAAGTTGATTTTACCTAAGAAAGCTTCCAATTATTTAATATTCATAGGATGATTAATGTTTAGAATGGCCTCTATTCTAGTTGGGTCTATCCTAATTCCCTGTTTAGATATGATATGTCGTAATAATTTACCTTCTTCCATTCCAAATAGAATCTTTTTAGGATTTAGGGAAATGCCAAATTTCCTGCATTTGATAAACACTTGTCTGAGGTGATCTAGATGTTCATTGTCAATATTAGAAAATAAAGTAATGTCATCTAGATAAATTACAAGTAATTCATGAATTTCTTTAGCAAAATGATGCAGGGGCATTAGGCCCAAGACACTTTTTGTACATAAATAAACCTAAGGGGGAGGGTCTCATGTTTTGTTTCCCCATGTAAATATTCAAAGTTGAGTTATTTTAGTTAATTAGAAGGGGAAATATTGTAACTTCCCGAATGATTGATGGGCACCTGAAGAGATAGTCAGTGTCATAAGTTAGGCTAGCTTTAGGAGTCCAAGAGTCATCAAGGAAGTGAACCGATTGATTTCCAATATGTATAAAAATAAACCTCTGTGACAGAGTCGAGGGACCTACACATAGACCTGCCTGTACCTACAGAGAGATGCATAGATCCGGATAGTGAGGAAGAAGGCCGTAGAGTTGAAGACCTGGCCAAGATAAGAAGTTTGTAAGAGAATTCATTTAACAAGAAATAATTTGTTCAGTATGTCATGTGCATTGTGATTTAGTTTTGTATGTGAATTTGTCGAGTTAAATCATGTGTGAATGTATATCCACTTTGCTTGAATAAGTTCTGTGTGAACATATGTATGCATCCTGATGGAGGATAATTGAAATCCGTGATAATTAAGAAACCCTGTGATGGTATTAATGGTGCTCTGTATATAGTTAGAGGAACCGATGTTAATACGGTCGACAGTGTATCCCAAACTGGTAGAAAGTGGAGTTATATATTCTTTGAATATATGTCATGAACAAAGATATGGTTTTAAGCCCCACATGGAAGGGTCTACGCTATTAGTAAGGAACTGACTGGCGTTCATGGAGAAAGGAACGAGGAGTGAGGGCGTATCAGTTACAACGCAGAAGAAACAGAGTATTTGGCGTTGAACTCTCGGTGGAACACGAACTAACACTTCGGAATTATGAATGGAACCTGGAAGGAAAGAGGTGGAACATAAAAAAAGAAGGCACGACGGAACCTAGAGTAGAGGAGCCGAACCACGAAGGAGGAACAGTGAACACGGTTTAGAGCTAACCGGCGGGTTTGATCGCACCACCTTTACATGATGAGCGATATTGGAGGAATTGGGAGTGATTCCATAGATTGACTGACACGTGGCTTCAAGGGCTCTGGAGAAACCACTTTCATTGCGCACCATCGCGCGTTATCATTCATGCATCTATGCCTAGCGATATCTGTCGAGTCGTATGGAGCAAGGCGACGTGATCTCCACCGTCGGATGTGGAAGGCTTATCAGCGCTGGGCCCTAGTTCTAAATTATATTAATTGGGACCTTTTAAACTAAGGTTTGCAGGGTTAATAGAGGATGTTGAATATGTGAATGGGGCGAAACACGAAATGTGTGATGTGATTTAATATATGCGTCTGCCGAGGGATGAGTAAGGGCTTGGACCTTAGTAGTGTTGATCTCGCGAACGAATAAACCTGGGGGTCGACATATGAATGTCTATGAAGTTTTTTGAGGGTTTTGGACACAAGACCGGTTCTTTGTAGGGTTGCTATTAAGAGAGAATTTTTGTATGTCTTGGGGAGGTCATTACTAAAGGAGGAAATTGGATTGATATCTCAATCTCAGATTGAGATATTAAAAGCCTTAGATTAATTATCTAATTTCCAGACCAAGAAAATAGAACAGTGTGAGTTGCCCGAGATGTGAAGTTGATTGGGGCAAGAAAAATTGGATGCATTTACACACATATTGAGGTTGGGACCAAGGTAAACCGAGGCTATGGGTAGTCCCTGCTGTCAAGTGGTATCAGAGCTAGAATTTAGTTAGCTCATTGAAAATTTTTTTCTGGAAATGCACATGTACTGAACAGGAAAGAAAAGTTGAAGTTTAAATCTGTTTAACAGAAAATTGTAGATTTGATTTGACATGCAGTGAAGGTTGATAACTCGGATTTACAGAATCTGGAGTTGAAGACAGAGTGTCTTGAAGATTGTAGCAGGTAGATGCAGTGCAGGTGAGAAAGGAGAAGTAAGATCAGTCAGGGATCTTGAGAGGTAAGATGATGAGCCTTATTTGAACTTTGGTTGGAAGGATTTGTTTGCAGAAAACAAAGTGCAAGCAATTGAGGAGGGATCTTAGCAGAGGTAGATCACAAGCTTTGAGAGCAGTGATAGAAGAGTCCAGCAAGGGATTCTGAGTGCAGAAAGAGTGTGGAAAAACCTAAAATAATTCCCAACTGAGGTTGGATGAAAGAAGAAAAGGGGTGTTCTTGAGAAAGTTGCAGAGTGAAGCCTAGAGAGCAGAAGAGAGTGCTCAGAAGGTTCCTGAGAGAGGGGACCAGTACTTGCCAAAAGCTGAAGCTTAGGAGAGAAGCTTGGTGAGGTGAGTTGCAGCAAGAGAGCTTGTTGTTGCAGAGGCTTAGTGCAGCTTGTGAGTGAAGAACTCCTAGAGAAGAGAATGGATACTGAGAGCCATAGTAGAGATTGTAGAGATTGCAGAGGTTTTGAAAGAGGCCACAACAATAGAGTGTGGGAAGATGCCAAAGCAAATGGCATGAGGAAGAGACTCATAGACGAAGAATATTGGAAAGAATTTGTTGAGATCAAGGAAGATCTCAATGATTAGAAGAGAAGGATAGAAGAAATCCAGAGAGTTGGTTGGCTCATGAAGAAGAAGATAAAGTGGTAGAGGCTACAAAGGAAGAAGGAGTAGATGATGAATGCTTGGAAGAAAAAGGAAATACTCAGAGTAATTGAGTATCTGGAGAAGGACTTGGAGACTAAAGCTTCAAGTGGGACCCAGGGGTCCAAGAGCCTTACATCTGACATATTTTGTATGTTTGCAGGAACAGTAGGTGAGAGAAAACAAATTGCTGATGTTGTCACTGAGGAAGAAAACAGAGCAGCTACATGTTTTGAAGATGCCCATGCACAGTTGGAGAAAGGTTCTGCTTTCCCACATATTGGAAGTAGAAGAGATTTAGGTTATGATATTGGCCAGAAGCTAGAAGTTGGACAGCTTGAAGAAATTAAAGAAGAGACCATTGGAGAGTCTCTGGAGCATGTGGAAGACTTGGAACAATAAGAAGATGTGGTGATCAAATCACCAAATGAGACCATGAGGTCTTATGCTTTTACAATTGACAAGTTGTGTGTGAATGCAGGTGTTAAGGAAGACAGTTCACATGATGGGACTGTGATGAATGAAGCTGACTGTTGCCAAACAAGATATGATGAGTAACTTTCATATGAAGAATAGATTGAACTATTGTAGCAGAGGGAATTCATTAATTCCTTATTTTATAGAAGAGATTGTTTCAATGGAGCTGATGAAGATAAATTTTTCATTAATTCTAATAATGATAGGCTTCTTTTGATGAATGGCCAAGTAAGGAAGGATGGACAGGTAGCTGGAGTCTTTGCAGAGATGGGAAATTAGGATTTTATTTTGATGAAGACTGAGGAGATAGTGACAGCAAAAGATAATGAAGATGTTGAAGATGTTGAAGATGTTCTCTCGGAGGAGATGCCGAGATTGTGGCATGAACAAAGTGGTCTGGTGCAGAGAACAGAACCATAGAGAGAAGGTGTTCAGATGGTAAGGACAGAGATGATTGAAGATGAGAGACTTCATTTTTATGAACTAGAGAAGAAAGACATCCTTGAAGGGGATGGTGCAGAAGAGAGGCTAGCTGGTAGTCTCAAGAAATGTTTGAAGAATTGGAATCAACATTCTGATGTGCTGGTCGAGAAGGAAAGAAAGTTGGGACAACATACTGAGATGCTGACAGAAGAAGGAAAGGCTCTGAGAACTTGTAGACTTTGTTTTAACAAATGTTTGATGAATGTAGATCCTGTTGATGATGGAGATAAGGTGACAGCATGGGGCAGTCAATTGAAAGAGAAGGAGAGTTCTGTGGAAGACTTTAAACCATGGAATGGAGAAATTGAGCTACTAGAGAGTATGCTGAATCAGCAGGAGTCAATACAAGAGGGAAGACCTCAATTTCATAATTGGGGATTGCAGAATGTGAAGACACAATGGGATGAAGATAGAAAAGAATTGATTATTGAATCATCAGTAGGGACCATTGGGTCTTGGGGTTTTGGAACTGATGAAGTGGTTGTGTTGATAGGCAAAGCAGAAGACAATCCATCACTTGGATTTGTCTTAGAAGAATAAGAGCTGTTGCAGAATGATGATGAGTAGCTACATGAAGATGAGACAGCCATGTCTCATATGCAGGAAATTGTTGCTATTGATAGCAAGGAAGAATTGGCTTGTTGGAATAGCCCAGAGAAGATTGAAGAAGCTGTATGGTAGACTGTTGGGGCTGCTACAGTAGTGGAGAACCAGAGTTTCACTCTGATAGAAGATGAAGATATAGTGGCTAGAGAACTTGATTTGATTGTTGGAGTCAATCAAGAAGAAGGAAGGCAATTGCAGAAGATTGCCAAGGCAGAAGAAGAAGATGTTGAACCTGAGTTGCAGCATGAAGAAGATTTTTTTGGCCAAAGGAGATGGCGAGAATGTTTGATAAAGATATTCAGAAAAGAAGGTGAAATGCCAGAGCAGCAGCTTGGAGTGTTACTGGAGAGAGGGCTGAAGCAACAAGCTAAATTGTTGCCAACAGAGGAGAAAATTTTTTACTGTTGCAGAGAGCGTATGGATGATAGGGTGGCGAATAGGGAAGCAATAAGAACTGAATAAATAAGAATGCAGCAAACAAAAGTAAGTTTCCAGCAGTCAGAGGAAATATTAGACAGAGAAATTGAATTGATAAGGAAATTGATGCAAAAGATGCCTCAGAAAAGGACAGCAACAAGAAAGTTGAGAATCAGCAGCAGCAAGAGGAAGACAGTCACAGACTGTGAGGGCATAGCAAGTGCGAAGATGCAGAACAAGATATGGAGCTAGGAGGAATGTGAAAGAAGAATGTTGCAACAAATAACCAGTTGCAGAACAAAGTATGGGATCCAGGAAAATAAAAAAATAAAGCACATGATCAGGAGATCATGAATCATTTGAACCTGGGGAGTCTGATGCAGGGGCATTAGGCCCAAGACACTTTTTGTACATAAATAAACCTAAGGGGGTGGTCTCATGTTTTGTTTCCCCATGTAAATATTCATAGTTGAGTTATTTTAGTTAATTAGAAGGGAAAATATTGTAACTGCCCGAATGATTGATGGGCACCTGAAGTGATAGTCATTTTTAGAAGTTAGGCTAGCTTTACGAGTCCAAGATTCATCAAGGAAGTGAATTGATTGATTTCCAATATGTATAAAAATAAACCTTTGTGACAGAGTCGAGGGACCTGCACATAGACCTGCCTGTACCTGCAGAGAGCTGCATAGATCGGGATAGTGAGGAAGAAGGTCGTAGAGTTGAAGACCTGGCCGAGATAAGAAGTCTGTAAGAGAATTCATTTAATGAGAAAGATTTTGTTCAATATTTCATGTGCATTTTGATTTAGTTTTGTATGTGAATTTGTCGAGTTAAATCATGTGTGAATGTATATCCGCTTTGCTTGAATAAGTTCTGTGTGAACATATGTATGCATCCTGATGGATGATAATTGAAATCCGTGATAATTAAGAAACCCTGTGATGGGATTAATGGTGCTCTGTATATAGTTAGAGGAACCGATGTTAATACGGTTGACAGTGTATCCCAAACTGGTAGACAGTGGAGTTATATATTCGTTGAATATATGTCATGAACAAAGATATTGTTTTAAGCCCCACATGGAAGGGTCTACGCTATTAGTAAGGAACTGACTGGCGTTCATGGAGAAAGGAACGAGGAGCGAGGGTGTATCAGTTACAACGTGGAAGAACTAAAAAAGAGTATTTGGCGTTGAGCTCTCGATGGAACACAGACTAACACTTCGGAATTATGAACGGAACCTGGAAGGAAAGAGGTGGAACATAACAAAAGAAAGCACAACGGAACCTGGAGTAGAGGAGCGGAACCATGAAGGAGGAACAATGAACATGGTTTAGAGCTAACTGGCGGGTTTGATCGCACCACCTTTACACGATGAGCGGTATTGGAGGAATTGGGAGCGATTCCATATATTGACCAACATGTGGCTTCAAGGGCTCTGGAGAAACCACTTTCATTGCGCACCATCGTGTGTTATCATTCGTGCATCTACGCCAAGCGATATCCATCGTATCGTATGGAGCAAGGCGATGTGATCTCCGTCGTCGGATGTGGAAGGCTCGTCAGCGCTGGGCCCCTGTTCTAAATTATATTAATTGGGACCTTTTAAACTAAGGTTTGCGGGGTTAATAGAGGATGTTGAATATGCGAAGGGGGCGAAACACGAAATGTGTGATGTGATTTAATATATGCGTCTGCCGAGGGATGAGTAAGGGCTTGGACCTTAGGAGTGTTGATCTCGTGAACGAATAAACCTGGGGGTCGACATATGAATGTCTATGAAGTGTGCTGAGGGTTTTGGATACGAGACCGGTTCTTTGTGGGGTTTTTATTAAGAGAGCATTTTTGTATGTCTTGGGGGGGTCATTACTAAAGGAGGAAATTGGATTGATATCTCAATCTCAGATTGAGATATTAAAAGCCTTAGATTAATTATCTAATTTCCAAACCAAGAAAATAGCACAGTGTGAGTTGCCCGAGATGTGAAGTTGATTGGGGCAAGAAAAATGGGATGCATTTACACAGAGATTGAGGTTGGGACCAAGGTAAACCGGGGCTATGGGTAGTCCCCGCTATCACAAAATATATATCCATAACTCTTTGTGTTAGTATGAATCCTTTGTCGAAGGGTGTCCGTCGTGTGTTGGCTAGGTGTGGGGTTCTAAAGTTTTTGGAGAACCCGTTGATGAGAGCAGGAGAGCCCTTGTTGGCCCGAATTATCAGTTATTAGAATCCAGAGCATGAGGTCTTTGTAGTACAGGGGCACATGATCGAACTAACAGTCCAGGATGTGTATTTCCTGACGGGGCTCCCATCACTGGGGATGGTGGGAAACACGCAGCCAGTATTACCGCGGGGGCGGCATATTATGGAGTTTGTGGAACGACATTGTCGACCGGGTCGCCAAGTCAAGGGGACTCGGATACCGATCGGGGATCTAGAGAGGCTAGAAACCCGTGCAGTGGCCGCAGTGGTGCTGTGTATCCTGGGCAACCAAGCGTTCCATCACATCACCGGGGGACAGATGATGCTTGTGGAAAGTGTGTTAAGTGGGACCTACTATGGGTGGGCCCAAATGATGCTGGTGTCGTTAAAACGACAGTTGTCGCTCTGCAAGCGGCAAGTGAACCACGATTGCTCGTATGGGACTTTATTGTGCGCCTTCTTCTTTGAGAATATCCCAACCTTGCGGCCTCGTATACAGCTTCCAAATGGGGGCCCGAGAGAGCCCAGGATGCGCCAGTGGGGAAGTCTACTGTGCAGAGGAGACGGAGGGGCGGTTGGGCGAGTGTTTCGACCTGAGTTTTTTGCCCATTGGGATCAGATGCCGTTATACATAGACGACTATCCCTATAGTGGGATGAGTTATTGTGGAGATCCGGACCTGCCACTTCCGCCTGGTCGAGTCTGGGGGCCCGATGGTAAGTGACAGATTGCTATTCTTGTATGGGCATGTTACAGTTTTTTGAATAGTATCTAGGGTATTGATTCATGTACTGTTGGTATGCAGATATAGCGCCGGTAAAACCGGCCGGATATATGGGATGACCTGCAGCATTTGGAGCTACAGGTCTGAGTGGGTCAAGAGCAGCGCATAATGAGGATGCGGCCGCCCTTCTGGAGGACATCCGCCGTATATATGAAGGTTGTTGACCGGAGTATCAGAGCGCGGGTGGCAGGACTTAGACGACCAATACATAGAGCCATGTGTTGGTCTACCCTCGGAATGGTGAGGTGTCATGCGGCGCATGGCAATGGCCGGTCAAGTGGTGCGTGATCTACAGGCTGCAGGGGCAGAGCCATTGGCTCGGGATCCGCCAGATAGTGATTAGGTGTGGGGCATGTGGTGCCCCCTAGTGTGTATGTAGGGGCAGGTGATGCCCCCAGTTTTGAGTTTTTTGTAACATGTTATGGGCATGTCATATGTATCAGAGTAGATGGACTCTAAACACATGTTTTTACGACACATATTATGGATATGCATCATTTTTAATGATTATGAATGTTATTGTCTTGTATGAAATGCGTGTGATAAATGCCAATCTAGAACATGGTTTGCAATACTATCTACATAGTGATTCTGTTCTTGAGGTACATGGTTGAAAGTTATGGTTTCAAATGCACGTATCAAGAGTTTCACTCGTAAATAGCGTCTAAATAGCACATGGTTATGCACACGATAAACACCATTTAGTTGCATGATAAGAAGTAGGTAATCCAAACGAATGTGCAGATGGAGGATGCGATGGAAGAGGGCATCGGCTAAGAGGCCACGCACTGCATCATATTCAGCCTGATTGTTGGTGGCAGAACCAATGCAGACCCCATTAGAGAGAACAAGGGCATGCAAGGGGGTGAAGATGGCCCAACCTGCCGAGGCTAGATTTCGGGAGTAACGACTGGCACCATTGGCGTAACCAATAAAGGGTGTGGACGGGGGGTCCTGCGGAATGGTGTTACAAGACAAAAAATGAGGGGAGGAGAGGCAATGACGGCAGCGTGAGTGCACAGAAGACATCGGGCAGCAACTGCGGGAGGGAGTGCAAGGAGCAGGATGACTATGACTCATATACAAACTAGAGGGCGGTATATGAGGGCTATCGGAAGTATGGTGAGGACTCAGGCTGCAGAGGTCAACAGAGACACGGGTGGAGGGATCTCGTGTATGGGTAGAAAGGGGGTGGTCAGGTGACACAACAGGGGAGGATGCAGGGGGGCTAGGCTCCAAGTGTCTCGCAGAGGAGGATAGGTAAAGAATGGTTACAGTAGACTCCGTCATCTAAACATCAGGGGGGGGAATGTCGATGGGAGCGGGGGGATCCTCAGGCTGACCTGAAGCATACTGCACGAGGATGGGAGAGGCAGATTGATTTTGTTCAACCTCATACTCTCGAACCACCTCTAAAGAGGCGCGGTAATGCGTCAAGTGAGGACAATGGTGGGAGTAATGGCCATGAATGCCGCATAAAGCACAGGGTTTGTTGGTGCGGAGAGTCTTGGGGTTCTTCATTACGGACGAAGAAGGAATGGAGGCTTCAGGAACCGTAGACTCGGGGAATGCGACTTTAACCATGGGTTGAATACGGGGCAACTCGGGACAAGCATGGGTGGCATGACCGGTGACATCACACAAGGCACAAGGCTTTGCAGGGGGAGGAGGGGCTGGGTCTGTCATGGTGGTCTTGTCTTTGGGTGCCCCCTTGCGGGCTTTGCCTTTCTTCCCGGGAGCCGTCACGATAGGAGAAGGGTCCTGTGGAGGTGCTGGGGGCACAGTGGCAACGGAGGAAGTGAGGGGGACCGGTTGAACCGGTGTCAAAGCCATGTAGGGTTTGGGGTGACCAGGAGGGGTGGTGGCTGGGGGATCAAGGTACCAAATCGGTATGCCCAAGGTCAGGTTAGGGAGAGAGAGGGTGGCCATGACGGGGACAGAATATACTCCGGGAGGGGGAGCCAGGAAAGGGATCTGCCCAGCAGGGTAATGACCAGGAGGGATGGCTCCGAGATGGTTAAGGCTAGAAGGAACCGATCCAGGAGGATAAAGGGGTTCAGGGATACCAGCTGTAGGGGGAGGGCCAGAAGGAGGAGGTATGGCTGGCTGAGATGAATGGCTAGGAGCGGGTTGCGGAGGGCGAGGGGGAGGTTGCTGACTAGCCGAGGCAGGCTGCTTACGGGCAGCCTGAGACGATTGCATCATGCAAACATTCGATAAGCTGGGATCAGTAATGGGAGGAGGAGGGAGATTAGGAAAAGTTCCAAGTAGGGAGGAATCTTTGTAAACGCCGGGGGAGACACTAGTCAAGGAATCGACGGTTTGCTTGTTGGTTACAGAAGAGATGGTTGTCTCAGGTGAGGTCTGAGATTTTGGCTCATGATATGTCAACTGGTCAATGGTGACTATCTTTCCATTATGGGGGAAAGACATCTTGCGGAAAACCGCGGATGGGACAGCGGACATAGCATAGGTGTAGCTTCGCCCCAATAGAATGTTGTAGTCTAGCGGGGTGTCGATGACTTCGACGTCAACGCAAACAGTCTTACCGTCGAGGGTGATAGGACAATTACGGAAAAGGCCAATGGGCTGGGAGGCGTGGCCGTCCCACACTTGAAGGGTGATCGTGGAAGGGGCCAGCTCAGGGGATCCGAGTTGCTTCCAAACCGAAGCGGACATCACACAGGTGGATGCCCCCTCATCAATTATACACCGTGAAACATTGGTGTTCCAGATTTTTACTGGGATTTGGAAGGCAATGGCAGCAGGAAGAGGGGGATGGTCCGATTGGGTGGCGTCGAAAACAATCATTTGGTCATCAGCAGGATCTACAGCACCCACGGCAGATAGTAGAGCCTTCTTTTGGGAAGGGCACGACTGGAGGAGTTCCAGTGTGGAAATGGCGGCAGGAGATTGCGCCAAATCATCTACTATACTACACGAATGAGCAGCTCGATCGGAAGCAGCGTTTCAACGTAGGGGTCCCTTAGGAATCTTGGTATGAACCTCAACTTTGGGTTGAGGGATATGTAAGGGGCCACTGGATGTCAAAAGAGGCTCTGTAGAACCTGAAGGAGGAGGCTCGGGGGCAGACTGAGCAGGAGGCTTGGGGTACTGGCGAGACTGAGTTTGAAGGTGAAGGTCGACGGTCGGGGAAGGATCAGAGTGCATCATAAGGATTTGGTAATCAGAGGAACCAGAAAGGGAAGGGGGAGTGGCGATCTGGCTGTCAGGCGGTTGGGTAGCCACAAATCCTTGCTGAGGGAAAGGATCGGTAAACACAGCCGGTTGGGTAGTGGCCACATTAGGAGGAGCATGAGGGGAGGCATGTTGTCCGCACAATGTGGCTTAAGACTCCCACATCTGCCGCATCTGGGGTAAGAGGGGACAATCATGTGTGTAATGACCATAAACACCGCAACACGAACAAGGCTTATTTGTGTGAAGCGGCCTGTCCGGCTTGGGCTGAGTGCCCTGTTGTTGGTTGGCAGTGTTAGGGTCCACACCGAAATTGGGTCCACGGGTACCAGGGGTAGATTGGTTTTGATTGCCTCTCCGCCTTCTTTGAGAAGAAGGGGGATTAGTCGTGCCCTGCTATGCAAATACTTGCCCTGAAGGGGGTTGTAAGTGCTGTTGCGGGTTTGGAGGAGGCAAGGGAGATGGAAGCGCATATGCTGGAGGAGCTGGCGTACCAGGCTGCGGATAAAGGTAATGGTTAGGTTGGGCAACATTGAGGTAAGCAGGAGGTTGTGAAAAAGGAGGAGGCATGCCGTATCCTAGATACATGCTACCGAGAGGGGGAAGAGTGCTAGAGGTGCTGGCCCCTCCCTGAGGGAGAACATAGCCCATAGGAGGTTGAGCGTACAGATGAGAAAGGGCTCCAATGATACCGTCGGCGGAATGAGATGCCCCCGAGGCGTTAGTGCCGCTGGGCCTGGGGAGGTCAGGAAGAACGGTATAAACATAACCAGATTGAGCGTAGATCAGGTCATATTTCAAGGCTATTTGGAGGGCGGCTTCTTCAGTTTGAGGAAAGTGAGAGGTGACATCTTTTCCGATAGGAGCTAAGAGGGTGCGAAGGAACCAGTCCATGTAAACCCAATCTTCGAAGTGGGGGGCTCGACATAAGCTTCATCTTCATCGCCATTCCTGAACATGGGCGGAAAGGTGGGTCGAAGAGGTTTGCTTGAATGAGGTCAAGAGCTCCGTGCCAGTATCGTATCGGAGAGGGAGCTGGAAATAAGATAAAAAGGCTTGGGCAAGGGTCACAAAGGTGGTATGGGAAGGGGTGGCTTGTTTAACATACCATTTAGAAGCTTCGCTGGTAAGCGTGCATTGGAACAAACGAAGACAGATGGAGTCATCGGTAATGGGATTGGAGGAACACCACATGTGGAAAGATCAGACATGATTGGTTGGATCTTCTCCAGCAAGGCTTTCAAACTTAGGGATGTCGGAGGGGAGCTTGGTTGGCATAGCAGGCCAACCAACATCGTGGCGGATAGGGTCGTTGATCAACTGATTGAAATCGGGGAGGCTGAGGCCTGCAATTTACGGCAACAAGGGTATGGCCGAGGTAGTTCCCGTGGTGGTTCCGCTAGTAGTAGGTCCGGCATTAGGGCCTCGAGCACCACCAACATTAGGCCCTGGACTAGACATGGTGAAGGTGACAGGGGGAGAACCAGGAGGAGAAGGAGAACCCGATGAATCAGGAGAGGAGTCGGAGTGCGGACTCGGAGGGGGACTGGCTCGACGACGGCGGGGCGGAGCAGGTCGATTGACCGGAAACTGAGGGTGAAGGCCAAGAAGTCTTCGGGAAAGGCGCCTTGGGGGCGCAATGATGAAGAAGGAAACCGACAAGGGCAGAAAGGGACAGAATCAAGTGAGGTCAAGGGCAGAAAAGGTGCAGTGACAATTGATTTTAGAGTCTTTGCTAGGCGGTGTTAACAAGGCGCTTCTTCACTTAGGGTCAGTGTGTGGCGTGCATTAATTTTAATTTTTAAACCCTTTCCATTTTGAGAGCAAGAAAAAAGTGTGCTGCGTAACTGAAAATAAATCTGCAGAGAACAGTATATAATGCTGAAATAACATAAAAATAACAGCTACTTGTGCATCTATCTAACCCAAGAAGGCGGGTCTCTCAAAACTAATCTAAAAAAGGGGAAAAATCTAGGCAAAACACATGGAAAAGAGGCCAATAGATCTAAGGTCAAAAGGGACAGGGATCTAAAGGATAAAGCTGCTGAAAAGAGGTGCAGATCACAGCCAAGAGACAGAGGCAAGGTGGCTGAAAAAAGGAAGGAAATCAGCAAAAAGCGGCAAGGACAGGGAGGAGGTCCTAAAGAGAGGTCCAAACAAAACAACAAGAGGTGATTTGAAAGGAAAAGAGGATGATTTAAAGGGATCTGAAAAGGAGGCATCAGATCTGGACAAGGGGGGGCTGAAACTCAGAAAAACAGAGGCTGAAACAGCTAAAAACTCTTCCACAAAAAGTGGAGGGTACTGAAGCCTTAGGGGGCTAGTTTCCCACTTAGATGAGCTAAACCAGATCAAAACCAAGTCAAAGCGGGCTGAAACAGAGGCTGGAAAACCCTGACAGAAGCTTCAGTAGAACCTAGAAAAATTGCAGAAAAAGAGTTGAAAAAAGGGTAGGTCGCAGTTTCTGACCTGTTTTCAGTGCAGGTCGCAGAAAAGAGGCTGAAAAGTGCGACCTGGAGGTCTAGGTCGCAGGTTTTGGGCCAAAAAGTGCGACCTCCCATTCTGGTTGTCTCGGCGGCAGATTTTCAGAAAAGTTGTCGTCTCAGTTGCGGCTGGTGTCGCTTACCTGCGCAATAGGGCCAGAAACACACGGAAGTTAGAAATTTTAATGTCTTAGGGTTTTATGTGAGAAAAACAACATAAAAATAGGGAAAATATACAGCTGAAAAGAAACCCTAGGGTCTGAAGTAGCTGGATATGCAGGAATACGAAAAACGATAGCGGTTGTAATTTAAAACCCGTGTGGAGTCGCCATTTGTTAGTATGAATCCTTTGTCGAAGTGTACAAAAAAGGACCACTTTAGCTACGCATAACTAATAGCCCTAACAACAAAAGTGGCTGCCAATATCTTCAGATCTGCGATTAGTTAGACAAGAAAAGAGCTGCAAAACACCAGATCTATGCATGGAAAGACATTAAGCAATAAAAATAAGGGTTTGCTCCATATACCAATAGACAAGACAAGAACAATTTTTGAAAGAATTTTTGTATTAATGGGGCACCTGGGAGGAAAACCAGAAGGAGTATCCAATTCCCCTCAGTGGGATGGGTTCTTGGAAGTCCTCAGCACTTCAGATCTAAGATTTCTCTCTTTAGTTGATGTAGAAAACCCAATGCAAAGAGTAGAGCTCAATGGGAGCAAATGATGGAGATATGTGACCAAGTGTATAGATCCAGAGTGATCTAATAGGCAACAAAAGGTGAAGAATGGTAGGAAAAACCCTCTTATTTATAACAAAATATTGGGTCATTCTAGATCTTGGTGCATGGGTTAACCAGATCTAGATCCACTTTTTATGGAATATTTTATTATATTTGTTGGAGGGAAAAGGTATTTGACTTGGGTCAAATCCCTTAATTTGTCAAAAAATAAATAAATAAATGATTTATTTATCTTTTTAAGGAAGCGGTTAGAAGATAATCAAATAAATAATGATTTATTTAATTATTTAAGGAAGTGGTTGAAAGATAATTAAATAAATAATGATTTATTTAATTATTTGTGGGTGATTTTGTCATATTTAACAAGGAATATTATCTAAATAAGGTTTAAATAATTATTCCTAGAAAATAATAAGATAAATAAAGGTTTATCTAATTAATTTCTTTGATTTTGGGTTAAACATGACCGGGAATAATAATTAAATTATGGTTTAATTAATTATTCCATGAGGAAAATCAAACAAATATAGGTTTGTTTAATATTTCCTTTTGGGGTTTCCTGTTTGGACCATAAATAACCTAATAAATGTGGTTTATTAAGTTATTTAACATAGTGAAGGCAATTTTACTTAGGGTAAAATTGGTCTTACATGGTGTACTTGGGTCCATCTAATGATAATAGGTTAGATGACCAAAAAATGGTGTAACACTTTGAAAAGTGGCTCCTGCATTCATTAATCCAAAAGGCATTTTAACATACATGAAATTGCCCCAAGGAGTAGTAAAATCAGTTTTAGGTTGGTCTTCCAGTTGAACTAAAATCTGGTTATATCCAAAGAATCCATTAAGTAATGAAATTCTGGAAGAACCAACCACCCTCTGTAAAAAGTGATCCATCTTGGGGAGAGGGTAGTTGTCTTTTAAGGACACTTTATTTAAATTGTGGAAATCAACACACAGTCTTATTTCCCCTATCTTTTTCCTAGTGAGAACTAGATTTGAAACCCAATCAGAATATCTGATTGGTGCAATTGTTTGGGCTTCATACATTCTCTTAACCTCTTTCTCAATTAAATGCATCAAAACTGGATTGATATTTCTAAGCTTTTGTTTGAAATGTTTTTTATCTTCTTTTATAGGTATTTTGTGTTGTATTATACTAGTGTCATAGGATTTTAAGTCCTCATAACTCCATGCAAATACATCATGGAATTCCTTAAACATAGCTATGTATTTTACTTTTTCTTCTTGAGGTAAGGCTTTTGAAATTTTTATCATCTTAGGTTTTAATTCTGTTCCTATATTGCATTCTTCAATATCATATCTTAATGGTTCCATCTTAGGTTTCCTTGCAACATCATTAGAATAAAAAATATCTTCTAAAGGGGCTAATTCATTAGGTAAAAAGTTGTTCTTGAGGTTTAAAATGTCAGAATCATCATCTGCTAACTCTTAAATCTCTAATTTCTCTAAATTATATATTTCTATTTGAGTAAATTTTGTGGGTTTAGAAAAATCTAATTTATTTACATCTACATTATTTATGTCAATTTCACAATGTATAGTTTGATCCATTATACAATTTGTGTCTATATTACAATTCTGATATTCTCCTTCATTATTCATGAAATGATAAATCAGTTCATCCTGTGAAAATATTTGCCAATATTTAAGATTATATGGTATTGTAGGCATGTGTTTAACTTTTGCTATATATCTATGATTTGGTTTAAATGGCAGATTACAGGTACTAGCAAAAGTTGCTAAGCTATGTGCCTACATGTTCTGTTTTCTAGGAATTGCAACAAAGTCACATTCAAGAAGTTCCTTAATCAGATATAAAACAATATCTCTATGTTGGATTAATATTTGATTATATACATAATATTCTCCTATTATGTGTTTCACAATTAACTCAAAGTCTCCCATAATTGATACTCTTTCCGCTCCTAAATTTCTAACAATCTGCAGTCCTAAAATAAGAGCTTCATATTCAGCCATGTTGTTTGTACATTTGAAATTTAATCTAAAATTATGACCCTCTGCATGATTGTTTTCCATAATATGTATCCAAACTCCTGCTCCTCCTAATTTGTTAACTCATCCATCAAAATCTAGGTGCCACATTGATTCATGAAAAATGTTGTCACTGTCTGTTGCTTTCTTTTTCTGTTTTAGTTCAGCGTTGTTTTCAATGCTAGTTTCATAATTACATAAAATGAATGAGTCCATATCAATAAGGTGTAGAGTATATAGGATATTTTTGAGGTCTTTTTACACTACTAACCATGTACTTCATTAATGTTTCTCTATAAAGTTTATTGGGTTGGTCAAAAACTGATATTGTTCCATAATACATATCAAGTTGTGGAGATCCCTGCAGTTTAGCTCCCCATGAGAAAGATAACAACATTCCATACTTGGGAGGGATTTCAGCTACAACAATATCCATGACTATGCTTTTTCCAGGGTATTGAACTAAAGTAACACATAAATCTTAAATCAAGCCTAAACATTTAACTTTATTGGATTCAAATGAGAAGAGATATTTATAAGGTATAGTGATGTCTAGATTCAAGGTTTCCATTATTGCTTTTGGCATCAAATTGTGTGAGGCCCCTGAATCTAGCATTGCATTATGTAAAATCTGATCATGAACACTTAAGCTAATGTAGAAAGGTGGAACTGCTCCACCTTGGTGTTTCCCATTAACATCAGGACCAAAGATTAGTTCTGGTTGATCATCACACAAATTTACTGAATATTCTCCATCATTCATATTCAAAGTCTCAGTGATATGTGTTTTGTATAGGTCATGTTTAACCAACTCTGTCAAAGGAATTGGTATCTTCAATTTGGCAATTTTCAGCTTGGGTATTAAATGGTGCTTGTGATTTTCCTAGCTGAATTATTTCTTCTTTAGTAATTGTAGTTTGAGTGGGTTTGTCTTCTTTTTCTACAGTTGGTTTATCATTATCTGCTTGTATTTCCATTGTCTTACCACTTTTATTTTTCTTTTCAGGGATAGTTTGAGATGCAGTGGAAGTCTTTGAAGATTTTTTGGTTTCAACATTTGTTTTAGCAGAGACTATTTTAGGATCAGCTGATTTTGTATCAGCAGTAGATGTTTTTGAGTCTGAAATTGATGTTTTAGCAGCAATTTTTGTCTTGGCAGCATCAGAATTTTTAGGATCTGTTGATGTTTGGACAGCATCATCTGTGATGTCAACAATTTTAGGACTAGGTGAAATTTTGGGACTTGAAACTTTTTGAGTTGAACTAGATTTTTGCTTGGTTTCCCTAAGGAGAATTTGCAGAAATTTAGTGGTAGGAGCCTCTACTTTTTTCTTTGTTTGTGTTTGGATTGATTTCTTAATAGAAGGCTCTACATTTTTCTTGCTCCTAAGGTTATATTTCTTATGAACTTCATTAATTGCAAACTCATAACCTTGCTTGTAATCAAAAGACCTACCAGAATCTAACTGTAGTAGTTGTAATTCATATAACTCTTGTTCTTCTTATGTAAGAAAAATGGTGTTATCCTCATTAATTCCCATTAGATTAATGGTGTCTTCATCATCTTCGTTTTTATGAGAAATTTCAGCATAGTCCTCTTAGAAAGGTGGTCTTATTGTTTGTTCATGTGTTGATTCTCTAGATTTTCCAGTGTTGGTGTTTTTCCTGAAATTGGGATTTATAATTTGAGGTCCTTATTGTTGGTTATCCTACTGTGGCTTCCTTTCCATATTATCTAACCTATCCATCATTATTTCTAATTTTTTTTCTAATTGATCTATTTTCAAATCTGAAGTGGATGTTTCCTCTTTTATTGTCACTCTCCTTTCATTTCTTAATCTAGCTTTTTTTGCTAACAAGTTTGCCTCTACACTAACAGTATTACTTTGCATCTGCCCTAGGGTTTCTATATTTCTCTCTCTCAGTTGATAACCTATATCAGTATCAAATCCATTAGGGAATTTGATAAGGACAGATTCTAGAGGAGGTTTCAGATTAGCAGGAATTGCATTAGAAATACTGTTATATCTAGTACAATAATCTTGAATTGTTTCATTTGGTGCTCTTTTGATGCTTTCAAATTCACATAAGCTTTGTAGTGGATTTTTCTTCTTTTCCCATCTATTAAGAAACATTCTATGAAAAACTGCTAAATCAGCAATACTACTAGTATTCAAACCTTTCAACCACTTTTTTACCTTACCAATTAAAGTTTGAGAAAAAAGTCTCATTTGGACATCATCATCATCATCAATTTCATGTAGTTCAAAATAGTTTGTCATCTTATTAACATGTTGTTGGGTAGTGTAATGAGTGGTTCCATCAAATTGAGGGATTTTTCTTTGATAGTCTTGGGGCATGTTATGTAATTGTGTTGGTAGGACCAAGGGAGCATATCTGGTAGTCATGGCTTGAATTCTATCTTGTCTAGGAGGTAAGTTTGAAGAACTTGGTGAAGAACTAGAAGTACTTGCTGATGTAGTTAAAGAACGTGTAGATGAGATTGGGATATAATATGATGTACTGGAAACTGTGGTTGATATAATAGAAGATGAAGTTGGGATGTTATAAGAGGTGCTTGGGAATGAGAATGATGTATTGGAAAATGCAACAGAAACACTACGGGATGAACTTGAGGTGGTGGAAGATGGAAATAAAATTCTAGGTTGACATGGTTGCTTAGGAAAAAATGAATCTGTGGAATGAAGTGTGGTGGAAATAATGGACGAAGTGGTAGTGAATAAGGATGAACCCACAGATTCTGAAAGGCTGGTATCTAAATGGCTGGTAGAAGAATTAGGGGTATAGGTTGATAAAGCACTCAATTCAACTGAATGTTGTAAATAAGCTTCATCAATTTCTTTAATCAAAGTTGCAGTTATGGCATCAAGTTTATCATAAGCCTCAAAAATATTTTGATCAGAATCAACTGAAACAGTTTCCTTCTTAGTTTCAATGAATGAAATAAAATTTGGATCTATTACATTATTATGTAAGTCACTTTTTTATTTAGTTCTAAACAAAAATTGTTAAAAATTTAAATAAAATTCAATGTCTTGTAAACTTGATAATTGTTTTGGAAGGGAATTTCCTTTGACTAATGAAATCTTATTACCTAAATATTCTACTCTTTTGTTTTTCTTTCCAATTTTGTCAGGATTATCTACTATGACAGCAGGTTGTGGATCTGGATTTGACCTGGTATAGTAGACTCTTTCGGAAGCCAGAATTACAATTTTTACGAAAATATACTCACAACTTATTTAAACCAATCTTAAGGTGAAAAGTTAAATGAAAATATTTCCTTTAATATCTATTTAAATAAC
This sequence comes from Pinus albicaulis, assembly GCA_034641835.2. Taxonomy (NCBI): domain Eukaryota; kingdom Viridiplantae; phylum Streptophyta; class Pinopsida; order Pinales; family Pinaceae; genus Pinus; species Pinus albicaulis. The sequence goes on from CM076572.1 coordinate 1,283,410,602, forward strand.
TAAGGATTGGTTAGTTCCCCAGTATGGTCGCCAATATGTTATCACTCCAATAATTCTTAAAATTTGTGAGATTTTTTATTTTAGTTTAAAGAATATTAGAGGTAACCACAAACCTACTTTTAAGCCTTAGGATATAGCCTTCATAATGCTCAGAGAGGGATCTCTCTATATGATTTAACTTTTTTTATTATATTTTATTTTAGGATATTTATATAGGGAAAATTGGTTTTGGGTTTTGATTTGATTTGGTGGTGAAATTACTTATATGGATAGCTATAGATCTCTATCCCATTGGTCAAATGGAGTCAATGTGTCAAGCAGTCAGATCAGGATCAAGGTCTAAAGGTAAATGTTTAGAGGGCAAGATAGTTGAGTCACTTCAGATCTTCAAGGTTGATGAAGAAATGGTTTTGATCGGGATAAAAGAGAAATTAAGGGTTCTTAAATCCATATTAGGAGTGAAAAGGTAGAGGTCAATCGAAATTAGGGAGAAATTAAGGGTTCCCTAATCTGGATATCAGTAGAAAACATATAAATGATAATCATTCAAAATAGAGTGTTTTTAACATTTTCTGAAATACAATTCCTGATTTATCATTTAGATTAAGAACACATTTAAGAATATATGGAAAACATAAGAAAATTGACAAGATAACAAGTGAAATACTTCATTGTAGTGGCCCAACACATGAATCTTGTAATATGATGCTTTATTTCCTATGATCCAGTCTGCTAACTTGAAATTGATACAAAAACCCTTAGGTTCAAAATAGTGTAAATACAGAAATGTTCAGAAATTCATCCACCCTCAATACTTCCTAATGAGAAGTATTTATACTAAAACTTGTACAAAATATCCTAGAATAAACATAGGAATTTTTTATGGAAAATAAATATCTTCATGCAAGAAGATAGTGACAACTCCCTAACTAATGCTAGTTGTCCTTTTTATTCAAATAAAATAGCATGATGTTTTGATTTTATCACTTATTTCTCTCTTTGATGTTTGATGAAGGTTGCAGCTAGATAATGAGGTGTCCTTTATGCTGGCAGATTTATCTTTACTCATATTTTGTCTTCAATATTTCATCTGCTACACTTTAATTGATACTCTTTATTGCAAAAACTATTACTATTGATGTAAAACAGTAAACTCTATTTTTTACTTTTACTGTTCTGTGCTCACTGTAATCTGATCTTAGAGTAGATCAGTCAACTTCTCCCAGAAATCATCTTTTGGAAATTTTATCTTCATAAGCCTTCTAAATTTTTCATTATCTTCACTATATTTTGAAACTGTTGGTTTGTTCACAAATAGGTGTTTTACTTCATGCTGCAAGTAAAAAAAAAATTTAAAATTATTATATAATACCTTCCCTGTTGGGATTTCCTGAAAAGCTGATTTATTTATCTGTTCTTTGGCAAACTCTCTTATCTTTTATTCATAATCCTCTTGCTTCATTAATCTTTCATTGATCACCAGAGGATTGGGAAGGCCTTTTTGCCTTAGAACATCAAATTTAATCATAAATATTGTAATTGCAATTTCCATGTTCTGGCACTTTTCCTCTAATTGTGTCATCAAATTCTTCTTGGATATTACCTTCCTAACTTCTAGGATGGTTTCAGTTCTTTCTGTAATTCCAATTTCCTCCAGCTCTTATTTATTTTTGGAATTGAGGAATTTGATAATTTCTAAGGCCTCTTCAGGTTTTTTTACCTAGCTCTTCTTTTGTCTCCTATATTGCTTCTTTTGCTGATTTCAATAGATATTTCTGCTCATATATTACCTATATGGATGGCCAAATATCATTGACTACTTCAATGATATTGGACCATAATTGCTACTTAACATGTGTCATAGGTTCCTTCAAAGTTAATTCTTTTTCCAACTTCTTCAGTTGTTCATTCAAGCTATTGGCTTTTTGTTATTCATTTTTGGCTTTTATTTTCTTAGCATCTTCAAGATTTTTGGTCTGTTCCTTTAACCTGTTTATCTCATTGGTTTGGATAGACATGTATTGCATTACCTTTACTAATTTACTTGACTCATATGATTGTTTTTCTGATGTTGTTGAAGATTTAGTCACTGAGGTTGTAGATGAAGTAACTGGAACTGCTGTGGCCATTGGAACATTAGGAGCCATTGTTTCCACCAAAGTAGATGGAACTGTTCTTGTAACTATATGAACCACAGTGGCAGGAACTTCCTGTGCTTTGTTGGCTTCTTTATCTTGGACCAATTTGTCCATATCAAGTTCCATTTCTTTAATCTGGGTTGTTAGTTGTAAAATGAGACTCATCATCTCATCTTTCTGATTGGAATCCTGTAAAACTTCCTTAGCTTGAGGATGCTCAGTAGGGGGAAGCTTCCATTGTTTATTAAGTGCAACACTATCATCATTCTTCTTTTTTATCAATTCCTCTGCAAATTTTACATTCTGAGGATCATATCCTACCTCAATCACTAGCTCTTCTAAGGATTTGATTCTAGTATCCTTTGCATATGAAGACGCCTTCTCCAATTTGAGTTGATCTCTTACATTTATCAAAGTATTTTGAAGCTTCTATGCACTCATGGCCTTGGTGGTCATGGTGGAGTAAATCATCTTTCCTGCCTATTTATGGAATTCAATTTGATACATAGGATGAATATCTTAAACCGGAACTTCAAAATCCATCTTTTTATAATCAGAGAATGATTTAGGATCTGGAACTATGGATTGAAGAACTGTCATCAACATCTTTTTGTTTTTGTAGTCAAAGGCTGAAAGCAACCTATTTTGAATGCTTGGAGTTTGCTTTAAGTACCGAGAATATATTTCCTTTTTTATTTCTTCATTTTTGGCCTTAATTTTCTTGTATCTTTCCTTTATGTCCATGTCTTTTTCAATTGTTTTCTTGGATGAAGACACTTCTATAATGTGTTGTTTTTTAATCAATTTTGTATTATAAGTGGTTGGTTGTTGTTCCTCTTCAACTACTGTAGGAGGTATAATTTCGTTTTCTGCAACTTTTGTGTCAATAATTTCTACTGTCTCCTTTTCTTTACTGGCATGATTAATCTTTGGCTTTTTTTTTGTATCTTAGTTTGAATTTTGTTTTTGTAGTAGTCTCAGCTGTGTAAGACCCTTCCTCCCTATTTCTTTTCATAATTCTATCTTCTTGGGCTGGAGTTTGTAAAATTTGACTAGTATCACTTTTCTTATCAGCCTCTACCAATGTATTCTCTAACCATTCAGATTGGTTTGAGAATTTCTCAATATCTAGCTTCTTCTCATGTATTTATGGAGTCAATTTTCACTTAACTTTCATTTTTCTAATAATACCAAGGGGATCATAATACCAAAGAAAAATTGGATGAATTTGAACTCCTGCAACTGTTTTTCTACCTTTGGACCTGCTTCTCTATTATTACAAATGAATGGGCCAACCTAATTCTTTAACTTGAAATTTTTCTTCTTCTTTTCAATTAGGAATTTGACAACATCTGAATTTAAAAATATGCCTTATATACTCTACATAGAATAACCTCACGGGGAGATATTTTGGAAATTTATAAGGAATAAGGCTTGACCCGTAGACTCTAATTTCAATGTGATTTTGGTACAAATACCAATCACTTGTCTTGTTATGTTCAGATAGTTGCAAGGCTTTCTTGAATTCATTGCTAATTCTAAGCTGCACACTATAGTTTAGCAAATTGACCAGGGAATGGATAAAAGAATATGTGAACTCTGAATATGTAAACTCATTTGAATCCTTCCTTATCAAGGAAGTCCAGAATATGACAGATTTTGTATTTCCTTCCACATCAAGCTTCTGAAGGCTTATAGGAAACTTTTCAGATTTAAAAGATAAGAACATATGGAATAGGAATGAAGAATACCTAAATAAACCTTCAGAAGTAAATTTGACTAATTGTTCATGGATACTATCAGTAATATATTAGGCAAAGTTAAAGATGATTGTAGGAGGCTGACCACGTACAAAAATGGATAAGAAACCAAGTACTGCTACATTAGCATGTTCATCTGTGAAATGTCGAAGGATAAAAGATAACATGGAAATAATATTTCTAGTTCTTTATGAGAATTTTGCAGAGAAATATGGAGGATTGAGCTTGGGAATTTCCACATAGGATGGCATGAAGGTTTGAAAAATTGGGAATATCTTGGGAAAATCCAATTCTAAGTAGAAATTTGTGAGGGCTTCAATAGATAAAGGAACTTCATTTGGCCCAGGCTATAACTGAATCATCTAGTTGATAGATTCGGCTGTGATGGTAAACAAAAAAAATTTTCAGGGTTCACAATGGCTCTTTGATCAAGAGAGTAGCATGATTGTCATAATCTTATTACTTATGGGCTTTGGTGTGTATGGGGAACAACATATTTATGAAAGTTTTATCCCCAAATAAACACTTCATCAGCCTGATCTAAGGATTTCTCTTGGCTCCAGCAGTGGAGCTCAAGAAGGTTGAACTCTATTATAGTATCAATAATTTTGAAGTATACATCTCCCAAGGGAATATTCTCTACATCTGCAGTAGGGGGTTGTAGAGGGTTGGTCACAAGATTTCTTTTGGAAGTCATAGAGTTATTTTATTTATCAATTTCAATACTATTAACCTTTAAAATAATGATTTAGGCCTGTAAAACACTTATGTAATTTTAAATAGTTTGCAGAAGGTTTTTAGATATGATAGGGGTTCTATATTTTTTCTGCAAAGGAGTAATTCTGATCAATTTAATTCAGACTGTAACTTCTGTATAAAAAACAGCAACTTTATGACCTTATAGCTTTAGCAAATTATATCTAGGGTTTACAGTGAAATTTCTGTAATAAAACAATCTTTAAGACGTCAAAAGGATGCCTAAGAACTGTAGGAAAGGTTTTTGAAAGTCTCAGATGGCTTTCTCAAGTCTCGAGATGGCCAAATTCAATCAAAGTTTGTTTTAAAACAGGTTAAGGCTTCAGAATCTGTGATTAAATGCTCATCGTTTATATAATTGAAGGATTTATGAAGCAACGAGGTATTTTTTAAGTACACGGGATTCTAAGGGATTCATTTAACTGTATAATTCTTTGAGATTTGATGAATGAGTCTTTTTTCTCTAAAGAATACCTATGAAATTTGGAATTTATCTATGAAGAAGGGTTTTTGGGGTTGGAAAGCTTTCAGAAGCTTTTTCTAGTCTTTATATGCACTCTGATGGCTTCTGCAGTGTTTGTAGCAGTTGAATTTGGTGAATTTTGTTTATTTTTGGGCTAAAAATAGAGGCAACAATGGTTTTTTTGGTCTGGAATGCTCTTCTGCACGGAAAACAGTAACAGAAAGGTTCAAATGAATGCATTCATTCGTTTTTATAAAAAATTTGGTTGAACAGTGAATGCATTCAATGCAGTTCAATTCAAATAGGAGGGTAGTTTGGGCGTGGGGGAAGGAATAACTGCCAAGCGGTTTTCACAGGGTTGAAAGGTGGTAAGCGGGATTGGATCAATCACTGTGATCAAATGGAATTAAGATGCGTATAGGTGAGAGAAACCCCAAAAACAACGTTTATCACAAGCTTTGGGTTTGTTTATCGATTGTGTTGAGAAATGTGCAATGTGGGATCTCCACCGTTGGATCTGGGAGATGGGGAGCGAACGGTGTGGATCATGTGATAAAGTTACGGGGTAAGATGGCATGGGGCCCAGGATTTGTATGCAGCGAGAGGTGGAAAATGTATTCAAACGTAGGTTCAATACATATTTTAGGAGTGAAATATGATAGGTGGATTAATGTTTTATATAACCAATGTAATGCTTATAAGTGTAACTTTAGCATTGGCGGGGATTATTATATAATGGGAATAGTTTTAACCTATGGGATGGAGCAGGAATATATAACATGTGGATGAAATGAACCATAGGTTAAAACTAAAATATGGGTGGGAAATAATAATAAAAGGAATTAATATAATGCGGGCTAAAAGAGGAATAAAGGATTTAATATATAAATTAATGTTTTAATAATGAATGAGATGAGGGATAATATACTAATCCTAGTGTAAAACATATATATGAATAAATTCCTTAGTTGTGGGTCCTGATATAATGTTTTTACACTTAGGATAAAAATATTTTTTGGGTTTTTGGGTATTTTTGGCTAAAAGCGGAATTAGTTAAAGAGTTTTATTTTCCTTAAGTATAATGAATTTTGCACTTAGGAAAACGGGATTTTTGCAAGTGAAACTGAATGATAATGGGAAAAAAGGAAAAATGAAGAGAAAAGAATTAAAATGGAGTGGATGAAGTATTTTTTACAAGGGGACGATTTTTTAAAGGAAGTTAGTGACTGAAATGACCAAATTTTTGCTTATCCATTGTTTTTAAAACTTCTTCTGCCTACCCATATGCTACCCTAACATTTTTTATTCATTTACTTGGGTGCATTTGAGCTTGCAAACCCTTGTTCATTTTTATTTTAAACCAACAAAACTAACTAATTCTATCCTTATTTCTTCCAAGGGCTTAGATTAAGTTATTGAGCTCCTTATTATTCTCTACATAATTACTGATCTGCCGAGATTAAACTGTTTGGCTAGATTTTTATTCTCTATATAATAACATGAAATTTCAAGCATGAGAGGTTAAAATTAAGTTATTTAACTTTCATGGATTGTGGCATTGTAACAAACTGCACACAATATTTATTTTGTAGAGAATGGAAATAGTAGTGGCATTTGAATTTGCATCACTTTCATGTTTTATTTTTATATTTTTTTGTTTGGGGTCCATTTTCTATTCTTTTTTATATTTTTCTTTCAAGTCCTTTGATTTTTCTTTTAGTACTTTTACCCTCTTTAAATTTTTTTATTTTTCTGATATGGGAAAATAATTTGCAGAAAGAAAAGTATGTACATATTACAATACTAATCAAAGTCAATTCAAAAATTATGAATCATATTGTTATAGGACCCTAACAGCTGCAACACTCCAAATGAACCGATAAGCCCAAACAAATGCAGAAAACCCACAAACGTAGGTTTTTATTAATAAAATTGTTTTTAAATGTGCAGGTAGCCGAAGTATGAATGCATAAAATGCATTTCTAAGGTCCCAAAATTGTTCATACAGACTCTCTGGGTGACGATCCAGCAATTTTTATTCATCTAAAGGGACAGGGAGCGTAAGATCAAGCATAAATCATCAATGGATCATGACCATTGATGGTTATTCAAAAACATTCCAAAGACAGTCACAGTTAATAACACATAGATACAGGTGAATGAAGAAACACAGTCAGAATAGCAAGAAAAAGAGGTTAAGAGGTTAATCAAAAGGATAAAAGATCAAATCAAAGGTTAATAATAAGGAAAGTAGGATTAAAGGACAAAGACCAGAGTTAAAGAAAGTTTAAAGCAATTAAACAAAAGAAAGTAGAGTTTAGGAGACAAATCAGCAAAAGAAGACAATAAGATGGTTAATGAAGACAAATCCAAGTTTAAAATCTGAATTAGAGGTTTAAAGTACAAATCGAACGAAGATTAACATGGAGGCCAAATCCGAATGACTAAAGCACTCAGAAATCACCTCTTCAGACCATATCTACCACCTACAGCCTCATTTCACTTCAATAAAGGCAACAAAAAATATTGAAACAGTCAGAGATATTTTAAACAACTCAACAGTTATTGTAAAGTTAATGAAAAGCCTTAAAAGTCAAACATATCCTAGAGTTAGCTTAGCAGTTAAGTTAGGCATTATTATTACAGTGAGACAATCATGGATATTTTTCCTTGGGCCTTGCATGGTCTCAAAGGTCAATATAACATTAAATTTGTAATAAATACAAATCTGAAACCCTAGATTAGGGCAACCTCCTCATTTGCAGATAAATAATGCATGTATTATTCATTTTTAGTGTTGGTTGGTTAGCTGGTTGGAAGCCTGATTGTTGGATTGAGCTGTTAGGCTAGATTTGATTAGACTCTGAGTTGCAGAGATCATTGTATTGGAGTATTGTAACTGTTTTGGAAATCAGTAATACAAGCACGTTTAGAGGATTCTTGAGCTATGTTAATGGTGAAGTTATCCTTCATTGAGTTATCCTTCTTTCTCAATGTTTTCCTTCTGTTTTCCATATTGTCCATTATTTCTCTAATAAAAGAACAGAAAATTTAGATTAATATATGTTGTCTTGGCACCTTAATTCTATATGCTTCTTTCATCATATTATTTTCTTCTCCAAGGTATGATTATAGAATTCTTGATTGCTCTCTAGTTCCACCTACCTTGTTACCTTGGAAATGATTTAGTAGAGTCCAGCCAATAAGTCTATGGTATGCCCTGTCCTTTTGTTTTTCTTGAAGTTTTATTTTTAAGGCCTTTCTTTGAATTTTACTTAGTAGAGTCCAGCCAAAGAAGTCTATGGTATGCCCTGTCCTTTGGTTTGTCTCAAACGGTTGCTGCAAAGGTATTTTTAGTTTGATTAAAGATTTCTTAATTTCTCTTTGATTATACTAATTGTTATCTTAAATGTTTTCTTTATCTGAAAGCAATTCTAGGATTGTTGGATTGTTATCTTAAGGTTTTCTTAATAGAGTCTGGCCAAATAAGTCTATGGTTTTCCTTGTCCTTTGGTTTGTATTAAACAATTAACTAAAAGGATTTTCTTATTGAAGTAGAGTTGAAGGATTCTTAACTGGCCTTTAGTTTTATTGATTTCACAACTTATTGTTATTTCATATTTCATCTAATCTAAGATATCCACTTGATATAGTTAGCTTTCCCTATGAAAACCATTGCATAGAACAATTAAATCCTTTTATGACTCCATAGCTCAATGGATTAATGCTTCTCACAGTCTATCTATCCAACTAAAACACTCCATCAATTAATCACACCATTAATCTTTCAATCAATCAACCAAACAAAACAAATTGTCCTATAACTTCATAACTAGCCTAAAATCAGAAAACAAAAGCATAAAAATATATCATTTACAAACACATACATCAAGAGAGCCCTCTATGAATCCAGGAAGGCTAGGTCCTTGGACTCCAAAGTGGTTTGATGTGGTTCCCTGTAGATTTGTTATTGCCAATTTTGCAAATCACGACGAGCCAACATAGTGGCGACCATACTGGGGAATGAGTTATCAAAACAACTTAATATCACCTCAAGAACTCAAAAAACCTCATTTAAAATGAGATGAATCAATTTTTAACCAAGAGTGGTACCTGGTTGCTAATGGTGGACAACAACCAGCCTTAAGACAGTTAAAACCCTCCACCTGGTGACTCCATTGGTTTGTAGTAGGCCTATTGACTCCACTAGTTTTCTATAGACTCCACTGGGAAAATCATTGAGAAATATTGATATCATTAAACCTCAAAATAACCCAGTAAAGAAGTATTTCTTTCACAGATTGGTTTGTTTAAAAAAATAAATTGTTATAAAATTTTAGCCTCTCTAAATTTTGGGTCTAAGTTCTGGCTTCTAGAAGAATCTGTACCAGATTCCATCCAGACCCAAACCCTCCTACAATAGTTGAAAATCCTGAAAGCATCCTTAGGAGGTCTCCTAGATCTAAAAGTCCAGCTATTAGTAGACCTATCCACAAAGCAAGTTCCCTACCCGAAAATCTCAAAGACTTACAGAATATCCTTTGTGGCTCACCCTTAGAACAAAGCTTGTCTAGGACTAGATCTCAGAATTGGATAAACCAAATAGTTTTAGACCCATCCACTTTACAACAGAATCATGTTGTACTAACCTCAACATCTACTATTCACCTTCCTCCATTTAACCCTGTACCTCCTTTTTTTAATCCTCCACTTGTTAACCCTCCTTTGTTTCCCCAACCACAAACCATGGCAGCCTGTTATGCCCCATTGGTATTACCATAACCTCTATTACCTATACCACAGGACTACCAGTCTAATATCCCACACTTCGATGGAACTTTTTGCTGCTGAAAGAGGTGAATTTTTATTGACAACTCCAGTGCTTTCTCATTTAATTATCAATCTGAGGTAATTCTTTTTATTCCAAGAGCGTTCGCACAATATATGCGAGTCAAGTTGTCTAACATATGTTCCTTGTCACTTATGAGGAATAATTTTCTAACTTCTTAAGCTTTCTTATCCTACGAGGGGTGGCTTGGATAGGTTTTTAACCTAAGATCAAGGAACAAGATTTTTCATCTATCTAATGGAATTAAACAACAGTTTAATTGAACTGAACAAAAATCTAGAGAAATCAAGCAGCAATTGAATGGAATTTGACAATAAACTGAACAAAAATGGAATTGAATGGAACAACAGTCTAACTAAGCTAAACAGTAATGGAATCGAATTGAATCAGCAGTCTAGCTAACTAAGCAGTAATGGAACAACAGTATAACTAGCTGAGCAGTAATGGAACAACAAGATAACTAAGTTGAACAATAATGGAACAATAGTATAACTTAAGCGAATTAAATAAATAGTACATTAATTATTTAAGTAATTTTGCAATGGAATTCTATTTATGACTTAATTAATCAACATTGATCGATGGTTGAACGCTTCGTTATGCTATAAGAATAATGAAATTCACAAAGACAGATAATATTGAAATCAGCTTATTCTACGATCTGTGACTCAAATGCAATGGTATTAAAAGAATTGGAACTATCTACTGATAATAAAATATTGTCGTAAGTCGGAAAATACGATTGTGATTGTCCTACTTTAAGAACGCAATTTCAAACAATCCTAAAGAAAGAGAACTGTATCTATATTGAATGGAAATATACTTTACAACTACATCAGATTCTTAAGTATTGGTTCTGCAACTACTCAGAGTATGAAAACTTGCGTGGAACTTCCAAAGGTTGGGCCCAGACCACCAGAAGCCCTAGCGCAATAAAAACTTCAAAATATTATTGTTCAAAGCTCTATATTACATCCAGTGATGTTACAAAAACACAATTAGAAATAATATTTCTGATGTGTCTATTACAGAATGAATTTCCTGTCCTGTCTCTAACTCCCCTTCTCGTCCGTCCTTCGCCCTTTTAAAGGCAATTTCAAAAATGTGAAATTATTTCCAAAACCTTCTGCTCAGTTTGGGTGGAGGCTTCGATGGTCTTTTCCAGTTCTATCTGCACTTCAGCCTCGATGGTGTCTGCTACTTTGGTCTGTATTTCAGTTTCAGTAGTAGTTATCAAATTGGTTTGTATTCTAGTTTCCATTGTGTCAGCTAAGTCAGTTTGCATTTCGCTTTCGACAATATTTACTGGTTCTATTTGAGTTCTTGCAATAGAGGTTTCTGTCTTTGGCTTCCAGGCCCTTCTTTCTTTTTTCAGTTGTTTTCTCAAATATTTTACCTATTTCTTCAATCTCTTGTAGGTCCTTCTTAGTTTCTCACTTCTCCTTTAATCTAAATCTTCACTTGTTCTTATTTTAGAAAGTGGTAGGAGAGCAGAATTCCCGTTTAAGGGATAGCATCTAAAATGGTGTTTCTAATTAGGTCTTCAGAATTTACCTCAATGTGAGTGTCTTGACTAGGAGGAGCGATGCTACCTCCTGGAGACAAAGGGGTTGTCTCTATGTGTGTGCTCTGCTCCACGAGGATAGTGTCACCTGAATGATCCTGTGATTCCAATCTCTCCTTTGCTTGTCCATCACTATACACTTCGTAATTATTGATAGGAGATAGAGCCTCATCATCTTGTGGTTCCTCTTGGTCAGGTAGGATATTAGTGTGACTAGAGCTACTAGGGGTGGCAGATTTATCAGAAAGTTCCTCTTGCTCCCCTGCTTCCAATGGGTTTCTCAATTCATAGTTTGTCCTTATTTGTCCTAGGACTCGGGCCATTTCCTCCTCAAATTCTTGCAAGGGTGCTTGGGATGGTTATGCTTCCTCCATGAGGTTCGAGGTTCCTTGGGGTGTCTTGGAACTTTTTTTCCTACTTGGATCTAATGTTGAGGTTCGGGTCCTTTTTCTTCTTGGTGTATTTACCTTGGGGGGCTCAATTTCGGTTCCGTCAGGGTTTACTTCTGGTTCCTGTACCTCAGGGTTAACGAAATTATCCCATGCTATCTGCTGCCTATCTAGCTCATGAATGATGATTATTTTTATTAACCCCTGGTGACTAACCACTAATTCGGGATTCTTAGCTTTCCTAAATCGAACAACAATATCATGCAATACAGAATTCAAAAAGGCAGGAAGATTAATTGAAATTTTTTGTTTAAGTGCAGCTAAAAGTTTGAGCTATCGAATTTTTACCACATCCCGACGTCCTTCGCATCTAATAAACTTCTATATGAATGCCGCCAGCTCCTGCCATGGTTGGTGTAAAGAGGCAGGGTTAATCCCTCTATTTTTTCGTTCCAATGGTTCATCCAGGTCCTGGTATGTTGCTACTTCTTCTCTGCTCATCTTTCTCCTTGCGTTGGTATTCCAAAGACTTCCGCGATAATTCCCTCTGTAACTGGTATAGTTCGACCTTTAACTTTGGTTTTCCCTTTGATGCAGGAGCATTTGCTCCGAGAAAAACGCCTTATATTTTGTCTAAGCTAGGGGGTTTCATGTTTTGAAGAAATGTAAATATTAATATTATTTTGAGTGATTAATTATATTTTAATTAATCATTTGTGAGAATTTAGTTTCTAGATTATTTAGAATTAATGATGGAGCCTAAGTTGGAATTAGTTTCTAATTCTTAGGGATAAGAATCTATCTTTTAGGGATGTTGAGAGATTTATGGGTTTGTTGAGGAATTGAAGGGATAAAGCATTTAATTAGATCATTTTAAAAATTGTATAAATTCAGCAAAGCCTCAAAGGCAAGGGGACAGATAGGGTAGAATAGAAAGGAGAAAAAGCTTGGGCAGCCAAGGCTTGTAAGCCTTCGGCAATTGTAAGGCCATCACTGTCGCACATCCGGCAAAGACAAAGTCTGTAAGTGCTTTCATTGTTAATGTAAAAAGTGGTTTCAGAATTGTGTAATTTGATTTCTGGAGTGGAATATATCTTCTGCAATTGGGTTTAAATGAAGAATGCCCGTTTTATATAATTTGGTTGAGAAATCGTTGTTTATAGGTTAATGCCATTAAATGAGTCAATTTTTACAATTTAAAGGGAAATCGATCTGAATAATCGATTCAATTTAATAAGTCGATGTTGTGGGTAAACACATTAGCAAAGAGCGGCTTTCCTTCCAATGTAAAATTCGGCATTTTGCATTTTTTGGAGTGTACGCAGAGGTTTATAATTGAATCAAATCTTATGTCCTGTCAATTGATAAATGAAACAGCATTCGATTGATGGAGAACGCTGTTGGATGGAATTGAGTATAAATGGCATGGTGGCTGTAGTGTATGTTGAACCAGTTCTATTGCCGTAATCACTAATTTGTTCAGAAATGAATTCGATTTGTATGACTCTGCACATAATTTGGGAAAATCGATGTTGTTAATTAGGCAAACTCTGATATTATTTAAATAATGTCAATGTTCTGAACATTACAGACAACGCACAATTAGGATGTAATATCCACGGAAATTGCAGAAGTTAATTGGCAAATTGAATTACAATGTTAAGAAATGCAGTAGAGCGTTTGAAAGATTGATGGAGGAGGCGTTAAATTGGGTTGAAAACTTCAACAGTACTTGATGGTCTGTAATCGAATAAATTCAATTGGACAGCGCTGAAGAATGTTCGATTTGGTAAATGAAGTTTTAATGTTCAAATTTCCATTTTCTATTAACACTATTCTAAATCCAGAATCATGACAGCATTGGTAACAACATCCAAATTCTAACTGTGAGCCATTAGACATCAATTTAACATTTGAAATTGCAGAAAAATATCACAAGTCAACAAGTCTGGCAAAGTTATTAAACAAAGGCGCTGAAAGATTAAAAGCTAGCAAAGTCTCAACAGTAGTATTGAGGTAGTTGCATGAGGTTAACTGTAAGGTTAATGACAAGGTATGAGATTCTGGCATTCAATTTTAAGAGCTGGTAAGAGAAATGGGAAGGGCGCACTTATATATTTGATATTGGTTCAATTAAAATAATGTTAAAATTGAATGATGGGGCATTCTCTTATTGACTTCTGAGTATATGAAATTAGATACTAAAACCCATATATAAATGATTGTGGAAATGATTCAAGAAGAAGATTTTGGGCTTAAACCCAGAATTTAATGGGAAATGGAAAACATATAGATAATGGCCAAGAGTGAGTGAAATGCCAAGTTTTTTGAATTTAAAATCCAGCCATATGTGAATGGAATTATTGGGTTGAGTAAACTTCTGCATCAAGTTAGAATTTGAGATTGTATTGAGTATGAAAAGGGCATGAAGGTTGTTGAATTGAGCGCATGAGAAGCATTGGGGGTTTTAAACTATAAAAGCCTAGAAATAAAACAATGAAACTGATGGTTGTTAAAAGTCTTTATAAGACTTGTATAAGGGGTTTTTAATGCTATTTGAAACCTTTGGAAATAATATGGTTGGGTTGTGGTTTTTGAACCATTTTATTGAAGATAGCCTCCGTGAATTTAAGTTGTTTGAGTTTGCAAAGAATTGAAAGATAAGTTTCTGCACATTAGTTGAGATTGCCAATGGGTGAAAATTGATGTGTATTGAAGTTGAATTGGGTAATTATTTGAAGCGCATGTTATTATATGCATGAGTGATGGAGATCCTGGTTATTGCAAGCTAGTCCTGCGTCATTTAAACCTTTGAAAAGAAGATGGTTGGGTTGTGGGTTTTGAACCATTTATTGAAGATAGCCTCCGTGAATTTAAGTTGTTTGAGTTTGCCAAGAATTGAAAGATAAGTTTCTGCACATTAGTTGAGATTGCCAATGGTTGAAAATTGTTGTGTATTGAAGTTGAATTGGGTAATTATTTGAAGCGCATACTTGTATATGCATGAGTGATGGAGATCCTGGTTAATGCAGGCTCCAGGCCTGCGTCAATTTTGGTATCAGAGCCGGAATGCTCTGTTGAAATGTTTATTTTCTGAATGATGATAAGAAGGTTTTGTTGAATCGAAATGTATTCTTGAATGTGTGATGAATGATGAAGATCAGATTTTAAATCTGATATGCAGCATATACAATTGCAAGTGAACAGGATTGCAGTGAAGGAAATTGCAGAAGCGAATGAAGGACGAGATCAGGCAGGTGAGATGATTTTCTGATTTGAAATTTATGATTAAGGTTTATGGTTGCAGAGAAGATGATGGCAGTGAACCTGACATTCAGTTAGAGGCTGGATAGGGAGGACAATTGCAGTGTCCTGAAGAGAAAGGTGAGTTGAAGAGATAGCATAGAGAAAGAGCAGAGGAGAGTTCTCAAAGAGGTTCCAGAGGCAGTGAACCAAGTACTTACCAAAAGACTGAGTGAGGAGAGCTTGGTGAGGTAAGTGGCGGCAAGACATGAAAGCTTGTTGCTGAGGCTAGTGCAACTCATGGAGAAGATGATCATGGAGGATCAGAGAAGAGGTTCAGAGGAATGCCACAAAGATGAGATGACTGCAGAAGTTTGAGAAAGAGAAATTTCAGTAATGAAGGTACAATTGCAGGTACTAGAAGAATGGCTGCAAGAGAAAGAAGATCAGAATAGAAAATGGATCTTTCCACTAAAGGGAAAGAGAGTGATTTGGCGACAATTGCAGAGGAGGTTGAGGAAAATTGTGATTGCCTTGTTGAAAAAGGAACTTAGATTTCTTGAACCAGAGATGGAATTTGAAGATTCCACACGCAGATTTGTTCAGAAGGATGTGTTGGAGGAAGAAGTCAAGACTGAAAAGTCTTGTGGTTTTAAAACTGACAAGTTATGTATGTTTACAGGTATAGTACAGGGAGATGAACAAGCTTTAGAGTTTGTTCAAGAAGAGGTGAATCTGAAGGCTGTTCAGATCAATGATGAGATAGCAAGATCTCAGAAGGAGATGAAGACGAAGGAGTCTAATCAGGATGTTAGTGTAGAAAGAGAAGGACCAGCTGATGATTGGTCAAGCACTGGTGAAGGTATGGAAAATTGTGTGAAGTTTCCAAGTTCTACTCCTAATGAAGTTATTGAATTGTACAGGAAACTAGATCTCCAGAGAAGAGAATTGGAGAGACAGAGGATTTATGAAGCAGATGATGGTAAGAAGGCGAGACTAGCTGACAGTCTCATGATGAATGTAAATCAGCATACTGATGTGCTGAGAGAGGAGTCGGGAAGTAACTCAGAGCAGCATACTAGAGTGTTGCCAGAGGAAGCTGAGGAGAAAACTAGTGAAGATTTGCTGAGTCCTGAAGAAGACTTGGAGCTGCAGAGAGAAAACTTGGTGACTGAATCGACAAGTGAGTGTTATGATTTTAATGCTGACAATTTGATTGTGTTTACAGGTGAGAAATAAGACAGTCCATCATTTGGAATTGTCTTGGAAGGAGGTGAACAGTTGCAGAAAGAAGATGAGACAGTCATGTCTCATAAGCAGAGGCTTGTTACCATGGGTGACAAGAAAGAGTTGGCTTGTTTGTATAGCCAAGAGAAGACTGGTGGACAAAATTTTGAAGCTGCTACAGTGACAGAGGATGAAGCTACAGTGTTTGAAGAACTTGATTTGATTTCCAGAATCAATCAAGAGGATGATGGGCAATTACTGAAGATTGTCGAAGGAGAAGATAGAGGTTATGCTGGAGTTAATTTGCAGCATGTTGATGAAATGCTGAAATGTCTACTGGAGACATTTGAAACAGAGAAAAAAGTTGCAGATGAAATTGCAGATGATGAGCAAATGAATGTTGCGTAGGACAGACAGGGAGGCCGCAACATTCATAGTGACAACTAGAGAAACATGTGAGGCGACATTTATAGTAGCAGCAGCAGAAAAGGTGCAAAACAGCAGTAAGGGTGAAAAGGAAGCAATCAAAACAAATGAAGAACAAGCAAGAATGAGAATTCAGCAATCAAGAGATGGAAGCAATCAGCAGACAGAGGACATACTGGACAGAGAAATTGAGTTGATAAGGAGGTTAATGATAAAACCATCCCAGAGAAAGACGGCAATAAGAAAGAAAAGGAAAGAAAACAAGAGGAAGACAGTAGCAGACTTGGAAGGCAGAGAAAGTGGAGCACTACAACACAAAATATGGAAACATGGAAGACACCAGCAGATAACAATAGCAGTAAAGCAATTGACAAGCAAGGAAAATAAAATTTGGGATCCAGGAGGAAATAATTATCCAGACTTATGACTAGGTGGTCATGAATTTTCTTACATGGGGAGTCTGATGCAGGAGCATCAGCTCCAAAAAACACATTGTATTTTTTCTAAGCTAGGGGGTTTCATGTTTTAAAATTTCATGTAAATATTAATATTATTTTGTGTGATTAATTATATTTTAATTAATCATTTGTGAGAATTTGTAAATATGAGAGAAATTAGTTTCTAGATTATTTAGAATTAATGATGGAGCCTAAGTTAGAATTAGTTTCTAAGTCTTAGGGCTAAGAATCTATCTTTTAGGGGATTGTGAGAGATTTAGGGGTTTGTTGAGGAATTGAAGGGATAAAGCATTTAATTAGATCATTTTAAAAATTGTATAAATTTAGCAAAGCCTCAAAGGGAATTGGGGCAGATAGGGTAGAATAGAAAGGAGAAAAAAACTTGGGCAGCCAAGGCTTGTAAGCCTTCGGCAATTGTAAGGCCATCACTGTTGCACATCCGGCAAAGACAAAGTCTGTAAGTGCTTTCATTGTTAATGTAAAAAAGTGGTTTCAGAATTGTGTAATTTGATTTCTGGAGTGGAATATATCTTCTGCAATTGGGTTCTAAATGGAGAATGCCCCTTTTATATAATCTGGTTGAGAAACGTTGTTTATAGGTTAATGCCATTAAATGGAGTCGATTTTTACAATCTAAAGGGAAATCGTATCCGAATAATCGATTCAATTAAATAAGTCGATGCCGTGTAAACGCATTAGCAAAGAGCTTGCGTTTTCCTTCCAATGTGTAAAATTCGGTATTTTGCATTTTGGAGTGTACGCAGGTTTATAATTGAATCAAATCTTATGTCCTGTCAATTGATAAATGAAACAGCATTCGATTGATGGAGAACGCTGTTGGATGGAATTGAGTATAAATGGCATGGTGGCTGTAGTGTATGTTGAACCAGTTCTATTGCCGTAATCACTAATTTGTTCAGAAATGAATTCGATTTGTATGACTCTGCACATAATTTGGGAAAATCGATGTTGTTAATTAGGAAAACTCTGATATTATTTAAATAATGTCGATGTTCTGAACATTACAGACAGTGCACAATTAGGATGTAATATCCACGGCAATTGCAGAAGTTAATTGGCAAATTGAATTACAATGTTAAGAAATGCAGTAGAGCATTTGAAAGATTGATGGAGGAGGCATTAAATTGGGTTGAAAACTTCAACAGTACTTGATGGTCTGCAATCGAATAAATTCAATTGGACAGTGCTGAAGAATGTTCGATTTGGTAAATGAAATTTTAATGTTCAAATTTCCATTTGCTATTAACACTATTCTAAATCCAGAATCATGACAGCATTGGTAACAACATCCAAATTCTGACTGTGAGCCATTAGACAGCAATTTAACATTTGAAATTCCAGAAAAAGATCACAAGTCAACAAGTCTGGAAAAGTTATTAAAAAAAGGCGCTGAAAGATTAAAAGCTGGCAAAGTCTCAACAGCAGTATCGAGGTAGTTGCATGAGGTTGACTGTAAGGTTAATGACAAGGTATGAGATTCTGGCATTCAATTTTAAGAGCTGGTAAGAGAAATGGGAAGGGCGCACTTATATATTTGATATTGGTTCAATTAAAATAATTGAATGATGGGGCATTCTCTTATTGACTTCTGAGTATATGAAATCAGATACTAAAACCCATATATAAATGATTGTGGAAATGATTCAAGAAGAAGATTTTGGGCTTAAACCCAGAATTTAATGGGAAATGGAAAACATATAGATAATGGCCAAGAGTGAGTGAAATGCCAAGCTTTTGAATTAAAATCCAACCATATGTGAATGGAATAATTGGATTGAGTAGTGTTTGATTTTACTTCTGCATTAAGTTAGAAGTTCAGATTTTATTGAGTTTGGAAAGGGCATGAAGGTTGTTGAATTGAGCACATGATTAAATGAGAAGCATTGGGGGTTTTAAAATAAAACAATGAAATTGATGGTTGTTAAAAGTATTTATAAGACTTATATAAGGGGATTTTAATGCTATTGAAACCTTTGAAAAGAAGATGGTTGGGTTGTGGGTTTTGAACCATTTATTGAGATAGCCTCCGTGAATTTAAGTTGTTTGAGTTTGCCAAGAATTGAAAGATAAGTTTCTGCACATTAGTTGAGATTGCCAATGGGTGAAAATTACTGTGTATTGAAGTTGAATTGGGTAATTATTTGAAGTGCATGTTATTATATGCATGAGTGATGGAGATCCTGGTTATTGCAGGCTAGTCCTGCGTCACCCTTCCTACATATTTTGTAGAAATTTGATTGCAATTCTTGTGTTGAATCCTTATAGTATATGTACATATGTCAGCCATCCAGCTTGCTGGAGGATGGCACTCGCTGCCTCTGAAATTGGAAAGTTTGCAGGCTCGCTTCGAAGGGTATTTCCTCCCATAGCTGATATTCTCTTTTCCTCTGATTATTTTTCTTCTTGGATCTGTTTTTTCGACTGGATGTTGTCTGCAAGTGGAAAAGAGATTGCAGCTCTGCATAGATAATCTTCATGCCTTAAATGTATTGTTCCTCTAGTCTTATCGATTCGTCTAATGAGATTTATGCAGGGATTTCACATGCTTGCCGAATTAAGGCCAATTACAACCCCTCCCTCGAAGAAAGGGCGCCCACACCCTCAAGTATAGGAGAGATTTGGTCACTTATAAATGCAGACAGGGGAATGTTAGAATTTGGTAATGATAATCTGCATGTGAAGGAACGGGCGTTTGAGTAATTACTAACATATGCAGTGAAAAGGTCATATTTAGAAGTTTTCATAATTGTATCTTGTGTGGAGGTGACCGGAAAGCGAGAGGAAATAGCATATCCATTATTTTGATATGATGTCCTTGCACGACTGAAAAGTTATGACGGAAGCAAGACTGAGTCAAGTAATGATTGGCATTGCCATTCCAAAGTTCAAAATATGTAAACATATCTTTGTTAGTTATTCTTATGGTAGGTCATAATTATTACTAATTCGAGTAATAGCTTGTGATTGAAAAAATGGAAGCCAAGGTGTATATAAAAGCAATTGGCTATTGAAGGAGCATACTTTCATACCACAAGAAGAGCCACTGCTGCCAGTAGGCATTCATAGCCTCGACAGGGTTGCTATTTTAACCCGAAAAATGAGCCAAGATCCTTATGTAAGAATAGTTGTTTTGCCAATTTTATGGAGAGATAACCATGGTTGTTCTCGAATTGAACAGCAAAAAAAAAAAAAAAAACATTGCAGATGGTTGTTCAATTGAGCGAAAGCCGTTTAGAGATTGAACGACAATTTTTTGTGAATTGAATAGCAAAAATAAAACCATGGCCAATGGTTTTTCAATTCGACTGAACAGCAGCCATTCAAATACTGAACAACATCTATCTTTGAATTGAACAGGAAAAAAAGAAAAACAAAGCCAATGACTGTTCAATTCAACTGAACATCGGTCGTTTAAATATTTAACAACAGTTGTTCGCGAATCGAACAGAAAAAATAAAAAACGCAGAAAATGGACGGATGTTCAATTGAACAACAGCCATTCAAAGATAAAACAACAAATTTTTTCGAATTGAACATCAATAAAAACAAAATATTACAAGGAAACTAAATTTCAAATGGGAAGAATGTACAACAAGACAAAACAATTATATACATTATTTACAAGTGATGTTGTCAAACCTCTCATGTACTTGAGTTTGTGGGTTTATCACCCCCTTGCACCAAAACTTGGATGGTGGGATCGTCTCGTTCTTGTTGACATAAATATTCTTTCATGATAGGTTTATGATAGAGGCATACTCTGTGCCCGTTAACTAGAAATGTTGAACCAGACCCATCTATGGTGGTCAAGGTGAGGGTACCATTGCTGTGTACTTCCTGAATCTCATATGGACCAAGCCACCTTGTTTGCAGTTTTTCTGGAAAGTCTTAGAATCTCGAGTCATAGAGGAGTGCCCAATATCCTTTTTGAAATACCTTCCTCTTTATTAGGTTGTCATGCCACTTGGCTCGCTGTTGTTGAATGATCGTTGTGTGTTGCAGGGCAAGCAGTTGAATTTCATTCAGTTCATTTATTTGTTGGAATTTCTTAGCTTGAGCTTGTGTTAAGTCCAATCCCACTTCCTGGGTTGTTCTCAAAGTTTTACTTTCGAACTCAATAGGGAAGATAGGTTCTCTCCCAAATACTAGCTGATATGGTGAATATCCAGTGGTATTTCGCCAAGTTGTTCGATAAGCCCATAAGGCTTCTGGTAGTCTAGTGGTCTAGTCCTAGCGGTGTGCTACTACCGTATTTGTAAGGATTGCCTCCAGGACTTTTTTGGTGCTTTCAAATTTCTCATTGGCCTGCGGGTGGTAAGGAGACGTAACTCTCTGAATGATATGGTGATTTCTTAAGGTATATGTGATCTTATTGCCTATGAATTGTGCCCCCCCATTGGTTATCACTTCCCTTGGCAAGTTGTATTGCATGAATAGTTCAAAGATAAACTTAATTATTGATTCTTTCATGGCTCTTAACAAGGCCATTGCTTCTACCCATTTGGTGACGTGATCTGTGACAACTAATATGTGGGCTTTCTGGTTTGATTGTGGGTTGAATGGCCCAACGAATTGGAACGCCCATTGTTCAAATGGTTCCACCACCAATTGTGGTTGTAGCAACATTTCATCAGCTTGGCCTAGGCGGCCTATTCTTTGGAAGCTATCGCAGGCCTAGAAATACTTCTTTGCATATTTGAAAATCATAGGTCAATAATAGCCTAATTGCAACACTTTATGCCCTGTTCGTCATTCTGCGAAATGGCCACCATAGGGTTCATTGTGACAGGCTCGTAAGATATCATAGATTTCGTCTTCCCTTATGCATCTGCGTATGTGCATATCGGCCCCTGTATGGAATAGTTATCCTCCAATCCAAGAGAGTCTTGCACTGTGTTGTACAATCAATTTTTGTTCTCTCGTCGTTAAATGTCTGGGTAGCTTCCCCACTGCCAGATAATTTTCCACATCTGCATACCATGGTGTTTTGACCGCTACAGCAAATATGTGTTCATCAGGGAATTGATCGTCAACTGTTAGCGTGTCGTCTATCTTGGGGACTCTGGATAGGAAGTCCGCGACCATGTTTTCCTTCCCTGGACGGTCTTTGATCGTTATATCAAATTCCTGCAACAAAAGTAGCCAATGAGTTATTCTCCCATTCGTGATTGGTTTATTAGCTAAATATATAATAGCAGAGTGGTCAGTATACAGGAACACTTTATATCCAGTTATATAATGCCTGAATTTATTGATAGCATAAATGACAGCCAGGAATTCTTTTGCAGTCACTGTATAATTTAATTCGGCAGGGGTAAGGCTTTTTCTGATATAATAAATAGCATAAGGCTTTCAGTCTTCTTCTTGGCCAAGGACTGCTCCTATTGATGTATCAGATGCATCGGAAGAGATGTGAAAGGGTAGTTTCCAGTTAAGACCTCGCAGGATTGGTGCTATTGAGACCGGCCTCTTCAAGTCTGTAAAAGCGGTGTCACATTTTTTAGTCTAATTGAATTCAACATTCCTAGTTAATGCATACAGAGGTGCAGCTATCTGCAAGAAATTTTTTATAAATATCAGAAAAATGCGTACCTCTGTTTTTGTACAAGGTGTGGCCAACAAAAGGATTACCTCTATTTTAGCTAGATCTACCTGTATTCCAGCTGCAGAAATGTAGTGACCTAGGATTATCCCCTCAGTCATAATCATGTGGAATTTTTCGTTGCTTAGACATATTCTAGTAGACATAAATCATTCTAACAATTTTTCTAGTGTTTCTAGAGCTTGATCAAAGTCTTCCCCATAGGGTGTAAAATCATCCATATAGATTTCAAGTCCTTCATTTATTAAGTCAGAAAAAATGCTAATTATGGGTCTCTGAAATGGTCTGGGGCATTACATAATCCAAACGGTAAAACTATGTAAGCGAAAGTGCCCCATGGGTAGGTAAAGGTTGTCTTATCTTGGTCTTTGGGAGCTATTTGGATTTGATTGTATCCGCTGAATCCGTCAACAAAGGAGAAGAACCGTTTCCCAGCCAATGTGTCAAGGACTTGGTCAATGAAGGGAAGGGGGAAATGGTCTTTCTGTGTTTCCTTATTTAATTCTATGTAATCTACATAGATTCTCCATTTCCCATTATTTTTAGGGACGACCACCAAAGGGGAGACCCATTTGCTATTTGAAATAGGATAAATGAAATTTACATATAACAGTTTTTGCAGCTGCTCTTTTACAATCTCTTTTAAGTGTGGGTTCAATATTCGTCCGAGGTTGCCTAACGGGGTGTGTTTTCCTATCAGTATAGATGTGGTGCATGCACAGTTGTGGGTCCAAGCCCTTCATGTCTTGGTAGTCCCACGCAAATGCACCTTGGTGCTTCTAGAGGACTTTTATGAGTTTCTGATTTTGGTTGTCATCCAAGCTGCCATTAATATTCATAACCTTTCCTAGCTTGATCTCAATAGGTATGTTGTTACGAACAGCAGTTGTGGAGATATGTTGAGTCTCAAAGTCCGTCACAAGATCCTCTTGATCTTCATGTTCAAGGATTGTTTTCAACATTTGGTATTTCAGATTTTCAGGCTTGGGTGATAGATTCATAAAGTTAATAATCACATCATCTTTAGTTTGATCCTTGAATTCGAGAGCTTCTACTAGTGTCAAAGGTGGACGGATGTTTTTCTCCCAATATGTATCTAGGTGTTTATGAATTTTTACTGTGGGCAGGCTTGGTTTGGCAGGCGAATAAATAATGATATTTTTTATAGAGTCTCCTCTAGTGATAGTCATGCTACTTGCTCGAAAGCCTATGTAAGCATCTGTTGTGGCTAGCCAAGGTCGCCTAAGAATCAATGGGTGCCCTTCCATCCTGTTTTTTGGATTAATGACAAAAAAATCAGTTGGGTATTCCCATGAGTCCACAGAGACCATGATGTGTTGCACTATACCTTCCAATATGATAACATATGTGTCATCTAGTTCCAGAAGTGTGGCCATAGGTTCTAAAGCTGATATGCCTATTTTTTCGCAAGCTCCTGTAATTAGGATGTTAATGGCTACCCCCAATTCAACCAATGTATTTGGGAATGAGTGTCCAAAAATTTTCACGGTTACAATGGGGTTTCCTAGATCTTCATATTTTACAGGCGATTCCCTACCTAACAACAAGTTAGATAGCGTTCCTACCACATGAACGGTGGGTGCAACCACTGTTTTCTTAAATTTTTTTTCCACATAATTCTTTGATCGTATTTGCATAGATGGGAATTCCTTGGATGGCCGGGAGAAGAGGAATTTTGATACAAAGGTTTTTTGATTCCCCCAAGATGTCAAAATCTGGAGTGATTATAGGCCTGGGTAGGTTTAATCTCTTAGGAAATGGAGGCGGAGTCACCCTAAGTTCTTTAGGTCTTTGTTGATCAATTGTTTCCTTATCTTTACTTGTTTCTATTATATTCCTTAGGCTAGGCTCTATGGAGGTTTCAACTTGGGACTGAGGTGGAGTTGTGGACTCTATAGGTAATATGGTACGTCCTAATCTTAACCTCAATTCATTGTACTGTTTCTGTTCGGCATTGGGTTTTGGATTTTCTATGATCTGAATTAGTTGAACCGGTCTATTATTGGGATTTGGATTGGGTTGGGCTGGTAATTGAGGGCATATGGCAGGCTGCTGGTTATGCTGAATTGGGTAGGGAGCTAGAAAATGTTGGGTTTCTGCTCCTATCGGTAGATTTTCCATTTGCATGGGTCACTTCTAGTTCCAATTGGTGTTTTGAGTAGGAGGGTTTGGCCATTGGTTTTGATACGGGACATTCTGCCAATAAGGGGGAGAGCAAGGGAAGTTTTACCAATTACTCCCTGATGGAGGTTGCGTAGGCCAAGGTGGCATAGGAAACGCTTGGTTTGGAAAAGTTGGGAAGGGGTTTTGACTCTGCCAAGTTGTTGCAGGGTTTTGCTGGCTAAACTGCAACAACGGAAAGCATTGAGGCGGGTCTTGTGGTATGCCAGGTCGTGCTTGCCATTGCCGACACTGATTCATTAAATAGACTGGCTCTGTTTCTTCTTCTTCTTCCTTGTAGATGGCTTTCCTCTTGGGAAGTAAAGGAAACTGGTCCGTGGTATGATCCTTAGTGCAGATAGCACAAATCTGATTTATTTCTAAAGGAAATTCCCTCTGGCTGTGCTTCTTCCAACATCTTGGGCTAAAGATGGCCAGGTTTTGTTCTGCTATAGCTTGTTTCTGCTTGGCTTGTAAAACATTAAGTTGCGTTGTCAAAGTACCCAGGATTTCAGTTTTGAAATTTTCTAACAGATTTCCAAATTCTACTTTGGTTACATTGCCATTGGTCTGCCTAAGATCCTTCTTCATAGAATCACGCCCAACAGGTCTATTGCGTGAGCTAACCCGGGAGCATGTAATACATAAGGAAATGATCTTGTCGTATTCTTCCTGGTAAATATCTCCCTTCCCCATTATGTTAAGCATCTTAGCCCATTCTTCCTTCATCCCTTTAAGCATCATGGCTTTTAAAATGTCCTTGGATAGCGTGGTATATGGGGATCTTTGTAAATTGTATTGAAATATTTCTACGTATTCCTCTAATGTTTCATTGTATTTTGCAGACATGTTGAAGATTTCATCTTTTAGGTCTTAGGTTCAACAATAGTCTTGGTATTTGGTAAGAAAAATATTCTTCATTTGGTCCCAATTGTTTATAGCTCCCCCTCCTAATCCTATGAACCAGCGGAGTGCAGTTCTTTTTAAGGTAGAGGGAAATAGTTTTAGTTTCTGGCGATCGGAGGTGTAGTCTTATCCTCTGCATAAGAAATTAAATTCAAATAGGAATGCATCAGGATCTTATGTGGTTAACCCATGAAAGTTGGGGATGTTGTGCAAGGGAATGGATTTCATAGGGGCATTGGAAGCATGATCAACAATAGGGTATTCTAATGTTGATGTATGCCTATGATTCTGATTTTAATTATTTTCCATCTGATCAAAGAGGTGCCAGAAATCTTCGAGAACTTCTTGATCTGGAGGAGAGATTATAATAGGTTTGGGAGGTGAATGCGGTGGGGGTTTAACAAAACTTCCTTGATCTAGGATCCTAAGTACTTCTGTTCTATCACTTCTCTAGGGGACTTAGGTTATGATATTTCTATGTGAATTCCTCCACTAGTTTCTCCCCCTCCTTCTTGTAGGTTGCAAGAGCCCCCCTCTTTTGAAGGGTTAGTGCCTATATGAATAGCAGTCTGCAGGCTTTGCTCATACCCCTCTGTCTTGCAGTGAATCTCAGCGTAGGCTATAGATGGTGAGGCTGCTGCCTGAGGGAGTGCATTAGGACTTTGAATGGAAATAGTTCTGGGTCTTATAGATGCCTGAGATTCAACTTTCCTAATGATTTCATCTATATATGTTTTTATTCCAAGGATCACCGATCCTTTGGATTGTGAGGATAGTTGCAAATTATTTCAGATTGTTTCTATCTTTTTCTTCCTAGAAATAAAAACAAGAGCACCTATCCTACGGTTCTTTGTATGACTTGCTAGTGAGCGGGCCAGAGGGCAAGCATGTTGCTTGCCGGTACGCAGGTTCTTACCTCTCGTTTTCAATATCCAATTCTTCACAACAATGGAGAAAGATGAATAAAAGAGGTGACTCTTAACACTCTCCCTGGCAACGGTGCCAAAATGTTGGTGTTCAAAGAGGTGACTTTTTATTGACAACTCTAGTGCTTTCTCATTTAATTATCAACCCGGGGTAAGTATTTTTATTCCAACAGTGTTGGCGCAATATATGTGAGTCAGATCATCTAACAGATGTTCCTTGTCACTTACGAGGAAGAATTTTCTAACTTCCTAAGCTTGCTTATCCTATGAGGGGTGGCTTGGATAGGTTTTTAACCTAAGATTGAGCAATAAGATTTTGCATCTATCTAATGGAATTAAACAACAGTTTAACTGAGCTGAACAACAATCTAGAGAAATCAAACAAAAATTGAATTGAATTCGACAATAAATTGAACATCAATGGAATTGAATGGAACCGAAGTATAACTAAGCTAAACAGTAATGGAATCGAATTGAATCAGCAGTCTAGCTAACTAAGCAGTAATGGAACAACAGTATAACTCGCTGAGCAGTAATGGAAAAGCAGGATAACTAAGTTGAACAGTAATTGAATAGCAGTATAACTTAAGCGAATTAAATAAAATGTACAGTAATTATTTAAGTAATTTTGCAATGGAATTATCTTTATGGATTAATTAATCGACATTGATCAATGGTTGAATGCTTCGTTATCCTACAAGAATACTGCAATTCATAAAGACAGATAATATTGGAATCAGCTTATTCTACGATTTTTAACTCAAATGAAATGGTATTAAAAGAATTGGAACTATCTATTGATAATAAAATATTGCCATAAGTCAGAAAAT
This sequence comes from Pinus albicaulis, assembly GCA_034641835.2. Lineage (NCBI taxonomy): Eukaryota > Viridiplantae > Streptophyta > Pinopsida > Pinales > Pinaceae > Pinus > Pinus albicaulis. Next base: position 1,283,438,341 of record CM076572.1, read on the forward strand.
ACGATTGCGATATTCCTACTTCAAGAATGCAATTTCTAACAATCTTGAAGAAAGAGAACTGTATCTGTATTGAATGGAAATATACTTTACAACTACATTAGATTCTTAAGCATTGGTTTTGAAACTACAGAGAGTATGAAAACTTGCGTGAAACTTCCAGAGGTTGGGCCCAAACCACCAGAAGCCCTAGCGCAATAAAAAATTCAAAAGATTATTGTACAAAGTTCTATATTACATCCAGTGATGTTACAAAAACACAATTAGATAGACTATTTCTAATGTGTCTATTATAGAATGAATTTCATGTTCTGTCTCCAACTCCCCTTCTCGTCCGTCCTTTGCCCTTTTAAAGGAGATTTCAAAAATGCGAAAGTATTTCCCAAACGACAGCTCACTAAGCGTGGCTGTTGTTTGAGTTCTTAGACTCGAATTCGTGTGTCTGCCTTCTACCGACTGCTGGGAGTTACCAGGATTTCATATGTTTGCATCCGTTGGTTGGCTTTCGTTTCCTATTGGTCCAGCCATTCTTCCTTCCTGCATGCAGAGATAACATAAGTCAATTTTCTATTACAAAAACATCATTTTCATCATTAGTCTAATTTTTCTTGTTTTCATAATCTTTTATTATATTTATTGTTAATACGAAGAGGAATTCCCCTGAAATTATAACATAATTTGAAGTACTTACAGGGTGAGAACATACCTTAATTTGGGCCCAACAGAACTCATCCTACAATTTCTCAACAACATGGATAAGATGAATGATGTCTTTGATTACCAAGAAGTAGAAGATGAGACCATCAAAATGAGAATGTTTGCCAAAATTTTAGGAGGAGAAGCTAAGAAATGGTTCAAAAACTTAGCCCCTAATAGCATCCATGACCTCCCTGATCTTCATCAAGCATTCATAAATAAGTGGGAGATAAAGAAAAATCCTCTTCAAATCCTATCAGAATATGAGAACCTCAAAAGGAATGCAGGAGAAAGTGTTCAAGATTATTGCACTAGGTTTGTTAGGTCCCTATATTACTAGTATAGTCCCTTATTGTTATTAGTGTAACCCCCTTATTGTTATTATTGTACCCTTGTAACCCCAATTTTTTTATTATTGTGCCCTTAAATTATTATTCTTAGGTCGGCTAGGATTACATTATGGCCACATGGACTCCTATATATAGAAAGGAGGTTTTGTAAATTGTATCATCCAAGAATTGTTCATTTATGTAATGTATTGGAGGTTTCCCCCTTGAAGTAGCTTATTTCTAAGGCGTTGATATCTCTTTTCTTCTATTTTTGGAGCTGGTTACACAACATTTGGTATCAGAGCTTTGGATTCTAGGGTTTCACTGCTCCAAACAGGTCATCGTGGAATTTTCGCCATAAATTTTTTTTTACGAAGTTTCAGAAGCTAAAATTTTTAGGGTGTGAAGCTGAAATCGTAAGGAAGATTTTCTAAAATTTCAGAGCTTGGTTCGCAATATTTTCGAATATATGATTTGTGGAAGTTAGGTCTTTTTTCAGGCTCCTAAACATGTCATCGTGGCATTTGCGCTATAAAAATTTTTATATGAAGGTTCAGAATCTGAAAATTTGAGGGTGCGAAGCCGAAATCCCAAGGAAACTCTTAAAAAAATGTTAGAGCTTGGTTCGAAATATTTTCAGAGATATGATCTGTGGAATGTAGTGCTTTTTCAGGCTCCCAAATTTCATCTCAAAGAGGTGATCGTGGTAAAATATCCATAACTCTCTCTCTGAGCATCGGATTGGAGTGCCATAAAAATTGGTCGCAAGTACACAAACTATAGTTTCTTGGCTATCAATTTCAGAGCTGAAGGATGAAACAATGACACGTGGAAAGTCATACAAGTTCGCTCTACTGAACCAGTCCATAATTAGGTCATTGTGGGAGATTGGACACAACTTTGTCTTGGAGAATCCAAATCAGGTCAGACCTATGGCATTCGAAAGAGAATTTAGAGGGACACATTGGTACTAAAATTCAAATATTGAAGTGATAAAATCACAGAGATAATCCAATTTCAATATCGACCTCCTCAAACGCAAGAAAAAGGTGTATTTTTTTTTTTTTTGAATTGCATAAGTCTTGTTTGAAGAATCAATTTGAATTGATTCCAAGGGCATATTGTAGAATGGATATCAGTATTGGATTCCAAAATATGCCCCGTAAAAATAATTCAACACCCATTAAGCCTTCATAAGGCTCTACTATGACTCATGAAGATGAAGAATTGCAACATGATCTATCAAAATTACAAGAGAAAGTGCACCAAATTTCGCTCTCGCAAAGAGTATCAAAAAATGAAATGGAAGTTTTGAAGAAAGGCGTGGAAGCTAAGATGGATGGAATGGAAGCTGGCATGGAAGCTAAGATGGATGACATGAAAGACAACATGGAAAACATGAAGAAGGATCTAAAAGCAGACATGGAAGGTTTGACAAAGTTGATACAAGAAATGTTTCATAATGGTGAAAATATAGTAAAGAAACTCATGATGAGAACAAAATAAATGTTAATCGTGATTTCATAAACTCTAATGTTGGCAGGAAGAACCACCATATTCCAAAAATGGAGATGAGGAATTTTGATGGAAAGGATCCTGTAACATGGATACTACAGATGGAGCAATATTTTGATCTCCATAATGTGCAAAACACACAAAAGGTATGCATTGCAACTTTACATTTAAAACAAAATACATTTGTATGGTATCGATGGCTTTGCTCCCGTAAAAAAATTGTCACTTGGTCAATTTTTACGGAGGAAATGATAGCACATTATGAGGATGCAAAGAACAACACCTTCTTTAGCCAATTGATAAATCTCAAACAAAAGGGTTTAGTGGGGCAACACATTGAGGACTTCCAAAAATTGAATATAAGGGTAACTGATATTCCAGAGGAACACAGGATTGATCTCTTCATAGGCACTTTAAAGGATAACATCCAACATGAAGTTCACGTTTTGGAACCTGATTCATTGGAGAAGGCATTCAGGTTGGCAAGAAAAGTTGAATGTAAAATTATGGCGACAAGGAAGCCTACCACTCAATTCTATAAAGAAGGAAGTGTTTCTACGCCTAGATTTCCGCAACCTACAAGGTTGACACCACAACAATTGGAAGAAAAAAGAGCAAAAGGGCTTTGCTACAGTTGTGATAGCAAATACACTAAAGGTCATAAGTGTGCTGAGAAGAAATCATTTTACATAGATTGTGAAGAGGAAGAAGAAAATGAACAAGAAGAGGATATACACCAGGAACCAACCCTAGAAGAGGAAGAAATGAATCCGACCATATCGTGTAATGCACTGGCAGGAATTACCACTTCTCAAACTCTCAAGATAGAAGGACAAATCAAGAAGAAAAAGGTAATAGTGTTGATTGATTCAGGTAGCACCCATAATTTTATTCATTGTAAGGTAGCCAAGGAATCAAATTGTTTCCTATACCCAGCACCAGAATGTCAAGTGATGGTTGCAAATGGAGGAACTATAAATTGCTCTGGAAAATTCCATAATATCAAGCTAACCATGGGGGAATATGTATTTACTAGGCCAATGCTTTCCATTCCTATGGGAGGTGCTGATGTTGCACTAGGAGTACAATGGTTACAATCTTTGAAGACGGTAGCTTTTAATTTTCAAGAACTTTTCTTGAATTTTTTTTCAGAAGGAAAGGAAGTCGAATTACGGGGTATTGCAGGGAATCCAAGAAAGATAATAAGCTCTAATGTCATGACAAAGCTTATAAAGAAAGAAAAACGAGGTGTAATTTCACAATTATGCTCACTAGAAGTTCCAACATCAAAACCATCTATTTCTATAGATCTCCAACAAGTCTTGGACAATCATTCCAAGGTGTTTGAAACTCCCAAAGGACTCCCACCTATTCATGATCATGATCATGCTATTCATTTGATTCCAGGAAGTGTTCCTCCAAATATCAAGCCTTATAGATATCCTTACGTCCAAAAGAGCGAAATTGAACATATGATTGCAGAAATGTTAGGGGCGGGTATAATTCAACCTAGTCAAAGTTCTTTCTCTGCTCCTGTAGTATTGGTACACAAGAAGGATGGATCATGGTGAATGTGTCTAGATTATAGGGAGCTCAATAAGCTCACCATTAAATATAAATTTCCCATTCCTGTGATTGATGAATTATTGGATGAATTACATGGAGCAATTTATTTTACCAAGTTGGATCTTCGTTCAGGATATCATCAAATTAGAATGAAGACTGAAGATATTCCAAAAATAGCATTTCGAACCCATGAGGGTCATTATGAATTTTTGGTCATGCCTTTTGGCCTTACCAATGCACCTTCTACATTTCAAGGGTTGATGAATTCCATTTTCAAACCCTTCCTTAGAAAATTTGTGCTAGTATTTTTTGATGATATACTAATCTATAGAAGGTCTTGGAAGGATCATGTTGAACATGTTGACAGGGTGCTCAAACTATTGCAGGAGAAACAATTATATGCAAAACATCCAAATGTTTCTTTGGAGTACAAGAGGTGGAATATCTGGGTCATATTGTATCTCACGAGGGTGTTAAAGTAGACCCTAACAAAATTAAAGCCATTAAGGAATGGAAAGTCCCCACAACCATAAAATAGTTGCGAGGATTTCTCAGGTTAACAGGGTATTATCGCAAGTTTTTTAAGAATTATGGGAGAATAGCAGCACCTCTAACAACATTATTGAAGAAAGATGCATTTTCATGGACTCCTGAAGCAACTAAGGCCTTTGAAAATCTTAAAGAGGCAATGTGCCTAGCACCGGTCTTAGCTACGCCAGACTTCAAAAAAACCTTTATTGTGGAATGTGATGCCTCAGGAAATGGAATTGGTGCAGTTTTAATGCAGGAAGGAAGACCCATTGCTTTTGAAAGTCGTCCAATCAAAGGAAAGTATTTACAGAAACCTATTTATGAGAAGGAAATGTTAGCAATATTGCATGCACTAAAGAAATGGAGAACCTACCTAATGGGAAGACACTTCAAGGTAAAAACTGATCATGATAGTCTTAAAAACTTTTTGGAACAAAGACTATCTTCAGAAGAGCAGCAAAAATGGGTCACAAAGATGTTGGGTTATGACTTTGAAATAATCTACAAAAAGGGAAAGCTTAATGTTGTTGCAGATGCACTCTCAAGAAAGAATGAAGAGGTGGAAGCATTGCTTTGTGCCATTTCTATTATCCAACCGTATTGGATAACCGAAGCAAGAGATGAATGGAAGAAGGACAAAGATGTATGGACACTCATTCAAAAGTTGCAGCAAGATCCTAGTACATCTGATACATTTAGTTGGAAAAATGATTCCTTATGGTACAAAGATCGCTTATATCTTTGTAAGAATTTCCAACTAAAACAAAATATTCTTCTGGAATTGCACACTTCTCCTTTAGGAGGACACTCAGGATTTTTAAAAACTTACCACAGGGTGAAGAAAGAATTTTTTTGGGATGGCCTTAAATCTGATATTCAAAAGTTTGTGGCGGAATGTTTGGTTTTCCAGCAGAATAAAGTTGAGACAATTAAGACCCGGGGACTTCTACAACCTTTGTCCATTCCAAGTCAACGTTGGGAGGAGATTTAAATGGATTTTATCACAGGTTTACCTAAGTCTGAAGGAAAGAGTGTCATCATGGTGGTAGTTGATAGACTTACCACATATGCACACTTTTGTGCATTATCTCATCCATTTAAAGAAAGTACAATTGCTACTACATTTATGGACAGAATTCAAAAGCTACATGGAAGCCCAAGGGTTATTGTGAGCGAAAGAGATCCCATTTTAACTGGAAATTTTTGGACGGAGTTATTTTCTTGTTCGGGTACTCAATTAGCTCATAGCTCATCTTATCATCCTAAATCTGATGGTCAAACTGAGATAGTAAATAAATGTTTGGAAGGATATCTTTGTTTCTTTGTATCTGATAAATAAACAAAATGTGTCAAGTGGTTACCTCTGGTTGAATGGTGGTATAACACTTCCTTCGATATTGTAGCATCAGCAAGAAGTTCTCCAACTCTTAAAGGATAACCTGAATTTGGCACAAAATCGAATGAAACAACAGGCAGATCAACATCGTAGCGAGAGAATTTTTGATGTAGGAGATTGGGTATTTTTACGGCTACAACCATAAAAACAAACATTCCTCAAGCAAGCTAAGAAGGATAATAAATTATCGCCAAAGTACTATGGTACTTACAAGGTGTTGCAAAAGATTGGTACTATGGCATACAAATTGGAGCTTCTTGCTTCTTCGCGAGTGCATCCAATTTTCCATGTTTCATGCTTAAAGAAGGTTATAGGTGAAAATCTTCCAATTCAAACAATATTGCCAAAACTTGATGAGGAAGGAAAAATCATATTGGAACCTAAAGCGATCATGGAAACAAGAACTCGACAGCTACGGAATCGATCAATTTCAGAGTATCTCATCAAGTGGAAAAACTTACTCACTGAAGATTCTACATGGGAGGATGAGAATTTTATCCAGAAGCACCCAGAGCTACTCAAACATTGAGGACAACACTTTTTTGAAGGAATGGGGCATGTTAGGTCCCTATATTACTAGTATAGTCCCTTATTGTTATTAGTGTAACCCCCTTATTATTATTGTTGCACCCTTGTAACCCCCATTTTGTTATTATTGTGCCCTTAAATTATTATTGTTAGGTCAGCTAGGATTACATTATGGCACACTAGGATTACATTATGGCCACATGGACTCCTATATATAGAAAGGAGGTTTTTTAAATTGTATCATCCAAGAATTGTTCATTTATGTAATGTATTGGAGGTTGCCCCCTCGAAGTGGCTTATTTCTAAGACGTTAATATCTCTTTTATTCTATTTTTGGAGCTGGTTACACAACAAGGTTCAACATCATATATAATGGACTTCCTCCTCACATGTAACCCCCACAATGTTTAGCCCTAGTGAAATTCCCAGATGGTTTTGATCTAGAGATGGCTTATCAATTAAGATAAAGATAACCCCTTACATTATAAGATATGCAAAGGGGATCAGTAAGTGTAGAATCCAATCTGATTTCCAAAAGGGCCAAAATAAGGACTGAAAAGAGGGTCATATACAAGGAAGAGCCTTGTTAGAACCATGGAAAGGATGATGGAGAGAATAAACATAAATGAGAGAGCTTCCCCTAGATAAAACCAAACAACTCCTCAAAATAGAAATCAAAACCAAAACTTTAGGAGAAATCCCCCTCAAATAAGACAAAGAGGTCATGATTAGAAAATCATACCTCCTTTCGAAGAAAACGATGCTGATGATGATGAGGGGGTAATTGAAGAACCAGAACATAATCAAATCAATCTAATGGGAGTAAATAAATAGGACACTGTTTTCCTCACTGAGGAAGAACAAGGCATATTTGAACCAAATGAGGAAGAAAGCCTAGAATCTAAAGACTATAAACAAGGCTTTGAAAATGCCATCATGGAAGTACATAAACAGTATGACCTCAGAAGCAAGAAAAACCAAGATACTCCCAAGAGAAAGAACTCTGAAATTTCTGCTAGGAAGATTCTTGAAAATATTCCTAAAAATAAAGCAAAAAATCCAAACATAGTGGCTGAAATTTTTGATAAGGGTAAAAAAAAAAACAACCAATATAGTTATGACCAAATCATCACTAATAATATAGCTAGTGCCCCTAACAAAATTGTTTTAACTGGGACTCCTAATAAAAACCAGCAAACTGAAATTGTTGTGAAAACAATGTCTGATAAGACTGATTTGAACCTTTCAAAAATTCAGACACCTTTCAGTATTGAGAATGAAATTGCTAAGATAAAATTCTCCATACCTCTTACTGAACTAGTTACTCAAAATGTATATAGATCCCAAGTTTTGAAAGCTTAAAACACAGGAGAAAATGTTGATTCTGTAAATTTAAATGATGACAAACCTGAACTTTTGTTTGGACCAGAAGTAGAGGGAGAATTTCAATAGGGAGGTTTTCCTCCATTTTATGTCAGTTTAAACATCCATGATAAAATATTCCACAATGCCATGTTAGATTCAGGAGCTTCACATAACCTCATGCCAAAGGTAGTAATGGAAAGACTAGGCCTTGAGATAACTAGACCCTACAAATATTTATACTCTTTTGATTCTAGTAGAGTTAAATGTCTAGGCCTAATCAAATACATCTGTGTTAATCTAGCATAAATACCATCCAAGAGCTTAGTAATGGATATTTTAGTGGTTGACATCCCTCCCAAATATGGCATGCTTCTATCACGCTTATGGGGAGCTAAACTTCAAGGTACCCTCCAAATGGACATGACCTATGCTACCACACCTATTTTCAGTCAACCAAGAAGACTATATAGGGAAAATCATATGAAATACATGGTTAGCAGTTAAGAGAATACAGATAACTCCCCTATTTATTCTATCACACTGACCTTGATTCATTTATCCTTTACAACAAAGAAAACATTAATGAACAGGTAGCAGTAAATGAGAAAACAATTGTAGAGGAAGAAAAAGAGGAGGGATAGTCATAACAGTTAGGCCAAATAGAAAATGTACAGCATAATAGACAAGATAGTGGCAGCCACAATGAACAACATAATGATAAATCTGAAATTGAACCTCTTTGGAGTATGAGCTTTGGTGGTTCTTGTGGTAAAACTGGTTCAGGAGCAGGTGTTTGGGTGCACAACACTGAGAATAACCATGCAGAAGGCCACTAATATAAGTTGAAATTTCAATGTACAAATAACATAGTAGAATATGAGGCACTCCTCATAGGGCTACAATTACTCAAGAAACTAAGAGCCAAAAGGATTTCTGTCCATGGGGACTCTGAGGTAGTCATCAGGAAAATTAAGGGAGAATATTCAGCTAAACATCCTAGATTGAGAGCATATAGGAATGTTGTCCTTGACCTCCTAAAAAAACTCAAAGAATATGATATTACCTTTGTCCCAAAAAATCAGAACATCCTTTCCAATGATCTAGCCTTTGTAGCCAGTACTTGTTAATAACCTTCTCATAACAAACAATACATAGTACAAGTCAAATATAGACTAGTTGTCCCTGATAATATAAAATATTGGCAAGTTTTTGAAGGAGATAAATAGATTGAATATTTCATGGAGTCTAGAAATGAGTTTGAAATGCCAAATTCAGCCTCAGATTGTGAAGAAGACTGCTTTGTTGAGGAACAAGCTTACAAAGAAGAACCTCCTGATCAGACTAACATACACCTGTTAGAAAAAGGACACCCTCACGAGATAGAATTGTGCATAAATTCAAAAAAATAAAAAGAAATATTTTTTTTGAAGTGCTATAGTCTAGAGACAATACTTTTCCAAATGGAATTGTTCCCCTGGAGGAATGCTTTGATTTTAATGATGTGGCTAAGAAGCCAAAGAAAGAATCTACTGACGCTGAATTAGAAGAATGCAATATAGGCAGTGAACAAGAACCCAAAATGATAAAACTGTCTAAAACACTGCCAACTCATATAAAATAGAAATACATTGAACTTTTAAGAGAATTTAGTGATGTGTTTTCTTGGAGCTATGAGGACTTGAATCCTATGATACTAAGATAATTCAGGATAATATCCCTCTCAAAGAAAACCATAAGCCCTTCAAACAGAAATTGTGTAGAACAAACCCTGTACAACTGCCACTGGTTGAGAAGGAAATTAGGAAAATGTATGATGTTGGAATAATAGTCCCTCTGATATACTTAGAATGGGTTTCAAACCCTTTATTAGTGAGGAAGGAAACAGGAGAAATTAGGCTATGCATGGACTTCAGAAATTTAAACAAAGCCTCCCTTAAGGAAAACTACCCTTTACCAAAGATGGATCACATATTGCAAAGGGTAGTAGGCTCCAAAATAATTTCTCTATTAGATGGATTTTCAGGGTACAATCAGGTGCTGGTACAGCCAGCTGATCAACACAAGACATCTTTCACTACTCCTTGGGGCACCTTCATGTATGTGAAAATGTCTTTTGGGTTAATGAATTTTGGTGCCACCTTTCAAAGAGAAATGGATATTGCTTTCTTTAAAGAAATAGGTTACTTCATTGTGATATATCATGATGACATTACAGTCTACTCAAAAACTGATGAAGAACACCTAGCCCACTGATGAAAATTATTTGAAAAGTATAGAAAATATGGTTTTTCTTTGAATCCCAAGAAAAATTTGTTTGGCCTTCAAGAAGGGAAGTTCTTAGGCCACATCATATCTGAAGAAGGGTTCAAGATTGACCCAAAGAGGATTGAAGGAATATTGCAAATCAATCATCCAAGGAACATCAAAGAGCTGCAATCTTTCATTGGAAAGATACATTTCTTAAGAAGGTTCATCCCAAACCTTGCAGAACTCCTAAGAAACATTACTAAATGCTCAAAAGGGAAACAAGAGTTAAATGGACCATAGAAGCAAATCAAGCTTTTGAACTAGTAAAACAAGCTCTTACACAAACACCAGTTCTGATCAGCCTTGATTTTACCAAAGATTTCTTCATTTTATCCTTTCCATCAGAACACACAGTTGTTGTTGTCTTATTACAGAAAAATACAAAAGGACAAGAGAAACCCATAGAATTTTTTAGCAAGGCATTAAGAGATTCAACTCTACAATATAACATCATGGAAAAATAGGCTTTTGCCTTAATCAAGGCATTGAAGGATTTCAGAGTATACATTTTTCACTCACACATCATTGCATTTGTGCTTCACACAATAGTAAAAGACATCTTGACACAAGACCCTTATGGCAAAAAAGGTAAGTGGATTGTTGTCATATTAGAATATGATTTGGAAATCAAGCCCACCAAGCTAATCAAAGGGAAAGGACTGGCTAAACTTATGGCTGTGTTAGCCACCCATATTTTTCCTATCATATCAGCTGGTGGCTAAATATTCTTTACAGCCTTCAAGAAACAAATTCAGTCCTGAAATTTTTGGTGCTTGAAGTCTTTTCGATGAAACTCATATTTCTGGTTACTCTCCACAGCTCTTTCCTTCTTCAAACCTCCGGTATCCTACAAAAAACAAAGTCAAATACTGCTGCATTCCCCTTTTTTCCCTTCCCTTTCTTCCAACTTACCTCATTCTCCATTTTCCTTTTATTCATAAAATCCCCACAAAAACATAGGTTTTCTCTTTATCCCTTCATAAAATCCATCCCCTAAGGTTAAAAACTCACTTTTTGACCTTATCTGAACCTTGATTCCCCCTTTGAAAACATTGGAAATCCTACAAAATGCACATTCTATATGATGTTAAGGCTTTTATCCCCCTCGGGTTAATCCCCTGGCCGTTTTCCTCCATATACCCGAGCGTCAGGACTGACCGCTCAATTCTTAGGCGCTAAACTGAAAACACAACCTTTCTCCGTCCGTTTTTCCTTTGAAAACCCGAAAAAACCCATTTTTATAAAGTTTAACGGGGAATAATTAAAATCACATGTTTTATTCCACGATCAACCTGGACCATCGATCTGCTCCCCAGATCTGACGGAGCGGAGCATATCTCACCAGGTCGAGCCCCCCTTCTCCCGCGTCGTTTGTTAAGAAACCACTGGTTTCCATTTCACACCACCTTCTGAGCCACGGTGGTTTTCTCCCATCGGCCAGCGATTCCATACGCTGGTCGACACGTGTCCCCCCACTATTTCAAAACGGTCGTGCTATCACCTCATTTCGCGCGTTAAACTTCACACCATAACCATGGAGCGGAATCCACCCCCACCGTTCGATCTGGGACTTCCCATCCGACGGCTGCCGATCGCCTCACTTGCTCGACCTTTAACAGACATGCACGCTTGTTAACCCATCCATTGCGCATCCAAGATTCAATCTTCGTCGTCGATCTCTGTAGATCGACGACTATTATTCGTCCTCCTGATTCCATCGCCCGGTCAGACATTTTCCCGCTGACTTCTCGTTGCCCGATCTCGACCGTCGATTTCTGCAGATCGACGGTCCTGATTTAATCTTTCTTCAACCTTGCCACGACCGCCCAGATTTGATCTCGGCCATTGGATGATGCCATCCAACGGCCCACGTTCCTCCGCACATTCCCCAAAACAGATTGACCTATAAATTGGAATTTTTACGTTTTTTTTGTATTTTGCAGCGTTAAGGTCATTTGTTCGTGTTTTAAAAGGAAATTTCAGACCAGGAGGGTGACGATCCTCTACGTTTAGATTTCTCCAAGGAAATCACTTACAGAGTTAGTTTTCACATCTCTTCAATGTTTCCACAGGCATTGATGCCTTTCCCTACCTGCGCAGCCCTGCACAACAGAGAAAACCATCAAAATCAATGCAGAAAAAGAGTATCAGAGATTGAAGACCATAAATGAACCAGAACAGTAGATTAGTGGATAGATTTGTGGGATTAAGGCTAAGACAGTTATCAAACGCCTAATCCCCGGATCTAAAACGCAGATTAAGAAAAATCTAAAGTGTTTTATCAGAAAAACCCTCCACCGCCACAAATGGAGGCGAATTGATTCCTCCCAACCACTACAGCGCCACCTGTGCCTCAAAGGATTCAATCAAGAACCGAATTTATTGATCAAAGTCAGATATTTTACCTCAAAGCAGCCTAAGCATTACTTCTGCCAAGAATTTAATGAAAGAAAGTCTGCAGAGTAGCCCTAACATCACACAGAGCCTCAAAGGTCAACAAAAGCTCCCTCCGAGCTTAATTCACAACTGTAAACCAATTAATGCAGTGAAACACCTGTATGGTTTCTTCATTGAGCCCCCAAGGGCAAAGAAAGAAATTAACTTTGCATTAATTGTATTTGAGATCTTTGTTCAAATCTCACCTCCTCATCCCACTATAAATACTTCAATAGAAGATGAGTGAGGGGTTGGTTGTTAATGTAAATTGCTGAAGCATTGTGTTGTAACTGACCTGAAAACTCTTGATTGTAGATAGGATTTCACTGGCTCTTGGATCTCTGCTTGTAACAGATAGGTTAGGTTGTGAATAGAGATGGATTAAAACACTGGATCTGAAGATTGTAACTGGTTTGAAGCATCAATACAAGCTGATTTATGGGATCCTGGTCTATGTTGATGGTGATGCTATTCTCACTGTAACTTGTATTTTGTTTCTCTTTTCAATATTGTTTCATTTTCCACTATAAAGAACAGTTTAAAACAAGGTTAGGACCTACTGTATATCAGTAACCTTCTTTGGATGAGAAATCTTTATTTAAATGTTTTCTTTCAACTGTTTTATTTGAAAATGACTAAATTTAGTTTAAGTACAGGGATGTTGGCGTTCCCTCATCTTTTTGTCTTAGCTGGATGTTATTTTTAAATGTTACTTTCAATATATGTTGTGTGAAGATGAACTGAGGAAATTAAGGTTAGCCCTGAGTCCCTTTCTTATTTTCTCAACTATTTGATTGTTTCCCTTAGGATGTGTTAAAAGCTGACTAGTTTCAAAGTACTTATCAGATCTTAGACCATTCTGTGTTATCTTTGAGTTTCCCTTTTGTTTTTTATATGTTTTTCTATCAGAAGTGTATCAAAGGCTAGATATTTTCAAAGTACTTACCAGATCCTAGTTTGCTTCTATGTTTTTCTTAAGTGCCTGGTCAAAGGCTGGCTAGTTTCAAAGTACTTACCAGATCCTGGGCTGCTCTTTGTTCTGCATCTGTCATTTCCCTTTCTTATTGTATCACTCCATCCCATAAATCAAAATTTAAAGAGATCCTTAGGCATAGATGACTTGCCCCATAGACCACTCTTGGACCTGATTGTTTCAATTAAATCCTCTTATGACTCCATAGCCCAATGGACTGAAAACCTGGCATCATCTTTCTTCTTGATCAAAGCTCACTCTTTTTCTTGCAACTTCTCACTTTTGAACCTATTTTCATATAGATCTTTCCGCCTCAGATAGCAACTATTTTCAACCATCCGAAAAACCAAACAAACCCTTGGACTTCATAACTAGCCTAATATTATTACCCTAAACTTCAAAGACAAATCCATCTTTGTACATATTGGAGAGATCACTCTCTAGATTCAAGAGGGCTAGATCCTAGAATCCCAAAGTTGGTTGAAATGAATTTAACTCTGTGATCGGACTTTTGCCAATCTTGCTCATTATAGAGACCTAACAGGCTGAAACAAATTTTCAAGCACTAGACATCAATATGATTAATTCATTAGATGAACAAGAGGAGCTGGAAACTCCACCTATTGAGGAAACATTTCTAAACTCATCTTGGTATGCTGATATATTGTATGTGCTTTTTAATCTAAATGTTCCTCTTGGTTTGTCCAAAACAAAGGCTACATTCTTGAAGTTAAAAGCTGTAAATTTCTGCATTTTAGACAAAATTTTATATTGGAAAAATGCTGGTGGTATATTGCTTAAATGTTTTCCTGAAAAATATGCAGATAGGATCAAACATGAATTTTATGAAGGAGAATGTGGAGGCCATCTCTATTGGAAAACCACTGTCAATAAAATCCTTAGAGCTGGTTACTACTGGCCCACTCTCTTTCAAGACATCCATAAAATGGTGATTGCTTGCCATAAATGCCAAATATTTGAGGGAAAAATAAAACTGCTACCCTTCCCATTACATCATATCTCTGTTGAAGCTCCTTTTCAACAATGAAGCCTTGATTTTATTAGAGAAATCCACCATGCCTCCTCTGCCCAGCACAAATGGATCCTTACTGCAACTGAATATTTTACAAAGTGGATAGAAACCATTCCTTCTAGGACTGCCATAGACTCAGTAATGATCAAATTCCTTGAAAACCACATTTTTTCTAGATTTGGTTGTCCTAGAAAAATCATTACTGACAATGTTGTTGTTTTTAGATCCAAGAAAATGGTGGGATTTTGCCACAAATATCAGATTACATTGGGACATTCTACAACTTATTACCCTCAAGGTAATGGTTTGGCTAAAACCTCAAACAAAATCTTGGTGAACATCATTAAAAGGTTGTTGGAAGAGAACAATATCATGGCACAACAAACTAGTACATGCACTATGGGCGGACAGACTAACAAATAAAAATTCAATTGGTATGTCGCCCTATCAGCTAGTGTATGGAGCAGATGCAGTTTTCCCAACAAGCTTGGGAGTGCCAGTGATGAAGCTCATTCAAGAAGTACAGTCTAAAGGAAATGGTATGCAAAGAAAAATAAACCAAATTGTCCAGCTACAGCAAACCAGAGAAGAAGTATACAACAAAACACAACAAATGCAGGAAAACATCAAGAAGAGTTTTGACAAGAAAATCAAGGTAAACTATTTTGGCATTGGAGACAAAGTGCTAAAGTGGGATTAAAGGAGAGAGGACAAAGGTAAGCATGCAAAATTTGACAATGTATGGAAAAGTCCATACATCATCCATTTTGCAAGAGGTAACAATGCATTTTTCCTTCAAGAAATGGATGGAATAGAATTTTTCGGGGGTCCTGTCAATGGTAGGATGCTCAAGCATTATTTTAGTTGAAAATATCAGTTTAAAACTTTGTTCGTTGTATATAACATTTCTGAAATAAAATCTCAAAAAAAAAATCCAAAAAGAGAGACAAAAAGAAAGAAAAGAGGCCAGTGAAAATAAAAAGGTAAAGCCCCATACCAAAAAAGAATATTTCTAAAAGTGTGCAAGTCCAAATGCCACACCTCTTGAAAGGGAAGTCTTTTTCAAACATACAGCCTAACCATGATTAAGCAAATTTTGAATTTTTGCTAATAAGTTAGAAAATGAGGATTTGCCGAATTGTTTAAACTTGGCTTATCAGTAGATTAGATAGGAAAAGATATTGGTTCCAAAGTCTAAATCTGAACCAAAGAGAAGAAAGGGATACATAACAAATTCCATATCAAAGCCCTCAGTTTTAGTTTTACTTTTTGCAAAATAATAGTGTGAAACAAATACAAAATGCCACAGCTCATGACAATCAAACTGCTTGATCTTGATTTGGTCATGCTTTAAATTTCTTGTTGATAGATTAGAGAATGAAAATTTGTCAAACTGTTTAATCTTGACAGATGAATAGATTAGGTAGAGAATAAAAGAGCTCATCAGTCTAATTTGAGCCTTTGGATGATATAAGGGTAGAAATAGATAGTTTTTTTCTTTTAAAAGAAAAATGATGTCAAGTTTTTGCCAGTCTAAATGCACCCAAATGAAGAAAAAATGCTAGAATATAATGATGGGTAGGTAGAATTTAATTCCAGCAAGCATGATTTTCAAGGATTTGAAGGTCACAGTTCCAAAGAATAGCAGCAGATCATCAATTTCAAAATGAAAAATCTACCAAAAGCAAACAAGACACTGATCTAAAAAATCTAAAGACTTGAACTCTGAGGTTCTTGACACCTCCTAAAGGAGCTACCCTCCCCAGCTAGAGCCACTATTATCCTCCTGTATTCTACAGTATCACTAGATGACTATGTATTTTCTACAATCTGCTGAAAATAACATTCCTTGATTATCAACTATTCTCAGAAATCTCACTGCCTTCATTGTATTCATTAAGCCTTTTTCACTATATCTCATTATGCTTTCTCTAAATTACCCTCCTACCCTAAAAACCTATGTTTGGGCTTAATACTCTCATTCTCACATTTTTCCCCACCTAACATACCATTTTCCTCACTAAACCCCTTCATCTTCAGCACTTTCCCTTATTCCATTAAAACAATGTAAAAAGTCCTTTTTACATTGTTTTAAATTAAAAAATATACTATTCAGGCCTCCCTTTGTTACAAAACTATGTTTTATTTATAAACCCGACCCCTATATGTTCTTTAGCCCCCAATTTTAAAACATAGACCCTCTGCTCCCATATAACCTTCATTCTCACCCTAATGATAAAGCACTTTTCGCTTATCATTTAACCTGGGCCCACATTATAAAAGGCCCCACATAAGCACTAGCCCCCTGCTTTTTCCTAAACCCCCGCTATCATATGGCCTTCCCCCAACCTTAATGATAAGTGCCTTTCGCTTATTTATTAACCCTGGCCCTGCACTATAAGGAACCCCGCCATATCGTTTAAATCCTCTACCATGTATCCTTCTGGGCCGCACCCTTTTCGGCTTACCCGCCACTCCATTTAACCCCGACGACCATTGATCTCCATCCCTCATGATCCAACGTCCCACGTCGCATATCACACATCCAACTGCACGAGCGATAACACTTTCAAACCTCGTAAAATGGGTGGTTTTCAACCTTGTACCTCCCACCACGTGGCACCCATCCTATGGAATCACATCCCCCCCATGTAATACTGCCTCACTGCCCATGCTCTGTGCGAAAACCACTTTTTTCCCTCCTGCTAAAACCCAAAAGCAATGCCCCATTCAAACATTCCAATGGCCTCTGCTTTTGCGATAAGCCCTTTCCACCTGTTAAAACCCCTGAAACGCTCCAAACGACCCGATAAGCCCCAAAAAATGAAGAAAACCCACAATTGCAGGTTTTTATTAATAAAATTATTTTTAAATGTGCAAGTAGCCGATGTATGAATGCATAAATTGCATTTATGAGGTCCCGAAATTGTTCAAACAGACTCTCTAAGTGATGATCCAGCGAGTTTTATTCATCTAAATGGATCAGGAGCATAAGATCAAGCATAAATCATCAATGGATCATGACCATTGATGGTTATTAAAAAACATTCCAAAGACAGCCACAGTTAATAACACAGAGATACAGGCGAATGAAGAAACACAGTCAGAAGAGCAAGAAAAGCGGTTAAGAGGTTAATCAAAAGGACTAAAGATCAAATAAAAGGTTAATGATAAGGAAAGTAGGATTAAAGGACAAAGACCAGAGTTAAAGGAATTTTAAAGCAATTAAACAGAAGAAAGCAGAGTTTAGGAGACAAATCAGCGAAAGAAGACAATAAGACGGTTAATGAAGACAAATCCAAGTTTAAAATTTAAATCATAAGTTTAAATAACAAATCGAATGGATATTAACACAAAGGCCAAATCCCAATGACTAAAGCACTCAAAAACCACCTCTTCAGACCATATCTACCACCTACAACCTCATTTCACTTCAATAAAGGCAGCAACAGTTATTGAAACAGTCAGAGATATTTTAAACAGCTCAACGATTATTGTAAAGTTAATGAAAAGCCTTAAAAGTCAAACATATCCTAAAGTTAGCTTAGCAGTTAAGTTAGGAGTTATTATTACAATGAGACAGTCACAGATATTTTGCCTTGGGCCTTGCATGGTCTCAAAGGTCAAGATAACATTAACTCTGTAATAAATACAAATCTGAAACCCTAGCTTAGGGAAACCTCCTCATTTTGTAGATAAATACTGCATGTATTATTCGATTTTAGTGTTGGTTGATTAACTATTTGGATGCCTAATTGTTGGATTGATCTGCTAGGCTGCATTTGATCAGACTGTGAGTTGTAGAGATCATTGTACTAGAGTATTGTAATTGTTTTGGACATTAGTAATACAAGCACGTTCACAGGATTCTTGAGCTATGTTAATGGTGAAGTTATCCTTCTTTGTCAATGTTTTCCTTTTTTTTCCATATTGTCCATTATTTCTCTGATAAAAGAACATAAAATTTATATTAAGATATGTTTTCTTGGCACCTTAATTTTGTCTACTTATTTCATCTTAATTTTTTCTTCTGCAAGGTCTGATTAGAGAATTCTTGATTTCTCTCTAGTTCCACCTAGCTTGTAGCCTTGAAAATGATTCAGTACAGTCCAGCCAAATAAGTCTATGGTATGCCTGGTCCTTTGGTTTTGATTTAAGTGTTATTTTTAAGGCCTTTCTTTGAATTTTACTTAGTAGAGTCCAGCCAAAGAAGTCTATGGTATGCCCTGTCCTTTGGTTTGTCTCAAACTGTTGCTGCAAAGGTCTTTTTAGTTTGATTAAATCATTTTTAATTTCTCTTTGATTATATTGCTTTTTATCTTAAATTTTTTCTTTGTCTAAAAGTAATTCTAGGATTGTTGGATTGTTGTCTTAAGGTTTGCTTACGTCTTAAGGTTTGCTTACTAGAGTCTGGACAAATAATTCTATGGTTTTCCCTGTCCTTTGGTTTGTCTTAAATAGTTACTTGAAAGGATTTTCTTGTTGAAGTAGAGTTGAAGGATTCTTAACTGACCTTTAGTTTTATTGATTTCACAACTTACTGTTATTTCATATTTCATCTAATCTAAGAGATCCACTTGATATAGTTATCTTGCCCTATGAAAACCTTTGTAGAGTTGATGAGCAATTAATCCTTTTATGACTCCATAGCCTAATGGATTAATGCTTCTCACAGTCTATCTATCCAACTAAAACACTCCATCAATTAATCACACCATTAATCTATCAACCAATCAAACAAACAAAACAAACATGCCTATAGCTTCATAACTATCCTAAAATAAGAAAACAAAATCATAAAGATATATCATTTACAAACACATACATAGAGAGATCCCTCTCTGAGTCTAGGAAGGCTAGGTCCTTGGACTCCAAAGTGGTTTGATGTGGTTCCCTACAGATTTGTTCTTGCCAGTCTTGCAAATCACGGGGAGCCAACAACTTTTCCTCCTTCTCTTTCTATAAGAGTGTCCATCTAACACCTCTGAGCTTAAGAACATGTCTTGCCTATTATTAGAAAGTCATTGATTGAGAAACTACTTTCAGTTTCCCTACAAATTGAGCACAGATCCTAATGATAGGGAAGGAAGAAATTTGGTAAAGAAATGTTGTTGGATTCTCAATTGAGTGTGTGATAAGAATGATATGTTGTTGCTAGTGAGATGTTTATTGTGATGAGGCTGGGATGAATGCTGGCACTGGTGACATCAAGTTGATCGTTGGTTGTAACCTCCCCTTTCTATCCATTAATAAATTTTTCTTCTCATTTTACCATATATGTATCTGTTTATGTTTCTATATTTCATATCATGGATTCTTAACTGATATATATGTTTCATGTTTCATCCATTTAACTGATTAAGATGAATAGACATATGTATATTGAAATATCTTTATTGTTTAGTGTTTATACTTTCAAGAACTAGTCTGGTGATCAAAGTTGTATTAGAAGCTACAACAAGAGCGACAAAAGGAGAATAGGAAGTTCTTGGATCACAAGTAAGCTCCTCTATCTTTCTGTGTGTCTATTTAATCTTACAAAAAGTGTCTGCAAAGTCTTTGATCTATTGTTATAAATGCATAGTACCACATTTAGGGAAAGTGTTTTATCCGTAATTCATAATTCTACATAACAAATTGGTGACTCCAATGGGGATTATCTCTTCATTCCTATCATTTTTTCCTCTGCTTATCCACCCGGTAGCTTGAATTTTGAATCTCTGTTGCACCCAATTCACTGTTGGTTAGGACACAGTGCCTTTCATAGCACTCTCTCCCACTCAGGGGTGCTTTGCAATGCACTCTCTCCCCTTAGAGATTGTGTTTCCCCCTAAGCCAAAAAAATTCCCTCTGAATTTTTCATTGCCATCACACTCATCCTTTTGTTTGCTGTGTTTTCAATTGTCTAACACCTCATAAATACTAGTGAATTTTCCTAATTCTTCCTCCTTTGAAAATTAAGTTTGTTCAATGTCTCTTTAAGTGTTTTTCTTTATCATTTACAAATAAAATTCAAAGTATTTTATTTCTACGTTAGATCCATTTATTTTTGTAAGGGGAAATTGTCATTAAATTCTTCATTTCCTATAGGAAAAATTGTAGTTACATTCTTCATTTTTCCTAAAAGAGAAATTGTTGTTAGATTCATCATTTCTCAAAGAAGAAATCATTTGTTTTTTTGTGATTTGATGCATATAGTTTCCTTTTTGCATTCACATTAAGGGGAATGAAAAGAAAAACCTGCATTTGTATGTAGTGAATTGTGTGTTTTGCATAGGAACAAATTAGGAAAGCTGCATATTAGTTTGTGCTCATTGTTGTTTGCTCTCAAAACTGATCGCTCTTTCCCTTTAGTAGGTAGGATTTTCATTGAAAAAGCTAAAATTGAAAAGTTTTCTTATCATTTTAGTTTTCATTTTAGGAATTTCCATCACATCATCGCGGTGAACCTTGAAAGGAAAATTTATATGCAAGATCAACTTAAAATTTACATCAATTTACCTAAATAATCATTGGAACCATAACGATAACATTTATAAGGTCTAGGCCAGAGATGTGTTTTGGCGTCGTAAAACATAGCAGTTGTCATTAATTATCTCCGATAAATTCTGAATGTGATACCTCACTCCACGTACGCAAGTATATTGTATCTCTTCCACGTAACTTCGGGTATATCGAGCAGTGTTATGGTACGAAAAGTATAAAGGGGTGCTCTCATTGTACAATTCCGCATTAGAAAACACTAATACGTGTTGGAAATAATGAGAGGGGGGGTGAATCAGTATTCCTTTCAATTATAGCATTAGTTAATATTCAGTTATTATCAGTGTTTGTACAATGATAGCAATAAACAAAAGGAACACAAATGCACACAGTTTTTAAGGTGCAAACCCACTCTGAGACAAAAACCACCTAATGCTTTTCTAATAATTCTCTAATAAAGCTCCATCTTCCTAGAATCTAGAAAATCATTCTTCTCCTGCTCCCACTAGATGGACACTCCAATGCCCAATATTCTTCAGTAGTCAACTGAATGGATGCCCCAACACCCAATGAGCTACAACTCACCCTAGCACCACCCTAACAACCTATAGAAGAATAAAAAAAGAATGGACTCTCATACCAGGGAAAATGGTCCACTTTATAATGATATAGAATGATGTAGAAGAATAATAAATACTAGACCATAACCCCAACTATGACACAACCACCTAATGATGATCCTAGACCTCCCGACACTGCCTCTTCAACTCTTGGCAGATAGACACTAGTACAATTTTTACAATAATGTATTTACAATGACTCAGTACAATGATACCTTTACAGTGACTGTATGTAGTGCTGCCCACTTGAAGACTTCATGTGCTAAACTTCTTGTTGTTGTTCTACACCTTGGTCGTTGCTCTTGTCATGCTACCCTCTGGTGCACCTTTCTTTCCTTTGCTTCCCTAGAAAGTCTGGTCCTTTGCAGCCCTTGACAACACATGATATAACTTTTTCTTGCCTTCTAGGAGCTCGATATTGAATCTAGTGTATCTCTATTATTTCAGATCCCCAATATGTGATTTTTGGTCTCGTAGTATTCCTCTGAGTTATATTTCCAATGCCATAGGTCTGACCCAATTTAGATTCTTCAAGAGAGAGTTATGCCCAATCTCTCACATGCCTTAGTTATGGACTATTTCAGTAGAGAGAACTGGTACAACGTGCCATGTGTCACTGTTTCTTCATTTGGCTCCAAAAATGATAAAGATAAAACTATAGTCCGTGCACTATCTCCCCCTGACACACAACCATCCTGCGGACCTGTACACACTTCCACTCCCCGTTTTTTTTATTAATAAGAAAAATATAATGAGAAATTGGGAGAATCCCAAGATTCTGGAAAAGATATTCCAATGCTTCATGAGTACTCTCACAATAATCAACGCTTCCTACCCAATCTGCATCTGTAAAGGCACGAATAATGAAATTGTTACCCTTGGGATACCACAAGCCATATTCTGTTGTTCCCTTTAGATATCAAAGAATTATTTTGATGGAAATAATATGTGATTCTTTTGGTGCTACTTGGAAACTTGCTACTTGTCCAACTACTTGCATAACATCTAGATGAGAGGTTGTTACATATAGAAGACTACCAATCATATATTTGTACAACCTTTGATCCACATCCTTAGATGAGTCGTCTATGCTCAATTTTCAACCTGTTACCATCGGAGTAAGCATGGTTTTTTAATCTTCCATTTTGAATTTCTTGAGAATTTCCTTGATGTACTTAGCTTGACATATAAATATTCCTTTCTCTTGCTGAGATATTTGAAGCCCTAAGAAGTATTTCAACTCACCAAGTAAAGACATCTCAAAATCACTTTGCATATTTGTAGAAAACTTCTTACTTAGTCGATCATCATTGCTACCAAATATTATATCCTCCTCTTTATCTGTTAGACGTGCTTTAGTTTCTTCATCCAGAACATATATGTCATTTGGAGCTCAACCTGCTGTAGCCACAATTTCACCATACCTGCCTTTCCTGATTTCACATTTTGTGGAGTTGAATAGTATTGTGTGTCCTTGATCACACATTTTTCCAACACTGAGAAAATTGTGATTCATGTTTTCAACCAATAGAACATTCTTGGCTAGAGCATCTTTGCTTCCGAGAGTGATGACACCTGATCCTATAACATTTTAAGATCCATCATTTCCAAAGGACACGATTCCATCCTTCTTCTCTTTCAGAGATACAAATTTCTTTCTATCTCTAGTCATATGCGTTGAGAAACCGCTATCAACATACCACACATCTTTGTTGTTTTGAGACTTGAGAGCGAGAGCACAATTATTAGTCTTCTTCTTCTTCCATGTTTGTTCATTCTGTGGCTTCGAAGATTCTTCTGGAGGATTTTCAAGTCTGCAGTCTCTGGCTATGTGTCCAAAGTTTCGAAATTTGTAACATTCAATATTATTTCTTAAATGTTCAAATCTATTGATGTTTCACTCAGCACTAGGAGGTTCATATTTGACAGATCTGCTGGAATTGTATTCATTCCGTGTGACATTCTACAAATTTATGACCAAATTTTCCACATGAATAATAGTAGCCATAAAAAATATGTTGGTACCTGGATGAAAATCTTCATCGAGGAATTGTCTTCCAAGGCTATTCTTGCGAATCTTGTCCAATGAAGTCTGCATGCATGTCAGATCTCATAGGTGCATTGTATTTTGTTGTAGAAGGTCTTGCTTCTTCTTCCTTGTAACCGATGCCAGTTCTGTCGTTGTAAGATCATTGATTGTTGATGAGTTCTTCTAATGCCCTTGAGATGTTGGCATATTGGATAGTTTTTCCTTTCTTCACTTCCTTACGCAACGAGACTACTTCAGCTTCTAATTCTTCCCTTTCTTGGTTGCTTTCTTCCAACTTCTTTTTAAGTGAATCTTCAATGCATTTTTGTTCTTCAACTTCAATTTTGAGACCTTGAACTTTTTCTTCAAGAGTATTGGAATGGATATTCTCTGCCTTGAGCTCTTTTATAAGCTTGATTTCTTCCTTAGACAATTCTTCGATGGTCAATCCATTTTCTTTGTTGTTTGATACCTCTTGTTTATTGTGCTTGGCCATAAACAATACTCTCTCATTGGCTTCTTCTTCGCTGGCATTGTCTTCATCGGATGATGAGCTATCATCTTTAGAGAGAAAGTTTCTTTTGGATCCTTGCTTATTGAATTTATTAAAGCCTTTCTTTCCTTTTGAGTTGCCATCACTTCTGTTCGGACATTTTGCTGCAAAATGCCCAACCTCACCATAGCCGAAACATATCAATGGAAGATTACCTTTGAATTTTCTCTTACCAATTTTTATTCACCATCATCTCCCTTTTCTTCACACTTGCAGGTGCATGTCTTTTCAATTGAAGGTTGTTTGTCCTTATTGGTTTTATTAGATGCAACAAACACAGTTTCTAGATGCGAAGTACCCTCTTCTTCATCAAGTCTCATTTCATATGCTATGAGAACTCCATGTAATTCCTCTTTGCTGAGTTTTTCCATATCTGCACTGTATTCTAGGACCAATACCTTTGGGTTGAATCTCCCTGGTAACGTTCTAATAATATTTTTTATAATAGTCTTCTCGTCAAATGGCTCTCCCAATCCTTCCGGTGTATTGGTTATTTATCAACATATTGGAAGTATGCGGCAATGTTGCAATCTTCTTTCATTTTTAGTTGCTCAAATTTTGCTCTATATATTTGAAGCTTTTCTTCTTTGACATTTGAGTCACCTGCATATATATTCTCAAGCTTTTACCATACATTTTTGGCAGTTTTACAACCCAACACCTTATGATAAGCAGATTCAATAAGTCCACTGATAATAATATTCTTTGCTTTTGCATCATTTACCAAATTCTTCTTACCTGGTTCATCCGCAGTTGATTTAAATCCATTTTGAAAAGTGTCCCATACTTCGTAACCTTGCGCCAATAGATATACCTCCATTCTTCCTTTCCAGAGTGCATAATTATTTTCATTCAACAGAGGTACACCATTCTTGGTATGCTCCATGACCTCCTTCCAGCTGTTAAACTACTATTGAAGGAACCAAGCTCTGATACCAATTGTTGGAAATACTGAGAGGGGGGGGGGGGGAGAGCATTAGTTAATCTTTAATTATTATCAGTGTTTGTAAAATGATAGCAGTAAACAAAAGGAACACAAATGAACACAATTTTTAAGGTGGAAACCCACTCCGGGACAAAAACCACCTAATTCTTTTCTAATAATTCTTTAATAAAGCTCCAACCTCCTAGAATATAGAAAAGAATTCTTCTCCAGCTCCCAATGGATGGACACTCCAACGCTCGATATTCTTCAGCAGTCAACTAAACAGATGCCCCAACACCCAATGAGCTACAACTCACCCTAGCACCACCCTACCACCCTATAGAAGAATAAAATAAGAATGGACTCTTGTACCAGGGAAAATGGTCCACTTTACAATGATATAGAATGATGTAGAATAATAATACACACTAGACCATAACCCCAACTATGATACAACCACCTAACGATGATCCTAGACCTCCCGACACTGCCTCTTCAACTCTTGGCAGATAGACACTAGTACAATTTTTACAATAATGTATTTACAATGACTTAGTACAATGATACCTTTACAGTGACTGTATGTAGTGCTGCCCACTTGAAGAATTCATGCGATGAACTTATTACTATTGTTCTGCACCTTGGTTTCTGCTCTTCTCATGCTACCCTTTGTTGCACCTTGCTTTTCTTTTCTGCCCTAGAAATTCTGGTCCTTTGCAGCCCTTGACAACACATGATCTAGCTTTTTCTTGCCTTCTAGGAGCTCCATATTGAATCTGGTGTATCTCTGTTATTTCAGATCCCCAATATGTGATTTTTAGTCCTTTATTATTCTTTTGAATCATCTTTCCAATGCCATAGGTCTGACCCAATTTGGATTCTTCAAGAGAGAATTATGCCCAATCTCTCACAATGCCCTAATTATGGATTGTTTTAGTAGAGTGAACTTGTACGGCATGCCATGTGTCACTGTTTTTTCATTCGGCCCTAAAATTAAGAGAGAGAATACTATGCTCTGTGCAATATCTGCCACGTTTTATAGAATTCCAATTTGATACTCAGAGAGAGAGTTATGACGATTTTCCCAAGGTCACTTATTTGAGATGAATTTCAAGATCCTACAAAAACACTGACTTCCACAGATCATATCTCTGAAAATATTGTGCACCTTGATCTGAAATTTTAAAAAAATATTTCTCAGGATTTTGGATTCACCTCATAAAAATTTCATCCTCTAAACCTTCGTAGAAAACAAGTTAGAGCGAAAATTCCACGATGACCTATTTCAGATGGCGAAATCCCTTGCATAAGGATGATATGAGGGTCACAATTTATATAAATCCTTAGGTTGAGAGGGCCTTCAACAAGTGAACATGGGAGGGATTTTAGGAGCTTAAAAAATATTAATTATGAATTTTCAATGACCCATGCCACAACCCCATCGGGTTTTAGCCCACTAACTGGGGGTACAAACTTCAATCATGAATATCTCTCAAACCGTGAAGAATTAAGTGGCGTGCCATATATCAATGGAAACATATCAATAAGTAGAAACCATGACAATTATTCTTGATCTAGAATATATTAAATTGGTAGGTAAAAATTTCCATGCAATATTGGGGTAGCCCTGGGTGCTGCTTGGGTTGACATCAATGGCAACCGTTGATCAACAATACAGACTTGGGCCTCCACGTACCTTCGGGTATATTTGGGAGGACAAATTTAGGTTTCTATCCATCCATAGTGAACCAAGTCGGCTGCCTTGTAAATTGTGATACACCAAACACAACATTTAGGGAGATTGCCTACCCTTACTTCTTGGTTCCCCATGAAGTATTCTACAGTTCAAAGTTTCATGGTAAACCTTTTGCCTAGCATTACCCTTTTATTTTGTTTATATGTTTTTGGTCATAAAATAAATCAGTCATCGTGGAATAATAAAATCCCTTTCCCTGTCGTTCGCATAGACTTGCATTGAAACCACATTTACCACCAGAAGTCACTTCTGGTCGGCAAATATGACATCGCTCTACCGAAACCAGTACCATCAGTACCTATGGTGAAGCATCATCTTCCCATAAACCAGATTCGGCATAAGTTGTTTCTACAAATCCTGGTTCATCTACTATTGTTGAGATGAAGTCCTCACAGCTACCTGTGGTCACAATCCATCTAATCAGTGAGACCATACCTCTCGAACCCGACGTTTTTCAACTAGAAATTGATCCAGATCTTGCCTCTTTTTTGCTAGAACATCTGAATCCCGAAGTCAAATGACCAGTTCCTGTATCGGTCGCCCCACAATATATTGTAGTCATTGAGTCTCCCATATCGTGCAGTCAACCTCCTGAAATATACTTTGGGCCTGACGAAGAAATCCTTACACCTAGTTTAATTTTGATTGAATAAATCCCACAAGACGAAACACATTTAACTCCAACTCATTTTGGGGTTGAGATTTACATGTACGATTCTTTTCCTCAATCACCTGCCTCTACTTTTGTTGATCCTGTGCCTATTCAAATTCCCATCGATCCAATAGGGTATACATTTGGTCAAGTAACCATGCCTAAACCAACATCTTCCACTGGACTATCTGTTCCAATTGCGTCAGCACCTGCTCTTGCTACCCCATCGATGTTCACAACTTCACCAGTGTCATATTTACATGGTGGCCCTATGGTCCCATTAGGTTATAAATATTTACCTAGAATTTTCTCTGGTGCATCTTCAAACCCATGGACTTCACCAATGTCATCATCTGGTATTCTTACTGGTAAACCTATAGTGAGTACTGAATGAGTTGATTCTTTATATCCATCATCAAGGAAATATCAAGCTAGTCCATCCAGTACCATCTCCACTAGACTCCTTGCATTTGGAGAAAAATATTTTATGTCTTATTATACTCCTCATGCTAGGGGGAAACCTATGGTCACCCACTTTGACAGTACTCCATCATTTTTTGTTCAACCTAATGTCGAAATGAATGTTTGTCAATGGCAACCCACTCCGCCTATCCAACCACAAACAGTTGTACACTCGTATCAACTAGTTCAACCTGTTGCACCCACATCAATTCCACTTGTTAATACATCTTTACCCTTTTTATAGACACAAAATGTTGTACAAAAACTGTTTCAGGTAGGTCCTTCAACTCAATACCTGTTATAGCATCATTTTTCACCCTCATGTGATTCATGATTGTCTCTTTGGCCTTGGGCACCCATTCCCACAGACTTGAACAAAATTCATAAAAAACAGTGTTAAAAATCCCATACACGGGTATGCCCAGACTTTTCCACGTGTATACGCTAGTCCATACACACTTTTCTGTGTATGCCATTAAAATCATTAAAATATATATAAAAATTCCCTATTTTCGGGCTGGGTTGATGGTTACTCCAGTAGTTCAACCACCCGAGCACGTGGCCAACTGTTTCCAACTGATTGAAACTACTTTGAGGGAGTATAAAAGCCCCTCACATGCATGGCCTAAGGGAGAGAGAAATTATAGATATTATACTTTGTTGGAATCCCAATTCAAGTCTGATTTCCCATGCCTCCTGCACTTTCCTAGATTTTTACAGGAAACCCTTGTTTCCTGGAGATGTTCATCAGTTTATATGTCATCTTGTGTGTACAAGTCTTGAAAGTATCTTAGCGAGGCAAGGGCAGGACGGATCCGGACGACGGTTTGTTCAAAGATCGTGGAAGGATTCAGGTGATCTCTCCACTTTTTATTACTGTACATGATGTTCTTAATGAAGAAGAACCATCTTGTTCCCGAATTCACGTGTTAATATCTACTTGCATATGTGAAAAGATCGTTATTTGAGCATTTATTATTGTTTGTATGATGTTTCACATGGATTACACTGACATTTAGGAGAAGTATATGCTGTACAACTAGATTTCCGTGCATGTTCTTTCTTGATTTCCATGTTGAAGAGGAAGAAGGGTTGCTGGGGGTTTGGACCCCGCGGAATCTACAGAGTTCTACTATCGATGTTATCTAGTTTTTAGCATACAAGTGTGGTTGTGTGAGTCCTTCTTGAATAGCATGCTCTGATCTGTGGAGGTTTTGACCCAACAAACCTCTAGGGAGTTATTTCCCGAAACAGAACTGGCGACTCCGCTAGGGATCACATTCTTGTGATTCCTCTGTTGGGTGGTTTCAGCTATTTGAAATGTTTCCAACAATTTTAATCATTATTTCCAGTCCATTTAACTTTTTCTCAGTCAGACTGAAGACCTGGTTCTTTATCCAGGCTGGATCTTTTTTATTTTTCATTATTTGCTTTCTCATACGCGAGTTTTGCTTCACACAGTCGCGTATACACGCAGTTTTTGTTAAAGGAAGTCGCATATACGCGGGTTTCCTTTGACACAGGCACATATGCATGCTTGTTGAAAAGCTAATAAGTAGCGTATGCCTGGGAAAATTTTGAAATTTTTTATTTCTTGACTTTTTAGTCTTGTCTGCCTGTGGAGACCTGTTCCTAGAGTGTCTTTATAGTCTCTAGATTGTGTTGATAGTGGTTATCGGTATTTTTCTCTCTTTTTTGGTTGAAGACTGGCTTATTAGGCAAATCTTGTTTTTTAGTGCTTGCATTTCTGGTTCAAGTACCAAGATCTCTTTCTGGAGATTCTTGGCTATTCTACTTTATCAGGACAGAGAGCTTCTGCTCGGATACTCTTTCCTTACTTTATGTTTTGCTTTGCACTTGGATTTTTTCCTGCTTTTGGTTGGTTTTCTTGATTTCATGTGACTAGGTCTTGTTGCAATTTTTTGAAGAGTCATTCCTGGTTCTTTGAAGTTGTGTTTGCTGCAAGATTGTGCTATTGTTCTGGGCTGAGTTCCTGAGTTTCTTGTCTTCCTTTTGCTCGTATAAATCTTGCCACTAGGGGGCACTATAAGATTTAGAGCATTTTTGCTGAAGCTTAGTTTGAAATTCAGAGATTGTTGGGCTTGAGAATTGGATAGTTTTTCTTGGTCTCTTTGAAATCTTCTTTTATAAAATTCAAAAAGCTCAAAAACATTTTTGTTTTTCCATTGCTTTTGTTTTGCATTTTTTTTTTGGTTTCATTCCATCTTTTGAAGCTTTGTTGAGATTTCTTGCCTTCGGTTTCCAACTTGATTCGGGAAGGGAATTTTTATTGGTTTCTTTCTCTCGTTTCGAGCATATTTTGGTGTCTTTATACTGAGAGTTTCTGATTTTGGGAACTAGCTTTGTGGACTACCAAAAAGAGATAGAACTAGAGGATTCTTGGAAATTTCTCTTTGCTTTGTTAGATTTTGCATCTTAAAATTGGCATTATCTTAGTAATTTGCATTAGGTGCACTTAAGCATTTAGTATTTTTCATAATTTTTGCGAGTGTGAAGTTTGTTATCTGAAAAGAAAAAAAACTTAATCTCGTAGAACCCGTGTAGAAATTTCTTTTCATCAAAAGGAAATTACTACATTTGCATGTAGTTTGGTTTTCATTAATTTCTTTTCTGCGTCACAAAACACCACGAGTTTCATTTCCATATCCCCTTGACTTAATATAACAGCTAATTAAAATAAGCGCATTAATTTAAAAACAACTAGCAAGTTTTTTATTAAGTGTCATACACCAACTAGCTAGGTTGTAGGGCCTTGGATTAGGTGAGTGGAGAGTTAACTCTCCAAGGCCGCTCAAACTAAAACATAGAAGTTTATTAATTGAGCGAAATCCAACTCCGTTAGGTGGACTGGGAAAACTCTCCTCCATAGAGTCAAGCGCGAGGGGAAGTGAAGGCCGAGAAGAGAGATACCCCCTCTCTGATTTGCTAGATCTTGCCTCAAGACCTTTCCGCCCGGCTTCTGACATGGATTAGTGCCCATAGTTGCCATTCCTAGGTTCCACACAGGTGACTGTGAGGGGGAATACCCGTGGTACCTGGGGGGTGCCCTTGCGGAGCTTGGTACTTGTGCTGGAAAAGGCTGTTGTTAGGAGGTCGGCGTAACTGTTTCTGTTACCTTTTGCTAGTAGGCCCGGGCCGTAATTATCCCAGACTAATTTCGGGAGGTCCTATTTTTCACTTTCTCGTATTTTGGTGTCCGGTCCTAATCACCCGGAGCAGAAATATCTGAAGGCTGCTTGCTTGGTTGTATCTTAGGGATTTTTGTAGTGAGTGCTCTTTGCTCCTAGCTTGCTTAGCTTTATACTTTTTTGAGTCTAATTAAAATTTGTTAAAGTGGCTGATCAAGCGCCTTGTCGATTGAGGAGGATCCGGGGGTTATCTCCTGAGAGTGCAGAGCCTTCTTCAAGAAGGCATAGGAGTAACATAGCAGGTGAATATCATCCTGTGGTGTCTGACGCAGTGGAGAGAGATCCTCCACAAGGGCTTTAAGGTTTCGTAGTTGGTTCTAGTGTTGGTTCCGAGAGGAGCGTTCCGCTCACCTCGAAAGTCTTATTTCCGGGACAGTTAGGAATAGAAGTAGAGGAAGTACCTGAGTCTCCTCAGTCACTTACATCTCCTCTTCCTCCTGATTATCCTTTTTTTTTTAGTACATCGGACCTGAGTTAGAGAGACCAGAAATTCCTCCTTTTTATTCATACCTTTCGATGGCCACGACTGGGAACGCGGCTTCTACTGTGAGTGTTGTAGGCATTCAGACTCCTGCTTCAGTTGAAGGAGGAGGCACTATTGCTATATCTACGATTGCTTCTAGTATTGCTGTGTTTGGCTCTGGTTTCACCCAAGCACATGCTTCTCAATCTGGTCCCTTTTGTTTTGGAATGCCCACTAGTGGGATTCCTTCTTTTTCTTTTTTCGCTGCTGCAACTGTGTCTGCACCCATGTCTTCCATGGCTAGTGGGTCAGCTTCTTTTCAAGGGTTCCCCTTCGGAACTGGGCATATTCCTAGTTCGAATCCTTCTTTAGGGTCTTTTCCTTTTACTTCTCAGACTCAGAGTTTTAACCCTTGGTCTGGAGGTCAGAGTTCGACTACCTTTACAGGTTGGAACCCTGTATTCACAACAGTTGGCGCAGGGAATCAGTTTTACATTGGTCAACAAGGGAATGTTTCTTTCCCTTCCTCGAGTGCTTATCAAAAAATTTCCCCTCTTTCCAACACTTGGAACCTCTATCAGGGGCTTTCCTCTTCATTCATTACTTCGGGGGGGGGAACTGGTCTGGTATTTGGTAACTCTACATTGGGAGGGGGTCCTTCTCCAAATGTTGGGTCCTTTGGCCCAACATTTTCTACGAGTTCTTTTTGGCAACCTGGTGCCTCATCAAATCCAGGGTACTCTTTTCAGAATGTAGGGAATTCATCCCATCAAGGATGGAATCCTCAGGCTTCGCCTCGTTTACCTTTTCTGGCAACGTTAAACTTGCCAGATCTGTCGAAATTGACGAATGATCCGATCCGATATAGTCCGAGGTGGCCTCCAGTTCCCACCAAACTACCTTCAGACATTCCAAAGTTTGAAGGCAAGAATGGAGAGGACCCGACTGACCATATCACCACCTTCCATTTATGGTGTTCTTCTAACTCCCTGATCGATGATTCGATTAGGTTGAGATTGTTTCAACGCACCTTAACTAGAAATGTTGCCAAGTGGTATATTGAGTTAACTGGGGGCAGTTTTGCTACATTTGGATATTTGGCTATGCCATTTCTAAATCATTTCTAGTTGCCTGTCCGTTATGATGCCGGGACCGAACTCCTAGCTAATTTTAAACAGGACGATGCAACCCACATTTCTGATCATATTCAGGAATGGCGGAGAAAGAAGAAGCTTATTAAAGCTCATATTCCAGGAGAATTCCTTTTGGAATGGTTTTTGAAATCTCTACAGTCAGATATTTCTAAGGATGTATCCCTGTCTGGGGTATTTTTCGAGGAGCAGGCCATTTTTAGGGCCCAGCAGCTTGAATTGATATATTCTCAGTCTGGAGTCCTTCATAAATATTTTCCTAATGCTCCTCACTCCAAATTAGATTTTTCCAAGACTAAACCCGGTCCTCATGGTGATGGACTTATTGGGTCGATCAATAGTGGTGCAGCTAACCTGCTTAGTCAATTGCAGCAGTTGTCTATACAATCTGCTTCTTCTGGTCAGGCTGTGCCTGCTGAGTCATTGCCTTCTCTATCTTTGTCAGTAAATGCCATTCAAACTTCTAACCCTAAAGAAAATCAACAATCCGAAGGGAAAAAGAAGGGACGTAATAAGAAAAAGGGAAAGAATGGGAAGGGTAATGCAAATAAATCCAATGATCATGTTGGTGAGGGTCCAAAGGATAAAAATAAAGTGAAGTTTCCATGCAAGTTATGTGCTGGAGACCATCTTACTCACCTTTGCCCTAAAATTTAGGATGTGCAGCACTTGTTAGCTCAGTAGGGTTCTTCCAGTTCCCAAGCTGTGTTGACAAACCCTTTTCCCCAAGGGCAACAGCTAGTTGTTGGCGCGAATCAAAATACTAGGGCTTCCTCTGGGGGCACCCAGGAAGGGGAAACTCCATCAAACATATACATGATGAGTGCTCACGTGGATATCGCCACGAGATCCCGTGATTATGGCGAAGATGAGTCTTCGAAAGCCAAGGGTGCTCCTGATGTTACTGAGCCGCTTCACATCACGAAGCCTACTGTTGAGCCTATACCTCGAATGCCCAAAGCATCTACTAAGCGTACGACGATTAATCCAAATGCCAAGGCTGCCCAAAACTACTCTATTGTGGAAGATCTGGTGCAGATTCCTTGTGCCATGTCGACTCTTGAGGTGCTCCAGTCTTGTCTAGCTCAGCGCAGTGCTCTGCTCATTGCTATTGGGGCTGTCGATCCAAAGAACTCTCTTATGATTACATTCGATATGACTAATTTTAAAAAGAGACTCTCCCATCATATGAATTTTTATATTAAATCATCGTACCGGAAATTCAATATTTTCCAGACGGTCGTTGATGAGGGTGCTTCCACATGTGTGATGTCTCTCACATGTTGGAAGGGAATTGGATCTCCCACAGCTGTTCCATCTGCTACTCTTCTGACTGTGTTTGATGGTCACTCTCACAGACCGCATGGTATTGTCCCAGCTTTGCCCATCTGTGTTGGGGGAAAACCTGTAAATATAGAGGTTGAGATAGTTGATGCAAGCTTGGACTACAACCTTCTGTTGGGGAGAAACTGGATTTATGAGATGGATGCCATTTCATCTTCATTATTTCGAATTATTTGTTTCCCTCACAAAGGGAGGATTGTTACGGTGGATCAACTGGACTGTTCTCCTGTAGACCCGAATGCATCTACTTACTCAACTATTCCAAAGTTGGATAAGGCCAAGTCGCCTGTTGAGAATTTAGGGGTTGGAATGTATTCTTCTTTGATGGGTACTTTTGATATTCCACCTCCTACTATTTATATAAATGCAATTTCATCCTCCAGGGCTCCTCTTTGAAGAGAGTTCTTCAGAACTCATTATTTTTCGGACCCTTGGACCTTACCTTCCCCTACCTCCACATTAGTGGAAGGTCAAGTGGGTGGAATGGCATTTCCAATGTCTGCAGCTGAGATTGCTTATCAATCTATTGTTGACACTGTAGAGTCCATTCCAGCTTCTCTTTCACCAGAAGAATTGGATGGAGATGTGGCTCCGACTTGGACACTTAGTTCTTCTTCCGCCCAGGATTGCCTTGATACCACTCTTCCATCTAAAGAGGCCATCTTGGAAGCTATGACTGGTATAGATAGACCGTGGGATGATTTGCATCATCGGTCCTACTTTTTACCTAATTTGAGCGAAGTTGAGTCAAGTTTTCCAAGTCCTTTGTCTACTGGTCCTGTTCACCCAGTCCTGAACCCTTTAGCACCAACACAGGTATATGCTAAAGGGAACATGGCTGTGATTTCTCCCACTATCCCGGTGAACATTTCTGGGGAACCCAATGTTATAGAGAATGTCTTCATTGGAGCTGAATGTTCCCCTGAAGAGATTCAGATTTACACCGATCTCTTTAAAGAGTATAGGGATGTGTTCACTTGGTCTTATGAGGAAATGCCTGGTATAGATCCATCTATTGTCCAGCATGAGATCAAGACTTACGAAAATGCTAAGCCTGTGAGGCAAAAAATTTGTCTGGTCAATCCTAGGAAGGCTGCAGCTATCAAAGCCAAGGTGGAGAAGCTGCTTAAGGCGGGATTTATTTTCCCTGTTCCTTTGATAGAGTGGGTTTCAAACCCTGTTCCTGTAGATAAGAAACAAGGAACAATTCGAGTTTGCATTGATTTCAGAGACCTTAATAAAGCATGTCCGAAATATAATTACCCCACACCATTTATAGATCAGATTATTGATGAGTGTGTCGGTAATGAGATTTTCTCCTTCATGGACGGTTTCTCTGGATATAATCATATTACTATCCGTCCTGAAGATCGGCATAAGATTGCCTTTATTTGTCCCTAGGGTATGTTTGCTTACAAGAAGATGCCTTTTGGTCTTAAAAATGCTGGAAATACCTTTCAGCGGGCCATGTCATATGCCTTCCATAACATCAAACATATTATCGAGGCATATTTGGATGATTTAGCTGCTCATTCTCAAAAGAGAATGGATCATCCTGCTCACCTCCGTCAAGTATTTGAACGATGTCGTTTCTACAAGATTAGGTTGAATCCGAACAAGTGTGTTTTCGTGGTTACATCCGGTCGGTTATTGGGATTCATTGTGTCTATGGAAGGGATTAGGGTAGATCCCTTCAAGGTTGAGGCAATACTTCGGTTTCCTCCCCCGTCGTCTATTCGTCAACTTCAAAGTCTACAAGGAAAAGCTAATTTTCTTCGGAGATTTATCGTAAATTATGTTGAAGTTACCAAAGGTTTTATGAGATTGTTGAAGAAGGGAGTTCCAGTTTTTTGGGATGACTTCGCTCAGCGCTCATTCGATGCTTTGAAAAAAGCATTGACCTCTGCTCCTTTATTGAGTCCACCTTATTCTAGTAGGGATTTCCTTTTGTATCTTGCAGCATCAGAATCTACCATTGGTATGGTTCTGGTTCAGGAAGATGATGCTCTTGTAGAGCATGTTATATACTATCTTAGTCGAGGCTTGGTAGGACCTGAACTCCGGTATACTCTGATAGAAAAACTGGCTTTAGCAGCTGTTCATGCTGTGCAGCGACTCAGACATTACATTCTTCTACGAAAAACTTATGTTTTGGCAACAGCCAATCCATTTCAATTTGTTCTCAGTAGGCGAGTGATTGGGGGCAAATACAATAGATGGATTGTGATTTTTCAGGAATTTGACCTTGATTTTATGTCTGCCAAGTCCAAGAAATCATTAGTTTTCACGAAATTAATCTCCGAGTTGCCTTGTGGAGAAGAGATAGTCTATGATGAATCCTTCTCGGATGAACATTTGTTTCTCATTTCTCCACAGGATCCTTGGTATGGAGATATCATTGTGTATCTTCAGACTGCGAAGTTTCCCTCTACTTTTTCGAAAGATGAGCGTCGTAAGTTGCGTCACTTGGATAAAAATTACTTGATTATTGGTGATGCTTTATACCATCGAGGGGTTGATTCAATCCTGAGACGTTGCTTAACTCTCGAAGAAGCTGAGGCTGTCCTGAATGATTGCCACAGTGGAGCTTGTGGTGGTCATTTATCTGGGCTTGCTACAGCCCAAAAAATCTTGCGTGCTGGGTACTTTTGGCCTTCGATTTTCAAATATTGTGTGGAGTCGGTCAAAAAGTGTCATCCGTGTCAAGTCTATACTTGAAAAATGCAGGCTCATCCAGCTCCTCTTTTTCCAGTCATTACTGTCGGTCCCTTTACAAAGTGGGGTATTGATTATATTACTTGTAACCCGCCTTCGGCTAAAGGTCACAAGTACATTATTGTAGCAGTAGACTACTTTACGAAGTCGGTCGAAGCTATGCCTACTTTTGGGAATGATGGTGAGACAACAGCTCTTTTTCTGTTCAACCAGGTTATTGCTCATTTTGGTATTCCTAGATAGATTGTCACTGATCATGGAAGTCATTTTCAGAATAGCATGATGGATGAGTTGGCTCTAAAATTAGGTTTTCGGCAGGAGCATTCATCTCTGTACTATCCGCAGGCCAATGGGCAAGTGGAAGCCGTGAATAAATCCTTGAAGACAATTCTTCAAAGGAAAATCAATAAAGCTCGATCCAATTGGAATATCATGCTATATCCTGCACTTTGGGCATACAGGATGTCAGTGAAAACTGTAACTGGCTTTACTCTGTTTCAGCTAGTTTACGGGTTGGAATCCGTATTTCCCATGGAATGTGAGATTCCTTCTCTTAAGTTAGCTGTTGAAATTCTTCCTGACACTTCTAATCTTGAATAACGTCTCCTTCATCTGGAACATCTCGATGAGCAGTGTCGGGATTCCACCACGATGAATGAAGCGCATAAAAACCGAGTTAAAGTTCAGTACGATACGGCAGTCAAACCCAGGGTTTTCTCGGAAGGCGACCTTGTTTTGGTCTATGCCCTAGAGAAAGATGCCCTGGGGGCAGGAAAGTTTAAATCTATGTGGTATGGCCCCTTTATCGTTAAAAAATTTCTTAAAAAAGGAGCATATACCTTGGTTGATTTTGAAGGGAATGAGTTGCCGGAGCCCAGAAATGGGCTCCATTTGAAAAAGTATTTTGCCTAGGCTTCGGCCTGGCATTTTGCTTTTTTTATATAGTATTTTTTCTTTGTACATATCTGTTTTTTTGATATTTTATGGGATGGTGATGTTTTTTGATCTGCTTTGGTAGGTTGTGTCGAATATCATGAGTCATTTTGGTTTCACTGATGGTGCTAGTAGACACACCCGAAACTTGGCTTCCGCGGCTTGGGTGCTTCATCATCCATCCGGTCAGCTGTTAGTATCAAGAGGAGTCTGCATTGGTCCTGCTTCCAATAATATAGCAGAATACACTACAGTTATTTATCTACTCTCGGAGGCAATATCTTTGGGTGTTGATTCGTTGGTAGTTTTCTTGGACTCCCAGCTGGTGGTGTCGCAGTTGAACAATAATTATCGAGTTCGAGATCCATTTTTACTCCGGTTGTTCTTGAGGGTACGTTTGTTACAAAGATCATTTCAATTTTTAACTTTCATTCATATTCCTTGAGCTGAAAATTGGATGGCAGACTCATTAGCTAATCAAGCAATTGATTGGCATATTAATCATTCAATACATTAAAATTTAATCTTAAAAAAACATCATACATCGGTCACATCACATCATAAATCGCTGTATATATCATCAGAGTGTTCAAAAAATTATACAAAAATTTGGATCCATAAGTCGTACAAAATTAGGGCTTATGCCCGATCATGTTCAAAACTCAACAATATACAGTCATCTGGTAAATCATATTTATGTACTCCTGTGATCCCTACCCAAGAGTTGTGTTCCTATAGAACACGATCGCAGTCGCAACTCGGCGGAATAACTGCATCCAGTCACGCGGTACTCCTACTACCCATCTCTGGATGGCCTTGGGTAGATCTTCCACTGCAACCATAGGCACTTGGCAGGTTAAACCCTCCAAGTTCCTTTGTACAGCATGGAGGGTTCTGTCTGAGTCTATTGTATCTGCCTCGCCTTTGCGCGGCTTATGTCGTGGGTAGCTATCAGGATGGACTGGTCCAATATCTGTATCATGATCATTATGATATTGTAAGTCACTTTGAATCCAATCAAAAACATGTTTCATTTTTTCATACATATTGAAAAAATCCAAAAAATCATATAATTAAAAAATTTCAATCTTACCGACTATACCCCATGCCGCGCCAGGTGGAAGGACGAGGTCTGGATCGCCACAGAAATCCATCTCGGCATAGGGATAGTCTTCCACATCGATGATTTGTTCTCCCCACCATTGGAAGAACTCGTCATCCCAGGTGGTTCAGGGAACTTCACTTCCCCCCAGTCTCTTCATCAAGTCAGCCCATCGGGCAATTCTTAGCTCTCTTGGGTTGCTGATAGAAGAGATCACTTTGGGTCTCAGCCCAGGAATCTTCTCAAAGAAGAATGTCATCAAGATTGTACCATAACTGAAATGTTTTGTCTTTGTTTTTCGGATGGAAGTCAATTGTTGCTTCATGTTCATTAGTAGAATTGTGCACCAATCATATATATGAGTTAAGCATTCCACAGCTATACTCATTTGAGTCCTAGATGCCTGGTGTAAGGAAGCAGATCCTGCTACCCTGCCAATGGTAAATAGGAGAATTTTCATGTGCAAGTCTCTTAAATATTTTATAGCAATTTGAGTCCCAACTTTCTTGGAACCCTCTATGCAGTAGACGTGGACATAATCTTCCACGGTGAGCCCTCCCAAAGGTTTTCCATGTAAATCTACTGGCTCCCCCCTCCGGGAGAGTCTAGTAATAAAATAGATATCTTCCACCTCGATACGTATGGGCATTTGATCTATTATGAAACAATCTTCTTCCAGTTCCCAATAATTCACGAGCATTTCGAGCAACCGGACATTACTCTTCATATTTGGCATTTTGAAAAATTTGAGCAATCCACAATTTCGGAGAATATTGAGCGATAATTGATCCTGCATTACTTCATTGTCAATGGCACTATGCTCACGTTCTCTCCATGATATATTCATCCTACAAAAATTCAATAATTTGTCCATTAGAATCACATTTTTTCATTTCAGGTTGCGCATACGCGACTCTCTCTATACACAGTCGCGTATATACGCGGCTTGGTCAATATAAACCCACGTATGCGCAGAACCGTAATTTTAAACAAATAATTCTATGGTGAAATTTTTGAATTTTAAACTTATGAACAGACAAAATTGATACCAAGGATGGATTAAGAGCTTACCTAACAAATTCGGCGAAGTTTTACGGTCGATTGCTCCTGTTTTGACGAAAGAGGCTTTCTCTCCAGAGCTCTTTTTCCCAATTCAGCAAGTAACAATGAACCAAATGTGAGGTAAC
Source organism: Pinus albicaulis (assembly GCA_034641835.2). NCBI lineage: Eukaryota > Viridiplantae > Streptophyta > Pinopsida > Pinales > Pinaceae > Pinus > Pinus albicaulis. Next base: position 1,283,478,597 of record CM076572.1, read on the forward strand.
TTGTGTATTTATGCCCAAAAATTGAAAATTTTCGCAAAAATTTGTTATGCTTATTTTTTCAGTCTATCTTAAGTTGCATAACCCGGATGCTTGGAAGTGCCCAGATTGGTATATTTTCAGGTACATTTTGATGAACTCGAGATTTTTTCCGGTTTTTAATCCATGACTACTGACCCGTCATGGCAGGCATATGATCTTCACTGGCATATAGGTTAGGGAATCCACTTTCCGTTGCATTTTGCATACTAGCCTCCATTCTGATCACTTGCCATAGGGTCTATCCCATCAGGTCATGAGTATTTCACCCATTTCACTCATCGATTATTTAATCATGACTTGGTGGTAGAGCCTTCCTTTACATGGGCTTCCTAGTTAGTTCCTCGCTATCACTTGTTGCCCATGCTACGTTTTATGTAGGCTCGGGAGTCCTCTTTAGTCCCACCATGACTTATGTGTTGAAGCTTCATTATTCTTCTTCTTCACTATCATTTTTCTGGCCATTACCCTAGAGGCTCCCTGGTGTTGTTAAGTTGTATTATTGCATTGCATATTGGCTACTTGTTTATCCTGGCCTTTAGCCGGCTTCATTTTGGACTCGATGTTTAAGCCAATTTTTGACCTTGACTATCTGTACAAGTTAACCATTGCATGCACTTAGCTATCGCAACTTGACACCCTTTTACCCATGGATGGAACATTCCTTTGAGTATCGCTTACCAGTTTCCGCCACCTTGCATTGAGCATAGGATCGTTCCTATCCCAGGAACTAGTGCATCTGTTTCTTGATACTCGTTCCATTTATTGTACCATAGCATTATTTTATTCTTTTTCAGGCTTATTATATGAAAAAGACAAAAAAAATTAAATACAACAAAAAGAGCGGGAACGAGATGTAACTTCCTAATTTAATGGCAGTACAGTGTCAGTTTATCGCCCTTGAACAAAGCACATACACTTAGATATTTCCTTCATTTGGGATGGTTTTAGTTTTGACCTAGGTTCAACTTTTTCCTTGTTTCACTGGTCAGTTCTCCCTCGGTTGGTTATCTCTTCCAATCATATGGAGAGTTTGTTTTTGCCTCCTGCATAACAAACTTATACATTGTCACTTTTTACTGCCATGGTCATCACGAGTCATGCTTTTGTTCAAGGGAAGTCTAACCAGAGTCGGCCATTCTGCGGTGTCTCTTGACTCATTATTCAGTCGGCCTACCCGGTCTGGTTAGTATCTTGTTCTATCACATCAGATGTTTTGGTCTTCTACTCATGCTGGTTTGAGAAGGTCTCCATTGAATTCTTGCTGGCGGGTTTGTCTCTCATCGACTACGACACATTGCTCTGAGAGCAAACCTAGAGCCGCACCCTGGCCCTATTTCCATCATTGATAGGTGTCCTTGTGCTCAGCATTTGATCATCATTATGGTTCTTTGACTGAGTGGTTTTCCTTGTGTTCGACGTCAGCATACATTATCACACTTGGGATTCGTGCAGTACCTTGATTTCCATTTGACCCTATCGATGGATATCTCACCTTTGTGTCAGCTTTCATTATTGGTTGGTTCAGAAGGTTTCTTTCGTGCGCTAGCTTCATCTTGTGCATGTTGGAAACGTAATTCGGTTTTGGTTCCGTCACTTTGCTTCATCCGATTCCTTCCAAATTCTGGCCTGCGGGTTACACTCATGCTGGACTGATGTGGGATGCCTTAATGCCTTCCTTCCAGCAGATCTTTTCCCATCGACTACAACTCATTGCTTTGGGAATAAGATCTAAAGTCTTTTTTTCAGTACCTTAGGGTTTGCAGTCATCAGTGGCAGACTCTTCGCTATTGACAGTGGGGATTCATCATTGCCTCCTGATTGGTAGATTCTTCCAATTGTTCGACTTCAACTCATTCATTCGCACTTGTTAGATTGTACTGGGGCACCTTGACACTCATTTTCATTATTGGTGGGTTGTCTCGCGTTGGTTAACAGTTTACATTATTGACCGGTAATCCAACTATTTCTCACATGGTCGACTTCAGCTCATTTATTCCCATTGTGTAGAATTGTGCCGTCGAGATCGGTGAAGACCTCGGGTTGCATCAACATATTTCGGTTCACTTTTGACAGTCCATTCAGTTTCTTCTAGTGATGTCGTCCACCCTTATATGTTGCAGTTCAGTACAGCAACATCTTATATGTTGGCTCCTAAGTTGCGTGATTGTACCACGTGTTCCAACCCTTATGATTTGGTACTTGGAGATTCGGTTACTTTTATGATCAGACATCCAGTTTCAGCATCATTGATCAGCTTTCTATATGTGATACTTGGACATTAATTCCGACTTGTATTTCCGGGCCCTGCTCAGATGATTCATTATGTAATTTCAATTCATCTATACTTTTGTACATTCTGGATTCATCATGTACTTTCTATATGATATATTTTTGACTGAGCATGGGTATGCCTGCCTCAGCATGAGTTGACTCTCTGTTTTATTTCATTGGTTTTTGGCAGGCTGAAATCTACTGAAGTCCTCTCTTGTCCTTATGAAGTTATTTCTATGTGCATAATAAATTTCGGCCATCATGTACCCCTTCTGACCTCGTATATTAGGGGGCATCTATTATAGCATCATTTTTCACCCTCATGTGATTCATGATTGTCTCTTTGGCCTTGGGTACCCATTCCCACAGACTTGAACAAAATTCATAAAAAACATTGATAAAAATCCCATACGCGGGTATGCCCAGACTTTTCCGCGTGTATACGCTAGTCCATACACACTTTTCCACGTATGCCATTAAAATCATTAAAAATATATATAAAAATTCCCTATTTTCGGGCTGGGTTGATGGTTACTCCAGTATTTCAACCACCCCAGCATGTGGCCAACTGTTTCCAACTGATTGAAACTGCTTTGAGGGAGTATAAAAGCCCCTCACATGCATGGCCTAAGGGAGAGAGAAATTATAGATATTATACTCTGTTGGAATCCCAATTCAAGTCTAATTTCCCGTGCCTCCTGCACTTTCCCAGATTTTTACAGGAAACCCTTGTTTCCTGGAGATGTTCATCAGTTTATATGTCATCTCATGTGCACAAGTCTTGAAAGTATCTTAGTGAGGCAAGGGCGGCACGGATCCGGACGACGGTCTGTTCAAAGATCGTGGAATGATTCAGGTGATCTCTCCACTTTTTATTACTGTACATGCTATTCGTAATGAAGAAGAACCATCTTGTTCCCGAATTCACGTGTTAATATATGCTTGCATATGTGAAAAGATCGTTATTTAAGCATTTATTATTGTTTATATGATGTTTCACATGGATTACACTGACATTTAGGAGAAGTATATGTTGTACAACTAGATTTCCGTGCATGTTCTTTCTTGATTTCCAGGTTGAAGAGGAAGAAGGGTTGCTGGGGGTTTGGACCCCGCAGGATCTGTATCAAGCGTAAGATTACGGGTGAGTTCTACTATCGATGTTATCTAGTTTTTAGCATACAAGTGTGGTTGTGTGAGTCCTTCTTGAATAGCATGCCCTGATCTGTGGAGGTTTTGACCCAACAAACCTTTAGGGAGTTATTTCCCGAAACAATACCCTCAATTATTGGGCCCTCAGACTCCAACTCCTTCGACTGGTTTACAACAACCACATGTACCCAGAATCATTTATTCATAAGCTGGATTACCATATTATGGGATGTCGCAACCACAACTAGGTTATATCTATCCTCAACCGAATCCAAGTTATCCTAATTTGGGTTATAACATTGGTTGACAGACCCCTTGGCAGCCACAGGTGCAAATGCCACAACCTTCATTTCAACAAGTATTGTATCCAAGTTTTGGTCAACATAATCCTCAAGCGATTGCTTATCAAAACAACCCCTATCTAGGTTACCAACAACAGATTCCTTATGTTGGTGCTCAAAGGCATGTTGCCCAAGAAATTCCATCATACCCTAGCTATTCTCAACCCGATCTCCATCAACATTTGCCCTTTGTTGCAACATTAGAGTTACCAGATTTAAACTGACTCACCAATGACCCAATCCATTATGCTCCTTGGTGGTCTATGATACCTCATAAATTACCCTCGGATATTCATAAGTTCAATGGAAACCGTCGGGAATGTCCGTTGACTGATGTTATGACTTATCATTTGTGGTGTTCATCTAACTCCCTGAATGATGACTCTGTTCGACTACATCTTTTCCAGTGTACGCTCACTGGTCCGGCTACAAAATGGTACATTGAGTTACCTAGAGCTTCTTTTGATAATTTCACTGCCCTAGCTACTAACTTTTTGACTCACTTCCAGTTACCCATACGATATGAAACTGAAACATAACTCTTGAGTAATTTTAAATAGACTAATGTTACTCACATTTCTGATCATATTCATGGGTGGCGTCATCGTCGTAGAATGGTTAAGACATTTGGTCCTAATCAGATCCTTTCTGAGTGGTTCATTAAGTCCCTGTTACCGTCTATAACTAAGGATGTGGCTAAGGGTGGCGTCATCACTAAAGAGCAAGTCATTGCTCGTGCCCAATATTTAGACTTGATTTATAGTTAGTCTAGCATGCTCTATGAGAAAATTGCTAACGTGTAGAGATATAATTTCACTTTTCTCCTCCATCAAAGGAATCTCATGTCGGAGATGGTATGATCGGTACTGCAAGCACACATCATACTACTACATCTGATCATGTGCCTTCTTTCGAAATCCATGTCGTGTCATCTAACAAGGGAAAAAGTGACAAGCAACCTGGAAGTAAGAAAAAATGGAAATCAAAGAAAAAGAAAACTTCTACCCCGCACGAAAGATCATCTGATCAATCATCTGGAAATTAGAAACCTCGTTATCCAAGAATAATCTGTAATGAGGAACAGTTTTTTTGGGATTTTCCTCACCGCTTTGAAGTCTCAAAAATGATTAAGACCTCACATGAGTCAACTGTGTTGACAGATCCATTTCTAAATCCGAACACAAATTTGGTTGCTACAGATCCAGCTTCTAGTTCACAAGTGATTATGCTATTTGTCATGAAGCCATTCACATATGTTTTGGTGTCAACGCGTAATAAAGATTATGATATTTAGGCCACTGATCAACCTACAACCAAAACCACGAATCCATCTACGGAATCGGTACAGCCACCCACTATTCCTGAATTGACAATCAAGCCACTGAAGGGAGTTGTTTATAAATTGAAATTTAATCCTCGAGCCGGAGCTAATCAAAATTATAATATGGTTGAATATTTGGCTCAATCCCCTTCAACTATGTCAGTGCTTGAGGTGCTACAAAATTGTCCCTCCTAGAAGCAGACTTTGTTGTTGGCAATTGGCGGAATTGATCCGACTGATTCTAATCTTGTAGTCTTTAATCATACAGGCTATGTGCCACAATTACCAACAGAATTGACATTATCCATCCAAGTAAATGTTCTTAATCACCTTGTTCATCGTACTATTATTCATGAGGGATAATCTACATGCATTATGTCTCTAAGTTTTTGGAATTCACTTGGCGCGTCGCTCCTAACTCAATCACCAACGACGTTGAAAGATTTCGACGAACGTACATATAAGCATTGATGTATTATCAATAACCTACATGTTGAACTATGGGGAAAAACAATGAATTTTGAATTTTATGTTGTTGACAGACCCCTTGACTACAATATTTTACTTAGAAGGCCATGGGTAAATTCTATGACTACGATCGTCTCTACATATTTTAGAATGATTGCCTTTCCACATAAAGGTGTTATCACAGTAATCAATAAATTATCCTTCTTTGCCTCTAGTTCCCAGGTAATTGGAAGTGTTCGGTTAGTTCACTAACCCCAACTCGCACTTCAGAACATTGGTGTAGGACTCTTAAAGGATTCCACTCTCATGGGAACCTTTGCATTACCGCCACCTATGACGTCAGCAGAAATTACAAGTATAGAGACCTACTACATGATCTCTTCCACTCCATCTGGCTTAAGGAAGAGTACGGGTGATTTTGAAGTTGTTATGTTGGATGATTTTCTACCACCCAGCCCTATTAATATGGCATAGTAATCAATCTATATGGCTTGGGCGGCGAATCTGAAATCTGGTTTTTAAACTTCCGTGGTTATAGTTATTGTAATAAAAAATCAGATTATCCACGGTATCATAGAAGACTTGTCATCGTCGCCAGTCATTTGGGTTGATCGTTCCTTAAATTTTGGTACTCCATCTGATCCTTTTTCCTCAAGTTTCTTAACAGATGAGAATATTTTGGAAACCATGATGTTGGAAGCAGAACCATGGAAATATTATCATCATCGTTCCCATCTTCCTTATTATGAAGAGGATAATCTTAGTGAACTATATCACACATCGATCAAAAATTTCTTTTCGAATTATTTTCCTAGTGTTAATGCAATTGATTCTGAGTGAAATTTGTCAAATATTGAAGAAACCATTTCTATCGATATTTCGACCGAACCCGGTGTTGTAGAAAACATTCATGTTGGCGTGTCTTGTTCTCCATCAGAACTTGAAACATATCGCTCTCTCTTTCATGAATTCCGTGATGTATTTGCTTGCTCTTACGAGTAAATTCCAGGCATAGATACTAGTATCGTTGAACACACTACTAATATGTACCCTAATTTCAACTCGATACGTCAACACCTTCATCATGTTCATCCAAAGAAGGCCACTGCCATTAAAGAAGAAGTTGAAAAAATTTTGTGTGCTAGTTTCATTTACCCTATTTCGCTAACTGAGTGGGTTTCCAACATTGTTCCTGTTATGAAAAAACAAGTAACCATCAGAGTGTGCGTCGATTATCAAGATGTCAATATTGCTTGTCCAAAAGACAACTATCCTACTCCCTTTATCAACCAGATTATTGACGATTGTGCTGGATGAGAAATATTTTCATTCATGGATAGATTTTCTAGCTATAATCAAATCAATATCTGCCCAAAGGACCAATGTAAGACAACATTCATCTGTCCCTGCGGCACATTCTCTTACTGGAAACTCCCGTTTGATTTAAATAATACTGGGGCAACTTTTTAGAGAACAATGGATTATGATTTCAATGAAATCAAGCACATTGTTCAACCTTATCTAAACGATTTACCTGCGCATTCACAAATTTGGAATGATCACTCGATGCATTTAAGAGCTATATTTTTATGTTTCCGACACTACAAAATACGCTTCAATCCACATAAATGTGTGTTTTTTATTGGTTCTGGTCATTTTCTAGGATTCGTCATCTCAAAAGAAGGAATTTGAATAGACCCATTGAAGGTCTAGGCCATTCTTGATTTTCCTGCAACACTAAACTTTCTTCAGTTACAGAAACTTCAGGGAAAGGCTAACTTCCTAAGGAGGTTCATACCCAACTATGCTAAAATGGCTAAAGGATTTACTCGACTCTTGAGAAATGGGATTCCCTTCCATTAGGACCAAGTTGCACAAGCTTCTTTTGATGTTGTCAAGGATACTCTTGTCCGGGTGTCATTAATGTATCCCCCCAATTATCAGAGTGATTATTTCTTATATATCGTCATGGCTGATACGACCATTGCTATGGTATTGGTACAAGTAGAAAATGGGATAGAACATCTGATCTATTATTTGATTCGTAATCTCAATGATACGGAATTGAAGTATTTGTATGTATAAAAGCTTGCCTTGGCGACTGTTCAAGTTGTCCAAATATTTCGCCACTATATCTTGTTCCGGAACACCATTTTCATTTCAGATTGCAACCCCATGACTTATATCTTATCATGTCAATTGCTGGGGGAAAAGTGTTCAAAATCGATCATCAATTTGTAGGAATTTGATTTGGAATTCATTAAATCCAAGTCAATGAAGTCTTTAGTTTTGGCTGAGCTTCTCTGTGACCTTCCCTCTTATAGTACTGCTACTATGTCGGAACCATCTATTCCTGACAAGTCTATGTTTCTGATCAGATCAATTGATCCTTGGTATGGGGATTTTATCATTTATCTCCAGGCCTAGACTTTTCTACCTGATACCTCTCGCTCTGACTCACGACGTATTCGATACCAAGCCAAAAATTATCTGATTGTCGGTGATACGCTTTATCGTCATGGTGTTAATACAATTTTAAGAAGGCGCCTCACTCATGAGGAGGCCGAAAAGGTTTTAAATGATTTTCATTCTGGGGCTTGTGGTGGACACTTGTCTGGATACGCTACCATGCAGAAGATATTCCGCGTTGGTTACTTTTGGCCTACCATATTTCACGATTGCATCCTCGCAGTCAAAATTTTTCATGCGTGCCAGATATTTGATTGTAAAATCCATAAACCACCAGCGCCAATGCACCCTATTGTCTCCAGGGAAAATTTTAAGGATGGAAGTTTATCTTAAAGTTTAGAAACCTTGGTGAATATTACTAGTCCCTAATATGAAAATTGTAAAATTTTTGGAAATATTTTTGTAGAAATATTTATATTTCCAATGATTTTATATTAGTCAATATAATATTTTGGCAATTTTTAAGGTAAAATAATGGTGTACTATAAAATTTGGGTGAATCCATTTAGAAAAAAATGGAAATTGGCGAATCTTGTTTTTTGAAAAACCATGGAAAATTAGCCCACCTTGGAATATTAGCCCCTAAAATTTTCCCTAGTTGTCTTTGTGGGAACATTTTCAAAATGGAGAATTGACTTCATGACCTGTAACCTCATTCATCCGGGGGGCATGGTTATATTATTGTCGCAGTAGAATACTTTACCAAGTGGGCTGAAGCGATGCCTACATGCAACAACACAGGACAAACAACTACTTTGTTTTTCTTTAATCATGTCATTGCACGGTTTGGGGTTCCACAGGCTATAGTCATAGATCATGGTAAGAAATTTTGTAATCACATGATGACTAAATTGACTTCCAAGTTAGGACTGTCACATGATAGATATACTCCTTATGATAGTTATGGACAAGTTGAGGCTATTAATAAGATTCTTAAATGAATGATTCAACAAATGAGAGGAGTTCATAAACGAAATTGGCATTTGATCCTGTACTCAGCCTTGTGGGTGTACCGAACCTCGATGAGAAATGCAACTGGATTTACCCCCTTTTCATTGGTGTATGGTTTGAAAGCTATCTTTCCAATCCAATGTGAAAAACTGTCGGTAAAACTCACAATTGACTTGTTACCTGACACCTCAGATGAAAAAGCGCATATTTTTAAACTCATCCATCTTGATGAAATGTGTCGTGAAGCCCAATTGGCCAACGAAGTGCATAAGAGATGTATAAAGGCGTAATATGATAAGCATGTCTAGCCTCACATTTTCTCATATGGCAACTTGGTCCTTCTTTATGATCAAGAAGCTGACATAATAGGTACAACTAAATTTGAGCCATTATGGCATGGCCCCTATATTTCCAAAAGAGTTCTTGGTAAGGGTGCCTACAAGTTGGTGAATTACGATGGAATTTCATTGGTGTAGCCCCGAAATGGGTTGTATCTGAAACGTTACTATACTTAATCATGAGCGTAGTAATTTTATGTATTATATTGTATATATAGTTCGTTGATTTGCATTCACTTTCTTAGTTTATTTTTTATATTTTTCTTGACGTTAGTAATACTCTTTACATTTCGTTGCAGATGTCTAAATATTTGGAGCCAATTTTTGGATATGTTGATGGTCCTAGTCATAATACGTAGAATCTATCCTCTGTAGAGTGGGCCATTTTCACTCTGAACGACATGTTAGTGATTTTTCAAGGGATTTGTATCGGTAGATCGATAAACAATATTGCTAAGTATAGCGCGTTGATCAAACTTATCTTTGATTCCATTTCATTTGGTATTAATCGCATCATCATAAGTTTGTACTCACAACTTGTGGTATTACAACTTACTAGTGTTTATACTGTTAGAAATCCAACACTGCGTCGTTTTTTCCTAAGGGTTCGACTTTTGGAAAGAAAATTTAATTTTATTCAATATCAACACATTTCCAGTTTCTTGAACACATTGACTGATTCTTTAGTGAATTATGTTATAAATAGACCTTTGCAACACATGTAAAGATACATTCACATAATTGAATAGGATTGTTCAATAAACATAGGAAAACATTGAAATAAAATAGATAGATAGTTAAAGGTTGTTACAAAAATTTGTGCCCAAGACACATTGGTCATCTGACCTCAAAATGTATGCAACATGGCGAAAGTAAACTAGTGATGCTCATGGTAACATGCTATCGATATAGCTATCCTACACAGTAACCGCATCCAGTGGTTAGGAATGCCTATAGTGTGGCGCTGTAGTCGCATGGGTAACTCTTCGATCCGGAAATCCAAATTCCTAAAGGTCAACCCCTCTATGTGCTACCAAAGCTCAGATAGAGTCTCAGCCATGTCTAAATCCTAAAGGAATGCTCTCTCGACAACCCTCTCTGATGGCTCATATGCTCCATGCTCTTGTTCCTGCACTAGTTGAACTCGACCCACATCTGCATTATATTAAAACTTTAGTTTATTTTTGGGAAAACATCAAAATGAAAAAAAAATGTATAAACATTAGAAAAATTAGAAAACACGGTCAAAAAATTCTTACCGATTACACCCCACTAAGCACCTTTGGGTAAAGTTAAGTCTGGAACTCTTTGGAAATCGACGCCTGCGTATGCATACTCATTGATGGCAATAACCTGTCACCTGAACCAGGCAAAGAATGCAGTCGAGAACATGATGGATGGTTGGCTTGCATGTCTAGCCATTATTTCTACCCATCTCTTCATCGTCAGATCTCTAGGGTTAGATATACCCAGTGTCACATGATGAGTTTGCATCAGTGGAATTCGCTCTAAGGAAAAAGAAATGAGGATCAAACCATAACTGATTTTTTTCTTCCTTCCTCCCTTTTCCTTGCTCAGTTGTTCTTTTATTTGATAAAGTACAAATTTAGATCAGTTGAAAATTGTTGGCTCCATGCACTTTAATGCACACTTCATATAATATATGTTCGCTACATGAAGTGTAAATGTATCAGCAAGATTTTCGATTGTAAATAGAATGGTTCTCAATGAAAAATCACGAATGTCATGGATATTTATTTTCCCATCCTTGCTTGGCTCTGCCCCTGGATAGCAATACTGCAAAATATAGTCTCTTACCATCTCTCCTCCGAGAGAATACCTTGAGAGAGAAATGGATAAGCCTCTCATCGACATGCCTGTCAGAAAATATATGTCCCCCACTGTAATAGGAATCACTTTGTTCCTAATTTGAAATGCCTGAATTGTCGGATCCCATGCACGAATAAGGAACTCCAAAAGTTCTATTTTTTGCCTCATACCCGATAAGCGGAAGTAATTTAATAACCCACAATCTCTTAGGGCTCTTACAATACTGGGATCATTAAGGGCAATCATATTTTGTTCTTCATGCTCTCTTTCTCTCCAATTAATTGTCATTCTAGTCTGATGAATCCTTTAAACATAACCATAAGGCTCATTAGACTCATTTTCATACAAAAAACTAAGCAAATTTTGGGTACAATGCAAGAATCAAGAATGTGAATTATGCCCAACATAGTCTTGGTCCATAGACAGTGCATTTCATATGAACCTAGGATTCATTTTGAGTGCTTTACAACGCATTTTTTGATGCCCAAGGGTGCGTTGCCCTCTTTGGCAAAATAATTTACCCTAAGGGTCCCAAATCCCTTAAAATTTGCAATGAAATGAAATGATTTGACAACTAGAAGAAATAGGGGGTTCATGGCACCAACCTGGATCAAACGGCGATGAAAACTGTCCATAGAATCGATCGCAATCAACGGCTGATGTTCGGGGGCAAAAACAGGTTCAGAGCTCCAAAATACAAATGGTAACTTTCAAATCGTAAAAATGAATAGTAAAACTCTTTTAATTAGTCATTTGATTATTTTCAAATCATATTTATTGCTGTGACTGTGGTTTTATTCTACTTTTATCATGAAACATGCATTTTTAATCCATTTGATGTTGTTTTGAACAGGTTTGTAATTGATGAGCAGATTAGTCGTGCACATTTATTTCAAGAATGATTTTGACCACAAAGCATACTTTTATCCTTATTTTTCGAGCTTTGATAAAAACGAAAAATGACTTGAAGTGAACTTTTATCTCTTTTTCGAGGTTCGATGACAGTGAAAAAAGAACCCTTCGAGTCTTCTTTTAGCTATTTTTAGACTCCGATAATGTGAAAATATTGTCAAGCACTTGTCGTTTTGAGCTCGTAAATGTAAATTAATTGATATCTACTCAGTATAAGTTTAACCCTTTTCTCGATTGAGATAGATTATTTATGAAAAATGAAGGCCTTAGTCGAACATGGCTAGGAGGTTCTCTTAGATATTATTTTACACTTTTTCGGATCTGAGTGACAACTTTACGAAAACGTACTTATGGATTTTTCTTTCGTCCTCTTTTTCAAACTCTCTAAATATGAAAAAGGATCAGGCTATCACTGTCGTTAGGCTAGTTAAAACATAAAATAGCGAGAGGCTTGTTAATCATGGCAAGAATCGAGTTTCATTCATCACTAGACTCGTTAAGTTATTAAATAGAGATGCATTATTCACTCAAAGGGTTGAATTAGAGATCTAGCATATGTCATCCTCCTCAAGCTTGTTAAAAAATAAAGAGGTATTGGTCGACAAATGATTGGGGAAAATTTGGGAAAGTGAACAAAACGTTTACGGTAGCAGGTCACTCTTGAACATGACACTTCACTCCATCATCGTGACTGCTTGGGTTGGGTAATATTATTAACAGTTCATTCATACCTATGGTTCATCATACCTTCACTTCGGTTTTGGGTCAATGCTACCAACTCATCTCAGCATCGCCGATATGTTCAAGAGAAGTCATCCAGTGAATACTCATCCTTCTACAATACTCACAAACCTTCATTCTCATGACAGTCATCCCTGAAAATTTCTATATCAAGTCACATATTGTCTCTGAAATCAGTAACTCCCGTTTCATAATAAAGTGGCTTCTTTTTGACATCAAATCATCATCTAGGAAGTTCACTTAGAAACATAATCTTCCAGGACCATGAGGCTTGTTACAGCATCGAAAAGATCCTCGCTTCCAGATTTTTGACCGAAATATTTTGTTTGGCGTTCAACATCAAATCATCTATTCATGCCTTACTAAATTTACTGCATTACCTTGAGAACCATTAACATGAATGGTGGTTCTCTCGCATTTGTTAACAGCTCACACCATTGGCTGGTAATCCAACGATGTCTTACCATGTTCGACTACAAATCATATATTCGCATGGCTAGACTTGTACCTGAATGATCGAGTGAATGAGATAAGAAGATGCCACATCTAGTTTCAACCATATGGGCTACGATTAAGTTTCAAGATTTTTGTACACATCATTTGTACGGTGATATTACATATAGATCATCATGCAAACATGGGCCTATTTTTGTAGGCATGTCTGTATTGGGCAACATTCCAATGTAGACGAATTTTTTCACTATGTACATGTTATTAGATAGTTTATGTGCTAATCATGGGAATTCCTTCCCTCAAAAATTCATGATCAAGAGGATATATCATGATGTAATGTATTGTAATATTGATGCAAGTTGCCACTCCACTTCAGTTCCAGCCCATCACATCGTAAGCAATCTCATTCAAAAACTATTGTTATTATTCTGACTTCATGCTTTAGGGGGTAGTTGTTATAGGTCAATTTGGGCATCATTCCCAATGACCTATTCAAATTGGACATCATCCCCGGGACCAATGAAATAGGGTCTATCATCCCCTATCATTTCAGTTGCTACATTCCCTAAGACAAGAACAAGAACAAATCATCCATGACTTCCATTGCAAGGTTTCCAAGGTTTGAAGTATATGTTATATCACTTATGAGCTCACCAATGCAGCCTCTCAAGTGACTAACTACTTTGTATATGAAATTACTTCCATTCAAGGGTGATTTGCAAAGCACTTCCTGACATTCAAGAGTGCGTTGGTCAAATGGGATCGAAATTCTCATTGTTCTGGAATCTCCACATGGCCAGTGCCTTCTAGAAGAGTTCATATGTGTCAAAATTTGAATCCATGTGTCCATGTAACACCTCTGTGCTTTGGAACATGTCTTACCTTTTATGAGAAAGTCATTGATTGAGAAACTACCTTCAGCTGCCCTATAAATTGAGCACAGATCCTAGTGTTAGGGAAGGAATAAATTTGGTAAAGAAATGTTGTTGGATTCTCAATTTGAGTGTATGATAAGAATGATATGTTGCTACTGGTGAGATGTTTATTGTGATGAGGTTGGGATGGATGCTGGAGCTGGTGACATCAAATCGATCGCTAGTTGTAACCTCCCCCTTCTATCCATTAATAAATATTGTTGCTCATTTTCCCATATATGTATCTATTTATGTTTCTATATTTCATATCACAGATTCTTAACTGATATATATGTTTCATGTTTCATCCATTTAACTAATTAAGATGAATAGGGATCTCTATATTCCAATCTCTTTGTTGTTTATTGTTTATACTTGCAGGAACTAGTTTTGTGATCAAAGTTGGATTGGAAGCTATAGCAAGAGTGACAAAAGGAGAATAGGAAGTGCTTGGATCACAAGTAAGCTCCTCTATCTTACTGTGTGTCTATTTACTCTTACAGAAAGTGTCTACAAAATCTTTGATCTGTTGTTCAAAATGCATAGCACCACATTTAGGGAATGTGTTTTATCCGTAATTCATAATTCCGCATAACACATATGAACAAGGTTTGACGAACCGTTCGCACCATTGCGATTAGGATGACGAGATCTTCAACCTGAAATTAAGTTTTCTAAGTTTATGGCACTTTGATTTTTGAGATTTCATAATCCCTCTTTGTCCTGTGTGTGTCTTTGGAGCCACTTGTATCACTAAAATCTTGGTTTGATGTTACTTATGTGGGAATCCATTCATCAACTTTGGGACGTTG
This sequence comes from Pinus albicaulis, assembly GCA_034641835.2. Taxonomy (NCBI): domain Eukaryota; kingdom Viridiplantae; phylum Streptophyta; class Pinopsida; order Pinales; family Pinaceae; genus Pinus; species Pinus albicaulis. The sequence continues at coordinate 1,283,493,609 of CM076572.1, forward strand.
TGGAGGCTAATAAGTCTCGTGGTAGTGCAAGACAAGAACAAAAAAGGAGAAATCAGGGTTTATGTAGACCTATGCAAGTTGAATTATTCTTGTGTGCATGATCCATTCCCAAATCCATTCTGTGATGAGATCCTGGACAATTTCAGAGGAAACAGATCTTTTTCATTCCCAAATGGTTTCTCAGGGTATCATCAAATCATGATTGCGCAAGAAGATGGTAGTAAGACTAAATTTGCAACATAATGGGGATCTTTCCAGTATAGAATCATGCCCTTTGGTTTGAATAATGCACTTGTCATCTTCTTGCGTGTAGTAGTAGCCACATTCAAGTAATTTATCCATAAATTCCTCGAAGTGTACTTTGATGATTGGAATATTTTTGGGCTATTGAAAAAGCATGTCTCCAATATGTGCTTAATTATACCTATAGAAATTATCAGATCTCACTAAACTTGAAGAAATGTATATTCTGTGTGTCATTCGGGATACTGTTGGGACACATTGTCTGTCAACAATGGTTTATGGTAGATCCCACGAAGATCGTGGTAATTTTTAATCTGGAGATGCCTACGAATGTCAAACAACTACGCTCAATATTGGGGCACACTGGGTATTATCAAAATTTTATTCAGGGTTATGTGTCGATAATTGTGCCCATGGAGAAGCTTCTCAAGAAGGATGTGACATTCTGATTGGATGAAGAATGTCATAAGAGATTTGAATTGTTGAAGGAAAAGATGGTCATGACGCCCATATTGATCTTACCAAACTGGTCTAAGGCGTTTCATGTGCATGTTAATGCCTCATGTATTGCACTTAGACCTATTTTAGCGCACCTAGGAGCTAAAGAGATTGATCACCCTATGTCCTATGCCTGTCGAAAACTCTCAAGCGCGGAACAGAATTGTTGGCTTGAGGGGTCCTGACCCAGGTTTGGATTTAAGGTTTGGAAAAAAACCCTATACTACTGGCCCTTTTGGCAATGACCTAGTGCAAGCCAAGGTCTCACCCGAAGTTGTATGGGATGGTGTTGGAGCCAGGTTTCTGCACCCTGAGAGAAAGAGTGTTAATTGAGGCATCCCTGTTAAGATCTTCCAGATTTGCATAAAATAAGTCTTATTTCTAATAGTATACTTGCAGAATGTGAAGCTCATAAACCCACATATAGCACGTAAATAAAGAAACTATTAATAATCGGATCTAAGTAGTGCCTTCGCATCCACATGCGCGTCAATATTCATCAACAGACAAGATTACATCAATACCATAAAAACAACTAGTTTTCATAACACAAAGATACTTCCAACAAATTTCTCATTCATTAGCGTTCAAAATACACTTACAGACCCAATTCCCAACCCGCGCACACAGATAGCAAGGTCTACACACAGCAGTATTGAGGATCTCTGCGCACACAGCCAGTAGGAGTCATTACCCAAATACAACCCAAAAATAGATCTCAACAGTTCACAGCTATCATAAATCAGACTTATCTTACCTCTAGACTCGATCTATCCATCTACTTATAGCATATTAGCCTACGCTATCCTATGGTCCGCAAACAGTGGTTTGCGTACTCTTGATCTACCTTTTGACTCATTACAATACATTGGGGACTTTGACTCGCCCCAAAGCCCCTACGCTAGACTAATTATTACAAAATTTATATCAAAATATAGCTAGGGGAGCCTGTTCCAACAGGCCCCCAACACAATCTTCTGACTCGTCCCAATGGTATGTTCTACCTCACTCAACTACTGTTGCACCCACCTGTATCTATGTTGGATCTCCTCAATGAGGGAGGTATGGAGGGTATGTAGCGGCTCTCCCTGGATTCGGGCTAGGTCGAGATGAACTTCCGCGCAAGCATGGACTTGCTCGTGTTATCCTCCTGTATTCTACAGATTCACTAGGTGACTATGGATTTATTACAAACAACTAAAGATAGCATTCTTTGCCTATCATCTATCTTTATAAATCTCACTGCCTTCATTATATTCATAAAACCTTTTCCCTATCTATTAGTTTACCATCTCAAAGTCACCATATTACTCTTAAAAGACTCATTATGGCCTTATACCTATCATTTCCATCCTTCTTTCCTACCTAAAACCTCTTTTCCAATCTTCCCTAGGTTCCTCAATCATTGATGGTCTCAAAAATCTCTTTGTAGGCTCTTTAGATAAGTCAAGTACATTGGATTATGGATCTTTAATAGAGCATGATTATGATAAGAATTTTTCTGGCTCCCCAAAATCCTTGGATGTTTCAGGCACTGCTTTTCCTTTGCTATAATATGGCTCAAATGTAATAGAATGTCAATACATGGCTATTCAAGAAGGACCTAGAAATTCCAAGGAGGATTATGCTCTCAATTTAGAACCTGCAAGTGAGAAAAATGGGACAAATTTTAGCACTCTTGTAGAGGTGTTGGAAGATTTATCAGCGAAAAATACTAATGATGCAGATTGTCTACTCCTGAAAACAATTTATAACAAGGGAAAGGGGAAAAAATTGGTCTTGTAGATGACACGGGTCATAAACTTGATAGTCCATTTAAGAGCCAAAGTAGTGATTACTTGCAGGAAAATGACATGGAGGAAGCACACAAGGTCAAACATGAAGAAAGTCTATCATAAAATATTGATGGAATATGGAAAAAAGGTAAGGTGAACTGGACAGAAATGAATGAACTTGAAAGGGCTATAGAGAAATTAGAAGACAACACTAATGATTGTTGTAAAGAACTTCAGGCACTTAGGGATTTCAAAAAGGTGGCCATAGAAGGGGGAAAAAATTAGTTGAATTTTATGGTGGAAACTACAGAAGATTTTGAAGATGCCACTATATGTAATAATTAAATCCCAAAGTTGTCAAAGTGAACATGTTAAGCCTCAATGAGCAAAAGAAAATCCACCCTCATGACTTCAGCAACCTACAATGCAAAACGTGTCAAAGAGTATCAGTGAGAAAAGGAAAAAGACTTCAAACATTAGAAAGTGGGTTTTTCAATTTAAATTAAAATCACAAGCCTATAAAATCCCATCAAACACTTCAAAAGAGTCATTGTTGTCTTTCAAAACATCAGAAGCGTTCAGCAAGGAAGAATTTGTGAGTTTTTGAGAGAAATTTTGCTAAGTTTCTTGGCGCTGTGCGCCTGGAGATCGGCGCCGCGCCCTTGCCCGAAATTCCTAAAGCATTTTGTGAAGGCATTGCGCACTTGTAGACTGGCGTTGTGCCCTTGCCGAAGCGTGTCTCCCTTGCCAGAAGAAACCTGTGTAAGTTGCATTGGCGTTGCACTAACAGAGCTTGGCGATGCGCTTGGGTTGGCACTGCTAGCCTAGATAGAGAAGTTTGCTAAGGATTGGGGCCATTCAAACAAGTTCAATACTTCTTCAAATTCCTCCTATCATCCTCCAAACACTTATAATTAGTAATTACATGTCATAAGCCCTTGATTTGAAGCTATTTGGTCATTCTTGAATGAAATGAAGTGTAACCCTAAATGAAACCCTAATTTCAGTTTGTGAGACACTTGTTTCATCCTCCTAAATAGAATATCAGTCAAAGACAAGGTAATTTCATTGATTTAAGGTTTCCATTGATTTAGTTTTCCCCTTCACTCATTCCCTTCATTTGTTCCAGCTGCCATTTCATTCCCTTCCCCTCATCTCATTTCACTTGTACCCTAGGGTTTTATAAAACAAACTTTAAAATGTCTAAGGGAGAAGATAGTGGTGTTGAGGCACAAAGGCCAGGAAGACATGATCATAAAGGAGGGAAAATAAATAGGTTTGAATGCATAACCACAAGAGAACTTATGGCCTCTCCTCTCACTGTTTCTTTCTTTAAGCATGTGGGTTGCTTTGAGTTTTGTGAGAGAGTGCAGCAAGTCCAAAATCACTCGGATTTAACAAGACTATTCATCATCAATCTACATGAAAAGTAGGTAAATCCTGTCGAGGTTACTTTTGAGATGTCCACCAATGCCATTGCAGCTGCTACAAGGATACCTAGTGTGGGAGAGAGGTGGTTTAAACAAGGAAACTTGGACATGAGCTATTATGAACCGTACCTCAAACCTAGGTACAAAGATCACAACAAGTCCATTTTCCCTTTTTCTCATCTCCTTGACCAGTACGTGGCCATGATGAGGATAATAATGAAAAATTCACTTGTGAGGGAAGGTTTTCCCACCTCTATTCATACCATATCCGTCTTCTTATGCATTTCACTAGAGTCAGAATGTTGCATTTGCCTTATTATATTTTCCGTAGCATTGATAAGATGGCTTACATTGAGCAAATTAGAGATTACAATCAGCAAATGAAGTGCCTATTTCATCATTCACTCATCAAGTTGGTGGTCATGCATCAGCTTCAGCAGAAAAAATTTCATGGGATGCATTCATTGCCAATGAGGTTTTCACTACTCCACTTGGCCATCATCAGCAGGATATTCCTTCATCTTCTCATCCTCCCATATCCACTTCTCCATCACATCTCGTTGTTCATACATCACCATCCACTCACATCCAGTCACCTCATATTGATCCTACTCCATCACCTGTCTACAACCTTTCACCATCACATCATGATACCGAAGCATCGAGCAGGGAAAGAGACATTGAGACAACTGGCACTAAATGACTGATATTGAGCCATTTTCCTTGACATTTCAAAGAGGCCATAGGAATGTATTTTCTTCAAATGGTGTGAAATGGGACATGCCGTCTTCATCAGAAAAACAGGTTGATAAGGGCAAGGAAAAGGTTACAGAGCATATCATTGTTGAGGAGGAGGACAAACATGAAGCTGAGAAGGAGATTCAGTTGATTGAGATTAATGATGAGGATGAGGAGAGAATTACTAGTGCAGTGATTAGAGGCAAAGATGCCAATATTAGTGAGCTTCAATCTAATCTTGGTAGAGAAAAGAATGTGATTAACTTTCTTGAGTTAGAGAATCAAAAACTAAAGACAAAGCAGATCATCAGTGAGGTCAGGGCAATCAGAGCTCAAAGAGAGGCTAGAAAATCCAAGACTTTTCTAGATGAGACATTGGGTATTTTTTATGACAATGATGATGAGGAAGATCAGCTTCCTATACAGAGACCGAGGACCATTGGATTGACGAGGGCTTTAGCCCAGGAAAGGCAAAAAGAGGCAGAATTAGCAGAGCAGCTTACTCCAAGTAAGCTTCTTGCCATAGATATTGATGAAGATAGAGAGTATTGGCTTGAGAGATCCAATTTGCATCTAGAGGGCCTGCTAGAGAAGGCAAAGAAGGACATTGACATTCAGAGGAAGATGGCAAGACATTATGCCATGAGAAACAGGATTGCAAGGGCCAAGCTCAAATGTGCCCATGTAAAGATTCGGGCTTTGACCGAGTCAAAGGAGAAAGAGAAGCTCAATATTCTTGCTGATGTGTCCCTCCAGGCCTCTAACCCTTGATCAACAAGCAAAATTTCAATTTTGGCACTTTTGTGCACATTTTGAAATTTTAACAGTTTAGCATGCAGAAAATGTGCTAAACGTGCAGCACCACTGGCGCTGCACTCTTTTTTGGGCCATACAAATGAAAAATGGTTAGAATATTCATGTTCCTAATGACAGGTACATCAACCTTAGAAATTTTTAGGAGATTTGTAGCAATAATGGTCCCTCAAAAAGGTCAAAAACCATTAAAACATCATGTTTCTGTCCTATTTTTGGCCTTGGCATTGCGTGTTTACCAGTCTTGGGAGAAGTGATTTTTTATAGGGAAAATGGGTACCATTTTGAAAAATGGAGGCATATTTGGAAACTAGACTCAGAGATATTTCCGATGAGCTATCATGGATCTCATTTGGACATAGGGAAGGCCTCCAAAAGTTGGCTGCAAGAGATGCCATTTTTTTATCATGGCACTGCGTGTTTTCACAAGTGTTGCACACCTATACCTTGGCATTGCGCCCTTGCCAAGAGTTGAATAAAGACACTAGCAGTTACTACAAAAGTCAGATATATTTCTCATCTACCCAGTAGTTATTGAAAGAGTTATTGAGGAGGCCTTAAAGTCAAATGTTTCCATAAGTTAGCTCAAAAAATGAATTTAGGAGTTATTATTATAGTGAGTCATTTTCAGATATTTTTCCTTGGGCCTTACATGGTCTCAAGGTCAAAAATGCATTAACTCTATAATAAATAACATCTGAAACCCTAGCCTGGGATCACCTCATTATTTTGCAGATAAATATTGCATTTATGTTTCATGTTTTTTGTTGGTTGGTTGTTGAGTTGAATACTTCATAGACTCTGAGTTGTAAAGAAGTTGGCTTTGGAGCTTTGTAGCTGTTTTGGACTGGATAGCAATAGAACAAGCACATTCACAAGATTCATGAACTTTGTTAGATGGTGATGTTATTCTAATATTCTAATTGTTTCCTTTTGTTTCCCATTTTGTGCTTTAATTTCCCTTATAAAAAAACATAAAATTTAGGTTAAGATATGTTGTCCAACACGTTAAGTCTATCTGATTTCTGTTATTTAAATATTTTCCTTTGTTGGGTCTTATTGGAGAATTTAGGAGTTCCTTTCTCTCCATTTCCACCTAGTTTTTTTTCTTCAGATTAAATCAGTAGAGTCCAGCCAAAGAACTTTATGGTTGTCTCTGTCCTTTGGTTCTACTTGAAATGTTGTTCTCAAGGCTTTCTTTGAAGTTTACTTACTAGAGTTTGGCTAAAGAATTTTATGGTTTTCCCTGTCCTTTGGTCTATCTTGAACAGTGACTTTAAAGTTCTTTGAAGTCTGATTGAAGAATTTAGGAGTTTCCATGCTCTTTAATCATTACTGAATTTCTATCTTAAATGTTTTATTTGTCTGAAAGTGAATAGCTTGAGAATTTAGGAGTTTCCTGCTCTCTAGGATCTGCTGGATTGTTGTCTTAAAGTTTACTTAGTAAAGTCTGGCAAAAGAATTTTATGGTATGCCCTGTCCTTTGGTTCTTTCTTAAAAATAGTAATCTTAAAGACTCTTCTTGTTCTAGTACATGTTAAAGGATTCTTAATTGCCTTTTAAGCTACTAAACTCACAACTTAGTGTTCATTTCACACCCACATAAGATATTAAGATCCATTTGGCTTTGTTAACTTGCCCTGTGGAAGACCCTTGATTTGTTGTTGTACTCTTCAAACCTTTCATAGACTCCATAGCCCAATGGTTTGAATTTCTCTTACTCTATATGTTCTTCTTAACAAGAAACCAAACAAAACCAAACAAACAATCCTTATCATGTTAACTAGTCTAAAATCAGCATCCTAAGTCAATCAAGTTATATCTTTTATACAAATATAGAGAGATCCCTCTCTGAGTCTAGGAAGGCTAGGTCCTCAGACTCCAAAGTATGTTTGATGTTACCCTTGTTTATTTGGTCTTACAAATCTAACAAATTATAGGGACCTAACATAATCGCGACTCCACTGGGGACACTCATTGAAAATATTAGTGCTATATAAAGAACTTAGAAAACCCAAAAATGTCTCAAGATTGGTATCAAATTGTTGATGATGGACAACAAGAAAATCCTCAAAACAGTTAACATCATCCACCTGGTGACTCCACTGGTTTTCAGTAGGCCTTCTAATTTTATTGGTTCTCACAAACTCCCCTGGGAATGTATTAATCAATCCTAATAGTATAAAACCTAGCTACATACTATGTGAATTCAATAATTTTACAGATAGGTATGTTTTTCAAACTGTTACAAGTGTTCATCCTCTCTGTATTTTGGTTCTGAAATTTGGCTTCACAAATAATCTGCACCAGATCTCACCCTGACCCAAATCCTCCTGCCATATTTGATGGCCCAGAAAGAATCTTAAGAAAAACTTCTAGGACTGAAGATTCAACTATTGTCAGACCAATTCACAAAGCAAGTTCCTTTCCTGAAAACATTACATGCTTGCAAGATACCCAATTTGATTTTCACCATAGAAGAAACCTATTTAGAACTAAGTCTTAAAGTTGGATAGACCAGACAAAACTTGAGCCTACCAGCTTACAGCGGAGTCCTAGTAGAGAATCCTCTCCTTCCACTCCTCTTGATCTTCAGCTTCTCCAACACTTGGACTCCTTTCATTCCAAATCTGCTCAATATCAGCTAACTGGTCTAAGTACATATGCTACCCCCACTCATACATCCATTGTTCAAACCCCTCCATCTCATCCTCCACCTCCACTCATAAACCCTCCTTGGGTTCCTTTACCTCAAAACATGGCAGCATGGTATGCCCCTCTGGTACTACCACAACCTTTACTGCCTATGCCACAGGACTATCAATCTAGAATCCCTCACTTTAATGGGACTGATCCTACAACTGCCCAACAACATGTAGACAAGATGAATGATGCTTTTGACTACCAAGAAATAGAATATGAGACCATACAAATGAAAATGTTTGCCCAAAGTTTAGGGGGAGAAGCAAAGAAATGGTTCAAGATCTTAGCCCCTAATAGAATTCATGATCTCCCTTCTCTTCATCAAGTATTCATAAACAAGTGGGAGACTAAGAAAAATCCTCTTCAAACCTTATTAGAGTATGAGAACCTTAAAAGAAATTTTGGGGAGAGTTTTCAATACTACTGCACTAGGTTCAATAGTGTATATAATGCACTTCCTCCCCACATGAAACCCCCACAAGGCTTAGCCCAGTAAAATTTCCAAATGGATTTGATCCAAAAATGGCTTACCAATTAAGAGAAATATATCCCCTTACTTGAGAATACATGCAAAGGGGAGAAGTAAGTGTAGAAGCCAATATAATTGCTAAAAGGGCTAGAATGAGAACAAAAAAGAGGGTTACATACAAAGAGGAACCTATGGCCTCCACATCTGATGCTAAAAATAACAGTCTGGTTAAGAAAACGAAAAGGATGATGGCGAGAGTTAACTTAAATTAAACAGCACCCCCTAGGAAAAACCAAAAAAATCCTCAAAACAAAAAAAAACCAAAACTTCAGAAGAGACCCTCCTCAAACAAGACAAAGAGAAACTGACCAACAAATCAAACCACCTTTCCAATAAAACTATGTAGATGAAGAGGAAAGGGAGACTGAGGAGCCAGAAGAAAACCATGTGAATCTAATAGGCTCTGATAATGAGGATGTTGTTTTTCTCACAGAAGAAGAACAAGGTCTTTTTTCCTCAAACCAAGCTAAAAGAACATATGAGGATTCGAAAGAATACAAACTAGGATTTGAAAATGTTGTCATGGAGGTTCATAGGCAGTATGACCTCAGAAGTAGGAAAACCAAGATATCCCCACGAGGAACAAACTAGAAATTTATGCTAGGAAGACCCCAGAAAACAGTCCTAAAAAGACAACATAAAATACAAACACAATGGCTAAGAATTCTGATCAAAGAAAAAAGAAAATCATCCAACAGGATGGTGACCAAGGCTGCCCTAGAACATCAACTAGTGGCCCTGAAAAAATTGTTTTAACTAAGATTCCAAATAAAAATCAAAAAGCTAAAGTTGTTGAAAAAACAATGTTTGATAAAACTGATTTAAATCTACCAAGAACACAGACACCATTCAGTATTGAGAGTGAAATTGCCAAGATAGAAATAGCCATACCCCTTACTAAATTAGTGACTCAAGATGTATATAAATCTCAAGTTTTGAATGCTTTAAACATAGGAAATAACACTGATATTATAAATCTGAGTGATTACAAGCCAGAATTGTTGCTTGGACCAGAGGTAGAGGGAAAGTTTCAAGAGGGAGGTGTGCTTCCATTCTATGTCAATTTAAACATCCATGAAAAAATACTACACAATGCCATGCTAGATGCCTCTAGCTGACTCAATGATGTAAGGGCCTTTCCATATATTTTCAAACTCGCCATGTTTTCCTTGTCTTCCCTTCTTGAGTCCCATTTCAGAACCGTGTCTCCAATCTGGAAATCATTTTCTTTGGTTCTCCTATCAAATATTTTCTTGATATTGTCCTGTATTGCTTATGTCCTTTTGTAAACATCCTCCCTTAACTGCTGCAAATGAATGGTTTGGTTCAGCCTCCTCTGCATGTCATTTTCTTCTGATTGTAATTCTTGAAGAAGCTTCATGACTGAAACTCCCAAAGAGGTGGGGAAAACTACATCCATGTCATACACTAGTTGATAGGGAGACATACCAATAGATTTCTTGGTGGTTAATCTATCAGCCCATAGTGCATGCACTAGTTTGCTATGCCATGCTTTTTTATTTTGTTCTAAGAGCTTCTTAATGATGTTTACCAAGCTCTTGTTAGAGGACTGAGCTAGTCCATTACCTTGTGGGTAATAAGCAATGGAGTGGCCTAGGGTGATGTGATATTTATAGCAAAAGTCTACCATTTTCTTAGATGTAAAGGAAATAGCGTTATCGGTGATGATATTCTTAGGACAACCAAACCTGGACAGGATGTTTGTTTCAAGGAATTTGATGATGACTGAGTCAGTGGCATTTATAGAAGGGATGGCTTCTATCCACTTGGTGAAATAATCAGTGGTAGTGAGGATCCACTTGTGTTGGGAAGATGAATTAGGATGGATCTCTCCTATGAAGTCCAAACCCCATTGCTGAAAAGGGGCTTCAACACTGATGGGGTGCAAGGGTAAAGGTAGGAGCTTTCTTTTGCCATCAAAGATTTGGCACTTATGGAAAGTCATGACTAGTTTGTGAGTATCGGAAAATAGGATAGGCCAATAGTAGCCAGCTCTAAGGATCTTGTTGGCTATGGTCCTCCAATAAAGGTGACCCCCACATTCTTCTTCATGTAATTCATGCATGATTTTTTCTGCATCATCTTCAAGAAAACACTTAAGAAGAAAACTAGAAAAACTCTTCCAGTACAATACTCCATCTAGAATGCAAAAATTTAATGCTTTTTGTTTTAAGAATCTTGCTTTGGTTTTTGACAAAGAAGGGGAGCATTGAGATAAAGAAGCACATAAATAATAACAGCATACCAAGGTGAATTTAAAAACATTTCTTCAATGTATGGTGCTTTACTTTCTTCAGTTTCTTCTAACATACCAACCATATTCATGTCCAAAGCTTGGAAATTTGAGTCAGCCATAAGTTTTGCAAGTACTTGTCCTTTAATCAATTTAATGGGTCTGATTTCTAAATCATATTCTAAAATGGTAGCAATCCACTTGCCCCTTTTACCGTCAGGGTCTTGATTAAGTATATCTTTGACAACTGTGTTTGGGACAAAGGCTATGATATGTGAATGCAAAATATAAACTCTAAAATGCTTCAAAGTTTTGATTAAGGAAAAGGCTTGTTTCTCGATAATGTTATACTTTAGAGGGGCATCCCTTAAGGCTTTTCTGAAGAAAGCTATGGGCTTCTCTTGCCCCATGATGTTATTTTGCAACAATACTGCTACCACAGTATGTTTAGAGGCAAATGAGAAAATGTAAAAGTCCATGGTGAAGTCAGGGCTGATTAAGACTGGTTTTAGTGTGAGTGCTTCTTTTACGAGCTCAAAAGATTGTTTTGCTTCCATATTCCACTTCACTCCTACTTCCTTTTTCAACATATTTGTGATATTTCTGAGGAGCTCAGCAAGGTTAGGGATGAATCTTCTTAGGAAGTTAATATTTCCAATGAAATATTGTAGCTCTTTAATGTTTCTAGGATGGCTAATTTGTAAGATGCCTTCTATTCTTTTGGGATCTATCTTGATTCCTTCCTCAGAGATGATGTGACCTAAGATTTTTCCTTCCTGAAGGCCAAACAAATTTTTCTTAGGATCTAAGGACAGGCCATAATTTCTACATTTTTCAAATACTTTTATCAAGTGGACTAAGTGCTCCTCATCAGTCTTAGAGTAGACAATGATGTCATCAAGATATATGACTATGAAGTAACCTATGTCTTCTGAAAAATCTATGTCCATTTCCCTTTATAAAGTAGCCCTTGCATTCATTAAACTGAAAGACATTTTAACATACATGAATGTACCCCAAGGTGTAGTGAAAGCAGTTTTGAGTTCGTCACTTGGAAAGACTAGAACTTGGTTATAACCTGAGAAGCCATCTAGTAATGAGATTCTTTGTGAGCGAACTAATTTTTGGAGTATGTAATCCATTTTAGGCAAGGGGTAATTGTCTTTCAAGGAGGCTTTGTTCAAATGTCTGAATTCAATACAAAGCCTAATTTCCCTGTTCTTCTTCCTAACTGACACAAGGTTGGACACCCATTCTGAGTATTGGATAGGGACTATGATACTGGCATCGTACATATTTTTGATTTCTTTCTCAACTGAGGGTAACAAGAGGGGGTTAATTATTCTCAATTTTTTTTAAATGGTTTTTGATTTCTTTGAGGGGAATTTTATGTTGGATTATGTTGGTGTCATAGGATTTGAAGTCTTCATACCCCCAAGCAAACACATCTTTAAATTCTCTAAAAATCTCAATGTATTTATGTTTTGTGTGAGGTGGGAGAGTTTTGGACAGCTTGATTATCTTGGGCCCTTTCATCCCTCCAATGTTACACTCTTCTACATTTGTTTCAATGGATTCCATCTTGGGTTTTTTAGCTACATCCTTAAAATCAAACAGCTCTTCTATTGGTGTAAGGCCTCTTGGCAAGGTGTCATATTTGTATTGCATAACTTCAAGTTCTCTTTGATTTTATTTATCAAATACTTCTGCAACACAAGGGTTTTGAAGGTGGTTTATATCATCATCAAAGGGTAACTCTGTTTTGGGAGTTTCATTTTTGGCAGAATTATTTCTTTCAAATCTCAAACTCTGTTTTTTGCTTGCAAAGTCATTTCTGGATTGCAGAAAATCATCTATTTGGTCATCATTGTCAAACACTTTCCAATGGTTCAAGTTGTCCGGTACAGTAGCCTTGTTCTTTATTTTTATGAGGCATTGATTATTTTCATAAGGTAAAGAGCAATTGCTGACAACAAAGGCAAGCTCATTGGCAAGGTAGTATTGGGCCCTAGGGATGAAAGTGAGCTCATATTTCTCAAAGGTTTTGAGAAGGTCTAGGGCAACATTTCTATATTCCCTTATTCTAGGGTTCTTGGCTGAATATTCTCCCTTAATTTGATTTATGATCAATTCTGAATCTCCTTGAACCAGTTTTTTTTAGCTTTGAGGTCTTTGAGTAGGTGTAAACCAATAAGGAGAGCCTCATATTCTACAACGTTGTTGGTGCATTCGAAATCTAGCCTATAGTAATGGCCTTCATTTGTGTTGTGGAACCAAACCCCTGCTCTTGAACCAGCCTTACCACAAGAGCCATCAAAGCTTATATGCCAAAGGGTTTCAATTTCAGTTTTTTCAATGTTCTGCACTTCGGGGCAGCTAGAGTTTGGGGTGTCATTTTCTTGGTCAGAGGATTGGCTTGGTTGTTCTGAGGGGCTTATTTCTTTCTCCTTGTCATTCACTTGTTCACTTATGTCATTTTCATTGTACAGGATGAAGGAGTCAAGGTCTGAGTGAATGGAATAAATTGGTGTGTTATTTGGCCTATCTATGTTACTCACCATGTATTTCATGTGGGATTCTGAGTACAATCTCCTTGTTTGATTGAAAAATGGGATGGTGGCATAATTCATGTCCATTTGAAGGCTTCCCTGGAGTTTGGCCCCCCACGATCTAGATAAAAGCATGCCATACTTTGGGGGGATGTCAACCACAACTATATCCATGACTAGACACTTAGCGGGGATTTGTGCCAGATTAACACACAGATCCTTGATAAGGCCTAGACACTTGACCCTACTGGAATCAAAAGAGTACAAGTCTTTGTAGGGCTTTGTGATTTCTAAGCCCAATCTCTCCATCACAAACTTTGGCATGAGGTTGTGTGAGGCACCAGAGTCTAACATATCATTATGCAGAATTTTGTCATGTATGTTCAGACTTACATAGAAAGGAGGGACAGCTCCTTCCTGATATTTTCCCTCTACTTCAAGACCAAACAATAACTATGGTTTATCATTAGTTATGTTTAAAGTATCAGTATCATTCCCTATATTTAACTCTTTGAAAATCTGGGATCTATATACCTCTTGGGTTACCAACTCAGTGAGGGGTGTGGTTATCTTGATTTTAGCAATCTCCCCCTCAAAGCTGAAAGGAGCATGTGTCTTTATTGTATTTACATCAGCTTTATCAGCCATGAAATTTTCTACATTTTTGATTTGCTGATTCTGATTTGATGGTTTGGACAGCAATGTTTTTTCAGGGCTACTAGTTGAAGTACTAGGGAAGCTTGATTCATTACCAGGTTGACTAGTCTTGGGCTTGTTTAGGTCAGATTTTTTGGCCATAGTATTTGTGGTTTCTGTTGTCTTTTTAGGAATATGTTCAGAGGTCTTTCTTACAGCAGTGTTTGGCTTATTTTTTTTAGGAACATCTTGATTCTTTTTGCTCCTAAGGTCATATTTCCTATGGACTTCCATAATGGCATTCTCAAATCCTAGTCTATAGTATTTGGAATCTTCATATGATTTCTCATTTGATTTTGAAGAAAACATCCTTTGTTCTTCTTCGGTAAGGAAGGTGTTGTCCTCATCATCCAAACCTATGACATTTACATGGTCTTCTTCCAACTGATTAGGCTCTCTTTCATCTTCATCTACATAGTTGTATTGGAAAGGAGGTCTGATTTGTTGGTTACTCTCTCTTTTTCTGACTTGAGGAGGGTCTCTTCTAAAATTTTGATTCCTATTCCTATTTTGAATATTGGCTTGATTTTCCCTAGGAGGTGTTCTCTCATTCAAACTGATTTTTTCCATCATTCTCTCCATTGTCCTCACTATGGAGTCAAGTTTGGAGTCAGAAGAGGAGGGTAGAGGTGTTGTGTCATCTTTATAAGTCACCCTTTTTTCTGATCTCATCCTAGCCCTTTTCTCAATTAAATTGGCCTCTACACTCATAGCCCCTTTTTGCATGTCTTCTAGAGTTAGGTAATCTATCTCCCTTAGTTGATAGGCCATATCAGTATCGAAGCCTTCGGGATATTTTACTAAGGCTAAGCCTTGAGGAGGTTTTATGTGAGGTGGGAGGGCATTGTAAACACTGTTAAACCTAGTGGAGTAGTCATGCACACTTTCTCTCAGATTCCTTTTAAGATTATTATACTCGGAAAGAATTTGAAGGGGGTTTTTCTTGATTTCCCATTTGTTTACAAAGGTTTGGTAGAGGGTAGGGAGATCATGAATGTTGTTGGGAGGTAAGTCTTTAAACCATTTCTTGGGTTCTCCCCTTAGGCTCTGAACAAAAATCCTCATTTTTATGGTTTCTTCTTCTATCTCCATGTAGTCAAAAGCATCACTAATTCTATCTACATGTTTCTGAGCAGTGATGGATTTAGTCCCTAAGAAGTGAGGGATCTTGGACTGATAGTCATTTGGAAAAGGTAATAGTGGTTGTTGTAGAGCCAATGGAGCATACCAAGCTGCCATGATGAGAGTAAAAGGAAATAAGGGCTGATTTACAAGGGGAGGATTTGTGAGAGGTGGAGTGGGATGGAGTGGGGTGTTTTGCATAGTGGTGGTATGGATGGGTGTGGCCGAGGTACTTGGACCAGAGAACTAATTCTGAGTGGATTTGAGATGAAAATAGTTGAAGTGATGGAGAAGATAAAAGTCAGGTGGAGTGGAAGGAGAAGCTTCTCTACTGGAGCTTTGCTGCAAATCTACAAGGTCAGTTTTGTCAAACCTACTTTGTGACTTGGTCCTGAACAGATTCTTGGTATGGTGCAAGTCAAACTGAGGATCTTGTGAAATTGTAAGGTGTTCTAGTGCAGAAATTTCTCTATCAATGGTCCTAACAGAGGGTGAGTTTCCAGCTTTAGAAGTTTTCCACAAAATCTTTTCTGGGTCATCAACTACGGTAGGCGGATTTGGGTCTGGTGTGATCTAGTATTGATGCTTCGTGAAGCCAGATCTCTTTACTCACACAAGGTATAACTAGGCCTTGAAAACTGATTTGGACTGATTTGACACAATCCTATAACAACCTACGGTACTAGTGAGATGAAAAAAGGCCTACTGGAGGCCAGTGGAGTCGCCAAGTGGATTCTTTTTTGAAATTTTGAGGATATGTATACAATGGTCTATCACCAAGTTCCATATAAAAATCAATATAGGAAGTAATTTTGGGTTTTTTAGTTTCTTTATGCAGCCTTAAGGTTAATGAGTATCCCCTAGCCGAGTCATCATCTTACTAGGATAGTGAAGCAATTAGTTTCTACTCTTGGCTATAGGTTGGTTTTTAAGTCAAACTAGGGATGTATATGAGTCTATAAGAGTTTTTCAAGCTACTATGAGCTCAGTCCCACTGTGATCACTATTATGTTAGCTCCTCATAATTTTCTAGATTAATTGAGATACAAATGGACAGGGTAAAATCAAACAAAGCTTTAGAATCCAAGGACCTAGCCTTCCTAGATTCGGAGAGGGATCTCTCTAGTAGGTGCAAATATATGAACTTGTTTGATGATTAGGGTTGATTTTAGGCTAGATGTTAAGTGCAAGGTATTTTGATTGTTTTTGGTTGGGTATGATGCTCAGATGGATTTAGATAGAAAACATGGAATATTTTTAATTCATTGGGCAATGGAGTCCAACAAGGTCATGATGAGTTCATCAATGGTTTCAAGAGCATTTGCAGGGAAATTTTAACTTGGTTGGTAGGTCTTTCAGGTTGTGGTGGATAATGAGATGAACATTAAACTTGAGAATAAAAGCTAGTGAAGGGCAGAATTGAATCCTTAATAAATTTTTAGACTAAGGGAGTTAGAAAATAATAAGCATGGAAAGAGAATCAAAGGTATAATTGAAACCTAATCCTTTTGATTTCAAACTGAAAACAGATGATTATCCAAGACAAACATTCAAATGAAATTATAGAAAAGGCAAGAAACTTATTTAACTTTCATAGATTTAATTATCGAGCATAAAAACATTTAAGATGCACAAGTAGTTATAACCATAAAAGAAGAGAAAACTTTGAACATCTAAAGTTACAGCTATGAAGGTTCTTTGAAACAAATTTATCTAGTAAAGGCAAAGAGCATGATTCAAACAAACTTCTTTGGTAAACCTAGGCAAAGATGCTTTAAAGAGTTAATTCCAAAACAGAGTATTTCAGTAGAAACAATATGCAGGGCTAGCCATAAATCATACTTGACACTAACTGATCTAAACCATTCAAGAAATATACAAGCTAATAACTTCTTAGAGAGCAAGAGATGGATTCCCTAACATATCTCAACAGAAGAAAACATTAAGGCAGTGAAGGACAAACAGAAGTAAGGTTCCATCAGGAAACATTTCTTAATCTAAATTTTTTGTCCTAAGGCAACATAGAAAGATGGAAAACATAATGGAAAACTAGAAAAACATGAGCATAAGAAACACTTCACCATAAACCAAGATTATGGATCCTGCAAATAGTCTCTCTCCATCAACAAGCAAACCAGGGCATGCATGAGCTCCAAGACATCAAATTTCCATAAAAAGCTCCAAGAGACTATGTATTTGCTTCAGCATAAGTCATCAAAATCCAACGAATACATAAAAGCCTCATGCTCTATTTATGGAGAAAATGAGGAGGTGGAAACCCTAAGAGGCTTCCAGAAACCCTAATTTAGCCATAAATGTGATAAATGTGCTTAGTGACCATGCAAGGCCCAAGACACATAAGAGATAAGATAATAAATGAAAAACTTAAAAACATAAATCCCAAATCAAATGAGAAGTGATTTTCCTAAAAAAAACATTAAAAAAATAATTTTTCATTAATCAGTGTCTTTTTTTGACTTTTGGCAAAACGTTGTCTCTGTGCGTAGCAGCATTTCAGCAAAAAATAGGGTCTGTTGCAGCTGAGTTTTGGACCACTTCCCAGCATCGGATTTGGCCCCGCGATGGCTCGTTGGAAATCTTGATGAGTCTAATTTTCAAAAATACTTGATTTGTACTGAATGGATTACATTTACTGGTTCAAAAACCAAATCTCCCATGATTTCTCTGTGCATCGCGCCAGGCCTAAAAAGGAGACAGAAAGGTCATTTTTTAGGTATTGTTTGACCTTTTAAGGGGGGAAAAATGCTCCAATTGACCTGAAATTTTGTGGGTAGACTATTGGTGACATGAAAAATCCAAAAATGTAAACTCCAGCAATTGAAAATTCCCCAATTGTGTGCGTAGTTCCTAGGGTGTTGCGCTCCTAGGGGTCAAAATTTGGAAAAAACAAAAAGTTTTTGGATTTGCCTCAAAATTGGTGTGTAGACCCCTCAAGGTGTTTTAGACATCTGCTGAGAAGAATCAGCCAAGATTCCAAGGCTTTCATGCACTTTGGTATTTTTTAGCTCCTCTAGCTCCATGAGGGCTTGCTTGAGTTTCGCATACGCAAGCATGCTCTTCCTTTCATAGTGTCTGACCAATTTCTTCTGTAAGGCAAGGCCCCTCTTCACTTCTTTGAAATTTTTATGCTCCTTTTTATAATAGTAGACGACCCTTTGTGCCCTTTCAAATTCCTTTTCCCATTCTTGAAGCTGGGCATCCTTTTCTAGGAGGAGAAATTTTGTACTCATCCCTTGGTCCTCATTATCACTGTCTAGATCAACAAAAAGAGGGCATTGGGAAGACTTTTTGATCTTTTTCTCCTTCTTACCTGTACCTTATGTTCAACCTTTTCCACGTTTTCTTTGGCTTTATATTTTAACTGTCTGAGAAGTGATGGCCCTTTGCCTTTTAGAGGCAGCAAACACATTTCTTCTCCCTCTGTGATATGTGCATGTGAGAGGGGTGAAAATGGGAGTTTTAAAGGCAGTGTCATCATCATTTTGGCCTTTAGTTCACTTGACATTTTCTGCACTTGCCTCACTCTGAATTTCTTTGTCATGTGTGGATTGATTTTTTTCAAGACAGTCATGACTGATGTCATGATTGTCATGACTCTTTCCTTGACTACTTGGTGTGCTTTGATGGCTGTCTTCCTCATCATCCTGCTCTTACCCATCATCTTTATGCTCTTCCACCTCATCATGCTGATCTTCTTCCCCATCATCTTGATGTTCTTCCTCCTCATCATGTTGTTGTGCCTCTTCATCTTTGTGGTTGTCTTCACTAACTTCATCATTGCCATCACTGCTTTCTTCATGGCTACTTCCCTCCTCTTCTTCATTTTCTTCATTTTCATCATCTTCTTCTTCACTGCTCTCTCCTTGTCCATCATTATCTGTCTCAATTTCCTCCTGATTGTTGCCTCCTATTTGTTCTTCACTAGGGCTACTGTCAGCCCCTTCACTTGGAAATTTACGGGAGGAGGTAAGAGGTGAAATTCTTTGTGGAGAAGGCAGATGGGGAGATGATGGATGTGTGGAGGTAGATGGTTGTGAAGTGGAAGGAAAGTTCTACTGGATGAAGGCTCGGGGGTCTGCAAACACATCATGTGAGATAAAGGTCTCCCGATATATTCCTTGTTGCTCTAGCTGGTATAGGACAATCATATTGATCAGGGAGTGGTGAAAGAGGCTTGGCATTTGGTGGTCATAGCTTTTCTTATTGACAACTGAGGCCATTTTATCAATGCTTCAGAAAAGGTAGTAAGGTAGGTTCATCATCTTGACCCTATTAAAATGCATCAACAACCTTATATGATATGAGTAAAGTTGGGAGTATCTCCCCTCACATGTGAAATAACTAATAATCTACCTCATCAATGCAGCATACCTCTCCAGCAAATGAGAAAAAGGGAAGACAACCTTACAATTTTGTTGATAGCTGGGTTTCAAAAAGGGCCCATAATAACTCAACTCCAGCCTCTTTTGTTTGAACCACACCTCACCAATGTCTAGTATACCTGTTGCTTTGGAAATGATCTCAAATGAGAGCTCAAATAGTACTCCTGCCAAATTGACTTGATGGTTTTTCAAGCTACAGACGAATAATCTAGTTAAGTCTGCATGGCTGCTGACTTGCTTGACTTTCTCACAAAATCTGTAGCACCCTACATCCTGGAAGCATGAAAGGATCATAGGAGATGAAGTGAGTGGAGTGGTGTCTAAATGCTCAAATATTTTTTCTTTTCCTCCATGATGTTTTGGCTTGCTGGGAGTATGACTTTCATCACCACTGGTATGACTATCTCCCTCTGAAATGATGACTGGCCTAAAAACAACAGTAGGGCTTTTAAACTTTTCTTGAGGGTTTTTGGGAAAACTAAGTGCTTTTAGTGGATTTAGGTCAACTCTTTGCAATATGAAAACTAACGTGAAGATGATTTTTTAGAGCTTGCACTTGGTTTTTAGAGGATAGCCTATAGTCACCCAATCTTCTTTTTGTACTTAGAACCAAACTCACTTGCAAACCCTAACTGAAAGACTAGGAAAATGATCTTTATATAGATTAGGGTTTGGTCAAATTTTGACTATGGATGATTTCATTGTTTAGAAAAAGGAGAGCTTGGGAGGAAAAAATAAATTTCACCAACCTTAGACTCTGCTTGCAGAAGTTTGAAGATGAATTTCAGACTTTGGAGCTTTTTGAAAAAATTTGTAACACCGGGTTGGAGTGCAAAGACTGGTGCTGCATTGTGCCTCGGTGCCTCCTGCCTTTTCGGGGCCGTTGCGTAGCATCGGGCCGTGCGGCACAAGCCGTGCCGTGAGCACGTAGTACGTTGCACAGGGGAATTTCGAGGTCTAAATGGGCCTCCTAAGAAAAATGCAACAAAAAAAATCAAATTTATAACAACCAATGGGATTCAAGATGATGATGTCAACCATGGGGGATGATTTACCATTTTAAATAAAAGGGTAAAAAATATTAAAAAATAATAAAATAATTAAAATTACTTTTTCACCATATTTTCAACTTATTCTCCCAAAATTTTTAATAAATTTCGGAAGTGGAGTACGTTGGATGCACTCATCCAAGGAGTACCCATGTTGCATACTTTTGATGAACTCTACTACACGAAAAATGAGAAATACATAAAAAAACGTGATTGTAATCACGCTTTTTTATGTATTCATTTTTCGTGTAGTAGGACCCATCGAAAGTATGCAACATGGGTACTCATTGGATGAGGAATTAAATTTCACATCCAACGAGTACTCCCCCTCAAAATTTGAGTAAAAAATTTGGGAGATAAGTTGAAAATATGAGTTGAAAAAGTAGTTTTTTCATTTTTCCCTCTAAAATTTGATGATGTCATCAAATCTTATTTGATTTTTACCACTATTATTTTATAATTTCCTTAGGAGGCCCATTTTAGACCTCAAAATTTCCATGGTATTTTTACACCGTTTTCCTCCTCCGTGCGTAGCGCCAAAACACGTGCGTAGCGCCGAATTCGATGCGTAGCGCCCTAATTTGCGAGTTTGGTCCGAAACTGTATTACCTTCTAACGCTTCTTTCAAATGAAAATGATGCATGGGGAAGTTTCAAGTGGCCTTTTTGTTAGAAAATTATATATTATGGAGCAATGCAACACATAAAATATGCAAAAATACAAGCACACAAAAACACATAAAACCAAAGAGACACAGATATACGTGGTTCACCCATTTTGGGCTACGTCCACCCCCGAAATTTACCCTTCCTTTCTTATTATTTAAAAATGAAGAGACAAACCTAAGCGTAGATCCGCCGTAATATCCTTTGTTCTCTCTCACGCTCTCTATGTTTCTCGCTCTGAGAATACACACATAATCCACAGCCGCAATACAATACCCTCATATATACAAGGGGGTTGCCTTCTAGGGAAAAAATCCCTAATCTAAACATAACTTCTACCGTCAGATCATTTGCCTAATGAACGGCCCAGATTGACTAGAAATTACTATACTTTTACAAGGCAATTTTACATCTGTTTTTAGCTTCGGGGGCACTGCCCCCGAAAACCCCCGCCAGGGGGGGCTCCAAAAAGCACTGCCCCCCCCCTGGACCCCACATGGCAGCGATTAATTACGGGCGGCGTTGCTGCCCCTTTGAAGGTATAGGGGTCCAATGCTGTGATACAAAGTAAACAAGATAATCAGGCTCTGTTAGCGCTCAAATCTACCTTAGGCTGAAATAAGATAAAACTCAAGGCTACATCAAACCACGCTCAGCCTCGTAGCTAGCCCTACGAGGACAGGAGAGGGCTCTCTCTGGGTCTATCTCGGAAAAAGGTCTTCAAAGGGGCTGAGATGACTTATAATGAAACAATGAATACTGATTTTAGGCTAGTAAAGAGATAGGAATGTTTGATTTTGATTTTTTGGGTTTTTGCTGGAGAAAAGAGAAAAACAATTTTGGGTCCAGGGATAAGGCCAGATCTTTGCAGAATTCGAGTTGGGGCGAGGTAGGCAATAGTCTTGATGCTTTTTGATTAAGTGTATGGATAGATCAGAATGAAAAGGAGTTGAAGAGGGCAAGGGAGAACATGGATCCTCTCCAAACAGGCGAAAACATGTAAAACTAAACAAATTCAAAGGCAGAGCACTGAAATCAATGGATTCAACCTCGTTTACTCATTCATTTAGTTTCAAAAGCATAAGAAGGGAATGGCATACATTAAACATGAAAGAACTTACAATAAACTGAGAGAAAACACCATCAAGAACTGAAAGCCACAAGAATCCCAACAGGTGCTGCAAAACCTCTGATCTTTCCTTAGCCAAAATATGAAAAATATGTACAATAGTGTGCCAAAATCTTCCCCAAGAGTCCAACCTGTAGAATGTCTCAGAAATTACATCATATAGACCTCCTAACCCCTTCCCACACCTCTAGGGGTCGAATTCCTCCTTCTAGGAGTAGTTCCAACTAATTCTAAACAAGGAGCTAGAATATAGGCATCCAAACAACTTGCCTCTAAAAGGGAGGAAACTGATTCTTACACTTGATTTTTACTTTTTTAGGAGTGAATCATCTAGAATAGGTAAAAATGAGTCCAAGTTGCATGCCAACCATAATATTACATCAAGATAACTCAAAAATTACATCCACGAGCAAAACTGGTCCAACTGGCCGAAATTCTGAGCTGGAAGGTGAAAATTTGACCAAAAATCTATATGCGTAGCGCCCCTGAGCCATACGCGTAGCGTGTCTTTCATCCTGATTTTGGGGCACTTCCCGGCATCCAAATTGAGCTCATGATAGCTCGTTGGAAATCCCTAGATGTTGGCTATTCAAACCAAGTGGAATTTCCAAATTTGAAGCTCATTTGCCCCTCCAAAACTTCATTCTTCCAGAAGTACTTCCTGCTGGTGCAAAAGGTGGCAGCAAGGTGGTTTTCATGGTGTTTTTGGGCCTTTTGATCATCCATAACTTGATGAAATGCTTCGGAAATACTTGAGCATGCATAAATTACCATGACAAACCCAAAAATATAAATTTTTCCTTCAGCAAGTGTCCCAAACAAAAGCGAGCGCGTCGACGCGCTACTCGTATAGCTGAAAAATCTGTTTTGAGACCAAAATATTTCAAAATGACAAAAATTTCTCCGAATTTGCTCAAATTCTGAGCGAAGACCCTCCATAATGTATCATGCCCAACCAACGAAGCCTTGGCCAAAATCCAGAGTGGATCAGGCCTCTTCCGCCGTTTTAGTGCTCTCCTGGTGCATGCAGTTCCTGTGGTGAAAACACTGTCTCGGTTGTATGATGTGTTGTTGTCAGTCATGGTGTTGCAATGTGTATTTTCAGCTTGTTGAAAATGAGAAATGAGACCTTGGTGTCTTTGTCTCCAATCGCCCAATGCGTGCCAAAGGGAATGAGGGATTGAGAACCCCTATAAGTGAGATAGGAATGGGATATGGTGATGGGGGGTAGTTTTTAAGGACAGGAGTGAGATGAAATGGAAACATATCAGTGATTCAAGTGGAATCAAGGACAAATAAACAACCCTTGAATGTTATGGAGATTAGGCTTTTGTCAATGGAGGAATGTAGTAGTAAGTAATAGGGTTTGCGATTTCACATGGGAACCAAAAGTATAAAGGGATATGAGGATAATGAATATGGGGAAGGGAAGACGATATGATCACATGGTAGTGACAGAAGTGATGGAATACAAAGAAAAGGTTGACAAATGGCAAGAATTTAGCACCAACATAATCTTCAAACTTTATGCATAACCCTAGGAGCAGATTTGGTATAAACGTAGGGTTTGATGTTCACCATATCAAACACTTGTTTTCTTCACATTGAAAACACCATAACAAATCCCCGAATCACTGAGCAGGCATAAATAACTTACTTGCAGACAAATGAAGTGGTTTGATGAGAATTTGGGTGATGAACTGTTGTTTTCCAGCCTTGGGGCTATATGCGTAGCGCGCCACATAGTGCATTTTGAAGGAGGGGTTTGGAGGCCTTCCCGGTGTCCAAATTAGGCGTGTGATAGCTCGTGGGAAATCTGTTGGAGTCTACTTTCTAACCCAAGTGGAATTTTGAAATTTGGAGTTCATTTACCCTATCAAAACTCAAATCTCCCAACACTACTTCCTGCAGGTGCATCAATTCTCCTGAGGCAACGGTATTCTTGACATTTCTCCAAAAAAATTATACCTGTGTAAAAAGGGAAGGAGGTTTTTCTTCCTTGGCATGTTGTGAACAAAAACCTCTCTCAGTTTTCCAAAATTCATCTTTTATTGCTCTGAAACATCATTTGAGTGAAACCTATCCCGATGTGTGAAACAAGGGATTCTGTCGAAATGAAGCGAAATGAAGGGGATAAGGGGCTTCTAAATTCTTGGGGAAATTTTGGGAAGTAGGGGGGGATGTTAGGAAGCAGGGGAAAGTGGAATCTCAGAGATTGAGTGAGGGAAAGGGTTCCAAAATGGAAAAACACAGGCCTAGCCTAGAAAATTGCCAAGTTGTGGCAAGAAACTAGGGTTTGTGCAAAAATGAGGAATTTGGGGAACCTCAGTGATGGGAAGTGTTTAATAAGGTACATTAATGATAGGGGAAGGTGTGTGAAGATCAGGATATAATTTTTTTCGATGATTTGACCATCCAAGAGAAATTACCTCCAAAACCCTAGGAGAGGGAAATGGACCTTACCAAGGCACAACTAAAGCATGAACAAGATGTAAAATGACCCAATGGAACCTGACATGATGATGAAAACCCTCTGAATGATGGTACACTCAGCTGAATGGTGACATGAACCGACATTTGGACAACTTTGACAGGAGTAAAAGCAACCCCTAAACCTAATGCCTAGTGACCAAATTTTGCTTGAAGACTCATTGAAATGAAAAAATTTGACCTTGACACCTTAAAATCACTTTGTAAGAGCATGTTTGATCACTGGAGGAAGGTTGCAAAGGCTGACTCTAACAGGCTCCACACCCAACAATCTCCCACTTGGAGACTGATTGTAGCAACTCCACCGCTGCCTCATTTGCTGGACAATGAATCCTCTTTGGACCTGGCTATTCCTCATCTTCATTGTCATCCTTGAATACCAATTGAAACTGAGCACATTCTCAGTTTCTCCCTGGTTACAACTTTTGTTAGCATATCTGCATGATTCTGGCTAGTGTGTATCTTTTTCAACTTCAACTCTCCATCTTCCAATACTGACCGTATGAAATGGTACTTGATATGTATGTGTTTAGTCCTGGAATGAAATGCTGAGTTCTTTGCAAGATGAATAGCACTTTGGCTATCACTGTATAGTGTGCCCATATCATGCTTCTTACCCAATTCATCCATAAACCTTTGTAACCAAATCATTTCTTTATTAGCCTCTGTAGCAGCAACATACTCGGCTTCTGTTGTTGAAAGTGCAACAACACTTTGGATTTTTGAAACCCAACTGACAGTTGTTCCACCTACAGTAAATACATATCCTATAGTGCTCCTCCTATTATCTCTGTCACCTGCCATATCTGCATCAACATATCCCTGTAGAGCAATGTTTGAACCACCAAAGCATAATGCTTGATTTGTGGTACCTCTCAAATATCTGAGAATCCATTTTATCCAATGTTCTTTTCCTGGATTATTCATGTACCTGCTTACAACTCCCACTGCATGTGCAATATCAGGCCTTGTGCAGACCATTGCATACATTAAGCTTCCAACTGCTGATGCATATGGAACTTTAGACATATAATCCATGTCTTCTTGGGTCTTTGGGCACATCTCCTTACTAAGTTTGAAATGGCTAGCAAAAGGTGTACTAACTGGTTTTGCATTATGCATATTAGATCTTTTCAAAACCTTCTCTATGTACTCATTCTGAGACAGTGTTAATTTGCGATTTTTCCTGTCTCTAGTTATCCTCATACCAAGGATTTGTTTTGCAGCTCCCAAATCCTTCATTGCAAATGAATTTGCTAATTTTCTTTTGAGCACATTTATTTCCTGCATGTTAGACCCTGCAACAAGCATGTCATCTACATACAATAACAATATAATATAGCTGCCATCATTTTGCCTTTTTAGATAAACACAATGATCAGAGTGACATCTAGTATAACCTTGTTCAGACATGAACTTGTCAAATTTTAGATACCACTGCCTTGGAGCCCGTTTTAAACCATACAAGCTCTTCTTTAACCTGCACACCAATTTTTCTTTCCCTTTTACCTCATATCCTTCTGGTTGCTGCATGTATATATCTTCCTCCAAATCTCCATGGAGAAATGTTGTCTTTACATCTAACTGTTCAAGATGTAAATCTTCCGCTGCTACAAGACTTAAAATAGTTCTGATTGAATTCATTTTAACAACAGGAGAAAATATTTCATCAAAATAAATACCTTTCTTCTGTGCAAACCCCTTCACCACAAGTCTAGCTTTGTACCTTTGTTTTCCTCCATCTTCTTCCTTCAGCTTGTAAACCCATTTATTCTGCAATGTAGTTTTACCTGCAGGCAACCTGACTAAGTCCCAAGTCTGGTTATGCATTAAGGAGTCCATCTCTTCTTCCATGGCTAGCTCCCACTTCTTCCTACTTTTAACCTGCATTGCTTCTTCATAACATTCAGGTTCACCAGAATCAGTCAACAATAAATAATATAATGAAGGAGAGTATCGTTCAGGGGGTCTACTTATCTTGGTAGATCTTCTAACACCACTTTCAGGTGTTTGAGGTGCCTGTTGCTGTTGTGGTGGTTGTTGCTGCTATGGTTGCTGATTATTATTATTTTCAGGCACCTTTCCTTTTTCAGATATCTCATCAAGAACCGCATATTACTTGCTTTCCTTTTCTTATTTCTTTTCCTGCAACTGATTCTTATACAAGACCTTTTCATTGAATATTACATCTCTGATCCTAATGATTTTGTGATTTTCATAATCATATAAGCGATAACCAAAATCATTAGCACGATATCCAATAAAGGTACATTTCTTTAATTTTGCCTCAAGCTTTGTTCTATTTTCTTTATTAATATGGACAAAGGCCTCACAACCAAAAGGTTTTAAAAAAAAGTATTTTACCTTTTTACCTGTTCATGCTTCCTCTGGAATACCACCATCCAAGGAACTTCAAGGCCCTCTGTTTATTAGATAAACAACAGTATCTACAGCATCTTCCCAAAATTATAAAGGCAATCCTGCATGCAATCTCATGTACCTTGCATGCTCCATGATTGTTCTATTCATCCTTTCTGACACACCATTTTCTTGTCATGTTCTTGGAACTGTCTTCTCTCTACGAATTCCATGCTCTGAACAGTACTTATCAAAATCTTTGTTGCAATACTCACCTCCATTGTCTGATCTGAGACACTTCAACATCTTTCCTGTCTCAATCTCAACCAAAGCTTTCCATTTCTTGAAAGTATCAAATACATCAGATTTATTCTGAATACAATAAATCCATGTTTTTCTAGTTGCATCATCAATAAAAGTAACATAATAACGAGAGCCACCGAGAGATGATACCTGAGCGGGTCCCCATACATCTGTATGCACAAGCTCCAATTTTTCGCTCTTCTTTTCTTTCCCAACTCTGAGAAATCTGACTCTCTTCTGTTTTCCATAAATGCAATTCTCACAAAAATCCAAATCAACATTCTTCAAACCTGGCAGCAAATTTCTTGAGTGAAGAATTTTCATCCCCTTCTCACTCATGTGTCCGAGCCTATGATGCCATAATGCTGCATCTGCTCCTTTAGAAGTTAAAGCATTAACAAAGTTAGAAATACCATTGCATAAATACAATGTTCCAACCTTTTCACCTTTTGCTATTACCACCGCTCCTTTGGTGACCTTCCAAGTTTTATCTGTGAAAGTTGTCACACAACCTTCACTGCCTAACTGCCCTGTTGAAATCAGATTTTTCTTCAGATCTGGAACATGCCTTACCTCCTTTAGTAGCCATTGGTTTCTATTCTATTGTTTTACAAGAACTTTACCCATTCCAACAATTTTACAGGGTTTATCATCACCCAAACGAACTTGTCCAAAATCTCCTTGAACATAGTCATGAAAATATTTCTTATCAGGTGTGGCATGGAATGAAGCCCCTGAATCTACAACCCAAGAATCAATAATATTTTCGAAAGAAAGAATCAAAGCATCTTGTAACACATCACCTGTCACATTTGCTTCATGATTGTTTTCTTGTTGTGTGTCTCCTTCTTTTCCCTTCCGAGATCTACAGTCTTTCTTTAAGTGTCCTTTCTTTCCGCAATTCCAGCACACTATCCTCAATCTAGACTTGGATCTTTCTTTCCTTGATTTACTGCGATATCCTGAGCTCTTTCCTCTTTACATTCTTCTTCCCCTAGACTCTGCACTCAAAGCATTACCTGATGTCTCACCGAAGCTTTTCCGTCGCATTTCCTCGCTAAGGATAGCACCAACAACATCATCAAACTTTAAAGTACTAGATCCAGAGACAGAGTTACTAATGGCCATTACTAAGCCATTCCAAATATCTAGCAATGAGCACAAGAATAACAGAGCTCTAACTACATCATAAAATTTTACCCCTACAAAACTTAACTAACTGGTAACTGTATTAAATTCATTTAAATGGTCTGCAACAGATCCACCTTCTGACATCTTCATATTAAATAGTCGTTTCATAAGAAATACCTTGTTTGAGGTCAAGGGTTTTTCATATAGTTTTTCCAACGTCTACATCAAACCCTCTGTTGTTGTTTCCTTCGAAATATTGAAGGCGGCTGATGCTGCAAGACACAAACGTATTGTTCCAAGTGCCTTTCTATCGAGAATGTTCCATTCTGCATCTATCATGGCCGCCAGCTTCTTTGTTTTTCCGCTCAATGGTAGGTACAGATATTGCTGATATAGATAATCTTCCATCTGCATCTTCCACAGCGGGAAGTTTTGGCCGTTAAATTTCTCGACCCTAAACCATCGTTCGCCATTGCTCCCACTCGAACTAGGAACCCTTCTTTCCTGCGAGTTTATCAGCCAAATATACCTTCGGCTCTAATACCAGTTGTTAGAAAATTATATATTATGGAGCAATGCAACACATAAAATATGCAAAAACAAAAGCACAAAAAAACACATAAAACCAGAGAGACACAGATATACGTGGTTCACCCAGTTTGAGCTACGTCCACCTCGAACAGATAGTCCTTCCTTTCTATTATTCAGCAAAAATGAAGAGACAAAACCTACAGCAGATCCGCTGTAATATCCTATGTTCTCTCTCACAGTCTCCCTCTCTGTTTCTCGCTCCGAGAATACACACATAATACACAGCCGCAATACAATACCCTCATATATACAAGGTTGCTTAGGCAAAAAACCCTAATCTAAATATAACTTCCTACCACCGCATCATTTTCTCAATGAACTTACCCGCATTGACTAGAATTACTATACTTTTACCAGGAAATTTTACATCTATTTTTAGCCGGGGCGCCGCTCTCGGGTCTCGCTGGTGGGGGGCACCAGCACCGGCCGGTTCCCTTAAATCCCCACTCAGTCGATTAATTACGGGCACACAGCGCCTTGAAGGTATAGGGGTCCAATGTTGTGATACAAAGTAAACAAGATAATCAGGCTCCACACCCAACACTTTTATACTTGATTTGAAAAGTAAATTTAAAAAGACCAAAGCCACTTTTGTAAAGTTGATGTCTCCTATCTTTCAATGTGCTTTTGACTAATATTTGTTGTGAACACACTTTGAAACTTTTTGGAAAACATGTTTATTTATGCCTTTTTCAATATTTTTGCAGAACAATATTTTTGGCATGGAGGCCCTTTGTTGGGAGTCTATCCCTGAGATTCATAATCGAGGTTACACTTTTCCATTTTAGGCCTATTTTGACAATAATTTATGCCCAACTTTTACTTTAAAAAAACTCTGTGTTTTCACCCTTTGGTAAAATGATCTTCTTTAAACTGATACTCTTTGTCTTTCTTCTCTTAGTGCAGGTGAAGAAATGCTATTTTGGAAAAACCCTATGGAGGAGGCTTCTGTCCTTGAAATCTCTGAGATGGTTCTTTGTTTGCCACCACTATTTTGTTAATCCACTAAAACAACCCCTGATACTCTTTTACCTATAGGTCTGTTGTTTTTGTCTTGTTTGTGTCTACCTCTTGGTGATAATCACATCCTATTGCCTTGCCTCTTCTTATTGCTAGTGGCCATCTTGGCTATTCTTTGAAAAAATGTGAACAAGGACAGCTATCCCTTGCAGTGTTTATGTTCTAAGCCAAGGAGGATTTTCTTGAATGACTTTGTGTCAAAATGCTTGATTTTATTCCCCTTTGAATGCAACCTCTTCATGCAAGAAGGCATAAATTTTTGGGAACCAAATCCACCCTATGACTCAGTGAAACCTTAGGTGACCTAATGGGGACCTTTGGACTTGGATTTTGGAAAGAGATTTAGACTTAGGGATCACCATGTATAAGATAGGATCTGTGATAAGCTTAGTGTGTTTTGAAGACCTAGGATCTAGCATAATTGACTATCCAAAGGGTCTATAGAGACAATCAGTGTCTGAGAAGATTATGGAAGAGACAACAAGGCTATTTGATTGGTAGTAGTAGGGAATCCTGTAGGTAAGCAAAACAGAGGATTTGGGCCAAAAGGCAAGACATGGTGAAAAATGGGTGACAGTTGGGGTTTAAAATAAATGTCTTGAGCCCATGATGGGTCTTCCAGGAGTGGTGGGCTAGTCATGACTACATAGGAAGATGAAGTAGTGAAATTTTTATCTCAGGATAATGAAGGCAGTGAGATTTTTAGAACTCACAATATTTTTGAATTTTGTTTCTAGAAATCTAGGACCACTACTTAGTCATCTTCAGATAGTGAAAATTATGGATGACTAACACATTACACTGTCTCTAGGCTTAGTCCAGAACCTTGACTACTTGAGTCCCTCAATTTCACAATCATTTCACCCCACCCATCCTAAACTATGCATTGTGCAGTCTCAAGGCTCAGTCCAAAACCTTGGCCTCTAGAAATACACAATCCCTGAGTCAATCACTCAACCATTCAACAATTACATCTGTAACAAGTGATTTCATGAATCATATTAGGTTAAGGGTTTATCAGACTGATGTCTTCTTGTCATGGGAGGATTGTAGTCACATGTGTTCTATTATGTCATGGGATTATTGTACTCGCAATTGTTCTATTATGTCATGGCATGATGATGATGAAGGAAATGGAGAAGGAAAACATGCTAGAAAACACCTAAGGATTTGAGGAGATAATATTATCATATTGAAAGAAGATTAAGGGACATTAGATTGCAATAGAAGACCAAAGATCAGGACCACATGAAGACTCCATTGGATTCATAACCCTTTGGAGGGCAGATATGAAGAACAAATAATATCTCTAATGAATATAAAGCAGAAAGAAGGATAGCTTGGCACTGCCACACCATCATTCAATCCATGTCATCAGTGTCATGTCGTGTCATGTCATGAGTCACCATGTGAATTTTGTGGATTCTGTAAATTTCTATTCTCAAATCTATTGTAAAGTGGAAGTCCAAAGGACATGTAAAGAATTTGAAGAGTCGTGTAAAGTCTAAAATTCATGGGAAGTCAAACAATCATGAGGGAAGTCAAAGATCCACAACGAAGGTGAAGCACCTCCCATTGGTTATATATACACCCCCATTCTATGAGCAAAGGAATTTTCCACGTTGGCTCCTCTTGCAAGGCATTATAGAGAAAATATAGTTCTTTTGTGGAGAAAGGAGTGGCTCCAACACTCCATTATTGGAGCTAGTGGTGTTCATTGTATATATGTGTCTTGGTAATTTTAATTAATATCTGAAGCCTGATGGCGAGCACGTCCTCATGCATGGATTATGAATATTTGTAAGATTTTTCTATGAATGTTTGTAATTCATGTTTGTTTTCCACCTATGCTAAAGTAGTTGAACTATTTCAGTTATTTTCATGCTTATATTATTGAGAATATGTTGTATCGGTGGCGATGACTATCGCATCTTTGTGAACTATTCTGCTAGATGTTAGACAAATATTTCTTGTTCTAATGGTTGTAATGATCATCGCATATTTTTGGACTATTTCACTGGATGTTAGACAAATATTTTGTGTGTGTGTGTCTACTAGGGTGGTACTATTCCCTCTCTCCTAGATGCCCATTTTCCTTTCCATCTGCAATAGAATAATCTTGACACACATACAACCAAACACTCACCAAGAATACTCACTTGTTGATCCGATATTACTTGTGCATTACTCTCTTATGCTGAAATTTGTAGCCAAGGAAAATCTATAAGAATATATGGTTTTCGGGCCGATATCCTAGATGGGGCTCCTATTCCAAATGGTATGAGGTCTAATTGGGACATCACATCAGGGAGACCCCCCTAGTTGAAGGATTTCCAAAACCCATCAACAATCTGCTAGATGTTTACACTAAACCTTTAATTTTTGACACCCGGTGTATTTAGAGATAAAATTAGCCACCAAGTTATTCATTTTGATCCAATAATAATATTCCTTGATGGCTATCAGCATCTTTTGGTAACCTGGGTGACCGAATTTATGGAAAAGTTTAGGGGGGAATTTTTGCGAATGGGTTATTTTTTGGACATTTTCTAAAAAACATATTCACTAATTTTCTTAAAAATTCACCCATTTTTACATATATAAGATTAAACTGATGTTATTCTCCAAAAATTTACCATTTTTAATATTAAATTATATGTTTTTTACTGAATATTTTCCTACATTCTATACATATGAATTTTCGAGCTAGTATAGTTTCCTACAATACTATATATAGGAAAATATTTAAATCCTTAAAAAATTCCCTGACTGAATTATGGATTTTTTTGAATCTCATTCAATATGAGCTTCCTTAATTCACCATCACAAGGAATGTCTATATGATCTTTAAATCATAACAACTCATCTTTTGAGAGGGAATGTATATATGATATTTAATATCTTGATGCCATGTTGTTTTAATTATCTCTTGGAGATCAGTCCCATAGGAACTTATGGTTGATGTATGGCATAATTGCAACCGCTTACTGAGTGCATCAACAACTTTATTTTCCTTTCTTTTAATATATTTTATCTCAAAATTAAATTCACCAATAAAGGCTAGCCATCTAGCTTTTGTGGCATTTATTTTAGGTGGATCAAATAAATACTTCAACCATCCGTGATCAGTCATCAAAGTGAATTTCCTCATAAGGAGATAACATCCCCACATCTTCAATGCATGAATGATGGAAGCCAACACTAAACCATGAGTCACACAATTTTACTCATGCTCATTTAACTTCCTTGATTCATAGTATATCACTTGGCCATCCTACATCAAGACTCCTCCAAGTCCTTCCTTGCAGGAGTCTATGCACACTACAAAGTATTTATCTAGGACTATTATTCTGAGCATTGGTACATGTGTTAAAAAAAAATTGAGCTAATCAAAGCTTGCAATGCATTCATTTTTCCATTCAAACTGGCATCCTTTCTTTTGCAATGTTGTGATTGGTTAACAAATCTTGGATATTTTTTTGATAAATCTCCTATATTAACCTAAAAGCCCCATGAAGGATTTAATATCAATCACATTTATTGGTGTCGGCGACTCCATGATGGCTTTAACCTTTTTTGGATCAAAAATTACTCCCTCCTTTGAAACAATGTGTCCCAAATAATGGATTTATGACTAGCATAATTCACATTTTCTAAGCTTTGCATATAGCTTGTGTTATCTTAACATGCCTATTACTATATCTAGGTGTTCTTCATGCTCCTCCTTTATCTTTGAATAAACCAATATATCATCCAAAAATACCACTGCAAACGCATCCAATAGAGGGTGCACACATTGTTCATTAGGCACATAAAAGTAGTAAATGCATTGCAAATCCTAAAGGGAATGACCAAATTCATAATGTCCATACCTTATCCATAATGTTGTCTTATAAATGTCCTCATTTTTAATGCACGTCTAGTGATATTTGGATCTTAAATTAATCTTTGAGAAGATTGTTTCTCCATGCAATTGATTAAATAATACATCAGTTCATGGCAAGGGATACTTGTTCTTAATGGTGGCCTTATTGAGCTACTTGTAATATTTGCACAACCTGAGTGTGCCATTCTTATTATTTACAAACAAGATCGCTTCTCTGGATAGTGATACATTTATCCTTATATATCATTTTCCTAGCATCTCCTTGAGTTGTAGGTTCAACTTAATCAATCTTGGAGTTCCCATTCTATAGGGGGCCTTGGATCCTCGTGTTGTCCCTGCTAAAATATCAATAGGTAAATCCAATTCTCCGTGGGGAGGAAAGCCTAGAATCTCTTCTAGAATACGTCTAAAAATTTCTTTAAGATAGGTTGTTCTAATATATTGTCACAACCATCATCCTCGATGCTAATTTTAGCTTCAAAGTTGCTTTTAATTTGGACAAAAAACATTGTGCACCTCTTTTTTAGACTCCTCTTGGCCTACATGGCTATAATAAACCTCCCTGATATGGCCTTTATCTTTCCTTGCAACATCCTTCTCTTCCCAGCCTAACCAAGACATTCGATTACCTTTTCATAAAAATTAACTTCAGTGTGTAGAAGGGCCAGTCAGTCAAAGAGAGAGAGAAAGAGAGAGAGACAGAGAGAGCCCTCGTCTAGCAAAGGAAACTACAACTAAGATTGCAATGCAGACCCCCCTCCCCTCATATGACATCACAGGTGGATCTTTCATTCATGGTTTTATCACTTGATTCCATGCATCTTGGTCTTGCATCCAAGTTCCTCCCCTCGTGAAACCTTTCATTTGACACAAAATTTGACATATTCCACTAGAGAGATATTTATCTCTCACTTATTTGCCTTTGCGAAATTCATTCATGTATATTCGTACACTTTTCATATGAATCCCCGTTGTTATCCCTCTAAGTGCTTACCCATTCAGGCTTATGCCTCTGAGCCATTGGTGTATGCTTGGAGGCACATCATGATGGTGCTCACATCTCAACAAACTTAGTCATTCTCCATATACCTCTATGGATATACAATCTATGATACACACATACATACACATAAATACTCTCGATTTAATTTATCCTTCTATAACATACAATACACATATGTAAATGCTCTTATAGCCCTTTAGAATTAAGAGTGAAGTCTCACGGCTTCCCTATGTAGGGTCCCCACATGCAGGTATGGGCATACCCATAAGAGGTGAAATATAATCCCACACAAGCTTTCAATTAGACATATATGTGTAGATATGTGTATGTATATATGTATGTATTGTGAAATTTTCAAATCTGAAAAATTATTACTATAGTGATTGATTTATTTCTCCTACTTATTAGATAATTTATTTACAGATGCTTCAGTAAATTTGAAATAAACAAAACAATGGGACTTCACTCTAACCAAATGCATAAGAACAAAAATTACACAAGTAGCACAATAGAAACAACCATATGAACACAGTTATTTTTGGACAATTGTCCCCAGAAAAACCCAATGTGGAAAAATCAGTGTAATAGATGAGGGTTTGTATTTATCTTCAGAAACGAAAAGTTCTTTTAAAAAATTACTTGTGAGAAAATTAAAATTATCATACACCTGTCATGAATTTTCTGGACACACTAGAAGTATTTCTGACCCTCGGGGTGACCTCCTACACCCTCTGCGTCATCCAGTGTATCTTCTCTACGTAGTCCCTCCCTAGACTGCGTAACTCTACATGGAGGGGATGGTGTTACTACTCAGCACACCCTTCCCTTCACCCTTTTTCCTTCTCCTTCTCTATCAACTGATTTCTCCCTACTCCTTCTACCTTTGGAATCTCGCCTCTACAAACTCACCCACTGAAATCAAATTCTCTTACTTCAAAATCAATTTCCTTCAAGTACTAAGAATTTGCTTATAGTCTTCTCGTTGATGAATCAACGACCAAGATTGTATCGTTAATCAATGTCTCAGAATGACTTGAACTTCATTTTCTAGAAGATTCACACTATGCTTTATTAATACCCTTTAATTATTTAATTACCCTAAGTTTAGACTTAGGGTCTACATTAAAATAATTAATTATTTTAATAAAGCAAGATCCAAGTGAAATTTCCACAAACGATTTCTCGGTTCTCTAGATAACTTCTTTCCAAGCCTCTCCACCAAATTTGAGACTTGGAACACTTCCCAATGCTATAAAATAAACACTCCCTCTTAGTGAGGAAAGTGTTCAAGCAAGATACCATTGTACTGCTCTGACTCTAGAACATCTGCTACGCTGATGATGTCCTTGTTGATGCCCCTCATCTCTGCGTTGTTGCCTTCTATACTAATGCCTCTGACACTGCCTCTGCCACTGCCTCATCCGTACTGAAGCTCCCTCTGTCTATGAAGACCACCCATTCCTATAAAGGAAGGGGTTCTCGACCATCCCCATCTTCTCTCTGAATCAAGTGAACTTAATCTTACTCAGAACCTTGGTGAGTATATCTACCACCTGTTACCCTGTAGGAGTGTACCTCAACCACAATTCTCCCCGTTGGACATAGTCCCTAATGAAGTGGCACCGAATGTCAATGTATTTCGACCAGTCATGAAACACAAGATTCTTAGAGAGCTTAATCCAACTTTGATTATCAAACATAATCTCGATCGGTTCCATCCTCTTCTTGAGTAGGTTCAAGAGTAATTTATGAAGCCATATGGCCTCACACGAAGCTGTGCTTTCTGCCATATACTTAGCCTCGACTGAACTTAGTGCGATGGACTTCAGTTTCTTTCTGCACCAGGAATTCATTCCTGATCCGAGACTGAAATAGTGCCCATTGGTACTCTTTCGATCCACTATGCTTCCGGCCCAATATGCATCTGTAAACCCACTTAACTGGACCTCATTTCCCTTCGTGTACTTCAATCCATACTCGATTGTCCCCTTCAGATATCTGAGAACATGTTTGGATGTTTCCCAGTGAGCCCTCCTTGGTTCCACCATGAACTAATTGAGGGTATTCACTACATAACATATGTCTAGTCAAGTATTGACCAGATACATCAATGATCTGATGAGCTGCCTATACAAGGTGGAATTAGACTCATCATCCTCCGTTGTGTCTATCTTCTTCTATTTAGTAATCATTGGCATGGCCATGGGTCTACATTTTTCCATCTGAAATCTCTTCAGAATTTATGTAGTGTATCTTCCTTGCCCCAAGAATATTTCTCCTTTCTGTTGCCAGACTTCTAGTCCAAGTGTTGTGGTGGATTTGGTGCACATATGTACGAAATCGCACCAGTTTAAGGTGTGCGATTCATCCCTTTAAACTATAGGTAACAGAAAAAAATTGGTGGAGTTCAAAAGCATACAATCTAGAGGAAAAATCATGCAAATGTATACTCAAATTAAACTAAAACTAAAACACAAATATACAAAAACTATTGAAGAGAGTCAAATGATAATAATGCAAATGGTGGCTCTAGGCCCCTTCTTATTAAGCATTTGATATGAAGAAGAAATTTTACCCACTTTCCAAAGGGCCCCTAGACAATGGTTCTAGGTCTCGATGCAAGGATGTTGTTTTCCAAGCTCGCCTCGGTGCAAGCTCCCTCTATCTTTGATGTGATGGATTAAGATCGTTGGATGGCCAACAATCAAGTCCTCTCTATCTCCAGCTCTGAGTCACACACTGCTAGTATTGCTTGGGAAATTCTAGCCAACATAATAATGTGATCACCCATTATTCATCTCATGGTGGCTTTATATAGGGGCTTTCAAATCCTCCTTCCCTCCCTTGTTACATGGTGGATGGTGACCCAAGGGAGAGGTATGATTCCATTGTGTGCTCCAAATATTCCATTGTGTGCTCACATAATGTATAAGGAGGTGCTAGTGGATGTCCTTAGGCGGCTTCATGTAAGGAGTAAATTTTCCTTTGCTTTTTGTGATTCCAAATAGCGACATTTTGCCACTTTTAGGAATGTGCGCTTATCGGGAAAAAAGGCGCACAGAAGGCACTCTTCTCGAAGGATAATGCGCACAAATAGCATTTTATGACTAGTTCAAATTTGATTTCCTTTAAACCTTTGAGATTTTAAATACTTTCTAAATTCCATAATGTCTTCCTGCCCTGTAAATCCTTTGGCTTGACATTAATTAATGTCATCTTCTGCTGTACTATTTTCTAGTGTTAATAGTTTCCCCCTAATGTTTGAGATCTAGGAAGGACTGTATAGCCGAAATACATTATAGTTTCTTTTATGTATCGTGCGCAGAGAGAGAGAGGGAGACTTGCGTGAAGCTTTGGAGTTGAAAACACCCTGCACCGGTTCCAAGAATGACCACATCTAAGGGATCCTTGCAAGCAAATACAATTTAAAATATATATACAAAATTTCAACG
The DNA here is from genome assembly GCA_034641835.2 of Pinus albicaulis. Taxonomy (NCBI): domain Eukaryota; kingdom Viridiplantae; phylum Streptophyta; class Pinopsida; order Pinales; family Pinaceae; genus Pinus; species Pinus albicaulis. Next base: position 1,283,532,439 of record CM076572.1, read on the forward strand.
AGGCGCGCATGTCCCATGCTCGTGATGCTATGGCTAGTTATACAAAATTGACAGATACATGTTCTCTGTATGTCACTACTATGGTAGTGATGTTGGCAGTTGTTGATGATGACTGTTGACGCCCTCAGGGGCATTTTTTCTTTGAGGATAGGTGGAATGTGGTACCCATATGTGTAAACTTGGTATGGCATATAGCTACGCAATGTACGCATACGTGCTAGCTGGGATCTTCCCGTGTAAATATTGTTGACAGAGACACTTATCGTGGCACAGGTCTTCGACGGATTTGATCAAAGTGGAATGGTTGTAAGGTACGATACCATATTGACATGAAAGCTTTTTTTGTAGTTGAATGTTAGGAGTATCGATGACATCTGTGGACAATGACGTCTCCCACAGTGCCACTCGAGGATACCACTTTGCATGGAGAAGGGTAATCCAAGGCATCACTTCCTTTATGGAATATGGGTGTTGAAGTCGACAAAAAGGAAGCCTCAATCGACAAGGGGTCACCAATATGAGGGATAGGGGACCTGGATGTGGTGGGTTTAACATAGGCATGTTGGTGAGAGGTGACTGAAAAATGATGATGGGGATTCTGTGGTCCGAGGTCAGAGCATACTTAAGTAGCTTGGCGATGGTCATAGTTATTTCTGAAAGGAAAATCCCTGGAGTCGGTAGGACTTCCAAGGCAGGTGTAAACCGGTTATGAATGTCATTATGGTACATGTGTGGGGGTGAAATAATCTAACCAAGGGAGATCGGGGACTGCTGCCATGGGAGAAAAAATGAAATATGAGGGTGGTGGGGCGAAGTGCACCATTTGCGGTCTTTGTACAATTACCAAAAGAATAAAAATAATGGGTACCTCAAAACATGAAAATTTTTGCTCATTGACGTTGTGAGGAAGGTTTTTTGCTGAGGGTGGGGGTCCCATTGGTTGGTCTCATGTGCGGGGTTGATGAATCAGATGAAAAATTGTTGTAGATGGGATTATGATGGTGGAGGTATGGTGGGCCAAATTCGATGCGCAGTGGTGCACATTTTATCTGCTTGTACAACCTAGTCATCCGGGAAGGGGGTTTCAGTTTGCATGGTAAAATTGACCTTATGCATGATGAATGGATGGGCACAAGATGCTTCCTGGACTAAAGTGGTATGGCCATGGCATCACTGTTGCTGTGATATATGGTCTACTTTGGGTGACAAGCACCATGGAGGGGGGGCTCTACCGGCCAATGCAGATGTTTACCATGTGCAGGGTGAGGCGATGATAAACATGGTCGGGTATGAGGACCCTATGGTTTATTTCTAATGGAGAAATGATGTCAGGATATGCAAATTTTTTTGGGACTCTATCATTCTAAGGGTAGAATGATACCTGCTCTATAATTTTTAGTAGATGGTGTTGTGAATGGTTTGTGGGTTTTTCCTACAAAAACAACTACCTCAAGTGAAAGCATATTATGTTCATCAAATATTATTGAAAGGCATGAGCTTTCAAAAGGAAGATGGGAGAGGGCATACTTGCCGGCGCTGAAATTTTATTTTTTCTGGAAAGCGAATGTGTGGCATCACTTTCGTTCATCATGGAGTACTGATGATGGTGCAACTAACGGTTTGCAGAATGTAACTTCTGATCTCCTGTTATGGCCCTCTGAAGTTTTTGAAAAGGGCGATAAATAGATGAATATGGTCCTAGTACAATTCATTTGTACTTGTTGAGGTTTGAGAGGTCAGAGGTGTTTGCATAGTATTCCCTGCCATTGCGGTCAGCCCGTGTACCAGGGGTTGGCGATACTATGTCGAGGTAACTTCCATGACATCCTGCATTTTAATTTTTACAATTTGATGGTGCCAGGGTCTGTACAAATTGGGTTTGCACAGACTTTGGGTGACTTTTGCCCTAGATTGCGCGAGCGATCTAGGAAAAAGTGTGTCTTCCTTGCGTGAAATTTTGAGGGACAGGCACGCGAGGGTGCTCTGTTCTGAAATTTTAGCGTGACTTAGGTGCACCTATGAAAAATACAAGCACGCAAAGGCCGAGGTGACAAAAATTTTGGTTTTTTGTCTATTTTTTGGGTTTTTTCTCTGTAATGTTGGGTACCTGTGTTGATGACAGGTTATTATGGAGGGAGCGGGACTGGCCCGAGATCTAGACCACTCTAGCTGTTGATGCTGGTTCGCGACATTATTTTGCCACATGGGGCCTTCTGAAGTTTGATGAAAATGAGTTTCTTCGGTCGCAGGACCGATTACTATGCTATGTTATACAGCACTAGCACAAGAGGTGCAATATGTTTGTGTTGTAGGGGACGAACTTGGTGATCCATCTCGAGATGGATATCTACTTTGTGACCGGGTTACTACCTCAGGGTGAGGCGCTGAGGTACCCACTCCCCTCTGCGAGAGTGAACCTGGATAGATTTTGGAGGCGTCATTGCGGGGGGGCACCTCTTACGAAGGGATGCATTAGCATTGCATCAGTTATAGATGTGGCAGAGCGGTGTGCTCTACCAGTGATCGTACGACTGGTGGGGTAGGTAGCTCCGCATCGGGTATTTGGCCCGCAGGTTGGAGTTTTGTGTCGGTTGAGGTCTGGGCATTTTTTCGACTTTGCCCGCTTTTGTTTTCACGGGATGGTGTCATAGTTGAATAAGTTACAATGTGGATTTAAGTCATTTGTGTACGCTAACATCTTGTGCAGCATCATGTACGAGAGGGTAGTGTTGTTCAGGCCGGTGGTGGTAGTGCCTATTGGGGGGCCACGAGAGCCACATATGAGGAGGTGGGCTCTAGTGATGTCGTGGGGCGGTGATGGCATGGTGGGGAGTTATTGGAATGCCACGATAGAGGCCTAGTTCGAGGCCAACCCACAGATGTTCTTGCCATACCCATATGCAGGAATGGACTTCCAGGGTGACCTAGACATGGGTCTCCCTTTTGGTTATGTTTGGAGACCTACAGGTACGTGTTATATATTTTTTATGCATTTGTTTGAGTATGTATGTACTTACGTGTTTCACTAGTGGCACTAACATTGTTTTGGTTACTCGTGCAGATGTTGGCGAGGTGGGTCGCCCCGTGGCCCGACTGGTGGGCCACGATCTTCCGCGACAACCTCGGGATGGTCAGGGAAGAGGTGATGTAGGTGGACCAGGTGGTGGTGCTGGTGGACCTGGTAGAGATGGTGTTGGCCCCTTAGGTGAGGGTAGCATCTCTACTGCTACAGAGGTTGCGCCTGAGCGAGCTCGTGCTGATGCGGCAGAGGCGCACATTGCAAAACTGACAACTCAGGTGAATTCTCTTGAGGACTTCCAGGGTCAAGTGGACTGCTTGACCCAGGGTATCCCTGCTCAAGGTTTCATGGATGACTTTGAGGAGGTTTTGTTAGAGACAACGATGACCCGCGAGGATTATTGGCCCACTCTATGTCGGGTGGCGATCGCAGTTGCGACAGTAGCTCCAGTGGTGGTACCGGGAGTAGTGGTGGGTCCAGGTGCCCCCCTTGAGGGGGCACACCCCTAGAGTAGTTTTGTAAACAAGGAAAGCACTCGCTATGAGGATGCTTCCCTTATTTTCGACGACTTTTGTATCTTTGGGCTGGCGATTGGGCTAGTGACATTATTTTTTGTACTCGGATATACATATTTTGATATATATATATATGAGAGATATTTTTTGAGGCTCTACATGATGTATCACCTGTTTCGGTTTATGTATATTGCTATGTTGATGAATATCTATATTTTTGGTTTTATGTATGATGGTTTATTCGAGATGCATTCCAGTTTAGGATATTGTTAGCTATGCGATCAGCTATTTGGTTTTGACTCCTTGGTACATGTGAAAATGTGATATAGTCAAATTGTCTGCTTAATATTTTGGCACAAAAATATTTTCTAAACATATATGTATCTCTTGTCTCAAATGTTTGGTTTAGCTGTGATACTACTAACTGGGAATTGATGTAGATATGTATATGGCGAATTCCCCGATGGAGTGCGTCGCACATAAGTTCGATGATGGTGTCATATTCTGCCTAATTATTTGTTGTTGAACTGATACACACACCATTTGAACACAGAGGTGATCGGTCAGGGTGGTAAATGACCCAGGCAGCTGCAGCTATATTTTGAGACCATCTTGATGCTCCATCAACAAATCTGAAATAAGGTTCATTTTAGTTATCCATGGTGATACTTTGAGCACTTTTTAAATAAGTATTTGGGTCAAAAAATTTGACTGGTTGGGTTTTTGTTTACTCTCAATCTAGGGGAAGGGTCATTGAGGCCCTTATGGGTAGAATTTCTTGAGGTAAAGGCCATTGATGCGGTTAGTCAGGCACGTCTCGTCTGACTCTGTCAAGATGTATGCCCCCTATCAGAGGCAGTGTTTAATTATGTAACGTCCTTTCCACAAGGTTTCAAACTTTCCTGGTCCTAAGGCCTCTTTTGTGACATCATAGCGAAGGACTAATTCTCCCTAGATGAATGAGTGAGGGGTGATGTGGTGGTCGAATGATGCTTTTACCCTTTTATTGTGGGCCTCATTGTGTTGCAGTGACTGATGTCGATTTTTGTCGACAAGATCTAGTTGTACTAGGCATTGCTCTAGAGGTTGGGTGTCATTGAGGAGTTTGATGACAACATGCAAATTTTGGATCTCGTGGAAATCAATGCAAAAATGAAACGTACCTTGGTTTTTTGCAACAGGACTAAGGTGGAAATCCAAGGACGAGGGGAAGGAAGTAATCCTATCACCAATATGTGTTGATACAAATCATATATGGTGGATTGTGTCATCAGTACTTGGCGGGGGATGAATCTCGATGATGGAGTTCTGAATGAGCACAAGGTTGGGTTCCCTGCTAGGATGGTCAATTTCTGGTAGGTGGAAATTGCGCCTATTAGGGTCGCGTGATTTAGCAGATTGGTAGACCAAATTCACAGGGTAACATAAGACCAGTATTTGGAGTCCTGGAACCTAGCCTTCCCGAACTCAGAGAGGGCTCTCTCTATTTTATGCAAAGGATGTGAACTTGTTTGCTTTAGATGGTTGATTTTAGGCTAGTTGTGAAGTTTAGGGTTTTTTTGTTTGTTTGGGTTGGGTAAAACTATCAATTAGAATAGGTGGAGTGAGAGGTCATCAAATAATTGGGCTATGGAGTCTATGAAATTCATGGATATCTCAACAATGAGTCAAAGTGCATCACAGGGAAAATCTAGTGTGGTCAATGGATATTTTAAGGTTATGTGTGAAGCAAAATGGACATTAAGTTGGGGAAACAATGTAGGGCAAAGGGCATTTAAGAATCCTTTGTCATATACCCATAAACAAGAAGGTCTCAAATATTGATAAGAAAAATATAATAATCATGCGATAGGACAAACCATTACTCAATGACAATAATTAAACAAATAGACATTCAAGATGAACAATTCAGTGAAACACAGAAAGAAAAAAACCTATCTAACTTTAGTGATTTCACCTTGAAGGTTTGAAAACATATAAGATGAAAAATAAATTTGATCTATAAAGAGGGAACTCCTAGACATCATCAATCAAGCTATAAAGAACTTTGAGGCAAACTAATCTAGCATGGACAAAGGGCATGATCAAAACATGGCCTCTTTGGCTAAACCTAGCAAGTAACCCATCAAAGAGAGATTATATAAACGGAGTTTAGATAGCATCAAGTAAGCATGGATAACCATAAAAAAAAATTGGAAACTATCTTCTTAAACCATTAATGAAACAAACAATCTTAGGTGGATCTAAGGAGCAACTAAGAATTCCTTAAACTAACCTAGCAGAGGAAAACATAAAGACAATAGTAACAGGAAGGACTAAGGTGCCTCAAACAACATTTCTTAGCCTATACTTTTCTGATCTACTGCAACATAGAAGGATGGACACAATGATAAACAAGAAAACATGAACAAATTATAGAAACGTCACCATTCACCAAGTTCAGGGATCCTACAAGCAAGCTTTCATCATCATCAATCAAAGCAAACCATTCACAAGCTCCATAACACCAAATTTCTCTTCAACCTCAAAGAACCATGTATTGCTCTCAAAACTCATCAAAAGCCAAAATTAACAATGAGTCCTCAATTATCTATTTAACCAGCAAGGAGGATAAAACCTAATAGAGTCTCTAGAATCCTATTGGCTAATTAGAAATGTCACTATTGTCCTTGAGACCTTGTAAGGCCCAAGGCACAAAATATCTAAAACAAAATATCTCTTCGGGCATTTTTAGCAAAGAAATTGATATTTGAGATCTGAAAAGCCTCCTAAAACTTTCCAAGCATACATTGTTGAATTTTCCTCTGCTAAGGGTGCAACACTGTGTTTTAGGATGAATTTCCATGCCAAGGGCGTAGCACCGGAGCAGGAAAACGGGGTCAACTTGCAGCAGTGGTTTGAAATCCTTCCCGATGTCAGAAAAGGCTCTGTGATGGCCTGTTGGAAAGACCTTTGAGTATAATTTCTAGATCTACCATTTTTTCTCTGATTTGACCTCTAAAACCTGTTCAAAAATAAAAAAAATTGAAGGCTGGTAAAGGCGCAACACATGGCCTAAAAAGTAGGCAGAATGGTGAAAATTAGGGTGTTTTTGACCCCTTAGGAGGACCAAATCAACTCCAATTGATCTAAAACTGTGTGAGAATGCTATATTTGAGATGATGATTCCAAAAATGTGAGTCTTTCCTCCTGAATATGGTCTGAGAAAAAGCGTAGCACCATGGGTGCTACCCCCCTTGGCCCTCAATATTAGCAAAAAACAAAAGCTTTTCAAAATTCTCCCAAATTTGGTGGATGTGTGCCTCATGGTTTTTGAGAGACTTGTAGAGAAGCTTGTGCCAAAATTCCAAGTCTATGTTGGCCTTATTCCTCTTTTAGTGCTTGGATCTTGGTTTGAGCCCTTTTCAGTTTAGCCCTTGCAATTTGGTTTCTCTGGGCATAATGTTTATTTATCCTTATTTGGAGGTGAAGATCTTGATTTTCTTTCTTCAATTTAGCCTCCAAGTGTATGTTGGCTCTCTCCAACCAAGGCTCCAGGTCATGTGCTATCTCCATGGCCAAAATTTCATCTAAAGGGATTTGTTCCGCTAGGGCTGATTCTTGCTCCCTTTGTTTGGCCAATGCCTTCTTCAATCCCATGGTTCTAAGTCTCTTCCTATATTTTCCTTCCTCATATTCACTCTCTTCATAGGTGCCCATGAACTCTTCTAGTCTCACATATGCCTTTTGGGCTTCTTTCCTAGCCTTGAGGGCTCTAGCTTCATAGATTACAATTTGAGCTCCTAGATGCTTGTTCTCCAAGTCAAGGGCATCAGTCACACTCTTGGCCCTATCCAAATGTGCTTGGAGGTATTTTATTTGTGAATTTCTATATTGGAGAAGAAATTTTGTGATTCTTGCTTCATTCTCCTCATCACTATCCACCTGAATGATCTCAAACTCCCTCTCAGCTTCATGATATTCTTCTTCTTCCTTTACCTTTTGTTTCCCTTTGCCTAGTGGCTGAGCTGAGGTGGATGGCATGGTCCCTTGCCTTCTAGAGGCAGCAAACACAAGCCTTGACCCCTTTTATAGGTGAGAGGGAAAAACTCAAATTTGTCTACTAGAATGCCCTCACCATGGCTAATCTCAAGACTGCCTTTCCTTTCATCAATGATGTCTACATTTATGTCTTTTGCACTATGTTCTTGACTACCCTCTTGATCTTCACTTTCATTTTCCTCCATGCTAACATTAATTTTATGATCTTCACCACTGTCATCCACCTCTTGACTGCCTTTTTGGCTCATAGTGTTACAGCTGTCATTATTATTAGGGCTATCAGTCATCATGGTTTCTTCATTATTTTCATGACTGTAATTAGCCTCTTCTTGACTTTTTGCATAATCATCATCTTCATTTTGTTCATCTTTGTCATTGTCTTCATGACTGAGGCTTGTTTCATAAGTGTCACTATTGCCTTTATTTTTTGCATTGTCCTTACTGTCATCATTTGTTTCGTTGTTATCCTCTTCCATATCTTCTGCATTGTCATCCTCTTCTTCATTGCTGGCCTCTTTTTCAATGTTCTTTTCATAACTGCCCTGTTGATTTCCTTTAGCATGTATATGGATGAGTGCCTTCTTATAAAAACCTTCATGAGTTAACAAGTAGAGACTTTGAAGAGTTTGGAGGCATTTGGAGGCTTGCACGGGAGTGGAGGGCTTCCTAGCTAAGCGCGTAGCACAGGAAAGTACCGGTCAGGTCAGCTCTGAATGTCACTGTGCGCAGTGCCCGGGCCATTAGGGCCTCTGCACGTGTTGTCGGGTTGGCTCTAAACATCCCTGCACATAGTGCCCGGCAGAGGCTACATGAGTAATCGAGCAAAGGTTGAACGTATTCGAGTGCACGAGCTAGTCGGGCGATTTATAAATGCGCTAAGGCAGTGGGCCTGTTGGGAAGAAGGTTGAACGTGTTCTGGAGGTTGTATGTGTGCAAAGCTGGGCCAGTCAGGCTGCTCTGCATGCTGTCGGGTTGGCTCCTGAATGTGTCTGTGTGAAATGCCCGGGCCAGTCGAGCCTCTACACGTTGTCGGGTCAGCTGTTGATTTTGTACACTGGAAAATGCGTAGCATCTGTCCACAGGCGCGTAGTGCTCTATTGAATTTTCAAAAGGAAACACCCACAAGTGCATAGCATAGCATCCCAGGAGTGCAGTACAAGGTATTTCTTGCCTGAAATTTACTAGAACGCAGGAATTTTCTCTTGAAGGCTTCTTTCTCTCTTTTGCAAGTGACAAATGGAGTTAAATGATAAACCAAATTTTCTTTTATAGTCTTAGGAAGATAGATTTATATCTTACAAACCCACATTGTAATGTTTTTTGGCCTTTTTATCATTTCACTGATATTTTGTTCACTTTAGTAGGAGGTGACTTAAAACACAAAAAATGATCTTTTTTGTGGGTGATCTGAAAATGTAATTTCTTCCCCTCTCACTGATTTTGACAGTGATATCTCTATTTTGACAAAGACTGTAAGTCATGTCCACTATGTCTTCTCTTGGCCACTTTTTTTTTGCTGCAGGTGCCATGACACAAATTATTTTTGTCTCCTTTCTCATTCTTGGAATTTGACAACTTTAGTTACTCAACAACAAACTCATGATTAGCTTGGTTTTCCATTTTGAAACTTAACCCTATGCCTTCTTTCTTTGACCATTTGAGGTAAATTGACTGCTCTTGAAGACTTGATCTCTATCACACTGATACTCTTTGCATTCTCCTCCCTTTGATGCAGTGAAGCATGGTTACCTTGGCAAACCCTAGAAATAACCTTCAAGAGCCTATTAAAGTTATCTTCCTGTGGTGATGGCTTGCTGAGGAGATGAAGATGTCTCCTTTTTATCTGTGAAGGTCTGAGCACTGCTGAACCTCTCTCTTTATTGAGAAACTAAAAAAACACGTTTTTATACCCTTTTGAAATCTCTGAGTGTAAGTGATCCAAACATCTCTTTTCTTTACTTTTTTTAACAGTGATTCATTCACTTTGACAAAGACTTAAAATTAGGTCTACTATGTCTTCCCTTGGCCACTTCTGATCTTTGCAGGTGCCTATGACACAGTGATTTGGTCTATTTTGTCATGGTTTGGAGTTTTTACAGTCTTAGTTACTCAACAACAAACTCATGCTTAGCTTGATTTCTCTTTTTGACACTTGGCCTTATGATTTCCTTCCTTTGACCATTTTGAGGGCAATTGACTGCATTTGAAAGCTTAGTCTCCCTCACACTGATACTCTTTGTATTTCCATCCCTTTGATGAAGTGAAGTATTGTTGCCTTGATAAACCATGGAGGTGACCTTTTTATATTATTCTTCAAACTTCTGCTTGTTGTCATCATGGATATTTATGGTCTTCATTTCACCTCTTTGCCTACCTTCTCAAACTTTAAGCTTTGGGGCTTTTCCATTATTCATTTATAATCTCTAGAAAACTTAAATTCATGCTTGGTTGGGCTTATGTAATGTTACCTAACCTTAAATATTCCTAGAGGACCTTTAGCAAGATTCTGGGAGTGAATTGAGTGTTTTTAGGGTTGAGGAGGCCCTTCTGGCCAAGGGCGCAGCACCACCTCCCAAGCGCGCAGCACCATTTTGCAGAGGGCATTTGGAGGCCTTCCTAGATTTGGAATTGGGCCCATGATAGCTAGTTGGAAATATTAACCTGTATACGTTCCAAATATACCATTTTTTTCCTTATTTGATTTTATTTTCCTTGTCAAAAGTTGATTTTCCCAAGACGGGTCAAAAAGTTCTGAGTGATGGTGCAGAAATGCAGAGTGCTGGTGCAGACAACGTTTGGAGGCCTTCCATAAATCAAAATTGAGCTCATGATAGCTCATTAGAAATATATTCTAGTTTATTTATCATTTTACTCATGAATAAAGTCATTTGGACACTCCAGCTATGAGAAAATTGGATTTTCCCAAGGTCACTCCAAAAGTGCAGCAATTCTCCTATGACACCTGTAGTTTTGACATTGCTCCCAAACCATGATACCTGTGTAAAACCTGAAGGATTTTTTTCTTATTGGACCTATTATGGAAAAAAATATCTCTCACTTTTTTCAAATTCATTTCTATTTGGTCAGAAACATATTTTGAAGCAAAACTAGCCCTATGAGTGACAAATGGCTTGACTCTTGGAATGAATTTTTGGAAAATGATGGAGGCATGATGTTTATGAGTTGGTATGGCTTTATTCTTGCTGATATGACATATCATGTGGATCCTTTGCTCTTATGCTTCTTTTCCATTGCAAACCCTAGCTTAGTTGGAAGAGGAAATTAGGGTTTGGTGTAGGCAAAACAGGGGATTTTAGGACTGCCTTGTAGAGGGAGGGGAATGAAGGGGTGAAGGTTTGTCTAAATTCTTGGGGAAATTTTGGGGGATAGGGATATATGTTAAAGAGTAGGGGAAAGTGGAATTTCAAGAATTTAGTGAGGGGAAAGGGTCCAAAAGGGAAAAACACAGGCCTAGTCTTGAAAAGTGTCAAATTGTAGCAATAGGCTAGGTTTTGTAGAAAAATGATGATTTTGAGGGATAGGAGTGATGGGAAGTGTTTATGAAGGTATATTAAGGATAGGAGGAGGTGTAAAAGCATAAGGATACAAGCCTTGTTGATTTTTTAACCATGGAAATCATGAAACGAAGAAAAATGCCCTAAAAAAACCCTAGATGAACAGTGGAGTCATAGGCAAGGAACAAAAAGAGTAATGAGATTATGGGTAGGATAAAGGATGAAAATGAGAGGCACAAGCCATTTGGAGTCTGTAGGAGTTACAATTTGATATTGAAATGGAAAAATGGTAGGATAGTGAAAAAAAAATTCTCTAAGGGTAATGAAGGCAATGAGATTTCTAAAACTCACAATGTTCATGGAATTTTGTTTTTATAAATCTACAACCAATATTTAGTCAACTACAGATAGTGAAAATTACTAATGACTAACAACACCTGCCACAGAGGTGCCTGAATGTTTCCATTAGCGGGCATGAATCTGGTGTGTGATTGTGGTCGGTGTAGATGGTGCACGATATCACTGAGCCAACAGAGTAGACAGTGTGGGATTCTATGATACTCGTTGTTCCTAATGTGGATGCTTGGAAAGGGTCGGTCATAGAAGAGGTTGTCTTCTGCTTCCATTTCCATATTGTTGGCTTAGGTGTGTCTACCTCTTTGGTGGAGTGTAGACTCAACGCAGCTCGTGCCACTCTTAGGTTGGCGAGATGTACACACTTAAACATATGATGAAAGTGCGAAAAAATCTGGTATTAAGTGCACGTGATCTTCTCTTGGTTTGAGAGAATTTTTTGAGGGAGAGAAGAGACTATGCGAAGAATATTTGCGAGGGGTTTCAGTTCTTTGCATTGGTTGACTCGGTGATCGTTCAGATCACATAGGCCGCATGTTATCCTAGGCTTCACCGAGGTTATGCTTTGTTGGTGTGTTGTCTTATCTTGCTTGATACACCATTGCGGGGGTGGGGACATTAACCCGATGATGTAATTTTTATGCCATTCCCAGAGTTCGTCCTGTCTCTTCTCTATGGCATTAATCATGTCGATCGTGAGATGAATTTTCAAGGCATAAGTACAATGTAACTCATAATGATTACCCTCACATATCAGGCAAAATATCCTTGATATGAAGGTTCTGTCGAGTTCAGTTTGAGGTCTGATGGGGAACCAATGCCAGAAGGCTGCTAAATCAAGGCAATGGACGACTGCATGGTCTGTCTTTTTGCATAACATACATACTGGTCATCCCTGTGAAGAGCGGTTGGGGGTAACTAGGGGTTCCTTGATGGGTCATTCTTCAGCTGTCAAGAACATGATGGATGCGCTCATCTCATATGCTTGGGTCATGGAGCTGCTTGTGGACTCGGCATCCATGTTGTCTTCTTGGGAAAGGCGGACTATGGCTAAGCGAAGGCTAGCTAGGGCTAGCTATATTCAAGGTATGTAATGACAATTCTCTAAAAGGTGATTGTTGGCACATAACGGGAATGTGAATTGTGTTGGCCGTAGTCCAATGTAGTAAACCCTTTTGATTGGATACCATCTGTGGATGAGCTCCAGGGCTGCGCACTCTTCGAGGAAGTGACCACATTCATCAGATAGCGTACAACGTATAATGGACATAGCTGGGGGTCTTTCTACAACCCCACATTCCTCTTGCAAGTATAATATGGTGTGAGGCTCATCGTCGACAAATTGGATGGAGGGATCCTCTTGATAGGATTGCTCGATCGCATGTAAGGCATCCCTATATCATGGTATCTCTGGAAAATGGTGGGTATAGTGCCCATAGTTGCTACAGAGAGTGCTTGTGTGATTGGTATGCAGTGCTTTTCCTTTACCTTTGGTGGTAGGTTCCTTTTTATGGGAACACAGTGTCGAGATGTCTGTTTCGAAGCCAAGGAGTGGTTTTAATTCATCCAGCTATGGACATATATGGGTAGGATGGCTTATTAAATTGCATATGGCACAGACTGGTGGGGGTCACCATCTTATTTCCTCTCTTCTCGGTTTTCCTGGCCGTGATCATTGGTTTCGCAATGGGAGCTTCCTCTGCGGGGGTGGTCTCGACCGTTTCTTGGATGGGTGGGGGCTCCTCGGGACTCCGGGGCTTCAACCCTATGGCACTAACGTGGGTGGCTCCTGTTCCGGAAGGAGGAACAAGGTACCAAACTAGAATTGCAATGATATGTTGGGTAATACTAGTGTTGCCAAAACCCGTTGGGAGATGAAGCCAACTAGGGGGTAGAGGAAAGGGGTTTGGGAGGCGGCATATGCTAGAGAGGCTGTCGTGGCCGATGAATCAATGTCATTACTGCTTGAGTCTGTGTCCTGACTAGCCTTGGAGCTTGATGTCGACATCATGCATACAGGGGCCCCTACGACATCGGGTGATGCCTCAGGGATAATGGGAGGATCTCCTAGGAATGAGCCTAGAATGGATGACGGCTTGAATTGGCCAGGGCCATATTCTTGGTACCGTGAAAGACCATCCGAGTTTGTATCTACATAGGGTATAATTAGATCCGTGTTAGTTAGGGGACGCTTTTCACTATGTGTCAGCTAGTTTATAGTAATGATGCGGTCCTCATGGGGGAACATCATAATGTGGAAGACGGAGGAGGCTATGGCGGACATGGCATACATATAACTCTGCCCAAGGAGTATATTGCAATCCACGTGAGCATCCAAGACTTCAATGTCTATGTGGACCGTCTTTCTAGCTAAACAGACTGGGACATTTCGGTAGAGGCCGATGGGGGTCAAGGGATGTTCATCGTACAATCGAAGCATTATGATTGAGGGTTTTTTGTTTGGGAGAACCTAACTTCTGGAAATTTTTTTTTGACATGATGCATGTCGATGCACCCTCGTCTATGACATATCGGTGAATAGTGATATTCTGGACTGACACTGGTATCTGGAAGGCGACCATGGAAGGAAGCCGGGGGGTGGCTTTTTTAAAGTCAAAAGCCATCAGGCACGTATTGGCAGGGTCGATAGCGCCTAACATGGAAATTAGGGCTTTCTGTTGTTTCGAGCATGACTACAAAACTTCCAAAGCTGACATAGCAGCTGGAGATTGAGCTAAATCATCCACAATGCTATAATTATGGGCCACTTTGGAGTAGTTTCCTACTCACCTATTGGGTCCCTTTGCCATATTTGGTAATGGTTCTATAGGCATCTTTGAAAAGGTCAAAGTTGTAGTCGACGCAATAGTACTAGCCCCTAACGTAGTGGTGTCTGGTGGGGTATTGTAGTTGTGATTCCATGTTTGGAAAAACATCTCTTCTCCAGTCATGTAGATTTCATGGTTGTTTTTCTCAGAATTGTCTGGGTTTTGCTACTGAGTGTTGACCGTCCCTTGGTGGGGGAAAGTTTCTTGCATCACGGCGGGTTGCTAGGAAGATCCTCCTTTTCCTCAGTTACTCTATAGCTTTTTAGCTCAGGGAGATCGGGACAGTGGTGAGTATAGTGCCCATACGCTCCACATATCGAACAGGAGTGGTTTGTTCGAAGAGGTGGCCTTTTTCTCTACTGTTGGGCATTGCTTGGCTCTTGGTTCTGATTCTGATTGGAGTTACCTCTGGCCTGGAATTGCAGTGGGCGCTGTTGATTGCTGCTCGCCTGTCCAAGGTTCCCTTTTGGCTTGTTTCTGGATTTTTTCTTTACCACGTTAGGAGGATAGTTCTCCTGGTTATACTAGTCTGGTTGGTTTTGCGACGACTGCACAAAGTTCACCTATGTGTTGGTTTACGTAGGTGGGTTGTGTGCTGGGCACTGAGCATAACGTTGTCCCGGGTTTCCACCTAGCCATTGGAGGGGAGCTCTTCCGTCAGTGTTTCTTTCTACGTACTGGTTCCCCTCAGCCGGAGGATAAGGTCCTCCCTGGTGATACGGTTGCGCCCTATTAGTCAAATTTTACTTAGGCATATGATGACTTTGAAATCTGGGTTGAGAACTTGTTCTGGGTAGAACTATATGTGTAACCGGGGTTTTGACTGCTACTACCTAGGTAACCTTGGGTCATTGACCCAATTAGCCCGTCTGCAGAGCTCGATGCACCTGGAAATTATTGATAAGTTTGCAGGCGCAAGGCATTAGGTAGGATGTTGTAAATGTATCCTGAATGCGTATAAATCAGTTCAAGTTTTTGGGATTTACTAATTGCATCCTCTTCAGATGTGGGGTTTTGCTGCAACACATCCTTTTAAATCTCCACGGTTAGATTTTTCAAGAATAAATCTAAGAGGACCCGATCGTTGAGTTTAGCTTTACATAAAATGCGACGCCGCCTCCATTCATGAAGATGGTCTGAGAAATGGATTGCAGGGGTTTGTCTAAAATGAGTCAGTGATTCCATTCCTGAATTGTGGTGAATGGGTAACTAAAAATATGTTAGGAACGCAATAGCAAGGGCGCTAAAGGTTCCATGTGAAGCTTAGGGTTTCTCCACGTACCATTTCGCGGCTACTCCTGTAAGAGTGCGTTGAAATAGCCTCAATCAAATAGTGTTGTCGATGATACTTTTCGATGAGCACCACAGGTGAAAGGTCATTACATGATTGCCTGGGTCTTCCTCTTGCTTGCCTTCGAATTTTGGTATATTCGAAGGGAGCTTCATAGGCATGGGAGGCCATGTAGGATTATGTGCAATGGGGTCATTTGTAAGCTTGGTTAAATTGAGTAGATTCAATGAAGCTAAGAAAGGTGACTAGGAGGTTGACGCCATTGCAATGTGTGAAGACATGAAGTTCTAGTTAGAACGAGGGTTAGTCTGCGACATACCCTACTGCGTATTCAGCTGGCTTCCCGAATGGGACGCACTCCTCTACCCCCTAGGGGTCGAGGGGGGAGTGGTATGTGGCGTGGTGTTGGGAGACCGTCTAGGGTTCCCAACTATGGCTGCTCCAATGAAGGATGAGACAATGACGGTGGCATTGTTCCGTCTTTGACGCCTAAATGGCGAAAGACGTGGAACCCCTCCCAGTAATGGGGGGAGGTCCAAAAGATGCCTGGATTGACGAAATTCCGTTGGGACCATTCAAGTGTCGACCAGGTTAGGTTTTGGAAAAATTTGAGAGGAGAGAATCTATGATCAAAGAAAAATTATGGCCACATACATAAACCAAAGAGAAAATAAAATAAATTGTCCCTTTAAATTAATCTATGTGATCAATCAAGAAAAAAAGTGGTTTTTGTTTATTTGCATATGATACTCAAAATCCTAGAAGACCTATTGCGTCCTCACACACTCAAAAGTAACTGGGCCTTGAGAATATTTCTTGCGAGTGCTGGCACAATGTCCCATAAGAGTTGGCGATGCCCCCAGTTAGCTGAAGAGAATCCACCAAGGTAAGAGTAGAGGGTCTGGCGCTTGCCTACACCATCACCTATAGGGTAAAGGATGCCCTAGTTTTTGGCCACTAAGAACCATCATCCCATGTGAGCATTCGAGTCTTGGGCTTCTTGGTAGTCAGCTAACAGTACCGAGTATTAGCTGGGTCAGGTAGCCCCAAATTGTACCGCACGCTCTACGCCTAAGCCTAACCCCCTTTGAATTGGGTCTCTGCCGCACTCAGGTTTTCTTTGTCGTGGGCTGATAGGTGGATTTGAAGCTCCCTAAATACACAACTTCTATGTTTCAATATGAAGTATGATCAAGGTGGCTTATTGGATGCCTATGCCCTTGATCCTAACTTAAGCTCTAAATTCTTTTGTGGCCCTTGTGGGGAGAATTTTGTAAGTTTGGTTAAGTTAGTTTTAGGTGTATTTTCTTTGCTTAGTGGGTGAGTGTGTGTGAGCATAAGGTGAACAAGCACATAGTTCAAATGTGTGGATATCGTTGATCCTTTGCAAAATCCCCTATTTAAACTATGTTATTTTGTTCCTGGCTCAAATGGAAAACATGTGCGGATAATGGGCCGCTTTCAAATTTTCTTAGTTAATCTATGTGACTAACTATAGGGAGATGGTGAATTGTGAATATGGAGCATTCATATGCTTACCTAGGATCACTGATGGGTGAAAAGGTAGTAGAGATTACTTTCTCTTCTATAGACAATTCAATCCTAGTCCCACAATTCCTAATGCAAAAATTGAACTAAACTAAACAATTTCTACACTAGAAAAAAGAAGACTAGCTATGCATGCATGGTCCTAGACCACTTACTTGGACTAGTTATCTAGGTGTGAATACCAAAATTTTCAAAACATAAATTGTTTGGAACGCAAGTTAATTTTACCCCTACTTAAAATATGTGAAGATTTTGCAAAACCAACTTGAATAAAAAACAGACTCAGCCTACAGAAAGTAGCTAAAAGTGAGTTCTAACAAGCTGTGGAGTATCACAACAAGTGCTGGTAGATACATTAGGGGCTTCCAAGCACCTTACAAGAAGAAAAAGACATAATCTTAGGAGAAATTTCTCATTCTGTGAATTGCACACAAAAGGCCGTGACAGGTGCGCTTTCTTGCACGCGGGTCAACACTAAACGCGCGCCCTGCGCGTCTGTGAGGAAAAAATGCGCACAAATTCCTACAAGTAAAAGAAATTAGGAGATGCTCTTCTTCAGTCTATCACTCAAAGTGAATCTAGGTACTGCAAGATAGATCCGAGGACTATCAACTCCACTCTCCAGCATAGACAAAGGTCTCCTGCAAAAGAAGGCACAACCACATAAACTTGGTAAAACGTTAGTGGAGTCACCAATCCTGTTGTGGTGGATTTGGTGCATGGATGTACAAAATCACACCAGTTTAAGGTGTGTAGTTCATCCCTTTAAACTATAGGTAACAGGCAGAAAGTGGTGGAGTTCAAAAGCATACAATCTAAAGGAAAAATGTAATATCCCAAAAGGGAGAATGCAGTAATACTAAAACACAATATGAGAACTACAACAAGGTAAATAATAAATCTATATGCACATCAGAATAAACATAAATAGCTGAGCCATTTTATTATATTGGAGGTGCAAAATCAAGTACAATAGTGCTCAAAATATGAGACACTCAAGCCACAAGAGTAGCCTAGAATGACCCTGCAATGATATCCCAAGAGGGACTGCATAATTGCTACTTTGTTGGAAGGTAAACTGCATTGTCCCTGATGCAACTGTAGGGACTGCAACTACCTAAAAGATAGAAAGTAAGATCTAGGCAGCATGGGAGCTCCGATGATGCTGAAATTGTAGATTTGGGCTAAATGATGGATTCCCAAGATAACCCAGGAGCGGTTTCTTAGATCTGTAACTCTAAGAAAACATTCCTCTTAGGGCTTCACATATATGCTATTGGGAATGCAGATCTGAAGCTAGATCTGATAATATGATGGCTGCAATGATGTATAATCAGATCTATGCAAGAAGGGCTGATCCCTTCACTAGATCCTTGGGCTAAAAGCTCAAGATATAGCTCCTCCAATCTCCCCCACTGAAAATAGTTGCTGGATGAACAACAACTTCAGAAAAATGTGCTGTCAAAGAGGGAGGCTCTTTAGCCTACTGTTAGATGTGTCAAATCAACTCCTAGGTGATGGAAACAATAGATCCAATGTGAGGAGGTTATCCCTCACAGGATTTCCAGCAGAAATACTGGAAACTTCCTTCCTCCAATAGATCTATAGGATTGGACTGCACAATCCTTGAAGGGATTGCTGCTACATGGAGGTAAAACCCCAAGGCATGAATGCCGGATATATATCTGATTCTCCTGATAGGCTGGATCTAAAGAACAAAGTGGTAGGATGAATCCTCCACTAGTTTCCTAGCTGAATGCTAGAAACAACCTCCTGAAGATGGCACCAATGCCTGATAAGGAATGAAGAACAATCCTCTTTCCAGAGCTACTCAAAGAAAGAGGTGGGATTCCCACTCAAGAACACCCTGCAAACTCTACTAAACAACCCAAGTCTGAACAAAAATGTCCTAAGAAAAATCTAGATCTAAACAGATCAATAAATGAATAATCCAAATCATGCCTTCCATTTTGCCTTCACCTTGATTATATGCATGAGCCTTCCATAGCCTAGGCCCACTCCAAATCTGCGTTGCACATGTGGAAAAATTCTCCATGTTTGACTACGTTGTTGATCCATGTCCTCTATCATGTTCATATGGGGGTGATCACCCTCTCCATCATGCAAGCATTAAATGCACCACTTCCTCCACTATATTATCATAAGTGCTTCATGATCTTCTTTGAATGCACTATGATCTCAGTTGACCTTATCAAAGATCCTCATGATTTTATATAATAAGATCAATGATCTTATTTGACTGTGTCATCCTCCATAGTTTATCTCATAAATGAGACATGATCTCCATAAATACAGCTGCTCCACTACTCCATGTTCTAGATCTAGATCTACAATATCCACATACACACATTAAAAATGGATTTTATTCATCTTTGAGGTTTGTGGGTCCCTCCACCCTTTTATTTACTTAATTTATTAAGAAAATCAACGACTCTAATATTCCAAATATGATGTGGAAATTTGGGAATATTACAAAAAATCATGCAAATGTATACTCAAATTAAATTAAAACTAAAACACAAATATACAGAAGCTATTGAAGAGAGTCAAATGATAATAATGCAAATGGTGGCTCTAGGCCCCTTTTTATTAAGCGTTTGATACGAAGGAGAAATTTTACCCACTTGCCAAAGTGCCCCTAGACAATGGTTCTAGGTCCCGATGCAAGGATTTTGTTTTCCAAGCTCGCCTCGATGCAAGCTCCCTCTCTCTCTGCTGTGATGGACTAAGATTGTTGGATGGCCAAAAATCGAGTCCCCTCTATCTCCAGCTCTGGGTCACACACTGTTGGCATTTCTGGGGAAATTCTGGCCATCATAACAATGTGATCACCCATTCTTCATCTCATGGTGGCTTTATATAGGGGATTTAAAATCCTCCTTCCCTCCCTTGGTACACGGTGGATGGTGACCCAAGGGAGAGGTATGATTCCATTGCATGCTCCAAATATTCCATTGTGTGCTCACATAGTGTCTAAGGAGGTGCTGGTGGCTGTCCTTAGGTAGCTTCATGTAAGGAGTAACTTGTCCTTTGCTTTGTGTGGTCCTGGATAGCGACATTTTTCCACTTTCAGGAATGCGCGCTTATCAGGAAAAAAGGTGTGGGCAAAAGGCGCCCTTCTCAAAGGATAATGCGCACACATAGCATTTTATGACTAGTTCAAATTTGATTTCCTTTAAACCTTTGAGATTTTAAATACGTTCTAGATTCCATAATGTCTTCCTGCCCTGTAAATCTTTTGGTTTGACATTAATTAATGTCATCTTATACTGTACGATTTTCCAGTGTTAACACCAAGAAAATAGTGTATCTACCCTAGATCCTTCATGTCGAATTATGTAGCTAGATCTTCCTTGTAGTCCTTGATGAGCTTAGATGATCCAGTAAGAAACAGATCATTCACATATAATACCAGAATTAACAGCTCATCCCCTACTCTCAAGTAATAGATATTGGGATCTGCGTCATTCTTGACAAACCCCATCTTTTGCAAGTAGCTATTAATTTTCCCATACCATGCGCCGAGGGATTGTTTTAAATCATACAAATCTTTCTTAAGCCTGCAAACATGAGCCTCCTGCTCGTGTGTCTCGAAGCCCTCTGGATGTTCTATGTACACTTCCTCCTCTATCACCTCGTTCAAGAGCGTTGTCTTAACATCCATCTGGTGAATCTCCCATCCCATATGCACTGCTAGAGAGATGATGGATATGATAGAATTGTAGTGAGCTATAGGGGTGAAGGTTTCCTCATAATCGATCCCTTCTTTTTTTGTGTACCCCTTAGCTACAAATCCGGCCTTGAACTTCTCTATGCTGCCATCTACAACATAATTGATCTTGTAGATCTACCTGGATCCTACAACTGATCTATCTTGTGGTCTAGGGACTACTTCAGAGACGTCGTTTGTCATGATGGATCTATACTCCGCTACCATGGCATCCACCCACACCTGATGTTGAGTTGCCTCTTGAAATTTGGAAGGTTCTCCAACATGAGATACTAGGACCTAATATCCGTTAGGCTGCCTCTATACCCTCTTCCTGCCTCTAGGAGCTCCAACAAATTCTTTTGCATCCTTCAGAATTTGTTGAATTTCTCTGCTTGGTCTCCCAGTGGTGCTGGGTGGTCTTACCTACTCTCCTGCTTGTTCTTCTTCGGAGGAACTCTCCTCGGAATCCTTGTACCGTGGAGAGGCACGTAACCCATCCTATGTAGGTTGTGGAGGCTGTACTAGTGGATCCTTCTCAATCTGTGTATCTGTAGCCATTTCTCGGGATATCCTAAAGGCTCTCTCCTCCATGAATTTCATAGCCCTCCTTACTACGATTTTCCTGCTGTCTGGAATATAGATGCGATATGCTTTCACATTTTCACTATAGCCCACAAGAAAACCCTTTTCCACAGTTTGATCCAACTTCTTCCTCTTCTCATATGGAACGTGGTAGTAGACCATGCTGCCAAATATCCTGATGTGCCTCACCTCCGTCTAGCTGCCTATGAACACACTCTCAGGAGTTACCTTCCCCAATGCTCTATGGGGAGCTCTGTTATGCAAATATACCATTGTATTGTAGGCTTCTTCCCACAAAAATTTGGGCATATCTTGTTCATATAGAATTTCCCTTGAAACCTATACTATGGTCCAGTTCTTCCTTTCTACAACTCCATTTTTCTCTGGATTGTATGGAGTTGTCCATTCTCTCTTTATGCCTTCCCTTGCGTAGAAATTGGTGAAGTCCTTATTAATATATTCTCCACCATTATCTGATCGCAACTTCTTGATCTTCTTTCTTGTTAAATTTTCTACCAATGCTTTGAACTCTTTGAACCGATCAAAGACTTCATCTTTGGTTTTGAGAAAATAGATCCAAGTCTTCCTCGGATGATCATCAATAAAGGTACCAAAATACTTTGCACCACTGAGAGCGGTTTTGGACATTGTACCACAAATATCCGAGTGTATTAATTCCAATACGCTCTTGGCCCTATTGCTTCTTCTTGGAAATGTTGCTTTAGCATACTTCCCTAGTACGCATCCCCTGCAGACTTCATCTCTCCTTGTGCTGAGTTCAGGAGCCCCTATGATAGTATTCTTGAGAATATTCAAGGCTCCGTGATGTAGATTCCCCATCCTTCTGTGCCATAATTCATTCAGATCTCTGTCGTCTGTACTGCCAATCAGGGCCATGTGGATTCAAGCTGGAGCTTATATAGCTTATGACTCCTTACTCCAATTTGTGCCTTCTTACTCCAACTAGGATGTTTCGCATACACTTTTTTTCCAATAAAGTATATGTCATAACCCTTGTTCTAGAGTTGAGACACTGAGAGAAAATTCATCCCCAACCCTAGTACATGCAGAACATTTGTGGCCCGAATTTTGTTGCTAGCTTCTGTTTGAAATTTTATGTCACCTCTTCCAATGGGGGCACACTTGGCCTTGTTTCCCATAATAATATGGAAATTCATTTGTTCTTCTTGGTAGCTTGAAAATAATTCTCGAACCCCCATCATGTGACAGATGCTCCACTATCAAAATTTCAAACACTTGGAGGATTTGTGCTTGACACACAAGCAAGATCCTTCTCTAGTCTGGACATGAGCACTGTCATGTCACGTTCCCTCTGTGTTTCTGCATGCTTTGGAGGACTGTGTTAGTCCCTCCTACTGCGTGAATCCTTCTAGATGTTGGATCTTTGGTCCATAGCAGATCCTCCCTTTCTATCTTTAGCCTTTTACTCTGATACCCTGTGAAATTTTCAGATCCGAAAAGTATTACAGTGATTTATTTATTTCTCCTACTTATTAGATAATTTATTTATGAATGCTTCAGTAAATTTTGAATAAACACAACTGTAGTACTTCACTCTAACCAAAATTAGAATAACATAAATTACACAAGTAGCACAATAGAAACAACCATATGAAAACACTTTTTTTTCGACAATTGTCCCCGGAAAAACCTAATGTGGGAAAACCAGTGTAGCAGATGAGGGTTTGTATTTATCTTTAGCAATGAGAAGTTCTTTTTACAAAATTCCTGGTGAGAAAATTAAAATTAGCATACACCTGGCATGGATTCTCCAGACACACCAAAAGTATTTCTAACCCTTGGGGTGACCTCCTACACCCTCTGTGTCATCCGACGTATCTGCTCTACACAGTCCCTCCCTAAACTGCATAACTCTGCATGGAGGGGATGGTGTTGCTGCTCAGCACACCCTTCCCTTCACCCTTCTACCTTCTCCTTCTCCATCAATTGATTTCTCCCTCCTCCTTCTGCCTTTACAATTCCACCTCTATAAACTCACCCATTGAAATCGAATTCTCTTACTTTAGAATCGATTTCCTTCGAGTACTAAGAATGTGCCCGGCTTGAATTCCAAATGACCCTCAAGCCTCTTATTATAGACTTCTCGTTGATGAATCAAAGGCCAATATTATATCTTTAATCAATGGCTCAAATTAAAATATGACTTGATCTTCATTTTCTAGAAGATTCACACTTCGCTTTATTAATACCCTTTAATTATTTAATTTCCCTAAGTATAGACTTAGGGTCTGCATTAAAATAATTAATTATTTTAATAAATCAAGATCCGAGTTGAATTTCCATAAACGATTTCTGGGTTCTCTGGATAACTGTTGTCCAAGCCTCTCCACCAAATTTGAGACTTGGAACACTTCCCGGTGCTATAAAATAAACATGTATGTGTGTATGTATGTATGTATGTATTGAAAAGATCAACTCTTGTAGAATTGAACCCGAGGAAAAAGCCATTCTCAGCACCACCCCTTTTACATAATACCACTACCCATCATAGGTTCAGTTAGTGAATATTGAGAATAACCCTTTCTCTTACTATAGCTATGAACAAACCTATACTCCTCATGGCATATCTGAATTTTAATGGCTATATATATATATACATATATATATATATATATATATATATATATATATATATATATATATATATATATATATATATATATATATATATATATATATATATATATATATATATATATATATATATATATATATAGATATATAATGAAAATGGATAAGCTCATTCACCATACATGTTATATGACAGTAACATGTTCATTACAGTGAAGCCACATTCACAACATCATAAGTACATGATTTATTTGCATTACAGATGAACGTATTACTATATTGTGAAATTAGAAAAGGTCATAAATATTAGTCACGTTCATCCATCATACTCGAATTAAGCCATTCCTCTAGACTTATGCAGGAAATAATATTCCTCGGAATTAGTTTAAGCACCTTAACAATGCAACCATCATATATACAATATTTCCATAAGAATTTCATGCACAAGGGTTCATAGAAACACTTACCTTAGATCACGAATTTTGTCAACTGAAATGAGGACATCAACTCTCCACACAACCTTAGATTTGCTTGCACTACAACCTTTCTTTCCACCAATCACCCTCGAGCCAAATTCCAAGGTTGAGGAGGAGTGAATTCATGGAATTGAACAACGTTGCTTACTGAAATAGGGAATGCATAGATCATTCCATCCTCCACCCACTAGCTAAATAAGGGATTCTGAAGACCATGCCATCTCCACCCTCCAAGCTATTCAAGGAATCTAGAGGTTACTCCACCTCCACCCCTATGTTTTTAATAGGGAATCCAAAGGTTGCTCCACATCCGTCCTATAGAAATGCCATAGTAGCTCCTCCCTAAATAGGGAGTCCATAACTCACTGAGAATAACCAGACAAAATCTCTTTAATGACTCCACCCTAAACCGAGAATCCAAATCCCACCAAGTTAATTGTTAAGCCTGCAATCGAGTAAGGAAGGTGTCCTCATAACTTTATATCAAGGAATATAAAAGAAATGGGCCTCCACCTGTTGGAGCCATGTGATTTGGCAGATTGGTATACCAAATGACAAGGCAACATGGAACCAGTCTTTGGAGCCCTAAGACCTAGCCTTCCTGGACTTAGAGAGGGATCTCTCTATTTGTTTGCAAAAGATATGAACCTGTTTTCTTTATAGGGTTGATTTTAGGCTAGTTATTAGGTGTGAGGTTTTGTTGTTTGTTTTGGTTGGGTATAATGATCAAGAAGAATAGGTAGAATGAGGAAATCTCTAATTCATTGGGCAATGGAGTCAAATGGAAGTCATGATAAGTTCATCAATGGATTGGGGAGCATCATAAGGAAAATCTAACTTGGTCAGTGGATCTTTAAGTTTTTAGGGGTAATGAGATGGACATCAATTGTAAGAATGAAAAGTAGGGTAAAGGGAAATCAGGAATCCTTTATCATATGTAATTCTCAACAAAGGGACTTAAATATTACAAAACATGAAGAGGCAATCAATAGACAGGGCAAACCATAAATTCTACAATCCACACTTCAACAAATAATAATTCAAGACAAACTTTTCCAATGAAATATAGAAGGCAAGAAACTCATTTAACTTCTAGTGATTTCACCTTCAAGGACAAAAAACACTTAAGACACACATATAACTATAATCCGAGAAGAGGGAACACTTAAACATCCTTGATTATAGTTATGAATATCTCTAAAACAATTAGTTAAGCAAGTACAAAGGGTATGATCGAAACAAAACCTCTTTGGCAGACTTAAAAAAATGGTACTTTCGAGAGAGACTTCAAAAAATAGTGTTTTAGTGGCAGCAAGTAAGTAGGGATAACCATAAATCATGCTTGATACCAACTGTATTCAACTATTTATGAAATAAACAAGCTTAGGGGGTCTAGAGAGAAATTAAGAATTTTCTAAAATGTCCTAGCAGAAGAAAACATTAAGGCAATGAAGAATAAATAGAACTAAGGTGCTTTCAAAAGACATTTTTTAGCCTAAAAATTTTATTCTACTGCAACATAGAAAGATGGAAACATAATGAAACATGGAATAACAATAACATATTAGAAGCACTTCACCAACAACCAAGGTCAAGGATCCAGTGATCTAGCCTCCTCCATCAACAAACAAATCAGGGCATCCATAATTTCCAAGACATCAATTTCTTTTCAACTTCCAAGATACTATGTATTACTCCAAAGAGTCATCAAATACCAACAAGATAATAAGTTTAGATGCAGTATTTATGCTGCAAATGAGGAGGTGAATTTAATCTAGGGTTTGAGTGTCATTTATTACAGAGTTAATGATTTCCTAGCCTTGAAGACCATGCAAGGCTCAAGGCAGGAATATCTGTAGATATTTCTCTGAATAATAACTTCTATCTTAAAAATGTTTAACTTTAAGGCCTATTCATAACTTTACAATAACTGGCATATATAAATATCTCCGTCTCAGCCTTAACAACTGCTAAATTCTTTATTGAAGGAAACAAATCACTAGGTGGCATAAATATCTTTTGAAAGGAGTAACTGCTACAAGCTGAGTCATTCGAATTTGTCTTGGGTTAATCTGTCCTTTGTTTTATCTTTAATATCTGTTTTTAAGCCTTAAACTCTGTCTTTATGCTTTGACTGTCTGCTTTTTTTCAATTCTGTTTGATCTCTGTTCTGTTTATTTAATCATTTATTTTATTTTGTTTGATACTTTTGCCTTTATTCCTTTTGTCTTTCCACAGTCTTCTTTCTTTCCTTGACTTCTGCTTTTCGGGCTAATCCTTTGTTTTCATCTTCTGAACTATGATTAGCCCTCTAATATTTTTGCTTTCTTTTTCTCACTGTTTCTCTAACTGCTTGTTTTTGTTGTGTGCAGGGGAGGCCATCTTCTTGGCTGGAGGGTTTCATTGGATCATTCGATGATCATGTTTCATCGATGATCAACATTAATGCAAATCCCATGGCCATCTTTTATTTGAATTTTCCTCCTGGATTGTCACCCAGAGGTCAATTTGGTCATTTCTTGACCATTGGAATGCCTTTAGGCATTCCGCCATTAAACCTGCACAAAACACAAGCTATTAGTCTTTCAAAACCTGCGGGAGGGTTTCGTTGCGTTTTCGGGGTTTTGAACTGTCGGAGGACGTTTGCAGAAGAGGAGAGGGTGCAAGGGGGAAATTCCAAAGGTGGAACTAGGAGGAATGAGAGCGATAACTTTTTTGAAAAATGGCGCGGAGGGAGGTGGTTTTGGAAAACCACAAGTGGTTTATCGTGCGGGTAATGGGTGGTTTGTGGTTTTGGATGAAACAGACATGATATAGTTTAGGGAGTGACGCATGGCAGGTGAATACTGCCTATTTCGTGTGGGTTATAAAACTTTAAACCCAGCGCCATTAAAAATACGATATGCATTTTGGGCCGTTGGATTTCGGGTTTCGAGATCAACGGTGTGGAATGGCTTAGGGGAGTGGCGAGCAGGTTTTGGGAGTGGAGCTCGAGGATAGGTGGCATAATCCGAATGGATGCGGGGTATAGTGGAGAATGGGGCCCAGGCACGAGGTGACATGGCGATCCTTTGTCGTCTAGCGCGTGGTTTGAAAGATTCACGGGTTTGGTTGTATGGGAGGGGAAGGCGGCAACCGTCGGATGGGGGAATGGATCTCCGATCAACAGCGGGGATGGCTCGATCATGGGCGTAGGGTAAAGTGGGATGCGGGGCCCGTATTTTAATGTTTAAAGGTTAAGGGCCTTGATTATAAGGTTTGGGTTGTGTATAAAATAAAAGGGGCGGAAGTATATTTTTCACGGGGAAAAGGGGCTTAGGAATTAGCGGAGGCCGAAGTCTCATGGGTAAAAGGGCTGGGGCTTTAAGAAAAAAGGGCTTAAGGCCTATTATATCAAAAAAGGAGGGTTTGCACATAAAACAGGGTTTTTAATAAAATTAAAAGGATCGATAGTTTAGACCTTAGCTTTAAACAATGTAAAAAGGGATCTTTTTACATTGTTCAATATGTCAAAGGGAAAAATGATGAATGAAAGGGGTTTATGAGGGTTTTTAGGAAAGGGTAAAATGGGTTTTTTAGAGGAAGAAGGCCATGAATGAAAGTGAGGTGAGGTGATGAAATGAGGCAAACATGCCAAATGAGAAAAATCCCTTTTTGCAGCAATGGGGTAGACCTTTTAAGAGGCAGAGAGAGGAAAATATAGTGAAAATAGTTTAACTTAGGATAATGAAGGTAGTGAGATTTCTGGAACTCACAATATTTCTCAAATCTTGTTTCTATAAATCTAGGATCATAATTTAGTCATCTTTTGATATCAGCAAAAATTACTGTGACTAACACCACCCAAGCCAAGAATCCAGAGACCCTCTGCCCCTTCACCTGAGAGATGACCAATCTACTCTTCTAGTGCTAATAACCGAAAATTTATTTCTCATCATCAACCATTCAGTGATCTTCTCTTCTACTCTATCCAGGAAATGGCGTAAGGCACTACCTGAAGTCCTAAAGCTTGGTACTTCTACTCCATGATTTTATTCTCGTACTGTTCCTCGAAATATCCTTCTTCCCTAATTGCGCTACTTCCCTGATGGTTCTATAGTATCACTCGATGTTCCCTATGGTGTGATGCGCTACTCAATTTTCTGAGAAGATGATCTCTACAATGCTTGTGTTCTCCCCCCTGTTTCTTGCACCAAGTCTCCTCTTGTTTTCTCGATCCTGCTTGCTTATGTTTTGTTTGTCTTTCCTTTCCCAAAGACATAATGGCATCATTATTGAGATATTTTGTGCCACCCTTCCCACGATGGTCATTCTAACTGTGTTCATGGTGGTGTGGTGTCACGACCATCTCCACCAATGCTGAGGCTTCTGGATATTAATTCTATTGGTCCCCACAACTCATCTAGGTTTCTATCATCTTTCAGTAATTTTATTTGTAATCAATCTATCATCATTATTCTAATTGGTTACACTTCCACATATGAATCAACTCTCCTAAATTCCCAAGCACCTCCTTCACCAAATCTCTGAATCCATGTCCCAATTCTCAGTCATTTAAATTATAACCAAAATGATTTAACATATTTAAAATAAGGGGATTAGCCAGGGGCTATCATGAAGAACTTTCTAGTATGTGAAACCTTCCCACAATTATTTATTTCACATTACTACATGCGCCTTATTTACTAGAGATTCCCTCCATACATTTTAATATATATGAGTACTTAAGGGGTTAGGATAAGACCCTAACGATGTAGTAGATATTTTAAATATGATATAAAATTCACCAATTGGTTGAAAATTTCTAGTCTTATTACACTTGAAGGATCAATTACACATTTATGATTATAAATTATAAGTCACCTTTGATATTTACAATTTTAACTTGAAGTAATTAATTCTATTTAAGGCCACAATGAAGGACATGTATTTGAGCACAATTATTTATTTTTCACATAACATAGGATGGGATAACCTTTCTTGTTTCTTATTATACCTATATAACCCACACAACCTATGTTATACCATGATGCATCATCAAAATTGATCTTTACAAAGGGGACTTGAGGAGGTGTCACAAATAAAAAATTAGTAGAACATGACGATTGGATGAATGTTAAGACTATGACTCCCACAAGAAAAATTTAGCCTTATCATGTTCAATCCACTTGACATCCATAAGGGACCATGTTTCATGAGAATGGATTTATATTTTTTTATTTATTTATTTCTTTTGTATGATTCAAAATGGAAAGACTTAGCCTCAAATATTTTCCATTTTGTTTCCACCCAAATAATTCAAGCGATAACCCTAGAAATATCCTCTAGTTATGAGTCCCTCATTAGGATGAAAATGAACGTTGGGGTCACATTAAGACGAGTTAAATTATATCATGCTAATAGGGAGTAACCAACCTCATCAAAATATAAATGCATTAACAAATTCTCAAAACTAATAAGCATGCATAAACGGTCATCTTATAAGTGTAGAAAATACCATGTGAATGTCATATATAGGGTATTTAATTTTACAAATGCACGCGCGCACACACACACACATAGAGATAGATAAATAGACAGATAAATAACACTAAATAATTTAGGTTATAGGATTATAAAATTATATGGGAAATGTTTGCAATGAAATGGTGAAATTTCCATAAAGGACTATTATTAGTTATAATTGAATTACCATTGAAAGACCACTAAAGTAAGAGGAGGATGGAGAAATTGATATAAGTAGGAGTAAATTTGTGATATGGATTGGATAATTATATAATTTTTCATCTATCTTGATGCTTTAGAGTGGATAAATTGGAGCAATCAATTTGTAGAGGAAATTTATCAGTGAGACATAGCATTGAGAATTGGGGTTTGAAAGCTTTCAAGTCCATTTGAGGCCTTAAATGGTGTGATTTGGGGGATAAATCATTCTTGCATAAAAAATAGATCCATGATTCTATTCTACACTTGGAGACCTTTCCAACAGTGCAAGAATCGTTCAATCAGAGTTCATATGAAAAATTTATGTCTCTCAAAAGTTGACCTATTATGTTTGACCACGATGGCTTGACTAGATGCTACATCATTCCACATTATTAATGGAAAAATGACTAGTCATGTAAGGACTATGAAAAAGAACTTTAAAGGGTAATTTCTAACTATAGTTGAGAGTTGAAGGAGTCAAATATGACCCTTAGTTGGCTATAAGGCTCTGTTATAATCATACCACTAGGAGGAAAGGGGGTTCCATTCTATTCAATTATATCTTGTTCCTTAATAGAGAAGAAAAAGTAGGAGTGGGAGTGAGAGAGCATAAATAAGGGAGTTAGTGTTCTGAAGCAACCTATCAAGCCATAGGCCTAAGGTGAGTGCATAGAGAGTGTCGTCTCCTTTATAATTGCATCATTTCCATTGTGTACAAATGAGAGTAGAGTAGCATCACCTTCTAGCTAGATTTTCTGCCATAAGGATTTCTAAGAGCATATATTTATGTTCATTGAGGTTACAGTATGATTGCAATTTTTCGTTCTCTATTTTATACATTTATCTATTTCATGCATAAACAAAAAATCAACAAATCTATAATCTAAAGGAATTTGACCTTCATATTATATATTTCAATTTATTTTTATCAAACCTATTGTGATGAAGTGTCTAATGGAAGATCCAAGGAAACTTACAAACCATTTTATAAGTTCATGAAACAACTTTTGGACATTCGTTCTAGGTGGCCACCATGATCAGGCATGACATGAACACATTATTTGTTGTCTCTAAATTAGTAAGACACATAACACACAATGATGTTCACTCAAACCCCCTATTCATGATGTTATCCAAGGAGAGATCTTATTTTTGTTCTAGGTGCATGAGGAAATTAAAAGCCTTCAACAATACTTGGTGTTCATATCTTTGATCAAATTTTATCCTTTACACCAATTATCATTTGTTCAAACAAATTTTGTACATATAAATATTAAGGTCCATGTGTGCTCTATATAAGGATCTATTGGTTTTGATCTTTCTATTTTTAAAAGTCTAAGTGGATATCCCTCAAATTGCCATGAAAATGTAAAATTAGATCAACCTAAATTCTTTGTAAATTTTAAACCTTTACACATGAAGCAATGCATACATATTCTTAAGAAAAACAAAAATACATAGATTGTTCATCACCACTATGTTAACTTGATTGTTAAAAATACATAATCAAAACCCTAATCAGCTGACCTAAATTAAATTATAACTCTAACCATTTCATCAAAATCATATTACACTAAACCCAAAAAAAAAAAACAAAAAAAAACAAAAACACTCTCAAATCTCAACTAATACTTATAAATTAATAAAAATCTCTATATTACAAGTAACACTCCAATATACTTCATAAAAAATACATAAATTTACATAAAAACAATACATCTCCAACATTTTTATACAAAAATTATCTTATTAATATATAATTTTAAATATTTAATATTCTAATAAAATTTTATCAATTATTTTATCTTTCCAATTAAAATTGATCATAGATGTGTATTTGTTATCATGAATGGTATATTTGTTTTATATTTATCTTAAGGCCAAATGAAAAGTTTTTTAAAAATATATATATTTTTTATATCCTAAAAAACTAGACTTAGATCAATGATTAAGACATTATCTTGATTATGATATATGATATATTTATTTTATGATATATGATATATTTATTTTATATTTATATGAGAATTTTTCATAAAAGTATTCAGTGTATATCCCAAAATACTATATTTAGATCAAATTATTAAGACAATATATTGATATATTTGTTTTATATTTATATGAGAAGTTTCCATAAAAGTATTCTTTGTATATCCCAAAATACTATATTTAGATCAAATTATTAAGACAATATATTGCCTATCAATGTGATTAGCGATTAACTATGGCATGTGGCAAAAACATTACTTTAAACGGAAAACCTTCCCTTGGTTCTATGAAGTGATGGTTATACTTGTTGATTACATTTAGCCAACGCTAGCTTTCAAACAAATCAGTTAAAAATTAAGATTTATATGGTAAGATTTTTCTTTTGATAAAACCAATTCTTTTTTGTGGAGTGAGGAACATACTTTTGGCATGTGTGGCTTCGAGGAATTTTAGGGAAACCATGTGTGGAAAGGGACCTACTGTTAAACTTCCACCATATCCCAACCGACATAACAAGTGCCATGATTAAATACAATCTTTTCATATAAATGTTAGCAAGCCTTCCAAAACAGCTCATAGCTGGGTTGGTGGGGTATGACTGAACCCTATCAGAGAGTGTGGACCCTCTTAATGATGCAGGGTGAAACCTTTGGATTATTTTTGTACAAATGGTAAAATTTCAATTCATTGCAAGTTCAAGCATAGAATGTAGTAGAGATTGGTATTCTTCTATATTTAGAATCGCTATTCTCCCTATAGAGAAGCCTAGAAGAGGAATAGGACTACTTAGGTGTCCATGAAAAGGAACGATAAAGGGTAGTGTCACAATCTCAATGATCCTAGATAAACTAAAATGAAATTATTTATTGGCAGTATCATGACCTAAAGTGGACCAATAATAATATAAACATAGCTGTATCTCAGCAGGAATGAAAAGGCCAAGGGAAAAATTGCATGTGCCCATGCCGGCTCATTCAGCTTACCAATTTCTAGATATCAATATTTTATCCATATCCAACTGCCTGCCAACCATTACAAAAGGCTTCTGGAACACTCCTGATTCTTCAGGCTTTACCAGACCATTTGTTGGCACAGACTTGTTGGGTGCATATTGAAAGGTATAAGTTTTAAGTACAGTTAATGTGCTCCCTTTCAGGCTCTATTTATGACAGTTTGCTACGAGACAAAGGATATCTGTTGCCATAACTCTAGTGGGCTTTCTTCTGAGCTTTTTTTCGCTGTATTTTCGGGTTCAGAATGTACCCACAAACACGTTATTATGAAAAGGAAATTTACATGCCAGTGAGATGGAGATGCTGTTACTGTTTGCAGAAGTTTGTAGCCATTCATTAATTACTTTCTAGGGTTCTGATCATTATAAAATAAGCTTCTAGGCCATTGCCTCTGCATTGCAATCTGTTGTGTGGAGTTAGATTCTAATATTGTCAAAAGCATTTCTCTTTTGGGTACTTATTCTAATAACATATGCACATATAGATACTGTGATAGATGCAAGTGTAGCCATGATTGGGAAGATATATTCTGCTGACATATATTTTAATGTCTCCTGTTCTTAGTCACGGCTCTCAGTTATTTAGCATTATCATATTAGCGTGTTCAATGGTTCTAGTCTGGCATTCTAGCTCTTACTGACTGTACATTTAACCTTGCAGATAGCTAGTGCTTTTCTAGGCAATGCTGATCAATATGGTGCCCAATGTACTGTTATTTCTCTTGGTAGCTGCAATGGCTGCCACTGCTACCTCACCTCCTAAGCCCGTGGATGTGCCATTCCAAAAAAATTATGTACCCACTTGGGCTTTTGATCATATCAAGCACATTAATGGGGGGAACGAAGTGCAGCTTTCTCTTGACAAATGGACAGGTAATGCCTAGGTCTTTCCTTATTTATCCCTTCCAACTTTATAGCTTTTACCAGTGATGCAGTAGCATTAGATCTTTAGCAAATGAGTTTTGTTTAGCTGACTCTGAGTTCATCAGCAATTTGAGGATTATTCTCAACATTCTCCTTAATCAGTAACATTAAGTCTGAGTACAAGTTTAGAAGTTCAGAGGGATCAAATGTGATTTATGCATTGAGCATGAAGCCTCACTGCTATTTTCTATGGTATTTTGGCAGGTACTGGCTTCCAATCCAAGGGTAGCTACTTGTTTGGACATTTCAGTATGCAGATAAGGATGGTTCCTGGTGACTCTGCAGGCGTTGTGACTGCCTTTTATGTAAGAAATATTCTGTCCTTGTTAACTGCTTATTTTGCTATTTAGGTGGCATTTACTTTACAGGGGCTTCAGCCTTCATCATGTGCATCTGATCCTCCTGAAATTCTTTCTCTTCTTTTTTTTCCATCTCCCTAATGCAAATACTGTATTGCCTTTGTTTGAACAGCTGTCCTCTCAGAACTCTGAACATGATGAAATAGACTTCGAGTTCTTGGGCAATAGGTCTGGACAGCCTTACATTCTCCAAACTAATGTTTTCAGTGGAGGAAAGGGGGACAGAGAGCAACGCACATATCTCTGGTTTGACCCCACAAAGGATTATCATTCCTACACTGTCCTTTGGAACATGCATCAGATTGTGTAAGTCCAGTGAATATCAAGTCTTAACAAACTAGATAGAGTTGGAGCTAGTTAATCTACTTTCCTAACTGACACTGGATTTGGATTTCAGATTCTTTGTGGATGATGTCCCTATCAGAGTTTTCAAGAACAGCAAGGATTTAGGAGTGAGGTATCCATTCAACCAGCCGATGAAAATATATTCAAGCTTGTGGAATGCTGATGACTGGGCTACAAGGGGTGGGCTGGAGAAGACAGACTGGAGCAAGGCACCCTTTGTTGCATCATACAAGGGATTCCACGTAGATGGGTGTGAGGCCTCTATGCCTCACTCTGCTTGTCCAACTTTAGGCCGCCGATGGTGGGATCAGAAAGCCTTCGATGACCTTGATGGACAGCAATGGAGGAAACTGAAGTGGGTTCGTGACAAGTACACCATATACAACTACTGCACTGACAGAGTGAGGTATCCTACAATGTCTCCAGAGTGCACCAGAGACCGTGACATCTAATAGCAGCCTCTTTGGAATACATAGCTATATTTATCTTCTATATTCTATTCTTCTTCGGCAAATGGCTACGTCTAATTATGTTATAAATGCCTTTTTGTTGTAACAAAATGGCTGATCTGTGTTGATCCTGAAATATTTATAATGCCAATAGGCAATAGATTTGTTGACTACTGTAATTTTCAATATATCCTTACTACAATATGGCATTAATATTTGTTCAATTCCACAATCTGTGAGTTACAAACGTTCGTCCATTGAACGAGCAGAAATTTGTACCCAAAAAACTGGAGTTACAAGTTTAAATGAAGTAAAGATTTAAAAGTAACAGACACCTAATTTATGATACGATTTTGCACCATTTCAAAATTCAGCTAGGAATAACTCTAAACCAGGGCACAATGTATATCAACCCTTCAAATCAACTACCAAACAGCTAACTGCCATGGAAATGGAAAATATAAGTAAGGATTCAAATGTAACAGACACCTAGGCTTTGATATGATTTTGCACAATTTAAAAATTCAGCTGTGAACAAATTTAAATTAATCAGGGCACAATGTATATCAGCCCTTCAAATCAACTACCAAGACAGCTAACTGCCATGAAAATGGAAAATATAAGTAAGGATTTAAATGTAACAGACACCTAGATTAAATTATGATATGATTTTCCACCATTTCAAAATTTGTCTGGGCACAAATCTAAAAAAATAAGGGCACAATGTATATCAACCCTTCAAATCAACTACCAAGACAGCTAACTGCCATGAAAATGGAAACTTTTACTTAGATTTTAACTTGAAAGTATCTCGAATTAAGTTATTCTATGCTGGTCTGTCATCCAGAGATAAGGGATATCAATTAATTAGCATACATTTCAAGATTCAACTGGAAACAAATCTAGACAAAACAGAGCACAATGCATATCAACCCTTCAAATCAACTACCAAGATAGCTAACTGCCAGGAAAATGGAGATTTTTACTCAGATTTTAACCTCAAGTAGCTCGAATTAAGTTATTCTATACTGATCTGTCGCCCAGAGAAAAAGGTTATCTATTAATTAGTATACATTTGAAAATTTAACTCGAAACAAATCTAAATAAATCAGGGCACAATGTATATCAACACTTCAAATCAACTACCAAGACACCTAGCTGCCATGAAAATGGAAATTTTTACTTAGATTTTAACCTCAAAATATCTCGAATTAAGTTATTCTATGCTGGTCTGTCGGCCAGATAAAAGGATATCTATAAATTAGTATACATTTCAAAATTCAGCTGGGAACAAATCTAAATATATCAGAGTACAATGTATATCAACCCTTCAAATCAACTACCAAGACAGCTAACTGCCATGAAAATGGAAATTTTTACTTAGATTTTAATATAGAAGCATCTCAAATTGGTCACGGAGACGGGATATTTATTAAGTAGTATACAAATTTCTGTTCTTTCTGTTTTTATTTTATCAGAATTTATTTGATCAATTCTGATAGTTACCACTAATTTCTAGATGCATATGTACACTTCTTCAGTAAACATAGATTGATAAAGATTTGAATCTTAAATGTAATAGTTTACATATCAGAATAAGACAATTACCAATTAAAAATCTTAAATGTAATAGTTTACATATCAGAATAAGACAATTACCAATTAAAATATTCCAATGTAGACAAACTAATTAATTTTAGATTGTGTTGTTTTTATATGTATATATTTTGGATTTCTATCATGTTAGAAGTTCTGGTATTTAAAAATTTAAACATAAATTTATTTTAAGTACTGATTTAATATCAGATTCTGAAGGATCAAATTTCATGTTTTTAATGTTTTTATATAAAAACTTACTATATATAATTTTCTTAAAATGATATACAATATATATAATTTTCTTAAAATGATATATAATATATATTTATTTGACATTAAAATATTTTATATAACATGTAATTTTTTTTGTATTTATAGCTATATATGAAGTTGGCATGGACATAAATTACTTTAACATACATAACATTATTTTCTCTATTTAAAACTTAATTTTTATTTTAACAGGGAACTGACTGGCTGAACCAGCATAGATCTATCTTACCCATCTGACTGAACCAGCATAGATTCATTGACTCGATCTAACCTGAGCCCAAAAAGATCAAATTTAATAAAGTTCAATTTTTTTTAAATACAAAATACAATGTGTTATTTTTCATTGTTTAAATTGAATGTTTGAATCTTAAATAAAATATATATGAGACCAAATAAAATTTTTAACCATATGAACTCAATTTTTGTTTTCTATATATAGATATGTATAAAATTGATATGACATAAATTAATTAAATTATATCTTCAAATAGTTTATTTAAATCTTTCGTAGAAATATTTTTGAAAAGTATAAAATTTAAAAGTATTAATTTTTTTTTTAATTATAGTTGATATTATTTTTTTATTTGGAACATAATTTTTAATTTTTATAGAATTATTTAGAGAGGGAGAGGAATTGACCAGATGTAGTAGCAGTATTTGAATCATGTTTTTGATAATGGAAATGGATTCAACACCATAAATTAAAATCTACTTAAATTTTCATGATTTTCATAATTTTCACACCTAATTAGACTAAGACATTTTTTATTTTTATTTAAACAAAAAACTGACAAACTTACACGCACTTTCATATTGGACTGGACTGGACTGATAGTGGACTGGACTGGACTGTAAAATAAGACTCTGCTGGCATTAATTTGGATTTCATAAAATAATATGTCAGGGCATTTGAAAAGTTTTCAGAGAAGCAGTGTCCAATGAATTGAAAATGTCCAAATTCTGACGCATCTGATAAGTCCAAACAAATCTGATGAAGTCTAAAAATCTGCCAATTCAGGTTGTGGGTATTTAAATTTTAATATTTCGTTGGCCCAGTTGCTGGCCAATGAAGCAGGTTCACTTGGATTCCAAAATTTGAATAATCGAATAACCTGACAACACCTTGCAAGGGAGTCTTGTTTTGAACAGAGTGTGTGCGCATATCACAAGAAAGCAAGTTGTATTCTTTTTTGTCTGCAAGTGTTTTTTGAAAGGTGTCAAACACATAACTTGAACGGCGTTGTCTAACGAGCCAGAGGAATTGCCGGACGGTCAAAATTGGCCGGAATCCGGGCCAAAAAAATTTAAAAAATCTTGCAGAAACAGTGCTTGAATTCTGATTTTAACATTGGAAATGGATTCAGCACCATCAAAAACCTGTAGGACACCCAAAATATTAAACTTTAATGATTATAACATGGATTTGGAAAAATTCCTGCCGGATTTTCTGAAAAACTTACCGGAATTTTCATGATTTTCAGGGCAATTCCTCCGGCTAGTTAGACTACGGCTAACTAAGTTGGCCATGGAGGACAGTGACGCGTCCTGACAAAGAAGCAATTGCACGTAAATTTCATAATCCATTGGAGATATTTGCAATGAATGAGAGTGAAACGACAGGTCAAGGAGGTTGCCAACTAGCCAATCCTGATGCAAATATCTGGTGAAGATCTGGTAATTATGAGGTTGCGGAAAACGATTAGTGTTGTCGTTATGGAAATGTTGTGAAGTCATGACTTTTGGTTTACTAAAGTCGGTTGTAGGTTTTTTAATAATAAATAGGGTTTATAATGAGCAAGAAAATGGATGTGCTCATTTATATCAATCATAATAAATAATTAAATTCTGTTTTATTATCTTGTACAATATATTATAAATAAATTATTATTTAAAAAATCTATTTTATTATAATTTAGAATATTTTTATAAATATACAATTTTTAAAATTAAAAAAATTGTATTATTAAGTGAAATGATAATAAGTTCAAGTGTTTGTTTAGTTTTAAAAATTTATCCAATAATTCAGAAATTTTGGTAAGATTATGAAAAAATTTGGCTAAGATTTTTGAAAATCTGGGTAAAGTTGTTAAATTTCAGTATTTTGGGTGCCCTAAAGATTTTTGATGGTGCTGAATCCATTTCCACCATAAAAAAATGCAATTCAAACATTTCAATTACTTAATTTTTTGAATTTTGTTTACCAAATTCCGACCAAAAATATGACCTCGTTTTGTTACCTCCATAAACAACTCCTCACTGTTTTATTATCTTATGCACTATAGTTTAAATAGATTATTATTTTAAAAACATATTTTATTATAATTTAAAATATTTTTATAAATATAAAAATTTTAAAATGTAAAAAAATTGTATTATTAAGTGAAATGATAATAGTTTAAGTGATGATTACTAGGTTAATTGTTTTATTATCTTGTAAAATATATTATAAATAAATTGTTATTTATAACACTTATTTTTATTATAATTTAGAATATTTTTATAAATATAAATTTTTTAAAATGTAATATTAAGTGAACGATAATAGTTTAAGTGAAAGCTATTAGGCTTAACTGTGTTTTATTATCGTGTACAATATAATAAATAATATATTATAAATAAATTGTTATTTGAAAAACATATTTTATTATAATTTAGAATATTTATTTATAAAACCTATCTTATTATATTTTAGAATATTTTTATAAATATAAAATTTTTAAAATGTAAAAAAATTGTATTATTTAGTGAAGTGATAATAGTTTAAGTGAAAGCTACCAGCCTTAATTGTTTTATTATCTTGTACAATTTATTATAAATAAATTGTTATTTAAAAAACCTATTTTATTATAATTTAGAATATTTTTATAAATATAAAATTTTAAAATGTAAAAAAAAATATTATTAAGCGCAATGATAATAGTTTAAGTGAAAGCTATTAGACTTAATTGTTTTATTATCTTGTACAATATATTATAAATTGTTATTTAAAAAACTTATTTTATTATAATTTAGAATATTTTATAAATATAAAAATTAAAAAAAAAAATTATTAAGTGACATGATAATAGTTTAAGTGAAAACTATTGAGCTTTATCTAGTACAATATAGTATAAATAAATTGTTATTTAAAAAACTTATTTTATTATAACGTAGAATATTTTTATAAATATAAAATTTTTAAAATTAAAATAAATTGTATTATTGAGTGACATGATAATAATTTAAGTGAAAGCTATTAGGTTTTGACATATTTGTTTGTGTGGCTAAAAATTGTACAAGTTGAACATTTGTGTTGAGAAAAATCATATAAACGTTAAAGACTTTCAATATCTTGAAATTGAACGCCGAGACTAATAATTTGACTAGAAATTTTACTTAAATTAACTTTTTGAAATTACTAATTCAATAATTACTATTAAAAATAAATTTTAATTTTTTTACTTAAATTAAAATTTTGAAATTACTAATTCAATAATTACTATTAAAAATAAATTAGATTATTAAAAAAATTTAATTTTTAAAATTTAATATTTAATAGATTCAAATTTGGTCACAATGCTGAAGAAACCATGTTATAGTTTATATTAAAAATTGAGGAAGAAAAAGGTATATCATTCATTTATATTAATTTTGATTTAAGAAATTTAAATGGTAAAAACAATTAAGTTTTGTTTTATTATTTTTAAAAAATATATTATAAGTAAATGATTACTTTTTAAAGATGTTTTATTAAAAATTATTTTACAAATTTTAAATTTGTTTATAAATAAAAGGTTAATTTTAAAGATAAAATTTTAAATTGTCTATGGGGTTTTGGATAGGAAGATGTAGTCCCACGAAGCTTTAAAAAAAACAATTGGTTTTCAAGATTGGGGTTGATCAACTCTTTATAATATTGTAGTTTTTTTTTTCCCTCCAACTCTTTATTTCCCCACAATTTCTTCTTAAATTTGGAAGTAATAATATTTTTAATATTATCAAAAGTTGGGTTTTGCTTAGAGTTAGAAGCAATTCTAAGAAATCTTTTTGGCATCTATGTTGTATAACTTCTTCTTATACATAAGATACCTAGTCATAGTAATTCTTTCAATGGGGGAACTCTGGCTTCAATTAGTTAGATTGGGTAGGGGTTTTGGATATATTGCAATCACAAACCTCACATCCATATAAAATAACATGAGAGACAAGAGTCTAAAAAAAAGCTTCTTTGCACCCAATCCCAAAAATACTTAAAACTATTTTCAAGCTCATAATAAACTTTCAAACTTCCATTTATCTTTTTATCAATAATATAATTCCAATAAAATTTATAATAAATACCATTTCTCTTATATTGAATATAAAATATTAATTTTAAAATGTTTTTTTTTTAAATATAATTACAAAAATTTAAAATTTGAAATATAAAGTTTAATAAATGAAAATGTTAATACATCTTAATTTAAAAATGATTAAAGATTAGAAATAAATTGAAAAGATATAAATAACTATTTTTAAAAAACATAATATTATATTTCATATATATCTTATTATTATATTTTATATTTATTGTTATTCTTACCATTATTTTTGTAGTTAACATTGTAGCTTATTATACTACAAATATATAATGAAAAGCATTTGAACCATTTTTAAAAATTCCTAGATCAGTGCATTTACTTTATTTGCTACACTTCAGTTTTATATACACCATACTTTGATTAGCAAGTGTAGTAACATATAAAGTGGCCTAACTACCCACCAAAAAAACCATAACAAGTTTTAACGATTAATGTAAACATGCCTTTTTGTGGGTTTGTAAATTGTTATGGACGTTGGATGGTTAGATGATTAAATATAATGTTTTTTTTTTCAACATCTAATGCATTATATCTTTTTCATTTTTTTATTATCCAGTTCTATTACCTTTTCTCGAGGTTCGATGATTAGATGATTAAATATAATTTATTTATTTGTGTGAGCATCTAATGCATTATATATATATATATATATATATATATATATATATATATATTATCCACTCATATAAAGCAATAAGCTATTTTATGAAGTATATTAATTGGAATTTTGTTTTTCTTGAGTTTTTTTTGAAAGAGGCAAGTGAACATTGCTTTCATTAATAAAGAGATTTCTATTTATGATATTCTAATTATTTTAGAATTGCATATTGTTGTTGTAATTTATCATTTCTACTCTAAATTTTGGTGTATTGTACATTGAATTTATTATACTAATAAAGAACACAAGTGGTATTAGAGTACTTTCCCAAGTTGGGATTTTCAAAGGATTTTTTTTTTAATTAATTAATTTATTTACGTTAGAGACATATTCTGAGATTTATAAATAGCAAATTGATATAGCGCTCGATGGGTAATAGACCATAGGGGAAGAATATATGTAGTAGATACAAGTGGATTTACTTGGTTGGATGTCCTCGTAGCACTTATTGGTACCCCTTCAAGTTGTACTACATTAGACAACCCATGCATATGGAATTTTACTTCCACATACCACTTGGTATATTGAAAGTTCCCTTAGGTTACCTAAAATTAGCTTTAGATAATTCAATCAACCATCCTATTGTTATAGTGTAGCAAGAAAAACATTCAAGAAGATTAGTCCCTAACACCTTGGTAATCAAGTAGTATGGCTAAGTTGGTGTCATGACACATTGGGCCCTTTTTTTGAAGTATAGTATTGAACCGTGCATGCATGTGAAAGTGCTATAGGGGCTTTACACTCCATTGCTCTCAATACATTGCAAACCCTATCCTCTATTGTTGGTCCATGGATTTCCTACATAAATTATAATATTGATAATTTTGGAATTTTTCTAGGATACTAATATTCAAAGGGGGACTATAAATTTGCAAGAGTCTAGGACCCAAGCACACCCTTTTTTGAAAACTACCTAAATAGAATCCTTGCACCAAGCTAATCATCATAGTACCACTCTCTAATAATCCTTTTAAGTGGACCTACCTACCCCACTAGCATGCATTTATCTCAACAAAAAAAAATAAAACACACACACACACACGCACACAATGTTGATCACACTGGTACCACTCTCTCACAATCATTTTCTTGTGGGCACACATCTCTAGCTATCACTTGAGGTGGAGAGCTATCCATTGAAATCTCCTCAATTGAAATTTTGTGTGATGCAACACAAGGTTTACTACAACCACTCCTATGCTTAGAAAAATCTTAATG
Source organism: Pinus albicaulis (assembly GCA_034641835.2). Classification (NCBI taxonomy): domain Eukaryota; kingdom Viridiplantae; phylum Streptophyta; class Pinopsida; order Pinales; family Pinaceae; genus Pinus; species Pinus albicaulis. Next base: position 1,283,575,826 of record CM076572.1, read on the forward strand.
TCCTTCATGACAAGCTATCCAACTTAGAGTCACTATCTGACTAGATCTCCAAACTCATGGCAATGCAAAATCAACTCCTTGCTTCATAATCATCGAGTTATAAATAGCTTGACCATTCATCCAAAAATTAATAGGTTGAATCATCTGGTTCCACTTGTTTCACTCCAACCCACTTGTTTGTGTTCAATTGACTCACGTGGCATATAATTTATAAAGGTCACAATAAATTTGATGGATCTAATCCCATGTGATGGATTGCTCAAATGGAACATTTATTTTACTTACATTGCATGAAAAATGACTTCATGAAACTTCATATGGGTGTCTTATATCTAAATCCTAAATTTTAGTAGTGGTAACAATGACATTATAACTCCCTAGGGGGTTATATTGTTTGGACACAGTTTGTATCCAACCTCTACTAATTATTTGAAACAAATGCTCATTATTTGGGATGTCACATACCTAAACAAATTCTATCCATGGTTGAGGATATGGGCACTTCTTAAGACCATCAATTTACACCAACTTTTTCTCTAATGCCACCTTGTAACATAGCCAATCATACAATTAGGTTGAAAATAAATATTATATGGATCTTATACCAATCTCCTCACTAGTCCACTATTAATTTATTAATATATGCAAGCATGAAAATGTTGAATTAAGAAAACACAGTTAAATTATTCATAGTTATAGATGCAAGCATAAACATGCTGATGCGGGAGCATCATAGTTCCAAAAATGTGTACATTTATTAGAATCTAGGGGGTCTTATGTTTTTCAAAAGAGTTGGTTTTCCTAAGTATTTAATTAATGTAATTTCAATATTTTGAGTGATTTATGTGAGACATTTATAATAGGATTTAATTAAATATTGAGATGCATATTTGTAAATGTTCTCAAATGTAGGAGAACATGAGTGATTGATGAGTGATTAGGGTGGATTAAGATATTCTAAAATATTGTAAATCTTATATTAGAAAGTAGTTCATGGTTTATGGAGGATCCTAAGGATTTAGTTGAATGTTGAGATCCTCAAGGATAAATAAGAAATTTTAGGAATTAATTGAGGACTTAGAGGATTCTTAGGATTTTGTTGAGTAACCTATGGATCTAAACCAAAATTGGTTACAAAACCTTTTGTATATAATTGTAAAGCCTCAAAGGCATAGAGATCATTATTCTTAGATAAGAGGTTTGATGTTTAAGCATACATGCATAGAGAGAGAGGAAGAGAAGAGGGCCATGTAGAGACATATCAGGCCAAAACCAGATTGTAAACATATTTTCTTATATTTGTACATTTATTTGTTTAATGAGAAATCAAATTCCTGTTTAACTGTGTTTCATTTATGTTGTGTGTTGAGTTATCCATAATAGAAAGGATTCAATATCAATAACAAATTCTAGCTAATTGAATACATCTTTTTGAGTGATAAAGGACTTATGGCTAGGTAGAATCTGAGTGATTCTAGTCTGGGATTAATTAGCTGAGAATAAATCTTATGGGAGTAAATTTGTGCAGATAAATTATGTACAGATCGAGTAATTCTGATTTGGAGGAGTAATACAGAGGGTGCTATGTGTTCAAGCTAGAAATAGTGTTAAAAAAGACAGAAGAAATGCATAGAGAAATTCACATGGAAGAATTCCAAACAACAAAGGAGGAGTAGCGAGAAGAAAACAGAGTAGAAGAGTGGCTTAAAACATAGGAATCGATGAAGGTAGAGAACACTTAGAGATTTCCAAAGAGGTGAATGAATGAACATGATTAAATCGTAGTATCGATGGTTTAGTAATTGACGGCAGAGATCAAAGCAAGCAGAAAGTACGAAGTGGATGCGTGTCAACAAGGCTCTATTTCGCATCAGTGATGATTGAGTTTATGATTCAAAGGGTTCGCAAGATATACTAAATAACTTGTGATTTGATAACATTCGAAAGTTGCGGTGCGGAGAAAGGGAGGTGCTATGTGTCGATACTGCGCAACATCACACTTTAGCGGTTTTAAAGTTTAATGTTAAAGAATTCACAAGGTAACCAAGATAATTTGCGATGTGATGCGGTAAGTACTGAAGGAAGCAATTGCAACATATTGTGATTGGTTTGTGGATGGTGAGACCCTAGAACCCTGTTCTGTGTATTTGTAAGGGTTTCGGTTATGTATTAAGCATTGTTGAATCACTAATGTATGTATGTTGGATTTAAATCCAAGGTTATAAATCTGTTGCATGTAAAGGGAAAATTTATGTGGGTCAAAACCCCAGGTTAGCGGGTTTGGTTAAAGTGGAAACCATGCACGTAATAAGGTAAGGTGAAGGCGCAAAAAGGTAAACAGGTAAAAGTATATAAAAAAGGTTAAAATCTAAGAGCCACATAGGATTGAAAGCTTTTGCATGCATTTCTTATTTAAAAGGTGAACCTTAGAGTTTTAATATGGGTGAATGTAGGGTTAATTCCGCTAACTCTGCATAAGTGAATATTTGTGGGATAATTGCTGAATCATTTGGTATCAGAGTAGAAAAAGCTATTTTTGGAGAAAGTTGGAGCATAGAACAAGTTTGAAGAGTTTTTCTAGAAGAGAACAGGATAAGAAGAATTTTCAAAGAATCAGAGTGGCGAAGCAAAAGCGAAGAGAAGAATCAAATATGAATCTGATTGAGTAAAGAAATAGAAGAAAATATACTTTGGGAGAAAGCGGATCATATTGAAAAACAGGTTGAGAAAATTGTTTATGAAGAGATAGTCACAACTGAAAACAGTGAAGGAAAAGTCAGCAGACAGAAAATAGAAACTGCAACAGCAACATGTGTTCAAAAAATTGCATAGTGAGGTATGGTCTTCATGTTTTGTTTTCAGTTAATTATTGAATAATTATTGATTGAAAGAAATGCTATGAAGATGTTGATGATTTTAGCCAAGAACAAGAAGATTTTTTATGATGATGGCAATGAAACTATCCAACTAGAGGTTGGAAGAAGGGACAGAGGCGACTGAATGCAGAAGCCAAAGGAGCAACGAAGCTCTAAAAGGTTCAAGAGAGTGAACCAAGAGAGAGAATACCTAGGAAGAGATCAAGCTCAGAGAGGAAGCTTAATAGGGTATTGAGTAGCAAAGAGGAGATTGCTACAAGAGAAGGTTATGTTGTAGATCACTAATCGAGCATGGATGAGATCATGAGGAAGATTGTTATGTAAAATTATGAATTACGGATAAAACACATTCCACGAATGTGGTGTTATGCATTTAGAACAATAGATTAAAGACTTTGTAGACACTTTTCCTAAGAGTAAATATACACACAGAAATATGGAAAAACCTACTTGGGGTCCAAGCGCTTCCTATTCTCCTTCTATCGCTTTTGTTGTAGCTTCCAATCCAACTTTGATCAGCAGACTAGTTTATGCAAGTATGAACACTAAACAGAAAATATATTGCAATATACAGATGGATATTTACCTTAATCAATTAAATCAATGAAATATGAAACATACACATCAGCTAAGAATCCATAATATGAAAGATAGAAGCTTATACAGATACATATGTGGGAAAATGAGCAGCAATCTTTATTAATGGATAGAAGGGGGAGGTTACAACCAACGATTGATTTGATGTCACCAACTACAGCATCATCCCAGCCTCATCAAAATGAACATATCTCCAGCATCATATCACTCAAATAAAATACTCAATTGAGAATCCAACAACATTTCTCTACCAAATTTCTTCCTCCTTAAGCACTAGGATTTGTGCTCAGTTTATAGAATAGCTGAAGGTAGTTTCACAATCTATGAATTTATAATAATAGGAAATACATGTTCCCAAGCTCTGAGGTGTTGAATGGACACATGGATTCAAAGTTTGACACATATGGACTCTTCTAGAAGGCATTGGCCATGTGACGATTTCGGAACAATAAGAATTTCGATCCCAATTGACCAACACACCCTTGAATGTCGGGAAGTGATTTGCAAAGCACCCTTGAATGAAGGTAATTGCATATGCAAAGCAGTTAGTTCCTTGAGAGACTGTGTTTGTGAGCTCATAGGTGATATAACATGTACTTCAAAGCTTAGAAACCTTGCAATGGAAGTCATGGATGATTTGCTCTTGTTCTTTGTCTTAGGGCATGTAGCAAATGAAATGATAGGGGATGATAGACCCTATCCATGGTTCCAGGGATGATGTCCAGATTAAACAGGTCATTGAGAATGGTGCCCAAATTGACCTACAACAATTTCCACCTAAAGCATGAAGTCAGAATAATAATAACAATATTTTTTGAATGGCATGCTTTACACTATGATGGGATGGAACTAAAGCGGAGTGGCGACCTGCATCAATCTTACAATACATTACATCATGATATATCCTCTTGATCATAGATTTCTGACGGAAGGCATTCCCATGCTCAGCACATAAACTATCTAATAACATGTAAATAGTGTAGAAAGTCGTGTATTGTTGGATCCTTGGTTAAACTGAGAGGGGGGGGGGTGAATTAGTTTAATGCAGTCACGTTCTTATTAAAATTTCTTTTATACTCATTCACATCATCATTTTGTGATCAACTTAATATACAATGGAACAACAATCTTAATAAATGAGCAACAGGTATTAAGCAGAATAAATACAGAGTATCAACACATAATCATCATGCAAATAGACACCAGATATAAGTGGAAACCCATAAGGGAGAAAACCACATCTTATTATTGTTGTGATGCAAAGGCAAGCTCCAACTCCCTCTCACCACTGTTTTTTTGTAGGCACCAACCTAGAGGAGGCTCCTACCTTAATTCTGCAAGCTACAACTTGCAAGGAAGCTCCAACTCCCATCTATTTTCTGCAGGCTACAACCTACAAGAGGCTCCTACCTCAGCCAGCTACAATTGACATCTATCAAGGTACAGCTTGATATTGAAGCACCAACTTCCTCACTCTTTCAAAAACCACATGCCGATTTACCTGGATATCAGCTCTGTTCTATTCCTTTTTCACTGCTGTTCACTAGCTTTCATATCTGCCTTATATCATCTCTGAGCTTTCATAACTTCTCTATCTGCTCCTCCTTCTTCTTACCCTCTCTGCCTCAATTCTCCATTCTCTAACATCACTATGCATATCTATGTGATATCATTTATAGAGTTCACCTCATGACTATTTGTATTCCACAGGGAATTCGAGGTGAAAATCCATGACTCTTTGACTTCCACCTTCTCATTTCTTTCCTAGCATATTCAGAAAAATATAACAATATGTATACATTTCAATATTACAGTGGGATATTTCTTTGCCTCCGGAGACTTGCCTTTGCATCACAAAAAATATAAAATCAATTAAAACATTTACATTTACATTTGCATCTGATATATCTCATTCAACCCTTTCAGTTCTTGGCTCACTATGTTTTTGTCTTTTCTGCTGCTGTAGTGTCACAAACCCACATTTTCATTCCTGTGTATTTCAAATTCAGATTCTGCAAAGCTGAATACCTTCACTACACACCTCTTCAAATCTGCAATCTCTGTTTACTGTAATTGTGTATCTGCTGCATATATAACTGCTTTACAAGTTTAGCCCCCAAATAATTTTAACTCTGGGAAATTTCTAACACTCTGCGGAAGCTTTAAATTTTCCTCAATGGTTAGAACCATATAAATAACCCATTTCATGATCTTCGGATTAATATTCAAATAGACATTAGCCCCCAAAAGTCTTCGGACTTCACCAGAAATCTAAATGTATTTAGGCTTGGATTAAAACTCAAATTGTAATATGGCCCGGCAACATATATTATATCCAATATAGTCTTCACCCTTAGTTAAAACTAAAGTATCAACAACTCGCTCTGTAGCATATCAAGTCATTTGATTTTAGATGTCAACTCATTCGATACCCCATTCTATATCAAAGGTTTGACCTTGAATTAAAACACTGTGCCAATATATATATTTAACATTTATGCTCTATTATTAAGCCCGCTGTAAAATCCTTTCTTCAATTTGAAGTTTAAGCCATATGCTGGAGACCCCTTCTATAACTTATCGAATAAATATTCGATATTGCATAAAATGTATATGTGCACCCAACTTTGCAAATATTAAGAAGCATTCAATAAACCTTGGACTTTATTTGAAGACCCAGCATACATTAAGATTTTTTTGGGTCCCACAACTTTATTCAACGCATAAACTAAATATCAACACATTTGAGTTCTGTTTACTCTTTCTCTCGTGCCCACAGTTCTAAAACTTTGGCTTACCAGCTCACCTTATCATCTTATATCAAATCTCAACTTTGATACAACCCCAAGTGATAACATATATGTTAACGTATATTGGTTTCGCCTTTTATTAACACATTTGGGCTATGTTCATATTCCATTGCGTTTCATACGAAACTCCAACCATATTAACCTTAAAACTCAATATCAATAATTTCAGGCCCACAACACATCAAAACATATATTAATGCGATAGTTGGGTTCGACCCCACCAATTTATATAACTCCGCTTTAATAAAACTCAATTATCCAAATGATTAATATGGGCCCGACAACTTAAGTCTTACCTCTTCACCAGTTAACACTTTACTTGTGATCCAACGGTGGTCGCAACACCTCATCCCATCCTGCGAAATCCAACGGATATCGCAAAAGTTTTAACCCCGCGGTTTAACATGAAAATATTTTGTGAAATAGGTGGATTTGGAATACCACATGGGCCACATGTCGATCAATGGGCGCTATCACATTTTTTTCACAATACCAATTACCATTTTTAAACTTTGCAAGACCGCTAGTTTTGCTTCTGAAACCGCTTCAACTATTCATTGCATGGTTCCACTTCTATTCATGGTTCCGCCTTCAACTCCATCATTCCGCTTTCTTCATAACTCTATTTTAATTGGATTCTGCCTTCACAGTTCCGTTCAAATATTGGTTTCGTTACCAATTCTTGTGTGTTCTGTTTCTACTTCAACCCTGCATCATAAAACCACGGTTTGTTTATTTCAGTCAACCAAAAACTCCCCATGCTTGTTCGTTCCTGGTTTCTGGTCTAGTTCACAAATTCAACTCATTATACTGTCACTTCATCACCAAATTGCATAGACTCAGTATTGCGCCATCATTCCACTTTTTATTTCGCAATCTGTCTTCAATTATACGGGGTTTCTCTAATTCATAACGCTGCTCTTTCGCTTCCATTACAACACTACTACCCTTACGATCCACTCATCCAACATTTATTCATAGAAATTAACCACACTTACTCATTATCTGTGGTTCAGACGCATCGATCCCAATCATAGTAAAAACCTTGAATGCGAATTCAAACCTCACTCTGTCTTTACAAAGAAATTATCTTTCACTTCATACATGGAATCCTTATAAAGGTTCTTCCCTTTTTACGATAGATTCATTCAATTACAAAAAAAATCATTCCTCATATATGTAGATGAAATTAGTTACAAAGGCCCTTTTTATCCTCCTACTTTGTCTCTAATTCCTCTGTTACTTCTACTTAAATTCCCCTTTTTGCTGCCTTTGTTGCCTCTGCTCCTTGTCTGTCTCCTTTGCCTTATTGTTGGTTCTTCTTTGTTCTTTTTCCTTAGTGATAGTTCAGGTGCTGCTCCTTTCTTCTCCTTTGCCATCACTGACAATATTTCCAACAGTCTCCCCCTTTGGCATTGATGGCAATACTTTAATACTCTTCTTTTGGTTGCTTTTCCTCCCCTTTGACATCAATGGCAAAGGGTTGCACATTTCCTAGTGCGGTTTCCAAATCTTGTCCATAATACTCTGATCTTGAGGACCTGTTCTATGCACTACTTAGTAGCTCTGGTTCTTTTGTGACAATATTTGTTGACTGATATCCCCCTGGAATGATGCCTTATTTTTTGATATCCCCCTAGAATGATGCTTACTTTTCATGTCAGAGAGTAACATCTGCAGACACTACCCCTAGTTTGTCTCTTAGATATTCGAATGGCTCTTTAGCAAGAGGTTTTGTGAATATGTCTGCTGTTTTTTCCTTTGTTGGTACATATTCCAACTTCACTACTTTATGTGCTACTTTTTCTCTGAGGAAGTGGTACTTTATTGGGATGTGCTTTGTTTTTTAGTGAAGTACAAGATTTTTTGATATACTTATTGCACTTGTATTGTCACATTTGATGGAAATAGGTTCATCAATGGTTACCTTCATGTATTGGAGAGTTTTTTTCATCCACATTACTTGTGTGCAACATGTTGCTGCTGCTATGTATTCATCTTCTTCTATTATAGATAGAGAGATAGAAGTTTGCTTCTTGCTTAGCTATGCCACCAGACTTTTTCCCAAATAGAATGCAACTCCACTTGTGCTTTTCTTGTCATCCACACAGCTGGCCCAATCTGCATCTGTATATTCTATCAAAGTGAAGCTTTTTCTTTTTGGATACCATAGCCCATAATGTGAAGTTCCTTGTAGATATCTGAATATTCTCTTGATTGCTAGTAAGTGATTTTGTTTTGGTGCTGCTTGATATCTTGCCACAAGTCCTACTTCCAACATAATGTCAGGTCTAGAGGCAGTTAGGTATAGCAGACTTCCTACCATGGATCTGTAAAGTCTTTGATCTATATCTGCAGATCCATAATTTGCACATAGCTTGCATCCAGTGATCATGGGAGTTGACACAGGTTTGATGTCTTCCATTTGGAACCTTTTCAACATCTCTCTTAAGTATTTTTCTTGTGAGATGAATGTTCCTGTGTTCTTTTGTTGAATTTGAAGTCCTAAATAGAAGGTGAGCTCTCCAATCATAGACATCTCAAATCCTAATTTCATTTCTTCAGAAAATTATTTTGTTAACTTCTCTTTGTTGCTACCAAACATGATGTCATCTACATATACTACTACAATTAGGAGTTCATTTTCATTAGCCTTTATGTACAGATTGTTGTCTACTCCTCCTTTATTAAAACCTTATTTTTGCAATTATTTGTCCAGCCTTGAGTACCAGGCACGAGGAGCTTGTTTCAGCCCATATAAGGCTTTCTTTAATCTGCACACATAGTCTTGTTTATCTGTTAATGAGAATCCTTCAGGTTGTTCCTTGTAGACTTCTTCTTCTAGATCTCCATTCAGGAAGGCAGACTTCACATCCATTTGATATACCTTGAAATCATGATAACATGCAAAGGGAAAAAACATTCCGATCGCTTCCATTCTGGCTACAGGGGCAAAGGTTTCATCATAATCAAGACCTTCAATTTGTGAATATCCCTTGCATACAAGTCTGGATTTATTTCTGATTACCTGCCCTTGTTCATTCATCTTATTATTGAATATCTATTTTGTGCCAATGACATTTTTCCTAGTGGGTCTTGGAATTAATTCCCAGGTATTGTTCTTCTCAATTTGGTCCAGTTCTTCATTCATAGCATTTACCTAGTTTTTGTCTTTGTTGGTTTCTTCGAACTTCTTTGGCTCTATTTGAGATAGCATGGCTAGGTGTACTTCTTCTGTCTGTTCAGCAAGCTGTCTTCTTTTCTGGACTCCCACACTCTTGTCCCCAATGATTTGATCTTTTGGATGATTGTTTTGAGTGTGTCTTGAGGGACCTTTTGAGTTTAATTTAGTATCTTCTGTTATCTTGCTTAGATCATCATTATCTTGGTTCTATTCTTCATGATCTTCTAGAGGATTGTTGCATCTTGTACTTATTGTTCTGTTTGGTAGATGTTCTTCAAATCTTACATCAATGCTTTCCACAATTTTGTGTAGTGTTTTGTTGTAGCACCTGTAACCCTTACTCTTGGCTGCATATTGTTGAGCCTCAAGATTGTGCTTTCTTTCATCTTACTTTACCTCATTTTCCTTTGTCCATTGTTATCCTAGACCCAATTGATCAATGAATTTAGTTAAAATCACTTTTAGAATGATTAACATGACTGACTTGCTAAGTTTTGTGATTTTTGTCATTGTAATGCATTTTGACCGGAACTAGCTGCAGAATGTAGACATTCCATAGCTAACCAGCAATTCTGCAGCTGTCTTCACATTTGGGTATGTTCCAGGTGGCCTCTCAAGAAAAACCACATATGGGTATATTCCACGTCATGTCTACATTTTTCGTTGCTCACCATGAAGGAAAAACCGAATTCTGGATATGGTTTTAGTACGTGGGAACACATTTAAGAAGGCAGACTTATAATAGGACTGTCTTAGTCCAGATGTCCTTTTCCTTTTCACGCAGCCACTTCAAGAGTCCTAATGTGATTTCGATAAGGAAATACAATGATCCTGGAATTGTTGCAAGTCTTGTTATGTAAATTTGTTATAAAAACACTTGGGAAACCGAGAGCTAGGCTAGATTTTGTTCCAGATTTTGCTTAGATTCTGTGCTACATTTCTGAAGACGCAGATTGCTCTGTTCAAGTTATTTCTCCTTTAATGAAGAAGACAGTATTGTTTTGAAAGCATTGATTTGATTTGGAGTTAGATTCTGTCTGGTGGTAGAGGGCCCCTGCCTCCTGCACAGTTTTACTTGCGTAATTTAGATAAGTATCTAACAAGTTCAAGGTCTCAAATTGAAGTTGAAGAACAAAAATGCATTGAAGAGTCACTTCAAAAGAATTTGGAAGAAAGAAACCAAGAAAGGGAAGAATTAGAAGCCGAAGTAGTCTCGCTGCGTGAGGAAGTGAAGAAAGGAAAAACTATCCAAAACTATGCCAACAGCTCAAGGGCATTGGAAGAACTCATAAAAAATCAACGATCTTACAATGAAAAAACTGGCATCGGTTACAAAGAAGAAGAAGTAGGACCTTCTACAAATTAATACAATGAACCTATGAGATCTGACATGCATGTAGACTTCATTGGAAAATATTTGCAAGAACAGCCTTGGAAGACAATTCCTCGATGAAAATTTCCATCCAGGTACCAACATATTTTTTATGGCTACTATTATTCATGTGGAAAATTTGGTCATAAAGCTGTAGAATGTCACATGTGCTCTAGGAACGAATACAATTCCAGGAGATCTGTCAAATATGAACCTCCCAAGGCTCAGCGAAACATCAATAGATTTGAACATTTAAGAAATAATATTGAATGTTACAAATGTCGAAACTTTGGACACATAGCCAAAGACTTCAGACTTGAAAATCCTCCAGAAGAATCTTCGAAGCCACAGAATGAACGAACATGGAAGAAGAAGAAGAATGATAACTGTGCTCTCGCTCTCAAGGCTCAAAAGAACAAAAATGTGTGGTATGTTGATAGTGGTTGCTCAACGCATATGACTGGAGATATAAATAAATTTGTATCTCTGAAAGAGAAGAAGGATGGAACCGTGTCCTTTGGAAATGATGGATCTTCAAATGTTATAGGATCAGGTTCTGTCACTCTCGGAAGCAAAGATGTTCTAGCCAAGAATGTTCTATTAGTTGAAAACATGAATCACAATCTACTTAGTGTTGGACAAATGTGTGATCAAGGACACACAATACTATTCAACTCCACGAAATGTGAAATCAGGAAAGGCGTGTATGGTGAAATTGTGGCTACAACAAGTTGAGCTCCAAACGACATATATGTTCTGGATGAAGCAACTAAAGCATGTCTAATAGCTAAAGAGGATGATACAATAATTTGTAGCAATGATCGACTAAGTAAGAATTTTGATACAAAGGTGCAAAGTGATTTCGAGATGTCTTTACTTGGTTGCAAATTGAGCATAGACGACTCATCTAAGGATGTGGATCAAAGGTTGTACAGATCTATGATTAGTAGTCTTCTATATGTAACAGCCTCCTGACTAGATGTTATGCAAGCAGTTGGACAAGTAGCAAGATTCCAAGAAGCACCAAAAGAATCACATATTAAATATTCGCCAACATTGGAATATCTTCACCAGAAGCTTGGGATTCTCCCAAGTTCTCATTAGATTTTCCTTTTTCGGAATATAAAGGGGAAGTGGAAGTGGGTATAGGTTTGCAGGACGGTTGTGTGTCAGCATGAGTGGAAGTGTGTACAGGTCTGCAGGATGGTTGTGTTTCAGGGGGAGTTACCCTTTGCCATTGATGTCAAAGGGGGAAAGAATGTTGTAGGAAGAGGTGTCATGATTGCAGGGGGAGTACTTATGTTGCCATCAATGCCAAAGGGGGAGATTTTTGATCAACGGTTGTCATTGATGTCAACCCAAGCAGCACCAGGGGCTAACCCAATATTGAATGGGAAGTTTGACCTACCAAATTAATATATTCTGGGTCAATAATGCTTTTGATGGTTTCTACTTGTTGAGATGTTTCCGATGATATATGGCACACCATGTAATTCTTCACAGTTTGAGAGATATTCATGTTTGAAGTTTGTACACTAGTTAGTGGGCTAAAACCCCATGGGGTTGGGGCATGGGTCATTGAAAAGTCATAATTAATATTTTTAAAGCTCCTAAAATCCCTCCCACGTTCACTTTTTGAAGCCCCTCTCAACTTAATAATTCATATATATTGTGATCTTCATTTCCTCCTTAGGCAAGGGATTCGGCCATCTGAAACAGGTCATCGTGGCATTTTCACTCTAAATTTTTTTCTACAAAGGATCAGATGCGGAAATTTTTATGAGGTGAAGCAGAAATCTTGAGGAAGTTGCAGTAAAAATTTTAGATCAAGTTGCATAACATTTTTGGAGATATGATCTGTGGAAGTAAGGGTTTTTGCAGGCTCTTGAAATTCATCTCAAAGAGGGGGTTTTTGCAGGCTCTTGAAATTCATCTCAAAGAGGTGACCTTGGTAAAATATTCATAACTCTCTCTCTAAGTATTGGATTGGAATTTCATAAAAAGTGGCAGATAGTGAACAATATTTAGTTTTCGGTCTATTAATTTCAAAGACAAATGAAGAAACAATGACACGTGGCATGCCATACAAGTGTGCTCTATTGAAACAGTCCATAATTAGGGTAGTGTGAGAAATTGGGTATAACTCTCTCTTGAAGAATCCAAATTGGGTCAGACCTGTGGCATTGGAAAGACAACTTAGAGGAATACTACAAGACTAAAAATCAGATATTGAATATATGAAATAACAGAGATACACTAGATGCAATATCGAGCTCCTAGAAGGAAAAAAAAAAATCTAGATCATGTGTTGTCAAGGGTTGCAAAGGACCATACTTTCTACGGCAGAAAAGCAAAGCAAGGTGCAGCAGGGGATAGCATGAGAAGAGCAGCATCCAAGGTGCATAAAAGAAGCAAGAAGTTCATCATATGAAGTATTCAAGTGGGCAACACTGAATACAATCATTGTAAAGGTATCATTGTACCTAGTCATTGTAAATACATTATTGTACAAATTGTACTAGTATCTATCTACCAAGGGTTGAAGAGGCAGCGTTGGGATGTCTAGGATCATCATTAGGTGTTTGTGTCAAATTTGGGGTTATGGTCTAGTATATCTTCTTCTTCTACTTCATTCTATATCATTGTAAAGTGGACCATTTTCCCTGGTATGGGAGTCCATTCATTTTTTATTATTCTATAGGGTGGTAGGGTGGTGCTAGGGTGAGCTGTAGCTCATTGGGTGTTGGGGCATCCATTCAGTTGACTACTGAAGAATCTCGGGCATTGGAGCATCCATCTAGTGGGAACTGGAGAAGAATGCCTTTCTGGATTCTAGGAAGTTGGAGCTTTATTTTCAATTGGAGTTGAAAAGAATTATTAAAAAAACATTAGGTGGTTTTTGTCCCAGAGTGGGTTTCCACCTTAAAAACTTTGTGCATTTTTGTTCCTCTTGTTTTGACGCAGGGCTAGCCTGCAATACCCAGGATCTTATCCTCTGTGCATACTAGAATGCATTTCAGCATTATTCCCAATTTTTAAAACCCCATTTACCGGCAACTAAACTCACACTTTAACATTTACATGCAAAAGCTCTTCAATATATGTTCTCAAAACCATACACTTAATAATTTAAACTCTTTAAATTTTAGGCTTCAATACAAACTCAGTCCCACATGTTGAATAGCATTGAAAGTTGCCTTACACATTCAGACCAAATGCCAATAACCTTGGGTTCATCACCATTTCTCTATGATTAATCATTCGGAAACAAACAATTCAATAACTTCTCATTGTAGATTGCGCCCTTGCTTTATATTTAATCTGGCGACTTATATAATTATAACCCGAGTCCTTAATTCACATTTGTTTGTCCACTAATATTAAACACATTCCATTTGGGTTAAAATCTCAAACAACAAACTGTTCGCAACTTTCATTTCATCCCACCTGCATATATGGTTTTTCAAACTTCATAAACAAAGCGCCCGTATGTTAAAACTGTGCTTGGCAATCATATATTACTTTCATGCATTATAACTCATGCAATACTATCATATCTTACCACTCTGACCGCGCCTTTCAATTTATGGGCAATGCCTTCTGGCATATCCTTTCCAAAGCTGCTTTCAACGAATTTGCACAACTTGTATTCCTGCGTTCTCCAACGTTTACTGTTTTATGATTTGCATTAAATTTTCAACACAGACATAGTTCTTTAACCGCTGATCCGAAACTGCAATTCGATTCAGAACTTCCATTGAATCGACTTCTGTAATCACTGTCCCTCAATTAACCACGATCGCTACTCTATTCAGGTTTCTTCTTACCACGATTCTGCTCTTGGAATCCTTAGTACGCACTTTTCATCACTGCAATAAATCCTGCATTTACTGTATGTTATATACCCTATTTCCAAGATTCGAAATCAACTTTTTAAATCGCTTCAAGAACTCTGTTCATCCAACAATTTTCAACTGTAGAAATCCGGCATTATAACAACTCAAGAAAACCACGATCTCTGGGCATATTAGCACTGTCTTCAACGCATTAAACTAATAGTGATTTCTGCAATCAATTCACTATCAATCTATAGGTTTCTGACACCATTTTAATCAAACCAAACCCAAAGGAACAACGCTGTATTCACATTCACTAACTACTGCTTTCAACATCTGATCAGATTTGTCTCAATACCGCGCTTCATACATCAATCCGCCTGACACTACACGTAGACTTAGAAAAGTATTACAATTCTGTTTCAATTTGCAGCAATTACACAAAGAACGTACCTTCAATCGATTGGCAAACAACTAATTTAAATAACCACTGCTTCGATCAGCGGTTTTTCTCCATTTCTTTCAATGACATCGACATATAATACAGTTGCCATTTAAAAGTTGTGGTTCCACAATTTAAAATACAACTGCTGGATATAATCCAATGGAGTCAACAAAATGTCATCTTCTAGCAGATCGATTTCTGCAATATCGATCCACAGAACAACACATCCAAAACTATGCAGCGCTTCAATGATTTTCAATGTATTTAACAATCCACAGAACAACACATTAAACTATACAGCGCTTTAATAATTTACAATGTATTTAACACACTATGCCATAGTAAAACCCATCCAATATCGATTTCCCTGAATTACACGAGTTTTTCTCCATAACCAACAAGTCTGACAGAACGGAGTTCTACCTACGGAATTCCACACCAAGCTGCATTACAATACACCCTTTATACAGCCATTCTACACTCAATGATTATACATGGCGGTTTTCACACAAAATCAATGTAAATTCAAGCCCATCGATCATTTCTTCAGTAATTCAATATTATCATGAACTTCAGGAAACAAATATACAATTTCTTCATCAACCAATGTATATAAACTGAAAAAAAAAACAATGACTTACAAACTTTTGCTGGCCAGATATTTCAATTCTGTGGCCCTTTACAATTGCTGAAGGCTTACAACCTTGTCAAGTTCAAGCCTACTCTCAATCTCACACTCTCTCACAATCTCAATGTGTTTTTCTCTCAAAACCCCCTCCTATTTATACAATTTAAAAAATCATTAGATTAAATGCTCAATCCCTTCAATTCCTCAACAAACCCCTAAATCTCTCAACATCCCTAAAGGATAGATCTTTATCCCTAAAATCCTTCAACTAATTAAATTCCCTCATATCCTTTTATTAAATAAAAATATATTTACAAAAATCCTCACCTTCTCCTATTTTATTCAAATTAATAAAATATTAAAAATTATCACACCCCCTTTTAACATATTTATAAAATAAAAAAAAACGCCCTTGATGCTCCTACATCAGACTCCCCATGTAAGAAAATTCATGACCACCTGGTCATAAGTCTGGATATTTCCTCCTGGATCCCAAATTTTATTTTGTAATCTTTCCGTGCTTTTCGATTTCTTTACTACTGTTGTTATCTGCTGTTGTCTTCCAGGTTTCCATATTTTGTGCTGTAATGCTCCACTTGCTCTGCTCTTGCAATCTTTGACTGTCATTCTCTTGTTGTCGCTCCTTTTCTTTCTTTCGGCTGTCTTTCTCTGGAATGTTTTTATCATTAACCTCCTTATCAACTCAATTTCTCTGTCCAGTATGTCCTCTGTCTGCTGATTGTTTCCACCTCTTGATTGCTGAACTCTCATTCTTGCTTGTTCTTCACTTGTTTTGATTGCTTCCTTTTCATCCTTACTGCTGTTTTGCACCTTTTCTGCTGCTACTACTATAAATGTTGCGGCCTCCCAAACTTCCTTTCCCTCTGCAACATTCCTTTGCTCACCATCTGCAATTTCTTTTTGATTATTATTTATGACAACCGCTTTGTCATCTTTCTTCAGCAATCTATCCCGGACATTCATCCTCTGTTCTTCCAATTTCCTCCTTTGAAAGTCTAATTCTCTATATAACTCAATGATTTTACTTGGAGTGGATTTTGGAAATTTTACACAATCTTCCATTTCCTCATTTGTTATTGTCTCATTATCACATGGTCTTTCTTCTGCTAAATCTTCCTTAACATCCTTCAGTAGATGTTCTTCCTCTTCTTCCAAACCTGCAATCACACACAAATCATTAGTTTTAAAATCACAAGACCTTACGGTCTTGTTTGATGCTTCAGTCATCAAGTCTTCGGGCTGCTTTGAATCATTCATATGATTCAACTCTTCTAGCTCTTCATCACTTTCAAAAAGTAATGGTCCACTCTCTGGGTAACATATCGAAACTTCAACATCTTCTTCAGCATCTTCATTTTGCTGTAGCTCAACTGTTTCGAGCTTCTCTATCCTCTGTTTGGCATCAATAACCTGTTCAAGTTCCCTTAGTTCCTTTATCAACTGCATATTTACCTGATGATTCCACTTCTGTTGTAGCCTCTGCCACCTCAACTTCTTTCTCATGACATAACCACGCTTCTGGTCTTCCTCATTTCTTTGCAACATCTCCATTAACACCTCAAGCTGAACTGCTATCTCAGCCTTCTCCCTTTCATATTCCTCTTTGCTTAACTGTCTCTGTATGCCAATTGCCTTGGCATCCTTCTTCTTTTGTCCTCTGCTGTGATTTATTTCAGAACCTCTGTTACGACTGTCACTAGTCATCATCCTTTCCATCTCTATGAGTTCCTCACTCACTTTACTAAAGCCTCTTCAGCAGCAAGTCCTGTCCTGCCGCCACTTACCTCACCAAGCTCTCCTCACTTAGTCTTTTGGCAAGAAATTGGTTCTCTATCTCTAGAACCTCCTTTGAGCACTTCTCTTTGCTCTTCCTGGGCTTCAACTCATCTGCCTGTTCACAACTGTCCTCCTTATCCAATCTCTATTGGAATTCCTCAAGGTTCTGCCACATCTACGTTTTCACTTAGAAACTTTCACCAGCTTCCTTTATCTGTTAGCAATTCTAATCACATTGCCTTTTGGGAGTTGCAATAATATTTCAATGCAAAGACTACAATATTCTATTCTTCAAATCCAAATAAAACCATATCATCTTACCTCCAAGATCTCGTCTGATCTTGTCCTTCCATTCTTCTGCACTTCAATTACCTTCAGAATCTCACCTCTCCTGCAAATCTGTTCCATCAAATCTTTATGCTTCCTCTGCACAATATCGATATTCAACCACTGTCAATCAGATTTTAAAATCTGATCCTCTCTTCCAATCTTCTGGCTTTATCTGGAAAACTTCAGCTGTCAGCAACAATTCCTTCTTCGTTGAGTTTCTTCCACTCAGAAATCATTAACAACTTCTTTCATTACTAACCCTTGATCTCTTTTGCTGAGATACTTCATTGCTGCAACCATAAATCCTCAATCCATTTCTTTGTCAGTAAAACTCAAATCAAAATTAAACAACACAATACCTGCACAATTCTTCATTCATTCAGCTGTACTCTGGTTGCTTGACTGTCAGATTAGAATCTGATCTCCCTTTCAGTCACTCATCACACATTCAAACACACTTTAGTTTTCAACAAAACCTTCTGTCTTCATTCAGAAAAACAAACATTATTCATTTCAACAGAGCCAAGCTCTGATACCAAAAATGACGCAGGGCTAGCCTGCAATACCCAGGATCTTATCCTCTGTGCATACTAGAATGCATTTTAGCATTATTCCCAATTTTTAAAACCCCATTTACCGGAAATTAAACTCACACTTTAACATTTACATGCAAAAGCTCTTCAATATATGTTCTCAAAACCATACACTTAATAATTTAAACTCTTTAAATTTCAGGCTTCAATACAAACTCAGTCCCACATGTTGAATAACATTGAAAGTTGCCTTACACATTCAGACCAAATGCCAATAACCTTGGGTTCATCACCATTTCTCTATGATTAATCATTCGGAAACAAACAATTCAATAATTTCTCATTGTAGATTGCGCCCTTACTTTATATTCAATCTGGCGACTTATATAATTATAACCCGAGTCCTTAATTCACATTTGTTTGTCCACTAATATTAGACACATTCCATTTGGGTTAAAATCTTAAACAACAAACTGTTCGCAACTTTCATTTCATCCCACCTGCATATATGGTTTTTCAAACTTCATAAACAAAGCGCCCGTATGTTAAAACTGTGCTTGGCAATCATATATTACTTTCATGCATTATAACTCATGCAATACTATCATATCTTACCGCTCTGACCGCGCCTTTCAATTTCTGGGCAATGCCTTCTGGCATATCCTTTCCAAAGCTGCTTTCAACGAATTTGCACAACTTGTATTCCTGCGTTCTCCAGCGTTTACTGTTTTATGATTTGCATTAAATTTTCAACACAGACATAGTTCTTTAACCGCTGATCCCAAACTGCAATTCGATTCAGAACTTCCATTGAATCGACTTTTGCAATCACTGTCCCTCAATTAACCACGATCGCTGCTCTGTTCAGGTTTCTTCTTACCACGATTTGCTCTTGGACTCCTTAGTACGCACTTTTCATCACTTCAATCAATCCTGCATTTACTGTATGTTATATACGCTATTTCCAAGATTCGAAATCAACTTTTTAAATCACTTCAAGAACTCTGTTCATCCAAAAAATTTCAACTGTAGAAATCCGGCATTATAACAACTCAAGAAAACCACGATCTCTGGGCATATTAGCACTGTCTTCAACGCATTAAACTAATAGTGATTTCCGAAATCAATTCACTATCAATCTACAGGTTTCTGACACCATTTTAATCAAACCAAACCCAAAGGAACAACGCTGTATTCACATTCACTAACTACTGCTTTCAACATCTGATCAGATTTGTCTCAATACCGCGCTTCATACATCAATCCGCCTGACACTACACGTAGACTTAGAAAAGTATTACAATTCTGTTTCAATTTGCAGCAATTACACAAAGAACGTACCTTCAATCGATTGGCAAACAACTAATTTAAATAACCACTGCTTCGATCAGCGGTTTTTCTCCATTTCTTTCAATGCCATCGACATATAATACAGTTGCCATTTAAAAGTTGCGGTTCCACAATTTAAAATACAACTGCTGGATATAATCCAATGGAGTCAACAAAATGTCATCTTCTAGCGGATCGATTTCTGCAATATCGATCCACAGAACAACACATCCAAAACTATGCAGCGCTTCAATGATTTTCAATGTATTTAACAATCCACAGAACAACACATTAAACTATACAGCGCTTTAATAATTTACAATGTATTTAACACACTATGCCATAGTAAAACCCATCCAATATCGATTTCCCTGAATTACATGAGTTTTTCTCCATAACCAACAAGTCTGACAGAACAGAGTTCTACCTACAGAATTCCACACCAAGTTGCATTACAATACACCCTTTATACAGCCATTCTACACTCAATGATTATACATGGCGGTTTTCACACAAAATCAATGTAAATTCAAGCCCATCGATCATTTCTTCAGTAATTCAATATTACCATGAACTTCAGGAAACAAATATACAATTTCTTCATCAACCAATGTATATAAACTGAAAACAAAACAATGACTTACAAACTTTTGCTGGCCAGATATTTCAATTCTGTGGCCCTTTACAATTGCTGAAGGCTTACAGCCTTGCTGTTCAAGCCTACTCTCAATCTCACACTCTCTCACAATCTCAATGTGTTTTTCTCTCAAAACCCCCTCCTATTTATACAATTTAAAAAATCATTAGATTAAATGCTCAATCCCTTCAATTCCTCAACAAACCCCTAAATCTCTCAACATCCCTAAAGGATAGATATTTATCCCTAAAATCCTTCAACTAATTAAATTCCCTCATATCCTTTTATTAAATAAAAAGATATTTACAAAAATCCTCACCTTCTCCTATTTTATTCAAATTAATAAAATATTAAAAATTATCACACCCCCTTTTAACATATTTACAAAATAAAAAAAAACGCCCTTGATGCTCCTGCATCATGTTTGCTGCTATCATTGTACAAACACTAATAATAATTGAAGATTAACTAATGCTCTAATTGAAAGAAATACTGATTCACCCCCCCTCCTCTCAGTATTTCCAATACATAGGTCTGCAAAATCATAGTCTGTGAATTCACCTCTTTTGTCTGATCTGATGCAATTTAGCTTGCATCTTGTTTTATTTTCTGCCAATGCCTTGAATATCTTGAATTTCTCAAGTGCTTCAGATTTATATTTGAGAAATGCTACCCATGTCATTATAGAAAAATCATCTATTATCAGCATGAAATAAGATTGTCCACTTGGTGCTTTAGTTCTTGAAGGTCCACACAGGTCCATGTGTACAAGCTGAAGTGGCCTACTTGTTGATAGTTCATCTTTGGTCCTAAAAGATGTGTGGGTCTGTTTTCCCAATTGGAAAGATTTACATATGGTATTTGAAGGCTTCTTTATTTCTGGCATATCTCTGACTGCTTTCTTCTTGCTCAGACTGATGATGTGGTCAAAGTTAAGGTGTCCCAATCTTCTATGCCATAACCATGATTCATCAAGTTTGCTTAGGTGGCATGCTTCATTCTCTTCTTTCACTATATAGACATTACTTTTTGTTCGAATACCTTTGATCAAGGTCTTTCCTGTGGTGCTTGATCTTACTTCACAGTCTTGTGCTCTAAAAAGAACTTCATAGCCTTTATCACACATTTTACTGACACTAAGCAAATTTGCTTTCAACCCATCCAAAAATAGTAAATCTTGGGCCTTTCCTCTTCCATTATCCAGACTGACTGAGCCTTTTCCTTTGATTTTCCCTTCTTTATCATTGCCGAAAGTTACATTTCTAGATTTCTTTTCATCAAAGGATATAAACTTGCTTCTATCTCTAGTCATATGCTTTGAGCATTCACTGTCCAAATACCATTGGCTTTTCCGATCTTGGGACTATTAGAGCCAGGTCACACTTATTCAACTTCTTTTTCCACTGTAGGCAGCTATTTTTTTGGTACCTTTTGTGAGAAGATGGACCACATTATTTGAGAGGACATTGGGAAGACATATGTCCGATTTTATGGCATACACAACATTTGATCATATTTTTAGTAGAATTATGAGTATGAGTGAACTCTCCATAATTCATAAATCTCCTTGAGGTTTTGAACATTAGTCTTTGTCCATATGTTCTACACTCCTTGGCTTTATGGCCGAATTCCTTACAGTAAAAACAATACCCATAAAAACAATTAGCGTAGCTGATGAAGGGTTGTCTTCTCCATTTGTTTGCTTGAGGTGGTCTTTTCACTTTTTTCATCCTTTGCACGTTGGAATCGATTCTCCTTTTATGACAGTATGCAGCAATATGTCCCAGTTTGTGACAGGCATAACAAGTGAAATTTTTCATAGGGGGGAAGAATATCCTTTGATAGCTTCCAAATTTTATATATTCAGGAGTGTATGAGCCTTTTTCAGTTGACTGTTTATTAATTTCATTCTTTGTCATTTGAGGTTCCTTCTTGTTTCTGTTTACTTCATTACATAATTCTCCTTTTGTAGGAACCTTCTGATCTACTTCATTTTCCTTAACAACTTTTACAAAAATGATATTCCTATTATCTTTTTCTTTGGCTTTACTTGTTTCTCCTTCATAACCTACTCCAGTTTTTATCAGTGGAGATCTTTGAGCATCTAGTATGTTATTCAAATTATCAGAGCTTGTCATTTGAGAAATGTTTATTGACAATTTCCTTTCGGTGTTTTCTAATTTCTTCCTCAAGCATACTACTTCTTCTTCCAATTTCTCTTGCTTCTGAATTTTATCCTTAATTTGCTTAAGCAGAGTGTCTTCTACCTTCTTGGCTTCTTCAAGCTCTACTTTCAACTAAATGAGGTCTTCTAAATTTTGTTCTTCTCTTACATATTTGAGGAGAATGTCTTTCTGTTTTCTGCACTTTAGCTTAAGTTTGTCTATTTCCTCCAGGGCACTTCTTAGCTCCCCCTCAAGATCAAATTCACCTTCTTCCTCATCTTCTAGAAGGAATCCTTCAAGCTCTTCCTTGGCCATCAATAAAAATTCAGAGGTTCCCTCTTCATTGGAAGATTCATCTGAGCTTTTAGATGCACTACTGTCTTGCTGAGCATAAAATTATTTTCTCCCAGGTATCTATTCCCTTTCTGCCAGTTCTTTGATATGGTTTTCTCTATCCCTTGAGTCTGATTCTTTGTCTTCTTATGATGACACTTAGAAGCATAGTGTCCAACTCTTCCATAGTTAAAGCATTTAAATGGAAGTTTACCTTTATACTTGCCTGAGCCTCTATCTAATCTTTTGATAAATTTGGCCTCTTCTTCATCAGAGCAGGAGCATGTATCTTCTTTTTCTTCTTTGTTCTTCTCTGTCTTAAAGGCAACCTCCCTCACATTTGACTTCCTTTGTGGCAATCTCATCTCATAGGCTGTTAAGTTTCCAAGTAATTGTTTCATGGTCAAAGTTTCCCAATCAACTGTTTCTTCTATGGTAGAAACCTTGGGGTTAAAGCTGGATGGTAAAGATCTTAGAATATTTTGAACAATTACACATTCTTTTATGGTTTCTCGTAGAGCTTTCATGTTATTCACAATTTCTGCAACCCTTAAAAAGAAGCTGGCAATGTCTTCATCATCATTCATTTTTATATTTTCAAACTGAGCTCTATAGACTTGAAGTTTGGATATCTTCACCTTTTTGTCTCCCTCATGGATGTTTTCTAGTGTATCCCATATTTCTTTGGCATTCATGTTGTGAATTACTTTGATAAATTATGCCTCACACAGTCCACTTAAGAGTGCATTCATGGCTTTTGCATTAGCTACAAAATATTGTTTGGCATGTTTCTTTGAGTCAGACTCCTTTGGGGAATATCGCAATTCCACAACAGCCCAAACTTCTATTCCTAGAGACATTATGTACGTCCTCATTCTTATTTTCCAGAAGGCATAATTTGTACCAGTGAACAAAGGGGCTTTATTTGTTGAGCATCCTTCTAGACTAGCCATCATGGGGACCTAGGGTCTCCTTCCAGTTGTTAAATTGATATATAAGGAACCAGCTCTAATAACAATTGTTGGACCCTTGGTTAAACTGAGAGGGTGGGGTGAATCAGTTTAATGCAGTCATGTTATTATTAATCATTCTTTTATACTCATTCACATCATCATTTTGTGATCAACTTAATATACAATGGAACAACAATCTTAATAAATGAGTATTAAGTATTAAGCAGAATAAATACAGAGTATCAACACATAATCATCATGCAAATAGACACTAGATATAAGTGGAAACCCATAAGGGAGAAAACCACATATTATTATTGTTGTGATGCAAAGGCAAGCTCCAACTCCCTCTCAGCACTGATTTTCTGTAGGCACCAACCTAGAGGAGGCTCCTACCTCAATTCTGCAAGCTACAACTTGCAAGGAAGCTCCAACTCCCATCTATTTTCTGCAGGCTACAACCTACAGGAGGCTCCTACCTCAGCTAGCTACAACTAACATCTATCAAGCTACAACATGATATGGAAGCACTAACTTCCTCACTCTTTCAAAAACCACATGCTGATTTACCTAGATATCATCTTTGTTCTGTTCCTTTTTCACTGTTGTTCATTAGCCTTCATATCTGCCTTATATCATCTCTGAGTCTTCACAACTTCTCTATCTGCTCCTCCTTCTTCTTACCCTCTCTGCCTCAATTCTCTGTTCTCTAACATCACTATGCATATCTATGTGATATCGTTTATAGATTTTACCTCATGACTATTTGTATTCCACAGGGAATTCGAAGTGAACATCCATGACTCTTTGACTTCCACCTTCTCATTTCTTTCCTAGCATATTCAGAAAAACATAACAATATGTATACATTTCAATATTATAGTGGGATATTTCTTTGCCTCTGGAGACTTGCCTTTGCATCACAAACAATATAAAATCAATTAAAACATTTACATTTACATTTGCATCTGATATATCTCTTTCAACCCTTTCAGTTCTTGGCTCATTGTGTGCTTGTATTTTCTACTGCTATAGTGTCACAAACCCACATTTTCATTCTTGTGTATTTCAAATTCAGATTCTGAATATCTGAATACCTTCACTACACACCTCTTCAAATCTGCAATCTCTATTTACTGTAATTGTGTATCTACTGCATATATAACTGCTTTACAAGTTTAGCCCCCAAATAATTTTAACTCTGGGAAATTTCTAACACTATGCGGAAGCTTTAAATTTTCCTCAATGGTTAGAACCATATAAATAACCCATTTCATGTTCTTCGAATTAATATTCAATAGACATTAGCCCCCAAAAGTCTTTGGACTTCACCATAAATTTGAATGTATTTAGGCTTAGATTAAAACTCAAATTGTAATATGGCCCAGCAACATATATTATATCCAATATAATCTTCGCCCTTAGTTAAAACTAAAGTATCAACAACTCGCTCTGTAGCATATCAAGTCATTTTATTTCAAATTTCAACTCATTCGATACACCATTCTATATCAAAGGTTCGACCTTGAATTAAAACACCATGCCAATATATATATTTAACATTTATCCTCTATTATTAAGCCCACTATAAAATCCTTTCTTCAATTTGAAGTTTAAGCCATATGCTGGAGACCCCTTTTATAACTTATCGAATAAATATTCGATATTGCGTAAAATGTATATGCGCACCCAACTTTGCAAATATTAAGAAGCATTCAATAAACCTTGGACTTTATATGAATACCCAACATACATTAAGATTTTTTTGGGTCCCACAACTTTATTCAACGCATAAACTGAATATCAACACATTAGAGTTCTGTTTACTCTTTCTCTCGGGCCCATAGTTCTAAAACTTTGGCTTTCACACTTACCAGCTCACCTTATCATCTTATATCAAAGCTCAACTTTGATACAACCCCAAGTGCTAACATATATCTTAACGTATATTGGTTTCTCCTTTTATTAACACATTTGGGCTATGTTCATATTCCATTGTGTTTCATACGAAAATCCAACCATATTAACCTTAAAACTCAATATCAATAATTTCGGGCCCACAACACATCACAACATATATTAATGCGACAGTTGGGTTCAACCCAACCAATTTATATAACTTTTCTTTAATAAAACTCAATTATCCAAATTATTAATACGGGCCCCACAACTTAACTCTTACCTCTTCACCAGTTAACACTTTACTTGTGATCCAACGGTGGTCACAACACCTCATCCCATCCTGCGAAATCCAACGGATATCGCAAAAGTTTTAACCCTGTGGTTTAACACGAAAATATTTTGCGAAATAGGTGGATTTGGAATACCACCTGGGCCATGTGTCGATCAATGGGCACTATCACATTTTTTTCACAATACCATTTACCATTTTTAAACTTTGCGAGACTGCTAGTTTTGCTTTCGAAACCGCTTCAACTATTCATTCCATGGTTCCACTTCTATTCATGGTTCCACCTTCAACTCCATCGTTCCACTTTCTTCATAACTCTATTTTAATTGAATTCCACCTTCATGGTTCCGTTCAACTATTGGTTTCATTACCAATTCTTATGTCTTCTGATTCTACTTCAACCCTGCATCATAAAACCACAGTTTATTTATTTCAGTTGACCAAAAACTCCCCATGCTTGTTCTTTCCTTGTTTCTGGTCTAGTTCACAAATTCAACTCATTATACTATCGCTTCATCACCAAATTGCACAGACTCAGTAATGTGCCATCATTTCGCTTGTTATTTTGCAATCTGTCTTCAATTCTACGGGGTTTCTCTAATTCATAACACTGCTCTTTCGCTTCCATTACAACACTACTACCCTTATGATCCACTCATCCAACATTTCTTAATAGAAATTAACCACACTTACTCATTATCTGTGGTTCAGACCCATCGATCCCAATCACAGTAAAAACCATGAATGTGAATTCAAACCTCACTCTTTCTTTACAGAGAGATTCTCGTTGAATTCGTACATGGAATCCTTATAAAGGTTATACCATTTTTATGATAGATTCATTCAATTACACACAAACTCATTCCTCATATATGCAGATGAAATTACTTACAAAGGCCATTTTTATCCTCCTAGTCTGTCTCTAATTCCTCTGCTGCTTCTACTTCAATTCCTCTTTTTGTTGCCCTTGCTGTCTCTGCTCCTTGTCTGTCTCCTTTGCCTTATTACTGGTTCTTCTTTGTTCTTTTTCCTTAGTGATAGTTCAGGTGCTGCTGCTTTCTTCTCCTTTGCCATCAATGACAATATTTCCAACATCTACATTGGAATGTTTCGCAATACATACATGCCCACAGATATAGGCCCATGTTCGGTTGACGATTTGTATGTAAGGTCATCATATAAATGATGTGTAAAAAAATCCTGAAATCACAACCCAGATGGCTGAAACTAGATCTGGGGTCTTCTTATCTCGTTCACTCGATTGTTCGGGTACAAGTCTAGCCATGCGAATATATGATTTGTAGTCGAACATGGTAAGACATTGTTTGATTACCAACCAATGATGTGAGTTTTTAACAAACGCGAGAGAACCACCATGATGTTAATGTTCCTCAAGTTACTACAGTACATTTCGTAAGGTGTGAATAGATAATTTGATTTCGAACGCCAAACAAAATATTTTGGTCAAAATTCCGGAAGTGAGGATATTATCGATGTTGTAACAAGCCTCATGGTACTGGAATATGATGTTTGTAAGTGAAATTTCCGGATGATTATTTGACATCGACAGGAAGTCACTTTATTGAGAAATGGGAGTTACTGATTTCGGAGACAAAATGTGACTTGATATAGCAATGTTCAGGGATGACTATCATGAGAATGAAGGTTTATGAGTATTGCATAAGGATGAGTATTCCCTGGATGATTTCTCTTGAACATATCGATGACACTTAGATGAGCTAGCAGCATTGACCCAAAACTAAAGTGAAGGTATGATGAACCATAGGTATCAATGAACCGTTAACAAGATTACCCAACCCAAACAGTTACAGTGATGGAGTGAAGTGTCATGTTCAAGAGCGACTTGCTACCGTAAAAAGTTTTCGTCACCTTCCCAAAATTTTCACGGTCATTTGTCGACCAGTACCTATTTATTTTTTAACAAGCTTAAGGAGGATGACATATGCTTCATCTATAATTCAACCCTTCAGGTGAATAATGTATTGTTATTTAATAATTTAACAAGTCTAGAGATGAATGAAAATCAATTCTTGCCATGATCGACAAGCCCATCACTATTTTATGTTTTAACGAGCATAACGACAGTGACAACCCGATCCTTTTTCATATTTAGATAGTTTGAAAAAGAGGATGAAAGAAAACTCCATAAGTAATTTTTTGTAAAGTTGTCGCTCAGATCCAAAAAAGTGTAAAATAATATTTGAGAGAACCTCTTATCCATGTTCGAATAAGGTGTTCCTTTTTTGTAAATAATCTATCTCAGTCCGTAAAAGGGTTAAACTTATACTGAGTAGATATCAATTCATTTACTTTTACAAGCTTCAAAAGACAAGTGCTCAGCAATATTTTCACATTATCAGAGTTGGAAAAGAGATAAAAGAAGACTCCAGGGGTTCCTTTTTCGCTGTTATCGAAGCTCGAAAAAGAGATAAAAGTGCGCTTCAAGTCCTTTTTCGTTTTTATTAAAGCTCGAAAAATAAGGATAAAAGTATGCTTTGTGGTCAAATCATTCTTGAAATAAATCTGCACGACAAATATTCTCATCATTTGCAAAACCTGTTCAAAACAAAATCAAATGGATTAGAAATACATGTTTCATGATAAAAATTGAATAAAACCATAGTCACAATAATAAATATGAATTGAAAATAATCAAATGACTAATTAAAAGATATTTACTATTCATTTTTACCATTTGAAAGCTACCATTTGTATTTTGGAGCTCTGAACCTATTTTTTCCCCTGAACTTCAACCGTTGATTGCGATCGATTATGTGGACTATTTTCATCACCGTTTGATCTAGGTTGGTGCCATAAGATCTCTCTTTCTTTTAGTAGTCAATTCATTTCCTTTCATTTCAAATTTTTAGGGATTGGGGCCCCTTAGGGTAAATTCTTTTTCTGATCCGAATGGAAAATGGCATCAACCCATGGTATTCATCTACCCATGTTATCCATCCACCCATGGAATTTACCCATGGTATTGTAAATGGCATCGACCCATGGTAATCATCCACCCATGATATTTATTCACCCATGGTATTGTAAGTGACCCGTGGTATGTATCCACCCATGGTATTCATCCACACATGGGATTTACCAATGGTATTGTAAGTGGTATCTACCCATGGTATTGACCTATGGTATCTACACATGGTATTGTAACTCAAAAAAGGCTATAAATAACAAGCCTCAGTTTGTAAAAGGACAGATTGTTTGCCACAATTTAGCTTCTACAGTTATTCTCTATTTTAATAAAACAAGTTTCTTTGTGGTTTTATTTTCCTTTTGTTCTCTCTTTTTTTCTGGCATTCTAATTTTGTAGATCTTGTCAGATATATTTCAAATTTTTAGATCTTGGGGGAATCCCCTGAAGATCCAGATCAATGGTATCAGATTCAGGTTACGAATCCATGGGAATGAGGGTTTGAAGCATATTTCAGTGTCAATTTTTGGCAGCAATCTTTAGCAAACTCCATGAATTTCTTGGGCGGCGAGTTTTCAGATCAGATCTGAAAATTTTAGTGAAAAAAAAAGACCAGATCTAGATTCCTTGCAAAAAAATACTCAAATTCAAAAAAAAAATCATCCAAATTGGAGTTTGTATGAGGTAGATATCGTTGATTCAAAATCAGCAACGTTGAAGCAATTTTTCTGACGACAATTCATGGATGGCGGCTCTCCTGTCATTTTTCACAATTTTTAGTGCAAAATTTCAGAAGAATGGATATATATCTGAGCTCCTCTTGAAAAATCACCCAAGTTAAAAAGAAAATCGGTTGAATTGGAGTCCAAATGTGGGACTTATCGTTGATTTAAAGTCAAATATTTTTTCAGAAATTTTGTGACGGCGAGACAGTTCCAGCGCGAATCTAAGAGTCTAGATTCTCTAGATATTGGTTTCAAACACATGAGAAGATGCAGAATGATCATTCCATTTCCAAAAATAGGTTATAATAAATATTCTGAGTTATATTGCCTGAGTTATGCTCATTTTAAATCTGGAGTAGCATTCAGAGCGGGTTCCCTTTGGAGACGTGCCCTTCCACCCTGCTTTAGTAGGCACCTACTTCACATTCATTAGTTTCATCATAGCAGCATTCGGTTTGGGTTATTTGGAGACATGCCCTCCCACCCCAAGCTATGTAGGCACCTACTACTTCATCAACAATCAGCATCACGGTTATGGGTTAACCGCACAAAATATTTTTCATCGAAGTCCATTTGCTAGGCCGCACACTGTTAGTCACATAGTTGGTCATAAGAATTATAGGGTATATCTATCCTTGGATCTTTTTTTGTCATGGTTTTGGTTCATCTACAAACCCACACTTCATCGAAGTGCATTTGCTAGGCCGCACACTGTCAATATCACAGTTGGTCACAAGCATTACAGGGTATCTCTATCCTCGGATCTTCGTTCATCATGGTTATGGGTTAACTACACAAAACTCTTCTCTTCAGTGGCTCTTCATATTCAACAAAGGATTCTCAGGAGGGAACTTCACACAATGGGGACCATTGCTTCTTAAGGGGGGAGGAATGATCCGAATGGAAAATGGCATCAACCCATGGTATTCATCTACCCATGTTATCCATCCACCCATGGAATTTACCCATGGTATTGTAAATGGCATCGACCCATGGTAATCATCCACCCATGATATTTATTCACCCATGGTATTGTAAGTGACCCATGGTATGTATCCACCCATGGTATTCATCCACACATGGGATTTACCAATGGTATTGTAAGTGGTATCTACCCATGGTATTGGCCTATGGTATCTACACATGGTATTGTAAATAAAAAAAGGCTATAAATAACAAGCCTCAGTTTGTAAAAGGACAGATTGTTTGCCACAATGTAGCTTCTATAGTTATTCTCTATTTTAATAAAATAAGTTTCTTTGTGGTTTTATTTTCCTTTTGTTCTCTCTTTTTTTCTGGCATTCTAATTTTGTAGATCTTGTCAGATATATTTCAACTTTTTAGATCTTGGGGGCATCCCCCCAAGATCCAGATCATTTTCCAAAGAGGAAAACACACCGTTGAGCATCAAAAAATGCGTTGTGGAGCACCTAAATTGAAGCCTAGGTGCATATGCAAGGCAGCTTGTCCCAGGATTTTGCCAAAAGGTGCGACCTGTCAGATGGAGATGATTGCAGTGTTGTTGTGGGCTGAGATTTGGGTTTTTTGGGTTGGATATAGTTTTTCCTCTCATTATACTGACAAAGATGATATTTTTGTGCAGATATAGCAGAGTTACGGATCAACTGGAGAGAGAGGGACCTGGGCACATTACGGGCAGAGATCCAAGGGGATCAGGGTGTCTGACGTGCATTGGCCAGGTTTGGGGTTCTAAAGTTTGTGGAGAACCCTTTGATGAGAGCTGGGGAGCCCTTATTGGACTAGATTGTTAGTTATTGGGATCCAGATCATGAGGTCTTTATAATGCAGGGGCACAGGATTGAGTTGACAGTCCAGGATCTATATTTCCTGACTGGTCTCCCGCCACTCGGGATGGTGGGAAATACGCAGCCAGTGTTACCACGGGGGCGTAACATCATGGAGTTTGTAGAGTGACATTACCAACTAGGCCTCCAAGTCAAAGGGATTTGGATACCAATTGGGGACCTAGAGAGATTAGAGACCCGTGCAGTGGCCGCAATGGTGTTGCGGATCCTGGGCAGCCAGACGCTCCACCACATCACTGGGGGGAAGATGAGGATTGTGGAGAAAGTGTTAAGTGGGACCTACTATGGGTGGGCCCAGATGATTTTGGTGTCGTTGAAATGACATCTATCGCTTTGCAAGTGGCAAGTGAACCATGATTTCTTCGTATCAGACCATATTGTGCTCCTTCTTTTTTGAGAAGATCCCGAACTTGTGACCTCATGTACAACTACCAGATGAGGGTCTGAGAGAACCCAGGATGCGCCAGTGGGGGTGACTACTGTGTAGAGGAGGATGAGGGGTGGTCGGATGGGTGTTCCGACCAGAGTTCTTTGCCCATTACCATCAGATCTCGTTGTACATAGATGACTATCCCTATAGTGGGATGAGTTATTGTGGAGATCCAGACTTGCCACTTCCGCCTGGTCGAGTATGGGGGCCCGATGGTAAGTGAAAAGTGACTAATATTTTATGTGCATGTTAAATTTTGTGAATAGTATATATGGTACTGAGTCTTATACTGTTTGGTATGCATATATAGCTCCGGTAAAACCGACCAGATATATGGGATGACCTGCAATATCAGGAGCTGTAGGTTCTAGTGGATCGAGGACGACACAGAATGAGGATATTACCGCCCTCCTAGAGGACATTCGTCGTAGATGTGAGGGGCTGCTGACCGGTGTTTCAGAGCTGGGTTGCCAAGACTTAGACGACCAGTACATAGATCTATGTATTAGTCTACCCTCGGAATGGCGAGGTGTCATGCGGCGCATGGCGATGGCCAGTCAGGTTGTGGGTGATCTACGAGTTGTGGGAGCAGAGCCATTGGCTCAGGATCCTCCAGATAGTGATTAGGTGTGGTGCAGGTGGTGCCCCCTAGTGTGTATGTAGGGGCAAGTGGTGCCCCCAGTTTTGAGTTTTGGTTTTTGTAACATGCTATGGGCATGTCATATGTATCAGAGTAGATGGACTCTAAAAACATGTTATATGACACATATTATGGATATGCATCATTTTGATGATGTTTAATGTGATTGTCTTGTATGAAATGTGTGTGATAAATGCCAATCTAGAACATGGTTTTCAATTCTATCTACGTAGTGATTTTGATCTCGAGGTAAATGACTAAAAGTAATGATTCTAAATTCACGTATCAAAAGTTTCACTCGTAAATATCATCTAAATAGGATAGGATTATGCACACGAAAGACACCATTGAGTTGCATGACAAGAAGCAGGGAATCTAAACGAACATGTAGATGGAGGATGTGATGAGAGAGGGCATCGGTTAAGAGGCCACAGACTGCATCATGTTCGGCCTGATTATTGGTGGCAGTACCAATGCAGACCTCATTGGAGAGAACGAGGTCATGCAGGGGGGTAAATATGGCCCAAGCTGCCAAGGCTAGATTCCGGGAATAACGACTTGCACCATCGACGTAGCCGATATAAGGTGTGGACGGGAGGTCCTGCAAAATAGTGTCACAAGACAATAAAGGGGAGGAGGAAGAACAATAATGGCAGTGTGAGGGTACAGTAAACATCAAACGACAAATGTGGGGGGAAGTATTCTGGCTAGGAGGGCTATGACTCATGTATCCACTAGAGGGTAGTGTACGAGGGCTACGAGAGGCAGAACTGGTACTCATGTTGCGGAGGTCAACATAGACACGGAAGGTGTCGTCCCGTTGAAGGGTGGGAAAGGAAAGAGTGGGGGTGGAGAAGGCTTCCAGGAGGTCATCATAACGGGAAAAGAGGGGATGATGAGGGGAAGACAAACAACATGACATGTGAAAGCTACCTAAATCATCAGCATGAGAATAAAGGCTCACATACAGGTCGTCATGGGGGATGACAGAAGAACAGGTAAATAGATGGTAAAATGATGTGGAGCCTAGGGTGGTTGCAAGGGGAGGGTTAAGAAAAAAGAGAGGGGAGGATTCAAAGGGAATGTTCCCCGGGGGTCTCATAGATGATGATAGGTAGAGGATGGTGGTAGCAGGCTCCGTCATTTCGAAATCAAGTGGGGGAATGTCAATGGGAGCGGGTAAATCCTCAAGCTGACCTGATGCATACTATGCAAGTATGGGAGAGGCAGATTGATTTTGTTCAACCTCATACTCTCGAATGACCTCTAAAGAGGCGCGGTAATGTGTCAGGTGAGGGAAATGGTGGGAATAATGGCCATGGACACCACACAGAGCACAGGGTTTATTGGTGCGAATAGTCTTTGGGTTGTTGGCTGCAGACGAGGAAGAAGTGGAGGGTTCAGGGACCGTAGACTCAGGGAAAGCGACTTTAACCATGGATTTGATACGGGGCAACTCGGTACAAGTATGGGTGGCATGAATGATGAAATCACACAAGGTACAAGGCTTTGCGAGCAGAGGAGGGGCAGGGTCAGTCGGGGTGGCCTTGTCTTTGGATGCCCCCTTGTGAGCTTTTCCTTTCTTTCCTGGAGCTGGCCCAACAGGAGAGGGGTCCTGTTGAGGTTCTGAGGGCACGGGAGCAACAAAAGAAGCTAGGGGAACTATTTGGACCGATGTCAAAGCAAGGTAGGGTTTGGGGTGACCAGGCGGGGTAGCGGTTGGAGGGTCAAGGTACCAGACGGGTATACCTAGGGTTAAGTTGGGGAGAGAAAGGGTGGGCATGATGGGAATTGAATAGAATCCAGGAGGGGGAGCAAGGAAAGGTATCTGACTAGCAGGGTAATGACTAGGTGGGATGGCTCCAAGATGTTTAAGGCCTGGCGGAACTGACCCAGGAGGATAGAAAGGCTCATGGGTACTAGCTGTAGGAGAAGGACCAGAAGGAGGAGGGCCGACTGGCTGAGACGAAGGGCTAGGAGCAGGTTGCGGCGGGCGAGGTTGAGGTTGATGTTGCTGACTAGCTGAAGCGGGCTGCTTAAGGGAAACCCGAGACAATTGCATCATGCAAACATTCGATAAGCTGGGATCAGATACAGGGGGAGGGGGAAGACCAGGGAAGGTTCCAAGAAAAGAGGAGTCTTTGAAGACACCGAGAGAGACACTGGTCAAAGAATCGATGCTTTGCTTATTGGCTATAGAAGAGATGGTTGACTCAGGGGAGATCTGAGATTTCGGCTCATGATACGTCAATTGGTCGATGGTGACTATCTTTCGATTATGAGGGAAAAAAATCTTGCAGTGGATCATCTACGGCCCAAAATAATTTTATAATCAAGAGGGGCGTTGATGATTTCAACGTCAACGCAAACAGTCTTGCCCGCAAGAGTGATAGGACAGTTACGGAATAGGCCAATGGGCTGGGAGGCATGGCCATCCCACGCACGAAGGGTGATTGTGGAAGGGGAAAACTCAGGAGATCCAAGTTGTTTCCAAACGGAAGTAGACATCACACAGGTGGATGCCTCCTCATCAATGATACACCAAGAAATGTTAGCGTTCCAGATTTTGACTGGGATTTGGAAAGCTACGGAAGCAGGAAGGGGAGGATGTTCTGAATGATGGGTGTCGAAAACAATCAATTGGTCATCAATAGGATCTACAGTGCCCATGGAGGATAGGAGAGCCTTATTTTGGGAAGGGCACGACTAGAGGAGTTCCAGTGTGGAAATGGCAACAGGAGATTGCGCCAAATCATCTACTATGATATACGAATGAGCAGCTCGAACAGAAGTAGCATTTCAGCGTAATGGTCCCTTAGGAATCTTGGTATGAACCTCAACCTTGGGCTGAGGGATATGCAAGGGACCATTGGATGTTGAAAGAGGCTCTGTAGAACCTGAAGAAGATGACTCGAGGGCAGACGGGGCGGGAGGCTTAAGGTACTGACGAGACCGAGTTTGAAGGTTAAGGTCAACGGTTAGAGGTTGATCAGAGTTCATCATGAGAATCTGGTAATCGAAGGAGCCAGAAGGTGAAGGTTGAGTGGTGCCATGTCCATCAGGTGGTTGGGTAGCCACGAATCCTTGCTGGGGGAAAGGATTGGTAAACACAGTCGGTTGAGTAGAGGCCACATTGGGGGGATCAGTAGGGGAAGCATGTTGTCTGCGCAATGTGGCTTAAGACTCCCACATCTACCGCATCTATGGTAGAAGGGGAAAATCGTGAGTGTAATGACCGTAAACACCACAACACGAACAAGGCTTATTTGTATCAAGAGGCCTGTATGGCTTGGGATGAGTGCCCTGCTGCTGGTTAGCAATGTTAGAGTCAATAATTTGAGGATTGGGTCCATGATTACCAGGGGCAGACTGATTTTGATTACCTTTCCTCTTTCTTTGAGAAGAAGGAGGATTAGTCGCGCATTGCTGTGCAAATAATTGCCTCGGAGGGGGTGGTAGTTGCTGTTGCGGGGGTGGATAAGGCAAGGGAGGTGGAGGTGCAAATGCTGGAGGAGCTGGGGCACGAGGCTGTGGATAAATATAATGGTGAGGTTGGGTAACATTGAGGTAGGCAGGAGGTTGGGCAAAAGGAGGAGGCATGCCATATCTTGGGTACATGCTACCTAGAGGGGGAAAAGTGCTGGAGGTGCTGGCCCCTCTCGGAGGGAGACCATAGCCCATAGGAGGTTGAGCGGATGGATGAGAAAGAGCTCCAACGATACTGTCGACAAAATGAGATGCCCCCAGGGTGTTAGCGCCACCGGGTCTGGGGAGGTCAGGAAGGACGGTATAAACATAACCAGACTGAGCATAGATCAAGTCATATTTCAAGGCTATTTGGAGGGCGGCTTCTTCGGTTTGAGGAAAATGTGAGGCGAAATATCTGTCGATGGCAGGTAAGAGAGATCTAAGGAACCAATCCATATAGACACAGTCTTCGAAGGTAGGAGCTCGACACAAGCTCTTTCTTCTTCGCCATTCCTGGACATGATCGGATAGGCAGGTCGTAGATGATTGATGAAAAAAAGTCAAGAGTTCGGTACCAGTGTTGTATCGGAGAGGGAGTTGGAAATAAGATAAGAAGGCTCAGGAAATGGTCGCAAAGGTGGTATGGGAAGATGCAGTCTGATCAACATACCACTTAGAAGCTTTTCCTGTAAGCGTGTGTTTGAACAATCTAAGATGGATAGAATCGTCGGTAATGGAATTAGATGAACACCACATGTGGAAAGATCGGATATGGTTGGAGGGATATTCCCCAGCAAGGCCTTCAAACTTGGGAATGTCGGAGGGGAGCTTGGTTGGCATAGCAAGCCAACCAACATCGTGGTGGATAGGATCATTGATCAAATGATTGAAATCAGGGATAGTCGAGGTAGTTCCTGTGGCGGTTCCACTAGTAGTATTCCTGGTAGGAGGACCGGGAGTACCGCTAGCATTGGGCCCTAGACCATACATTGTGAAGGTAACAGGGGGGAAACCAGAAGTAAAAGGAGAACCCAATGAATCAGGAGAGGAGTCGGAATGCAGACTCGGAGGAGGACTAACTCGATGATGGCAGGAAGGAGTAGGTCGACCAACCGGAAACTGAGGATGGAGACCAAGAAGTCTCCAGGATATACACCTTGGGGGCATAATGATGACAATGCAAACACGGCACAGAAGGAAGAAGAATGACCAACAAGGGTAGGGAGGTGCATGATCAAGTGATTACAATGTCGAAACAAGGGCCAAGAGGTGCAATGTCAGTTGATTTTGCAATGTTTTAAAGTCTTTGCCTGACGGTGTTAACCAGGCTCTTCTTCTCTTAGGGTGAGTGTGTGCCATGCGTTAATTTAGTTTTTTAAACCTAGAAATTTTGAGAGCAAAAGGAAAAGTGTGTTGTGTAACTGAAAATAAATCTGTAAAGAACAGTATATAATGTTGAAATAACAAAGAATTAACAACTAACAATGCATCAATCTAACCCAAGGAGGTGGGTCTCTCAAAAACTAGTCTAATAGAGGGAAAAAATATAGTCAAAACACACTAAAAATGATTCAATAGATCTCAGGTTAGGAGGGACAGGGATCTAAAGGATAAATCTGTTGAAAAGAGGTGCAGAAAAAAACAAAGAGACAGAAGCAAGGTTGCTGTGAAAGAGGAGGAAAGCAGCTAAAGGGAGTAGGGGAAAGGAGGTGACCCTAAAGGCAAACCCAAAAAAAAATATATGAGGTGATTTGGATGGAAAAATAGCTGATCTAAAGGGGATCTAAAAAGGAGGTATCAGATCTGGAAAAGAGATGGCTGAAACTATGAAAATTTAGACACCGACAATAGCTACAAACTCTTCCACAAAAATTGGAGGGTACTAAAGCCCTAGGGGGCTATATTCACACTTAGTTGAGTAAAAAAGAATAGAAACAGGTCTAAAAAGGTGGAGACAGAGGTTGGAAAACTCTGACAGAAGCTTTAGACAAACCCAAACAAATTTCAGAAAATTTGCAGAAAAAAGTGCAGGTCGTAGGTTCTGACCTGTTTTCTATCCAGGTTGCATATTTGAGGCTGAAAAGTGTGTTCGTTAGGCCAGGTCACAGGTTCTGGGCCAAAAATCATGACCTGCAGCTCTGGGTGTCTCGGCGGCAGATTTCAGAAAAATTTGCCGTCTCAGTTGTGGCTAATGTCTGTTACCTGCGCAATAGGGCCAGAAACACACGGAAGTTATAAATTTTAATGTTTGAAGGTTTTACAGGGGAAAAATAGCATAAAAATAGGAAAAACAAAAATTTGAAGAGAAACCCTAGGGTTTGAA
This sequence comes from Pinus albicaulis, assembly GCA_034641835.2. Lineage (NCBI taxonomy): Eukaryota > Viridiplantae > Streptophyta > Pinopsida > Pinales > Pinaceae > Pinus > Pinus albicaulis. The sequence goes on from CM076572.1 coordinate 1,283,614,201, forward strand.
GCAGCTGGATATGCATGAATATGAAAAATGACAACGTTCAAAATTGAAAACCCATGTGGAGTCGCCAGTTGTTAGTATGAATCTTTTGTCGAAGTGTACAAAAAAGGACCACTTTAGCTATGCATAACTTATAGCCCTAACATCAAATATGACTGCCAATATCTTCAGATCTGCAGTTAGTTGATCAAGACAAATGCTGCAAAAATCCATATCTATGCATAAAAAGACATTAAGCAGTAAAAATAAGGTTTTTCTCCATGCATCCAATAGACAAGACAAGAATAATATTTTTGAAATTTTTTTATATTAAGGGCACTTGGGAGGAAAACAAGAAAGGTGTTTCCAATTATCCTTAATGGGATGGGTTCTTGAAAGTCCTCAACACTTCAGATCTAGAATTTCTCTCCCTTGTTGGTGTAGAAAACCCAGACAAACATAGAACTCAAAGGGAGCTCACAAAGTAAATAATGGAAAATTTGACAATGATAATGGCTCAAAGTTAGACCAAGAGCATAGATCTAGAGTGATCTAATAGGCAAAAAAAGGTGAAGAATGGTAGGAAAAACCCTCCTATTTATAACAAAATATTGGGTCATTCTTGATCTTGGTGCATGATTAAAATAATATTAACCAAATCTAGATCCACCTTTTATGGAATACTTTATAATATTTGTTGGAGGGGAAAAGTATTTGATTTGGGTCAAATCCCTTTATTTGTAAATAATAAATAAATAAATGATTTATTTATCATTTTAAGGAAGTGGTTGAAAGATAATTAAATAAATAAATATTTATTTAATTATTTATAAATGATTTAGTCATATTTGACAAGGAATATTATTTAAATAATTATTCCTAGAAAATAAGAAGATAAATAAGGATTTACTAATTAATTTCCTTGTTTTGGGTTAAATATGACTAGGAGTAATAATTAAATTATTTTTAAAATAATTATTCCATGAGGAAAATCAAACAAATTTATGTTTGTTTAATATTTCTCCTTGGGGTTTCCTATTTAGACCATAAACAACCTAATAAATGTGTTTTATTAAGCTATTTTACATAGTGAAAGAAATTTTACTTAGGGTAAAATTGGTCTTACATGGTGTACTTGGGTCCATCTAATGATAATAGGTTAGATGACCAAAAAATGGTGTAACAACTATCCCTTGTTCAAGATTGCGTTGGGTGTAATTCCCATTTTTGATTCTTGCATTGTACCCAGAATTTTCCTAATTGTTTGCATGAAAACGAGTCTAATGAGTCTTATGGTTATGTTTCAGGATTTCATCAGACTAGAATGACGATTACTTGGAGAGAGAGAGAGCATGAAGAAAAAAATATGATTGCCCTAAATGATCTGAGTATAGTAAGAGCCCTACGAGATTGTGGGTTATTAGAGTACTTTCGCTTGTCAGGGATGAGGTAACAAATAAAACTCTTGAAGTTCCTAGTTCGAGCATGGGATCCGGATATTGAGGCATTTCACATTAGGAACAAAGTTGTTCCTATTACAATGGAGGATGTATATTTTATTACAAGCTTGTCGAGGAGAGGCTTGCCCATTTCCCTCTCAGGGTCTGCTCTTGGAGGAGAGATAGTGAGAGATTATGTTTTGCAATATTGCTATCCAGGGGCAGAGCCAAGCAAGGATAGGAAACTAAAATTCTGTGATGTTCGTTATTTTCCTTTGAGAACCATTATTTTCACAGTTGAAAAGCTTTCCGGCACCATTACACTACATGTAGCGAATAGATCATCTATGCAGTATGCACTAGAGTGCATGGAGCCAATAGTCTTAAACTGGTCTGAAGATGTACTTTATCAGATAAAAGAACAACTGAGCAAGGCAAAGGGAGGGAGGAAGAAAAACTTTAGTTATGATTTGATCCTCATTTCATTTTCCTTAGAGAATATTCCACTGATGCAGCCTCAACATGTGACACTGGGTGTGTCTAACCCTAGAGATCCGAGGATATAGAGATGGGTAGAAATAATGGCTAGGCATGCAGGAAAATCATCCTTTGTGTTCTCTACTGCATTCTTCACCTGGTTCAGGCGACACGTTATCTCCATTGATGATTATGCATACGCAAGCGTGGATTTCCAAGAAGATCTAGACTTAGCTTTACCAGAAGGGGCTCAGTGAGGTGCAATAGGTAAGAATGTTTTGACCATGTTTTTTATTTTTCTAAGGTTTATACAATGTTTTTTGTATTTTGATGTTTTCCCAAGACTAAACTAAAGTTTTAATGTAATGCAGATGTTGTTTGAGTTCAACCGATGGAGGAACCAGAGCATGGAGTGGATAAGCCAGCAGAGAGGGATGTCGGGAGAGCAGTCCTTCAGGATTTAGACATGGCTGATACTATGTTTGAGCTTCGACAACACATAGAGGGGTTGACCTTCAGGATTCCAGATTGCCGGATCGAAGGGTTACCCATGCAACTGCAACGCCATACTATAGGCATTCCTAACCGTTGGACGTGGTTACTGCATAGGATAGCTAGATCTATAGCATGTTACCATGAGCATCACTAGTTTACTTTTGACATGTTGCATACATTTTGAGGTTAGATGACCATTGTGTCTTGGGCACAATTTTCTGTAAAACCCTATAACTATATATCTATTTGATTTCGGTGCTTCTTATGTTTATTGCATAATATTATTCAATTATGTGAATGTATATTTACATGTGTTGCAAATGTCTATCTAAAACATGATTAGCTAAAGAATCACTCCATGTGTTCAAGTTTCTGGAAATGTGTTAATATTGAATAAAATCAAAGTGTCTTTCCAAAATTCAAACTCTTAGGAAAAAATGATGCAGTGTTGGATTTCTAATAGTATAAACACTAGTAAGTTGTAATACCACAAGTTGTGAGTCTAAACTTATGATGATGCAGTTAATACCAAATTAAATGGCATCAGAGAGAAGTTTGATCAAGGCGCTATAATCAACGATATTCTTTGTCGATCCACCGATACAAATCCCTTGAAAACTCACTAACTCATCATTCAAAACGAAAATGGCCCACGCTACAGAGGATAGATTCTGCGTACTATGACTAGCACCATCAGCATATCCAACAAATGGTTCCAAAGATTCAGATATCTGCAATGAAATGTAAAGTGGATTACTAACGTCAAGAAAATTCTAAAAACAAACCAATACAGTGAATGCAAATCAACAACATATATATATATATAATATAATACAAAAAATTACTACGATCATGATTAAGCATAGTAACGTTTCAAATACAACCCATTTCGGGGTTGCGCCAACGAAATTCCATCGTAATCCACCAACTCGTAGGCACCTTTAGAAAGAACTCTTTTGACAATATAGGGGCCATGCCACAATGGCTCAAATTTCCCTGTACCTATTACATCAGCTTCTTGATCATAAAGAAGGACCAAGTCACCCTCTGAGAAAATGCGAGGCTAGACATTTTTGTCGTATTGCACCTTGATACGTCTCTTATGTGCTTCGTTGGCCAATTATGCTTCATGACGCATTTCATTAAGATAAATGAGATTAAAAAGACACACTTCTTCTTTTGAGGTGTTAGGTAACAAGTCAATTGTGATTTTTAACAACGGTATTTCACATTGGATTGGAAAGATAGCTTCTAGAACATACACCAATTGAAAGGGAGTAAATCTGGTTGTGTTTCTCACCGAGGTTCAGTGCACCCACAAGGTCGAGTACAGGATCAAATTCCAATTTCTTTTACGTAATCCTATCATTCATTGAAGCATACGTTTAAGAATCTTGTTGATAGCTTCAACTTGTCCATTTTATTGTGGATAATAAGGAGTAGAATTGTCATGTGAAAATCCTAAGGAGTAGAATTATCATGTGACAATCCTAACTTGGAAGTCAATTCAGTCATCATATGGTTACAAAAATGCTTCCCATGATCTGTGACTATAGCCTGTGGGACCCAAAACCATGCAATGAGATGATTAAAGAAGAAAAATGCAGCTGTTTTTCCTATGTTGTTGAATGTAGGCATCGCTTCGGCCCACTTGGTGAAGTAGTCTACTGCGACAATAATATAACCATGCCCCCCAGACGAATGAGGGATACAGGTGATGAAGTCAATAACTCATTTAAAAAATGGTCCCACAAAGACAACAAGATTAAATGGCACTAGAATTTTGTGGATTTTACGATCAAATATATGGCACGCATGAAAATTTTTGACCATAGGATGCAATCGTGAAATATGATAGGACAAAAGTAATCGGTGCAGAGTATCTTCTGCATGATAGCATATCAAGACAAGTGTCCACCACAAGCCCCAACATGAAAATAATTTAAAACCTTTTCGGCCTCCTCATGAGTGAGGCACCTTCTTAAAATTGTATCGACACCACAACGATAAAGCGTATCACCATCGATCAGATAATATTTGGATTGGTATCGAATACGCCGCTAGTTAGAGCGAGAGGTATTAGGCTAAAAATTCTAGGTCTGGAGATAAATGATAAAATCACCATACCAAGGATCAGATGATCTGATCAGAAACAAATACTCGTCAGGAATAGATGGTTCCAACGTAGTAGCAGTACTATCAGAGGGAAGGTCACAAAGAAGCTCAGCAAAAAATAATGACTTCTTTCACTTGGATTTGATAAATTCCAAATCAAATTCCTACAAAATGACAATCCATTTTGAATACTTTTCCCCCAACAATTGACGTGATAAGATATAAGTCATGGGGTTGCAATCCGAAATGAAAATGGTCTTCTGGAACAAGATATAATGGCAAAATCTTTGGACAACTTGAATAGCTACCAAGGCAAGCTTTTCTACGTATGAATACTTCACTTCCATATCATTGAGATTACGACTCAAATAATAGATCAGATGTTCTATCCCATTTTATACTTGGAAAAATACCATAGTAATGGTCGTATCAGCTGCGACGATATATAAGAAATAATCACTCTGATAATTTGGGGGATACATTAATGATGCCCAGACAAGAGTATCTTAACAATGTCAAAAGAAGCTTGCACAAATTGGTCCCAATGGAAGGGAAACCCATTTTTCAAAAGCTGAGTAAATCCTTTAGCTATTTCGGCGTAGTTGGGTATAAACCTCCTTAGGAAGTTACACTTTCCTTCAATTTTCTGTATCTAAAGTAAATTTTATGGTGGAGGCAAATCAAGAATAGCCTGGACCTTCAATGGGCTGATTCAAATTCCTTATTTTGAGATAAAGAATCCAAGAAAATGACTAGAACAAAAAAAAAACACACATTTATGTGGATTGAGGCATATTTTGTAGTGTCGACAGCGTAAAAATATGGCTCTCAAATGCATCGGGTGATCATTCTGATTTCGTGAATGTACAGGTAAATCATCTAGATAGGGTTGAACAATGTGCTTGATGTCATTGAAAGCATAATCCATTTATCTCTGAAAATTTGCCCCAACATTATTTAAACCAAATGGAAGTTTCCTATAAGTGAATGTGCCCCACGGACAGATGAATGTTGTCTTATGTTGATCCTCTAGGCAGATATTGATTTGATTGTAGCTTAAAAATCCATCCATGAGTGAAAATATTTCGCATCCAGCACAATCATCAATAATCTGGTCGATAAAGGGAGTAGGATAGTTGTATTTTGGACAAGAAAGATTTACATCCCGATAATCGACGCACACTCTGATGGTTCCTTGTTTTTTCATAACAGGAACGATGTTGGAAACCCACTCAGTTAGCGGAACAAGGTAAATAAAACCAGCACATAAAATTTTTCAGCTTTTTCTTTAATGGTAGTAGCCCTCTTCAGATGAACAGGACAAAGGCGTTGACGTACCAACTTGAAATTAGGGTACATATTAATAGTGTGTTCAATGTTACTAGTGTCAATACCTAGAATTTCCTTGTAAGACCAGGAAAAGATATCTGAGAATTCACAAAAGAGAGAGAGATATGTTTCAAGTTCTGATGGAGAACAAGATATGCCTACATGAATATTTTCTACCATGCCAGGTTTGGTCGAAATATTGATAGAAATGGTTTCTTCAATATTTAATATATTTTGCTCAGAATCAATTGCATTAATAGTTAAAGAATTCGAAAAGAAATTTTTTATCGATGGGTGATATAGTTCACTAAGATTATTTTCTTCATAATCAGGAAGATGGGAATGATGATGATAATATTCCCATGGTTCTCCTTCTAACATCATGGTTTCCAAAATATTCTCATTTGTCAAGAAATTGAGGAAAAAGGATCAGATGGAGTACCAAAATCTAGTGAATGATCAACCCAAACAATCAGCGACAATGATTTCAGATTCGCTGCCCAAGCTAGATAGATTGATTGCTATGCTAACTCAATAAGGTTGGGCGACAAAAAATCATCCAATGTGACAGCTTCAGAATCACTCGTACTCTTCCTTAAGCCATATTGAGTGGAAGAGATAATGTAGCAGGTCTCTATACTTGCGATTTCTGCCAAAGTTGCAGGCGACGGTAATGTAAAGGTTCCCATGATAGTAGAATTCTTTAAGAGTCCTACACCAATGTTCTGAAGTGCGAGTTGGGCTGCGTGAACAAAAGAAACACTTCCAGTTACCTGTAAAGTGGAGGCAAAGAAGGATAGCTGATTGATGACTATGATAACACCTTCATGTGGAAAGACGATCATTCTCAAATATGTAGAAACAATAGCAGTCATAGCATATACCCATGGCCTTCCAAGTAAAATATTATAGTGAAGGGGTCCGTTAATGACCTCAACATCAACATTCACTGTCCCCCCCCCTAGTTATACATGAAGTTTATTGATAATACCGTAAGGCTTATATGTACATCCGTCGAAAGCCTTCAACATTGTTGATGATTGAGATAAGCACGACGAGCCTAGTGAATTCAAATAGTTTAGAGACATAATGCATGTAGATGCTCCCTCATCAATAATAATATGATGAACAAGGTGATTGAGAAAATTTCCTTGGATGGAGAATGCCAATTCTACTGGTAATTGTGGCACATAGCCTGTATGATTAAATACTACGAGATTAGAATCAGTCGGATCAATTCCACCAATAGCTAACAATAAATCATGTTTCTGGGAGTGACTGTTAGGTCCCCATATTACTAGTGTAGTCCCGTATTGTTATTAGTGTAGCCCCCTTATTGTTATTGTTGTTCCCCTGTAAGCCCCATATTGTTATTATTGTTCCCATACTTTATTATTGTTAGGTCGGCTAGGATTATTTTGTGACCCCATGGACCCTTATAGATAGAAGGAGGTTTTTTCATTTGTGTCATCCAATAATTTTTCATTTATGTAATGTATTTGAGGTTTCCCCCTTAAAGTGGCTGATTTCTAAGGCGTTGATCTCTCTTTTCTTCTATTTTTGAATCTGGTTTCATAACATTTGGTATCAGAGCTTTGGATTCTAGGGTTTCGCTGCAACAAACAGGTATCGTGGCATTTTCGCTATAAATTTTTTTCTACGAAGGTTCATAAGCTAAAATTTTTATAGTGAGAAGCCAAAATCTTGAGGAATGTTGTACAAATTTGTAGATCTTGGTTTGCAATATTTTCGGAGATATGATCTATGGAAGTTAAGGCTTTTTGCAGGCTCTTGAATTTAACCTAAACAGGTCACCGTGGAAGTTTTGCAATAACTTTTTTTCTACGAGGGTTCAGAAGCTAGAATTTTTACAAAGCGAAGGTGAAATCCAAAGGAACATCATGGAAAAATTTCAGATCTTTATTTGCAAAATTTGCAGAGATATGATCTATGGAGATTAGTGTTGTTTCATGCTTCCGAATTTCATCCCAAAGAGGTGACCCTAGGAAAATAGTCATAACTCTCACTCTGAGCATCAGATTGGAATTCTATCAAAAGTGGCTGCAAGTACATGGAATGTATTTTCCTATGTATGACGTTCAGAGCCGAAGGAGGAAATAGTAAAATGTGGCATGTCATACAAGTTCACTCTACTGAACCAGTCCATGATTAGGTCATTGTGGGAGATTGAGCATAACTTTGTCTTGAAGAATCCAAATCAGGTGCGACCTATGGCAATTGAAAGAAGCTTAGGAGGGCTACTACATGGCTGAATTTCAATTATTGAAGATCCAAAATCACAGATATAATTCAGTTTCTATATGGATCACCTCAAAATCAATAAAAATGTGTGTATTTTTTTTTTGAATTGCATAATTCTTGTGTGAAAAATCAGTTTGAATTGATTCCAAGGGAATATTTTAGAATATATAGCAGTATTTGGTTATAAATCCCCCCTAAAAATAATTAAACACCCATTAAGCCTTTATAAGTCTGTACTATGACTCATGAAGATGAAGAATTGCAACATGGAATATCAAAATTATAGGACCAAGTGCACGAAATTTTGATCTTGGAAAGAGAAACAAAAAATGAAATGGAAGTTTTGAAGAAAGGTGTGGAAGCTAAGATGGATGGTTTGAAGAAAGGCGTGGAAGCTAAGATGGATGGCATGGAAGCTGGCATGGAAGCTAAGATGGATGACATGGAAGAAAATTTTGAAAAGATGAAAGACAACATGGAAAACATGAAGAATGATCTAAATGCACACATGGAAGGTTTGACAAAGTTGATACAATAAATGTTTCCTAATGCCGAAAATGTAGTAGAGGAAACTCATGATGAGAAAAAAATAAATGTTAATCATGATTTCATAAACTCTAATGTTGGATGGAATAACCACCATATTCCAAAGATGGATATGAGGAAGTTTGATGGCAAGGATCTCGTAACATGGATACTATAGATGGAGCAATTTTTTATCTGAATAATGTGAAAAACACACAAAAGCTACACATTGAAACTTTACATTTAGAACAAAATATATTTGTATGGTATCAATGGTTTTGGTCACGTAAAAAAATTGTTACTTGGTCAGTTTTTATGGAGGAAATGATAGCACATTATGAGGATACAAAGAGCAACACCTTATTTAGCCAATTGATAAATCTCAAACAAAAGGGTTCAGTGGTGGAGCACATTGAGGAATTCCAAAAATTGAACATAAGGGTAACTGATATTCCAGAGGAACACATGATTGATGTCTTCATAGGGACTTTAAAGGATAACATCCAACATGAAGTTAGTTTTTGGGAACCTAATTCATTGGAGAAGGCATTCAGGTTGGCAAGAAAAATTGAATGTAAAATTACGGCGACAAGGAAACCTACCACTCACATCTACAAAGATAGAAGCATTGCTACTCGTAGACTTCCACAACCTACAAGGTTGACACCACAAAAATTGGAAGAAAAAAGAGCAAAAGGGCATTGCTACAGTTGTGATAGAAAATACACTAAAGGTCATAAGTGTGTTGAGAAGAAATGATTTTACATAGATTGTGAAGAGGAGGAAGAAAATGAACAAGAAACTTCAAAAGAAGAGAATATATGCCAGGAACCAACCCTAGAAGAGGAAGAAATGAGTCTGACCATAACGTGTAATGCATTGGCAGGAATTAACACTCCTCAAACTCTCAAGATAGAAGGACATATCAAGAAGAAAAAGGTAATAGTGTTTATTGATTCAGGTAGTACCCATAATTTTATTCATTGTAAGGTAGCCAAGGAATTGAATTTTTTCCTATACCCAACACCAGAATGTCAAGTGATGGTTGAAAATGGAGGAAATATAAATTGATCTGGAAAATGACATAATATCAAGCTAACCATGGGGGAATATGTTTTGAATAGTCCAATGCTTTCCATTCCAATGGGAGGTGCTGATGCTGTACTAGGAGTACAATGGTTACAATATTTGGGGATAATAGCTTTTAATTTTCAAGATTTTTTTTTTCGGAAGGAAAGAAAATTGAATTACGGGGTATCATAGGGAAGTCGGGAAAGATAATAAGCTCTAATGTCATGACAAAGCTTCTAAAGAAAGAACGACAAGGCAGAATTGCACAATTATGCTCACTAGAAGTTCCAACATCAAAATCATCTATTTCTCTAGATCTCCAAAAAGTCTTGGACAATCATTCCATGGTGTTTGATACTCCAGAAGGACTCCCACCTATTCATGATCATGATCATGCTATTCATTTGATTCCAGGAAGTGTTCCTCCAAACATCAGGCCTTACAGATATCATTATGTCCAAAAGAGAAAAATTGAACGTATGATTGCAGAAATGTTAGAAGCTGGTATAATTCAACCTAGTCAAAATTCTTTCTCTGCTCCAGTAGTATTGGTGCAAAAAAAGGATGGATCATGTCACATGTGTCTAGATTATAGGGAGCTCAATAAGCTCACTATTAAAGATAAATTTCCCATTCCCGTGATTGATGAATTATTGGATGAATAATATGGCGCTATTTATTTTACCAAGTTGGATCTTCGTTCAAGATATCATCAAATTAGAATAAAGAATGAAGATATTCCAAAAACAACATTTTGAACTCATGAGGGTAATTATGAATTTTTGTTCATCCCTTTTGGCCTTACCAATGCACCTTTTACATTTCAAGGGTTGATGAATTCCATTTTCAAACCCTTCCTTAAAAAAATTGTGCTATTATTTTTTGATGACATAATAATATACAACTGGTCTTGGAAGGATCATGTTCAACATGTTGACAGGGTGCTCAAACTATTGGAGGAGAAGAAATTATATGCAAAACCATCCAAATGTTACTTTGGAGTACAAGAGGTGGAATATCTGGGTCATATTGTATCTCACGAGGGTGTTAAGGTAGACCCTAACAAAATTAAATCCATTGAGGAATGGAAATTCCCCACAACCATAAAGCAGTTGCTAGGATTTCTCAGATTAACAAGGTATTATCACAAGTTTGTTAAGAATTATGGGAGAATAGCAACGCCTCTAACAACATTATTGAAGAAAGATGCATTTTCATGGACTCCTGAAGCAACTAAGGCCTTTGAACATCTTAAATATGCAATGTGCCTAGCACTGCTCTTAGCTACGCTAGACTTCACAAAAACCTTTATTGTGGAATGTGATGCCTCAAGAAATGGAATTGGTTCAGTGTTAATGCAAGAAGGAAGACCAATTACTTTTGAAAGTCGTCCAATCAAAGGAAAGTGTTTACAGAAAACTATTTATGAGAAGGAAATGTTGGCAATACTACATGCACTAAAGAAATGGAGACCTTACCTAATGGGAAGGCACTTCAAGGTAAAATATGATCATGGTAGGCTTAAACAATTTTTGGAACAAAGAATATATTCAAAAGAGCATCAAAAATGATTCACAAAGATGTTGGGTTATGACTTTGAAATCATCTACAAAAAAGGGAAGCTAAAAGTTGTTGGAGATACACTCTTAAGAAAGGATGAAGAGGTGGAAGCATTTCTTTGTGCAATTTCTATTATCCAATCAGATTGGATAACTGAAGAAAGGGATGAATGGAAGAAGGACGAAGAAGTGTGGACGCTCATTCAAAAGTTGAAGCAAGATCCTAGTACATCTAACACATTTATTTGGAACAATGATTCATTATGGTACAAAGATCACTTATATATTTGTAAAAATTCCAAAATAAAACAAAATATTATTTTGGAATTGCACACTTCTCCTTTAGGAGGACGCTCAAGATTTTGAAAAACTTACCACAAGGTGAAGAAATAATTTTTTTGGGATGGCCTTAAATCTGATATTTAAATTTTTTTGGCAGAATGTTTGGTTTTCCAACAAAATAAAGTTGAGACAATTAAGACCTCGGGTCTTCCACAACCTTTATCCATTCCAAGTCAACATTGGGAGGAGATTTCAATGTATTTTATCACAGGTTTACCTAAGTCCAAAGGAAAGAGTGTCATCATGGTGGTAGTTGATAGGCTTACCAAGTATGCACATTTTTGTGCATTATCTCATCCATTTAAAGCAAGTATAGTTGCTTCTGAATTTATGGAAGAAATTCAAAAGTGACATGGAAACCCAAAGATTATGGTAAGTGACAGAGATCCCATTTTTATTGGAAATTTTTGGACGAAATTATTTTCTTGTTTGGGTACTCAACTAGCTCATAGCTCATCTTATCATCCTCAATCTGATGGTCAAACTGAGATAGTGAACAAATGCTTGGAATAATATCTTCGTTGTTTTGTCTCTGATAAACAAACACAATGGTTCAAGTGGTTACCTTTGGCGGAATGGTGGTATAACACTTCCTTCCATACTGTAGCAAAAATAACCCCATTTCTGGAACTTTATGGATATCATCCACCGTCCATCACATCATCTTTAAGAGAGAATTCTAAGGTGAAAGAAGTGGAAGATCACATCGAGCATCAACAACAAGTTCTCCAACCCTTAAAGGATAACCTCAATTTGGCACAAAATCGAATGAAACAACATGCATATCAACATCGCAGTGAGAGAAGTTTTGATGTAGGAGACTAGGTATTTTTATGGCTACAACCATAAAAATAAATTTCCCTAAAGCAAGCTAAGAAGGATAATAAATTATCGCCAAAATACTATGGTCCTTACAAGGTGTTGCAAAATATTGGTACTATGGCATACAAACTGGAGCTTCCTTCTTCTTTGCGAGTGCATCCAATTTTCCATGTTTCATGCTTAAAGAAGGTTATAGGTGACAAAATTTCAGTTTAAACAATATTGCTAGAAATTGATGAAGAAGGAAAAATAATATTGGAACCTGAAACAATGACGGAAACAAGAACTTGACAGCTATGAAATCGATCAATTCTAGAGAATTTCATCAAGTGGAAGAACTTACCCACTGAAAATTCTACATGGGAGGATGAGAATTTTATATAGAAGCATCTAGAGCTACTCAAGCATTGAGGACAACACTTTTTTGAAGGATAGGAGCGTGTTAGGTCCCCATATTACTAGTATAGTCCCTTATTGTTATTACTGTAGCCCCCTTATTATTATTGTAGTGCCCCTATAACCCCCATATTTTTATTATTGTTAGGTTGGCTAGGATTATATTGTGATCCCATGGACCCATATATATAGAAGGAGGTTTTTTCATTCGTATCATCCAAGAATTGTTCATTTATTTAATGTATTTGAGGTTTCCCCCTCGAAGTGGCTGATTTCTAAGGCGTTGATCTCTCTTTTCTTCTATTTTTGAAGCTGGTTTCATAACAACGACAATTTTGTAATACCTCAAGAGCTGACATAGATGAAGGGGATTGAGGCAAATATTCAACTATATTATAATTTTGAGCAGCTCTTGCTCGAGGATTATATGTCGATTTATGAATGACTCCCTTTGGTGGTTTGATTATCAATTCAGGAATAGCCGGTGGCGGTGTCGATTCCATAGAGGGAGTCATGGTCGAGGTAGTAGGTTGATCAGTGGCCTGACTACCATAATATTTATTGCGCGTTGACACTAAAGTATCTGTTGAAGGTTTTGTGACAGATAGCATAAGCACTTGGGAACTAGAAGCTGGATCTGTAGCAACCAAATTTGTGTTTGGATTCAGAAACAGATCTGTCAACACAACTGACTCATGTGAAGTCTTAAGTATTTTTGAGACTTCAACATGGTGAGGACAATCCCGAACAAAGTGTTCCTCATTACAAATTATGCATGGATAATGAAGTTTCCTATTTCCAAACGATTGATCAGATGATATTTCCTACGGGTTAGAATTTTTCTTTTTCTTTGATTTCAATTTTTTCTTACTTCTGGGTTTATTTTCAATTTTTCCTTTGTAAGATGACATGACATTGATTTTAGAAGATAGAACAGGATCAGATGCAGTAGTATGATGTGTGCTTGCAATGCCAATCAAACTGTCTCTGGCATGAGAGTCCTTTGGTGGAGGAGGAACAGTAAATTATATCGCGGCACGTTAGGAATTTTCTCATAGAGTGTACCAGACTGAGTATAAATCAAGTCTAAATATTGGGCACGAGCAATAAATTTCTGTTTAGTAACGACGCCACCCTTTTCCACATCCTCAGTTATAGATGGTAACATGGACTTAATGAACCACTCAGCAAGGAGATGATCAAGAACAAATGTCTTAACCATTCTACGATGAAGATGCCAGTCATGAATATGATCAGAAATGTGAGTATCATTAGTCTATTTAAAATTAGTCAAGAGTTACATTCCAGTTTCATATCGTATGGGTAACTGGAAGTGAGTCAAAAGGAAAGTAGCTAGGGAAGTGAAATTATCAAAAGAAGCTCTAGGTAATTCAATGTACCATTTTACGGTCAGACCAATGAGTGTACACTGGAAAATACGTAGTCTAACAGAGTCATCATTTAGTGAGTTTGATGAACACCAAAAATGATAAGTTAGAACATTAGTCAACGGGTCTTCCCCAGGGTTTCCATTGAACTTAGGAATATCCGAGGGTAATTTATGGGGTATCACCGAACACCAAGGAGCATAGTTGATTGGATCATTGGTGAGATGATTTAAATCTAGTAACTCTAAAGTTGTAACAGAGGGAAACTATCGATTAAGGTCAGGTTGAGCATAGCCAGGGTATGATGGAATTTCTTTGGAAACAGGCCTTTGAGCACCGACATAAGGAATCTATTGTTGGTAACGTAGATAGGGGTTGTTTTGATAGGAAAACACTTGAGGATTTTGTTGACCATAACCTAGGTATGATACTTGTTGAAATGAAGGTTGAGACATTTGCACCTGAGGTTACCAAGGGGTCTGTCCACCAATGTTATAACCCAAATTAGAATAACTTAGATTCGGTTGAGGGTAGGTATAACCTAGTTGTGGATGTGGTATCCCATAATATGGTAGTCCATCTTGTGAGTAAATGACTCCTAGTACAAGTTGTTTTAAACTGGCCAAAGGAGTTGGAGTCTGAGGACCCAATACTTGAGGGTATTGAGTTGAAGGACTCACCTAAAACGATTTTTGTATAACAGTTTGAATCTTTAATAGGGGTAAAGATGTATTAACAAGTGGAATTGATGTGGGTGCAACAGGTTGAATCAGTTGATACGAGTGTACAACCATTTGTGGTTGGATAGGCAGAGTGGGTTGCCATTGATAAACATTCATTTCGACATTAGTTTGAAAAAAAATGACTGAGTACTATCAAAGTAGGTGACCATAGGTTTCCCCCCAGCATGTGGATTAAAATGAGATGAAAAATATTGTTCTCCAAATGCAAGGAGTCCAGTTGAGAATTAACTGGATAGAATAGACCCAGATGGACTAGCTTGATATTTCCCTAATGATGGATATAAAGGATCAAGCTGTTCAATACTCACTATAGGTCTACTAGTTATAATACCTGTTGACACCTAATCCTATGGATGGGTGTGCACATTTATTTTTGTATATTATTTGTTATTAGGAAATAAGGAAGGCCAAGAGTCATTGGGAGCTGAATCCCAATAGCCTCACCTCCCATCTATATAAGCATGTACATTCTTCAGCTAATACACATTCTAGTTTTGAGGAGTTACCTCTTGGTTTGACATGGTATCAGAGCCAGCCCCACATTTGGCATTTCTGCCCTGTGGTGTAACTCCCTACCCTTTGCTCAGTCAATTTTATTAATTGTTTTCTGCTGCTCCTAATTGCTAGACTGTTATTCTGCATTTTTTTCCCTAAATAGCACTGACATTTGCAGGCTCTGTCAATCTGCAAACTGCAGGCTCTGCCAGTCCAGCAGTCCTGCAACTGTCTTCTGCAGATCCAAATTCAATTTTTTTTTTGTAACAGCCCTTTTGGGCCTCACTCATTCTCCCTACGCTCCATTTATCCCTGCGCTCACCTCCCCCCTCCTTTTCTTCCTGCGCCCTCTCCCTCATCACCTCCCCCCTCCTTTTCTTCCTGCGCCCTCACCTCTCCCCTCACTCATTCTCCCTACGCTCACCATACCCCTGCGCTCACCATACCTGCGCTCCCCATACGCATTATCCCTGCGCTCTCCATTGGTATAACACAGTCACAGTTGCTCCCCATACGCATTATCCCTGCGCTCTCCATTCCATATAACACAGTCACAGCGTTTATATATGACACGAATCGGCTTTGATATAACACGCCTCCAGCGCTGTCTGCACCGCCCCTCATGTATTGAACGCTGTCTATTTACTGTGGTCGACATTCATATCATATATACAGTTCATTGCATATTCGTGGCATAGGCCTTATTGCATATACAGTTCATATGCGTGGTATTATACAATACAGTTCATATGCGTGGTATTACACAGTTCATTGCATATACAGTTTATCAACGCTGGTATCAACGCTGTCATGGTATTGATTTTTTAAACGCTGTCATGGTATCATGGTCTGTCCGCCCGTCTTCTCATACATAATACAACGCTGTCATGGTATCATGGTCTGTCCGCCCGTCTTCTCATACATAATACAACGCTGTCTTTTATATACCGCTCTTGTTTTTAAAAAAAAAAAAAAAGTCGACATATATATCAATCCTGGTATTATACAGTTCATTGAACGCTGGTATTATATATCAACGCATGGTATGCGCCCCCCATTATATACTGTCCATTAAAACGCTGTATCTGCATTCCCGACCTGCGAGCTCTGTATTATAACGCTGTTTTGTCATATATTACCATCGCTGTGTTGACATTTCATAACGCTGTTTAACGCATTTGTCATATATTTCACATCGCTGTTTTGATATTTGTCACAACATCGCTGAGCTTTATTTTTATAACGCTGTATTTGTGATATATTTCAATGCGCCCCTCCCTTTCATAGTTTGTTATATATTTGTTATATATTTGTCTATTCCATTATATTTCAATGCGCCCCTCCCTCTGATAATGCGCCCCTCCCTTTCATAATGCCCACCCTCCCTTTCATAATGCGCCCCATCCTTCAATACCTTTTCCCCATAAATATTTCTGCCCCCTCCATTCATAATTTCCCTCCCTACCTTTGAAAATTCCACCCTTCACAAAACCATTCACCTTTTTTACATACATTTTTTCCCAAAACAAAAAAAAAAAAATACATTTTTTTTTTGCAGAATTCAGTCTCTAGCATAGGGTGTTTTTAAAAAAAATTCAGTCTCCAGTAAAGTTTTCTGAGCAGATTTAGTTTCCAGAAAGAGTTTTTAAACTCAGAAAATTTTTTTCCAGCAAGAGTTTTTGCCCCTGTATTTGAAATATTTCAAGAGTTTGAAGTTTTTATAGCAGAATTTGTTTCCTCTTCAGAAGATTTTTTCCAGCAGTCTAATGCATTCTCTCATCTCTATTGTTGGGATAGTTCTCTCTGGCAAAGAGAACTATCTTGAATGGTCTTGGAAGATTAAACACACACTCATTTTTAATGAGCTGTGGAGAGGAATCTGTGAAGGACAAGCAGAAAATCCACCAGAGAAGCCCACTTCAGACAAAGAGCTTGCCATCTGGGAAAACAAGAACTGCAAGGCCTATGCCTTGATTGCAGCTTCAGTAAGTGAAGAGGTGAGTCGCCATATTTCATCATTCTCAAATGCCTTTGAAGCCTTGAAAAAACTAAAAGAACTCTATGACTCACACTCAGAATTAGAAAATGTTCAATTGATGGTTAAGCTGTTCAGTCTTGAAATGAAGAATGATGATCCCCTTGCTTTAGCTTCAGAAATAAGATCTATAATGCATGACATTCAAGACACTGGTGTAAAAATGGACATACCTCTCATAGCATATGTTAAGGCATTATATCCGACTTACTCACATTATCTTGAGTCTTTGCAAGCAAGTGGAAACCTTGAACAAATCACCTTTGATAAACTTGAGCAGAAGTTTGCAGAAAGAGAGAAAGCTTTTGGGAAGATGACAGTCCCTTCATCTTCCGAAGAGGCTGCATATTTGGCACATAAAGAAAAGAATCATGCTCCAGATTCATTCAGAGGAAGAGGTGGCAGAAGAGGAAGAGGAAGAAGGAACTTCACAGAAAGGGGGGGCAGACAAGCTGACAAATCCCATCTTCATTGCACACGCTGCAATAGAGATGGACATGATGCACCCAAATGCAGAACACCATGGAAAAAAATTGAGCAGCACAGAAATCAAGACAAAGGTAAAACCAATGACAAAGACAAAGGTAAAGCACCTGAATCCGCTCACTATGTTCTAGCACATTGTAACAATGGAGTAACTGAAAACCTCTTTGATGTTTCATTTACTTCATGGAGAGATGATTGGTTGCTAGATTCGGGAGCAACATGTCACATGACATTTAGAAAAGATTTTTTTGAAGATTTCACTGACAAAGTTGATGGAGCAGTATATTTCGCAGATAAATCCAAACTCAAGCCATCGGGGCTTGGCACAGTCAGGCTTAAACTGCCTGGTCTTCCTGATCATATCCTACATGAGGTTCTATACCTCCCGGAGTTGAAGAGAAACTTGCTGGCCCTGATCGAAATCCGGCAGCAAGGACACTCAGTTCACTTGTTTGATGGCAAGGCAGAGGTCAGATCAGCATCAGATCACTCACTTGTCATGGAGGGAATAGAAGAAGGGAGACTCTTGAAGCTGAAAGGTTCATCTGCTCATGCTCAAAACTTTGCTTTTAGTTCATATCATGATGAAGGTACATTTCCATCAAGTCTTTTATGGCATGCTATATTTGGACACTTAAATTATGACAGCCTTCGTTTGTTGAAGAAAAATGGTGTTGATGGACTGCCTACAATTCCTAGAAAACCTAAGGAATGTGATGCATGTATTCTAGGAAAGCATAGCAAACAGCCATTTCATGATTCACACTCAAGAGAACATAGGAAACTTGAACTTGTTCATTCATATTTATGTGGCCCTATGCCTATTGCTTCTGCAAATGGAAACAAATACATGATGACATTTATTGATGACTACACCAGGATGTGTTGGATTTACTTACTGAAGAATAAGTCTGATGCTTTTCAAACTTTCAAGAATTTTCATGTATGGATTGAAAATGATGCACAAACACATATTGGCTCTCTACGTACTGATAATGGAAAAGAATACACTTCAAAAGAATTTGAAAATTACTTTCGTCAACATGGAATCAAACATCAAACCACTGTGCCATATAATCCACAACAAAACGGTGTAGCTGAAAGAATGAACAGAACCATCTTAAATATGGTCCGCTCCATGCTATTTTTCAAGAATGTAAAATTGATGTTTTGGGCTGATGTAGTTCTATGTGCTGTTTACATAAAGAATAGGTGTCCTTCAAGTTCAATTAGAAATAAAACTCCTTTTGAAATGTGGCATGGCCACATTCCTTCGGTAAAGCATTTCGGGGTCTTTGGGTCCACCTGTTATGCCTTGATACCCAAGGGTCAAAGGAACAAACTTGGTGCTAGAAGCAGAAAATGTATCTTCTTGGGGTACTCCAATACCTCCAAAGGATATCGTCTCTATGATGAAGCAAATAAGAATTTTGTGATAGCAAGAGATGTCATATTTCTTGAATCATCCAAGAGTGACAAGGTTGTTGAGCGGCAACTTGATCGCCTGGATAGATTCACACATGCAAAATCTTTCAAAGAATTTGATAATGTGATTCCACACCTTGAAGGGGGGATTCCGATATTGAATCAAACTGTGGAATCATTTCCTGAACCACACTCTCCCCCACATGAAGAAACCACCACGGATGACACATTGGATGATGTGATTGACAGAAGTGGGAGATTGAATCTTGAATCAATCCCAACTCAGTCAAGTGACCAGCCAGGGCCATCTCAGAAAGGTCCCCCCAAATGGCTGACAAAGACACTGGAGGATGTTCATCCTGATGAGGTTGGAAAAATAGGAACAAGAAGTTCCACTCAAGAAATCGAAGGTGATGTAGATAATTCTGATTCCCCTGTTGATATGGATATTGCTTATAACTGTGAGTTGAGTTTGTCTACAGATCATGAACCAAATTCCTTCAAAGAAGCCGCTTCTCATGATAAATGGAAAGAAGCGATGCAGAAGGAGTATGATGCCTTGATAAAGAATGGCACTTGGAAGCTGGTTGATCCGCCTTTGGGAGCGAAACCAATTGGCTGCAAGTGGGTCTACAAGAACAAGTACAAAGAAGACGGCTCACTTGACAAGCACAAGGCCAGGCTTGTGGCAAAAGGATTCGCACAGAAGGAAGGAATTGATTATGAAGAAACGTTTGCTCCCACAGCAAAATGGACCACCATTCGGACTCTCTTTGCCTTAGCAGCTCAGAGTGGATGGAAAGTTCATCAGATGGATGTAAAAATAGCCTTCTTGAATGGAGATCTGAAGGAGAAAGTTTATATGTCCCAGCCAGAAGGATTTGTGATAAAGGGTCAAGAACACAAAGTTTGCAAACTTGTGAAATCCTTGTATGGCCTCAAGCAAGCACCACGAGCCTGGTATGAGAAATTGACCGAGCATCTTCTGAAACTTGATTTCAAACACTTTGATCTTGATGATGCAACTTTGTTTGTTAAGAAAGTTGGAGAAACAGTTGTATATCTTGTGGTATATGTAGATGATCTTTTGATAACAGGAAACAATGAGAGCTATATTGCATCCATGAAGAAAGAGTTGAAGAAAGGTTTTGAAATGGCTGATTTGGGTCATGTTCATTACTATTTGGGTATTGAAGTAATTCAACATCCTAAATTCATATTTCTTTCTCAAAAGAAGTACATTGGAGATCTCTTGAACAAATTTGGCATGGATGATTGTAAACCCTTAGGCACTCCAATGGAACAAAACTTGAAGCTCACATCTATTGAAGGGAAGGAATTTGAGGATGCAACTAAGTATAGACAGCTTGTAGGAAGTCTTATCTATCTGACCACCACCAGACCTGACATCTCATTTTTTGTTGGAATCCTCTCAAGGTTCATGCAAAAACCTTGTGAAGGACATTGGTCTGCTGCAAAAAGAGTACTAAGGTACTTGAAGGGGACTCAAGACTTTGGACTCAAATATACACAGGTAGGCAACTTCATCTTGACCGGATACTCTGATTCAGACTTTGATGGCGACAAAGAAACAGGCGTGTCTACTACAGGTTACACCATGAGTCTTGGATCAGGAGCTGTCTCATGGAGATCACGCAAACAGTCAGTTCCAGCAGATTCCACGACCGAGGCAGAATATGTGGCAGCAGCTGAAGCAGCAAAGGAAATTGTGTGGCTCCGGAAAATCCTGGAAGATTTGCAGATGAAACAGATGTATTCCACTCCACTCATGATCGACAACACTTCTGCAATAAAGTTGGCCAAGAACCCTAAGTTCCATGATCGAACAAAGCACATCAATACAAAGTACCATCTCATTCGACATCATGTTCAGGCCAAGACCATCCATCTACATCATTGTTCCACAAATGAGCAAACTGCTGACATCTTCACCAAAGCACTTGGAAGAGAGAAGTTTGAAAAGTTCAGATCAATTCTTGGACTCACCAACATCCCTTCGGATTAAAGGGGGGAATGTTGACACCTAATCCTATGGATGGGTGTGCACATTTATTTTTGTATATTATTTGTTATTAGGAAATAAGGAAGGCCAAGAGTCATTGGGAGCTGAATCCCAATAGCCTCACCTCCCATCTATATAAGCATGTACATTCTTCAGCTAATATACATTGCAGTTTTGACAATACCAAACGATGACATTGGTGAAGTCCATGGATTTGAAGATGCACCAGACAAAATTCCAGATAAAGATTTATAACCTGATGGGACCATAGGGCCACCATGTAAATATGACTCTAGTGAAGTTGTGAACATTGACGGGGTAGCGAGAGCAGGTGCTGAATCAATTGGAACAGATGGTCCAACTGAATATGTTGGTTCAAGAATGGCTACTTGACAAAATGTATACTCTTTTGAATCGACAGGAATTTGAATAGGCATAGGATCAACAAAAGCAGAGGTAGGTGATTGAGGAAAATAATCGTATAGGTAAATATCCTTCCCAAAATGGGTTGGAGATAAAGGTGTTTCATCTTGTGGGGTTTCTTCAATCAAAATTAAACCAGGTGGAAGGATTTCATCGTCAGGCCCAAAGTATATTTTAAGAGGTTAACTACGCAATATGGGAGACTCAATGGCTACAATAGATGGTGGGGTGAACAATACAGGAACATATTACGGTCATTTGAATTTGGTATGAATATTTTTTGGAAAAAAAGAGACAGGATCTGGATCAACTTCCAGTTGAAAAATGTCGGGTTCAGGAGGTATGGTCTCACTGATTGGATGGATCATGACCACGAGTAGCTGTGAGGACTCCATCTCGACAACAGTAGACAAACCAGGATTTGTAGAAACAACTTGTGCCGACTCTGGTATATGGGAAGATGATGCTTCACCAGAGGTATTTATGGTACTAGTTTCGATAGAGCGATGTCACCTTCGCCGACCAGAAGTGACTTCCAGTGGTAAAGGTGGTTTCAATGCAAGTCTACACGAATGATGGGGAAAGGGATTTTTTTCTTCCACGATGACTGATTTATTTTATGAAAAATAAAAAATAAAAAAAATAAAAGGGTAATGCTAGGTAAAAGGTTTACCAAGAAACTGTGAACTCCAGAATACCTCCTGGCAAACCAAGAAGTATGGGCAGGGAATCTCCCCGAATGTTGTGTTCGGTGTATCACAATTTACAAGGAGGCTGACTTGGTTCACTATGGATGGATAGAAACCTAAATTTGTCCTCCCAAATATACCCAAAGGTACGTGGAGGTCCAAGTCTGTATTAGCGATGTCTAATGCGAAACCGCACAATGAAAGCACCCCTTTATACTTTTCGTACTATAACACTGCCCGATATACCTGAAGGTACGTGGATGAACTAAGATATACTTAGGTAAATGGAGTGAGGTATCACACTCAAAATGTATCACAAACAATTAACAACAGTTGCTATGTTTTACGATTCCGGAACACTTCTCTAGCTTAGCCTTCTTAATGTTATCGTTATGGTTCCAATGCTTTTTTAGGTAAATTGATGTAAATTTTAAGTTGATCTTGTTTATCAAGTTTCCTATCAAGGTTCACCGCGATGATGTGATGGAAATTCCTAAAATGAAAACTAAAATGATAAGTAAACTTTTCAATTTTAGTTTCTTCAATGAAAATCCTAGCTACTAGAGGGAGAGAGCGATCAGTTTTGAGAGTAAACAACAAAGAGCACAAACTAATATGAAGCTTTCCTAATTTCTTCCTATGCAAAAAACACAATCCACTACATGCAAATGCAGGTTTTTCTTTTCAATCCCCTTAATGTGAATGTAAAAAGGAAACTGTAGGCATCAAATCAACAAAAAACAAATGCTTTCTTCTTTAAGAAATGATGAATTTAACAACAATTTCTCTCTTAAGAAAAATGAAGAATGGAACTACAATTTTTCCTACAGGAAATGAAGAATTTAACGAAAATTTCCTTTACGAAAAAAAATGGATCTAATGCAGAAATAAAAATACTTTGAATTTGATTTGTCAATGATAAATAAAAACACTTAAAGATACATTGAACAAACTTACTTTTCAAAGGAGGAAGATTAAGGAAAATTCACTGATCTGTATGAGGCATTAGATAGTTGAAAACACAGCAAAAAAAAGGCTGAAAGTGATGGCAATGACAAATTCAAAATTAATTTGGTTGGCTTAGGGGGCAACACAGTCTCTGAGGGGAGACAGTGCATTGCAAAGAACCCCTGAGTGGGAGACAGTGCTATGCAAAGCACTGTGTCTTGACCAATAGTGCATTGGGCACAATAGAGAACAAAAAAATCAAGCTACTAACACACTTATAATGAAATTCTTTGTTTCAAAATCCTAATAATTAAGAGCAGATGTTACTTGGTGGATAAACAGAGGAAAAATACACCAAGGATGAAGGTAAAATCCCCATCGGAGTCACCAATTTGTTATGCGGAATTATGAATTACGGATAAAACACATTCCCTAAATGTGGTGCTATTCATTTATAACAACAGATTAAAGACTTTGTAGACACTTTTCCTAAGAGTAAACAGACACACAAAAATATGGAGAAAACTACTTGGGGTCCAAGCACTTCCTATATTCCTTCTGTCGCTCTTGCTGTAGCTTCCAATCCAACTTTGATCGCCAGACTAATTCCTGAAAGTATGAACACTAAGCAACAAAGAGATTGCAATATACAAATGACTATTTATCTTAATCAATTAAATCAATAAAACATGAAACATATAGATCAGCTAAGAATCCATAATATGAAAGATATAAGCTTATACATATACATATGTGGGAAAATGAGCAACAATCTTTATTAATGGATAGAAGGGGGAGGTTACAACTAGCGAAGTATTTTATGTCACCAACTCCAGCATCATCCCAACCTCACCACAATGAACATCTCTCCAGCAGCACATCACTCAAATCAAATACTCAATTGAGAATCCAACAACATTTCTCTACCAGATTTCTTCCTCCTTAAGCACTAGGATCTGTGCTCAATTTATAGAACAACTGAAAGTAGTTTCAAAATCAATGAATTTCTAATAATAGGAAGGACATGTTCCCAAGCTCAGAGGTGTTGAATGGACACATGGATTTGAAGTTTGACACATATGGACTCTTCTAGAAGGAACTGGCCATGTGGATATTCCGGAACAATGAGAATTTCGCTCCCAATTGACCAACGCACCCTTGAATGTATGGAAGTGCTTTGCAGAGCACCCTTGAATGAAGGTAGCTGCATATGAAAAGCAGTTAGTCCCTTGAGAGACTACGCTGGTGAGCTCATAGGTGATATAACATGTACTTCAATTCTTGGAAACCTTGCAATGGAAGTCATGGATTATTTGTTCTTTTTCTTTGTCTTAGGGCATGTAGCAACTGAAATGATAGGGGATGATAGACCCTATCCATGGTTCTGGGGATGATATCCAGTTTAACTAGGTCAATGGGAATGGTGTGAAAATTGACCTATAATAAATATGGCCATGGAAGGTCATAGAAGTGGTTCTAGAGAATGCCATAAAGTTAAGATGAGTAATGAGGAGAGAGAGATACATCTTGCAGTGATGAGAGTACAATTGGAAGTACTACAAGGATGGCTACAAGAGAAAGAGAATGAATACCAAAGACATGGATGGAGAATGAAGAAACGGGTTGGATGGAACCTATTAAAAAAAAGATGGAATGTTAAATTGGTAAATGAGTTCAGAGAACTTGAGAAGAGACATATTGTCTTGTTGGAGAAGGAGAGACTCAAAAGAGTTGAGTCACAGCAAAGAGGATCTGCTGAAATCCAAAAAGTACATTGTGAAAGATAGGTGCTTGAAGCATCAAACGAGAATGAAAGGTCTTGTATTTTAAAACTAATGATTTGTGTATGATTGGAGGTACATCACAGTATAATGAACAAAATTTACAGTTTTCTAAGAAGAAGGAGAAGAATTTGAAATCTGTTCAAATTAAGACTGAGATAGCAAGATCTTAGAAACGAAAGGAGACGGAGAGGTCTCATGGAAATATGCAGTAGAATATTGGGGCTGGTAATAGTGAAGATTTGAATAGAAAATTTGAGTTAAGACATGAAGATGAAGAAAAGGTATTTATTGTGCCTAATGAGTTTGGAATTTTTAAGCATGATGATTTAGATTTAGCAGAGGAAGAAATTCCATTTGATGATGGGTCAACAAGTGAAGGTACTGAAAACTATGTAAAGTTTCCAAATTCTACTCCAATTGAAATTTTTGAGTTATACAGAAATTTGGAAAAGAAGAGAATATATACTCAGGATAAATTGTTGAAGAGATAAGAGAAAGAGATTGTCATGAATGACAATCATAAAGAAGAGATAATGGTAATGAAAGTTCAGCAGATTGAAATTACAGAGGAAGGAGTTCATTATTGTGAATCAGAGCAGGGAGACATCCTTGAAACATATGATATGGAGGAGAGATTAGTTGACATTATCGTGAGTTCTTTGGAGAATTTAAATCAACATACTGATGTGATGACAAAGGAGTAAGAGGAAAAATCAGAGCAACATATTGAGATGTTGCCAGAGAAGGAAAAGGCAATGAGGCCTTATATTTTTAATTATGATAATTTTTTTATGTTTACAGATTTTTATGAAAATGAGGCAAACATGTTTCGAGTTGAAGGAGAGTCGGTTTTAGAACTGAAGAAGACTAGAATTTTACAGGTAAGACATAATGATGAGGAAGATGTAAAGCATGAAGATACCATGCCTGAAGAAGCTAAATTGACTATCATAATTAGTCAAGGAAGTGAAGGACAATCACTAAGGGTTGTCAAGGAAGAGGAAGGAAATATGTTGGAATTGATGAACAACATATTGATGACGTGTTTGAGATGATAAAAGTAAAAAAGGGAATTGGAGGACACTTTATTTTTTGAAAGTAAAATTGTAGGTAGTGAGAAGAAGAGGAATGTTGTAGAGGGAGACATCTTAAGATATATTCAATAAGTTTGAGAGGCAACAATATCCAGAGTAATATTTGCAGCAATATCCAGAACAATGGTATTTGGAGAAATAACAGAAGTTGAAGATAACATGGTATGAAACCAGCTCCAAAAATAGAAGAAAAGGGAGATCAATGACTTAGAAATCAGCCGCTTTGAGAGGGAAACCTCCAGTACATTACATAAATGAAAAATTCTTGGATGATACAAATAAAAAAACCTCCTTTTGTATATAGGGGTCCATGGGGTCACAATATAATCCTAGCCGACTTAAAAAATGATAATGTAAGGGAAAAATAATAATAATATGGGGGTTACAGGGGCACAACAATAACAATAAGGGGGCTACACTAATAACAATAAGGGACTACTGTTGAGCTGCATATTTGTCCAAATTTTTACGATTTTTATCAAATAGATACATGATCACACCTAGTATTTTAATCATTGTTTATCCATTAAGTTGATGATTAGAGGTATTTAGAATTAAATTGTAAATTCTTGTTATTAATTAATTTGAATAAGTGTTTTTGTAATAATATCGTTAATAATAGGTTTTCATGCTGGCAGGAGGAGAATAAGTCGAGCACCAGCAGTGTTGGAATGCTTCTTGAAATAAATATGAGTACAGGTTCATGCAGCAGAATTATCGATTAACAAAGTAATCCCAAGAAAAGATTCAATAAAATGCTAGTTGGATGGGAAGTCCTCTAATCAGATAAGATGGTGATGTTGTTCTTTACATTTATAAAAAAAAAAGAATTCTATTATGTGCTCTTAACTCGGGCAGAGTTGGCTTGGGAGACTGCACGATCTCTCTTCCGGTAATTGATTTACAAGAAGAAAAGGCATTGGTATTTCATGCTCAGCTTCTTGTTGATCGCTCTTAAATTATGGTGGCAATATCCAAAGACCGTGCTTGGAAACTGGAAGTTAAGGAAATAATTGCAACTAGCACCTACCTATGAGCCATGAAAATCATATTGTCTGGGTCACACACAATCGTGACTTTTCCACAAACAATTCTGGTGTTTAAACCCATGAAGGAAAATCATCGCATTATAATTATTTGAATGTGAGTTGGGCATTTGTAGGAAGAAAAAGCATTTAGATTCGATGGCGTTGCCTTTATGTCACGAGCAAGTGATATTACATGTGCAGAAGATCCCTCAACGATGCAATGTGAATCCAGGTCAAAATTTCACCACAGTACATCGAGGTCGTGTTAATGCTGAAGGTGTTCTGTCAATTTCTACGAAGAACCAATTGAAACACTGAATTTTTAATCCTTGTATCCATCAATCACGATGGCATATATTATTTTGTTATTTGGTGAGGACAACAGACATTTTAGAATTCAATCTCTAGCCAGTGTGTGTAAATAAAACACAAAAGAGGTGAGAATCATTCATTGTGGATTGAAGGAATATATGCGTCCACATCTTAATAAGCAATGGAAAATTCTGTTGTCGACTAGAGAAACTCACCATTTGATAATAGAGCCTCTACGATGGATGGTGCGAAGGAAGACATATCATTTTTTGGATGACTTAACATAGGCATAAGATGATATCTGAAAGGCACGATTACTCGAGGGCCGCATTCTTATTCTTGGACCAAAGATTTCAAATACAGAAAAAACGTGTTGTGGAGATTTTGATATCAGTTTTGAAGCTGTGTCAAAGGAGAGCACTCCATCTTTACAAAGAAGCCAATACCATTTTTTTCTTGAGTCGTGAACCATTCGGTGCTTTAGCGTGGCCACTAGGGAAAGTTCTTATTTGGAAATCGTATCAGTGGAGAAGCATGCAAGGAATTGAAGTTCGAATAATTGTGTGACTTGTGCATATAGAGCCTAAAGGCCATATTTCCAGTAAAGGAGTGAGTGCTGGTTTGTGTACCGTATTGGGTCGAGCTACTGGGAGCACAATGCTGAAGCATGCTATTGTGGAAGAGTTGAACTTATGCTTGTTGTGCCTCAATACTCTCACCTGATGTCCGACACCTTGGGGACAGTCTATCATGACAAATGGAGGGGAACAGACGTTGAAATCAAACAGATAAAGGACAGTTGCTATATCGGAAAGCCATCTGAGCCAAAAATGCACGTGAGTGCCAGGTTTATAGGTGTCGGCCTCATCCACTATACGCGTGGTGACAAATAGTGTGTGACTTACCTGCTTGTTGCAACAGAAATTGTAATCCCATATTGAAGCTTGTCAGATGTGTGTTGTCTCTACCAAAAGGAACGAAGGTCAAATTTCATCCAGATACCAATATTACATCTTCCAGAAATAGCAACATCTCACAAAAAGAGGAACAATTTCCTGATTTGACATTCTGTTTCAAAACCAATTCTCATTCTGGCAAGTTGTAAAACCAATAATCTTCAATATTTTTCTGGTTGAAGCTCCAGTTTGCAATTAAAAAAATATGTATATATAGGTTACCGTAATTGATGAGGAGGGGTCGATCGATTAGATAGGAGGTAGTCCGTCCATCAATTGGGAAAGGTGCAGAATCACTGAGTCCAACAATTAAATTTCTCAGATGTAAATCAATCTCTTTTGAAAATGTAGGGAGGGCACAGAATTAGAGAGTCCGTCCATCAATTAGATAGGGCACAATTAAATTCCTCAGGTGTAAAATTTGAGCTTCTCAGGGTCGATTTGCTTAGATATAGATCCAACATCGAATTGCCCAGCACAATAATTGTAATGAAGCCGCAACAGATGATGTACTTGTTGATTAATATTTGATTCGATGTTTTGATTTAATTTAATAAATTTTGGCTTCTACATTTGTTTTTTTTTATATAAGCATTGTAATTTTTGTTTTTAAACATTGAGTTGGTTTAGGAATTGCTCCAAAGAGTGGCAAGGATCCACCGCAACCTGGATTCAAGTTCCTCATTCTTCATAGATTTAGGAATTGTTAAATTTGTAGAATCATATTTTGTTTCGAATTGCTTTTTTAAATAGCATTTAATATTTCCTAATTCTGCACTTAGATCATTATTTTGTTTTCCAATTTATGAGTTTGATTTAGTAGTGAGAACAGTTTGTAATGTTTTAATTTTGAATAAGTAACACTGCCATTTAGAGTGTAATTCAAGGTTTGATTTGTTCATGCATAGCGGGATTTCTCTTAAGAATGACATCTCTTTTAAGTTAGAATTATCCTTGTTTTCGTAGTATAATCACTTCTTTATAAGAGCAAGTTTGAGCATGGATTTAATTGTGCATGTAGCGGTGATTTAAAGTTTTCATTATCGAATGGCATGAGTTTGATTTAGTTTTCATTATGATTTGCATGCTTTCGAAGAGTGAGTTCTTTTTGAATAATTTGTTTCACCTCGATTAAAATCTTTAAATTCAAGGTTATCATAGTTTATTTGTAATGTGATTTTTGATAGGATTTTTAAGTGTTATTTTACATGAAGTGAAACGACTTCTTTTAGAAATAGTTATAGTTGTCTTTTGTTAATTTGGAATCTTGAATTTATTAGGAAGAGTAGTTATAGTTAGTTTAATTTGTGAGGTTGTCATTAGAATAACGTGTGTGTCTTTTACTTATCTCAAGTTTAGTTTTCAAGTGATAGTTTCAAGTTAGTGAGAGGAGTTAATAGATTAAGGTTTTCAAGTTATCATAGGAGATTTAAAAAGTAGAATGCGAGTGCGAGAATGTTACATGATCGAGGATTGATTTGTAGTTTAATTGCAGTATGGAGTTTTCTTGATAGAAATTAGTTCAGTGAGTTTCATTTTCAAGATTGTTTATTTGACAGCAAAGGTGTCTCATTCCAGTACCAATTTTATCATTACAAAGGAATATTTTTATACTCTAACCATTAAGCTAAGCCAATATGCAATACAACTCACATTTACGACTCCCAGATTGATAATTAATATTGAAAGGTTTAATCTGACAATTAAGCTTACCAACATTTTGGCGTTGTTGCCGGGGATTTTTATTTTGGATCAAGTAAAAATTTTCTCACAAAATTTCAAGTGTATTGCAGGACGTCAGAGGGCGGAGAGTGTACGGTAAGACGTGAGTGAAGAGCCACGCATCCACTATTGTGGGGTTGCTCCAAAGTCTGGCCATATTTCTCATCTCTTGAACTTTTATTTCCTTTCCCATAGAAGCAAGCTTTAGATATTTAATTTCCAAATTGCTTTGATTTTCATAGATGAAATAGTACTTTGATTCGAAATTTTCCTTTCATGCAAGCGTGGTGAGCTTTATTTCAGTAAAAATCTTTTAAAATTCATTTATTTGCAGAATACAGTGTTCAACGATATATCATTTTTGAGGTGCTATAAGAACCCTTGTGTACTAATCCATGTGATGACAGAATGTACCAGTTTGCTTGTTGAAGACAAGAAGATGGTATTTTGAGGAATCATTCAATGAGGAGTTTTCATGCTGCTACAGAAAATAACAAATCATCTGATGAATAATTCACAAGTGCAAAATATAACACTTTTCTTGAACATAAATTTAATATAATTAAATCTTTGATTTCGAAACTGGATGATTTGCAGGAACAAGAGAAGGATGAAGAACCATTGCTTATCCTATGTGCCAACTATCGAAAGAAACACTGCCTTGGAAAGTGTCCACTTAATGGTCTCGAAGTTTGCAAAATTTGCGAGGATGTTCATCCAACCAAAAATTGTGCATCATTGCCACAATTATGAAAGGTAATCAGGGAATCAAGTAAGGAATCAAATCAACCGCTAGGTATAACTCAAAACCCAACACCATTTGATACTTCGAATAATGCTTATTTTCCTGAGCAAGTTCCTCAACATGTTTATAATCCTTGAATTTCATGGCAAACTTTAGATCCTCCTCCAATTGAATATCCTACTTCATGGATGCAGTGGCCCTCTCCTTGGCCCTCACCCTCAAGCTAGATATCTACATGGCCTCAAGAATCATTTGGATATTTCTCTCTAGGGAAATTTTCCATGCAAATTCAATCATATGAGCATCAGCAACAACCTCAATTTATTTTCAATGCATCGTTAAGTTATCCTCCTCCATGGTCCCAGTCGCATGTGCAACCTTACCCTAGACTTAACCCTAATCCATGCCCTAACCCTAGTTCATACCCTAATCCATACCCTAGTCCTAACCCTAATCCACACCCTAGAGCTAACCCTAATTCTAATTTAAAACCTAGACCTAACCCTAGTCCAAAGCCTAATCCCAATCCAAATCCAAATCATAGTCCAAGCTTTAACCAAAACCCTACCCCAAACCATATTTTAAACCCTAATCTAAACCATGAGGTTGCACAGTAGTTTGAACCACCTATTCTTTCTATTGATTCCCCTATTGAACAAAATGTTACATCTTCCATGTTGCGAAAAGGAATGAATTCAAAAACTCCCCCCCCTACTACAGAGCATTCACCCCAGGAAGATATAGTTCAAAGAACACAAGAGGAGCAATCTTTAATTAGAACTTGTTCTAAAAATGTTGTTAAAACTCAAAACCCTAGAATCTCTCTCAACCATTCTTGTGAATTTGAAAAACAGATATTTGAGCCTGAAATTGAGGGATTTGTCTTTTCTCTTTCACCAGATTCTTTGTGCCTCCAAGAGAGTGACTATCAAACTGTGGAAGATTTGCATCAGTTGGAAAATCATAAATATGTGGATTCCATTGAATCCTAGTGTTACACCATTTTTTGGTCATCTAACCTACTATCATTAGATGGACCCAAGTACACCATGTAAGACCAATTTTACCCTAAGTAAAATTGCTTTCACTATGTCAAATAACTTAATAAACCACATTTATTAGGTTGTTTATGGTCTAAATAGGAAACCTCAAAAGGAAATATTAAACAAATCTATATTTGTTTGATTTTCCTCATGGAATAATTAATTAAACAATAATTTAATTATTATTCCCCATCATGTTTAACCCAAAACAAAGAAATTAATTAGATAAATCTCTATTTATCTTATTATTTTCTAGGAATAATTATTTAAATCTTATTTAAATAATATTCCTTGTTAAATATGACTAAATCACTCACAAATAATTAAATAAATCATTATTTATTTGATTATCATTCAACCAATTCCTTAAAATGATAAATAAATCATTTATTTATTTATTATTTACAAATAAAAGGATTTGACCCAAGTCAAATACCTTTTCCCTCCAACAAATATAATAAAATATTCCATAAAAGGTGGATCTAGATTTGGTTAACGTTATTTTAATCATGCACCAAGATCTAGAATGACCCAATATTTTGTTATAAATAGGAGGGTTTTTCCTACCATTCTTCACCTTTTGTTGCCTATTAGATCACTCTGGATCTAAACTCTTGGTCCGACTTTGAGCCATTATCATTGTCATATTTTCCATTATTTGCTGTGTGAGCTCCCTTTGAGTTCTATCTTTGTCTGGGTTTTCTACACCAATAGGAGAGAGAAATGCTAGATCTGAAGTGCTGAGGACTTCCAAGAACCCATCCCATTGAGGAGAATTGGAAACATCTTCTTGTTTTCCTCCCAGGTGCCCTTAATACAAAAATTCTTTCAAAAAATTGTTCTTGTCTTGTCTATTGGATATATGGAGCAAACCCTTCTTTTTACTGCTTAATGTCTTTCTATGCATAGATCTGGTTTTTTGCAGCTCTTTTCTTGATCAACTAACTGCAAATCTGAAGATATTGGCAGCCACTTTTGATGTTAGGGCTATTAGTTATGCGTAGCTAAAGTGGTATTTTTTCTTACACTTCGACAAAGGATTCATACTAACAATTGGCGACTCCACACGGGTTTTCAATTACAACCGCTGTCGTTTTTCATATTCCTGCATATCCAGCTACTTCAGACCCTAGGGTTTCTTTTCAGATTTTTGTTTTTCCTATTTTCATTTTTTTTCCCCTATAAAACCCTAAAACATTAAAATTTCTAACTTCCGCGTGTTTCTGGCCCTATTGCGCAGGTGACAGACATCAGCCGCAACTGAGACGACAACTTTTCCGCAAATCTGCCGCCGGGAAAACCGGAGTTGGAGGTTGCACTTTTCAGCCCAAAAACTGCGACCTGGACTCCAGGTCGCACTTTTCAGCCTCTTTTCTGCAACCTGAATAGGAAAACAGGTCAGAACCTCCGACCTGTGCTTTTTTCTACTGTTTTTCTACAATTTTTCTGGGTTTTACTGAAGCTTCTGTCAGGGTTTTCCAACCTCTGTCTCCACCCGTTTGGACCTGTTTCTGATCTGTTTTTCTCATCTAAGTGGGAACCTAGCCCCCTAGGGCTTCAGTACCCTCCACTTTTGGTGGAAGAGTTTTAGCTGTTTCAGCCCCCCATTTTCCAGATCTGATACCTCCTTTTCAGACCTCTTTTAATCAGCTCTTCTCCCTTTCAAATCACCTCCTGAAGATTTTTTTGGATCTACTGTTAGGGCCTCCTCCTTGCCCCTTCGGCTTTTTGATGATTTCCTCCTTTTTTCCAGCCACCTTGCCTCTGCCTCTTGGCTGTGATCTGCACCTCTTTTCAGCAGCTTTTCCCTTTAGATCCTTGTCCCTTCCGACCCTAGATCTATTGGCCTATTTTTAGTGTGTTTTGACTAGATTTTTCCCTCTTTTAGATTAGTTTTGAGAGACCCGCCTTTTTGGGTTGAATCGATGCAATAGTAGCTGTTAATTTTCTGTTATTTCAGCATTATATACTGTTTTTGCAGCATTATTTTCAGTTACACAGCACACTTTTTCTCTTGCTATCAAAACGAAAAGGGTTTAAAAATTAAAATTAACGCACGCCACACACTCACCCTAAGCGAAGAAGAGCCTAGTTTACACCGCTAGGCAAAGACTTTAAAATAAATTGACACTGCACCTTTTCGCCCTCATGCCGTGTTTGTGTTGCCATCATTGCGCCCCCAAGGCGCGCTTCCCGGAGACTTCTTGGCCTTCACCCTCAGTTTCCAGTCGATCGACTTGCTCCGTCCCGCCATCGTCGAGCCAATCCTCCTCCGAGTCTGCATTCCGACTCCTCTTATGATTCATTGGGTTCTCCTTTTATTTCTGGTTCTCCCCCTGTCACCTTCACTATGTCTGGTCCAGGGCCTAATGCTAGCGGAGCTCCCGACCCTAATGCCGGAACTACTACCAGTGGAACCGCCACAGGAACTACCTCAGCCGCACCCTTGCTACCATACATCGCAGGCCTCAGCCTCCCCGATTTCAATCAGTTGATCAATGACCCTATCTGCCACGATGTTGGTTGGCCTTCTATGCCAACCAAGCTCCCCTCCGACATCCCTAAGTTCGAAGGCCTTGCTGGAGAAGATCCAACCAATCATGTCCGATCTTTCCACATGTGGTGTTCCTCCAATTCCATTACCAATGATTCCATCCGTCTTCGGTTGTTCCAACGCACGCTTACCGGCGAAGCTTCTAAATGGTATGTTGACCAAGCCACCTCTTCCCATACCACCTTTGCGACCATTGCCCAAGCCTTTTTATCTTATTTCCAGCTCCCTCTCCGATACGATACTGGTATGGAGCTTTTGACCTCTTTCAAGCAAACCTCTTCGACCCGCCTTTCCACTCATGTTCAGGAATGGCGACGAAGACAAAGCTTATGTCTAGCTCCCCCCTTCGAAGATCGGGTTTATATGGACTGGTTCCTTCGCACTCTCTTAGCTCCCATTGGCAAAGATGTCGCCTCCCATTTCCCTCAAACCGAAGAAGCTGCCCTCCAAATAGCCTTGAAATATGACCTGATCTATGCTCAGTCTGGTTATGTTTATACCGTCCTTCCTAACCTCCCCAGGCCCAGAGGCGCTAACGCCCCTGGGGCATATCATTCCGCCGACGGTATCGTTGGAGCCCTTTCTCATCCATATGCTCAACCTCCTATGGGCTATGGTCTCCCTCAGGGAGGGGCCAGCACCTCTAGCACCTTTCCCCCTCCAGGTAGCATGTATCTAGGATACGGCATGCCTCATCCTTTTGCCCAACCTCCTGCTTACCTCAATGTTTCCCAACCTAACCATTACCCTTATCCACAGCCTGGCACGCCAGCTCCTCCAGCATATGCGCTTCCATCTCCCTTTCCTCCTCTAACCCCGCAACAACACCTACAGCCCCCTCCAGGGCAAGTATTTGCACAGCAGGGCGCGACTAATCCCCCTTCTTCTCAAAGAAGGCGGAGAGACAATCCAAACCAATCTGCCCCTGGTACTCGTGGACCCAATCCTCAAGGTATTGACCCTAACACTGCTAACCAGCAACAGGGCACTCAGCCCAAGCTAGACATGCCTCTTCACACAAATAAGCCTTGTTCGTGTTGCGATGTTTATGGTCATTACACCCACGATTGTCCCCTCTTACCACAGATGCGGTAGATGTGGGAGTATCAAGCCACATTGCGAGGACAACGTGCCTCCCCTCATGCTCCCCCTAATGTGGCCACTACTCAACCAGCTGTGTTTACTGATCCTTTCCCTTAGCAAGGATTCATGGCTACCCAACCACCTAACGGACAGGTCGCAACTCCACCTTCCATTTCTGGTTCCTCCGATTACCAGATCCTTATGATGAACTATGATCCTTCCCCAACCGTCGACCTTCACCTTCAAACTCGGTCTCGCCAGTACCCCAAGCCTTCCGCTCAGTCTGCCCCCGAGTCCCCTTCTTCAGGTTCTACAGAGCCTCTTTCGACACCCAATGGTCCCTTACATATCCCTTAACCCAAAGTTGAGGTTCATACCAAGATTCCTAAGGGTCCATTACGTCGCAATGCTACTCCTGGTCGAGCTGCTCATGCGTATAGCATAGTAGATGATTTGGTGCAATCTCCTGCTGCCATTTCCACATTGGAACTCCTCCAGTCGTGCCCTTCCCAAAAGAAGGCTCTGCTATCTATCGTGGGCGCTGTAGATCCTGCCGATGACCAAATGATTGTTTTCAACGCTCATCAATCAGACCATCCTCCTCTTCCTGCTTCCGTCGCCTTCCAAATCCCAGTAAAAATCTGGAATGCCAACATTTCTCGGTGCATAATTGATGAGGGGGCATCCACCTATGTGATGTCTGCTTCAGTTTGGAAGCAACTCAGATCTCCTGAGTTGGCCCCTTCCACGATCACCCTTCGAGCGTGGGACGACCACGCCTCCCAGCCCATTGGCCTTTTCCGTAATTGTCCTATCACCCTTGCCGGTAAGACCATTTGCGTTGACGTCGAAGTCATTGACGCCCCTCTAGACTACAAAATTCTATTAGGGCGAAGCTACACCTATGCCATGTCTGCTATCCCATCCGCGGTTTTTCGCAAGATGTCTTTTCCTCACAATGGAAAGATAGTCACCATCGACCAGTTGACTTACCATGAGCCGCCATCTCAGACCTCCGCGGAGATGACCATCTCTTCTGTAGCCAATAAGAAAACCGTCGATTCCTTGACCAGTGTCTCCCCCGGCATCTACAAAGATTCCTCCCTGCTTGGAACTTTTCTTGGTCCTCCCTCTCCTCATATCTCTGATCCCAGCTTGTCGAATGTTTCGATGATGCAATCATCTCGGGCTGCCCTTAAGCAACCCGCTTCGACTAGTCAGCAACCTCAGACTCAACCTCACCCTCCGCAACCTGCTCCTAGCCCTTCATCTCTGCTAGCCGGACCTCCTCCTTCTAGCCCTTCTCCTACAGCTGGTATCCCTGAATCCCTTTATCCCCCTGGATCGGTTCCCCCAGGCCTTAATCATCTCGGAGCCATCCCTCCTGGTCATTATCCCGCGGGTCAGATACCTTTCCTGGCTCCCCCTCCCGGAGTCTATTCGGTCCCCGTCATGGCCACCCTCTCTCTCCCTAACCTGACCCTGGGTATACCCGTCTGGTACCTTGACCCTCCAGCCGCTACCCCCCTGGTCACCCCAAACCATATCTTGCTTTGACACCGGTTCAACTGGTCCCCCTCACTTCCTCCGTTGCTACCATGCCCCCTGCACCTCCCCAGGACCCTACCCCTGTGGTGGTAGCTCTAGGAAAGAAAGGCAAAGCTCGCAAGGGGGCATGCAAAGACAAGGCCACCCCGACTGACCCAGCTCCTTCTCCGCCCGCAAAGCCTTGCGCCTTGTGTGATTTCGTCGGTCATGCCACCCATACTTGCCCTGATTTGCCCCACATTCAACCCATGGTTAAAGTCACGTTCCCTGAGTCTACGGTCTCCGACCCTTCTCTTCCGTCCTCGTCCGTAACCAATAACCCAAAAACTATTCACACTAGCAAACCTTGTGCTTTGTACGGTGTCCATGGCCATTACTCCCACCATTGTCCTCACCTAACGCATTACCACGCCTCTTTAGAAGTAGTCCGAGAGTATGAGGTTGAAAAAAATCAATCCGCCTCTCCCATACTCGCGCAGTATGCTTCGGGTCAGCTTGAAGATCCCCCTGCTCCCATCGACATTCCCCCCCCTGATGTCCAGATGACGGAGTCTACTATGACCATTCTTTACCTATCATCCTCTGTGAGACCCTTGGAGCACATTCCCCTTGAATCCTCCCCTTTTGTTTCGCTTGACCCCCCTTCAGTGACCACCTGGGCTCCTCTTCTTTTAACCCTTTGTTTCCTTGTTCTTCCGTCATTCCCCGTGATGATCCATATGCGAGCCTTTCTTCCCCCACGGATGATTTATATAACTTTGCCATGTCATGTGGTGTCCTTTCCACCCTTGACCCCCTCTTTTCTGCCCATACACGAGATAACTCCACCCGTATCTCTGTTGACCTCCGCAGCCCGAGTCCCCGCCATTCCTCCTTTAGCCCTCATATACCACCCTCTAGTTTGTATATGAGTCATAGCCATCCTGCTCATCCCACTTCCCCCCTGTAGTTGCCGCTCGATGTCTTCTATACACTCACGCTGCGGTCATTGTCCCTCCTCCCCCCATTTGTTGTCTTGTAACACTATTCCGCAGGACCTCCCGTCCCCACCCTATATCGGTTACGCCGATGGTGCAAGTCGTTATTCCCGGAATATCGCCTCGGCAGGTTGGGCCATTTTCACCCCTTTGCATGCCCTTGTGCTCTCAAACGGGGTCTGCATTGGTACTGCCACCAACAATCAGGTCGAATATGATGCAGTGCGTGGTCTCTTAGCCGATTCCCTCTTTCATCGCATCCTCCATCTGCATGTTCGTTTAGATTCCATACTTCTTGTCATGCAACTAAATGGTGTTTATCGTGTGCGTAACCCTGTGCTGTTTAGATGATATTTACGAGTGAAACTCTTGATGCGTGAATTTGAAACCATAACTTTCAACCATGTACCTCGAGAATAGAATCACTATGTAGATAGTATTGCAAACCATCTTCTAGATTGGAATTTATCACACGCATTTCATACAAGACAATAACATTTATAATCATTAACAAAGATGCATATCCATAATATGTGTTGCAAAACATGTGTTTAGAGTCCATCTACTCTGATACATATGACATGCCCATCGCATGTTACAAAAACTCAAAACTGGGGGCACCATCTGCCCCTACATACACACTAGGGGGCACCACATGCCCCACACCTACTCACTATCTGGCGGATCCCGAGCCAATGGCTTTGCTCTTGCAGCCCGTAGATCACGTATGCCTTGACCGGCCATCGCCATGCGCCGCATGACACCTCGCCATTCCGAGGGTAGACCAATACATGGCTCCACGTACTAGTCGTCTAAGTCTTGCCACCCGCGCTCTGAAACTCCGGTCAGCAACCTCTCGCATCTACGGTGGATGTCCTCCAGAAGGGTGGCTGCATCCTCATTGCGTGCTGCTCTCAACCCACTCGGCCCTGTAGCTCCAGATGCTGCCGGTCGTCCCATATATCCGACCGGTTTTACCGGAGCTATATCTACATACCAAAAGTACATGAATCAGTACCCTATATACTATTCAATAACTTTAACATGCCCATAAAAGAATAGTAATATGTCACTTACCATCAGGCCCCCATACTCGCCTAGGTGGAAGTGGCATGTCTGGATCTCCACAATAACTCATCCCACTATAGGGATAGTCGTCTATGTATAGTGGCATCTGATCCCAATGGGCAAAAAACTCAGGACGAAACACTCGTCCAACCGCCCCTCCTCCTCCTCTGCACAGTAGGCGCCCCCACCAGCGCATCCTCGGCTCCCTCAGGCCCCCATCTGGGAGCTGTATACGAGGTCGTAGGGTCAGGATATTCTTAAAAAAGAAGGAACACAATAAAGTCCCATACGAGCAATCTTGGTTCACTTGCCGCTTGCAAAGTGACAGCTGTCGTTTTAATGACACCAACATCATTTGGGCCCACCCATAGTAGGTCCCACTCAACACACTCTCTACGATCATCATCTGCCCCCTAGTGATGTGATGGAACGCCTGGCTGCCCAGGATCCGTAGCACCGTTGCGACCACTCCCCGGGTCTCCAGTCTCTCTAGGTCCCTGATCGGTATCCGTGTCCCTTTGACTTGGAGACCCGGTCGGCAATGCC
Organism: Pinus albicaulis; assembly: GCA_034641835.2. Taxonomy (NCBI): domain Eukaryota; kingdom Viridiplantae; phylum Streptophyta; class Pinopsida; order Pinales; family Pinaceae; genus Pinus; species Pinus albicaulis. The sequence continues at coordinate 1,283,654,124 of CM076572.1, forward strand.
GCTCCACATACTCCATGATGTTCCGCCCCCGTGGTAACACTGGCTGTGTGTTTCCCACCATCCCAAGTGGCGGGAGACCTATCAGGAAATACACATCCTGGACTGTCAGTTCGATCCTGTGCCCCTGCACTACAAAGACCTCATGCTCTGGATCCCAATAACTGATAATCCAGGCCAACAAGGGCTCTCCAGCTCTCATCAAAGGGTTCTCCAAAAACTTCAAAACCCCAAACCTGGCCAACACACGATGGACACCCTGATCTGCCTGGATCTCTGCCCGTAATGTACCCAGGTATCTCTCTCTCCAGTTCACCTGTATATATGCCATATCTGCACAAAAAAATCATCTTTGTCAGCCTACAGATAGGGAATACTGTAACCAAACCCAAAAAACCCAAATCTCAGCCATAAAACAGCACTAAAACCCCCTCATCTTCCAGGTCGCACTTTTCTGCCAAATCCTGGGACAGGTCACACCTTTTGGCTCAAAACCTGCATCCCAGGTCGCAGATTTTGGCCCAAAAAGTGCGACCCGGCTGAAAATATGCAAGGGGGGCTGTTCCTGAGATTCTGGGCTCTAATCTGAACTTTCAATCCATCAAAATGAAAGAGTAAGGTTAGGCCTCTTACCTGCAACTGACGGATCTCGATTCCAACGGTCGGTTTGTCCGCTACGCTCACCGCAAGATTTAGGGCCTTCTCTCCTCTCTACATTCACCACAGTAACACTAGCAAATGAGTGGATTTGGAGGGAAAACTGCCTTATTAAAAGAGAACCCTTGTTTCTTCTTTCGCCTGCTGCGACCATACCGTAGCTCCGTTTGACAAACCTTCTGCACCGTTGGAAAGCTCTCACCGAGCCCTCAAATGGGTATCTGTTAGTTTTTTGTGATTTGATACTTCACTAGGACACATTTTGTCCAAGATGGGTCACTTCACCTCTCCTTAAAATCACATTTTTTCACTTACAACACGTGTACTTGGGGCACCACTTTGCCTCCTTACTTGTCTTTGTTCATGGTGATTTTCATCGTGAGTTACCATCTTGTACTCATGTTTTCATGGTCCCCCATTGGACCTTTACTCTGTGGCAGCACCATCGAGTCGCCCTTTTTTAGAGCATCCAAGTGGAGTCATCATCGCATTCATGGAGTCGATCCCGAGTCCCTTTGTACGCCGCTATAGTCCTCCATCCCTCATTGCTTGGTTTCTCTCTTGTGTCGCACATTATGGCCTTCAGTCCCACTGTCCCTTACCCCTGATGATATTGTGTCAGTCACTGTCATGTCATTCATGCCCTTTATGCTCTAGCAAGGGAAGTCATCCATTCACTACTCAGTCCCCTCCATTCCACCATCATCATTGGTATTAGTCTGTCCGTCGCTCTACTATTTTCTCTCGTGCCTTAGTTGAGGATCTCTCATTGCCTCACCTATGGCGGACCTCCTTCTGTCGACATCAGCTCTTTCATTCCAGAAGACAGGTCTAGAGGGCGGTGTACCTTGGTTCCAGCTTCCACTCTTTTTCGGTGTCTCGGATCAGGCAAAGGGATCTCTCATTTCCCTTTGACTTGATCGTTTCTCCACTCCAACTCTTTTCAGCATGATCGAGATCCGTATACTTGATGGTTCAGTGATGCAGCAGTAGCTCTTGGTGATTCCCGGGTGTGTGTGAGATGTCTCAGCCCTCATGAGGGGGTGGCCCTGCAGGTAGCCCCCCACATGCTCAGATGACCTCCTCATTGCAGCCCTCGATGCAGCTCCATATATTTGATGATTTCGGCCTTAGCCGCTTGCAGCGCCTCTTTGATTTGCATGTATCAGTCAGATTTTGTGAGCCCTTCCCTGCTTATAGGGGGCATTTGGGTTGTATTTCTATCTCATGTACTAAGATATTATTGTATAAGTCCTGGCTGTTATCCCAGGCACATCATGTATGTGGGATCCCTCATTGTATTTTTATCTGGCTCATGTTTATGCCAGCTGTACTTTATGGTTCGGTCCCTTGTTTACTGGACACACTATTCTTTTGTACTTTGTCTTGGCAGGCATAGGTATGCCTCCCCCACTGCCTTTAGCACAGGTACCCTCTCATAAAAAGAGACTTGTTGCACCTGCAAGTCTCGTCTCCTCAGGGTCTAGTTCTTCAGCACATTAGTCTACCTTACATTTCTCTCTCTGACTTCCCTTTTGATGTCTGGTGATTGAGTTCTTACAACGTACTTCAGTCATACGATTTGCTCCTCACACTCGCACGATGGGGGGCAATCTATTACACCATTTTTTGGTCATCTAACCTACTATCATTAGATGGACCCAAGTACACCATGTAAGACCAATTTCACCCTAAGTAAAATTTCTTTCACTATGTCAAATAACTTAATAAACCACATTTATTAGGTTGTTTATGGTCTAAACAGGAAACCTCAAAAGGAAATATTAAACAAATCTATATTTGTTTGATTTTCCTCATGGAATAATTAATTAAACAATAATTTAATTATTATTCCTCATCATGTTTAACCCAAAACAAAGAAATTAATTAGATAAATCTCTATTTATCTTATTATTTTCTAGGAATAATTATTTAAATATTATTTAAATAATATTCCTTGTTAAATATGACTAAATCACCCACAAATAATTAAATAAATGATTATTTATTTGATTATCATTCAACCACTTCCTTAAAATGATAAATAATCATTTATTTATTTATTAATTACAAATAAAGGGATTTGAACCAAGTCAAATACCTTTTCCCTCCAACAAATATAATAAAATATTCCATAAAAGGTGGATCTAGATTTGGTTAACGTTATTTTAATCATGCACCAAGATCTAGAATGAACCAATATTCTGTTATAAATAGGAGGGTTTTCCCTACCATTCTTCACCTTTTGTTGCCTATTGGATCACTCTGGATCTAAACTCTTGGTCTGACTTTGAGCCATTATCATTGTCATATTTTCCATTATTTGATGTGTGAACTCCCTTTGAGTTCTATCTTTGTCTGGGTTTTCTACACCAACAGGAGAGAGAAATGCTAGATCTGAAGTGCTGAGGACTTCCAAGAACCCATCCCATTGAGGAGAATTGGAAACATCTTCTTGTTTTCCTCTCAGGTGCCCTTAATATAAAAATTCTTCCAAAAATTGTTCTTGTCTTGCCTATTGGATATATGGAGCAAACCCTTCTTTTTACTGCTTAATGTCTTTCTATGCATAGATCTGGTTTTTTGCAGCTCTTGTCTTCATCAACTAACTGCAGATCTAAAGAGATTGGCAGCCACATTTGATGTTAGGGCTATTAGTTATGCGTAGCTAAAGTGGTCTTTTTTTGTACACTTTGACAAAGGATTCATACTAACAGCTAGTTTCAAGTAGTCATCGAGCCATCTTATTTCCTCAACATTCAGAAACTCTTGGTACCATATCAATTAAAGAAACTGATTTCTCATGCTTTCGTATGTCTTGAAGTCTATTCTTTAAAACTAAGCGTGAGTATAATCAACATTTTGTTATGCACATGGCTTCATTGGAAGTAATAATATAATTGAAAATGAGTCCTTCGCCTCTTAGGGTAAAGTAGGGTAGGATAATAAATGAATAAAGTAGTTACAATGCTATGAGGGTTTTGAATTTTAAATCATGGCTATTAAAACTACTTTGATCCACATTAGTTGTTAACACACACATTTGTGACAAATCTTGTTGAGTACAATTCACTCTAATACCTTATGATTTTGCAAAAGAAACCATGATTAATCAATCTAATAAGTTGTCGTCTCAGATATAAATTTTCTATTTCCCTTAGAAGCTACTATTGGAACAACCCTATGGTGGACCACTCTTGTTAAGATCATAATGAGCTATTTAAGAGAACACTAGCATTCTTAACTCAAAGAATATTTCAGTCATTGTCTGGGATATCTTTAACAAGTCTTTAGGGTAGAGGAATTAGACGGCAATGATTAGTCATTAAAATATTTTCACACCATCCTGTACTCTTAAGGAGTAGATCTATCTCCCCACTTATTAAGTAACCTTTAAGGTTAATCATAATTAGAGCTTACAAAGATTTAGGGAAGGATAGAAGGTCTCATGATGGGCCGACCTACCATGATCATGAGACCTAGCATGCATGACATTGCCGCTCCTAGTCACCAAGCTAGAGTAATGGATTTCAGCCCAAAATCTAGAAGACAGGAGGTCTCATCACGAGCTAGCCTATTCATCCATGATATTTCTTGTGGGTGGCACTGCCATTAGCTGGTTACCAAGCTAGGACAGTGGCCTTCATCTAAAAAGTCAAATAAAAAAACTCTGAATCTATATCTAGTAAGTGGGATACTGACATTTCGCTAGGTTAAAAGACATCCCTCTCGAGGTTATGGACACCTGTGGGCAGCAAGGCCCATGTCTGTGCTATTAGAGTTAGCTGCATACGATGATTTTCTTGGTTATCCTTCTCTTTCCATAAGACTCATCATTTTTATTGGGAAATGGTTTTAAGATGATTTGAAGATGATGCTTTGAGTTCTATCTTTCAAAAATCAAGGATATTTGAATGATGTGGTACCCTTAGTGAAGGTAATTCTTTGTACTAGATTAAGAGGAAATTCAGTTTTGAATCCGGATAACAACATAATTTAGAGTGTTCAATAAAGAGGTTGCTAATTGGTATCATAATTCACTTTAATTTTCATGGTATTCAGAGTGATGAATTAATTAATGATGACTACTCACAAGGTGTTGGTTGCCAACAATGCGTATTGATTGTAGTTGCCTCTAAAGATGTGCTGCATGACCTAGGTACAAGATTATTATCGTAGGTGCAAGAATATCATGTTAGTATTTTTGAAATTGCACTTCTTTAGTAAAATTTGATTTTTATCATAAGACTTTGGGAAAAAACAAAAATTGGGACAAGGTAATAGGTATGTGCAAACACTATTTTCTCCATAATTGTTACTTTCGGTATCTGATCTTGTTTCATCATTTCACATGGTTTTAGCTGGTAAAGTAATAGTAATACCAACATTGTGGCTTAATGAATGCATTACAATATCACACTAAAATCTTTGCTGACATTTTCCCTACCTTATCTCATCGTCTTATAGTTTTGGCTTGCACAAGGATGTGCAAGAAATTCAGTGTGGGGGGATGTTGAGCAAAATATTTGTCCAAATTTTTACCATTTTTATTAAATAGATACATGATCGCACCTAGTATTTTAATCATTTTTTATCCATTAAGTTGACGATTAGAGGAATTTAGAATTAAATTGTAAATTCTTGTTATTAATTAATTTGAATAAGTGTTTGTGTAATAATATCGTTAATAATAGGTTTTCATGCTGACAAGAGGAGAATAAGTCGAGCACCGGCACGCTAGAATGCTTCTTGAAATAAATATGAGTACAGGTTCATGCAGCATAATTCTCGATTAACAAAGTAATCCCAAGAAAAGCTTCAATAAAATGCCAGTTGGATGGGAAGACCTCTAATCAGATAATATGGTGATGGTTTTCTTTACATTTCTAACAAAAAGAAGAGAAGTTCTATTATGGGCTCTTAACTTGGGCAGAGTTGGCTTGGGAGACTGCATGATATCTCTTCCAGTAATTGATTTACAAGAAGAAAAGGCACTGGTCTTTCATGCTCATCTTTTTGTTGATCGCTATTAAATTATGGTGGCTGTTAGCCACCTATAATAATTTGTCAAAGCAAACAGGTGGCTAAATTTGTCATCAAGCCTTCAAGTGACAAATTCCCTTGAAAATCTATCATTCTTGAAGCCTTCATGTGTCTTCTATCCTTTAGAGAATCTTCACTATTGTTTCCATTAATGAACCCTGCTCCTTACCAAAGGAGAAAAATGTTCATGAGGCTCCATTTTCCATCATCCCACTTCTCTTCTCACTCACAAAGAATTCCATTTTTCACCCTTATTCCCTTCACAAAATTCCTCTATAAACCTTCATTTTAACCTCTAAATCATCCTAAACCCCTTTTAAACCTTATATTTCCCTTTATTTGGTTTAAAAATCCTTTTTCTAGCCTACCGAAACCTTCATTTGGTCTTAAAATCCCTATTTCTGACCTTAAAATCAGTATTTTGCACTATGAAGGCATTAAGCCCCCGAGGGCTTATAGCTTTTAGCCCCTTTCCTCATATATCCCTAGCTCCGCAATCGGGTGCTTAAAATACATTAGCCTTCGTGCCAAAACCTTTATTGTTCTTTATTTTTTTCCATCCTCGACATTTCAATTTTAAAATAGATGTGGATTCCAAATCTCCGCCTTTTCTTTAGATCTTGACTGTTCATTCCAGAGATCTGACGATCGAGACTTAACTCAATAAGCCAACACCCATCGACTATGCAACAAAGCAACTGACGTCGTCATGGACCCCACTCAACTTTTAACCCTGCAACTTTCCATTCATTTCATTCTACCTGCATTGTCCGATCTCCCGACGATCATTCGACGGCCAGCGATCCATATCGCATAATTTTTGGCCCTTCCCCGCAGTGCGCTACTTCCATGCGATAAAATCAGTTTTCATTTTCCACGTGTCGAGCGATGAATGGAATCACGTTCCAAAAGTTAATACTGCCTCCCCCTCCCAATTGCTGCGCGAAAACTGTTAATGGATTTCCCAAAACCACCCTTCTCCAATTTTGTGCCTAATTCAAATTTTAAAACTGGTTTCGCCTTCCGCCATGATTCCGACCCTTCAGCCACTGCATCCACATTATTCCTCACTGCTCCTCCACCCTCACGAGCCTCTGAAGCAGTCATTCTCACTCCCGCAGGTTTTTATAACGTGTTTATCGTGTTTTGCAGGGTTCAAAGGGTGGTGAATTCATACTGTCTCCACAGACATAGTCATGGTGACATATAGCGCAGAAAGAATATCACAGAGCCAAATATCGCAGAGGAAGAAATCACCGAGAAGGTTTAAAAGCATGTTTTATTGAAGATCAAGGTTATTGACCTTAACATAAACCCTCCAGCACCTCTGTAACATGTTTACTCACAAACACAGGCTAGCAGAGGTCTAAAGAGTATCAGAAGAAGATTATAAGGATTAGTGCATGATATTGAAGATTTAAGTATTTAATCCGCAACTAAGGACAATGAAAGAAACTTAATACAACTCAGATCATAAATATAAAAAAGTCATACCAGTAATTCAAAACATCAGTGATCTGATATCAACAGAACATTCTTTTCCCTACGAAGGACCAATTCACACGGCCTACTCCATTCTTCATCAAACCTCATAACAGTTATTATTCTGACATAAATTCCTAGAACTGTTAGAACAGTAGTTTGAGGGCATGGAAGACCTGAAAGAAAAATCTTCACCTTACTTGTCTCAGAGTATAAACAAGACATCTTAGCCAAGAAATTACTTCAAGAGCATACCCTAGAAGTTATTGTGAACCTGAAAAAGACTTCTAAATCGACTAAAGGGTACTGAAAGTTAATGTAAAAATATTAAACAGAATGTACTTCGAAGACATTTCTCCCTCTGTTTTAATGAAGCTTTTAAGTCCTATCTACCACTGCAATCACTCATTCACCTATAAGAACCCCTGTATATTACATTGAAAATGTTGTTTGGTTGTTGGAAAATTATTGATTGTAAGTTGTTTTACTGAGTTAGAGTTCTGTGAGTAGTAGTTGTAAATAGGCTGGGAGATGATTTCTGGATGATATCAAGCTATTGGACAAGAATGTGTGTGACTGGTTTTGCTCTACTAAAATGACAAGCATGTTCATTGGATCCTGATCTAAATTAGTGGTGATGTGTCCCTTATTTCTTATTTTTTCCCTCTGTTTTACACCATGTTTCATTTTCTCTGATAAGAAACAGTAATTTTAGCTTAGGATATACTGTTGCAAGTACCCTAATGCTTCCTGAACTTTCTTATTTTTATGTTTTTGTATACTTGTGTATCTTAGAACATATTAAATATAATTTAACCAGTCAAAGAGTTGGTTTGCCCATACTTACTGATGTATGAATTTAGAGTTTGTTTCTTAGATGTTCTTGTTTGGTTCTACTGAAAGAATAGGAGAATAGGGAGATTTAGTGATTAGCCCTTTCCCCTAAGTTCCCTTTCCAACATTTAGCCTTTCTAAGATCCCTTTGAGTTGAATGCCAAAAGTATATAAGGTTTAAAGTCTTTCTCTGATCTTAGATTTCACTCTGTGTTTGAACTTAAGTGTTTTCTACTGTCTGAAAGTAGTTAGGAGGACTGCTGGATTGTTGTCTTCGGAGTTAGCCTCATCAGTAGTTTGATCATAGAGGTATAAGGTATGCCTTGTCCCTTGAATTACTTCAAAGTGGTCACCTTGAAAGGTTTTCCTTGTCATTCCCATTCATTTCCTTATTGTTTCATCCCATACTATCATCTTAAGATATCCTCTGTTTTAGATGGCTAGCCCTTTGGAAGCCTTGGATATTGGAATTACAAGTAAACCCTTTTATGACCCCATTGCCCAATGGAATTGTATTCTCTTTGAATTATCTCCCCATTGCTGAAAACCCTTCTCTAATCATTCCTTTACCTTACATTGAACCCTTCTATCAGTATTCCCAACCAAACAAACAAAAAAAAAACCCTTGTGCCCTATAGCTAGCCTAATACCTTAAATTGACCATTAAAGATACAATATTCTTTTTATTTATAGAGATATCCCTCTTTGGATCTAGGAGGGCTATATCCTGAGATCCCAAAGTGGTTTGGTGTTGTCTTGTCATTTGTTATTGCCGGATCTTCCAAATCACAGGAACCCCAACATAATGGTGACTCCACTGGGGAAGTGAGTGAATTTCATTCATGCTTAAACATTCCTCAGAAGACCTACAACCCTTAATTGATATCATCTGGTAATTTGTTCCATTGTCATCACCAACATAATGGAGACTCCACTGGGGAATTTGAGTATAAAACTCCTTAAAACATCTCTAAGAACTCAAAGAAGACCACTTAGCCTTGATTTGGTATAGATTGCTGATGGTGGACAACATCCTACTTCAAAACATTTTAAACCCTTCACTTGGCGACTCCACAGTTCCTAAATGACCAAAAGACTCCACTGGTGATCAGTAGGCCTACTGATTATATTTGTTTTCACAAGACTCCACTGGGAGACTAGTTTCATCACAACATCATCCATACTAAAGGAAACACATGGGATTAAGCTTCTTTGTTTAAGGATAGTTTGCCTCTTAAAGAATTTTATACCTGGCTAAATTTCTTCGTCAAGTCCAAAAAAATTAACATACTGGCTTCAAGAAGAATCCATACCAGAGCTTATCCTGATCCAAACCCTCCTGAAATAGTTGACAATCTAGAAATCATTCTTTGGAAGTCTCTCACATCTAGGAATCCAACTATTGTCAAACCCATTCATAGAGCTAACTCAACACCTAAAAACCTTGCAACTCTATCAGATACTCAAGTTGATTTACATTTACCAAGTAATTTACAAAGAACAAAGTCATTTAGTGGTATAGATTAGATAGACTTTGAACCTCCAAGTTCACCACCACATAGTGGTCAACATATTAGTGACAGAGAAACCCCTCCATCAACACCTCCTAATATCCACCTCATTCATAACTTGGGTCTCTCTCACCCTAAGTCTTCTCAACAGTATGTGGTTGGTCCAAGCAGTTCTGCCATCCATATACCTACTGCTCAAGCTACTCCTTTACTCCCACAGAATCCTGCCATGGCAACCTGGTATGAGCCCCTAGTCCTACCTTCTCAATTAGTTGCCTTACCCCAAGGATATCAGACCTCTATTCCATTATATCAAGCCGGAGGCTCAATCACTACCTCACAACACATAGAAGAAATGAATGACTAATGCAATAGAAATGAGATATCTGATGAGACCATAAAACTTAGGCTGTTTGCTCAAAGTCTTGGGGAAGAAGTTAGGAAATGGTTTAAAAATGTAACTCCACATAGCATCCAAGACCTCCCTGCCTTTCATCAATCTTTTCTGAAGAAGTGGGAAGTCGGGAAGAACCCTCTCCAAACCTTGTCTGAATATGAGAACATTAAAAGAAATGTGGGAGAAGGGGTCTAGAAATATTGTGCTAGGTACAATAGTATTTACAACGCTTTACCAGCCCACATGAAACCTCCTCAAGGGTTAGCCCTCATAAAGTTTCTTGATGGATTCGATCCTGAGATGGCTTACCAACTAAGGGAAAGAGACTATAACACATTAGAGGATATGCAGAAAGGGGTAGTGAGTGTGGAGGAAAACTTAATTGCCAAAAGAGCCAGGATGAGGGCTGAAAAGAAGGTAACCTATAGGGAATATGCCATAGCTTCTACATCTGATTCAAAATTAGATAATATAGCCAAAAACATGGATATGATAGAAAGAATGATGGAGAAAATGGTTGTCCAAGCCAATAATCATAATAGAAATCAGTCTCAAAACCAGAACCAAAACTTTAGGAGAAACACTCCTCCCAATAGACAAAGGGATTCTGACCAAAAAATCGTACCTCCATTCCAAGAAAATTTCCTTGATGAGGATGAGGGAATAATAGAAGAGTCAGAGGGAAATATTATAAACATGATGGAAGTGGATAACCAAGATCACACCCGTTTCATAGAAGACAACCAGACCTCATACACACATTGGAATGAGGAAGGGTTAGAATTTGAAGACTATAGCTTAGGATTTGAGAATGCCATCATGCATGTCCGAGAACAATATGATCTCAGAAGCAAAAAGAACCCAGAAGCTCCCAAACCAAAAACCTTTGAAATCACTATTAAGAAAAGACCTGAGAAGACTCCTAAAGGGATTGCTGAAAGCAACAAAACAACAGCTGAGAGTTCTGGCAGAAACAAGGACAAAGACATCCAAACCATTGATAAACCAAGACTAGAAACCAGTAGCACTAGAATTTCAGCTAGTGGTCCTGAAAAAACAATTTCAAATAATGTACATAGTGAGAATCAACAAGCTGATTTTGCTAATAAAATAGTGACCAACAAAACATATCTAAACCTTTCAAAGAGTCAGTTTCCTTTCAATCTGGAGAGTGAAATTGCCAAAATCAAAATTTCTGTCCCTCTCACTGAGTTGGTCACCCAAGATGTATATAAATGTAAAATTTTGAAAGTTTTAAACTTAAGAGAAAACAGTGACTCTGTCAACTTAAATGATGATCAACCAGCTCTCTTATTTGGCCCAAAAATTGAAGGGAAATTCTAGGAAGGAGTAGTGCCTCCATTCTATGTTAGTTTAAATATCCATGACAAAATCCTACACAATGCTATGCATGACTCAGGGGCCTCACATAAGCTCATGCCAAAGGTGATCTTGGAGAGATTAGGCCTAGAGACAGCCAGACCATATAAATATTTATATTATTTTGACTCTAGCAGAGTAAAGTGCTTAGGCTTGATCAAAGATCTCTGTGTGAATTTGACCCAAATCCCAGCCAAATGCATATAATGGATGTTGTAGTGGCTGATGTACCTCCCAAGTATGGCATGTTGCTGTCAATATCATGGGGTGCTAAGCTGCAGGGTACAATGCAAATGGACATGACATATGCCACTATCCTTGTTTTCAGCTAGCTTAGAAGAGTATATATGGAAGCACACATGAAATTTATGGTAAGCAGCCTAGAGAAACTAGAAAATTCCCCTCTTTACTCTGTTCATACAGACCTAGACTCTTTTATCCTTTACAATGATGAGATTACTAATGATCAAGAGCTAGAAGATAAACATTTAAACAACAGAGTAGAAGATCCAAATCCAAACATAATGGAAACTCTGGAAATAGAGGAGAACAAAGGAGAAATGCTCGAAAAGTCTGTTGAGTTGGAAAATCAGAATGATCAAAACCAGGACCTTAGAGAGTAGGGCACCCATCAACACGTTGATCTTAGAAAACAAGATGACAATAAGAATGAAACTGATAATGAGTCTGCAAATAGTCCCTTATGGAGTATGAGCTTTGATGGGTCTTGCACTAGGAAGAGTGTAGGAACTAGGGTATGGTTGCACAATACTGAAAACAATTATGCTGAGAGTCATGCCTTCAAGCTAAACTTCAAATGCATGAACAACATAGTAGAATATGAAGCTCTCCTCTTAGGATTACATCTATTGAAAAAACTAGGAGTTGAGAGGATAGTTGTTCATGGGGACTTAGAACTATTCACCAAAAAAATAAATGGAGAATACACTGCCAAACATCCTAGATTAAGGGCATATAGAAATGATGCCATGGATCTTTTGAAGAAATTTGTGGAATATGAGATTGTGTTTGTCCTTAGAAGTCAAAACATACTTGCCAATGGTTTGGCTTGTGCTGCTAGCTCATGCCAAAGACCACTTAATGACAAAAAATTCATTGTTCAGGAAAAATATAGACCATTCGTACCAGATAATGAAAAATATTGGCAGGTGTTTGAGGGTGATAAACAGATAGAGGATTTCTTGCTTTCCAGGAATGAGTTTGAATTTCCAAATTAAAACCCCAAGTCCGATGAAATATGTTTGGATGAAAAGCTTCTTGATGAAGAAGAGCCATCCCATATTGCAGAAATAAACATGTTGACCAGAGAATTTGAAAATCAACCAGAAGAATACATGAACCCAGATAAATAAGACATAGAGGTACTGCAGTCTAAAGACAAAGGTATACCCTGAGGGTTGGCCCCTCTAGAATACCTCTTTGATTTTAATGACATGGCAAAGAAGCCTATGATAGAACCCACTGAATCTGATATTGAAGAATGCAATATAGGCAGCAAAGACAAACCTAAGATGATCAAATTATCTAAAACATTGCCAACTCACATCAGACTGAAATAAATTGATCTATTTAAATAATTTGCTATTTTTTTTGCTTGGAGCTATGAATATTTGAAGGCCTATGACACAGAGACCATACAGCATAAAATACCATTGAAAGAAAACCAGAAACCTTTTAGGCAAAAGCTGTGCAGAATTAACACTGTACAGTTACCTCTGGTAGAAAAAGAAATTAAGAAAATGTATGAGGATGGAATCATAGTCCCTGTGAGGTTTTTAGATTGGGTATCTAACCTTGTGGCTATAAAGAAAAAGACAGGAGAAATTATGCCGTGTATCGATTTCAGAAACTTAAATAGAGCCTTGATAAAAGACAATCACCCCTTGCCCAAAATGGAACACATCTTACAAAGGGTAGTTGGTTCTAAGAGGATTTCACTTCTAGATGGATTTTCAGGATACAACCAGGTATTGGTACTCCCAGAAGATCAACTCAAAACAACCTTCACAACTCCTTGGGGCACTTTCATGTATGTGAAAATGCCTTTTGGGTTAATGAATGCTGGTGCCACCTTTCAAAGAGCCATGGACATTGCACTCTCAGAAGAAATAGGGTACTTCATTGTAATTTACCTTGATGACATCACAGTTTATTCCAAAACTGATGAAGAACACCTTAAACATTTGAGAAAGGTATTTGAAAAATGTAGGAGGTATGGGATATCTTTAAATCCCAAAAAGACATTGTTCGGTCTCCAAGAAGGTAAACTACTTGGTCATATTATATCTGAAAAGGGGATTAAAATAGACCAAAAAAAGGTTGAGGGTATATTGCAGATTAGCCACCCAAGAAATATCAAGGAACTACAGTCTTTCATCAGGAAGATTAATTTCTTGAGAAGGTTCATACCCAACCTTGCAGAACTCCTGAGAATCATGACTAACATACTAAAGAAAGAAGTAGGATTTAAATGGACTCTAGAAACCAAGAAGTCTTTTGAACTGGTAAAACATGCACTCACCCAAGCACCAGTTCTTATCAGTCCTGATTTTACTAAATATTTCTTCATATTCTCATTTGCATCAGAACATATTGTGGCTACTGTCCTATTGTAGAAAAATCCAAAAGGACAAGAGCAGCCAATTGCATTTTTCAGCAAGGCATTGAGAGATGCACCTCTGAAATATAATATCACGGAGAAACATGCCTATGCCTTGGTAAAGGCCTTGAAATATTTCAGATTTTATATTTTACATTCTCATATTATTGTCTTTGTGCCTAACATAGTGGTAAAGGACATTTTGTTACAAGATACATATGGAAAAAGAGGAAAGTGGATTGCTGTGATACTAGAATATGATTTGGAAATCAAGCCCACTAAACTCATCAAGGGTCAAGGCTTAGCACAATTAATGGCTGAATCCAACCTATAATCCCTTGACATAAAGATGGTAGATGCATTAGATGAACATGAAGGGTTACCAACTCCCATGGTTGAAGATAATTTCCAAAACTCACCCTAGTATGCTGATATCTTGTATGTGCTTATAAACCTTAATGCTCCTCCTGATTTATCTAAGACAAAGGCAAGGTTCTAAAGTTGAAAGCTAGAAATTATTGCGTTTTGAATGAATGTTTGTATTGGAAAAATGCTAATGGTTTATTGCTTAAATGTTTGCCTGAAGTTGATGCAGAGAGGATCAAGCATGAGTTTCATGAAGGAGAGTGTGGAGGCCATCTCTATTGGAAAACCACTACCAATAAAATCCTTAGAGATGGCTATTACTGGCCCACCCTCTTCCAAGATGTCCACAAAATGATATTTGCCTGCCACAAATGCCAAATATTTGAGGGCAAAAGAAAACTCCTTCCTTTACCTTTACAAGCAGTCACTGTTGAAGCTCCTTTTCAACAGTGGGGCGTAGACTTCATTAGGGAAATCCATCTTGCTTCATCCGCCCAACATAGATGGATACTCACAGCCACTGATTATTTAACTAAATGGATAGAAGCCATCCCTTATAGGAATGCCACAAACTCAATTATCATAAAATTCCTTGAAGACCATATCCTATCTAGATTTGGCTGCCCTAGGAAAATTATCACTGACAATGCTGCCGCATTTGGTTCCAAAAAGATGATTGATTTTTGTCACAGATATCATATTGTACTTGGTCATTCCACTGCTTATTACCCTCAAGGTAATGGGCTAGAAGAATCATCAAATAAGAGTTTGGTGACCATCATCAAGAAGATGCTTGAAGATAATAAAAAATCATGGCATAATAAGCTGGTGCATGCTTATGGACAGATAGATTGACAACAAAGAAATGCATTGGAATGTCTCCCTATTAGCTAGTTTATAGAGAAGATGTAGTATTCCCTACCAGTTTGGGAGTATCAGTGATAAAATTGGTCCAAGAAATACAATAAGAGGAAGATAGCATGGTAAGGAGGATCAATCAGACCATACATCTCCAACAAACAAGGGAAGAAGTCTACAACAGAGCTCAGAAAGTGAAAGAGAACATCAAAAATTTGTTTGATAAAAGGACTAAGGCCTGTGATTTCAAAATTGGGGACAAGGTACTCAAATGGGACTCTAGGAGAGAGGATAAGGGTAAACATGGCAATTTTGAAAATGTATGGCAAGGCCCTTACATCATTCAATCTTCCATTGGTCCCAATGCATTTTTTCTGCAAGAATTGGATGGTACAGATCTGTTTGGGGGTCCTGTCAATGGCAGGATGATTAAGCATTATTTCTGCTAAATTTCAGTTTAAGTATTCACTTCCATTGTAAATATCATTGCTCTGTTTTGGTTTTGAAAAGAAAAAAATATATACAAAAAAAATAGAAAGGAAATGTTAAGACAAGCTCAAATCTTGAACCTATGAAGTTCTAAAAATAATGGCTCAAATTAGATCAAAACCTGAGCCAGAGAAAAGGGAAAGGTTGGTTTTAAAATGCTCAAAACTTGAACCAGCAAAGAAGAAGAAAAAAACTCTAACAGGGTCAAAATCAGAGCTGAAATGAAGAAAGAAAGGTGACTCTAAAAAGCTCAAAATCTGAGTCACAAGAAGAAGGAAGGACACTCTTACTTTTCAGAATTTCAAGCCTTCACAATTTTGTTTCAATTTTTTGCAAAGTTTCAGTTCATGTGCAGCTTGTCTTTATGCCATAGACCCACAGCAAATCAGACAGCCTAATCCTGGTTTGGCTGTGTTTTCAATTTCTGTTTTGGAATATAGAGAATGAAAATTTTCCAAACAGTTTAATCCTGGCAGATATTAGTTTAGGTAGAGAAGCTATGAGTCCAACTATTTAATATGCTCTCATGGAGGAATAAGAGTAGAATTAGATCAATTTTTTCTTTCAATAAAAAATAATGATGAGGAAGGTCTGCAAGTCTAAGTGCACCTTGAAGAAATTTTTTTAGGACAGTAGGATGGGTAGGTAGTTGTTTGGGGAAGTATTGCTGCTGATATAATGCTTTTCACTTATGTAGTAGCTGATCAAAGAAGAAAAATATGGTCAAAGGAACAGGCTCCAACCAACTTCCAAAGATTATATCTGATATTCTTGACACCTTCAAGAAGATGCCATCTCCATGTGGAGCCACTGTTAGCCACTTATAATAATTTGTCAAAGCAAACAGGTGGCTAAATTTTTCATCAAGCCTTCAAGTGTCAAATTCCCTTGAAAATCTATCATTCTTGAAGCCTTCATGTGTCTTCTATCCTTTAGAGAATCTTCACTGCTATTTCCATTAATGAACTCTGCTGCTTACAAAAGGAAAAAACTGTTCATGAGGCTCCATTTTCCATCATCCCACTTCTCTTCTCACTCACAAAGAAATCCATTTTTCACCCTTATTTCCTTCACAAACTTCCTCTATAAACCTTCATTTTAACCTCTAAATCATCCTAAACCCCTTTTAAACCTAATATTTCCCTTTATTTGGTTTAAAAATCCTTTTTCTAGCCTACCGAAACCTTCATTTGGCCTTAAAATCCCTATTTTTGGCCTTAAAATCAGTATTTTGCACTATGAAAGTGTTAAGCCCCTGAGGGCTTATAGCTTTTAGCCCCTTTCCTCATATATCCCTAGCCCCGCAATTGGGCGCTTAAAATAAATTAGCCTCCGTGCCAAAACCTTTATTGTTCTTTATTTTTTCCATCCGTGACATTTCAATTTTAAAATATATGTGGACCGTTTATCTACAGAGATCAATGGCTATCGAGTGCCCATTCATTTCTCGTCCCTTTTCCCCATTCCAAATCTCTGCCTTTTCTTTAGATCTCGACCATTCATTCCAAAGATCTAACGATCGGGACTTAACCCAATAAGCCAACACCCATCCACTACGCGACAAAGCAATTGATGTCGTAATGGACCCCACTCATCTTTTAACCCTGCAGCTTTCCATTCATCGCATTCTACATGCACCTTCCAATCTCCCGACAATCATCCGATGGCCAGTGATCCATATAACATAATTTTTTGCCCTTCCCTGTAGTGTGCTACTTCCGCACGATAAAAGCGGTTTTAATTTTCCACGTGTCAAGCGATGAATGGAATCGTGTTCCAAAATTTAATACCGCCTCCCCCCCCCCCAAATGCTTCGCGAAAATAATTAATGGTTTTCCCAAAACCACCCTTCTCCAATTTTGCACCAAATTCAAATTTTAAATCTGGTTTCGCTTTCCGCCATGATTCCGACCCTTCAGCCGTTGCATCCACATTATTTCTCACTACTCCTCCACCCTCACGAGCCTCTGAAGCAGTCATTCCTACTCCCGCAGGTTTTTATAACATGTTTATCGTGTTTGGCAGGGTTCAAAGGGTGGTGAATTCATACTGTCTCCACAGTCACAGTCATAGTGACATATAGCGTAGAAAGACTATCACAGAGCCAAAGATCGCAGAGGAAGAAATCACCGAGAAGGTTTAAAAGCATGTTTTATTGAAGATCGAGGTTATTGACCCTAACATAAACCCTCCAGCGCCTCTGCAACATATATATTCAAAAACATAGGCCAGAAGAGTTCTAAAGAGTATCAGAAGAAGATTATAAGGATTAGTGCATGATATTGAAGATTTAAGTATCTAATCCACATCTAAGGACAATTAAGGAAACTTAATAAAGCTCAGATCATAAATATAAACAAGTCATACTAGTAATTCAAAACATCAGTGATCTAATATCAACAGAACATTCTTTTCCCTAAGAAGGACCAATTCACACGACCTACTCCATTCTTCATCGAACCTCATAACAGTTATTATTCTGACAGAAATTCCTAGAACTGTCAGAACAGTAGTTATGAGGGCATGGAAGACTTGAAAGACAAATCTTCACCTTACTTGTCTTAGAGTATAAACAAGACATCTTAGCCATAAAGTACTTCAAGAGCACACCCTAGAAGTTATTGTAAACCTGACAAAGACTTCTAAATCGACTAAAGGGTACTGAAAGTTAATGTAAAGATATTAAACAGAATGGGCTTCGAAGACATTTCTCCCTCTATTTTAATGAAGATTTTAAGTCCTATCTACCACTGCAATCACTCATTCAGCTATAATAACCCCTGAAAATTACATTGAAAATGTTGTTTGGTTGTTGGAAAACTACTGATTGTAAGCTATTTTACTGAGTTAGAGTTCTGTGAGTAGTAGTTGTAAATAGGTCGGGAGATTATTTCTGAATGATATCAAGCTATTGGACAATAATGTATGTGACTGGTTTTTCTCTACTAATATTATAAGCATGTTCATTGGATCCTGATCTAAATCAATGGTGATGTGTCCCTTCTTTGTTATTTTTTCGCTCTGTTTTACACCATGTTTCATTTTCTCTGATAAGAAACAATAATTTTAGCTTAGGATATACTGCTGCAAGTACCCTAATGCTTCCTGCACTTTCTTATTTTTATTTTTTCTGCTACTTGTGTATCTTAGAACAAATTGAATATAATTTAACCAGTCAAAGAGTTGGTTTTCCCATACTTACTGATGTATGAATTTAGAGTTTGTTTCTTAGATGTTCTTGTTTGGTTCTGCTGAAAGAATATGAGAATAGGGAGATTTAGTGATTAGCCCTATTCCCTAAGTTCCCTTTCCAACAGTTAGCCTTTCTAATATCCCTTTGAGTTGAATGCCAAAAGCAGAGAAGGTTAAAATTCTTTCTTTGACCTTAGACTTCACTCTGTGATTGAACTTAAGTGTTTTCTACTGTCTGAAAGTAGTCAGGAGGACTGCTGGATTGTTGTCTTCGTAGTTAGCCTCATCAAGAGTTTGATCATAGAGGTATAAGGTATGCCATGTCCCTTGACTTACTGCGAAGTGGTCGCCTTGGAAGGTTTTCCTTGTCCTTCCCATTCATTTCCTTATTGTTTCATCCCATACTAAAATCTTAAGAGATTTAGATGACTAGCCCTTTGGAAGCCTTGGATATTGGAATTTCAAGTAAAACCTTTTATGACCCCATTTCCCAATGGACTTGTATTCTCTTTGAATTATCTCCCCATTGCCTAAAACACTTCTCTACTGATTCCTTTACCTTACATTGAACCCTTCTGTCAATATTCCCAACCAAACAAACAAAAAAAAAACCCTTGTGACCTATACCTAGCCTAATACCTTAAATTTACCTTTAAAGATACAATATTATTTTTATTTATAGAGAGATCCCTCTTTGGATCCAGGAGGGGTAGATCCTAAGATCCCAAAGTGGTTTGATGTTGTCTTGTTATTTGGTATTGCCAGATCTGCCAAATCACAGGAACCCCAACAGTGGAAATATCCAAAGACCGTGCCTGGAAGATGGAATTTAAGGAAATACTTGCAACTGACACCTACCTATGAGCCATGACAATCATATCTTCTGGGTCATGCACAATCGTAAATTTTCCACAAACAATTCTGGTGATTAAACCCATGAAGGAAAACCATCGCATTATACTTATTTGAATGCGAGTTGGGGATTTGTAGGAAGCAAAAGAATTTAGATTCGATGGTGTTGCATTTATTTCATGAGAAAGTGATATTACAGGTGTAGAATATCCCTCAACGATGCCATGTGAAGCCAGGTCTAAATTTCACCACAGTACATCAATTTCGTGTTAATGCTGAAGGTGTTCTGTCAATTTCTACGAAGAACCAATTGCAACACTGAATTTTTCATCCTTGTATCCATCAATCACGATGGCATATATTCTTTTGTTATTTGGTGAGGACAATGGACATTGCAGAATTCAATCTCCAGCTAGCGTGTGTAAATAAAACACAAAAGAGGTGAGAATATTTCATCATGGATTGAAGGAATATATGCGTCCACATCTGAATAAGCAATGGATAATTCTATTGTCGATTGGAGAAACTCACCGTTTGATAATAGAGCCTCTATGATGGATGGTGCGAATGAAGAGATATCATTGTTGGATGACTTAACATAGGCATAATATGATATCTGAAAGGCATGATTAATCGAGGGCCACATTCTTATTCTTGGACCAAAGATTTCAAATATAGAAAAAAATATGTTGTGGAGATTTTGATATCAGTTCTGAAGCTGCGTCAAAGGAGAGCACTCCATATTTACAAAGAATCCAATACCATTTTTTTCCTGAGTTGTGAACCATTCTGTGCTTTAGCGTGGCCACTACGGAAAGTTTTTATTTGGAAATTTTATCATTGGAGAAGCATGCAAGGAATTGAAGTTCGAATAATTGTGTGACTTGTGCATATAGAGCCTAAAGGCCATATTTCCAGTAAAGGAGTGAGTGCTGGTTTGTGTACCATATTGGGTCGAGCTACTGGGAGCAAAATTCTGAAGCACGCTGTTGTGGAAGATTTGAACTTATGCTTATTGTGCCTCAATACTCTCACCCGATGTTTGACACCTTGGGGACAATATATCACGGCAAATGGAGGGGAACATATGTTGTAATCAAGCAGATAAAGGATAGTTTCTGTATGGGAAAGCCATCTGAGCCAACAATTCACGTGAGTGCCGGGTTTATAGGTGCCTGCCTCATCTGATGTATGTGTGGTGACAAATAGTGTGCGGCTTACCTGCTTGTTGAAACATAAATCGTAATCCCAGATTGCAGCTTGCTAGAGGTGTGCTGTCTCTGCCAAAAGGAATGAAGGTGAAATTTCCTCCAGAACCCAATATTACATCTTCCAGTAATAACAACATCCCAGAAAAAGAGGAACGATTTCCTGATTTGACATTTTGTTTCAAAACCAATTCTCATTCCGGCAATGTGTAAAACCAATAATCTTCTATATTTTTCTGGTTGAAGCTCCAGTTTGCAATTAAAAAAATGATGTATATATAAGTTGTCGTAATCGATGAGGAGGGGTCAATCGATTAGATAGGAGGTAGTCCATCCATCAATTGGGAAAGGCGCAGACTCACTGAGTCCAACAATTAAATTTTTCAGATGTAAATCAATCTCTTCTAAAAATGTAGGGAGGGCGCAGAATTAGAGAGTCCATACATCAATTAGACATGGCATAATTAAATTCCTCAGGTGTAAAATTCAAGCTTCTTAGGGCCAATTTGCTTAGATATAGATCCAGCATCGAATTTCCCAACATAATAATTGTAATGAAGCAACAACAAATGATGTACTTGTTGATTAATATTTGATTCGATGTTCTGATTTAATTTAATAAATTTTTGCTTTTGCATTTGTTTGTTTCTATATAAGCATTGTAATTTTTGTTTTTAAACGTTGAATTAGTTTAGGACTTGCTCTAGAGAGTGGCAAGGATCCACTGCAACCTAGAGTCGAGTCCCTCATTCTTCATAGATTTAGGAATTGTTTAATTTGTAGAATCATATTTTGTTTCGAATTATTTTTTAAATAACATTTAATATTTCCTAATTTTGCACTTAGATCATTATTTTGTTTTCTGATTTCTAAGTTTGATTTAGTAGTGAGAATAGATTGTAATGTTTTAATTTTGAATAAGTAACACTGCCATTTAGAGTGTAATTCAAGGTTTGATTTTTTCATGCATAGCGAGATTTATCTTAAGAATTAAATATATTTTAAATTAGAATTATCCTTGTTTTCATAGTATAATCACTTCTTTATAAGAGAAATTTTGAGCGTGGATTTAATTGTGCATGTAGCAGTGATTTAAATTTTTCATCACTGAGTGGCATGAGTTTGATTCAATTTTCATTATGAGTTGGATGCTTTCGAAGAGTGAGTTTTTTTTGAATAATTTGTTTCACCTCGATTAAAATCTTTAAATTCAATGTTATCATAGCTTATTTGTAATGTGATTTGTGATAGGATTTTTAAGTGTTATTTTACATGAAGTGAAATGATTTCTTTTAGCAATAGTTAGAATTGTCTTTTATTAATTTGGAATCTTGAATTTACTTGGAAGAGTAGTTATAGTTAGTTCAATTTGTGAGGTTGTCAATAGAATAACATGTGTGTCTTTTACTTATCTCAAGTTTAGTTTTCAAGTGATAGTTTCAATTTAGTGAGAGGAGTTAATAGATTAAGGTTTTCAAGTTATCATAGGAGATTTAAAAAGTAGAATGCAAGTGCGATAATGTTACATGATTGAGGATTTATTTGTATTTTAATTTCATTATGGAGTTTTCTTGATAGGAATTAGTTCAGTGAGTTTCATTTTCAAGATTGTTTATTTTCCAGCAAAGGTGTGTTTCATTACAGTACCAAGTTTATCATTGCAAAGGAATATATTTATACTCTGACCATTAAGCTAATCCAATACGCAGTACAACTCACGTTTACGACTCCTGGATTGATAATTAATATTGAGATGTTTAATCCGACAATTAAGTCGACCAACATTTTGGTGCCATTGCCGGGGAGTTGTATTTTGGCTCAGGTAAAAAATTTCTCACAGAATTTCAAGGGTATTGCAGGACGTTAGAGGGTGGAGAGTGTACGGTAAGACGTGAGTGAAGAGCCACACATCCACTATTGTGGGGTTGCTCCAAAGTCTAGCCATCTTTCTTATCTCTTGAACTTTTTATTTCCTTTCCCATAGAAGCAGGCTTTAGACATTTAATTTCCAAATAACTTTTCTTTTCATAGATTAAATAGTAATTTGATTCAACATTTTCCTTTCATGCAAGCGTGGTGAGCTTTATTTCAGTCAAAATCTTTTAAAATTCATTTATCTTTAGAATCCAGTGTCCAACGATATATCAATTTTGGGGTGCTGAAAGAACCCTTGCGTACTAATCCATGTGATGACAGAATGTACTAGTTTGCTTGTTGAAGACAAGAAGATGGTATTCTGAGGAATCATTCAATGAGGATTTTTCATGTTGCTACAGAAATGAACAACTCATCCGATGAAGAATTCACAAGTGCAGAATATAACACTTTGCTTGAACATAAATTTAATATAATTAAATCTCTGATTTTGAAACTGGATGATTTGCAGGAACAAGAGAAGGATGAAGAACCACTGCTTATCATATGTGCCAACTGTCAAAAGAAACATTGCCTTGGAAAGAGTCCACTTAATGGTTTGGAAGTTTGCAAAATTTGAGAGGATGGTCATGCAACCGAACATTGCCCATCATTGCCATGATTACGAAATGTACTCAGGGAATCAAGTAAGGAATCGAATCAACCGTCAGGTATAACTCAAAACCCAACACCATTTGATACTTGGAATAATGCTTATTTTCATGAGCAGGTTCCTCAACATGCTTATAATCCTGGAATTTCATGGAAAAGTTTGGATCCTCCTCCAATTGAATATCCTACTTCATGGCCGCACTGGCCCTCTCTTTGGCCATTATCTTCGAGCTAGATATCTACATGGCATCAAGAATCATTTGGATATTTCTCTCTAGGGAAATAGACCATGCAAATTAAATCATATGAGAATCAACAACAACCTCAATGTAATATTCCCAAATGGGATCTACTACCCTATTGGGAATATCTCAAGATATTACCAATGTGGAGATCAACAATCCATAAACATGAGATGGAAAATAGCAGTGAATGCATTAAAACCGAAATGTCAAAAGATCCACATAACCATTACATTAGATTATAGCAGTAATAATGTATACAATATCTTGAGGAAAATGATCTATCAAGCTAGGCAATGTAGCCTCAATGAAACATATACATGAAATATGGAGAAATACTGCTATATAAAAGAGGCCCTGGCTATGACTGCACAATACATGAGGCAAAAATGCTGCAAATAATGTCAATACATGGATAGAGCAATATGTCGCTCAAATAAATAAGGGGGAGCAAGATCTCAACCTCTGGAAACATACATTACACAATCCTTGAGAGGATTGGCTCAAATAAGTACAAAATGGAAAATCTACAGAAATGCCAGAGTTGTTGGGCAACAGTTGCAACTCAAAAATTGGAAATGGATGTAGATAGCTGATGATGCTGCAATAGATGGCTGAATATCATCCGAAGGATCTCTAGAGTGAAAGGCTGATCCTCTCACCAAATATATCACCCTCCAAACATGTGGAGCAAGTCCCCACTGCAAATACACTCAGAAATAACGCAGTCTAGAGAAGGGACTGCACTGTTGGTGAAGAGAAATTATTGGCCTGATGCCAATGATCTACAATATTCTCCTGGATCTCCCTCACTAACTTCCCATAGGAATAGAATCTCCCTCCTCTAACAGATGAGCCAAGGAAATGGTATATGGTGTCCTCCACTACAACACCCCAACAACACTGCATTATACTTGAGCAGAAATAACGCAATATCTAAAGGAGAAGCTTTGGCCTTGAGCCAAGAGATATGGAGAATGAAGAACAATCCTTCAAGAGGCCTCTCGATAAGGAGAAGGAATCCTAAATATGCATTCCATGGCAATTATTGCTATACAACAAAAGAATGCACAATGTCTGAAGAGACTGAAATGAATAATCCAAGCATGAGAAACAATGGTTGCCTTGCCCTCCTTTTAAACAAGTGAAAGCTCTCTCTCCATGGGTCCCATCCATTAGGGTTTCCTCCACCAAATATCCTCTTCCTCATTCACACCGCGCTTTCTTATAAAGTAAGCCACTCCTCCTATGGCAGTGTTGTTGACTTGGTCAAACCTAACCTTGTCTTCATGCATTTTCCCCTTTTCACACTTGAGGGTGAAAATCAAGCTACTCTGATGATCCCTTTCACATTATGAGGAATTTTATTCATGTCTTCAATAAGAATGGGTTCCCTTACCCATTTATTAAGCTGCTAGGTGATAAATGCAAAACTTTAATATTCCATTTAGCTATGAGCTAAAATGGTAATATTACACTCAATTTATTTTCAATGCATTGTTAATTTATCCTAGACCTAACCCTAATCCATACCCTAACCTTATTTCATACGCTAATCCATACCCTAGTCCTAAGCATAATCCACACCCTAGACCTAACCCTAATTCTAATTTAAAACTTAGACCTAACCCCAGTCCAAAGCCTAATCCCAAACCAAATCCAAATCATAGTCCAATATTTAACCAAAACCCTACTCCAAACCATATTTTAAACTCTAATCTAAACCATGAGGTTGCACAGTAGTTTGAACCACCTATTCTTTCCATTGATTCCCCTATTGAACAAAATTTTACATCTTCCATGTTGGGAAAAGGAATGAATTTGGAAACTTCCCCCATTACTATAGAGCATTCACCCCGACAATATATAATTCAAAGAACACAAGAGGAGAATTATTTCATTAGAACTTGTTCTAAAAATGTTGTTAAAACTCAAAACCCTAGAATCTCTCTCAACCATTCTTGTCAATTTGAAAAATAGCTATTTGAGCCTGAACTTGAGGGATTTATCTTTTCTCTTTCACCAGATTCTTTGTGCTTCCAAGAGAGTGACTATAAAAATGTGGAAGATTTGCATCAGTTGGAAAATCATAAATATGTGGATTCCATTGAATCCTGGTTTCGAGTAGTCCTTGAGCCATCTTATTTCCTAAACATTCGGAAACTCTTGGTACCATATCAATTAAAGCAACTGATTTCTCATGCTTTCATATGTCTTGAAGTCTATTCTTTAAAACTAAGTGTGAGTATAATCAAAATTTTGTTACGCACATGGCTTCATTGGAAGTACTCATATACTTGAAAATGAGTCTTTCACCTCTTAGGGTAAAGTAGGGTAGGAGAATAAATGAATAAAGCAGTTACAATGCTATGAGGGTTTTGAATTTTAAATCATGGCTAATAAAACTACTTTTATCCACATTAGTTTTTAACACACGCATTTGTGACAAATATTGTTGAGTACAATTCACTCTAATACCTTATGATTTTGCAAAAGTAACCATGATTAATCACTCTAATAAGTTGTCGTCTCAGATATATATTTTTAGTTTCCCTTAGAAGGTACTATTGGAAAACCCCCATGGTGGACCACTCTTGTTAAGATCATAATGAGCTATTTAGGAGAACACTAGCACTCTTAACTCAAAGAATCTTTCAGTAATTGTTTGGGATATCTTTAACAAGTCTTTAGGGTAGAGGAATTAGCCAGAAATGATTAGTCATTAAAATATTTTCACGCCATCCTGTACTCTTAAGGAGTAGATCTGTCTCCCCACTTATTAAGTAACCTTTAAGGTTAATCATAATCAGAGCTTACAAAGATTTAGGGAAGGATAGGAGGTCTCATGATGAGCCGACCTACCACGATCATGAGACCTAGCATGCATGACATTACTGCTCTTGCTCACGAAGCCAAAGTAATGGATTTCAGCCCAAAATCTAGAAGATAGGAGGTCTCATCAAGAGTCGGCTTGTTCATCCATGATATTTCTTATGGGTGGCACTGCCATCAGCTGGTTACCAAGCCAGGACAGTGGCCTTCATCTAAAAAGTCAAATAAAAAAACTTTGAATCTATATCTAGTAAGTGGGATACTGACATTTCGTTAGGTTAAAAGACATCCCTGTCGAGGTTATGGACACCTGCGGGTAATAGGGAAATGTCTGTGGTATTAGAGTTAACTTCATACTATGATTTGCTTGGTTATCCTTCTATTTCTATAAGACTCATCATTTTTCTTGGG
Organism: Pinus albicaulis; assembly: GCA_034641835.2. NCBI lineage: Eukaryota > Viridiplantae > Streptophyta > Pinopsida > Pinales > Pinaceae > Pinus > Pinus albicaulis. The sequence goes on from CM076572.1 coordinate 1,283,681,021, forward strand.
CTATGGTTTTAAGACGATTTGAAGATGATGCTTCGAGTTCTATCTTTCAAAAATCAAGGATATTTGAATGGTGTGGTACCCTTAGTGAAGGTAAGTATTTGTACTAGATTAAGAGGAAATTCAGTTTTGAATCTGTATAACAACATAATTTAGAGTGTTCAATAAAGAGGTTGTTGATTGGTATCATAATTCACTTTAATTTTCATGGTATTCAGAGTGATGAATTACTTAATAGTGACTACTCACAAGGTGTTGGTTGCCAACAATGCGTATTGATTGTAGTTGCCTCTAAATATGTGCTGGATGACCTAGGTACAAGATTATTATCGTACGTGCAGGAATATTGTGTTAGTATTTTTGAAATTGCACCTCTTTAGTAAAATTTGACTTTTATCATAAGACTTTGGGCAAAAACAAAAATTGGGACAAGGTAACAGGTATGTGCAAACACTATTTACTCCATAATTGTTACTTTCGGTACCTGATCTTGTTTCATCATTTCACATGGTTTTAGCTGGTAAAGTATAGTAATACTAATGTTGCAGGTTAATTAATGCATTAAAATATCACGCTAAAATCTTTGCTGACGTTTTCCCTACCTTATTTCATCGTCTTATAGTTTTGGCTTGCACGAGGACGTGCAAGAAGTTCAGCGTGGGGGGATGTTGAGCTGCATCTTTGTCCAAATTTTTACCATTTTTATCAAATAGATACATGATCGCACCTAGTATTTTAATCATTGTTTATCCATTAAGTTGAGAGGCATTTAGAATTAAATTGTAAATTATTGTTATTAATTAATTTTGAATAAGTGTTTGTGTAATAATATCGTTAATAATAGGTTTTCATGTTGACATGAGGAGAATAAGTCAAGCACCAGCAGTGCTGGAATGCTTCTTGAAATAAATATGAGTATAGGTTCACGCAACAGAATTCTCGATTAACAAAGTAATCCCAAGAAAAGCTTCAATAAAATTCTAGTTGGATGGGAAGACCTCTAATCAGATAAGATGGTGATGTTGTTCTTTACATTTCTAAAAAAAAGAAGATAAGTTATATTATGGGCTCTTAACTTGGGCAGAGTTGGCTTGGGAGACTGCATGATCTCTCTTTTGGTAATTGATTTACAAGAAGAAAAGGCACTGGTCTTTCATTCTCAGCTTCTTGTTGATCGCTCTTAAATTATGGTGGAAATATCCAAAGACCATGCCTGGCAGCTAGAAGTTAAGGAAATACTTGCAACTGGAACCTACCTATGAGCCATGACAATCATATTTTCTGGGTCATGCACAATCGTGACTTTTCCACAACCAATTCTGGTGATTAAAGCCATGAAGGAAAACCATCGCATTATACTTATTTGAATGCGAGTTGGGGATTTGTAGGAAGCAAAAGCATTTAGATTCAATGGTGTTTCCTTTATGTCACGAGAAAGTGATATTACAGGTGTAGAATATCCCTCAACGATGCCATGTGAAGCCAGGTCAAAATTTCACCACATTACATCAAGTTCGTGTTAATGCTGAAGGTGTTCTGTCAATTTCTACGAAGAACCAATTGCAACACTGAATTTTTCATCCTTGTATCCATCAATCACGATGGAATATATTATTTTGTTATTTGGTGAGGACAATGGACATTGCAGAATTCAATCTCCAGCTAGCGTGTGTAAATAAAACACAAAAGAGGTGAGAATATTTCATTGTGGATTGAAGGAATACATGCATCCACATCTGAATAAGCAATGGAAAATTCTGTTGTCGACTGGAGAAACTCACCATTTGATAATAGAGCCTCTACGATGGATGGTGCAAAGGAAGAGATATCATTGTTGGATGAATTAACATAGGCATAATATGATATCTGAAAGGCACGATTAATTGAGGGCCACATTATTATTATTGGACCAAAGATTTCAAATATAGAAAAAAATATGTTGTGGAGATTTTGATATCAGTTCTGAAGCTGCGTCGAAGGAGAGCACTCCATCTTTAAAAAGAAGCCAATACCATTTTTTTCCTGAGTTGTGAACCATTCGGTGCTTTAGTGTGGCCACTACGGAAAGTTTTTATTTGGAAATTGTATCAGTGGAGAAGCATGCAAGGAATTGAAGTTCGAATAATTGTGTGACTTGTGCATATAGAGCCTAAAAGCCATATTTCCAGTAAAGGAGCGAGTTCTAGCTTGTGTATCGTATTGGGTCGAGCTACTGGGAGCACAATGCTGAAGCACGCTATTGTGGAAGATTTGAACTTATGCTTATTGTGCCTCAATACTCTCACCCAATGTTTGACACCTTAGGGACAGTATATCATGGAAAATGGAGGGGAACAGAAGTTGCAATCAAACAGATAAAGGATAGTTTCTGTATGGGAAATCCATCTGAGCAAACAACGCATGTGAGTGCTGGGTTTATAGGTGCCTGCCTCATCTGTTGTATGTGTGGTGACAAATAGTGTGCGGCTTACCTGCTTGTTGCAACAGAAATCGTAATCCCAGATTGCAACTTGCTGAAGGTGTGCTGTCTCTGCCAAAAGGAATGAAGGTAAAATTTCCTCCGGAACCCAATATTACATCTTCCAGCAATAACAACATCCCAGAAAAAGAGGAATGATTTCCTGATTTGACATTTTGTTTCAAAACCAATTCTCATTCCGGCAAGTTGTAAAACCAATAATCTTCTATATTTTTCTGGTTGAAGCTCCAGTTTGCAATTAAAAAAATGATGTATATATAAGTTTTCATAATCAATGAGGAGGGGTCGATCGATTAGATATTGGGTAGTCCATCCATAAATTGGGAAAGGCACAGACTCACCGAGTCCAACAATTAAATTTCTCAGATGTAAATCAATCTCTTCTAAAAATGTAGGGAGGGCGCAGAATTAGAGAGTTCATACATCAATTAGACATGGCATAATTAAATTCCTCAGGTGTAAAATTCGATCTTCTCAGGGTTGATTTGCTCAGATATAGATCCGGCATCGAATTTCCCAACATATTAATTGTAATGAAGCAGCAACAGATGATGTACTTGTTGATTAATATTTGATTCGATGTTCTGATTTAATTTAATAAATTTTGGCTTTTGCATTTGTTTTTTTCTTATATAAGCATTGTAATTTTTTTTTTAAACTTGAATTAGTTTAGGACTTGCTCTAGAGAGTGGCAAGGATCCACTGCAACCTGTAGTCGAGTCCCTCATTCTTCATAGATTTAGGAATTTTTTAATTTGTAGAATCATATTTTGTTTTGATTTTTTTTTTAAATAGCATTTAATATTTCCTAATTCTACACTTAGATCATTATTTTGTTTTCCAATTTCTGAGTTTGATTTAGTAGTGAGAACAGAGTGTAATGTATTAATTTTGAATAAGTAACAATGCCATTTAGAGTTTAATTCAAGGTTTGATTTTTTCATGCATAGCGGGATTTCTCTTAAGAATTAAATCTCTTTTAAATTAGAATTATCCTTCTTTTCATAGTATAATCACTTCTTTATAAGAGAAAGTTTGAGTGTGGATTTAATTGTGCATGTAGCGGTGATTTAAGGTTTTTGTTATTGAGTGGCATGAGTTTGATTTAGTTTTCATTATGAGTTGCATGCTTTCGAAGAGTGAGTTTTTTTTGAATAATTTGTTTCACCTCGATTAAAATCTTTAAATTGAAGGTTATCATAGCTTATTTTTAATGTGTTTTTTAATAGGATTTTTAAGTGTTATTTTACATGAAGTGAAATGGTTTCTTTTAGCAATAGTTAGAATTGTCTTTTGTTAATTTGGAATCCTGAATTTATTAGGAAGAGTAGTTATATTTATTTTAATTTGTGAGGTCATTAGAATAACGTGTGTGTATTTTACTTATCTCAAGTTTAGTTTTCAAGTGATAGTTTCAAGTTAGTGAGAGGAGTTAATAGATTAAGGTTTTCAAGTTATCATAGGAGATTTAAAAAGTAGAATGCAAGTGCGAGAAAGTTACGTGATTGAGGATTGATTTGTAGTTTAATTTCAGTATGGAGTTTTCTTGATAGGAATTAGTTCAATGAGTTTCATTTTCAAGATTGTTTATTTGCTAGCAAAGGTGTGTTTCATTCCAGTACCAAGTTTATCATTACAAAGGAATATATTTATACTTTGACCATTAAGCTGAGCCAATACGTAGTACAACTCGCATTTACGACTCCCGGATTGATAATTAATATTGAGAGGTTTAATCCGGAAATTAAGCCGACCAACAACTACACTAGTAATATGGGGACCTAACATGCCCCTCTCCTTCAAAAAAGTATTGTCCTCAACACTTGAATAGCTTTGGATTCTTCTATATAAAATTCTCATCCTCCCATGTAGAATATTCAATGGGTAAGTTCTTCCACTTGATGAGATACTTTGAAATTGATCGATTTCATAGTTGTTGAGTTCTTGTTTCCGTGACTGTTTCAGGTTCCAATATGATTTTTCCTTCCTCATCAAGTTCTGGAAATATTGTTTGAACTGGAATTTTGTCACCTATAACCTTCTTTAAGCATTAAACATGGAAAACTGGATGCACTCGTGAAGAAGAAGGAAGCTCCAATTTGTATGCCATAGTACCAATTTTTTGTAACACCTTGTATGGACCATAGTATTTTGACGATAATTTATTATCCTTCTTAGCTTGCTTGATGGAAATTTGTTTGTATGGTTGTAGCCATAAAAATACCTATTCTCCTACGTCAAAACTTCTCTCGTTGCGATGTTGAATTGCATATTGTTTCATTTGATTTGGTGCCAAATGAAGGTTATCCTTTAAGAGTCGGAGAACTTGTTGTTGATACTCGATGTCATCTTCCACTACTTGCACCTTAAAATTTTATCTTAAAGATGATGTGATGGACGGTGCATGATATCCATAAAGTGCCATAAATGGGGTCATTTTTGCTACAGTATGGAAGGAAGTGTTCTACCACCATTCCGACAGAGGCAACCACTTGACCCATTGTGTTTGTTTATCAGATACAAAACAATGAAGATATCCTTCCAAACATTGGTTCACTATCTCAGTTTGACCATTAGATTGAGGATGATAAGATTTTCTATGAGCTAGTTGAGTATCCAAACAAGAAAATAATTTCGTCCAAAAATTTCCAGTAAAAATGGGATCTCTGTCACTTACCATAATCTTTAGGTTTCCATGTAGCTTTTGAATTGTTTCCATAAATGCAGTAGCAATTGTACTTGCTTTAAATGGATGAGATAATGCACAAAGGTGTTCATACTTGGTAAGTCTATCAACTACCACCATGATGAAACTCTTTCCTTCGGACTTAGGTAAACCTGTGATAAAATCAATTGAAATCTCCTCCCAACGTTGACTTGGAATGGATAAGGGCTGTAGAAGACCCAGGGTCTTAATTGTCTCAAGTTTATTTTGCTGGAAAACCAAAAATTCTGCCACAAACTTTTGAATATCAGATTTAAGGCCATCCTAAAAAAAATATTTCTTTACCCCGTGTTTAGTTTTTAAAAATCCTGAGTGTCCTCCTAAAGGAGAAGTGTGCAATTCCAAAAGAATCTTTTGTTTTATTTGGGAATCCTTACAAATATATAAGGATTCTTTGTATCACAAGGAATCCTTTTTCCAACTAAATGTATCAAATGTACTAGGATCTTGCTTCAAATTTTGAATGAGTTTCCACACTTCTTCATCCTTCTTCCATTCATCCCTTGCTTCGGTTATCCAATCTGGTTGGATAATAGAAATTGCACAAAGCAATTCTTCCACCTCTTCATCCTTTCTTGAGAGTGCATCTGCAACAACATTGCGATGTTGAATTGCATATTGTTTCATTTGATTTGGTGCCAAATGAAGGTTATCCTTTAAGAGTCGGAGAACTTGCTGTTGATGCTCGATGTCATCTTCCACTACTTGCACCTTAAAAATTTATCTTAAAGATGATGTGATGGACGGTGCATGATATCCATAAAGTGCCATAAATGGGGTCATTTTTGCTACAGTATGGAAGGAAGTGTTCTACCACCATTCCGCCAGAGGCAACCACTTGACCCATTGTGTTTGTTTATCAGATACAAAACAATGAAGATATCCTTCCAAACATTGGTTCACTATCTTAGTTTGACCATCAGATTGAGGATGATAAGATTTTCTATGAGCTAGTTGAGTATCCAAACAAGAAAATAATTTCGTCCAAAAATTTCCAGTAAAAATGGGATCTCTGTCACTTACCATAATCTTTAGGTTTCCATGTAGCTTTTGAATTGTTTCCATAAATTTAGTAGCAATTGTACTTGATTTAAATGGATGAGATAATGCACAAAGGTGTTCATACTTGGTAAGTCTATCAACTACCACCATGATGACACTCTTTCCTTCGGACTTAGGTAAACTTGTGATAAAATCAATTGAAATATCCTCCCAACGTTGACTTGGAATGGATAAGGGATGTAGAAGACCCAGGGTCTTAATTGTCTCAAGTTTATTTTGCTGGCAAACCAAAAATTCTGCCACAAAATTTTGAATATCATATTTAAGGCCATCCTAAAAAAAATATTTATTTACCCTGTGTTTAGTTTTTAAAAATCCTGAGTGTCCTCCTAAAGGAGAAGTGTGCAATTTCAAAAGAATATTTTGTTTTATTTGGGAATCCTTACAAATATATAAGCAATCTTTGTATCACAAGGAATCCTTTTTCCAACTAAATGTATCAAATGTACTAGGATCTTGCTTCAACTTTTGAATGAGTTTCCACACTTCTTCATCCTTCTTCCATTCATCCCTTTCTTCAGTTATCCAATCTGGTTGGATAATAGAAATTGCACAAAGAAATGCTTCCACCTCTTCATCCTTTCTTGAGAGTGCATCTGCAACAACATTTAGCTTCCCTTTTTTGTAGATGATTTCAAAGTCATAACCCAATATCTTTGTGACCCATTTTTGCTGCTCTTCTGAAGATAGTATTTGTTCGAAAAAGTTTTTAAGACAATAATGATCAGTTTTTACCTTGAAGTGCCTTCCAATTAGGTAAGGTTGCCATTTCTTTAGTGCATGTATTATTTCCAAAATTTCCTTCTCATAAATAGCTTTCTGTAAATACTTTCCTTTGATTGGATGACTTTCAAAAGCAATGGGTCTTCTTTCTTGCATTAAAATGACACCAATTCCATTTCCTGGGGCATCACATTCCACAATAAAGGTTTTTGTTGGTGTAGCTAAGACCAGTGATAGGCACATTGCCTCTTTAAGATGTTCAAAGGCCATAGTTTCTTCAGGAGTCCATGAAAATGCATATTTCTTCAATAATGTTGTTATAGGTGTTGCTATTCTCCCATAATTCTTAACAAACTTGCGATAATACCCTGTTAACCCAAGAAATCCTTGCAACTGCTTTATTGTTGTAGGGAATTTCCATTCCTTAATGGATTTAATTTTGTTAGGGTCTACCTTAACACCCTCGTGAGATACAATATGACCTAGATATTTCACCTCTTGTACTCCAAAGAAACATCTGGATGTTTTTACATATAATTGTTTCTCCTCCAATAGTTTGAGAACCCCGTCAACATGTTGAACATGATCCTTCCAAGAACTATTGTAGATTAGTGTGTCATCAAAAAATACTAGCACAAATTTTCTAATGAAGGGTTTGAAAATGGAATTCATCAACCCCTGAAATGTAGAAGGTGCATTGGTAAGGCCAAACTGCATGACCAAAAATTCATAATGACCCTCATGAGTTCGAAATTCTATTTCGAAATATCTTTAGTCTTCATTCTAATTTGATGATATCATGAATGAAGATCCAACTTGGTAAAATAAATAGCGCCATGTAATTCATCCAATAATTCATCAATCATAGGAATGGGAAATTTATCTTTAATAGTGAGCTTATTGATCTCCCTATAATCTGGACACATACGCCATGATCCATCCTTCTTGTGCACCAATACTACTGGAGAATAGAAAGAACTTTGACTAGGTTGAATTATACCAGCTTTTAACATTTCTGCAATCATACGTTCAATTTCATTCTTTTGGACATAAGGATATCTGTAAGGCATGATGTTTGGAGGAACACTTCGAGGAATTAAATGAATAGCATGATCATGATCAAGAATAGGTGGGAGTCCTTTGGGAGTATCAAACACCTTGGAATGATTGTCCAAGACTTTTTGGAGATCTGGAGAAATAAATGATTTTGATGTTGGAAATTCTAGTGAGCATAATTGTGCAATCACGCCTCGTTGTTATTTGTTCATAAGCTTTGTCATTACATTAGAGATTATTATCTTTCCCAGATTCCCTGCGATACCCCGTAATATTTCCTTTCCTTTTGAAAAAAATTTCAGGAAAAGTTCTTGAAAATTAAAAGCTACCATCCCCAAAGATTGTAACCGTTGTACACCTAGTAAAAAATCATCACCTCCCATTGGAATGGAAAGCATTGGAATATTCAATACATATTCCCCCATGGTTAGCTTGATATTATGGAATTTTCCAGAGAAATTTATATTTCCTCCATTTGCAGCCATCACTTGACATTCTCGTGCTGGGTATAGGAAACAATTCAATTCCTTGGCTACCTTATAATGAATAAAATTATGGGTAATACCTGAATCAATCAACACTATTACCTTTTTCTTCTTTATATGTCCTTCTATTTTGAGAGTTTGAGGAGTGGTAATTCCTAACAATGCATTGCACGATATGGTCAAAATAATTTCTTATTCTTCTAGGGTTGGTTCCTGGTGTATATCGTCTTCTTTTAAAGTTTCTTGTTCATTTTATTCCTCCTCTTCACAATCTATGTAAAATAATTTCTTCTCAGCACACTTATGACCTTTAGTGTATTTTATATCACAACTGTAGCAAAGCCCTTTTTCTCTTTTTTCTTCCAATTTTTGTGGTGTCAGCCTTGTAGGTATTGGAAGTCTAGGAGTAGCAATACTTCCATATTTATAGATGTGAGTGGTAGGCTTCCTTGTCGCCATAATTTTACATTCAAATTTTCTTGCCAACCTGAATGCCTTCTCCAATGAATCAGGTTCCCAAACCCAAAATTCATGTTGGATGTTATCCTTTAAAGTCCCTATGAAGACATCAATCCTATGTTCCCATAGAATATCAGTTACCCTTATATTCAATTTTTGGAAGTCCTCAATGTGCTCCACCACTGAACCCTTTTGTTTGAGATTTATCAATTGGCTAAAGAAGGTGTTGGTCTTTGTATCCTCATAATGTGCTATCATTTCCTCCGTAAAAATTTACCAAGAGAAAATTTTTTTATGGGAGAAAATCCATCGATACCATACAAATGTATTTTGTTCTAAATGTAAAGTTGCAATACGTACCCTTTGTGTGTTTTGCACATTATTGAGATCACAATATTGTTCCATCTGTAGTATCCATGTTACGGGATCCTTGCCATCAAACTTCATCATATCCATATTTGGAATATGGTGGTTCTTCAATCCAAAATTAGAGTTTATGAAATCACGATTAACATTTATTTTGTTCTCATCATGAGTTTCTTCTACTATCTTTTCAGCATTAGGAAACATTTCTTGTATCAACTTTGTCAAACCTTCCATGTGTGCATTTAGATCATTCTTCATGTTTTCCATGTTTTCTTTCATGTCATCCATCTTAGCTTCCATGCTTGCTTCCATGCCATCCATATTAGCTTCTATGCCTTTCTTCAAACCATCCTTATTAGCTTCCATGCCTTTCTTCAAAACTCCCATTCTATTTTGTGTTGCTCTTTGCAAGAGCGAAATTTGGTGCACTTTATCTTGTAATTTTGATATGTCATGTTGCAATTCTTCATCTTCATGAGTCATAGTAGAGAATTATAAAAGCTTAATGTGTGTTGAATTATTTTTAGGGGGAATTTTATAACTGAATACTGATATCTATTATACAATATGACCTTGGAATCAATTGAAACTGATTTTTCACACAAGACATATGAAATTCGAAAAAAAACACACCTTTTTATTGATTTTAAGGAGCTTGATATTGAAATTGAATTATCTCTGTGATTTCAATTCTTCAATATCTGAAATTTGGCCCTGTAGTAGCCCTTTGAAGCTTCTTGTTGAGTCTGAACTTTACCCATTTTTTATACTTATCCTAGACCTTGCCTGCCTTATTTTTGAGCCCTTTTTTCTCTTTAATTATACCTAGTTTGGCTATGTTATCTAGTTTTGGCTAAAAAGGGTACCATAAGCCTAAGGTGTGTTGAATTATCATAAGAAGTGTCATTTTATCTAAATTTGAGTATTCTTTGATCTAGTTGTGTCTTTATTGCATTATGACTCTAACTAGTCTAGAACTCATGCGCAAATTTGCTAGATTTGAACAGTTTTGCAGTTCCTGCAAACAGCTCATGCGGCCGAGCTTCCTACAGATATTCCAGATTTCTTACAGATATGCCAATTTCCTGCAATCGTCTCAATTACTTGCAGCGATATTAATGGTTGACCATGTTCCAATCATCTCTACATCGAGTAAAGACATGGGTTTTGAAGGGAATTTGTTGCAAATGGAAGCTATCCTATTCACTTTTCTGAATCCTCTTTTGCAACCACTCAAACCTCTAGATCTTCTCTCATGCCCACATGGAGGAACAACTTCAGCCGCAAAACATAAATCGTCTAATCCATGCTTCCAGTCATGGATTAGACTTAAAAAACTTGTCAATTTGTATCTGTATCATTGGTTGTAGACATAGAATAGTGATCTACTTTGTTCAATCCAAATATGAGCTTCAAGAAATGTATAAATTAGATGTATTTCACTTTGTAAGGGGTTTGGGTTGAGATTGCTATTGATAGTAAAATATCAGACTGTAATTGAATGTAAATTTCATATTAGTAAAATAGTCTATGTTCTGTTTATCTTTGTGAGCAGCTTCTTCGACTTTTGAAGGAGTTGTGAGTGAGGGAGGGTCCCCTTTGGTCACAAATCCCCCAACATAGTGTGTGTGTTTTATTGCTGTTTTATTTATGCCTTAATAATTCATGTATACAGCTAGTGTTTTCTCTCTACATTTCCTGCAACAAATTGTTAATTGGTTAAGTGATTTAATTCTTTATATTAATGAGTTCTTTTCATTTGATCAATGTTTGTATTCATGCTCTTTAAGTTGGATTCTGGATTACGATTTATGTTTTATCTTTTCCTACATCAATATCAACAAACTCAAGTGATGTAGAGGGATGATATATGCCACTCCATAGCCATTGCTGCAAAGTATTGATAGAGGAAAGAAGCATGAGTTGTTGATTATTGTTTGATCTTTATCTTTTCATGATCAATATTAGCAATCCTAAGTGATGTAGAGGGATGATACATGCCACTCCATAGCCATTGCTGCCAAGTATTAACATAGGAAAGAAGCATTAGTTGATGTTTGTATAATTTATTAACACTTGAAGTAATAAGCTTGCATATACTCTGCACTGCTTCTCATCAATTTACCTTCCTGGGTTGAAAATTCATGATTGGAAAATTAAAAGCATATAATTTGACTCAACATTTTGTTGGAAATACTGAGAGGGGGGGGGGGGGGGTGAATCAGTATCCTTTCAATTAGAGCATTATTTAATCTTCAATTATTATCAGTGTTTTTACAATGATAGCAGCAAACAAGAGGAACACAAATGCACACATTTTTTAAGGTGGAAACCCACTCTGGGACAAAAACCACCTAATTCTTTTCTAATAATTCTTTAATATTCAACTCCAATTGAAAATAAAGCTCCAACTTCCTAGAATCTAGAAAAGCATTCTTCTCTAGCTCCCACTGGATGGACGCTCCAACGCCCGAGATTCTTCAATAGTCAACTGAACAGATGCCTCAACAACCAATGAGCTACAACTCACCCTAGCACCACCCTACCACCCTATAGAAGAATAAAATAAGAATGGTCTCCCGTATTAGGGAAAATGGTCCACTTTATAATGATATAGAATGATGTAGAAGAAGAATATATACTAGAACATAACCCCAAATTTGACACAACCACCTAATGATGATCCCAAACCTCCCAACATTGCCTCTTCAACCCTTGGAAGATATACACTAGTACAATTTTTACAATAATGTATTTACAATGACTTAGTACAATGATACCTTTATAATGATTGTATGCAAAAGGCTGCCCACCTCTGAAGACTTCATATGATGAACTTCTTACTTCGTTATGCACCTTGGTTGTCGCTCTTGTCATGCCACCGTCGCACCTCGCTTTTCCCCGCCAGAAAGTCTGGTCCTTTGCAACCCTTGACAACACACGATCTAGCTTTTTCTTGCCTTCTAGAAGCTCGTTATTGAATCTAGTGTATCTATGTTATTTCAGATCCCCAATATCTGATTTTCGGTCTTGTAGTAGTCCAATGCCACAGGTCTAACCCAATTTTTATTCTTCAAGAGAGATTTATACCCAATCTCTCACAATTCCCTAATTATGTAATGTTTTAGCAGAGCACACTTGTACGACATTCCACATGTCACTGTTTCTTCATTTGGCTCTGAAATTGATAGAAAGAAAACTTTAGACTATGCACTATATTCCACTTTTTATGGAATTCCAATCCGATACTCAGAGAGAGATTTATGACTATTTTACCAAGGTCACTTCTTTGAGATGAATTTCAGGAGCATGCAAAAACCCCGAATTCCACAAATCATATCTCCAAAAATATTACGCACCTTGATCTGAAATTTTTACAGCAGCTTCCTAAAGATTTTGGCTTTTCCTCATAAAAATTTCAGCTTCTAAACCTTCGTATAAAAAAGGTTAGAGCAAAAATTCCACGATGACCTATTTAAGATTGCGAAATCCCTTGCCTAAGGAGGAAATGAAGATCACAATTTATATAAATGCTTAAGTTCAGAGGTGCTTAAAAAATTAAATGTGGGAGGGATTTTAGGAGCTTAAAAAATATTAATTATGACTTTTCAATTACACATGCCCCAACCCCATGGGGTTTTAACCCACTGACTGGGGGTACAAACTTCAAACATGAATATCTCTCAAACCGTGAAGAATTACATGATGTGCCATATATCAACCGAAACATCTCGATAAGTAGAAACCATCAAAAGAATTATTGACCTAGAATACATTAATTTGGTAGGTCAAAAATCCCATGCAATATTGGGTTAGCCCCTGGTGTTTCTTGGGTTGACATCAATGACAATGTTTGATCAACAATCTCCCCCTTTGGCATTGATGGAAACAAAAGTACTCCCCCTGCGATCATGACACCTCTTCCTACAACATTCTCTCCCCCTTTGACATCAATGGCAAAGGGTAACTCCCCTTGAAACACAACCATCTTGCGGACCTGTACACACTTCCACTCCCCCTGACACACAACCATCCTGTGGACCTGTACACACTTCCACTCCCCCTTTACATTTCGAATAAGGAAAATATATCGATAACCCTGAGAATCATAAGCTTCTAGAAAAGATATTCCAATGCTGGCGAATATTTAATATGTGATTCTTTTGGTGCTTCTTGGAATATTGATACTTGTCCAACTGCTTGCATAACATCTGGTTGGGAGGCTGTTACATATAGAAGACTAATAATCATAGATCTGTACAACCTTTGATCCACATCCTTAGATGAGTTGTCTATGCTCAATTTGCAACCTGTTACCAATGGAGTAAGGATGGGTTTACAATCTTCTATTTTAAATTTCCTGAGCATTTCCTTGATGTACTTGGCTTGAAATATAAATATTCCTTTCTCTTGCTGAGATATTTGAAGCCCTAAGAAGTATGTCAGCTCACCAAGTAAAGACATCTCGAAATCACTTTGCACCTTTGTAGCAAACTTCTTACTTAGTCGATCATCATTGCTACCAATTATTGTATCATCCTCTTTAGTTATTAGACATGCTTTAGTTGCTTCATCCAGAACATATATGTCGTTTGGAGCTCGACTTGCTGTAGCCACAATTTCACCATACACACCTTTCCTGATTTCACATTTCGTGGAGTTGAATAGTATTGTGTGTCCGTGATCACACATTTTTCCAACACTGAGCAGATTGTGATTCATGTTTTCAACCAATAGAAAATTCTTGGCTAGAGCATATTTTCTTCCGAGAGTGACAGTACCTGATCCTATAACATTTGAAGATCCATCATTTCCAAAGGACATGGTTCCATCCTTCTTCTCTTTTAGAGATACAAATTTATTTCTATCTCCAGTCATATGCGTTGAGCAACCACTATCAACATACCACACATCTTTGTTCTTTTGAGCCTTGAGAGCGAGAGCACAATTATAATTCTTCTTCTTCTTCCATGTTCGTTCATTCTGTGGCTTCGAAGATTCTTCTGGAGGATTTTCAAGTCTGCAGTCTTTGGCTATGTGTCCAAAGTTTCGACATTTGTAACATTCAATATTATTTCTTAAATGTTCAAATATATTGATGTTTCGCTGAGCCCTGGGAGGTTCATATTTGACAGATCTCCTGGAATTGTATTCGTTCCTAGGGTACGTGCGACATTCTACAGCTTTATGACCAAATTTTCCACATGAATAACATTAGCCATAAAAAATATGTTGGTACCTGGATGGAAATTTTCATCGAGGAATTGTCTTCCAAGGCTGTTCTTGTGAATCTTGTCCAATGAAGTCAACATGCATGTCAAATCTCATAGGTTCATTGTATTTTGTTGTAGAAGGTCCTTCTTCTTCTTCTTTGTAACCGATGCCAGTTTTGTTGTTGTAAGATCGTTGATTGTTGATGAGTTCTTCCAATGCCCTTGAGATGTTGGCATAGTTTTGGATAGTTTTTCCTTTCTTCACTTCCTCACGTAGCGAGACTACTTCGGCTTCTAATTCTTCCCTTTCTTGGTTGCTTTCTTCCAACTTATTTTGAAGTGACTCTTCAATGCATTTGTGTTCTTCAACTTCAATTTTGAGACCTTGAACTTGTTCTTCAAGAGTTTTGGAACGGATCTTCTCCGCCTTGAGATATTTTATAAGCTTGATTTCTTCCTCATAAAATTCGTCTATGGTCCATCCTTCTTCTTCGTTGTTTGATACCTCTTGCTTATTGTGCTTGGCCATAAAAAATACTCTCTCATTGGCTTCTTCTTCACTATCATTGTCTTCATCGGATGATGAGCTATCTTCTTTAGAGAGAAAGTTCCTTTTGGATCCTTGCTTGTTGAATTTCTTAAAGCCTTTCTTTCCTTTTGAGTTTCCATTACTTCTGTTTGGAAATTTTGCTGCAAAATGCCCAACCTCATTACAACTGAAACATATCAATGGAAGTTTACCTTTGAATTGTCCCTTACCAATTTTTAGTTTTCTCGTGAAGTAAGCATATTCTTCATCTGAAAGACCTTCTTCATCATCTCCATTTTATTCACACTTGCAGGTGCATGTCTTTTCAATTGAAGGTTGTTTATCCTTATTGGTTTTCTTAGATGCAACGAACGCAGTTTCTAGATGCGAAGTACCCTCTTCTTCATCAAGTCTCATTTCATATGCTATGAGAACTCCATGTAATTCCTCTTTGCTGAGTTTGTCTAGATTTGCACTGTATTCTAAGACTGATACCTTTGGGTTGAATCTCCCTGGTAACGTTCTAAGAATCTTCCGTATAATAGTCTTCTCATCAACTGGCTCTCGCAATCCTTCTAGAGTATTGGTTATTTCATCAACGTATTGAAAGTATGCAGTAATGTTGCAATCTTCTTTCATTCTGAGTTGCTCAAATTTTGCTCTATATATTTGAAGCTTTGCTTCTTTGACATTTGAGTCACCTGCATATATATTCTCAAGCTTGTCCCATACATTTTTGGCAGTTTTACAACCCAACACCTTATGATAAGCAAATTCAATAAGTCCACCGATAATAATATTCTTTGCTTTTGCATCATTTACCAAATTCTTCTTACCTTGTTCATCCGTAGTTGATGTAAATCCATTTTGAACAATGTCCCATACTTCGTAACCTTGCGCCAAGAGATAGACCTCCATTCTTCCTTTCCAAAGTGCATAATTATTTTCATTGAATAGAGGTACACCATTCTTGGTATGCTCCATGACCTCCTTCCAGCTGTTAAACTGCTATTGAAGGAACCAAGCTTTGAAACCAATTGTTGGAAATAATAAGGAGGGGGGGGGGGGTGAATCAGTATTCCTTTCAATTAGAGCATTAGTTAATCTTCAATTATTATCAGTGTTTGTACAATGATAGCAGCAAACAAGAGGAACAAAAACTCACACAGTTTTTAAGGTGGAAGCCCACTCCGGGAAAAAAACCACCTAATGCTTTTCTAATAATTCTTTAATATTCAACTCCAATTGAAAATAAAGCTCCAACTTCCTAGAATATAGAAAAGCATTCTTCTCCAGATCCCACTGGATGGACACTCCAATGCCCGAGATTCTTCACTAGTCAACTGGACTGATGCCCCAACACCCAATGAGCTACAACTCACCCTAGCACCACCCTACCACCCTATAGAAGAATAAAAGAAGAATGGACTCCCGTACTAGGGAAAATGGTCCACTTTACAATGATATAGAATGATGTAGAAGAAGAAGATATACTAGAACATAACCCCAAATTTGACACAACCACCTAATGATGATCCTAGAACTCCCAACACTTCCTCTTCAACCCATGGCAGATAGACACTGGTACAATTTTTACAATAATGTATTTACAATGACTAAGTACAATGATACCTTTACAATGATTGTATGCAGTGCTGCCCACTTGAAGAATTGATATAATGAACTTCTTGCTTCTGTTATGCACCTTGGTTGCTACTCTTTTCATGCTACCCTCTGTTGCACCTTGCTTTGCTTTTTTGCCATAGAAAGTTTGGTCCTTTGCAACCCTTGACAACACATGATATAACTTTTTCTTGCCTTCTAGGAGCTCGATATTGAATCTAGTGTATCTCTGTTATTTCATAACCTAAATATCATATTTTCGGTCCTATAGTGGTCCTTTGAGTCATCTTTCCAATGCCAGAGGTATGACCCAATTTGGATTCTTCAAGAGAGAGTTATACCCAATATCTCACAATTCCCTAATTATGGACTGTTTCAGCAGAGCGCACTTGTACAGCGTGCCACGTGTCACTATTTATTTATTTGGCTTTGAAATTGATAGAGAGAAAATCATAGGCTGTACACTATCTACCACATTTTACAGAATTCCAATTTGATACTTAGAGAGAGAATTATGACGATTTTACCAAGGTCACTTCTTTGAGATTAATTTCAGGAGCCTGCAAAAACCCTAACTTCCATAGATCATATCTCTAAAAATGTTGCACACCTTGATATGAGATTTTTACAGAAGATTACTCAGGATTTCGGCTTTGCCTCATAAAAATTTCAGCTTCTGAACCTTCGTAGAAAAAACGTTAGAGCGAAAATTCCACGATCACCTATTTTAGATAGCCGAATCCCTTGCATGAGGAGGAAATGAGGATCACAATTTATATAAATGCTTAAGTTGAGACGGGCTTCAACAAGTGAAAGTGCGAGGGATTTTAGGAGATTAAAAAATATTAATTATGACTTTTCAATGACCCATGTCCCAACCCCATGGGTTTTTATCCCACTAACTATGGGTACAAACTTCAAACATGAATATCTCTCAAACTGTGAAGAATTACACGACGTGCCATATATCAATGGAAACATATCGACAAGTAGAAACCATAAAAAGCATTATTCACCTAGAATATATTAATTTGGTAGGTAAAAAATTCCATGCAATATTGGGTTAGCCCCTGGTGCTGCTTGGGTTGACATAAATGACAACTCCTGATCAACACATTTTGGTGCCATTGCTGGGGAGGTGCTAAGGGATGATATTGAAAGTGTTTTATTTTTATTTCGTTGATTTTTTTTTTTAGGACTGGGGGAGTCAAAATGAAAAGAAAAAGGGCAAAGCCCACACTCCCATAGAGGTTAGACACTCGCCAAAGCCGTGTCCTGATTATTTGGTAAGTTTTAATTTTGTTTGAATATTAGATGAATAGGGTCCAATATTTCCTAAATTTTTTCATGGTGGTGTGAGCACCACTTCATTTAATAATACACTGGTAAGAAAAAGGAAGTCTGAAAGAAACAAGGTAGTAAATGAATAAGAATCCGAACAAGAGGTCTGCAGTCTAAAGAAGAATGACAATTCCATATCAGAATCCTCTATTGGAAAGTCTTCCATTGCTACCCATCTCGAGTCTCCCCTTACAAGAAAGATAACATCTCTGCTCAGTGCTCAGCCAGAAGAGAAGTTCCTTGTGAACCCTGTTAAAGAACTAGAGTTACATACCATTGACTCTAAGGAATCTATAGCCTTCCAAGGTCCCACTCTTTCTTGGAATGATATGGCTCATCTAGAAGAAACTGGTGTGACTGAGGAGAAACTAGTCACATTTGAATTTCCTATCAAGGAGATTGGTGGAGTTACTCAGATGAAAAACATTCCTCCCTTAGCCTTGCCTAATTTTCGTGGTACTTCTAGCGAGAATCCAGATGCCTTCCTATTCGAGTTTTCTGTGTTGTGTCAGAGCTATAACTATTCTTCCAATGCTCAGAAGCTGAAGTTGTTTCCTGCAATATTTAAGGATGCAATTCTCAGGTGGTTTATGGGGTTGGGGTCAAACTCCATTTCAACTTGTGATGAAATGAAGAAGGTATTCCTAAGAAGGTACCAAGAATACTGTAAGACCAGAGACCTTAGAGAAGAGAGTTTTTGGATGACTCAAAAGGAAGGGGGGAGTCTTGAAGATTTGGTAGAAAGGTTCCAATATAATTTGCAAAGATCCAATATGAATCAATTGGATAAAGAGACCAAGAGAACCATTTTTCTTAGGGTAATCAGACTAGAATATATGGAGGTATTAAATCTAATGGGGGCAGGTGATGTATCGAAGCTTAGTTATGATGATGTATGTGAGATTTGTAAAAGATATTCAAGAGGAAATTCCAAGGTTGGAAGATGACCAAGAGATCCTTCTTCCAAGCTTGTCAAATCAGTTGTCGGAGCTAGAGTAACCAGAGCTGAAATGGGTAATTTATTTAAAAATTTTAAAAATGATATTCTTTGCACTTTATCTTCACAATTAGATGTTTTGTAGGCTAAGAAGAGATAGGAGAAACAAGATGAACTGGAGAAAGCCTCGACGACGTTATGCTCCAAATGCAGGAAGAAACATGCTCTAAGGGAATGCCCTGCTAATAGTATCGAGGTATGTCGAATTTGTGAGGTTGAGCATTCCACTGATCAATGTCATTCTCTTCCTGAAATTAAAGCAACATACATAGCAGATCAAGGAGCTGTCAATGCACTTTATTCAATGGCACCTCATAGGCCATGGTAGCCACGTCTTGCAGGTATGTCATAGTCAAATTTTTAATTTCCTTATGCTCAAAATCAGATGTGGAATGTTCCAATGCCCTAACAACCTTGGCCTTCTCAACACTCTTGGTAGGGGAAATATTCTTATCCTACTACACAAAGTTTCACAACTCAAAATTTTTACTCACAGCCCACACTGCAACAAATGATACAACTACAACAACAACTCCAATTGACTACCCCACCAAATCAACCTCGTCCCACATAGGTTCCTGCTCAACCAATGTCTAATCCCAATAATAAAATTGTCTTATCCACTCACAACATCGGATTGGTCACTTATCCCACTTTTCCTACCTATTGTATCGCACCTCAGCCACTGCAGGAAGTTTCTAACTTTGTGTTACAGGAATTTCGTGCGTATCTGTATGAAATTTCTGTTCCTATACAGTTGCAGGAATTACCTGTGTAGCTGTAAGAAATCAACCTTAGGTCAGGAAAGGTGGTGACTTGGCTCAAAATAATTGAGGAGATTCTAGAGGAAGATACCTTAGAAACACTTGAAGAGGAAACCACACTTGAACCAGCAAAACCATCCACCTCAAGGCCACTAGAACCTTCCTCATATCAAACAGTCCAACCTCCTTTTCTAGAGAGGTTGGAAATGGAAATTAAAACGAAACATCTCGAATTTGATCTTGTGTCTGAACTGAGAAACATGTGCATCAAGATCCCATTACTGCAAGTAATAAAAGGCATCCCAATATATGCCAAAATAGTAAGGGAACTATGCACCAAGAAACCAGGAAAACAAAATAAAGAACCTTCAACAATTCAAGTAGGTGGAAAGATTGGAAGTTAAATGTCTATGGGATTTGTTACCGAAAAATATGCGAATCCTGGAATACCTGTGGTGACCACCTTCATCAATGGATACCCCATAAAGAACACTTTGATTGATTTAGGTGCAACCATCAATGTGATGACTATGGAAAATTTATCTCATATAGAATCCTTTGACTTATTACCCACTCCTACCATGTTATAATTAGCAGATAGGTATAAGGTAAAGCCAGAGGGGGTTTTAGATGACATTGCCATCTCATTGGATTCTTGAGAGTACCCTGCAGATTTTTATGTTCTTCAACCTAGAACTAACTTGGGAGGGCACCCATTGATCTTGGGGAGATCGTGGCTAGCCACAGTTGATGCCTACATATGGTGTAGATCTAGAAACATGACTATCACTCATGGGGTTGAAACAAAACATATCAACTTGTATCCCCCCTAAACCCATCTTGAGATTAGAAAACACACATTGGGTTGAAGAAGAAGAAGATCATGATTCAGAAGGTACCCAACTAGTTTTAACAATATCTCAAGCCATGAGTCTTAAGGAAACTTTCGAGGAAGATATGATAAATTGTTGTATTTCTAATCCCGATTTCCCACAACTTTTAGAAGGAAAGTATAGTCATAATTTAGATATCATTACTGATCTGCAGTATTTTTATGAACATAGTTCAGCTTCTGAATTACATTCAACCCTCTTATCTGCATTTCCTGCATATTCAATGTCTGAATGGGGGAGTAAGTTAGTGGAAATTTTTCTTGAAAAATCTTTAAACATTAATTATACCTTAACTCATGAACAAGAACAACAATTAATTCAAACATTGAAATTTTTTTCAGATACATTTGCACGGGAATATACTGATATGAGGGGCATTCACCCAAACACATGCATTCATCACATTTACATAGAAGAAAATGCTAAGCCTGTGAGACAACTTCAAAGGAGGATGAACCCTACTTTAAGGGAAATTGTAAAATATGAATTACAAGAATTGTTAAATGTAGGATTCATCTATCCTATCTTAGATAGCTGTGGGTATCCCCACTAGTCATTGTCCCCAAGAAAAATGGTAAATGGCTAGTGTGTGTAGATTACATGGAACTAAGAAAATCTACATTAAAATATCATTTCCCTTTACCATTTATAGACCAAGTACTGGATACTCTAGCAAGAAAAAAATACTTTTCCTTCCTAGATGGATTCAGCGAATAAAATCAGATTAGGATAGCCCCTGAGGATGAGGAAAAGACAACGTTTACATGTCCCTAGGTACCTATGCATACAAATTATTACCATTTGGTCTATGAAACCTACCAGCCACATTTCAACAGACAGTCCTTGGTATTTTCTCTGATCTTTTGCATGATTACGTAGAGGTTTATATGGATGATTTTACAGTTATGGGTGATACTTTTGAAGAATATCTACATAATCTTGAAAATTTTTTGCAGAGGTGTAGAGAATCTAATATTTCGTTAAGTAATGAAAAATGTTTTATGATTATGAATGAAGGTATTTTTTTGGGTCATCATGTTTCTGTTGTAGGAATTAAGTTTGATCCAACAAAGATTGAGGTTATTGTAAAGTTGCCTCCACCAACCAATCAAAAGGGAGTTTGTAGTTTTCTTGGACATGCAAGCTACTATAGGAGGTTTGTTGAAAAATTTACAAAGGTAGCCTCTCCATTGTTTAAATTATTGACTAAAGAATTTGAATTTCATTGGAATAATGGGTGTCAAGATGCATTTGATAAACTCAAGGAAAAGCTTTCTTCAGCACCTGTCTTAAGAGGCCCAGATTGGAATTTTCCTTTTCATATTTCCACTGATGTCTCTGATTCATCCATAGGAGTAGTATTGGGTCAAAAAAAGGATCCTGTAACCCATGAAATTTATTTTATTAGTAAAAAATTGACTCCTGTAGAACTGAATTTCACGGTAACTGGAAAAAAATTCCTTGTTGTAATTTATGATATTAACAAGTTAAGACACTACATTATGGGTTATGAAGTTTTTGTTTACACAGATCATTCTGCTATTTGTTATCTCATGAATAAACCTATCACTAATGGAAGAATTACTAGGTGGCTGTTGGTGCTACAGGAATTTGACATCACGGTATTGGATAGACCAGGAAAAGAAAATCAGGGAGCTGATTTCTTGTCTAGGCTCAACCATGTAGGTGAAGATGTTCCTATTAATGATGAATTTCTAGATGAAAATTTGTTTGGAATCTCTGTTAAAAACCTTGGTTTTCGAGCATGGCCAATTATCTTGCTACGAGAAAGTTCCCACCTTAATTTTCATCTAATTAGAAAAAGAGAATCATTAGAAAAAGTGATGATTATTCTTGGATTAGGGGAGATCTCTTTTTTACTGGACCTTATTTAATTATCCACAAGTGTGCAAAGAAGATGAGATCTACGACATCTTGAGAGCCTATCATGATGAACCTTGTGGAGGACACTTTGAAAACAAGCGGAAAACTTATAAGATCCTTCACACAAGTTATTATTAGCATAATCTCTTCAAGGATGCAAAGGAGTATGTTCATAAGTCTGATAACTGCCAAAGCATTGGGCGACCTGTAAAATTAGATGAGATTCCTTTGCAACCACAGGTTCTCATAGAACAATTAGAGAGGCGGGCTCTTGATTTTGTAGGTTCCATCAATCCTACATCCAAAGGTAATAAGTATATTTTGGTCTATACTGATTATGTGAAAAAGTGGGTGGAGGCAAGAGCGCTACCTAGAGAAACAGAAAAAGTAGTGGCAAATTTTATTTTCTTTGATATTTTTGTAAGATTTGGAGTACCTAGGGAAATAGTTACTGATCAAGGTGCTAAGTTTGTGTCTAAGCTTATGCAGGAAATGGTGCAAAAATATCAGATTACCCATCGTAAGTCCACCCCTTATCATCCACAGGAAAATAGGCAGGTGGAATCAACCAACAAGGTACTGGAAACAATCCTTACCAAGACAGTGCAATTACACAAGGATTGGTCCCAAAAGCTTCTTGAGGCCTCGTGAGCTTACCAAATTACATGGAGGGGTACCACTGGCTTCTCTCTGTATGAACTTGTGTATGGAAAACAAGTTCCACTGCCCATCAAATTTCAAATGAAAACCTTTAGAATGGCATCATATTTGGGTATAAAAATTGATGAAGCACAACAATAGAGAATCTTGAAGCTCAATGAGTTAGATGAGATTAGGAAGGATTATTTTCAACATACTGACTTTATCCAACAAAAAATGGCTAAATGGCATGACATATACATCAAGAAGAAGCAATTCAAAGAGGGAGACTGGGACTTGTTGTATGATTATAAATTTAAAAGCTTCAAGGGGAAATTTAACACACATTGGCTAGGTCCCTATGAGATTAAGAAAGCTTTTGAAAATGGATCTGTTTGGATTAAAACCATTGATGATGAGAATGTTACCTTCTTGGTGAATGGGCACAGAATCAAGCTATATCAAAAAACCCAATCTAAGGAGGAATTTGTGGAAGAAATTGTGAAGAAAAAGAGTTGGAAATGGTAAGGGAAGGGATCCTTCCTTCCACTATATCTTCTTAATTTCCCTGATGATACAATGATCTCACTCTGTTCCTCCTTATGCTCAATAAACCATGAGAGGAATGTCTATTGGGTATAGTTTTATCCCTTTTTCTGGGCCCAATGGACTATCAATGGAAAAGGAACCCCCTAGAGTCTTCTTTTTTAGTATTTTAGACTCTCTTAAATTGAAATCTGGCGAGCATGGACTGCCACTAGGCTCATTAAAAACACAGGTCAGTAGATCCTTTTGGATCCTCTCAATAAAATTTGTTTTTCCTCAATTAATCTTTGGATTTATCGTGTTGGACTTATGTGGGATTTATTAAGGCCCTCCTTCCAACAATTCTGTCCCATAAACATCAACAAATTATCTGGGTGCAGGATTAGAGCCTTGTGATGCCTTGAATCTTGTATGTCCCAATGACAGGCTATCTCTCTAGTGGTAATGGAGAATCATCATGGCTTATTTACTACTGGATCCTACAGGGGGTTTGACAACAACTCATATATTCAAACCTGATAGGATGCATCAGGGTACCTTGGTCCTCACTCTCGTTAATGGTGGTGGGTCTTGCATTGGTTAACATTTGACCTCAATGGCTTGTAATCTAATGAGGATATTGTGCTTTCAACATCGAAACATTAATTCATGTGCAATGGACTGTACAAAATGGGTGGAGAAAGCGGTTCCTCTAGATTCAAATTCAATTCTTGCAGAATGTTCAATAGTTGTAGTTTTTAATTTGTGAAGAATGTTCACAGTTGTTTCAATTCCTGCAGAATGTTCATCAGTTGCAGTTCAGTTCTTGAAAAATATCTAACAATATTTCTGCAAAATGTTGAGAATTTGTAGTTTTAATTCCTGAAGAACGTTCGACAGTCATATTTAAATTCTTGCAAAACATATGTTGAGCACAAAAACACCTAGATTTCTTGAAAAGACAAAAAGAAAAAAAATCATTTAACAAAACATTAGATCAAAATCATGTAGTAAGTACTAACAATGATTATGTGGTTAAGATCATGGATTATATGTCTGATGTAATAGGTTATCATTGCAAAGAGCAAGCCATGTCATCAAGGATAGTACTGTTGTAGTTAAGTGGTAAAGTACAACTGGTGATAAGATGCTCAAGGTAAAGGTATAATGACGCCTTAATCTTTAAAATTTCACATAATTAATGCTTTGGTAACCCTTGTGGCTGTGAGCCATTGTGGCATTAATACCATGACCTATTATCATCACAATGACGGTGGTTGTACTTCCGAGGTCTGCCCTATAGGTCAGATCATGATGACAATCCTGATCACGACCTGATGCCGAAAAAGCCCCATATTTTCTATTTTAGTCCCTTCCACTGTCGAACCCATTGCATAAGTCTCGGACTATATTTCCACAAACTGAATTTGCTATGTTCCTTCTCTCCTCAATTTCCTTGTATGTTTCCTCACCTACCTATCAATTTCCTCCTCCGCCATGTCTAAGCTCTGAGCCAACATCTTATTCGAGCCACAGAGCCTTATGCTGCTTCAAGCTAATCCTCACAGCAAGGCGATAATAGAAAAGGCAGGATGGTTGCCTTTCTTCCAGAGGTTTAGCGGCCATAACTTTGAAGTAACAAAATATTTTACCCTGAACCTAAATGCGGATAAAGCATAGGTTGGAAACATACAGTTCAGGTTAACGAGAGCTTTTGTGGCACGAGCATGTGGAATCATGCAAGATGGAGGGTGATGGTTTAAAAACTGCTATTTCAACAAAGAAATGTGTGCATATTTCCTGCAAAAGGATCACTCAAATACCGACTGGAGTAAAGGGATTCTGCAGGAGTTCTTAAGAAGTAAGTATCATCAGTTGTTGTTTTTCCTGCAGAAGTGTGTTACATGTGAGGTTCGCTTTGGCCTTGCATTATTGTTTCATATCAGGTTTCTCAGACAGTTCCAAGACAAGCCCCTAAATTTTCCCTATTATTTAAAAATGTCATTGATCAAAATATCCATGGTCGCAAAAGAGAGGGCCGCCCACATTGAGGAAAACCTCCACCATCACGGGCTGGTGAAGATTATTCTGGTGTAAGTCCTGCAGAAACAAAAAAAGTCATGGGAGGAATTTCTAACAAAAAACCATTTTGTGAATGTTGGAGAGTCTGAATCCTTGGGAGTCAGGGAAGAAAAGACCAAAGAGAAATGAAAGAATAAACCCTGGATCCATGGACCAAAGGTGAAAGAAAATGACAGGGATGATGAAGTTATGGTGACTGGTGAAACTACTGTGGACGACTCCCAACAGAAGAAGCCTTCTACCCCTGCTAAATGATATACTAGAAGCTAGGCTACTCTGCTGGCCATTAAGGATACAAAAAAAGAAGTGACACCACCTAAGAAGTTTACCAAGAAGATAGATAAGTCCTTTGGCCAGGCCAAAGGAAAGAAAAAGATAAATCCTGGTACATTCATGAACAAGGACATTGTGTCCTTTCAGGATCCTTCACTGTAGGAAAGTCATAATGAAGCCATGAAAGCACAAGAGGATTTGAGTGTGCCCCAATCCTCAAATGGGCATTATGAGGAAGAGGTGACTCTGTTAAAGGAACAGTCTCGACATATGCTGGAAGAGACCATTAAGGAACTTAACCTCTCAGAACAAGCTTTGAGAGCAGAGAACGCGGCCCTGAAGGAAAACAGCCTTAAGGTTCAAAAAGAACACAAAGAGTGGCATGAGAAGGTAGCCCGCATCATGAAAAAGAAGCTAGCCCAGATCAGTGACTTAAAAAGGAAGAATGAAGCATATAGGGGATAGATTCAAGTGGAATCTAGTCGAGCCCAACTAGAGCATTTGGCTGCAGTAGCTGCAGCCCAGGAGAACAGTTGATTTTCTGTTTGGGGATTGCCTCAGTTTTTCTTCATAGGGACATGCAAGAGTTTTGGTGTGGGGGAGATGTTGAGTCTGAACTTTACCCATTTTTGATACTTATCTTAGACCTTGCCTTCATTATTTTTGAACCCTTTTTGCTCTTTAATTATACCTAGTTTGGCTATGTTATCTAGTTTTGGCTAAAAAGGGTACCATAAGCCTAAGGTATGTTGAATTATCATAAGAAGTGTCATTTTATCTAAAGTCAAGTATTCTTTGATCTACCTATGTATTTATTGCACTACTACTCTAACTAGTCTAGAACTCGTGCATAGATTTGCTAGATTCGAACAGTTCCGCAATTCCTGCAGACAACTCATTTGGCCAATATTCCTGCAGATGTTCTAGATTTCCTGTAGATACTTCCAATTTCCTGCAACTGTCTCAATTACCTGCAATGAGATTAATGGTTGAACATGTTCCACTCATCTCCAGATCAAGTAAATGCATGGGTTTTGAAGGGAATTTGCTGCATATGTAAGTTGTCCTATTCACTATTCCAAATCCTCTTTTGCAACCACTCAAACCTCGAAATCTTCTCTCGTGCCCACATGGAGGAACAACTTCAGCCACATAACGGAAATCATCTAATCCATGCTTCTAGTCATGGATTAGACTTAACAGACTTGTCAATTGGTTTCTGTATCATTGGCCGTAGGCTTAGAATAGCTATCTACTTTGTTCAAGCCAAATATGAGCTTCAAGAAATGTATAAATTAGATGTATTTCACTTTGAAATGGGTTTGGGTTGAGTTTGTTTTTGATAGCTAGATATCAGACTATACTTGACGGTAAATTCCAGATTAATAAAATAGTGTATGTTCTGTTTATATTTCTGACCAACTTCTTCAACTTTTGAAGGAGTTGTGAGTGAGGGAGGCCCCCCTTTGCTCAAAAATCCCACAACATAGTGTGTGTGTTTTATTTATGCCTTAATAATTCCTGTATACAGCTAGTGCTTTCTTTCTGCATTTCCCGCAACAAATTGTTAATTGGTTAAGTGATTTAATTCTTTATATTAATGAGTTCTTTTCATTTGATCAATGTTTGGATTCATGCTCTTTAAGTTGGATTCTTGATTACGATTTATATTTTATATTTTCCTACATCAATATCAGGAAAATCAAGTGTTGTAGAGGGATGATATATGCCACTCCATAGCCATTGCTTCAAAATATTGATACGGGAAAGAAGCACGAGTTGTTGATTTTTGTTTGATCTTTATCTTTTCATGATCAATATCAACAATCCTAAGTGTTGTGGAGGGATGATACATGCCACTCCATAGCCATTGATATCAAGTATTGACATAAGAAAGACACATTAGTTGATATGTGTATAATTTATTAACACTTGAAGTAATCAACCTGCATATACTTTGCACTGCATCTCATCAGTTTACCTTCTTGGGTTGACAATTCATGATTAGAAAATTATAAGCATATAATTTGATTCAACACTTCTTTTGATTTCCATAGGTCTCACCTGATTTGGATTCTTCAAGACAAACTTATGCCCAATCTCCCACAATGACCTAATTATGGACTGGTTCAGTAGAGAGAAATTGTACGGTGTGCCATGTGTCACTGTTTCCTCCTTCGGCTCTGAAATTGATACACATGAAATAAAAATCCATGTAGTTGTGTCCAATTTTTACAGAATTCCAATCCAATGCTCAGAGTGAGAGTTATGACTGTTTTCCCAGGGTCACCTCTTTGAGATGAAATTCAGAAGCCTGAAACAAAACTAACTTCCATGGATCATATCTCCGAAAATATTACGAATAGAGGTCTGAAATGTTTTTATGATGAAACTCAAGATTCCGCTTCAGCTTCTAAACCCTTGTAAAAAAAAGGCTATTGTGAAAATTCCACGATGACCTGTTTAGGTTAAATTCAGGAGCTTGCAAAAATCCCTAACTTCAACAGATCATATCTCCGAAAATATTTCAAACCAAGATCTGAAATTTTTCCACGACGTTCCTTAATATTTCATCTTTTCACTGTAAAAAATTCAGATTCTGAACCTTCGTAGAAAAAACGTTATAGCGAAAATTCCATGATGACTTGTTTGGAGCAGCAAAACCCTAAAATTCAAAGTTCTGATACCAAATGTTATGAAACCAGCTCAAAACATAGAATAAAAGAGAGATCAATGCCTTATAAATCAGCCACTTCAAGGGGGAAACCTCTAATACATTACATAAATGAACAATTCTTGGATGATACAAATAAAAAAACCTCCTTTTATATATAGAGGTCCATGGGGTCACAATATAATCCTAGCCGACCTAACAATAATAATGTAATGGAAAAATAATAACAATATGGGGGTTACAGGGGCACAACAATAACAATAAGGGGGCTACACTAATAAAAATAAGGGACTACACTAGTAATATGGGGACCTAACATAGGAAGAGTTTTGAAGATCTTACACAAAAGAAAGGACAACAACAACAAAGTAATTTGAACAGAGAAATAGAGAATTTGAGGAAGCTTATGAGAAATGAACATAAGGAAATGAGCTGCACACAGAGAAGGCCGATAATCAATTGTATGAAAGGCTGGACTTTAATAAATATTGAAGGAAAATTCAATGGAGTGTTATAAACAAAGATATGGAAACTAGGAGAAACAAGGAAAAACATCAGAATACATGGACAACAGTTGAAAGAAGCAAGGAAATCACTGAAGAAAAAAGTATGGGATCCAGGAGGACAAAGATTGGAAGCACATGATTGGGAGATCATGCTTATTTTCTACCTTGGTAGTCTGATGCAGGAGCATCATGGTTCTGAAAATGCATATATTTAGTAGAATCTATGGGGTCTTATGTTTTTCAAAAGAGTTGGTTTTCCTAAGTATTTAATTAATTTAATTTCAATATTTTGAGTGATTTATGTGAGACATTTAGAATAGGATTTAATTAAATATTGAGAGGATCCTCTCAATATATCATAAATCCTTAGGATCTTCTTTATCCCTTGAAGTAGTTCATGATTTATGGAGGATCCTTAGGATTTAGTTGAATATTTAGAACCTCAAGGGATAAAGAAGAAATTTTAGGAATTAATTGAGGACTTAGAGGATTCTTAGGATTTTGTTGAGTAACCTATGGCTCTGAACCAAAATTGAAAATAGAACCTTTTGTATATAATTGTAAAGCCTCAAAGGCATAGAGATCATTATTCTTAGATAGGAGGTTTCATTTGTAAGCCTACAGGTAGAGAGAGAGAGGAAGAGAAGAGGGCCATGTAATGACATATCGGGCCAAAACCAGATTGTAAATATATTTTCTTGTATTTGTACATTTATTTGTTTAATGAGAAATTGAATTGCCGTTTGACTGTGTGTCATTTCTGTCGTGTGTTGAGTGATCCATAATAGAAAGGATTCGATATCAGTAACAAATTCTAGCTGATTGAATACGTCTTCTGAGTGATACATGAATTATGGTTGGGTAGAATCTGAGTAGATTCTAGTATGGGATTAATTTGCTGAGAATAAAGCTTATGGGTGTAAATTTGTGTAGATAAATTATGTATAGATTGAGTAATTCTGATTTGGAGGAGTAATACAGAGGGTGCTATGTGTTCAAGCTAGAAATAGTGTTAAACAAGACAGAAGAAAAGCACAGAGAAATTCACATGGAAGAATTTTGAACAACAAAGGAGGAGTATTGAGAAGAAAACAAAGGAACAGAGCGGCTTAAAACAAAGTAATCGATGAAGGCAAATATTACTTAGAGTTTTCCAAAGAGGTGGATGAACGAATAAGATTAAATTGCAGTATCGAGGGTTTAGTAATTGACGACAGAGATCAAAGCAAGTAGAAAGTATGAAGTGGATGCGTGTTAGCATGGAGCTATTTTACATTAGCACTGATTGATTTTATAAGTCAAAGGGTTCATAAGATATACTGAATAACTTGCAATGTGTTAACATTCTAAAGTTGCAATGCGGTGAAAAGGAGGTGCCACTTGTTGATATTGTGCAACATCGTGCTTCAGCAATTTTAAAGTTTAGTGTTAAATACTTCACAAGGTAACCTAGATAATTTGTGATGCGATGCGGTAAGTACTGAAGGAAGTGATTGTGGCATATTATGATTGGTCTATGGATGGTGGGACCCTGGAACCCTGTTCTATGTATTTGTAAGGGTTTCGGTTATGTATTAAGCGATGTTGAATCGCTGATGTATGTATGTTGGATTTAAATCAGAAGTTATAAATCTGCTACGTGTAAAGGGAAAAATTATGTGGGTCAAAACCCCAGGTCAACGGGTTTGGTTAAATTGGAAACCATACACGTGATAAGGTAAGGTGAAGGCGCAAAAAGGTAAAAAGGTAAAAGTATATAAAAAAAATGTTAAAATCTGAGAGCCATTTAGGATTAAAAGCTTCTGCATGCATTTTTTAATTAAATGGTGAACCTCAGAGTTTTAATATGGAAGAATGTAGGGTTAATTCTACTAACTCTACATAAGTGAATATTTGCGGCCTAATTGTTGCATCACATGCAAATGTAAATGGACACACTAAATACTAATTGATTCATGATATTACAACATTAATTCAAGATAAAAATAAAATAAATCATGAGCACTTATCGTTTGGGAATTAATCACGAACTAATTGGAGCTGAAGTATTTTCCACCAAACCATAGGGTTTTATTTTCCCTTAATCCATTTGCAAAAAAGGCCACCCTAGAGTTGAGGATATGAATATAGAAGGGAGAATATACCTATGGATGGCTCTAGCTCTCTTCAAAGAGTCCAATTCCTAGAATTCATAATCTATAAGTTCTTATAACTACCCAAATCCACTAGAACTCTTTCCCCATAGACCTACATAACCCACGGAATGGGATCCCCTTCTCCAACGTAAGTCCTCAAACTATCTCACTTCCATTTAGGGCTCCAACACAAATCAACTAGGAAATATCACTATTTGTGACTCCAAGTACTTTCAACTATAATTAGTTTATTTAATGATCATAATTTTTATTAGACATAGTCATAATTTCCATGTAGCTTCATGGTAATCAATTCTTGTCATTTTTTATAGCTATCCTATGGAAACTTAGGCTTCACAATAAAAATCCAAGAAGAAATGGATGCCTAGAATATCCTTGCATGTCAAAAATTCATGGAATATATTTTACTCAATGGGAGAGGGCACATGCCTTCATAAGAAGCCATTGTATCTCCCTTTTGGAAATTAATCCCAAGATAAAGAACCTAGGATAACATAAATCAATGGATTCATAAGGCTAAGGTTAAACAATATAGGGTAACAATAAAATATATTATTATTCCCTTAACCCTTTTTTCATTTCTGTATTATGGAATCACAACACCCTTTCTTTTCCATTCTATTTTGCAACCTATGATATATTTTTCATTATCATTCAATGTACCATACTACATCATCCATATTTTATACATTCATAATTATGCATATACATTACTATTTAAGGGATAAAAAATGAGGATGTTACATGAGATGGTTGACCAAGCTTAATCAATCAAGTACATTCAAAGATTTCATATCTACTTTTTAACAATTGACATGTATTTTTCATAGGGAAATAAATATGCTAAAACCCCCAATGTCTGCTTGCATTATTCTTATGAATAGAAATGAATTGCAATTTCTTTGCTCAACTGAGCACAACTTGGAAGTGCATAACCTATATCTTTGCTCAATGATAAACTCTGACCTAAATTAGTCAATTTCTGACTCTGCTTGATCTCCTATTTCCTTGCACCGTTCCTTGAGAAATCAGGCCCCTATTATTTAGGAATTTCTTCAAAATGGACTGCGCAATTCCTTAGGATCATCATCTGACTGCATGAAACACTTGTACACTCAAGAATAGTCTACAATTTATGTTACACTACCTTGGAATCTCCACCAAGCATGGGGAACTCAAATTCTATGCATGAACTACCTATTTTGGGATTATTGATCAGTAAACTAGATGATCACTACGTTTTATTGAAGTTCAACTGTTTAACTGACCTTCCACTAGTTCCTTCAATAGTTAGAACTAGTTTAACTAAAAAGAACCTGAGATAACTGACCTTGATTGCTAAAAATTAGCAATCACACATGCTCAACTAAAATATAACTCTTCCAAATCAAATTTACTGAGTAAACTAGGTGACACAATCCATGTCACACAAGTTAACTGCATCCAAGTTGTATGCTGGTGTGGAAATTCAATTTTTCTTAATTTAATCAAGGAAAAATCAAATTGAGAATTTCTTGCTACATTTTTCAACACTCCCTCTTAGAAAGAAAGGGATTATCAACCACCCCTATCATGCACATGTGGAACTCGAACTTCCCTCTTGATAAATACTTTTTCAAATTGTCATCATCTTGTTCCTCTGTCAGAATGTACTGGAACAACGTTATCTGCCTCTAGACACAGTCCCACAAATGGTGATACCATATATCTATATTCTTGGATCGTTCGTGAAAAATAAGATTCTTAGAGAGCTTGATGCAACTCTAACTATCACAGTAGATTACAGTTGGATCCGTCATCTGTCTAAACAGTCCAACAAGTATCTTTCTCATATAGATCGCCTCACATGCTGCTTGACTTGTAGCCATGTATTCTGCTTCTGTCAAGCTGAGCACCATAGATCTTTGCTTCCTGTTGTACCAGGAAATCATTGTGAAAAAAACACTAAAAAATCCACCTGATGTACTCTTTCAGTCTGATGAAGCCACACAACTTCACTCCCTTTGTCCATCTGTACCATATTCCAAATTGGGTAGTTTAACATTCTTATATGCCTTCCAAAATAATTTTTCTTTCCTAACCATAGTTTGGCTTAGCTAGTTGACTGCATAACACCTATCTATTCATGTGTTCACAAGATAAATTATTGAACTCACTAGCTATCGATAAATGGTAGCATCCACTCCTTCACCTGAAGTGGCATCCTCCCTCCTCAAGTCTATCGCTAGAGGTGTCTCCATGGGGAATCTCTGTAGCATCTCATTTGCATACTTTTCTTGAGAGAAAAATAGTTCCCCATTGTATTTCCATACTTCCAAGAAAAGGAAGTAGTGCATGAGACCCATTTCCTTCATTTCAAATTCTCTTGAAAGGTCCTCCTTGCAAGTTCTGATTAGTTGTTCATCACTAGTTAAAATTAAATCATCAACATATAAGAAAATAATGAGAAAGTTTCCTTATATCAAGATATGATAGAGGTTTGCATCTTCTTCACTTTCAGTGAAGCCCAAATCAGTGAGATAGCTATCGATCCTAGTGTACCAAGCATGGGGTGCTTGTTCGAGACTGCACAATGCTCACTTGAGTCTGCACACATGAGACTCCCGACCAAAAGTCTTAAAGCCTTATGGTTACTCAACGTACACTTGTTCTTCAATAACTCCATTGAGGAATATTTTTTTGACATCCATCTGGTGGATCTTCCACCACATCTACGCAATGAGAGAAAGAATTGATCTAATGGATTATTACCTTGTTGCAGGAGAAAATGT
Organism: Pinus albicaulis; assembly: GCA_034641835.2. Classification (NCBI taxonomy): domain Eukaryota; kingdom Viridiplantae; phylum Streptophyta; class Pinopsida; order Pinales; family Pinaceae; genus Pinus; species Pinus albicaulis. The sequence goes on from CM076572.1 coordinate 1,283,715,243, forward strand.
CTCCTTATAGTCAATTTCTTCAACTTGAGAGTGCTCCTTGACTACAAATATGGCCTTGTACTTCTCTATGATTTCGTTTGCTTCCTGCTTTACCTTGAGGATCCATCATGAAACCAATACTGATTTATTTCTTGGTCTTGGGACCACTTCCCAACAATATTCTTTACAATGTATTTTTATTCCTCCACCATTGCATTAACCCATCCAGATTGATCTACTGCTTCCTAGAAAGATGATGGCTTAGTATCTACAAGATAAGTCATTAGAGCGATTTAGCCAGTGTACCGATCAGGTGACCTTCTCTGCCTGCAAAAATTTGAAGGAGCACCCACATTATCCCTCGCATCTTGCTCAAGTCTCTTAGCTTCCCTGGTTCTTTTCCTACCTTCTATGGATGGGTTTGCTTGAGAGGTTGTCTCCACTCTCTGCTCCTCAATTTTTGGCTTCTCCACAACTTCTTGAGGTTCCTCCTTTAGAGCTAAAATCTCCTCTTCTAGTGGGATATGAAGCTCCCTCTCAAGAGAGTACCACATCAATTTCTCCTCATCAAATTTTACATCCCTTCATACAACAGTTATTCTGAGGGATGGAAATTACATACAGTAGTTGTAGGGAGTTTCTGCATAACCAAAAAATACCCCCAATTATTTTTTCGACTCAAGCTTCTTCCTTGATTATTTAGAAACACAGAAGTATACAAAGGCTCCAAAAATCCTAAAGTGTGACACATCCAAATTTCTTCCCTAGAAATCCTCCTGCAGTGTAATCATTCCTAGAATCTGATGAGGACTCCAGTTTTGAAAATTGACCACTATATTGCATGCCTCAACTCATTAATTCAGAGATAGGCCTTTTTCATGCAACAAAACCCTCGTTTCTCCCACAATGCTATGCTTATTTATCTTAGCCACCACTTTCTACTGTGGGTTTTGGGGTGTTGTGAACTCTCGTCGAATACCTTATTTCGCACCAAAATTTTTGAATTCATTCGACACATACTCACCTCTATTATCGCTCTTGAGAGTCTTCACCTTCTTGTCAATTTTTTTCTCAACCATTTCCTTGAATTCTACAAACTTGAAGAATGTCTTATATTTGTTTTGCTGAAGAAGATCCAACACTTCCGTGAGATGTCATCAATAAAAATGAAAAACTATTTGCGTCTGGCAGTGGAGTCTGTAGAGAAAGGTCCACAAGCATCATAGTGAATCCTTTATAGGAATGCATGTGCTATGTTGTTCCAATAATAGAATGTGGATTTCGTGTACTTCCCCAAAGTGCATCATTTTCATACATCTTGCTGCTCAATTTCTCCTGTGAGAATGCACGTGGTTATCTGTTGCATAATATTCAGGGTGCCATGATGCAAATGGCCAAGTATTCTGTGTCAAAATTCACTGACATCTCAACTCTTCACCTTCTATACCTTAGTGATTAATGAAACAAAGTCTTCCACATCTAGCTTATATAGGTTCTTCACACGAACTCCTATATGATTCACCTGTCCCGTGGATGTGTGTCTCAGGAATTCCTTTCCCGTGCTGAAGATAACATCATAACCACAGTCTTAGGCCCATAATGAACATGAAATCCTTGAGCCTGAGCGGGGAGCTCGACTCCCTCTGAAAAGGAGATTTTACCAATCCCGATCATGCTATACCTTCCATCGTCCCCCATCTCAAATGTGCATTTGCAAATATTTTTCTTTTAGGTCACTGAAAAACTCTCTACACCTTTCCATGTGAAATGATGCACCTAAGTCCAAGTACCACACACTCTCCATCACTGTGATAGCCATATATGTGATAAGGGTATAGTTAAGCTCGAACTGTGAAGCCAAGGCTTCACCTTCCGCTCCTCCTGATGTATTCTTTCTTACCCTTTTGTGTGGAAACTTTGTGGCATAGTGCCTGAATTCATAAAAATGGAAGGATTTAATTTTCGACAAATATTTCTTCTTGCCCCCTTGGTTGGACTTTGGGTTGGGTTGACATTTCTTCCCTTTTACCTTCTTTCCTTTTCCAACCAATGCAAAATTTTATTCATCCTCTCCCTTGGATGAAATCTCATTTTTGGTATTCTACCTTATTTCCTCTTGTACCAAATCATACCATCAGCGCTCACAATTCAATAGTGTCTCCCTCTCGTTCACTAAATCTTGATAACTATGCTAGCTCTTGGGAAGGTGCATAAGGGCTAGTATTACCAAGTCTTCTTCAGGAACATTTACACCAATTTTTCCAAGTTCATCACGACATTATGTGAACTTGCTCAGATATTGTAGAATAGTGTCATTCTTTTGCATCTTGATACTTCTAAGTTTATCCTTGAGCGTCAACTTCCTATGATCACTATTATTCTTGAACAATTCTGTTAGTGCTTTCCACATTGCATATGGAGTTTCCTTTCCATGGAGATTTGAGACAATGTGATCTCGTACTCCCTCCAATATTATTCTTCTTGCCTTGGCGACATCTTTCTTCCACTAAGCAAGGTTATGGGCATCATATTCCAATGGTTTTGCAAAATATTTCCTGATGCATTCTAGCAATCCATTATCATCCAATACCCCCTCCATGTGATCCTTACATGCAACAAAATTAGTGGTGCCTTCCAAGGCATACTCTAGCCTCAGTCCATTGAAGGAAATATTCTTAGCTCTGAAGAGATCTTGTTGCACTGAACTTCAAATTCGAACCTTCTAACAACAAATTCGAAATATATGCTCTAATGTTAATCCTTCTCTGGTACCATGTAGAATATATGATATATATTTTCAATTTCTCATGAAGTTTTAATCAAAATCACAAGACACAAACCTACTCTACTTCTATGTATCCATTAATTCACAATTTAGAACAAAAATATCAGACATGCAATAAGAAACCACACACATGCAAATAGTTTTTTTTTTGGAAAGTAACCTGCTAAAATCCCTAATGGTTGCTTGCATTAATATGATGAATAGATATGGATTACAATTTCTTTTCTCAACTGAGCACAACCAACAAGTGCATAACCTATCTCTCTTCTCTCTAAGAAGCTCTGACCAAAACTTAGTCAATTTCTACCTCTGCTTGAGCTCCTATTTCCTTGCGATGTTCCTTGAGAAATTAGGCTCTTATTATTTAGAATTTTCTCCAAAATGGATTATGTAATTCCTTAGGTTGATCATCTGACTACATGCAACACCTTTACACTCAAGACTAGTCTACAATTGATGTCACACTTCCTCGGAGTCTCCACCAATCCCGGGGAACTCGAATTCTCTGCATGCACTAGTTATTTTGGGTTAATTGGTTAGCTAACTAGATGATCACCGAGTTTCACTAAATTCTCACTGCTTAACTAGCTTTCCACTAGTTCCCTTCAATGGTTAGAACTAGTTTAACTAAAAACAACCTGAGATAACTGACCTTGCATTAGGGGAATTTTGAGGTCTAAAATGGGCATCTTAATGAAATTATAATAAAATAGTGGAAATAATAAAATAAGATTAGATTGCATCATCAAATTTTAGAGGAAAAAAAGAAAAAAACTATTTTTTCAACTCGTATTTTAAACTTGTCTCCGTATGGATTTTCTCAAATTTCGAGGAAAAACACTCGTTGGATGCAACATTTGACTCCTCATCCAAGGAGTACCCATGTTTCACACTTTGAATGGACCCTTCTACATGAAAATTGAGAAATACATGAAAAACATGATTGAAATCACGTTTTTCCATTTATTTCTCCTGTTTCGTGTAGTAGAGTCCATCGAAAGTATGCAACATGGGTACTTCTTGGATGAGGAATCAACTTTTGCATCCAATGAGTACTCCCACTCGAAATTTGATAAAATATTACAGAAATAAGTTGAAAATACGAGTTTAAAAAGCAGTTTTATTATTTTATTATTTTTTAATCCTTTTTACTTTCTTACTCCAAAAATGGTGAATCATCCCCCATGGTTGACATCATCATATTGAATCCTATTGGTTCTTATAAAGTTTATTTTAGTTGTACATTTTGTTTTAGGAGGCCCATTTTAGACCTCAAAATTTCTCTAATCATTGCTACAAATTAGAAATCATACATGCTCAAATAAACTCTAACTCCCCCAACTCCTCAAACTCGAATTTACTGAGTAAAATGGGTGACTTAAGCTATGTCACACAATTCAACTGCATCCAAGTTGTCTGTTGATGTGGAGATTTGAATTTTCTCAATTTAATCAAGGAAAAATCAAATTGAGAATTTCTTGCTGCATATTTCAACACCTTCTACATCATATACATGACTAATATTTTATTCAAGGAATGTTTTATGAATTTTTATAAGGAGGAGACACATGCACATGTTTTAATGGTTCACCCTACTACATGGTTGGAAGCCTCTCAAAGAAATCGAGAATACCAAAAGGATATGAAGACTGGCTAACTTAGCAAAGCCTCTTGAGGGGGTGACTGATAATGTACATTATGAATGATCAAAGAGGAATCCCCAACCACCAAGATCCATCATATTCCCTTTTGCTTCAGAGTCAATATACCTTTTATTGATTTGCTAAAGCATTGCTTGAAGTTTTGTGGCTTCACCTAAACCTTAGGTGAAAGCACATTATTGTTTTCCTATGAGATCAAGGTCAATAATAATCCCTCTTGCATTTATCGACCCTATATTTTATTATTATCAATTCCTATTTTTTTTTTCCATTATAAAAATAAAATTTTCTTTCATTTCAATTGATTATTGCAGAAAATCTCTAACACAGCTATAATACCATGTAGAAATTATATCAATGGATTCAATCCGATCATGCAATGTACTGAAGCAAGATACTGAATCCTTCTACAATATTTGCGGAATATAAAACACAATCTCTCAATCACATGCAAGTAAGAGAAAGGAAATTATCAATCACACAACACAATAATTTTTTGGGGAAAACACCTACTCAAAACCCCTCTATCATATATTGTACATAGTCAAAGAATCATGAAACAATATAATGCTTTCTCACACCAAGAAAATCCTGCACTACCCTGACTATCTCACTCTAATACTCCTAAAAAATGTCTAGCAATTTTTAGGAAAAATTTACCAACACTTAGCCAATTCTCAACCCTTCCTCAGCCCAACCTTTCTCACGCAATCCCTAGGAAACTAATCCCTACTAAATAAGATAATCAACCTTCCTTAATTGCGTAATCACTATGGAGCCTTCCTCTAACTTTATAACTGCACTTGGGAAGTTCATTAAAAATACAATTGATAGTTTACTTGTCTTTAACCTTTGTCTCAACTGGGTTGTCATCAGAATTCACATGCATGCAACTATTAATAGTGAATCATCAGTTACTTTGTAGATCACTACTTGTGAATTAAATCTATTTTAATTCACTTGATATTCCACTATCTCATCAATCAGTTAGAACTAGTTAAACTAATTTTAACTTAATTAATTTGAGTTAAATGACAGCACTCATAGCACACTAGTGCTACAGCTACAACTGGACCCTGTAAATAATATAATCACTCTACATGCCTATCATTTGACCCTCAACTTCAAATTCTTGAGCTAACTAAGTCTCTCACACTTAGTTAACAATTACAAGTTGTTATGAGATAAGATTACAATTTTCTTTTAATTTAATTAAGGATAATTAAATCAAAAGCCTCACACGGTAACCCTTTCTAGGTGCTGTTTTATAGATTTTGTTTTTCGATGCTAATTTCACTATTTCTTGTTGCAAATTTCAATGCTCCCTCTCAACAAGAAAGGAATCAAACTATCCCGATCTGGTACCTTTGGAATGTTCTTTCATGCAAAACTTCTCTAGTGTTGTTCGCACATGCACCTCTCCTGAAACTGAATAGCCTACGAGCAACTGAATCAGTATAATGCATCTTTCATTAGAGTCTTCTAACTGCTGCTAGCTACTACACATATCTACTGGAATCCACTGCAGCTGACATATGCATCCATGTACTATGTACTTCTGCCAAATCTGATGTGTGCCCTAGTATCTGACACCTGTCACTCTGATTTTTGTCCTCCTAACATCTGAATACATAAATATAACTGATCATTCCTACTATTGATGTATTGTGTGCTCCTCGTATCCAGGTTCGATCCATGAGACACACCATCTCAATGGACCCTGCCCAAATTTATTCTTGGGATTATATCTGGACCTCACACCTAGAGGTATAGCTACATGTACTCCCTCTGCCCATTTGGCTCTAAATTTCCCCCTCCTAGAGGTATCTTCTTGAGTGGAATCTTCCACTTGGTATCCTCTTTGCTTCTCCAATTTTGGCTACTCCACAAACTTCTGAGACTAATTGTAAGGCTGCATGTTGAGAGATAGTTGCTCCGTCTCAACCACTAAGTCATTAACCATTGCTTTGAGCCTTAAAGCCTTTCATGCATCCTCAACCTCAAGAGCATATGGGTTCTTGACTCTTGAACCGATCTGCTTCACTTGTCCCATGGCTATGTGTTTAAGGAACACCTTTAATTTTATAAACATCAGCTCATAACCACGAAATTCCATTATTGCTATGGAGCAAGATTCTTCCTTAGGCCCAGAACATCTAAAACAACTGCTAGTCTAAGAGGGGAGCTAGACTCCCTCTGAAAGGTAATTGTACCTATCTTGGTCGCGCTATACCTCCCGTCATCTCCAAACTCTATGTTCTCCTAGAGGTCCTTCTCCTCCAAGTCACTGAAGAGATCTCTATTCCCCATCATATGGAACAAGGCACCACTGTCTGGATACCACATGCATCCCATTATAGTGCTAGCCATGCATGCAATGAGAGTAAAATCAAGCTCGAACAATGAAGCCAATGCTTCACCCGCTACAACTGCAGAGTCCTTCTTGCTTGCCTTCTTCTGTGGACAATTCGAAGCATAGTGCCCATGCTCATGATAGTGAAAACATATGATCTTGGACAAGTCAATCTTGCTCTCTGTGCCTTGGGAATTATTTCCCTTGTATTTCTTTCCTTTTCTGACTCACGCACATTGTAATTGTCTCGCCATCGCAAATTTTCTAAAAAATAGTTGATTTTAAATTGACAATATCTCCCTCATCCGAGCTCCGATTCGACCGATTTCTTTTTTCAATTTGGGTATTTTTCGCAAGGAATCAAAATATGATATTTTTTTTTTGAAAAATTTGCATCAAAAGTTTCAAATATGCTCTGCAAACTCACCACCCAAACAATTCTGGCTCTGATACCATGTAGAAAATATCTAACACAAATATAATACCATGTAGAAATTATTTCAATATATTCAATCCGATCATGAAATGTACTAAAGAAATATAATGAATCCTTCTACAACATTTTTGTAATATAAAACACGATCTCTCAATCACATGCAAGTAAGAGAAAGGAAATTATCAATCACACAACACAATATGCTCTTGGGGAAAACACCTACTCAAAATCCCTCTATCATATATTTTACATAGTCAAAGAATCATGAAACAATACAATTATTTCTCACACCGAGAAAATCTTGCACTATCCTGACTGTCTCACTCTGATCCTACTCAAAACTGTTTAGCAATTCTTAGGAAAAATTGACCAACACTTAGCTAATTCTCAACCCTTCCTTAGCCCAGCCCTTCTCACACAATCCCTAGGAAATTAATCCCTATTAAAGAGGATAATCAACCTTCCTAGACTGCGCAATCCCTATGGAGCCTTCCTCTAACTTTATAACTGCACTTGGGCAGTTCGTTAAAAATACAAATGATAGTTTACTTGTCTTTAACCTTTGTCCCAACTGGGTTGTCATCAGAATTCACATGCATGCATTTTTTAATAGTGAATCATCAGTTACTTGGTATATCACTACTTGTGAATTAAATCTATTTTAATTCACTTGATCTTCCACTAGCTCATCAATCCGTTAGAACTAGTTAAACTTATTTTAACTCAATTAATTTGAATTAATTGATTGCACTCACACCACACTAGTGCTATAACTGCAACTGGACCCTGTAAATAACAGAATCACTCTACATTCCTATCCTTTGACTCTCAACTCGAAATTCTAGAGCTAACTAAGTCTATCACACTTAGTTAACTATTTCAAGTTTTTATGAGATAAAATTACAATTTACTTTTAATTTAATTAAGGATAATTAAATCAAAAGCCTCACATGGTAACCATTTCTAGGTGCCATTTTCTATATTTTTTTTCTGGATGCCAATTTCATTCTTTTTTGTTGCAAATTCCAGCATTTATCCTTAAATTAAATTAAACATTACATCTATACTAGGTTATAGAGTGCACTTTACTTTTGTGATGTAGTGCGATGTTAGGTGACATTTAAAACTAGATTTTTTTCTTTTTTATATTTAAAAATAATTAAATATGATGTAATCAGATGTTATTCACCATCATTCTTCTCATTTTTAATTATTATCCCACTATATATGGCTTTTTAGATTTACCTTAATTCTAGATCTAATGTGAACATCTTTAGGAGTGAAAATAGATTTGATCCCTCTCGACCTTTGGTAGATCCTATGTTAAGATGGATCTATGCTGGTTTAATATATATGTAGTTGACATTGAAATATTTTATTTATAATTCATGTTCTCCACATTAAAATGTTAAAACATGCCCTCTCATATTTTTTTCTTGTATGCATACATTTAATTATTTTTATTATCAATATTTTCTAAAATATTACATATCAAATCCATATTAAGCATGGAAAAAATTACAAACATCCCTCACATATTGAATTAGAATGTAAAATTTTGTTATTTAATATGGGCTTGAAATATTTTACTTATGATTGATGGTAATTTTTTTTGTTATTAGTATACTTTGGTTTTAAATAATCACATCTAAACCGAAGGTAGAATGAATTTCACATCATGTAATATCAATAATACTACTTCTTGTCATTCCCATATTAAGTAATGAAGAAATTACATTTCTTCCATGTAGTAAAAAGAAATTAAAATTTTTTATTCATATCCATATTAATTAGTGGAGAAATTACATTTATTTCTCATACTAAAAGGTAATTTTTTTTTACTCTCGTTTACTTTCTATCTGTATATAAAGTTATATAAAATTAAGGTGCAAATCGAAGTATTTTAATTATGGTAGATATTAATTCCTTTTGTTATTACTATTTTTAATTTGTCAATTTAAATTATTATTTTAATATTTATAAATATGTCATTGCGTAATAACATCTCTCCCCTACTAGGTTGTAGAGTGCCTCTTGACCTAATAAAAACTATTTTGAAATTGGCAATAAGAAATATTGAGAATGACACCTAGGAGGCTTCGAGTTTGATTTTCCCTTAATTAAATTAGAAGTAATTTGTAATTCCACTTCACATGACAACTTGTAAGTGTTAACTGAGTCAGGAAGTGTTGAAATTTGCAACAAGAAATAGTGAAATTGGCATCCAGAAACAACATGACACCACACACTAGAGTGGGATCACAGGTCACACAGTGATGGGTCTTAGCGATACATTAGTGTGCAAGCCAATTTATTAAATAAATTGGAAATGTGTCTAATTTAATTTTCCTTTAATTAAATTGGACAATAAATTCTTATCTCATAAACACTTGTAATAGTTAACTGAGTGTGATAGACTCATTTAGCTCATGAAATTCGAGTTGAGGGTGGTTGGTGAGGCATGCAGAGTGATTCTATTTGTTTTAGAGTCCAAGTTGTAGTTAGTGTATTAGTTTAATTCATGAGAAATCCGTTAACTCAATTAAGTGAGTTAAAATTAGTTTAACGAGTTGTAACTGATTGTTGCACTAGTGAGAGGTCAAGTGAATTAAATCATATTTAATTCACATGCAGTGATCTGTCAAGTGACTGATGATTTACTATTAATAGCTGCATGCATGCAAGTTCAGATGAAGACCCAGTTGAGACAAAGGTTAAAGGGATGTTAACTATCATTTGTATCATTAGAAAATTGCCCGCATGTAGTAATACAACCATAGGATTTCCCATGAGTATTGCACAGTCAAGGAAGGCTGAAATTCCTAAAGAATAGGGATTGAATTCCACATGAATTGTGCAAGCAAGACAGGTTGAGTAGAGGCTGAAAATTGGATATGTGTTGGTTGATTTTGTCCGGATCAATGTGAGACAGTTGTGAGAGTGCAACAGACTCTTGTGAGAAGAGTGCGTTGTAATTTTTTCATGATTCCTTGGTTGAATATACAATAGAAGATAGAGGGGTTTTGAGCAGCAAGCTTTCCCCCGAAAAATATCTGTGTTGTGGATTGATTTGCTTCTTTATTTTACTTGTTGTGATTCACGATCATGTTTATTTTCTGCAATTAATTTGTAGAAGGATTCAATATATTTCTTTAGCATATCACACGATCAAATTGAATCCATTGGGATACATATTGTTTGTATAATTTCTACATGGTATTAGAGAGCATGAAATCACTATAGTGGTGATGAAATTGAGTTTGTGTTGAATAACATTCGAATTTGAAAAAATGTTCTTTGGTGCGACAGGTAGATCAAGATGGTTTTCAATGGCTTAAGATTGGAATATTTACTTGAGGGAAGTTATAATTATATTGCATGGAAATATAGAATGGAGGCAGTTCTGAAGGACGACATGTTGAAAGAATTCATTGATAGTGACATTCCCAAGCTTGCAACAACAGATGCTGCTCTTCTTGATTCTTGGAAAAATAAGGTTGCAAAGGTGAGGATGATCTTATTAGAGGGAGTTGGATACCACATTGTCTCAAGTCTCCATGGCAAAGTGAATCCATATGCAATGTGGAAGGCTTTGACAGATCTGTTTTAGAGTAGCGGTGACCACATAAAATTGGCACTGAAGGACAAGCTTAGGAAATGAAAATGGAGAAAGGCGACAATATTATGAAATATTTAACCAAGTTCATTTAATTTCAAGATGATCTTGGGAGTGTCAGAATTTCTATAGCAGACATGGTGAGCCTAGCTCTTCTAGGCCTTTCCAACAGTTGGCATAGTTACCAGGACTCTGTCAATGGGAGGGAAAATCTACCAGATTGGGAGCGAATTTGGTCGGATTTGGTGCAAGAATAATTCAGGTGGTATACCAGGGATGAATCCTCATCCAAGGCAGATGATGAGGAAAATTGGGCCTTGGCTAGTAAGGAAAAGAAGGGGAAGGGAAATAAATCCTATTTCAAATCTGAGACAGACAAAGAAGGCAAGAAGCATGACATGTTAAGAGTGAAATGTTTTCAAAATCATGAGCATGGACATTATGCCACTAATTGTCCATAGAAGAAGAACAAAAACAAGAAGGCTTCAGGATTTGCAGTGGGTGAGGTTTTGGCCTCGCAAATTGAGTTGGAATTCTCACTTATAGCATGCATGGTATCTAGTGTGATGGGATCAGTGTGGTACTTAGATAGTGGTGCATATTTCCACATGACATGAGACAAAGAAATTTTTAGTAGCTTGGAGGAGAAGGATCTCCAAATGCATATCGAAATGGGTGATGACAAGAGGTATAGTGGTATCGGGATTGGTACAGTTACTTTCTAGAGACAGTCAAGCAAACCCTTCTTATTAAAATATGTAATGCATGCACCATGCTTGAAAAAGAATTTAGTTACTGTTGCTATGTTGGAGGATAGAGGATATGATGTGGTTTTCAGAGAAAGGAAAGCATTCCTTCATCATAAAACCACAGGAAAATTCAAGATGATTGGGATTCCTATGAAGAATCTCTAGAAACTTGATGTAGATCGCTGCAAAACATTCATGGGAAAAGCAGACAAAGTGGTGAGCCGGGATGAGGGTGAGTTATGGCACTGGAGATTGGGCCATCTACACCACAATGCTTTGAAGGTCATGCAACATATTTCTATGGGGCTTCCAAAGGGTACTCTTGTGTAGATAGACACATGCAAGGGATGTACCATGGGGAAGTATGCAAAGGTCACTTTTCACGAGAAGGAGAACTGAGAAACATAAATCATTGAGAGAGTTCACTCAGATGTGTGTGGACCATTCTCTACAGATTCTATAGAAAAACACATGTATTATGTGATCTTTGTTGATGATTTTTCTAGAAAGTGTTGGATCTACTTCATGTAAAAGAAAGATAAGACGTTCTCAATATTTTGTGAGTTCAAAGCACTAGTTGAGAAATATACAAGGAAGCATGTGAAGGCTCCAAGGAGAGACAATGATGGTGAGTAAATCTCCAATGAATTCAAGAACTTCTGTGTCAAATAATGAATTTGGAGAGATTTGATTGCAACTTATAACCCAGAACATAATGGGGTTGCAGAAACAAAGAACAGAAAAATTGTGGGTGTCGCACGAGTGATGTTGCATGATTAGGGTCTACCGTTGTGGGCAGAGGCATGCAACACAACAATATTTGTGTAGAACCATAGTCCTAATCAGATACTTGGCATGAGTACACCAGAGGAGGCTTTTTCTGGTAAGAAACCTGATGTTTCATATTTTAAAATTTTTGGTCCATTTGTCTATTGCCATGTGACCAAAGATTCCAGAAAGAAGCTAAAACTAACATCCGAGATTGGAATATTTATGGGTACACCGATACTCCCACAACTATTGGGTGTATTTCGATTTCAACAATGTGATTTAGATTGTTGTGAGACGAGATATAAAATTTGATGAGGAGAAATCCATGTGATTGTCCCTTGAGAGGGAGATTTATTTGCATGCAGATGAGGAACTCTTGGTTCCAAAGTATGAACCTCAAGATGTGGAGTAGCCACATGAATAGGATCATGGAGTGGCAGAAAACAGTCATGCAGAGCCATCAACCAGACATGGTAGAAGGCGCACCATAGAAGTTGATATATTGAGACTTTATGTGGCAGAACATGTAGGAGCACCTACATCTCTACGCATATAGAGACAGTCTCCAGAAAGGTTTATTGGATGCATGGCTCTTATGAGAAAGTGTATTGTGACAAAACCATCCTCTTTTGAGGAATCAATGTAGCAACCAACTTGGGTTGACGCCATGGTTGAGGAGTATGACTCCATCGTCCGAAATAGTGCATGGGAAGTTGCCCCAAGACCAGTCAGGAAGTTAGTGGTTGGATCTAGATGGATCTATAAGGTGAAGCAAGCAACATATGGGAGTGTGGAGAAGTACAAGGCTATATTTTTAGCCTGGGGATTCACAAAAGTTTAGGGGATTGACTATGAGGAGAAATTTGCACCAGTTGCAAGGTACTCATCGATTATATCTATCCTTGCACTCTCAGCGCAGATGAGGTTGGGAGATGTGCAGAATTAATCCAAAGAACAAATTTGGGCACGATTCATTGAGATGGTGTGTCTCATGGATCAAACCTAAATGCGAGGAGCCCATAATACAATAGTGGTAGGAAGGATTAGTTAGATTGATGCAGTAAGATGCCAGGAAGACAAAAATTAGAGTGACAGGTGTCGGATATTGGAGCACAGATTAGATTTGGCAACAATGCAGAGTGCATGGATGTAGATGTCAACAATGCAGAGAGTCTAGTAGAGATGTGCAGTAGGTACCAGTAGTCAGAAGAATCTGATGAAAGATTCTTTATATTGATACAATTGTTTGGAGGCTATTCAGTTTCATAAGTGTTGCATGCAAGAACATTCCAAAGGTACCAGATCGGGATAGATTGATTCATTTATTGTTGAGAAGGAGTGTTGAAATTTGAAACAAGAAACAATGAAATTTCCATCTAGAAACAACACAGGAAAATTCAAGATGATTGGGATTCCTATGAAGAATCTCTAGAAACTTGATGTAGATCGCTGCAAAACATTCATGGGAAAAGCAGACAAAGTGGTGAGCCGGGATGAGGGTGAGTTATGGCACTGGAGATTGGGCCATCTACACCACAATGCTTTGAAGGTCATGCAACATATTTCTATGGGGCTTCCAAAGGGTACTCTTGTGTAGATAGACACATGCAAGGGATGTACCATGGGGAAGTATGCAAAGGTCACTTTTCACGAGAAGGAGAACTGAGAAACATAAATCATTGAGAGAGTTCACTCAGATGTGTGTGGACCATTCTCTACAGATTCTATAGAAAAACACATGTATTATGTGATCTTTGTTGATGATTTTTCTAGAAAGTGTTGGATCTACTTCATGTAGAAGAAAGATAAGACGTTCTCAATATTTTGTGAGTTCAAAGCACTAGTTGAGAAATATACAAGGAAGCATGTGAAGGCTCCAAGGAGAGACAATGATGGTGAGTAAATCTCCAATGAATTCAAGAACTTCTGTGTCAAATAATGAATTTGGAGAGATTTCATTGCAACTTATAACCCAGAACATAATGGGGTTGCAGAAATAAAGAACAGAAAAATTGTGGGTGTCGCACGAGTGATGTTGCATGATTAGGGTCTACCGTTGTGGGCAGAGGCATGCAACACAACAATATTTGTGTAGAACCGTAGTCCTAATCAGATACTTGGCATGAGTACACCAGAGGAGGCTTTTTCTGGTAAGAAACCTGATGTTTCATATTTTAAAATTTTTGGTCCATTTGTCTATTGCCATGTGACCAAAGATTCCAGAAAGAAGCTAAAACTAACATCTGAGATTGGAATATTTATGGGGTACACTGATACTCCCCACAACTATTGGGTGTATTTGACGAACAACAGGATGATTGTTGTGAGACGAGATATAAAATTTGATGAGGAGAAATCCATGTGATTGTCCCTTGAGAGGGAGATTTATTTGCATGCAGATGAGGAACTCTTGGTTCCAAAGTATGAACCTCAAGATGTGGAGTAGCCACATGAAGAGGATCATGGAGTGGCAGAAAACAGTCATGCAGAGCCATCAACCAGACATGGTAGAAGGCGCACCATAGAAGTTGATATATTGAGACTTTATGTGGCAGAACATGTAGGAGCACCTACATCTCTACGCATATAGAGACAGTCTCCAGAAATGTTTATTGGATGCATGGCTCTTATGAGAAAGTGTATTGTGACAAAACCATCCTCTTTTGAGGAATCAATGTAGCAACCAACTTGGGTTGACGCCATGGTTGAGGAGTATGACTCCATCGTCCGAAATAGTGCATGGGAAGTTGCCCCAAGACCAGTCAGGAAGTTAGTGGTTGGATCTAGATGGATCGCAAGGTGAAGCAAGCAACATATGGGGAGTGTGGAGAAGTACAAGGCTATATTTTTAGCCTGGGGATTCACAAAAGTTTAGGGGATTGACTATGAGGAGAAATTTGCACCAGTTGCAAGGTACTCATCGATTATATCTATCCTTGCACTCTCAGCGCAGATGAGGTTGGGAGATGTGCAGAATTAATCCAAAGAACAAATTTGGGCACGATTCATTGAGATGGTGTGTCTCATGGATCAAACCTAAATGCGAGGAGCCCATAATACAATAGTGGTAGGAAGGATTAGTTAGATTGATGCAGTAAGATGCCAGGAAGACAAAAATTAGAGTGACAGGTGTCGGATATTGGAGCACAGATTAGATTTGGCAACAATGCAGAGTGCATGGATGTAGATGTCAACAATGCAGAGAGTCTAGTAGAGATGTGCAGTAGGTACCAGTAGTCAGAAGAATCTGATGAAAGATTCTTTATATTGATACAATTGTTTGGAGGCTATTCAGTTTCATAAGTGTTGCATGCAAGAACATTCCAAAGGTACCAGATCGGGATAGATTGATTCATTTATTGTTGAGAAGGAGTGTTGAAATTTGAAACAAGAAACAATGAAATTTCCATCTAGAAACAACATGACAGCACACACACTAGTGTGGGATCACAGGTCACATAGTGATGGGTCCTAGCGATACATTAGTGTGCAAGCCAATTTATTAAATAAATTGGAAATGTATCTAATTTATTTTTCCCTTAATTAAATTGTACAATAAATTGTAATCTTATCTCATAAACGCTTGTAATAGTTAACTGGGCGTGATAGACTCAGTTAGCTCATGAAATTTGAGTTGAGGGAGGTTGGTGAGGCATGTAGAGTGATTCTATTTTTTTTAGAGTCCAAGTTGCTGTTAGTGTATTAGTTTAATGCATGAGAAATCAGTTAACTCAATTAAGTGAGTTAAAATCAATTTAACTAGTTGTAACTGATTGTTGCACTAGTGAGAGGTCAAGTGAATTAAATCATATTTAATTCACATGCAGTGATCTGTCAAGTGACTGATGATTTAATATTAATAGCTGCATGCATGTCATTTCTGATGAAGACCCAGTTGAGACAAAGGTTGAAGGGATGTTAACTATCGGTTGTATTATTATCAAACTCCACGCATGCAATAATAAACCCACAAAATTTCCCATGAGAATTGCGCTATCAAGGAAGGCTAAAACTCCTAAAGAATAGGGATTTCATTCCACATGAATTGCGCAAGGCAGGAAGGCTGAGAAGAGGCTAAAAATTAGCTAAGTGTTGGTCCATTTTGTCTGGATCAATGTGAGACAATTGTGAGAGTGAAACAAACTCTTGTGAAAAGAGTGCATTGTAATTGTTTCATGATTCCTTGGTTGAATATGCAATAGAAGATAGAGGGGTCTTGAGCAGCAAGATTTCAACAGGAAAATATCTGTGTTGTGGAGTGATTTGATTCTTTCTTTTACTTTTTGTGATTGGCGATCATGTTTATTTTCCGCAATTAATTTGTAGAAGGATTCAATATCTTGCTTTAGCATATTGCATGATTAGATTGAATCCAGTGGTATACATATTGTTTGTATAATCTCTACAGGAATACTGTTTGTTAAGTTAATTCGAGTTGAGGGCCAAACTGGAGGCATGTAGAGTTCTCCTTAAGTTGTAGGGGGTCCAGTTGCAGTTTATTTTAAGTTGTAATTAGTTAACTCAATTATTTGAGTTAAAATAAGTCTAACTAGTTCTAAGCGAGGGATGAGCTAGTGATAGGTCCAGTGAATTAAATATGATTCAATTCACATACAATGATCAATTCGATAATTTATAACTCACTATAAATAGTTGTTGCATGTCAGTTCTAAGGAAGTCCTAGTTGAGATTGGAGTTAAAGGGAATATAACTATCAATTATATAATTAGAAAATTATACAGGTCATGCATGAGGTCATCAAGATGAGTTGGATGTATTGTGCAATCTATTGAGGGTAATTTCCTAATTAATAGGGGCTTAATTATCCCAGGAATGTGTGAGAAAGGCTAATTGGGCAAAGGAAAGGAAGTGGTTAAATATTGGACCAAAATTTCTTTGATTAGTTTGAGACAGTTAAAATAGCACAAAAGTTTCTCAAGAATAGAAATAGCATTATATTGTTTCATATTCTTCACTTAATGAAATATACAAATAGTGAAGTTTTTAGCTGAGGCTTTCCCCAGATACATCTTTGTGTTGTGCGATTGAAATTCTTTATCTTTCTTGTTCATGTGATTGTGTGATCGTAACTGGTTTCTGCAATTTGTAGAATTGATTTAGTATTTCGTTTTAGTGCATTACAATATCAGTTGAATCTACTTAAGTATTTCTACATGGTATCAAAGTAGGAATCACTATAGAAGGGAAGAACCATAGTTTGTTTTGAATAGGTGAATCGAATTTGCAAATTTATTCTTTAGGACCAGTAGCATATCAAGATGTCTTTCTATGGATTGAGACTCAAATATGCCCTTGATGGTGGTTTGAATTACATAAAATGGAGAGAAAATACGTAGGAAGTGTTGGAGGACAACGGGTTGAAGGAATCCATAGATAATGATATTCCCAAGCTCGCAGTAGTAGATGCTCAAGATCTTGATTCATAGAAGAAGAATGTAGCAAAGGCAAGAAGGATTATATTAGAAGGAGTTCAATATCATATTGTCTTGAACCTCCATGGAAAGGAAACTCCATATGCTATGTGGAAGGCCTTAGCAGATATGTTTTAGAAGAGCAACGACCATAGGAACTTGGCGCTGAAGGACAAGCTCAGAATGATCAAGATGGAGGAAGGCGAGACAATACCAAAATAATTGACGAAGTTCACTCAATGTCGAGATGAGCTTGGAAGTGTTGGTGTTACCGTTCCCGACGATGTTTTGGTGAGCCTAACACTTCTAGGTCTTCCCAAGAGCTAGCACAACTACCAAGATTCAATAAATGGGAGGGAGAAGTTACCAAAGTGGGAGCGATTGTGGTCCTAATTAGTACAATAAGAGATAAGGTAGAGCACCAGAGACGAGACCTGTTTCAAAGAAAAAGAAGATGATTTTTCATTACTCGAAAAAGGCAAGAAAGCCAATAGAAAGAAGTCCCAAGATGAAGAGGGAAAGAGATATTTATCCAAGATCAAATGTTTTCATTGTCACGAGTACGAGCACTATGCCATGAAATGTCCATGGAAGGAAGTCAAGAAGGAGCCTACACTTACAACAATAGGTGAAGCTCTAGCTTCACAATTCGAGCTTGATTTTACTCTCATTGCATGCATGGCCAACATTGTAATGATATGCATGTGGTATCTCAATAGTAGTGCCTCATTCCATATGAATGGGAATAAATATCTCTTTAGTGACTCGAAGGAGAAGGACCTCGAGCAAAAAATAGATTTTGGAGATGATAGGAGTTATAACACGACCGACATAGGTACATTTACCTTTTAGAGGGAGTCTGAGTCCCCTCTTAGACTGACATATGTTTTTTTTGTTCCAAGACTAAATAAGAATCTTGTTTCCATAGTTGTATTGGAAGACCATGGCTATGATGTGATATTTAGAAAAGGAAAGGTTTTCCTTAAACACAACGCTATGAGGCAGATGAAACATATCGGTGTGCAAGTCAAGAACCTGTATGCACTCGAGGTATAAGATGCATGCAAACCTTTGAGGATAAAACCAAAGGTTAGAGACTTGGTGGTTGAGAGGGAGAATAAATTACCCCTCAACATGCAGCCTCAGAAGAAGCCTCAGAAGGTTGTGGAGAAAACAAAATTGAAGAAGTAGAGAGGAGACTGAGGGGAATAATATACCTCAAAAGTAAAGCCATTGATTCTCTATCTATTTGGCTAAGGATGACGAAAAGGAAACTACTCATTATTTTTGAAAGATACATCAACTAACAAGGAGTTATTAGAGATGTTATCGACTCAAAATATGATTCTGCTAGAGCTTAGCAAGTGTGGAAGAGTTGTAAACTTGCAACTTTAATTTTTAAAGAACTTACAAAGAAGTTGTAATGTTGAATTTTAGGGAGTAAAGGAAGAAATATTCATGGGGAGTTAATGAATCATATGCAATATTATGATTCAAGAGGTGGGCCACATGTTAAAGATGGATAAATATCAATGTCAAATTTATTTATGAAATATATTGGCAAATTAAATACCATGAGTGGACATGACTTGATGAAAAAGTCGTGATCATGATAGTAACTCTTTAAACTAGTTTCTGACTCTTATAGTAAAGAGAAGAGTTAAAAATTATGTTTAAGGTATTCTACAATCTAATATAAATGAGATATTGTCTGGTAACATTAAGTTTAAAAATATTGAAATAATAATTTAACAAATTAAAAATAGTAATAATAAAAAAATTAATATTTTTCATAAATAAAATATTTCAATTTTTATCTTGATTTTATATCAATTTTATATAAATAAATAAAGTAATAAGAAGTTTTAAGAAATTAGTTTACTTTTTATTATGAGGAAGATATGCCATTTTTTGATTGGTTGATGACATGTAAAAATAATATTATTGATATTATATGATTTATAATTAAAAAAATATATATTAATAATAAAAAAAGTGTTAGCCATAATAAAATATTTCAATATCCATATCAAATAACATACTTTTATATGGATAAAAATAAAATAATTTAAATTAAAAGTTTCTTTGTATTGTAATTTATTCTATTTTTAATATGTAATTGATATATAATATTTAAAAATATTAATAATGAAAAAAAGTTTAATGTAGTTCATAATCATATATTTCAATATACATGTTGGGTAAAATATTTTAACATTCTATAGAAAGATTGATTTTATCTCATGGATATATGCTTTATAATTTCTAATATAAGGGGGCATCTATTAACATTATGAAATGGAGAATGTGAATCATAAATAAAATATTTCAATGTCATATATATATATATATATATATATATATATATATATATATATATATATATATATATATATATATATATATATATATATAATGAGTGAAAATAATGAATTTCTTCTCATTAAAACATTTTATTAGTGTTTTTCTCAAAACTAGCATAGATACATCATAATTTCATATTTGTTGAGAGTCTTAGTTTATGGTTAGAAAATCATGCGAAAAAAGTTGAAGGCCAAGATGGTTTTATAATTTATCATTCAAACACGAACCACTTAATCACTCTTAGAATTATTACAAGGGAAATCAAGTCAATAACATTGGTTAGTGAGTATTGAACATTGGCTTTAAGAAATGTTATGATATTGTGCCTAGAAAAAGCTATTGAAGGAGATTAGAGTCTCTAAAGGTTCCTATAAAGTTGAGTGGTGCACTAAAGGTTATTGAAGAAAGTTATTACTACATCTAACAATAATGAGGGTTGGTTAGAAAAAATGTTAGTTAAACTTGAATCAGTGAAACAATCAAAGTTGCTCGACAAATAATGGTGGTTTTAGGTGTATGGTTTTCACATGGTTTTACTTTCCCATGGTTTCATGCATGCTGATTGCATGTAATGAAGCCTTTAGAAAACTTGAGAAGATTTCAATGTAATGAGCTAGGGAGGTGAGCGGTAAAGGTTCACTTAGGAGGGTTGCCAGAGTTTAATCCACGGGACTAATTAAATATTTTGTTAGTTGGTTTTTTTTCCACAGATTGAGGTTTTTCTATGATAAACATTGTATTTATGATTTGTGATTTGTAACTAATTATTTTAATATTCCCTCAATTTTAACATGGTATCAGTGCCTGTTTGACCTAGACTCTCTAACCAGAGTGTTTTGATAATGGCTCTGAGATTGAGGTCCTAGATCTATCAAGATAACTAGGATATATGGCTTGAATGTAATGAATATCGTAGGTGTGAGGTTGGATATTTTGTTTGGATGTGAATATAAAAAGAAGCGAGCATTTGTAGGTTCATTAAGGACCTAGGGTATTCAAACTACTATGAAGATTCTAATTGGATGAGGGAACCACATGGAAAGTATAGTGGTGATTAAATTCAAATTATTGATTCATTTTTATGAGCCATGGTGTAAGGATAAGAATCAAGTGGTTTTTGGGGTCATTATGGTAAGGCATATGATTGTATGACCTAGTGAGGCATGTGTGCCCCTATTAAATTACTAGTAAATTCTGGAGTTAGACATAGGTGATAGGGGGGATGCAAAATTATTGAGTACCCTAGTTATAAACCTTGAAGGAGGTATGGCTTGGAGGTGAGTGGTATCTGCTCATCTGGTCACTTCAACTGGAATTGGTTAAGGGAAACCCCAATTCAGTTTTAAGGAAAAATTGTTAGGTAAACTTGACTCGATGAAAGAGTCAAATGTGCTCAGTCAAACAATGATGGTTTTGGGCACATAATTTTTCTTGATTGTGATTTCATGCTTTTGGATTGCATGTAATGAAACCTTTAAAATACCTGGGAATATTTCATTGTAATTAGCGAGGGAGGTGAGCAGTGAAGGCTCACTTGGTAAACTTGGCCAGGTTTTAGCTAAGGGACTAAGAGAATATTATATTAGTATCTTTCCTTGTATTGAGGTTTTTCCATTATAAACATTATATTTTTTATTTTTGTTTTATTGATGGTTGCTTTTAATCTTCTCCCAGTAAACTTATATTTCTTGTAGTTAATTTTAACAAAAAATAATTATATTATAGGGGTTACTTAAGGTTGCCCATAAACCCTAGCTCTTTTTTCAATTTATATTAACAATCTATAGGAATATTTTAAAAAATTAGGTTGTGTTAACACTACCTTAATTATAAGAGCCATCACTCTTTTTTATTATGGTGACATTGTTCTTTTAGTAACAACCCCTTGCGATCTTGAAAATCAACCAAATTTGCGCCTTTTTTTTTTTGCATTGATATGTTAATAAATATTGATAAGTCTAAAGATATGAGAAGTCCAAGAAAATCACTTACCTTCATTTTCACTTGTAACAATAAAAATTTAGAGGAACTAAATTCATACAAGCTTTAGGTCCCTATATTACTAGTATAGTCCCTTATTGTTATTAGTGTAACCCCCTTATTGTTATTATTGTACCGTTTTAAACCCCATTTTGTTATTATTGTGCCCTTAAATCATTATTTTTAGGTCGGCTAGGATTACATTGTGGCCCACTAGGATTACATTATGACCACATGGACTCCTATATATAGAAAGGAGGTTTTGTAAATTGTATCATCCAAGAATTGTTCATTTATGTAATGTATTGGAGGTTTCCCCCTCAAAGTGGCTTATTTCTAAGGCGTTGATATCTCTCTTCTTCTATTTTTGGAGCTAGTTACACAACATTTAGTATCATAGGTTTGGATTCTAGGGTTTTGCTGCTCCAAACAGGTCATCGTGGAATTTTCACTATAACTTTTTTTCTACGAAGTTTCAGAAGCTAAAATTCATAGGGTGTGAATCCAGAATCTTGAGGAACATCATCGAAAAATTTTAGATCTTGGTTCACAATATTTTCGGAGATATGACCTGTGGAAGGTAGTGCCTTTTCAGGCTCTTGAATTTCATTTGAAAGAGGTGATCGTGGGAAAATATTCATAACTCTCTCTCTGAGCATCGGATTGGAGTGCCGTAAAAATTGGTTGCTATTAAACGAACTTTAGTTTCTTGGCTATCGATTTCAGAGCCGAAGGACAAAACAGTGACACGTGGCAAGTCGTACAAGTTCACTGTACTGAAACAGTCCATAATTAGGTCATTGTGGGAAATTGGACACAACTTGGTCTTGGAGAATCCAAATCAGGTCAGACCTATGGCATTCAAAAGATAATTCATAGAGCTACGTTGGTACCAAAATTCAAATATTGAAGTACTGTAATTACAGAGATAATCCAATTTCAATATCAAGATCCTCAAAAGCAAGAAAAAAGTGTGTATTTTTTTTCCGAATTGCATAAGTCTTGTTTGAAGAATCAATTTGAATTGATTCCAAGGGCATATTGTAGAATAGATATCAGTATTGGGTTCTAAAATATGCCTCATAAAAATAATTCAACACCCATTAAGCCTTCAGAAGGCTCTACTATGACTCATGAAGATGAAGAATTGCAACATGATTTATGAAAATTACAAGAGAAAGTGCAACAAATTTCTCTCTCGCAAAGAGCAACAAAAAATGAAATGGAAGTTTTGAAGAAAGGCATGGAAGCGAATATGGACGGTTTGAAGAAAGGCGTGGAAGCTAAGATGGATGGCATGGAAGCAGACATGAAAGAAAACATGGAAAACATGAAGAATGATCTAAAAGTAGACATCGAAGGTTTGAAAAAGTTGATACAAGAAATTTTTCCTAATGGTGAAAAGATAGTAGAAGAACCTCATGATGAGAACAAAATAAATGTCAATCGTGATTTCATAAACTCTAATGTTGGCAGGAAGAACCACCATATTCCAAAAATGGATATGAGGAAGTTTGATGGAAAGGATCCTGTAACATGGATACTACAGATGGAGCAATATTTTGATCTCCATAACGTGAAAACACACAAAAGGTACGCATTGCAACTTTACATTTAGAACAAAATACATTTGTATGGTATCGATGGCTTTTCTCCCGTAAAAAAATTGTCACTTGGTCAATTTTTACTGAGGAAATGATAGCACATTATGAGGATACAAAGAGCAACACCTTCTTTAGCCAATTGATAAATCTCAAACAAAAGGGTTTAGTGGGGCAGCACATTGAGGACTTCCAAAAATTGAATATAAGGGTAACTGATATTCTAGAGGAACACAGGATCGATCTCTTCATAGGCACTTTAAAGGATAACATCCAACATGAATTTCTCGTTTTGGAACCAGATTCATTGGAGAAGGCATTCAAGTTGGCAAGAAAAGTTGAATGTAAAATAATGGCAACAAGGAAGCCTACCACTCAATTCTATAAAGAAGGAAGTGTTGCTACGCCTATATTTCCACAACCTACAAGGTTGACACCACAACAATTGGAAGAAAAAAGAGCAAAAGGGCTTTGCTACAGTTGTGATAGAAAATACACTGAAGGTCATAAGTGTGCTGAGAAGAAATTATTTTACATAGATTGTGAAGAGGAAGAAGAAAATGAACAAGAAGAGGATATACACCAGGAACCAACCCAAGAAGAGGAAGAAATGAGTCCGACCATATCATGTAATGCATTGGCAGGAATTACCACTCCTCAAACTCTCAAGGTAGAAGGACATATCAAGAAGAAAAAGGTAATAGTGTTGATTGATTCGGGTAGTACCCATAATTTTATTCATTGTAAGGTAGCCAAGGAATTGAATTGTTTCCTATACCCAGCACCAGAATGTCAAGTGATGGTTGCAAATGGAGGAACTATAAATTTCTCCGGAAAATGCCATAATATCAAGCTAACCATGGGGGAATATGTATTGAATAGTCCAATGCTTTCCATTCCTATGGGAGGTGCTGATGTTGTACTAGGAGTACAATGGTTACAATCTTTGGGGACGGTAGCTTTTAATTTTAAAGAACTTTTCTTGAAATTTTTTTCAGAAGGAAAGGAAGTCGAATTACGGGGTATTGAAGGGAAGCCGGGAAGGATAATAAGCTCTAATGTCATGACAAAGCTTCTAAAGAAAGAACAACGAGGCGTAATTGCACAATTATGCTCACTAGAAGTTCCGACATCAAAATCATCTATTTCTATAGATCTCCAACAAGTCTTGGACAATCATTCCAAGGTGTTTGAAACTCCCAAAGGACTCCCACCTATTCGTGATCATGATCATGCTATTCATTTGATTCCATGAAGTTTTCCTCCAAACATCAGGCCTTATAGATATCCTTACTTCCAAAAGAGTGAAATTGAACGTATGATTGCAGAAATGTTAGAGGCGGGTATAATTCAACCTAGTCAAAGTTCTTTCTCTGCTCCTGTAGTATTGGTACACAAGAAGGATGGATCATGGCGAATGTGTCCGGATTATAGGGATCTCAATAAGCTCACCATTAAAGATAAATTTCCCATTCCTGTGATTGATGAATTATTGGATGAATTACATGGAGCAATTTATTTACCAAGTTGGATCTTCGTTTAGGATATCATCAAATTAGAATGAAGACTGAAGATATTCCAAAAACAACATTTCGAACTCATGAGGGTCATTATGAATTTTTGGTCATGCCTTTTGGCCTTACCATTGCACCTTCTACATTTCAAGGGTTGATGAATTCCATTTTCAAACCCTTCCTTAGAAATTTTGTGCTAGTATTTTTTGATGATATACTAATCTATAGCAGGTCTTGGAAGGATCATGTTGAACATGTTGACAGGGTGCTCAAACTATTGCAGGAGAAAAAATTATATGCAAAAACATCCAAATGTTTCTTTGGAGTACAAGAGGTGGAATATCTGGGTCATATTGTATCTCACGAGGGTGTTATAGTAGACCCTAAAAAAATTAAAGCCATTAAGGAATGGAAAGTCCCCACAACCATAAAGCAGTTGTGAGGATTTCTTGGGTTAACAGGGTATTATCACAATTTTGTTAAGAATTATGGGAGAATAGTAGCACCTCTAACAACATTATTGAAGAAAGATGCATTTTCATGGACTCCTAAAGCAATTAAGGCCTTTGAACATCTTAACGAGGAAATGTGCCTAGAACCGGTCTTAGCTATGCCAGACTTCACAAAAACCTTTATTATGGAATGTGATGCCTCAGGAAATGGAATAGGTGTTGTTTTAATGTAGGAAGGAAGACCCATTGATTTTGAAAGTCGTCCAATCAAAGGAAAGTATTTACATAAACCTATTTATGAGAAGGAAATGTTAGCAATACTGCATGCACTAAAGAAATGGAGAACTTACCTAATGGGCAGACACTTCAAGGTAAAAACTGATCATGATAGTCTTAAACAATTTTTGGAACAAAGAATATGTTCAGAAGAGAAGAAAAAATGGGTCACAAAGATGTTGGGTTATGACTTTGAAATAATCTACAAAAAAGGAAAGCTTAATGTTGTTGCAGATGCACTCTCAAGAATGAATGAAGAGGTGGAAGCATTGCTTTGTGTCATTTCTATTATCCAACTAGATTGGATAACCAAAGTAAGAGATGAATGGAACAAGGACAAATATGTATGGACACTCATTAACAATTTGCAGCAAGATCCTAGTACATCTGATACATTTAGTTGGAAAAATGATTCTTTATGGTAAAAAGATCGCTTATATCTTTGTAAGAATTCCCAACTAAAACAAAAGATTCTTCTAGAATTTCACACTTCTCCTTTAGGAGGACACTCAGGATTTTTAAAAACTTACCACAGGGTGAAGAAAAAGTTTTTTTGGGATGGCCTTAAATCTGATATTCAAAAATTTGTGGCGAAATGTTTGGTTTACCAACAGAATAAAGTTGAGACAATTAAGACTCTAGGACTTCTACAACCGTTATTGATTCCAAGTCAACGTTGGGAGGAGATTTCAATGGATTTTATCGCAGGTTTACCTAAGTCTGAAGGAAAGAGTGTCATCATGGTGGTAGTTGATAGACTTACCAAGTATGCACACTTTTCTGCATTATCTCATCCATTTATAGGAAGTACAGTTTCTACTACATTTATGGATAGAGTTCAAAAGCTACATGGAATCCCAAGGGTTATTGTGAGTGATAGAGATCCCATTTTTATTGGAAATTTTTGAACGGAGTTATTTTCTTGTTTGGGTACTCAATTATCTCATAGCTCATCTTATCATCCTCAATCTAATGGTCAAACTGAGATAGTAAATAAATGTTTGGAAGGATATCTTCGTTGTTTTGTATCTCATAAACAAACACAATGGGTTAAGTGGTTACCTCTCACTGAATAGTGGTATAACACTTCCTTCCATAATGCAGCAAAAATGACCCCCTTTATGGCACTTTATGGATATCATCCACCATCGATCACATCATCTTTAAGGGAAAATTAGAAGGTTCAAGCAGTGGAAGATCACATCGAGCATCAGCAAGAAGTTCTCCAACTCTTAAAGGATAACCTGAATTTGGCACAAAATCGAATGAAACAATAGGCAGATCAACATCGCAGCGAGAGAAGTTTTGATGTAAGAGATTGGGTATTTTTACGGCTACAACCATATAAACAAATGTCCCTCAAGCAAGCTAAGAAGGATAATAAATTATCGCCAAAGTACTATGGTCCTTACAAGGTGTTGCAAAAGATTGGTACTATGGCATACAAATTGGAGCTTCCCGCTTCTTCGCGAGTACATCCAGTTTTCCATGTTTCATGCTTAAAGAAGGTTATAGGTGAAAATCTTCCAGTTCAAACAATATTTCCAGAACTTGATGAGGAAGGAAAAATCATATTGGAACCTAAAGTGGTCATGGAAACAAGAATTCGACAGCTACGGAATCGATCAATTTCAGAGTATCTCATCAAGTGGAAGAACTTACCCACTGAAGATTCTACATGGGAGGATGAGAAGTTTATACAGAAGCACCCAGAGCTACTCAAGCGTTGAGGACAACACTTTTTTGGAGGAGTGGGGCATGTTAGGTCCCTATATTACTAGTATAGTCCCTTATTGTTATTAGTGTAACCCCCTTATTGTTATTATTGTACCCTTGTAACCCCCATTTTGTTATTATTGTGCCCTTAAATTATTATTGTTAGGTTGGCTAGGATTACATTGTGGCCCACTAGGATTACATTATGACCTCATGGACTCCTATATATATAAAGGAGGTTTTGTAAATTGGATCATCCAAGAATTGTTCATTTATGTAATGTATTGGAGGTTGCCCACTCGAAGTGGCTTATTTATAAGGCGTTCATATCTCTCTTCTTCTATTTTTGGAGCTAGTTACACAACACAAGTATCTTGAAGTTGACATGCATCACAAGATCAATTATGGAGAAAAGAATGAATCAAGCCCCAGTAAGCCTACTTTTAGTGCATAGAACAATAGTAAAGAAGTGGATTTTTGTTTCTAATATATATATATATATATATATCTTTTATTTCAAGTGCACTTTATGGTTATGAAGTATGGAGTTGCAATATTTCTAGTAAATCATAGAGAAAAAATGAGCAATTCAAAGGTGCTTATAGAGTCTATCCCATTTCATCCTAAGAGGTTGAGATTTCACCTTAAGAATATGGATATGATTAGGTACTAATATATGCATACAAAATAATTAATAAGAAAGCATAAAAGGCTTCCTACCATATCTTCAAATTCTCATAAAATTTGTTTAAAGCATAAGAGTGGATGACATAAGAATGTCACTTTTAGGCTAAATCATTATGAGAGAAGTGGATTTTTGTTATATATATATATATATATATATAGATCCTTTTTGTTTCAAGTGCACTTTATGGTTATGAAGTATCGAGTTGTAATATTTCTAGTAAATCATAGAGAAAAATTGAGCAATTCAAAGGTGCTTATAGATTCTATCCCATTTCATCCTAAGAGGTTGAGATTTCACCTTAAGAATATGGATATGATTAGGTACTAATATATGCATACAAAATAATTAATAATAAAGCATAAAAGGCTTCCTACCATATCTTCAAATTCTCATAAAATTTGTTTAAAGCATAAGAGTGGATGACAAAATAATGTTAGTTTTAGGCTAAATCATTATGAGATTTAATAGGAAGTCATTCTTTAAAATATTGATAGTATTAAAAGCATTATCACAACTCGATTTAAAAAGCAGTTAAATTTCCATAGAGAGAAGAAAATTTTCATTAATCATATACAAACAAAACTTTCGAAGATAGAATACTTGGTATACATTTGTATTAATTATGTGATATGTATGCTTTTAATTATGAATGCATTGCACAACTATCTCATGCCTTGAAACAATCGAAGAAGGACTGAAGGGAAAACCTAGATGCACCTGCAACAATGTCAGATTTAATGGGGGTTTTTCTGCATGGAACGAGGCACTATGATCACAATGGACTGTTTAGGGACCGATGACTGGGTGATGGTGATCACAGTTTTCACGAGCTTCGACAGCATGACATACGGGTGATTATTAAAGTTGCCTATGTTTCCCTATACCCCAGCTGAGATGAAAAGTGGTTACAGTCAAATAGTTCACAACTTCCTCGGAACACTCCAAAACTGTTACATGTGGTTGGGGTTGTTAATTGGCTGAGGTCGCGAATAACCCAGAAATATGTTTATGGAAGAGGAACAGGTCGATTATTCCTCAAATACATTGGAACCATCGCAGATATGGGCCAACTATCGATATCAATAGCCATTCAGACTGTCCCAGATTGACATGAAAGGCTCAAGTGCACAGGTGGAACAAGGGTTTATGGACATGGAAGTCAGTGAGTCCTCCTACGGGAAACTAGGGTTTATGGTTACTAACCCTGCTATTACGAATATCTTTTCAGATGTTAACCTAGAGGCACATGAACCTCCCTTTTTCTCTATTACGTCGTTGTCGATGTTTAGACTATGGGAACAACAACCTATATTTCCTGAGGAGCTGGGAGCTACAAAAGTGGTGACGGGGGTCCTTAGTATTACTCCTGAAGAATCCTTTGGTTTCAAACATCTTGAAATACACCCAGATGAAGACATCAACATAATTGATGACATACTGAGGAATCTAGTTGCTAGAAAAAATTCTGGTTTTTTTTAGAGTATTACCCAATAGATATCTCTGCCTGAAGACAATAAGGCATCCGAATCAGGCGATACTCAATGTGAGGGAGTTGGGCACACATAGTCTCACCATCCCCATAGGATTGGAAGGAAGAAGACCAAGTGCATGAAGATCCAAGAGTAGGGCAGATTATTGGTCTTCAAGGAAGGCATTAACATGACACAAGCAGAAGAAATAGAACATATAGTATTAGTTGGTTGGGTTAGAGGAAGAAACTATTCCACTGCTAGGCTGAAAAAATGGACGCCAGAGATTTGGGGGAACATTCTAGACAAACTACCAGTTGTACTCACCATGAATCGGGAATGGTTTGCACTCATTTTTCCACACTTGAATATGGAAAATTGGCTCCTCTCTAAATTTTGGCACATTGAGATGACCCCAGTATTTCTCAAGCATTGGACAGCACTATTCAACCTTGATAAGGAAAAAATGGGGGTTGGACCTATCTGGGTCCATTTACTTGGCTTACCATTGCAATTCTAAATGGAGGATTTCCTACGATGTATCAGCGAAGACTTGGGAATATATTTGGATCACTACAAATATTACATGGAGACCAAGAACATATCCATGGCTAGAATACTGGTGCACGTTGATACTCGTGAGGGTTTGGTGGAAAGCTACAACCTCCAATACAAGGATGTTATAAGATGGCAAAATCTAGACTACGAGGGGGTCCCTTTATGCTACTGATGATGCCATGAGGTGGGTCATCTATACAAGGAGTGCCATCTAATAAATGCGACTAGCATGGAACATACCAAGGCACATGTACATGTGGGTATGAAAACTCAAGAGGTTACTGGTTTAGCTACAATACATGTGATGCCTACTACATTACCGAGAGCTCAACGTGAAATTCGGAAGGCGCCTCTCCATACCGCATCACTGATACCTCCAGCTAGGGTTACTCATTCACATACTGCCAGATCCAAACCAAATCTAGGTACTACTATCTCTCCCCCTCCTCCCATTAATTTTACTATTTATAATTCTGAATCACCTATTATGTCTCTATATGCATCTATATTTGAATTGAATGCTTGCAATATCAAACCCATTATCCGCCCCATTTCATCAACCCCACTCTCCTCCTCGGACCCTGACCCTATCACTCTTGTGGGTACCTCTAGTACACACTCAGAATAGATAGAGCACTCGGGCAACAGTCTCACCCACAGATAAAACCTCAGATCCCTGACAACCACTAAATCCACCCCTTCATTCGGATTGGGGTATGACCCCTCTCCTAAGCATCTGAAATCCTCTAGGGGAAGACCATCCTCTCTATCCAAAGCTATCCTTCATGTAAGGTTTGAGGTGGCTTCTGGGAAAAAATACTCTATTGATCAAGTTCTTAGAGCAAAGGACATCCCTAACATGGTTAACATATGATCTATCTATCCTTTAACTGCAGAGGGATAACTAGCCCTGGAAAAAAAGTGGCTCTTAGGAAACTACTGGATTTAGAGAGAATTGATTTTATTTTTCTACAAGAGATGTTAGAGGATGGGGAGGTCATACACAATTTTCTGTCCTCCTTACTTCCTGACTGGAGCTTTCAGACCCTGGATGTGAGAAGGCACTCGGGAGAATGTGCCATTAGCTTCAACAACAAAACCATTAATGTGGAGAACATGTGGGGATGGGATGGTGTTTTAGGTGCTGACATTATATCATTTGAACATGACATTCCCATCCAGATGATCAATGTATATGGTCCATGCCACAATCGGATCAACTATTGGGATAAACTGATGGCATCATCATTTATGCAGGGGGGAAGACATCATTATTAGAGGGGATTTAAATTTATCCATAGGGCATGCTGAATCTTAGGGTCCCAATGCACAACTTGGTCCTCTCATTGCACACTTTGAGAAAATGTTGGATAATGCCAAGCTACAAGATATTGAAGACTAAAAATTTACCTACCTGGTGCAATAGAAGGACTAGAGAAGTTGTTCTTTCCCACAGGTTGGACCGTTTTATTATCAAAACCAAGCTGGTGGATAGGGTAGATAGAATGAGACAATGAGTGGGAGCGGGGGCATCTCTGATCACTCTCCCATATTCATTGAAGTTATCAATGAGAATTGCAGACCTAAATCACCCTTCAAGTTCAACTCCACTTGGCTTGCGGAACCTGACTTCCACAAAATTGTTAAGGAATCCTGGATCCATTGCCACCAAGACCCCAATACCATGTATGCTAGGGTCATACCAAATAATTTGAACAAGATCAGAGAAATGACAATTAAAAGGGCAAGGGAGAAAAAAATAGAAGATGAAGAATCACTGGTGAATATTGGAAAATAAATTTCTAGATTGACTGGATCAAAAATGTTGGGATTTCTATCCAGCAAGATGAAAAATAACTTAATACTACTCAAAGTATAAAAAATCAAACTCCTAAAAACAGAGAGGAAACCTGGAGAATTAAAAGCAGGGCCATTTGGCTAAAGGCAGGAGATGACAACGCATAGTTTTTTCAACAATGTGCTAAGGGACAGAAGATAAAAAACACCATCTGGGACTTGTGGGATCAGGCAGGTAGGGTGGTGAAATCACACAATCAGATTGCAGATATGGGTATCAAAAATTTCTCCCTAATATACAAAGATCCTCAGGTAGAAAATATAGCAGAGGTGCTTAGCATTGACAGATCATTGCTCAAGTATGTGGAGGAGGATGATACTGAAAATCTCAATGTTGCAGTTACTTTGCGAGAAATTGAAGTTGTCTTGAAATGGTTCAAAAAGAGAAGAGCCCTGGCCCAGATGGCTAGCCAATTGAATCTGACCTTACTTTATTTTAAGAAATTGGCATGGATCTCCTTTTGGTAATTGCAGAATGGAGAACCTCGAGGAGGATATATGTTGGCTTCAATTCCAATTTCATAGCCATCATCCCTAAAATAGATAAGCCCCTGACCTTCAATGACTACATGCCTATCTCCTCATTTAATTGCATATACAAGATCATTGCCAAGATAATTGCTAATCGTATCAAGCCGATATTATTTCACCACATATCTAAGGAACAATTTTCCTTTCTTCACCAAAGGAAAATTCATGAGGCCATAGGAACCGCACAAGAACCCTTGCATTCTTTCAAGCTCAAAAACCATAAAAGAATCATTCTCAAGATTGACTTGGCCAAGGCTTTCGATCACACCTGTTGGACCTATATAAAACTCATGCACTACTATAGAACAGAGACGTGCACTACTACAGTTTCAATTCGGCCATCGGCACATTAAGGCATGTCTCAAATATCTAGGCTTCAAACTCAAACCAAATGACTAATGAATCACAGACTGAAATTAGTTTACTACAAAAGTGGAAAGGCACATAAACATATGGCAACATAGATGGTTGTCAACAGTAGATAGATTAGTCCTCATCAAGTTGGTATTGGAGGCTATACCAGTTTATTGGATGGCATTAGCCTGGATTCCCAAAGGATTTGCTGCTAGAATATAAAAAATTTGTTGAAGGTTCCTCTGGAGGGGGAAGCTGGAGGGAAAGAATTTTTCTTGGGTGAGATGGGATATCACTTCCAAGCCTAAACAGTGGGGTGGTTGGGGATTAAAGGATTTAAAATTATTTGCTACTACATTGACTACAAAAATGGGATGGAAATTAAATTAAACTCAAATAGTCTTTGGAAATAGGTTACATATCTCAAATATATTACTCCACTAACCACCTTATAATGGATCAGAGGACCCAATAGATGCAAACCTATATCCTCCACTATATGGAGAGACATTACAAAATATATCTCTGCTATCAAAAGTGGCCTAGCCTGATGTATCGATTCGGTAACAAAGGTTAGAATTGGCATAGATGCCACGTATGGTTATGGACAGGAACATTTATTACCTTAAGTACTAAGACAGACGCTCAGGGAATCAGAGATCTCTTTCTTATCTCATATTGCAGATGAGACCAATACCATCTAGATCTCATAGGAATGGAAATCTTCACAAGCATTGGGCATCCCTGATATATGGTAAGATTATTGGAACAGATACATTAGAGTGCTTGGGGCATCCCATGTCAGATTATTAGATAGGGAGGACGAACTTATATTGTTAAGTGTCTCCCCGTGGCAGATACACATCGAAAGAAGATTATACTTTTCTCATATTGGCACAAGAACCTAATGACCAGATTTGGTGGTGGAGGCATCTATGGAAGCTGAAGGCACCCCCAAAAACTAGACTATTTATGTGGTGTTTGCTCACTAATCATGTCCCCATGAAAGACAATCTTGCTAAGAGATCCTTTCATGGCCCCTCTAGATGCAGTTTGTGCGAAGAGCAAGTTGAAGATATTGATCATATTTTCCTAACCTGCCCTATTAATAGGATGGTATGGAAACAGATCTACATTGCACTGGTAATTGGTATCAACTAGAATGGACATTCACTCACATCGACTTCACAGAACTGGTGGCACACAACAACTCCTCAGAAAAGCAGGAACCTCCCTCTATTGGTATGCTGGGGTATTTGGTTGGCCCGAAACCAAATTATTTTCCAAAAATCCATAATTAACTGGCACATCATATGCAATACCATTGTTGCACTATACCTTATGATCCCTGAATATGATCCCAAGACGCAGAGCAGGAACATCACTCTTGAAACTATAGATAAATCATATCCTTGGGCATACTTTGATGGGGCTGCCATCATTTCTGGTTGTGGAGGTGGTGCTATCTTACACAAATTGGATAGTCATTATTATAATATCAAAATTGGTTTAGGCTTAGGCATCAATAACTATTCAGAATTAAATAGCTGCAGAGTCCTACTCATTTTTTCCTTTGAAAAAATCTGCAACAAAATCCAGATATTTGGGGATTCACAAATTTTCATAAATTTGATCAACAATGATGCTTGCTGTCACGTGCACACACTCAGAGGTTTACTAGAAGAGGTTATGACTCTAAAATCACATTTTGATTTTATTACTTGTTCTGACATTTGGAGGGAAAGGAACCAGGTTTCTGACAACCTTTCCAAAGAAGCCTCACATCTACCTTGGGGCTAATGGTTGATCACTGAACATAATGAACATTAGGAGTACCAGTATTATTGCATACCTTTTATTGAAGATGCAGATGCATAGGGACCTTTTATCATCAAAAATACATTTTGTTTATCAATTGGATACTTATTTTGGACATTATTTATGTTGACATTCACAATACTTTGTAAATATTTCTTTTCTTGTTTATTCTGAACATATTTGACTAATGGCTAGAACATTGTAGCTTTTCGCATAGCTATATATGCCGATGATACAACATGTAATTTTCCTTCTAACAATGAAAATTATGAATTTTTCCTCAAGAAAAAAAACTTTCATAAACTTCGTAATAAAAGTGATTTAAAATAAGATAAAAAAAAACCATGAGAAACAAATTACAAACTTGAAAAAACCCCTTTTTCTTAAAACACCCTTCCTAAAACTATATTAAAACTCAATTATACAATATTATATTTTATAATTTATTCACTTATAAAAAAGAAAATCTTTCAAATATTTTCACTCTATACTATTAAAAATCAACTATTTTTTAAAATTTGTTTTTTTTAAAATAAAAATTAATTTAATAATAATAATAATCATTAATTAAATACTTGTGATTATTTTTTATAATTATTATAATTTTTAAAATAAATATACTCTATTTTATTTATACCACTCATTAAAATTCAGTTTATTTAACTAAAATATAAATATACACATAAATCTATTCTTTAAAAACAATACATGTTTTATTATGATGATCTAATTAAATTAAAATATATGTATTTCCATAATTAAATTAAAGTATAAATATTCCACTGGTCACCCTCTTTTTTTAGTCCCTGCCGTGCTGGCGGGACTATAGTAATCGAAAATGACAACTTAGCATTACTTTTAATGGGTTATTATTACATCTATACACAAATAACCAAAGGTTTTGGTTTATATTCGCAAGAATACTCTTTCTCATCCAATAAAACAGTTTACCATATTATTGGCCTCATATCGAGGCAATATGTATTGAAACTTATGATAAACCGCAATTGATGTCCATAACGTCTGTATCGATTAATTAATGTGGCGGAAATTTCATGTTTGAAGAAAAAAAATTAAGAGACCTTCAAGAAAATAATCACTGCCTACGAATACATGTTATAACACATGTTCAACACATGCTCAAAGTTTGACATGAAGCCTTCGTCTTTAAGACTTTATATTATGGATCTTTTGCTTCTTGGTGAGGATGTAGGCAGATGTAGGAACAATGTAGAAGGCGACAATCGGTTCAGTGGACCTTGACCTTGCAGAAGGCAGAGGATGTAGCAACAACCACAATGCAGAAGGCGGCCATCGGTTCAACAACCCTTGCAAAAGGCGGCCACTGTGCTAAGCCTTTGAAGACCACGCCTTTCAAGATCAGAGGGAGAGCTTCTTCTAAGGTAGCTCAGGGACTTCTTCGTTCTAGCTCTGATAAGTCATTTCTCTGTCATCATTTTTATCTTATCATTATACTTAGAATTTACCCACCAAATCATCCTTGTTTTCTGGTCAAACCTAACCCTTGTTTTTCTGTCAATATATTGTCTGATTGTCACTCGTTATCTTATCCTTCACATATATAAAGTTCTGCTATTTTCCATATGTAGTTTGATAATGAGTGTATTTTTTTAAATTTCCCCTTAATACATGAATATTATAATGGTTTGCCATCAACCTCATCTCTTCAATAAATTCATGGCGAACACTAACTCATAGTTCATCATACTTCACTTACCATTTTCTCACACTTTCCAGCATTCATCATTATCTGATCTAACTGTATCCATGCATTCATACATAACCTACCATTCTCTAATTTTGAAGTAAAAAAATGCTCAGTTTCCCACCATTCACCATTATTTGGCCTATAATATCCATGCACTGTATGCTCTCCCTTTCCTCATTGTCTTATTCTTCATAAATTTCATATCATTAGCTCTTTACCCACTGTGAAATTCTTCACATTGGTCTAGATTCTCCTAAGCATGGGTTGAATATGATTGCATCTTAACAACCATACACGCTCAGCATAAGGTGATATGGGTTTCTGATACTTTTCAATAATCACCAATATCATCATATTACATGCTTACCATAAGGTGATATGGGTTTCTATACCTTTTTAATACACTGGTATAATCATATTACACCAACTCTCAACCCTCCTTTCCTAAGCAATTGGTGGAGTACTTCTCATTTTTCAACGCCAAAGGGGCTCAATCTGTTGGTTGGAGTACTTCTCATTTTTCAATGCCAAAGTGGGTCGGTCTATTGGGTGGTATCGGTATCAGAGTATTACATTTCATTCTTAAATGTGAAAATGTTAAAGTTCTAAAAAATGCACTCAAAAATCCATTCTAGAAATAACTATTCTTTTGTTAATTCTGAAAACAAAAACAAAAGAAAAGAAATTTGATGCAATTGTCTTTATGGGAAACAATTTTACCATGCAGATTGTTTATACTGACTTTTAATGTTTTATCATAGCAACATGTTTATACCAACTTTTAATCGTTGCTTCAAGTAAATATGGAGGAAGCAACGATAAACAAGAACTTGAGAAGCTAGCAGACACTTGTAGTGAATTAGGTTTCTTCCGTATCATCAACCATGAATTCGACCAAAATCTCATGCACACAGTGGACTGCATTTCTGGAGACATGTTTGCACTGCCCATTCACATCAAAGAAAACTAGAACCGGAAATCTCAGTATTTTACGTTTTGGTATTGTCAATGAAGATTCTGGATCCCAGCTAAGTATGGCTTGATGAATTTCGACAGTATACTAGGATCCAACAAGTGATTTCCTCACAACAGAATTTGGTCTTAACTCATCATCTTGTAATAACTTGTCCAGACGATCTAGGGAGACTTTAACCTGAATTAATATAGCCAAAATGTTAGTTAGCATTCTCACTGGATCTTGTATCACACAGAATGTTGCAACTCCCGCCTCTCGGAGGGAACAACGAGCTAGGCAAGCATGAAGGCAAGCACCTGTAAGCCATGCAGAGATTGTAAATGACAAAATTACACATTGTAAATAATGAAAGTACTTTTTGTAACAAAAATTATAAAAAACTAATTTCATCTGCCATGTGGACTGCACATGAAGGTCACGCGCCTTACTATTTCGTTCTTCTATTACACCTGTATCTTGAGATCATTGTGACAGGGCACCCAGACATGTAATAATTCAGTTATGCTAATGATCCATTTCTATAAGAGGGCAGGTATATTTCGTTTAAAGCAGAGAAGTTATTTTTTTTCATATGTGGGTAGGAAGCTATACAAATATCCACACTTAGAACATATCTCTCAGGTGAAATGATAATTTATGGCTCATATATATGAGTTTGCTAAATAAATATATCACTGGTATGGAGGTAGTGGCCTCCCCTCTAACATATGGTTGATAGTTTGTGAGGAAATTAGTCTGTATCTTTAGAAGAAGTTAGTCCTAGACAGTTCTAGAAATTTCCTAGTTTATATAAAATCTATTTAATGGTGAGAAGGGCTTGCAATATTAATTGTGTTTTCAATTGGTTTGACAAGGGCTTGCAATACACATTGTATTTTTAATTGGTTTCATTCATGTCTCTGCTTGTGAGTTTTAACAATTATGCTTGCTTGTTCAACTTTCTCTCCCTTCCCTTCCTTCTTTCGGTGTGGTTTGTGCATAGGTTTGGTCTGTACATGTGTGTGAATAATAACAATCCAATACTCCTTTTTTCTTTCTATGACTATAAAATCTAATTAGCTGCACTTCCTTCCTTCTACCTTCTAAATGGGATTCTGCCATAACCCTTTGTTTACTTAATAACTTTTCAACTTTTCTACAGAAAATCACTGATTCTAGAGGAAATTAGAGTATCAGACATGGCCTGGTCCATCATGAAAGGTATATTTTTTTTTCTAATCAAAATACTCCATACTCCACAAAATTCTTGTGAAATATTAAATTAAACTCCATCCATCAGTAATCTCCAATCTAAATCACTTGCATGTAGTATTTGTGAAACTGTAACTAAAAAATATATGATAAACGAGTCATGGAAGCTTTGAAAACTATTATCTTTTTAATTTTGTATTTGTGCAA
This sequence comes from Pinus albicaulis, assembly GCA_034641835.2. Taxonomy (NCBI): domain Eukaryota; kingdom Viridiplantae; phylum Streptophyta; class Pinopsida; order Pinales; family Pinaceae; genus Pinus; species Pinus albicaulis. Next base: position 1,283,754,306 of record CM076572.1, read on the forward strand.
GAAACTGTCTAATTTCAAATCAAAAGCGACTCTTCTTATGGCTTTTGAGATTACTTGGGTATTGTTTGAACATCTGTCTCTTAAATTTCAGCTTTGTGATCTAACTTTTAGCTAATGTAGGAACTCTTTCATGGGCCTATATCTCCCATTTCCTTCCTGGAAATTACTTCCTCAACCATTGTTCTTTACAAGAAAGTGAAATCACATGGTTTACTTCTTTCCTGCATAATTTATTTACAGCTGCAATCAATCTCTGTTTTGTTGTGATTTTTCTTGTAGTCCTTATCATTTATCATGGTGATCGTTCGAGATATTATTATATGTATGATAAGTGACCAACTATAAATAGTGTTTCCTTTTTCTTTAATGTTCATTATCGATCTTGAAAACTTTGAATTTGCATTACAGATTGTATTTGAAAATTTGGATAAGCGAAAGCAGGAATCAATTCTGTACTGCATTCAAGGATTGACATGGGTTGTGTTAGCTATTTCGTTAAAGCTAAATCTCAAGAAACCACCAGCCATTTTTTCCATTACTTGGTGGACCATCAAATTTGTTTTAGGATCACTATTAGCCTTTTCCTCTATAGCAAAAGTCTTCTCAACCGAAACATTTTTAGTTAAAACAATCCTAGATATTACTACATGGGTAAATTGTTTTCTTCTCCTTTGTTGTGCTATCAAATCTTTTAGATGCCATACCTTCATTGACACTAAGGATTTATCAGATCCCCTGTTAAAGGAAACATCAGAAGAAGAGATAAAAGTCACTCCACTGAGTAAAGCAGAGTTTCTAAGTCATCTGACTTTCAAATGGTTGGATTCTTTACTACGTCTAGGCTATTCAAAAACATTGGAACTCAAAGATATACCACATTTACCTTCTGAAGATGCAACATTCACAGCTCAAAATGTATTTTCAGAAGCATGGGATCTTTAGAAAAACCAAGACCCATTAAACAAACAGACAATATTCAAAGCATTATCAAAATGCTACTGGAAATATATGGTAGTCACAGGAGTATTTGCATTTATGAGATCAACAGCAACAATTTCTGCACCTCTGTTTATGCGGTCTTTTGTACAGCTTGCAGGTAGAGAACAATCTTTCCAAAATGAAAAAAATATTCTTGTTGGAGATTTATTTGTAGTTAATCTTATAGAGTCCTTCTCTCAAAGGCATTGGTACTTCAATTCCAGACGCACAGGCATGTGAATGCATTTGACCTTGATGGTAGTTGTATATCGGAAACAACTTCAGCTGTCAAGTCTAGAAGACGAAGACATGCCACTGGTGAAGTTGTAAATTACATAGCTATAGATGCATATCATTTTGGAGAGTTTCCGTGGTGGCTGCATTGGGGTTGGACCGTCCCTTTGAAAATATGTGTAGCAATTGGTATACTTTTTGCCACAGTTGGATGGGCAGCTATTCCAGGTTTGTTCATCATCATTCTTACTCTCATTCTAAACAAACCTATGGAAAAAACCTTCCAGAAGTGCCAAGATGAGTTCATGACTGCACAAGATGAAAGACTCAGAATAACATCTAAAATTCTTAATAGTATGAAAATAATCAAACTACAAGCATGGGAAGAAAAATTCAAGGAGATGATAGAAGATCTCTGAGCTGTGGAGTTCAAATGGTTGTCTTTAGAACAATTTAATAAAACATATGGTACCATACTCTACTGGATGTCACCCATCATTACTGCGTCTATAGTTTTTGTCTGGTGTGTTATCATAGGTGATCCACCATTAACTGCCACAACCATATTTACAGTGCTTACAACATTCTGTGTGATACAAGATCCAGTGAGAATGCTACCTGACGTTTTGGCTATATTAATTCAGGTTAAAGTCTCCCTAGATCGTCTCGACAAGTTCTTACAAGATGATGAGCTGAGACCAGATTTTGTTGTGAGGAAAGCACTTGCTGGATCCCAGTATACCATCAAAATTCATCAAGCCATAGTCAGTTGGGATCGAGAATCTTCATTGACAAAACCAACATTGAAGGGAATAAATCTAAAAAATTAAAAATGGAGAAAAGGTAGCAATTTGTGGCTCAGTGGCATCAAGGAAATCTGCTCTGCTATATACAATTCTTGGAGAAATCCCAAAAGTTTTAGGAGATGTAAGTTGAACATAAACTCTTGGAGACCTCATGTTTTGACCGACGAAAGCCCGGGTCTGAAATCTTTGAGGAACTCGTGTTTTTGACTTACTCAGAGAACCCAAGGCAGTTGGTTCAGCTCTCGAAAAGCACCAATGTGAGCAAAGAGAAAGTCCATGAGTGAAAGGAATATCTGAGACATCCTTCTCATCCTTTAGAGGAAGTCATCTAAAAAACCCCTAGGATCAAGCCCCTACTCAAAGCAAGGCAGGGACTTGCTACTCTACTGCCTCCCTTGTTATATATATATATATATATATATATATATATATATAAACCATTTTGGATGCATAGGTGTAATAATCACCATAACCATGTATGTCAAATAATTTTGTCAATAAAATTGCAATGGTTTAATATAACATTGCTTTAAAAAAACCAACTCCATCTAATTTTTATTTTTATTTTATGCCAAAGGGACCCAAATGTCTTACTTGCCAACAAAAACTAAGTGCCCAAATAAAAAATGTGATATTTCTTTTAGAGTAGAATGTCCTTACTCGGTTCTTTAGTGTTTTTGTTGATAAGACGTGTTTCTAAATAATGGAACGTTGTTAAATGTGCAATTGATTTCATGCAATACTTAATGTCGTTGTTTTACAATATAAAATAGTTTTAATAATAGTATTACATAATAGCTAGACTAGTACATGTTCTTTAGTTTAAATATAGTAGTTAGTACATGCTTTTTAGTCTAAAGTTTAAATATAGTAACTTTACAATCTGATAAATGGATAATGGTTTTTTTAACATTCGCTAAGTGCATTTTTAAAATTTTATAAAATATATTATATGGTTAATATATATTTAAATTATAATTATTTTATATTTAAATTATATTTAAAACTATTAAAATTATTAAATTTAAAAATAATAAATTAAGTTATTAATTTTGAGAAAATATTTTTATAAATGTTAAAAATCAAGATACCAAGGGTTTAATAAATTATCTAAAAAGTTAAAAATGAAAAGAATAGGAGATTGATTTTTTAGGAGCTTGTTAGATCTGAATTTAAAATAGATCTAGGTTGATCTATATTTTTTCAAATATCATGTGCAAATTATATGAGCAATTTAAACATTTGATTTTTTAACTTTTTATGAAAATTAAATTATATTTATAAGTAGAAAATTCTTTAATTTTTATCTCTTTGTATATAATGTGTAAAATATATTTATAAATAGAAAAATCTTTAATTATTATCTCTTTACATATAATATGTAAATTAGATGAGTAGTTTAAATATTTGTTTTTGATTTTTTTTTTTATATTTATTTTGGTAATAAATTTCAAAAAATATGTTGGATTTCGGCAACTAACTTAATTTAAAAACATTTTTTTTCAAAAGACAAAACCAATACCAAACTACGTTATTAAAATTTAATAAACAAATATAATTAATTAAATTATTTCTTAAAACTAAAACCCAATAATCATTATCAATATTTTATTTTAAAAATATAATAATAATATACAACCTCTTTTTTTTTTAATATAAATCATTCATTTCATAACTATAATTTATTATAAAAACATTAAAAAATACTATAATAATATATTATAACTTCCCAAGAAATCAAATTTTCTTTTCAAACCTATAATTCTAATAATAAATATTAAATAAAATAAATTCCAATCTATTTGAAATTTCAAACTACACTTGCAAAAAAAAAAAAAAAACTCATTTTCTTTAACTTTACTGTTATTTTTAAACTTCAAATATAAATCAACATCCTTACACCACAACATCTTAAAATCCACTAAATTTTCAGCCATATAGCCTTTTTATTATTATTTTGAAGATCTAGACCATGATGGTTCTTCAACCCACACTCTCAGATTATTTAGTATATGCCCATCGTTAGATTTAAATTTGTTTAAATCTAATGGTGGGCATACACTTCTCACCAACATTAAATAATCTATAACTTGAGAAATAATGGTCCCCCACTCTTACATATGAAAAGACCTCTTTTTCATGTTCGGTTTTGTCTTTTACGGTCATCAATGAATATTAAATATTTTCAAATTTATTATCGGAATACTTTGTTTTCTAACATTCTTGTTGAATACAAATAATAGAACCTAATAGAACCTTAGTTTAAGGAGGCTACATATTCCTCCAAATAATAATGAAAATTTCGGAAGGGTTTTGAAAAAAATTGACAATTTTTTTTGGAAATTTTGGTTATAGCTATCAAATTTCCGCTTCAGGATTTTGAGTGCCCCATGGGTACTTGATGATACTGAATCCATTTCCACCATTAAAAAAATGATTCAAACACTCCTAGAATTACATTTTAATTTTTTGTTAATAATTTTTCTAATAATTTTATTATAAATTTTAATTATTTTAAGTAACCAACGATACCTCTAGACAGAGTTTCTGAAAGAGTAGTCTAACTAGGCCACAATTTTTCTCAGAAAATAATGGAAATTCTAGCAATATTTTGACCAAAATCATGCATAAATTACACTTCTATGGTTGAATTTTTTGAAAAAAAATGGTCAGATTCCCACTAAAAATGACTTTCTAGGAAAAAATATGGCTTAAATAGACAATGCGATTTTTCAATTATCATTAAAGATTTTTTTTTTTATAAACACACAAACAACAATGTGGTTCATATTTGCTCCTCCAATCATAATCCACTTGCAATAGCTCCTCAAACTCAGCTTGTGTTCATTGATATAAAGAGTAGTCTAACCAGGCCACAAGTTTACCTAGAAAATAATGAAAATTCTGGCAAGATTTTAATAAAAAAATTCCCGCAATTTTTTTAAGAAATTTGAGTGACAACTCTTAAGCTTCAAAAACACTTAAATATAATATAAAGTGAGAAATTTATTTCAGAATTATTATTACTTAGATAATATGATGGTGTAACATGCATACCATAAAAGCTTAATATATTTGCCTTGTTAAATATTTTAAAGAATTAGTTGAAAACAAGAACCGTAGTGAGTTAGTTGTGATTATCAAGAATCAGTTATTACAATGACTAATTGAGCTAGCAATAGATATTGTCATTTGGGAGGTTTAGTAAAAATTGCAACATAATTAGTTGTTAAGGGGTATGTATGGCTAATTGAACTTGTAACTTGGAGGGTTTTAAAAGCATGTTTTCCCCGCGCATGAGAGAGAGGAAAAAATTTTGCGTGCATTTTCCTTTGCTAATGTGGTCGATGAAATTACACCACTCACAACTCTCTGTCATTATCATATTTTCCTTTTCAATGAGAGGTGCATTTTCCTTTGCTAATGTGGTCGATGAAATTACACCACTCACAACTCTCTGTCATTATCATATTTTCCTTTTCAATGAGAGATTTATTTAGAGGATATTGTCAATTCGCATGATGAAGACATTAAGGGCTTAACACGAGTAAAAGCTTTACTAATGTGGGTGTTCCAGAAAATAGTGGTTCCAATATTTTTCAAATTATACCTGCTTCATATAAGAAAATACACATGCTTCGGATGGAAAAGGTGTCTGTGTTGTTTTCCTGTGACTTTGAAATCGTTCTCCAAAGATGTCTCTGCAATCGTTCTCCAAATATCTCATGTCCTCACCAATCATGCATGTTGCATCTTCATGAGGGCCATACACGTATAATAAGAGGAAGAAACTGTGAGAGAAGGATGAACTGACTTAGTAAGTCTCTGTGTTTTGTAGTGTTGAAAGGTGTAATTGATTGTTCTATTTTATTTAAAATGATTTCTTTATAATACCTGGTTCTGGTGCACAAAGATATAGTTAACATCGTGATTTCTCTTGGAAAGATTTTGTAGAGTTGGTAAGCATTATTGTATTGTTGTGTGTAGAACCACATATTTTTTGGGTAATTTTTTTGGAAAATTATACCTGATACTTGTGTATCAATATTTAGAAAATATTGTATTCTTTAAAATGGAGATAGGTTAAAGAGGGTAATTTGTGAAATATTTTTATGGGTGGTGTAAAAGAAAAGATAAAATTTAGTTAGATTAATTTTCTTGGAAGGGTTTCCATGACTTTGTATGTAAATGTTACCTATGTTTTCATTTAAAGACTTCATGAGTGCACACATATTGGATAGGAGTTTTGTGCATGAATTAATGAAAAATAAATATTATTTTTATAAAATATGCATATGAATTTTGTTCATACAAGAACAATATTATTTTCATAAAATATGTATATAAATATTGTTCATACAAATACCTATGTTGTTTTTTAAAGAATGCATGAGTGCACAAAGATTGGATAGGGGTTTTGTCCATGAACTAATGAAAAATAAAGATTATTTTTATAAAATATGCATATGAGTCTTGTTCATACAAGAACATGAATGCATAAAATTTTAAGATAACCTCAGTACAATTGCCTAGTTTTATGCATAAAATATGGTTATCTATGATAATTTATTAAAGGGAAGCATGAGAAAATACATGTAGGAAGGCAAAGAAACTAGGTTATATTAACTTAGTTTTGAAAAAGATGTATTTGTTTACATGAAAATAATAGTTAATGATGGTAGAATTATAAGAAGGGAATATGTTGTGCATACATTAAATAAGAGCTATTATGATAAGCTCTTGTGTTATGAAGATATGTTCTTTGCATGGATAGAAGAAATATTGAGCTACGTTTCTTTAGGAAAAATTATACGTGATTATTTTATGCTATCATAACTATTATGTTAGTTCTTTTGGAATGAGATCATATATATGCATGCATGAAAGCTAGTCTGACGAAAACTAGAAATCTGAAGGTTTGGAAATGCAAATGTTGGAATATTTAAATCTTAAACCCCAAATGCTATATAAAAATCGATGGAAGTATAAACCGCCCCACCAAACAATACAGGAACAGTGGCAACCCCCTCAGCAGGGTTTTCTTAAACTTAATTACATTGGTGCATCAAAAGGAAACCCAAGTCAGGTAGGTCTGGGTGGGATTTTTCGAAATGCTAAAGGGGAAGTTTGTCAATTTTCTTCCTCAGATTTGGGCTTTGCCACAAATAATGAAGCTGAACTAATGGCAGTCAAACAAGGCCTGCTAATAGCCATCAGAGAAAATTACCAACGCCTTATTGTGGAGGGTGATTCTGCAATGGTTACAGGCGTTCTCACTAAGTTACAGCAAGGGTCGCCTTGGGAGAAAATTACTAAAAGTTGGTGCACAGCAGCCCTCATTCAGGAAATCAGTATGCTCCTTAAAACATCCAGTATTTTCTTCCTAATCATATTTGGAGAAAAGGAAATGAGGCGGAAGATTACTTGGCCAATTGGGGGTGTAAAAATCCAGATCGATCAATGGAGGCTAGCCCAACAAATGCAATCTAGAATATTGAGCTACATTCCCTGCAAATTATTCTACAAAGAGATCTCTGTGACACTGCAGAGCAAAGAATCCCCAATCGGGGTGCACATCCTACGAGGAGGTCGGTACCTTGCTCGCCAAGTGGGAGCTTGCTGTTCTTCATGTCTTAATGCACCATGATGCGGCAGCCATCAAAGCAGCATGCGATCGATTTTCAATCAATGTTAATTAAGGGTAGACAACCTGTGGTATCAGGTTGGTGGAGGAATGTATGAACGAGAATAGGGTATTTCATCTGGAAAGTTTATTTTTCAATTCATTGTTTGGTTGCAGTGGTTACTCTGTGGAAAGGCAAGCAGATGACGACGACTACACCCTATATTAGGCAAATCATTTTGTTGGGGTATGTAACTGCCATTCCTCTGTTTGTGATTCCTGTTATAGTCTGAACTATGTTGTGCTCTGTGAAAGCTTCGTTTAGATGGATTCAGATGGTTGATATTAGGTTTATTGTTCCCCCTCTTCGCCCTGTTGAACCTTGCTTTCGTGCCCCTATCACCACCCCTTCCCTCCTTTCCCTGTTTTTCCTTTTGCACCTGGATGGGTTGTTCTGGAATGTTTTGTTTGGTATGGGAGTAGTTGGATTGGGGGGTTTTTTCAATACTCTATTCATCTGGGTGTTCTCAATGTTGGATTTCAATTTTCTCTTCCGTTTGGACATAGTAAGTACAAGACTATAAATTCGGAGGCTTCTCCGTATCATGGGTATGGTTGTTCCATTCTTACTGCCAACCATTTTCATCATTCTCAGTCATGCACCCTTATTGCTATCAGTTGGGTTGATTTCTATAGGGTTATTTTGCATGGTGGCTGTTGGGCAAGATGGGTATTACAAGTCTCTGTTTATTTGGAGTCTTAGTGGGTTGAAATTACAAATTCTCTATTGTTTAGATGTAGTTGGAATTTTTCTTTTAACAATTGCGCCAAACAGTATCTCTGGTAGCTTTGTTTATTTTATAATGCTAGTGTCAGTAGGTGGATGAATTTGCATGTTCGTCTCTTAATGGCTACAAGTGTCTTGTTCAATCATTTAGTCAGATTTTTCTGGTCTGGTCATTGGGGTATGGTGTTCTCTATTTCTTCTTGTGCCAGTTGTATTTGGGATTGCGTTCTCTGGCTGCATGCAACCTGTCTTCAAGGCAGTTACATGGATGATGCGCTCAACTGCATTCTGCTCCAATCATCTCATACTTTCATTGCTGGTGACCATCATTTAATGGTTTATTTCTTGTTTGTGTCTTTTCTTAGGCCTATTTCCATCATGGTTAAAAGAAAAATACGTAACCATACTGCTAAAGGAAAACAGAAACAGCTTCAGCCTGAAGCTAGCCCCAGGAAATGAGGTAGAAATAGACGACATGAGGTTTTACAAAACCTCTCTGCACATTATGAAATGGGTAATTCATCCATGGTTCGACAGGAAATTCGAGGATGGGAGAGAGAAATTCACACTGATGAAGAAGATAATGATGTTGAAGTAGAGATCCTGGATTTTATAACAGATCCTAGTAACACCCGTGGCCGTTTATCACTGTTTCATCAAACAATGCATACTTACTAGATCGTAAAGTGCTTGTTGGCCAAAGCTATGCAGAGTTTTCCCCCTCATCAAGAGAAGCTTGAACCATGAGTAATGAATTTGCTACAGGATATTCAAAACCAGCTGAATCATATCAAAATCACCCAGTATCAAGTTACTGATCGTATCAGTCGCATAGATGATCGTGTTGGCAGAATTGAAAAACAACTTGAACAACTGCAGTAAGTGGACATGCCTGGATCCACAGCTAAGGATCCAGCACCAATTGAATCCTCTGAAGACTAATCGACTTCTTCATCCTCATGTTTATTAGATGTTTTTTTGTTTTTTGAAAGGACATACCTTATTCCAAAGACTTGTAGATAATCGAGTTAATACTCAGCTAGTTAATGAAGTTAATGGACATATGAAAATGTTTCAATTTTGGTTGGCTTTTAATGCTTTAAGGTGGCCAACAGACCTGGTTTCTTACGGGCAGGTTGAGGCCACAGACTGAATTTTATATTTTGTAACCTGCTTTCAAATTATAAATAGAAAATAGTGAGGCACTACCTAATTGACCAAAAAAAATAAAATATTTGTATTAGCTTTCCTTTGAAAGAATATACATATTTTTATGTGGGAAAATATGACATGTTGTGTTACACTACATTTGAAAAGATTATTTGGGAAAGAAGGTGAATTACATGCACAAAAACCATAGTAATGTGTTGGTTTCCTTGGAATATTTATATGGGTAATGTTATTATAATATTTGAAAAACAAGACATGTATTTGTATGCTTTATTGTAAACATGTGTTTTCATGCTCTATTGTGTTAAGCATTCCTTTGGGAAGACTCTTTTGGAAACTATATACATTGGCATGCATAGGAGCAACATTTGTTGTGTTAGCTTTCTTTACATGCACCAAAAGTAATAGCTTAAGGGTTAGTTATTTTGATTTACTTTTTGTAATCCATGTGCACAAAGATCATCACTGATGTATTTGTTTATTTTAAATAAATGTTTGGCCGTTGTGGCTATTTGTCTTGCAGGAATGTGTGCTTATGCGAGGGAAATATTGGTTAATGTGATTCCTTATAACTAGCACATATGCAGTGTTGTTAAAGGAAGCATGCCATGATATTTTACTTGCATGTCATGAATGTACATGAATAGATGGAGAAGCATCACTAATATAGATTTATGAATGGGATGATTAATACTTTATGAGTCCTCACATCAATGTATGTTGAAGACAACATTAGCAGGAAATGATGGTTACTTATACAAAGGATATATTACGCTTAACATGGTGGCAGGTAAATAGTTAATGGTTCATGTAGATGAGATTGAGCTGCAAGATGGTCCATTGTAGGTACAACCATGCCACCAAGATATGAAGATTTAATATTAGTGGGTAAATGTTATCATAATAATTGTAATGGCTTTAAGTGAGATATTTGTATTTCAACAATATTTCCTTGCAAGATTTATCACAATGGTTAAGGGATAGTCTCCCTTATAAGCCATTGAGTGAGGGGTGAACACCATACGGGGTTTCCAGGGTATATCAGTGTTCAATGATGTGATTTATTACTGTCTCAGATTGATGATGTTGATTCCTTGCTTGTTGTGATGTTATAATTTCAAGTATGTGATTAATTAATCTAATTAAAGGAGTCATAAAATGGATGTAAGGTTACATTATATAATTTATGTTAATAAACCACAAAAATAGTTGTTAATGGTTATGCAACTTATTATTCTTCTACTAAAGTTACTTTATGAACTGATGAACATTTATCTAATAATTAGTGAAAAATCTTGAATAATGAATAATTTGTATAATTTTTTTTTAACTCCTTACATTTTTATATAAAAATATCAAGATATATTATATTACAAATAGAAAGCTCTCTTGCATTTACAATAAAAAACCATTTCAGTTCTTCGCATTCCTCATACTCTTGGATAAAGTTCATTCATACAAATAATTTTTCATAGATTTAGCTTTGCCATTGGTTTTCTTTTTTAATATGTTTGCAATTTTGTATAATTAATTCTTGAAATAATTTCGGTTCCTCGCATTCTTGATACTCTTGGATAAAGTTCATTCATACAAATAATTTCTTAGATTTAGCTTTTCCGTTGGTTTCTTTTTTAATATGTTTGCATTTTTGTATAATTAATTGCTGTGCACGTTTTGAAAACCGATCATACATTATTATCAACTAGCAACTATCATACATTAAAATGTAGAGGAAACGAATCGGAAGAAATAAAATTTTAAATTTAAATGATTGTTCTATTTTCTAATCAATACTTATTTTATATTTTTTATAAATCGTAAAAACATGATTATATAGAATGTATTGAATGCATATCTTCTTCTTAGGTTATTGTACATTCATTTCAAAAAATTATATTTTTAGCTTTCTCAAATTAAAAATAAAATAATAATATTATGTTTCAAGTTATAGAGATTGTTGAGCAATTTTGGATTATGATTTTATATAATTTTAACCCAAAAAAATATAAATGCCCTTTTATTAATATTTAATTACTTAATAATTTGGGTTTATTAATATTTAATTACTTAATATTTTGGGGTTTCCATGTTATAAACACAAGTGATTTTTTGTTTTATAATTATTAATTTAGATTTTAAAGATACAAATTATTTTTTAACAATATATTAATTTTTCTTAATTAATTTGGATGTGCTTCATTGTTATAGTGGTAATAAATGAATTTTATGAGTTTTTTCTTGGCCTAAACTCTTTGTAATAATTTGGATGTAGTTTATTGTGATGATAGTAAAAAATGAATCTCATGAGTTATGTTTCTCCTCAAACATTAGTATATTTCTACTAAAGGCACCATTGGTCTTTCTCCATGAATTAATAATTTTGTATCGAGAAGCACCATAATATATGACATTTCTATTTCTCACAATTGCAAAAGAACCATTAATCCTCCTACATTAACATTATTCTCCCTTAGTGTAGAACTAAACATGGTAACAACCTCCCATAGTAACAAGAATTTCCCATACCCCCCTCTCACAATATATCTTAAAATATATCATCTTAGAGTGTGGTACCCCTAGTGAGCATATAGGATTATAAGGTAACACAACCTCAAAAGATAATGGGCAACTAGGGGGAACGGTTCATGCATTGAAGGAGTCCTCAATTACATACATGTGGTTTTTGAAGCTTTTTCCTCAAACAAATGTATATTTAAGGAGTAGTTCAACCAATTTAAATTCTTGGTTGAATTCTCATACAAAAGGGTTGATTCAACCCCAAATTTTTCTACTTTTATGTTTAATAACTTCAATGACATAACATATAACTAATAATTTGCAAGCCCGTGTCTCATTTCATTTCATTTCATTTCATTTTATTTCAATTGTTGAGTGACTAAGCCTTGAACCCCAAACCCACATAGCTATGCTTTACAAAGTATTCCTTGCCTCATTTATTCTCATTTTATTTTAGTTAAATGGAGCAACTAGGCCTTGATACCCAAACCCAAACAACTATGCTTTTCATATTATAAAATTCTCTCGCTCCTTGGTATTACAGTTGGATTAAATATCTCTCTTTATTTTTTTTTCAAGAAGAGAAGAAATGTCTCACTAAGTACCTTACATGCTAGCCTGTAAGGTACTTAGTGAGGCAATGCTTCTCTTCTTGAAAAAAGAGAGAGATATTTAATCCAACTGTAATACCAGGGAGAGAGAGACTTTTATAATATGCAAAGCATAGTTGTGTGGGTTTGGGTATCAAGGCCTAGTTGCTCCGTTTAACTAAAATAAAATGAGAATAAATGAGGCAAGGAATACTTTGTAAAGCTTAGCTATGTGGGTTTGGAGTTCATGGCTTAGTAAATCCTTTTCATATCTAGTCCCAGTATCTTCCATCCTAGTTGGGCTTAACAATGTTTATTTTTGTCTTACCCCATGTTCCATCATAGTTTAAAAATTTTATTTTTCAATTTTATAGTAGCCACCTTCATATTTCCATATACATATTTCTTTTGTGCCTTTAGACATAAATAGGACGTATTATAATCAAATTTGCAAGAATTTTTCTAGACATGTCATCCACTTGATCTAAGCGTGTGGATTTTTATTTTTTTTCTCTTGCCCACTTGTATATCCTCTAAGATTCAATCGAATTAGAGTAAGTGTGTCCAAAATATTTTTTTCCAACTGAATTTACAAATTGCATTTTTGAAAAGTTAAATTATCTAGCTCCAAGCATCATATGATGATTATCCTTTAAGGAAATCATTGATCTGAATATGGGAAAACTTGTTATTTCTATGCAAGTTCCCCCATCAATATTAAAAATATGTTTAAGGATCATCTCATGTTAACCATTTGTGAAGGGGTTTATGTGTGTAGTTTCATGTGTCTTTGATGTTGTAATTATGAGTTAATTAACAATTAAAAACTCATGAACAACAAATGAAATGCAAAAATACAACTCACAACAATCACATAACATAATGGATGTTAATGGAGTTCACCTCTCCTAGGCTACATCTCCATGGACCTGCTTTAACTAGCTAGGCCCTCTTGGGATTATGAGTAAAATGTCTAATTACAAGCACCTGTATTTCTCCAATGGATTTTCTCACTATTCCAATGGCTCCAGAACACTCAAATAACCTAAAAATGACAGTTCTATCTTAGAATTGGGTTCACAACTCCTCTAGGCTTGACCTCCAATCCCAGTGGCCATGGGCTTGTTTAATATCCAAAGTGATAAAATCACCTTCATATGTGCTCCAACGGCTCTGAAAACTATACCAATATGTTCAGAGCATCAAACACATTAAAAATTGATTATTCATTCACTCCATTTGGTCTTCAGCTGATCTGAGGATGGCCTTCCCTCCTGGTGGCCCTTGGCTTCAAAATTATTCAAGTGACAAAGAACACCTGTAGATTTGCTCCATTGCCTCTGCAAGTTATTCCAATGGATTCAGAGCATGCCAATCTACTAGGAATGACTATTCCTGAGCCCAAATTGGTCGAAAATTGCTCAAGATATGGTCGATTAAAGTTTTCCCTAGATTCTGCCTCTAAATATGGAAAACTGCCAGTTAGCTCCGCCAAAGTTGGAAGTGGCATCGGATTTGGAGGTGCTTCCAGAATCTTCGACAACTTAATCTCATGATTAATTAATGGATAACTGCACTTAATGGTATGATAAGTGTGCACTAATCGACACTTAGTGGGGCGCTTAAGTCGAGGTTATATGATGATGTTACATGAGGAAGAGGGTTGGCCACTCTCCGTTCCACTGCCCTCAGATACCATTGCATAAAAAATATAGGTTCGTGCAAATCCCTTTCAAATAACATGGGTGTGGTCCAATGGTAAAGCGTGGAGATAGTTGGGGGGAGGTCATGGGGTCGAACCCCGACCTCCACCTCTCTATATGTTTTGCCAAATAAAACGCATATATATAGAGCGCTATGTCTTCACCCAAACTATATAATATGCCAACTAATTAAATCTACGCTCCACATTTAATAAATAACATGGTTCGTATTTGGTTCCAATTTATAATACGATGCCACCATTGCTAATAAGGTTAAATGTTGATACGATGCCACTGAAATTACATGTGCTTGGACTATGGTTTGGGAATATGCGGACCACCATAGATATATCCAAAGTTAGGACTTTGGATTAATATCACATATACATATATGCCTCCACACAAATGTCAATCCAACCTCCTAAGACCTTAGAAAACTTAATCATGCCACCATATCAAATTGAAATTGACCATAGCATGAATTTTAAATTCGAAACAGATGTTCGAGAGGGGTCCACCAAGGGACACGTGGTGGTCTCTGGTTGGGTTGTCCTCCAACATATAATTTTTTTTTTTTGAATTCATCCTTAGGAGGATATTGGAGGTCATTGGGAAAATTTTACCTTCACAAACCAAACTGGCGAATCCAATTGTGCCATTGTGACATTCCCATTGGGCATAAATTGAAGAAGATTCTTTGCATGGTGATTAGACTGCCATGTCATCAGCCTGTACCTGTTCTGCAATTTTTTTTGAAAAAAATTGCATATTCTGAACGATGATCAGTATACCATAACTTCCTCATCCGAACTCGGTTTTCGACGAAACTAGTTGCATTGGATTCCTCGTGACGGGCCAATTTATTTTATTTAGGTTTGGTGAAATTATGAGAACTTTCATTTTTGAGCAAATTCTTCCCCCTGATCCAGATTCCGATCACTCCTTCCCACTTACATGATTTTGGACCCACAAAAGCTAGTTATCTCATGGGTGCTGAAAAATATTTTTTTTCCAAATTTCTATCATGTTGATATACATGGAGAAATCACTATGAAAACCACTTAGTCATTGGCATGCCTTTCCTTGCCTTAAAATTTCTTGGCTTTTTAACCATTGTTCTCCTTTTGTTGCTGACCCAATCCAACACTTGTTGGCTGCTTGCTGATATAACACTTTTCCTGTACCAAATAGATTCATTGGTGCCTTCCCACTGAGAATCACATTCCTTGTTTGCACAATCAGTGAACTACAACAATTAGTTCAAACATTAGTAAAAACAAGAAAAGAAATGACCATTCTTTTACCTCCACGGTTCCAAATTCCACATCTGGAAGAATGAATTCACCATCTTCTTCTCTCCTTGGCGTCAACACATAAAATGATTTACAATGGATGTAAAAAAAAATTTCTTTCACATCTTGTCACAAAAACATATGCAAAAAACATAACTTGATGACATATCCTCTTGCTCTTTCAAAGAAAAAATTTTCACATCATGTGAACATCGCCATGTACTCTCACATCTTGGTGTCAAAACTTGTCGACCAAACACAAGTTGACAAAAACATGCCTCTTCAAACAACTGACTCTCAATTCAAGCATAAGCATGTGTAATAATTTGACAATTCTTTTCCCAAAACAAAAATAATTTCACATTCCATGAAACACTTCATCAACATCACCTTTCCATATTCGAAGACAAAATCAACTCTTCCAAGTAGATATGACATGCATGTACACACAATCGACCAACACATGTCAACACTCATGCATGTGTAAATGATCAACACTCTCAAGTAAAAAATATACATGTTAAACCAAACAATTGACCAACACAAGTCAATTACTCATGCATGTTCAAGCACAATGAAACCATCAAAATTCCACTATTTATACAGACAAACTCTCATGCATGTATACAATTATTCAACTCTATCACAAGTATAATCATAAGTACAAGAACTCAATTCATATGTACATGTACTTAAAGCTGAAATGAACTAATTTTACTGCAATAAAGTGAGTCAACATACTCCTCTCTCAATCACCTTCTTGGCGTAAACATGCAACATGAATTCCCTTGGCAAAGAAATACATCAACATTAAAAGACATCGAAATCCTTAATTGGATAAGAAATCTAACCATATCTTACCAAACCATTTCAATGGCACTTATTTCAGCTGCACATCATCATCATGTGAATCATCTTGACCCACATCAATTATGGAATATTCTTTTCCTTTCTTGCCATTCTCTTTCTCCACCTTCTTCAAATGTCATGCATGACTTGCTGGATACAAATTCCAACACTTCTCTACAAGATGACCTTGCTTATGGAAATGAGTGAAAAACAATTGCATCTTATTTTCAACATGGTTTTCTTTTTCTTTGGATTTCTCCCTCCTTTTCTTTGAAAGTTTCCTGTGCATGGCTATCTTCTTCCAACACCTTGAAAAATTATGGTTATTCAAACCACAAAAGGAACATTCAACTTTTCTCCAAATCTTATGTGATAATTTGCCATGTTTATCATAGTCAAAAGAAACTTGATTAAAAGCATATTTATACCTTGAACATTGACCTTTGTCACCTTCTTGAGGAGGTTAATTTGATTAGGTAATGGCTCTCTTCGAAATACCAAAAATGCATTCAATGATGGTAGAGCTTTAAAAATCCTCGTGTTCGCCATTCTCATTAGCTGCATGCTTATGAGAACCTTCTTGCAAAGTGGGTGTAAAATGTTTGCATTCCTCATGAACACAATCTTCACAAGCTTGAGGTAATGAACATGAAATGATAGTCCTTCTTGGAACACCTTCATGTGTCTCCTTGGCTTTAAAGCTTTCTCCATCATGTTGTCCATAACCAAGAAGAAAATACTTAGGCCTTTCCTCAACAACAATTGGCTCAACTATGCCTTGTGCATGTTTGCATAATCCTTTACCTTCATAGCCCACTTTCATCAAAAATTTGGACCCTATTCCTCCAGTGTGTCTTTCAAAAGATCCTACAAATTCATTTTGAGAGGAAATTGAAGATAAACTTGAATTTCTTACCTCTTTTTCAAGCTCATATTTCGCTAAGGCTTCCTTGGAAACATGGAGTTGAGTCTCCATCTCATGCATATTTTTAAGGTTCTCATTTGCAATATGGAGCTGAGTCTCCATCTCATTCATCTTTTCAAGGTTTTCATTTGCAATATGGAGCCAAGTCTCCATCTCATGCATATTTTCAAGAAGCTCTTGCTTCTCCTCATTCATGGAAATCAAATTCTTTTGAAGTTTGATGCTCTCCCTCTTATCTTCATACTTCTCTTGCATCCTATCAATCATGATGTAGCGTTTCTGCAACAACTCTTTATCAAAGAGTTTTTGTAAGAAAGATTGACTAGCATCATCACTTATTGAAGTTGCCATCACACATGCAATGCATACAAAGCTTCTTTGCTATGATTTGAGACTTCATATCTCAATCTTGACCTTCTCCTTCACACATAAAATCGTTCTTCTTTCACACATAAACTTGTAAGTTCATTATGTGTAAGTTCAAAAACCAATAGAAGTATTGAATGCTATCCTTGGATAAATGAGCTAAACTTGTGCTCTGATACCAACTTGATCTAAATCTGGGAAAACTTTTTATTGCTATGCAAGCTCCTTCATCATTATTAAAAATATGTTTAAGGATCGTCTCATGTTAACCATTTGTGAAGGGGTTTACGTGTGTATTTTCATGTGTCCTTGATGATCCAATTATGAGTTAATTAACAATTAAAAATTCATGAACAACAAATTAAATGAATATATACAACTCACAAAAATCATATAACACAATGGATGTTAATGGATTTCACTCCTCCTCCGCTACATCTCCATGGACCTACTTTAACTAACTAGGCCCTCTTCGGATTATGAGTAAAATGTATGATTACAAGCACCTTTATTGCTCCAATGGATTTTATGGTTGTTTCATTCGCTTCAGTAAAATCAAATACCCCAAAAATGATTATTCAATCTCTGAATTTGGCTCACACCTCCTCTAGGCTTGACCTCCAATACCAGTGGCCATGGGCTTGTTTAATCTCCAATGTGATAAAATTACTTTTATATGTGCTCCAATGCCTTTGAAAACTATACCGCTATGTTCAAAGCATCAAATACATCAAAAATTGACTATTCATTCACTCCATTTGGCCTTCAGCTGATCTGGGCATGGCCTTCCCTCCTCGTGGCCCTTGGCTTCAAAATTATTCAAGTGACCAAAAACAATTATATATTTTCTCCATTGCCTCTTGAAGTTGTTCCAATGGATTCAGAGCATGCCAATATGCTAGGAATGATTATTCTCGAGCCCAAATTGGTCGAAAATTGCTCAAGATTTGATCCAATAAACTTTTCCCTAGATTCTGCCTCTAAATCTTGAAAACTGCTAGTTAGCTCTGCCAAAGTTGGAAGTGGCTCCAGATTTGGAGGTGTTGCTAGAATCTCCTTAAACTTAATCTTATGATTAATTAATGGATAAATGTAGTTAAACGTGTGATAAGTGAGCACTAATCCGGAGTTAGTGGGGCTCTTAAGTCGAGGTTATATGATGAGGTTACATGAGGAGGAGGGCTAGCCCCTCTCCGTTCAGCCACCCTCGGATCCCACTGCATAAAAAATATAGGTTCATGTGCATCCCTTTCAAATAACATGGGTGCAGCCCAATGGTAAAGCGCGGATATAGTTGGGGGGAGGTCACAGGATCAAACCCCGACCTCTGCCCCTCCATATGTTTTTTCCAACATTTAAATAATATGCATATATATAGAGCATTATGTATTCACCCAAACTATATAATACTCCAACCAATTAAACCTGCACTCCACATTTAATAAATAACATGGTTCAAATTTGGTTCCAATTTATAATACAATGCCACCATTATTAATAAACTTTGGAACTTAGGTTTAATACGCTCTAAAAAAATTTGTTATAAACTTACCATAAGGTTGAATGTTGATACGATGCCACTCAAATTACATGTGATTGGACTATGGTTTGGGAATATGCAGACCGCTATAGATATATCCAATTTTTTGACTTTTTATTAATAGCACATATACATATATGCCTCCACACAAATGTTAATCCAACCTCCTCGGACCTTAGCAAACTTAATCATGCCACCATATAAAACTGAAATTGACCATAGCATGAATTTGAAATTCGAACTAGATGTTGGAGAGGGGTCCATTCAGGGATACATGGCGGTCCCTAGTTGTGATGTCATCCAATATATAAAAAATAATTCAAATTCAACCTTAGGAGGATATTGGAGGTCATTGGGCAATTTTTACCTTCACAAACCAAACTGGCGAATCCAATTGTGCCTCTTGTCAGTCCCATTGGACATAAAATGAATCAAATTCTCCATTAGGGGAATTTTGAGCTCTAAAATGGGCCTCCTAAGGAAATTAAAAAATAATAGTGGAATTTATAAAATAAGATTAGATTACATCATCAAATTTTAGAGGGATCAACTTGTATTTTCAAGTTATCTCCTTATAAGTATACTCAAATTTCGAGTGGGAGCACTCATTGGATGCATAATTTGATTCCTCATCCAAGGAGTACCTATGTTGCATACTTTCGATGGAAATTATTACATGAAAAAAGAGAAATACACGAAAAACGTGATTGCAATCACATTTTTTCATGTATTTCTCATTTTTTGTGTAGCACAGTCCATCAAAAGTATGCAACATGGGTATTCCTTGGATGTTGAATTAAATTTTGCATCCAACAAGTACTCCAGCTCTAAATTTGAGTAAAACCTAGAGAGATAAGTTGAAATACGATTTGAAGAAGTAGTTTTATTATTTTATTATTTTTTAGCCTTTTTACCTTTTTACTCTAGAAATGGTGAATCATCCCCCATGGTTGACATCATCATCTTGAATATTATTGGTTCTTATAAAAAAAAATTTTGTTGTACATATTTCTTAGGAGGCCCATTTTAGACCTAAAAATTTCTCTAATGTGCATGCTGACTAGACTTCCATGTCATCAACTTGTACCTGTTTTTCAATTTGTTTTAAAAAAATTGCCTGTTTTGAACGACGATCAACAAACCATAACTTCCTCATTCGAACTCGGTTTTCGACGAAATGAGTTGTGCTGGATTCCTCGTGACATGCCAGTTATTGTCATTCAGTTTTGTTGAAATTATAAGCTCTTTCATTTTTGAGCAATTTTTTGCCCCTAATCCAGATTCCGATCAATCATGAAGATTGATCTTGAATTGTAATATTCTACTATGCATTCTTAGTTCACTTGAATTTTTTAGTACGTTGACTTACATTTTTTTTTCTATAGACCCACATTACAATCATAAGATACTATTATAGCTTAATCATTTTCAAATCCACAAGCTATCTGTTGTAGGAGAGATGCAATGAAAATAAATTTAAATAATTTCCAGAATATCACTTAGAAAGAGCAGAACAATGAACAAATTACTCTCTTGATATCCCTGAAATTTTCTACAAACCGATATTGAGATAGATTTATTTATTGGAGGATTTCCCATTGAAATTTTATACTTCCTACTGTGTGCTCCCCCTGAGGTCAAGCGAGCCTCAATTATCTTTTTACTCTTTTCTTTTCTAAAGCCTAATGTACCTCTTTCTTTTAATATCTTCTTCTGGATTATCTTTCTTCTTGGCTTATTAGATCCTTTAAGAGCCACGAGTAACATGAAATATTTGGCATTATGGCCTATGTTATCACAAATAAAACATCTAATATACTCAAGAAATGTCAGAAATAAATCAAATATTTTTCTAAAATGCTTTTTGTTCCTTGTGCGACAATCCCTACAATCCACAACTTTATTCCTAAAATCATTACAAACATAACAATAAACATAAAATGAATCATTATCTAGCCAAATATGAGCTTGCATGGTGTTTCCTTTTGTTTGATTTCTTCTTTTGTTGCATGTTTTGTAGTTTTCAACAATATTCCCAAACTTTTGATAGCTAAAGCATTTTACCGATCTTGACTAAGTAGATGATTTTCCTAGCCCAACTTTTATCTCCATTTATTTTTTATTTAAATGATGTCCTTCTTCCTTGGTCATCTCACTGTTGGTACCATATTTTTCCTTTGAACTTGATTTTCCCTTGTGCAGGCTACGATATGAAGACTTTTGGATAATCTTTAGATGAGTGGATTTATCTTTAAATTCAATTCTCAATGAAACCACTTCTGCTTCCAATATTCCATGTTGATCTTATTTTTCTTCATATTAATTTCTCATTCCTTATTCAATCTTCATTCCTTTGTCTAGTTGAGTTTTTAATTTGATAATTACTTCTAAGTAAATACACTCCTTCTCATCAAGTATTTGCAGTAAATTCTACTGGTTCTTATTTTATGTTGTGAGCCCTCTAAGCTCATCTTCCAAGATAACTATCTTGCATAGATCTTAATTTTCCGCTTTTTTTATTTCTACAAAAGCATTACCTCCACTTCTCTCCAAAAGGTCATATTATATTGATTTTTATCATCTTCCAAACCATAGATCTTTAGAGAATCCTCATCACTACAAGGAAATGTGCTCCCACATATAAGATAACCACTAAATTTTCTTTCATTATTATTTACCAATAAGAAGGGGATTCTTTAGAATTTGAAATATTCCTCACTTGTTTATTTTCCTTTATTTTCTGAGACTTCTTCCTCTTATTCTTGGCCATGTCCCATGATCTACTCTCAATCGATCAAGATTGACCGAGCTAACCCCACTCTACTACCAATTGTTGGAAATGGCCTCACTACTGAGAGAGGGGGTGAATCAATAGTGACTGTGATTTTAAAATTTTTGTCTCTTTTTACCAAAGGACAATAATCTGTAACCCATCAACAAAAGTTATGAAACCGACATGAAATTATTATCTAAAAAATTTTAGAACCATCAAAACTATAACATAAAACATCATAAACAACATGAAATCATGTACAGAAGAGGACACAAATGTATCTGGAGGAAAATCCACTTTGAGGAAAAAAGCCACCAGCACAGTTGCTATTACTCAAAACTTCTATTATGTTTTGAACAATTTTTTTACATGGAAGAGCTAGCACCTACTAACTAGAATACTCAACTACAATAACAGTTTGCAACACCATATAGAAATACTCTTGGCTCAAGTCTCTACAAATACTTTCTTGTTGGAAGCCACCATGAGCAACAAGCCTCACCCAACACTACTAGACTCTTGAGAAATCTTCTTCCCATTCTAGTTTGTCGGCTAGAAGGTCCCCACCTTCTCTAACACTATTTTTTATGAGGCCTCAATTCCTTCAACACATCCATGTGAACCACGTTTCATACATTTTCAAACCGGGCTCTCAAATCTTCTCAACGTGAGCAACCCAATATCCTCCCTATGATCTGATCTAAAAATGTAATGTGAAAAACACCCTACACAACTCTACTATAAATATACAATATGGTATATACATCATTGTAGCACGCTCTCCACACATACACACACTCACTCCCATAAAACCCAACCTACCAAAAATCAACAAGATACACCATATACATATAGGTATCCAAAAACATCAACCTTTAGAAAATACCATGGGTAGATACTATGGTAATACTAAAACCAAGCGTAAATACCATGCAAGCTAAAATACCACATGCAAATACCATGATAATACCAATACCAATGGAACCTATACCATGGTAATACTAATACCAAGGTAATACCAATACCAAGGGAAATTGTACCATAGTAATACCAATACCATGGTAATACTAATACAAGGGCCATTTGTACCATGGTAATACGAATACCGAGGGAATTTTTACCATCGTAATACCAATACCATGAGCATATGTACCATGTTAATACCAATACCAAATTCCAACCTACTCCACACACACTCCAATACCATGCATGTACTAACACCTGCAACTAATCATCAAACATTTGTCATCTGCCATAACAACCATACATAAGCATAACATCTGCACATAAGAAAACGTTCATCAAACAATTGTACCAATAAGATAACTACAACTCATGCTACCCGATTGCCATCAATTCCAACCACCGACTCATCATCAACGCAACATCAATGCCAACACTTCCTAGTAGGAGATGGTACACAACACACAAGCTAGTCAACAGAAAGGTATTGCACCATGAGTAATTCAAATTACCTTAATGGAACAAAAATGATTACAATTTTGGTGCTCTACCCCTTTATCAATATATATACTTCTATATTTCTGTCTCGCGCGGGTGTAGAGTACACATCTTTATAATTTCATATTGGAATGATGAGATCGTCATGAGAATCTCATGATTCTCATGTGATCTAATTTAAGAATACATGTTAAAAATTTGATAACAATTTCCAAGGTTAGGAAAATGATTTAACAATTTTTCCAAATTACAATAATTATCAATAGAAAATCCTCACTGTTTCAACTGTGTTTTCCATAAACTTCTACTTTGACAATAGAGCTATATTTTGATCATATGATTTCCAAATTGATCTTCATAACTAATTGAAGGAGTTTAGTGCATCCCAAGTAGATCTTCAATGTAACAAAAATTCTCAACGAGTGCTTGTCTTGTACTTAGCGAGGAAAAACTAGAAAGAGTAATCCTTCAAGAGAATATCAACAAACCACAAACCTATAACAACCCAATTGCCATATTTATGAGAAAAATAGCCTAAAAGAATAGTTCTCATGCCAAATTACAAGTAGAATTAGATCATAAGGATGACATATAAAACTGTATATACCTACTAGGTTGATAATGGTTGTTACAGTGAAAAAGTATGGTCTCAAGAATAAAAAGGGGTAAATAAAATGTAGGAAAATGAGTGAAAACATGTGTCAATTTCGCGTCCCAAATTCTCCCCCCAAATTAAGTATTTTCATGTCCAAATATACATGATTCCATGCCACAATGTCTCCATCTCTTTCTTGTGTGACAACTAATTCTTCAACAGGTTCTTATGGAACAGTTGTTTGGAATTCTTCATCTTTCTCTCCAACTTTAATTCCAAAAAAAATACTGGTTTGCCTTTCAAAATATACTTCCTCTAACACTTACACTCATTGCTTAATGTAAGAAATATTACTTCTTAAACTTCTACCAAGGTTTCTAATCCATTTTGTTTTTTAGACTGAAGTTTATCATTAACCATGGTAAGTTTTTTCCTTAAATTCTCATTTTCATCCTTCAATTTATTAATTTGTTGAATTAAGAGGTCAGTTTAAGACTCACCTAGCAAAGAGACATATTATTGTTCCCTTTTGAGGTCCCATTCTTTCTGTTGTTCCTCACATTCCTTTGATTCAGGTGGAAGAATATGAACTTCATGTGCGAGGGTATGTTCTTTTACAAATTCTTTTTATATTTTTTGATTTTGTTATCCCTCAGACTCTTTTGGTTATCTTGTATTAGTACATTCATTAGATATTGGAGTAGCTAATGGTGTAGAAATTACCTACAATATCTTCTTGGGATTCTTTCCAACCAATGGCTTCTTCAATTTCCTCTTTTTCACCAAAATTTATATAGGAGTAGACTTTTCAGATACTTCCTTAGATTCCCCAAGAATTTATATTTAAAGAACCCCTTATTTAGTTGACGCTATTGTAGGTGACCCTGTTTCAGTAGTCACTTCCTTAGGCTCTTTTTCCTCAATAAGGAATCCATAATAACTACCCTCATATTTTCCACTGGTTATATCCATAGGTTCAATAGTGCATGCTCTTTTTCCTTCAGCAGATGTACCAATAGACGTTATTATGGAACTCCATCTCTTATGGTTTTAGCGATGGTGTTTAGGAGGTGTAACTGCTGTTCCTTGTCTAGCAAGTGTTGCTCCTCTACTTTTTCTGCGAGGTAAAATTTATATATCTTTTGTTGTTGTTTCAACACTTAAATCATGTTCTTCACTTTGAGTTTCCTCTAATTCTGTGGCTGGTGCATGTGTATTTGCCAATAAACCAATCCATCTTGTTATATGCTATTGTAATGAATTAATTATGATTAAATTGATGATTGCATGGTTGTCTAAGCAATTCTATGGATGGTTTTCCATATGCACCACATCTGCCATATGTTGTAAATATTTTAGCAAATAATAGGGAAAAATTATTAGTTTCCCATTACAAATATGTTCTAATAAATGAACATGATAATTGAATATTTTCCAAAAATGTCCCTCACAAGTAATGAAATTTTGAATAAATAAAGCCACATTATCCCAAGGGTGAGGAATGGATGTTCTATTAATACCTCTCCTCTTTCTCCATGCTTCCTCTCTTGGCTGTAAAAATATTTCCCTAGAAGTTGGAACTAATATTTTCCCAGAAAAATAGCGAGCACATATTCGAGGTAAACCAGTCACCCTAGAAACTATGACCTTTGTAGTATAAATTTTGAATCCTCTAACCTCTGAATGATGATCCTGAAGATCCTATGGGAATTCCATAGAAATCTATTCATCGAAACCTTATAGCTTCTTAAAGTAGACTAACCACCATGCATTCCTAAATATTTCTAGGGCTTCAAGATGGTGTAGAAACACATCAGTGGAGTTTGATTCATGACGGATTTCCACTCCTCCCATGGTTTTTTCAAAGGTTGTTACTTCTCAGAGACTACTGCAAGGCCGCACTTGGTAAAAAACACTTACTCCACTAGAGAATATCAGTCGAATGAAAATTTTCAATGGGTAGGGAATAATTAAGGTTACCCTTTCATTGAATTCAGTCTTTTTGTCATAAATTAAAACTATCAAGAAATATTTCTAAGTAGTCACATTCATTTTAATAAATGACAATATGAGTAACGACGACATTAGATAATTATTGAATTAGGGTAAGTGTATTTTGCATCAACGAGATGGTAATTAATTAATTTGGGTATAGTGATAGTGTATCATATGATAGATACAATACAATCCCCCCCGCCCATCTTCGTTACAAAACCCATCCTCAGTATGTGTAAAAAAAAATTCATATCATTCCTTAAATCCAAATCCTACAAGTAAATTACAATCAAACGTACCTTCCTTGGATTACCATTATGATGGCGCAGGGTTATACAAGGAAAGTGATTGGATCAATGTTGTACAATATTTCATGTGTGGATAAAAAGGACGCTAAAGTGGACGCTAAAAACAATGCCATAACAAGAAACATAATAGGATGTTATAGAGGAAGCTAAAATAGAATGTAAAAATGAAGCTAAAGTGGACACTAAGAATAATTCGTTAACGAGGAGAAAAATAGGATGTTACACAAGAAGCTATACATGAAGCTACAAAAGGAGCTAAATAAGAGGTTAAACTGAGTGTTTAGGTCAGTGATAAATTCGACATCGTTTATCACCGACTGGATATGATCGGTAAAAAGATTCCAAATTTAGTGCCAGCCTAATAAACAACGCTAGCTTTTTAAAAAAGGTGGAGAAAAATACACTAAAGTTTATGGAAACAAAAAAGGAGCTAAAGATAAAGCTAATAATAGGGTTTGGTTCTAGTGATGAAAACACTCTCGATAGTCCAATCCATGAGTGATAAGACAACATGTGGAAAATCGTAATAATAATTTTCTTTGACATGAAGCATGCTGTAAGTGGCTACGGAAAAATGATAAAGCCCTCGATAGAACTACTCCCTTAAAGAATGCCTTTGGCATAGTGATATAGATTTTCCCCTCCCTACATAAGCAAGGAGAGCTACCATGCCTGATTTGGCTCCAATATAAAAGTTGAATTTTCTTATTTTTCCGTGGTGTTGAATATCAATTATAATCTATCGTACATTGCATTATACTTAACTATATCCAATGAATTTCAATGAGAAATATTTAAGTTAATGCTACTAGGTCCATAGGTGGCTTTTATAAAAAAGAGCCTTGATTATTTGTCAATGGGCATGAATGTAAGTAAATAAGCTGAAACCAAGAAGACATAGACAGATTATAGATCTATTGTTGAAGGAATTAGAAATAGCAGTTCTAGAAAAATAGATGTAGTTGGAAGAGCATAAAATAAATATAAATTGCATTACTGATACATCATAAATATGATGTTTTTATTATTTTAAAAAGAAATTGTAAATTCCAAGTTTGGCTTCATTGATTTTCCTAGTTGGACAATGTTAACATGGGGCATGTCAATATAACAATATTTTCCAAGAACATTGCAAGGCTACCATTCATAGGATTGCTGAGCAAGTCGAAGCAGAGATAGAGGAATGGTTTCAAGTGCAAGAGATATTGTGTGATGTTTTTTTTGTTGGTTCGTCCTATGGGGATTTGAATTTTGAATCTCATTGTTTATATAATACTTCATATCACAATGAATTCCAATTGGACTGCACCCCGTGAATTGATATTGCATCATGTTTTGAAAACAAGGAATATCTTCAAAAATCAAGAGACTTTTGAAATATAAATATAGTAAAAATATTTTTGTCTAGAAATTTTTTTATGAAGTATCTACAAAATCTATAACATAAGAACTATAATATTTTTCTACGTTGAAATTTTTATGATATATATATGATATATAATATTTTTCAAAGTGTAAGAAGTGTAATTATAGAATGGATGGTAGATAAAACTAAATTGATTGCAGATTAGTAAAGAATTTCTCTTTATTACAATCATTCATTAGTTGTTGATGAAGTAACTTTATATGGTTTTAATTGACAAAAAATAAATTAGTTATGATAAAGAAATTTATATTAATAATTATATTTATTAAATCAAATTTTCTTATTATCCCTATTGTGAGGATGATATAACACAATGGCTAAATAGTTTCTTTTTTATTAAATCAATCAAACATCTAAAATATTTTTGACTTTAATAAAGTATATCTTTAACAAAACATTTTTATATTTTGTACCAATTATTTTATTGAAATCTATCTCTCTTGCAATTGGGTATAAATTTGCACATATTGTTGGTCATTGCCTCAATTAACAAACCCTTTCCTTTCTGAAATATTTGTTATTTACCAAGGAATAATGAATGCATTATTGTTCCATCATAAACCCATTGATAAATGGAGCCATATGTAGTTAATTTATTTAATGAACATGTAAAAAGGGAGTCATGTATTCATATTTGAGGTGACAAGGGTATAAGGAAAAGTCAATGAGGGAAATATTTGGCCTAAGAACCAACAAAACCCATCTTGGTGACTATGGAGAGAAACATAGTATCGAATAATTTAGACAATCCATTGGTCGTAGCCTTAGGAGGGATAAAATTTTCCTTAGAAACATAAAAGAATATTGAACCTTTAATGGAAAAGGTGAAAGAACAAGATAATATATTTAAGAAATCACATCAAAAAATTGAGAGGATATCGAAGGAAAATAATGCTTTATTGGATTCAAGCTCTTATGACAAAGATTATCAGAGCACGGTGTTCGAGGAAAATAGATCATTGGAATATATTGTGAAGTAGTTTTATGACGACCTAATGAAAGTCTAGAAGATGGCTACCATACTCATCTTGATTCAAATGAAGTTAAAGGGAAATGTGTGCAAGTCAAGGAAAAGTGATCAAGAATCGATATAACACATTCCCAGTGTACAAAACACCTCAATTCACTGAAGGCATTTCCAAGAAAGGATGAACTAAGTCAGGAAGGAGATAAAGTTGAAATCAATATTGTCATCTGAGTGCATGAGAATCTTCAAAAGGATATAATGAACCCATGGGAACATATCAACAACACCACATCATGATGAAGAGGTTGGTAAAACCTCACTAGTCTCCATCAGATCCTGAGGAGAAGTAAGGCATGAGAAAGATACTAAACATGAAGTATAGGAAATGATTCTTGTACAATGATCAACACTAACAGAAAAGATAAAAATCCAACAAAAGAGGCATTGGAACAACACCTAGTGGAGCCCACTAAGATGCACATCATCCTTACTTCATTGTTTCACAGAATCCAAGCCAACTTGAAGAATATGATTCCTAATATGTATGAATATGAATTCATAAATGAAGGGTTAATTTCAAGATTTATTTATTTATTTATCTATTGTAGTAGATTATAATGCTTGGCACACTCATATGACTGAAGGGTTACAAATCCAAATGTAAGACTTGTCAATTTTGAGGTTGAGCTCATGTTAGGTGTTTATTTCATTCAAAATATTATTTTGGAATTTTAATGTGATTGTTATCAACCTATTTTTCTACCCCTACATCACTGACCCTTATCCCACATGATCAGTTGTATTTTCCTGAATTGAGGTCAGCTTTTTTTCCAGTTTGACCCTTAGCTGCGGGCTAGCAGGCTTGTGCCCATGGCCAAGGCCTCTAGCCGCTACCTACGCCTTATGTACCTATGGCTAGGGCCCTAATACATCCTTGTTGTGCCATCACTTGGTCCCTAGGAGATTAGTTCAATTACTGGCTAATTTGAGCTGGCCAAGACTCATACACTAGAATCTTTTGTAACTTCCCATCATCCTGAGCATCCACATTCATCCTCTTGGGACCTATCGTCTACCTATTTTGACTGGATCATTTGAGAGAGTTAGGCTAGATTTTGGAGAGCCATACTTTTTATGCGATGAGATCTTGATATGATGCTACCACTTTGCTTCCATATAGAGAGCTTGTGAGGTCTTAGTTTTATGTGAGTGCTCTTCATGCTCATTCACTAGATCTAGTGGAGAAACTTTGATGGATCGTGGAGAGGAGATGTTGGAGCGAAGCTAAAGAAGCGTTGTATCATTTATTATGAGATTAATGAAGATATATGTTATCTCCCTTACATAATTGTGTTTCAGATCTTGTAATTTTTTTATGTTAGCGTTTATCTAGTGATCTTTCAAGGAACATCTCTTGTCATCCATGAGCATTTTTGTTTGTGTGGAGGTGCTGAGATTGGAAGCGAATCGAGTAGATCACTCGTGTGGAGTGCAATAATTCTGCTGTGAACTCAAGATCTTTCCCTAAACTACAAGGAAGAAAGGTATTATTCTCTTTCTCATAGTATAAATCCAATTGTATGTTTCCTATTGAATCATATGGGATTGAAATATTTTGTATATTCTCAGTCATGCCTTTGACTATCTAGTGTTCTATCAGGCACTAGATCACGGAGCAACAAATCCTTGCAATTTCCATTGAAAAATAACTAGTGCTTTCAATGAGATCACACTTGCCTTTGTGTCCAATTTACCTTAGATCCTAATTGAATCCTCTCTTTTTTTATTTCATGGGTTTCCTCGTATTGTTTTGAATTTTTTCGACTATTTTTTAGGGTTATTATCTCTATGCTTTGATTATTTGTTAGTCATTTCATGACCAAATAGGGAATTGTTCTTTTAGAACCATAGCTGCGACCTTGTAAGGCTCTGTCTGCAGCCAGGGAACCCTTAGCCATTGGCTGGCAAGCCTATGCATGCGGCTAGCCCAGTCTAGACCATTCTGTGTGCACAGCTGAGGCTTTTATCCCTCTTAAACCCTTTTAATTAATTTTGAAATATTTGTTTATGAATTTGTACAATCCAAGCTTACTTTGTACTTTTTGGATCTAGTCCAGATCTGTTCTTTTCATCAGTTTTCTTTGGGTTAGTTAACTTCCTCTTTAGAGGACACTTTCTCTTTCATTAGGCATCAAAATTTTCATTTCTTGCCGATATGTTGAAAACATATTTGGATCCATTGTTTTCTGTGGCTAATCAACTACCCTATATTCCCTATCTAATGTATCTGGATTGGATTGTTCAAGGTCTTAATTGTTTATCATTTCTTGAGTTTCTTCTTGAGTTTTTTATTGGAGGCCTTGGCTTGAGTTTTGAGTTTGGTCTCTTGACTTCATTATCAGTTTGGCTGACTGTATTCAACGAATTTTTGGATATTATTTAAATTTTACATTCAGATTTTGGGATTGTTTCTCATTATCATTCCATCTTATTGAGTGATATCTTTTATTTTTGGTCATTAGTGTAAAAAGCCGTCTTGTTGTGACCAACTATGCATCTGTCATCTACTCAAGTTCTTTTGGAAGTGTTTTGTCACATTGTATCGCTTTCTTTAAAATCTTGTTTAGGCCTCTTTGCCTCTAAGGTTTACTTTAGTCCTTTATAGAAAAATGACCCTAGTGGAGCCATTGTGCTGCAGCCCTAGCTTTATTGACATTTTCATCTTTTGTTTCCACTTTGGCTTCTGTTTTTTATTTCTTTGAGTGTTTTTTATTAGGCTCTGCTTCCCTAGTTGTTTTGATTTTAGAGTGCTTTGCGTTCTCACTTGGGAAAATTGTTTCGGTCTCTTTCTTGGTTTGATTTTTGGTGTTTCTTTTGGGTCATTAGTTCACAAAATTCTTGGGATATTTTTTATTCAGTAAGATTTAGTGAAAAGTGCATATTAGTAGACATTTCTAGTGTTAGATAATCTCTTTTCCTCTCATTTCTAGCATTCATCGAATTGAGAACGAAAAATTGCATATAGCTGCATTAGGGTGACTAATTAAGAGTCCTACACACCATTTTAGTTTCATGTCACTTTCTGCTTGTGTAAAAAAAAACCATTAAAAATAATGCAATAATAAAATCAACTTGATTCCAATTTTATTTTTACCGATAGTACACCAACACTATCTTAGGCTTGGTTCTTGGAGAAAAGAGTGTGATTTAAGCACTACAAGACCACAAAATCAACTTAACAGCTTCTGGTAGGGAGTAAAATCCATTTGCAATAGTACAGTCTAGGAATCCCTCCTCACAAAAGGGTTAAGCACGAGGTCACACTTGGCTTAAGCGGGGTGACATGACGCATTTCACTTAGTTTTGACTGGCACAATATAGCAGAATTGGAACACATACAAACAATGTTTTATCACTTGGGGAGAACTTGGGAGGTAACACTTAAGGGAATTTCATTCTTGTATCCTTTTGGGGCTAATTTTCCAGCCCTTGCGTGTTTATTTTTCCTGCGACTATCCCCCCAGGTTGTGTTATTGTACATGGTGACCATAGTTTCCTTTATTTCTAGGGATCATACATAGGTGTAGAGTCAGGGTCATATTCTTTGTACCTAGGATAGATATTAGTCATAATCTTTCAGTCCTCTTGAGGAGTGTTCCAATCTTGTGGGGGAACTTATGCCAAGTTCACATCTAAAAGGGTTGGGAAGCATGTCACTAGTATAATTGTTCCACAACCAACTTCTTTGTATTATGTTTGTGTGTGATGTCTTCTAGGACATTTCTAGAGTGTGTTGTTTGGTGTGAGTCCATATTTTTGCCTTAGGGTTTTTGCACTAACTTAATTGTGTTTTATTTATTATCACCCTGGTTGAATTTTTTCGTCATCGTTCACGACATCTTCAAGGTTTACTTCCTGAATGAAGTGGGCTTGTTTCTCCTGCACAGAGAGTGCTTGTCATCGCTCGTGACTTAGACCATCACATAGTGTTGGAATGTATGTCTGGCCCCACCGATAGTGGTCTGGTTTCTATTAAGACTTTGTCGGATGACTTTGATGCGCCTACCAATCCACCTTTGACTAATCTTTTAGGGCCTAATTTACTGTGGCTGAATCTTGAGGGTTCTACACTAGTTTACACTTATGTGCCTTTATTGACCATTTACCCTATGGCAGAGTCTCATAATTCATTATTGTCTACATAAATGGTCTCAACTACCATGACAATGCTGCCACCTCTTAGCATGGCTATTCCTGCTCCTTAATCCACGTCTCTCACTTCTTCTTGTGGAATTCCACTAGTCTCATCTATGGCACCCACTAGTTTCCCAAATGTTTCTGTGCCAATGTCTTCCTCTATTTCGACTACGGTACCCCAACCTAGTGAGCTAGTACGTCTAGGAATTTACACACTGTCATTTTCCCAACCAACTATTCTTGTTTGTCAGTTAGGCATGGTTACTTCGAGGAATCAATGGGGGGATTTCCATTTGTCCCTATTCAGCTTGAGGGCAATGTAATTTCTAGTATCACGCAAGCTTGGTATAGTTATTTCTTTGTAGGGATGCAACCTACCAATACTTTTACTAGAGGGGCTATTTTACCTGGGGGTAACCCTACTCCTAGTACCATGTCTTACCCAGGTCATTCCCCTTATGTAGATCCTACTATGCAGTTGGTCCTTATTTTCACCCTGGGTACAACCCCATTAGCAGTCATGCTTTTGGGGGTCCATTGCTCTCTTGAGTTTTTTACCCGGGGAGCCAACATCCATCTACTAGTTCTACAGTCATGTAACAACCATTTTCCATGACGAACCCTTTTCACCACCAAAAAACACATCCATCTAATCCTTTTATGGGGGTACTGCAAGGTTGGGCAGGGGATTTTCATACCTACGACCCATTAAATCAAAATCACAATCTTTTTCTATCCTCTCTTGATCTATCAGATTAGATTAATGACCCCATTCATCATGATCCTTGGTGGCCGCCTATGGTCGCCAAATTACCATATGATATTCCTAAGTTCGAAGGGAAGCCTGGAGAGAATTTATCCACCCATATCACCACCTACCATCTATGGTGCTCATCTAATTCATTATTGGATGATTCTATTAAACTTCTCTTGTTCCAAAGAAAGTTAACTAGGGATGCTACCAAGTGGTACATCAAGTTAGATACTGCATCCTACAATGATTTTGCCTATCTAGCTCAAAATTTCTTGAAGAATTTATAGTTACCAACTCGGGATGTTCTTGACTCTGACCTTTTGTCTAAATTCAAACAAAATGATTCCACACTCATTTCTGATCATATTCGTGAGTGTAATCATCGCAAGAGGTTGGTAAGAACCAATCTACTTGATGAAATTCTCTATAAATGGTTCATTACATCACTTCGACCATAAATTGCCAAATATGTGCCCATGTTTTGAGTCATTATTGAGAAGAAAGCTATTCTACCCAACCAACATTTGGATCTCATATATTCACAGTCAGGTACATTGTACCAATATTTTCCCAACTCCCCTAGGCCTTCCATTGAACCGCCTAAACTAGTTCTTGGCCCACATGCCGATGGTGTGATTAGGTATGTTTCTGATCCCATGAGCCAACCTGCTGCCCACATTGGGAAATTGATTGTTACATCTCAAGCCCCAACAAGTGCGTCTGCCTCTACTAAACCACCCCTTCCTGAGCATTCCATGGATGTTCTTATGTTGAATTCCACTCAGCTGAAGAACAACTCTCAAACTGGTGGTGAAAAGAACAAGAATAATAATAAAAATAAACAAAAAAATCAAACTACCCAGGAGTCTCAACCAAATCCTCAGAGTCATGGGGGCGGGGCACTAGTGAGCATCGCTAAATCCTATGATGTCCCTAAGTCCTCATATGGATGAAGTCCATAGGCTTATTTCACCACCATCTACTCAGCATCCTATTTTTTTAACTCTTCCATTCCCAGCACAACCACAAAAAAAATGATTTCTCAACCTTCTCGAGCTCTGTAAGGGATAAACAAGGGATCATCTTCGCATCCCCCTCATAGTTCAACCTTCTTTATGTGCAAGAAATATGTCAACATGACCATGCAAGCTAAGTCCTATGAGGTCCCTCGGTCGAGTTCTCCTTCCAAGGACTCACCACCTTCACCTAGTTTCACTGGATCTCTCACTCTAGATAAGCCTATCGAACCTATTTATCACCCTCCCTAGGGTATTTTATGTAAGACAACACACAAAATGTTTCCCAGGGCTTCTTAGAATTATATTATTGTTGAATTTATTTCCCAAGCACCTTGTGCCATGGCTTCATTGGAGGTCTTGTAAAGCTGTCCTCAATAACGCAAAGCCTTGTTTTCTGCCATTGGTGGAGTTGACTATGGTGTCATCGCTTTCAATGCTAAGAAAGCCAACCCTCTTCTTTCCCATCAGATCGTTTTCCATATTATCGTGCGAGTTTCCCAAAAGAATATCCATCGCACTCTAGTAGATGAGGACTCTTCCACATGTGTCATGTCCATATCTTGCTAGAAAGCTATTGGTGCTCCAGTTGTGGAAACGTCTAATACCACTCTCCAAGGATTTGGTGGTCATAATTTCATTCCTAAGGGTGTCCTCCCACATTTTTCCATCACGTTAGGGGGAAAAAACGTACATCTTGATGTTGAAGTCATTGACGCTCCTTTAGATTATAATATGCTCCTTGTTCGTAGTTGTTTTTATGCCATGACCGCAGTGGTCTCATCTGTGTTTTGTTTAATTTTCTTTCCTCATGAGGGCAAGATTTTCACCATTGACCAACTTTACTATTGCGTGTTGTCGACCCAACTTTACACTACCGGAAACATTGTACCACTTATGGGGGACCATCCTCGTCAATTTAAGAATGTTGGGGCATGATTTTTTAATAAGTTCCACTCTTATGGGGGCTTTTCGTCAACTCCCTTCACCCAACGCTCCTTCATCTCCTACCACTGATCATATGCATATGATATATTGTGGAACTTGTGGACCCCATAGACCTCCTGATGTGTGGGTTGTGTTGCCTGTTATTATAGAAGATGATCAACCTAGTGATCACCCTCTACCACTTCTTGTGGAATATATTGTCCCTTCGACAATCCCCTCAGCACCTCCTGAGGCTGGTCATAAAATCCATCCAAATATGGAATATGATCAAGCTCCTTTGCCCACATGGGTCGCCCCTCCGCTTGTTCCACGTGACTCCCTTGATGACCAGCCTACCTGATTAGTCAAATTGGAGGTCATGGATCTATCCACTTATAATCATAGGGAGGTTATGACTTTTGATGCCTCTAATCTCCCTAAATTGGAACATGTAGAGCTCTACATATTAAATCATGAATCTACTTAAGGGAAACCTCTTCGACCTTCCTTGGAATTTATACCCATGGAACGAGTCAAGTCTTGGGTTTTGACTATTGAATTATCTAACAAATTTCCCTCACCATATGTCGATGAGTGTCTTGTATGTCTATTATTTCTTGATCCTCCCTTATGTCCTCAGGATAATTTTTAGAGTATGGCTATGTTATATTGTCCCTGGAGTGGTCAACCTTTCTGAGCCTTGCGGTTTTACTTCATTTGGAATGGTTTTACACTGGTGAACCATATGGTCTATTCTTCCCATAAGTTCCTGTATAGAAACCCTTAGCCTGTGCCCGACTATGGGCACACCTTAGTGTGACCTATTGGAATATGTTGTGCTTGTATATATTGTATATAGGTGTGAGTGTGTTCAATTTATTTTTTCTACTCATTAGCATCTACCCAAATTTTGTGTCTAGTATTTCTATACAAATGTCAACACCTTCACTCCCTTATAAAGGCTATGCGGATGGTGCAAGCCGTTACACTCCAAATGTTTCTTGGGTCATATTTTCTCTCATTGATGAATTTGTGAGTTCTAGGGGGATTTTTCTTCTCCCTATCACCAAAAACATGGTTGAGTATATTTCTTTCATTGAGCTTTTAGCCGAGGCTAGTTGGCCTCGCATATGCCATCTCATTGTTCAACTTGAATCTTAGCTCATAGTGTCTCAACTCAACCATATTTACTCTATAAGGAATTCGAATTTGCTTCGTTATTTTTTGAGGGTATGTCTCTTGGAACATTCATTTGATTACATTACTTATCTACATACTTGATACCAAAACCGATTGGTTGACTCGTTGGATAATTATGTGTTAGATTGGCATTTGTCACATTTATAAACATTTTAAACCATTCACATGAACATTTAAACATCTATTGTACATACACAGTAGAAACAACATAGAGATGCTAGTATTTTATTATATCAAAAACTTGCGTACATAAGTTCAAAATTTGATCTGAAATGAGGGCAAACTTGCTAATGTTATGCAAACTCCCTCATCCATATAATAATTGTGTTACTTATGTGCATGGATTTATATAGAATGAGAAGGTTTATTCTAGGATTTAAATGTTAAAATGTCTTAAAAAATAACATGCCAACATCAACAGTTGAGAAACACATATACATAAAACCATAAGACAAGAAGTTTGATGAAGGAGTTCACCCCACCTGGGCTACATCTCCTTGGCCTATGAACATGACTAGACCACTCTTCTATTTGGTGAACAAAGGTACAATCAATATATTGCCTTACTTTGTAGCTATCACCCCTTCAAGATGATGTTCTCCTACAAATAAATCTCCCATATAACATCAATACAACAATTTCCTAGAGAGATGATCTATACCTCACCAATCAGTGCTTGAAATCCCTCACAAATACACTCCAATTCCACACTGAAGCATACATAAAACATCTTCATAAACTCAATGAATGAAGAAATAAAACCAGAACTGAACCATGTTTGCCAAATCTACTACAACAACAGTTCTTTAAATGAGAACAACCCCTACAAGGTCTTCTCCTTGATCCACAACTATCAAAACTGCTTCAAATGGATGATTGATCCATACACCCTTCTTTTCAAACTTGAAAAGTGACCTTAAAGATGTGTTAAAAATAGAAAAACAATTTTACCATTGGATTCATAGCATCATTAAACCCCTGGGTAGT
Organism: Pinus albicaulis; assembly: GCA_034641835.2. Lineage (NCBI taxonomy): Eukaryota > Viridiplantae > Streptophyta > Pinopsida > Pinales > Pinaceae > Pinus > Pinus albicaulis. The sequence goes on from CM076572.1 coordinate 1,283,792,292, forward strand.
CTCTTCGGGTTCTTCATTTGGACTTCAGGTCCTCTAGACACGGCCTCCTCTCCTGGTGGCCCTCGGCATAAAAAAATATTCAAGTGAGAAAAAATCCATGAAGAAGTGATCCTCTGCCTCTGAAACCTATTCCAATGGATTCCTAACATGCCAAAATGATAAGAATGACTTTTAGTGAGCTCAATTTAGTCAAATATTGCCCAAGATAGGCCTCATTTACTCCAGGCCTAGTAAACTGCCACTAAATTTGGTGGACTACCAGTTAAGTTCACTAAAAGTGGAACTCCGCAAAATCTGGCGTGCTTCGCCAAACATGCCGCCAACATAATATCCAGGTTTAATTAATGCCAAGCACGTTTTATAAGACGATAATCAAGGTTTAGTGATAAGCGTATTTTAGGTGCTAATTGCATCTTATCGTGGGTTAACCACATTTTAACATTAATTAACCTCATTTAAAAATCCACATGTTCTGTTAGTCATCAGTATTTTTTCCTGTTGTGATGAATATTTGCCTTGCTTTTCTAGAAACCAATTTCAAACAGTCAATTTGTCCTCTAGAAAACCCCTCTTAGAATTTTTTATTTTTTTTTCTCTCTTGCAGACTGTGCTAGAAGTGGTCATCAAGTTTCATTCTTGATAAAACTCCCCAATCCATAACTGTCATAAGCCTTGCATCTCTGAATATTCAAAATCCCCCGTTTTCACAAAGCTCACTGTCAAGCATAGGACAAATTTGTCTCCTCCCCTCTCACTTTTTAAATTCCCATATGATGACCTTACTATGCCCAAGAAGTCCTTCAGAAATTATGACAAACTGTCTAGGTTTAAGTGATGGTGTTTAGGGTAAGTATCTTGAGAAGAATATATCTAGTCAAAAACCTTGCTTTTAATATCAGTCAGCCATCCTCTCTTCTTATCTGGCAAAAAAAAACCCTTGTTTACCCCTAGGTCATACACCATCAAAATGGTCGCTATGTTTTGTTTCAACAAATCTTATAAGGTTCAAATTCAGGAAGAAACAGAGTAAGAAGGTCCTATGTCTGAAGAAAAGTGATCAAGTGAATTTTCAAACATTAGCATCGTGATACCACAGAAAGGGTCTACAATGGTCAAAGACATTTTATCAATGCATCTCTGCAGGGGTGCTAGGATAGATGCCAATAAGAAGTTCTGGAAAAAAAGGGACACTTCAAGGAAAGTTTTCAAAGCTAGAACAATTTACTGTTGGGAAATAAAGAAAATGCAGATTTCAAAGAGAAAGGAAACCTATAGGATTCATCCCTGCAAAACCAAAGCACCAAGAAATTCAATGTAATGTTCCCATTTTAGCACATGGCTAAATGGAACATTAGAGTTTTGATTTTATAATATTACAGCTAAATAAATGGGTAAGGAGGCCCATCATTATGAAAAACATCAATAAAATCCCTCACATTATGAAAGAGGAGCATTATTGGAGCTTGTTTGCACACCCTATGTGTGAAAAGGGTTAATTGCAAAGAGGGCTAGGTCATGTTGACCAAGTCAAACTATGCAATAGATAGAGGTGTGGCTTGCTTGGGAAGCCTGCGAAATTGCATGAGGAGGAGGAAACCCTAGTGTGTGGGGTCCATGGCTAAGGAGCCTTCATTTGCATAAAAGGAGGGGAAAGCAACCATTTTTTGAGCTAGCTTGGATATTTTCAAATCGCTTTCCATAGTTGCACACTGTGATAGTTGTGCTGTCTAGCACAAAGGATTTCTTGTTCAAGAATTCCCTCCCTTATTGAGAATCTCTTGAAGGTTTGATCTTCATCTTCTCCACATCTTGGCTCAAGGCCAAAGCTATTCCTTTCAGTGCAGCGATTCTTGCAGCAAGAGCCATTGTGTTGCTGGGGTTGTAGTGGAGGTTCTCACATCATCATTCCAGAGCTCAGATTTCATAGGAGGAAGATTTTATGCATCCAGGAGATTAGTAAGGGAGATATCAACTCCATTTCTCATATCTTGGCAGGAGGCCAATCTCTTCCCATCACCTACAGTGCAATTCCTCTCCTTGACTGCACAGTTCTTGAGTGTAATTTCAGTGAGGAGTTGCACCGACATTTTGGAGGGTGAGATATTTGGTGAAAGGATCAGACTTTCACTCTAGATTTCCATTGGAGGAGGTATACACATGTGATGCAGCATTATTCAGCCATCTCCTTCATGTTCTCATTTTAGAGTTGCAGCTACTCCAGCAACTCTGGCATTTCTGCAGATTTTCCATTTTGTATGTATTGTAGCCAATACCTTTAGGGATTGTTTATTATAGTTTCCAGGGGTTGAGATCCATCTCCCCCTTCTTTATTTGAGCTTACTATTTCCATATCTTCATTGTATATTCATTTTGCAGCACTCCTCCTTCATTGACTGCGCAGTCATAGTTGGGCATAATATATGTAGTAGTGTATTTCATATTCATTGTACTTATGTTGGATTTGCTTCAGCTTGAGTGATTATTTCCTCAAGATATTGTACACATTTCTACTACCATATTATATATGAGAAAGTTATGAGGGTTTATTTCATTTCTGAAGTTTATGCATGCACTGCTATTTTCCAGATCATGTTTATGTATTGTTGTAGCTCTCTCTTTTGAGCAAGATCTTCCCGAGGAAGAGATATTGGCATAGCTATAAGCAGAGCCTGAAAAAGGGCCACATATCCTCCGGTTCTCATCCTCTCTTTAGAGGTGAAATAACTAGTAAAATCCCTCTCATTCCATCTCTGACATAGCCTTGTTCATATTTCCGACAAAGGAGTTCTTCAGCGGTGGAAAAAGTTGCTGATTTCCATTTCGGGATATTATAGTGGTATTCGAGCATCGAACTTGGAACATCCTGTGAAGTTAGAATTTTAGAAGCAGAGAGCCCAAGGATGAAGAAGATGAGATTTCTCTCATCTGTTTTTAGATCTAGAGGAGACCTCTCCAAAGAGGTCAAGAAAAATGAAGGACGAGAAGAGGAAGGACCATGCACTTCCTATTCTCACAAAGAAGCAGAGCAGAAGCATGGGAGACACTTGGAATTCGAAATTCTAAGTGAGTACTTAACTAAATATCAAGAAAAACCTGGAGTCTCCCAAGAGACTTTATCTTTTCCACAGTTTTTTCAACAGAAAGAAGAATAAAGACCCCACATCCACGGGATGATGAGAGGCAATAGATTTCTATTGTCCACATTTGATGGATCACTCACATGTGCAGCAGAAGTTTGGGAAAATAAGCTAGAGGCATTTTTCCTGCTACATTATATAGTATAAAAAGAGGCAGTAGAAGTTGTAGCACTATATTTAAAAGGTGAAGAAAAAATTTGGTGGATCAGCCATCTAGACCATGCAAGGGTTTCAACTCTTGTTGAGTTTTCTCAAAGATTGATCAGCAGATTTTGCAAGAGGAGGGAGGAGCCCTCACCACCATTTGATGAGGCATGTACCGTCACTGTTGAGACCATGGAGGAGCAGCCTTCATCTTTAGCGGTTTGGGAGGCCAATATTCATGAGGGAGCAACACTTGCAGACTTGCAAGGAGCTTCCAAGTTTCACCAAGGTATGATTGGAGATCCATTTCTTGTCATTTCAGCAAACACTTTGGATGGGTCAACATCATTACATGCAAGTGACCTAGACCAGTAGAATAATACTACGTTGTACAAGAGCAGTGATGCAAAGGAGGTCTCACAGAGAGATTTCAATGGAGGTGCACTCCCACACTTTCTGGTGTGCAAGGTTCTTCAACAATTGGAGGAGGGTTTTACCTTCTCACAGGTACAAATAGGAGATGGGGGACATCTTCAGATGGATAAATTCTCTCATGACTGTGCTGGAAATTCCTTGTGCCACACATATCATGATGGGAGGTTTTTGCCTACCAACTATTTGGATCCTCATAGGGTCTCATTGATCCTTGAGAAGATTGCATTTCAAAATCCCATGAAGTGCAAAGGCAGAGGCTTGATTTAGGATGAGGGTAGTCCTCAAGGGAGGAGTACTAGGATGAAGGAAGGAAGGATACATCCACACATTTCTTAGTGGATGTGGTGGAGAAGGAGCAAGGGGCTAGTGAGCCACTTGCAGATTTATGATATCGGGCAACAAGAGGCTTGGCTGCGCTGGTTACTCTTGAAGGAGTTTGGCCATCACATGGCATGCTCTCTTTCTAAGAGAAGGAGGAGGCAGCAAAGGATTTTGTTTCTTGGATGGTGTTGGAGAGAGCAAAGGAATATGTGCTCTCACATGATGTACAATGTTGCAGGAATAGGAGATGGCACTATCACGGTGCAAAGGGGATACTCCTTGGATTTTGTTGATCAGGAACTGCTTCCACTTTGGGAGAGATTCCATATTTGCAACAACATTGTTGAAGGGTTGCCCCTTTATGTAGAGGGAGTTGAGGGCAATGGCGTAGTGCTATCCAGAGACTATATAGTGCCTCATGTAGAGGAAGGAGGAGCTTTTTCTCCAAGGAGAAGGACTCTTGCATCCTTGCAAGGAAGTCCCCAGGATCTCATGCATGGAGATCAAGGCACACATGTGCCATTGTTGAGGAGGTGTATCACCATTGAGACACAAGGAGGAAGTAGGGAGAAGGCCCAACATCTTGAGATGAGGAGTACACATCCCTACTCATGGTTGGAGGATGATGCACCTAAGATGGTGATTGGATTGCACAGTGCAAGCATGGACATACTTGTTCATCCATCTATGCAGTCACCCCTTGAGGATGATGTCTCACTACATGGATAAATTCTTCTAGGGAGACCACTAGATCACCAGCTGATGGGAGATGCTTCACATGTTGGGGCAACACTCATTGTTTTCAGAGGAGTGGAGACCTTGGGAGACAGCTACAAAACGCTGAGAGTCTTGGGTAGACTCAAGGAGGAGGGGGTCATTCCCTCAATATCATTCCCACCCACTTTCATTTAAGATTTTGTGTTGTGGCAGAAGCAGCAGGAGAAGGTTATCAACCTTCCAATTTGCATCTTTGGCATGAGGAATGTCAAAGGAGGAGATGAACAATGACATATGATCTTCATGAGGGATCATCAGCGCTGTCACTATGGAAGATGGATCCATGGGGGAGCTCCGGATTGTTGGTGGAGTATTCCTAGCATCATTTTGCTTGCATGATATTGGCAGATCAGAATATAAGGAGATGCATAGATCATGTGCAGATGGAGGAGTCAGCACAACCACCTCATTTCTCTTTGAGGATGAGGGGAGACTCATTTTTGAGCCACTCCATTTGAATGAGTAGGACTTATGGTAAGGGAATTGTTTATTTGCATGATGATTTATATATTCATCCCTTATATTTATAGGAGGTTGCTCCAAGGAGGGGAATTCTTCTTTTTCGACCCCATGGTCTACTTGAGGCCATGAACACTATTGGTGAGCACTCCCTAAGAGGACTTGGGGAGGAAATGTATTTTGGAGGACCTACTCACCTTGCACCATATATCATTAACTTCCTCCATACATTTGAGGAGAGTCAGACAACAAGCAAGTGGTTGAGAGGCCACACCTTTTGTCATACTCTTACGTAGTTGAGGGTCAAACTGCATTGGTTACAATTGAGGGACCATTGTCTTTCTCCCTTGCTACATATGACAGCAAGAATGGTTTTCATTATGATTTATTATAATGTTGATGTCTTTATATTTGAAAAGGGCATGATTGGGGGAATGGCACATTGGGTGGATGTGTCCCTTAGGGGAGAAATCTCCCACATTATTTGCATTGCATGTTCTAATGGGAACATGAGAGGACATGTGGCCACTACAGCAACACATTTGTTTCCATATGAGGTGAGCCATATGATTGATTGGATGTCATATGGTGATTACTACCAACTCATCACATATGTGATGATTTTGGACAACATGTTTCATAACGCTGGAGGAGAGATCTTTGGAGGTCTAGTCTTCAACTTGCCACTGGAAGGAAACTTTATTGCAGCCCAGGATCAGCATATACTCTACACTTATCCTCAGTGGAGAGGTGGACAGCGTGGGGTAGGCTGCTTTGTCTACCAAGATCACATTTTCAACCCACCTATATTGCAGGAGCCAAAGGTGGAAGATGATTGCCAGGAGTTGCCATGTTGGGAGGTAACTCACTTTTCATGGATCATTGCTTGGGGGATGGAGGATCTACATGAGGAAGATATTCCTCAGCATATTTCAGACTCCATGCCTTGAGTGGAGGTTCTTCTAGTTCTATCCTTGGAGTTGCTTGAGGACAAGCAACATTTGGGAGGGGAGGACTGTAATGTTCCCATTTTAGTACATGGCTAAATGGAATATTAGAGTTTTGATTTTATAATATTACAGCTAAATAAATGGGTAAGGAGGCCCATGATTATGAAAAACATCAATAAAATCCCTCACATTATGAAAGAGGAGCATTATTGGAGCTTGTTTGCACACCCTATGCGTGAAAAGGGTTAATTGCAAAGAGGGCTAGGTCATGTTGACCAAGTCAAACTGCGTAATAGATAGAGGTGTGGGTTGATTGGGAAGCCTACGAAATTGCATAAGGAGGAGGAAACCCTAGTGTGTGGGGTACATGGCCAAGGAGCTTTCATTTGCATAAAAGGAGGGGAAAGCAACCATTTTTTGAGCTAGCTTGGATATTTTCGAATTGCTTTCCATAGTTGCACACTGTGATAGTTGTGCTGTCTAGCACAAGGGATTTCTTGTTCAAGAATTCCCTTCCTTCTTGAGAAGCTCTTGAAGGTTTTATCTTCATCTTCTCCACATCTTGGCTCAAGGCCAAATCTATTCCTTTCAGTGCATTGATTCTTGCAGCAAGAGCCATTGTGTTGTTGGGGTTGCAGTGAAGGTTCTCACATCATCATTCTAGAGCTCAAATTTCAGAGGAGGAAGCTTTTATGCATCCAGGAGATCAATAGGGGAGATATCAGCTCCATTTCCCATATCTTTGCAGGAGGCCAATCTCTTCCCATCACCTATAGCGCAGTTCCTCTCCTTGACTACGCAGTTCTTGAGTGAAATTGCGGTGAGGGGTTGCACTAGCATTTTGGAGGGTGAGATCTTTGGTGAAAGGATCGGCCTTTCACTCTATATTTCCATTGGAGGAGGTATACACATGTGATGCAGCATTTTTCAGCCATCTTCTTCATGTTATCATTTTAGAGTTGCAGCTACTCCAGCAACTCCGGCATTTCTGCAGATTTGCCATTTTGTATGTATTGTAGCCAATCCCTTTGGGGATTGTTTATTATAGTTTCCAGGGGTTGAGATCCATCTCCCCCTTATTTATTTGAGCTTATTATTGCCATATCTTCATTTTATCTTCATTTTACAACAGTCCTTATTCATTTTCTGCGCAGTCATAGTTGGGCATAATACATGTAGCAGTGTATTTCATATTCATTGTACGTGTGTTGGATTTGCTTCAACTTGAGTGATTATTTCCTCAATATCTTGTACACATTTCTACTACCATATTATCTATGAGAAAGCTATGAGGGTTTCTTGAATTTCTGAAGTTTATGCATTCACTGTTATTTTCCAGGTCATGTTTATGTATTGTTGTAGCTCACTCTTTTGAGCAAGATCTTCTCGAGGAAGAGATATTTGCATAGTTATAGGCAGAGCCTGAGAAAGGGCCAGATAGCCTCCGGTTCTCATCCTCTCTTTAGAGGTGAAATAACTGGTAAAATCCCTCTCAGTCTATCTTTGACATAGCCTTGTTCATATTTCTGACAAAGGAGTTCTTCAGCGGTGGAAAAAACTGTTGATTTCCATTTCGGGATATTACAGTCAAAGAATCATCCATCATGGAAAAATGAGTACAAAGGTTGGGAATTTACTGCATATGGCACTTCATGTCAACTCACAATGACATTTTCACATTCTTCCCAAGCATATGGGCCCAGCTCTGAAAAACAGTCTTATGAAGCTAGGTATGTTAGTTTTCTGGAAAAATACTTCTAGCAGTTTAGGCATCAAAGTGAAAATCATAAAAAGGGAACAAATGCCTTTTTTATATCCCTATAGCCTAGACTCTAAACCATCAAAGACACTGTCATCACAAAGGAAGCTAAAGCTACTACAATAGAGAGTTAACCTAAGAGACACAAAGCAGATATGTTGGAGTTTGAAATATCTTACCTGTTCACTATCTCCACAGTAAATTTCTACAAGAAGATTTTCTCATACAGATTGATAAAGGATAAACCATTTGAATTGCCTCCTTCAATGATAAGCAGATGGAAGTCACTTGTTTTTATGAATTGCCTCCTTCAATAATAAGCAGATGGAAATTAATTTTTTTTATGAGGCACCTCTTTCAATGATGATAAGCAGAGGCATAAACAGTTCTGTTTATATTACCTCCTACAGTGATAAGTAGACATAGGGCACAAGGTTTAGTTTTCAATGGAGGCTTCATTCAAATTGTAAGCAGAGATCCTAAGTAGTTGTGCTTGCATTGCCTCCTTCAAATCATAAGTAGAGGGAAAAGACACAGTTTTAAACAACCCTCCTTCAAAGATGATAAGCAGAAGGCATAACAAAAATGATTTGTTTACAAGGCTAAAAGCTTCATTTGGAAAACAGAGACCGGGCCTAAATTTGCTTTAAAGAACCTCTATAAATGACAAACAAAAATGGGGCAAAGACTACTGTGCAACCAAAAAGGTCATTATGCACTGTGTTTTGAAGGTTAAAGGCAAAAAGATGAGAAATCACTTTTAAAAGAGATAAAATCATTTTCAAACTCCCCAAAGGGCATATAGGAGCCTCAACAAGCATATTTTGCATTTCATTTTTTCAAACCAGTAGGTAGAGCAGGTCAGGTTTTTAGTCGAGAAAAGTCTCATGCATGTTTTCTAGGATGTGACGCGCCTGTAGTAGCTTACTGAAGAAAAATACAAAGGGTTCGATGTGCTTGTACACTGGCGCGACATTTTTGACATTCCGCCCAATGTGTAGAAGGTGCCCGAGCGCCCGACTCAGCGTGCAGATGCTACGTGCCTGTGTGCAAGGGCGTAGCACCAATCAACTACTGCAAAAAGGGGCCCGAATTGAATTGTTTGTACCCAGTTTGGTTTTATCATCACGAAAAAGGAGTTTTTTGAGGTATTTTACATGTCTTTTACCCCTCAACATTCCCGGTCTTAAAAATTTTTTTTTTGAAAGATAAATTGGAGTTCAAGGCAATTTGAATAAAAAGTGTCTATTACATTTGAAAGGTTGTTTATTTGAAAGTTGGGTAGAGACAGTAAGGTCAAAATTCCTCCAAAGAAAAGGGTTAAAAAGTGAGGTCAACATAACAGATTTGAGCCCACCACTATTCAAGAAATCACTGCCTCTCCCTCAGTCTTTCCTGCTTTCAAGAGGTAAGCTACTTTGATTTTTACAGTAGAATACCAGAGGTCACTAGCCACCCTTATTTGACTGAGCTGTTTGCCCTGAGATTGGATGGAAAGCAAGTTCACATAGTAGGTCTAGATTTTGAAATCACTCCTAAAGTTGTTTCTAAAGCAACCAAAATCCCTTACATCGCAGAGGAGCAGTTCAAACAGTCATACCTTGACCTCAACCACTATCAGCCTTTTCTAAAACCAAATCATCAAGATGCATGCAGCTCCATTTTTCCTTTTTTCACACTTGCTTGATGACTATGCAGTCCTCATGAAAATTGTTAGCCACCTATAAAATTTGTCATATCAAATGGTGGCTAAATCATTTTTGAAGCCTTCAAGAAACAAGTTTTATTGCCTAAATTTTTAATTCTTGAAGTCTTGTGAAGATGACTTATCCTTGAGTTAATATTCACTGTTGTTTCCCTCTAAATTCTGAAAATCTGTTGTTTTCCTAAAGAAAATAATGCTGCAAAAATCCATGTTTCCCTTCATTTTTACCCATGTTTTCACTCAAAATTAACCTCCATTTTATCCCATTTTTTCCCATAAAATTCCTCTATTTTACCTCATTTCCCTTCTTCCCTTCATAAAAACCCCTCTATAATGTTTGAAACTCCTTTTTTTTTCCTTATCAGAAGCCTTCAATCCCTTTGAAAATCCTTGAAATATCATAAAAACAATCTTTTTAACTATAGGCTTTAGCCCCTTCGGCTAATCCCTAAACCACTTCCCCACCATGCAACTTCACACTGGAACCAAGCGCTAAGGCCCGAGGCACTTATTGCATCGGGGCATTCATGTATAACGTGCTCCTTTTGTTGCGTTAAAATTTTCGATGTGATTGGCTCCCTTTGTATAACCTCCTGATCCCTTGCTTCCTTTGTAAAACCAAGAGCCCACAATCGGGTGCTAAAACACAAAAATACTTGGAAAAAAACCAATTTACTCTTTGTATTTTGTTAAAAACCCATTTTCCTATGTTTTTATTAAAACCTGCCGTTTCATTGTTTTAAAGGAAAAGTACCGTTGATCTAAAAACCGATCGACGATCAATAAAATCTCGCATCGGAGTTTTTCATCCGACGCATTTGAAAGGCCTTTCCTTTGATTCTGATTCTGATTGGCCCCTTTGTTATAAACCCCCGATCCATTCTTCCTTCATATAACCCGTAAGCCTCGCAATCGGGCACTAAACATATAAATAAACCCTCCCCGAAGCCAATTTCCCTTTGTATTATATTTAAAACCACATTTTTCATATTATAACATAACCCGCCGATGCATTGGTCGAAATGAATCCCGACCATTGATCTTAAACCAATCAATGATCAAAAAAATCTCGCATCAGAGATTTCATTGGTCGAGTTTTAATATTTTATTTTCTCCCCTCCGATTAGCAACCTCCTAATGGCTTCTCAGCCATTGATTCTCCCCCGCCAGGCCCAGATCTAATGGCCATTATTGCTATGTTCAATAGACCTCATATCTGCCTTTGGACCTCTGATTCGTTCCCCAATGGCATCGAAGATTTTCATTGCACATTTCCTATCTCCTCCTCTGATCGTAAATCCTCCGATTGCATCTAGGTCGTCCATCCATCAAGATCTGATGGTCCAGATCAAAGCCCTCACCCTTTGTTAAAATTCATGAACCTGCTGTATAAAGTTTTAAAATGGATCTCCGCCATTGATCTTTGTAGTTCAACGGCTCACATTCACCCATTCTCTGCCTGGCCCCTACCTCATATTTTATTTTATCAACCCCAAGATTAAATCTCTGCTGTTGATCTATTTCATCCAACGGTCCATAATAAACCTGATAGGCCCAACTCTTTTGGGTCCTACCCCTCCCAGATCATATCTCCTTCGTCCATTCCTAATCTAACGGTCCAGATCAAAACCACTTAGAATATGCCCCACATCTTACCCCCCAAGCATCTATCCTCCATCGCACTCTCTCCACGACCGTCCGATCTAAGACCCCTGATCTTACCGCCGATGCATAGTTTCGCATAATTTTTAGCCCAAAGATTAATGATCCAAAGTTACACGATATGGGTGGTTTCAAAAGGCCACGTGTCGGCCAGTAACGCATATCACATTCAAAAATTTAAAACCACCCTTCCTCCATTTTGCAGCGTGAAAATAGTGGTTTCTATAGCCAAAACCACTTTACCCCATTTATATTGCATCCCATCGCGTTTGTTCTCCGCCGTTGATCTTTGCAGATCAACGTCCCACATTCAATCTTGTTTTCTGTTCATCGCCTTCTACCATCCTCCAAGGGGCTTTATGAGTAAATCTCTGACGTTCATCCCTATGGCCGATTTAATCCAACGGCCCATAATCCTTTCGGAAACCCCGAATTTCATTTTAACCTTTTTCTCTGCCAAAGGGATTTTTCACGTATTTCCTTTGTAATTTCTCTAATACAACAATAATATGGCCCCATTTCATTATATTCTCCCACTCCATTTCGACCGTTGATCTCTGCAGATCAACAGATCTGAGTTAATCTCTCCATCTTTTTTCAAACCGCTTCATCTTTTAACCTCTGTGAGCAATCTCCACCGTTGGATTCTTTCATCCAATGGCCGCGACCTAATTTCAACCTCTAAAGCAGTCTAAACCCAAAATATGCAGGATTTTTCTAACTTTTTCTTGTTTGTGCAGGTTTTAACAGTTTTTTCGAAAGTTTTAAAAGGAAATTGAAGGCTGGGGATGAAAATCCCCTAGGCATTCATTTGTCAAAGAGATTGTTCCACAGGGTTTCCCATCCAAGTTTTCCGGTGCCTCATGAACAATGGCACCATTATAAAAGCCCTCTATGACACCTACACATCAACAAGACACAACAAAACTAAATCAATCAAAGAGTATCAGTTGGAAAACATGAAATCAAAGCAGAAAAATGTTTGAAGATTATTAAACACAATTTAAAGTATAGAAGACAGAATTTAGGGCTAACTAAGCCTAACACACAGAATCAAAGAAAATTAACAGTGTTTAAAGAAGGACAATCAGATCTATCAGTCTGAGAAAGCCTCCACTACCACATCAGAGGCTAATTGAATCCTCTCAGCTACCAAAAGCCACCTGCAGCCTCAAAGCAGTCAAAAGAGGTTGAGTTATTACCAGAATAGAAGATATTAGCATAAAGACATCTCAACAGTTATTTCAAATCAAAGAAACTAATTTAAACCATCAGAGAAGTTATTACAAAGATAATATATAGCCTTAAAGTCAAATATTTTAATCCACTAAGCCTCGAAAGCATAACAGAGTTATGAAACAGAGATATAGATCAAATGAATTCCTGCCTTATGCCTTGCATGTTTTTCAAGGTAGAGAATTGCATTCACTGTAAAATTAATGATACTCAAACCCTAGAAACTCATTCCACCTCCTCATTCTTCTATAAAATCTTCTTGAGGAGCTCATTGTAAAGGGTTGGTTGTAGAACTTTGAAATATACTTGTGCTCGAAATTTTCTACATGTAAATAGTGTTCAGAGGCTTTTGAAGCTCTGTTTTTGATCAAATAAGTTAGGTTGAGAAGAAAAGATGATTGCTGAACTGAAACATTGGACTTGAAGAACGTAACTGGATTGACATCAATATACAAGCTGATTCCTGGGATCTTGGTCTATATCACTGGTGAAGTGCTTCTTTCTGTGTTATTGTTTTTTCCTTTCATGTATGCCATTTTGTCCACTTATTCTCTGATAAAGAACAACAAGCATAGAGTTAGGATTTACTGTTTACAGTACCCTTCTCTGACTGATAAGCTTTATCTCAATGTTTTCCTCCAAATTGTGTGTTTAGGAATGACTTAATTCAAGTGTAAACATTATCAAGGAATGTTGGTTTGTCCCTGTATTGATGTGCGAATCTTGAAAAGTAGTTCTTGGACGATATTTTCATTATACACTCAGTAAAGATAGACTAGAAAAGTTTATGGTTTGCCCTGTCTTCTAGTTTCTTTCTCCAAAGGTAATTATGAAATTTTCCCTAAGAGTATGCTGAAAGCAGTTTAGATTTAAAAGTATGTTATCTGATCTTAGGCTGCACTTTATTTTCTTATCTATTTTCATCCCTTCTGAAAGTAATAATGTGGATTACTGGATTTTTTATTTGTTGAGTTAGCTTTAATATGAACTTGTCTAAAGAAGTCTATGGTTAGCCCTGTCCTTTGGTTGGTTTTAAACAATTACTTAAAAGGCTTTTCTTGTTTGGAAAGACTGATAAATCCTAGTTGAAATTATGGTATTTTTCCACCCCTTCAACTCTTTTATTGTTCCATTCCATCATTTTATCTCAAAGATATTGTGATATAGATGACTTTCCCCTTGGATCACGCTTGAAATTGTTGCACAATTAAACCCTTTTATGAATCCATAGCCCAATGGATTAAAAACCAGCGTCATATCTATCCTATCAGCCAAATCTTGTTCTAATTACTTGGAACTTCACACCTCTGGAACTCTTTCATTTTATGACTTTCCACTCAAATAAAAATCATGCTCAACCATCCAAAACAAACAAAAATCCTTGTTCTTAATAACTAGCTTAAAAGCACACATAAAATCCTTAAAGATAAATCAATCTTTGCACTTATAGAGAGATCCCTCTCTGGATTCAGGAGGGCTAGATCCTAGAATCCCAAAGTGGTTCAAGTGTTCTCCTTGCAGCTTCGGTCTCACCAATCTGCTGAAATCACAGGGAGCTAACATTTCTGGCGTCTCCACTGGGGATTTTGAGTGTTTTTCATCCTAGATACCTTTAAGACCTCAAATTACCCTTGATTCAAGAACGTTGTGCAATGAGTACAAGTAGCCCTCTTCAAGCACTACCAAGCAAATGGTAATCATGATAAAACTTGTTTGAATCCCTAAAAAACTAAGGAAACCTTAGGATTCTCATAAGAGCTTATCAAACCTTGAAGGATCAGCTAGCTTAGCCACAAGAGTAGACTTTCTTTGTCTCATCACCATAGCTAAGTGTTGAAATAGATTTAGGACACTCTTAGAACCTATGGGGCTGAAAAAACTCAGAAAACTCAAAAATATTTCAGATTGGTATCCAATAAAAATGGTGGTGGACCATAAAACCTTTTACCTCCAAAAGAGCTAAACATTTCCACCTGGTGACTCCACAATTCTAAAACAAACCTTAAGGCTCCACTGGGAAGACCCATTATCATCATAACATCATTTAAACTCAGGAAGAGGATTTTAGGATTAAAATTTTCTTGCTTAAAAGACCAGTTTTCCTCTTAAAGATTGTCATATTTGGTTAAAATTTTCTTGTTTACTTGGGTCTGAAAAACAGAGCATAATGGATTCTAGAAGGATTCATACTAGAGCCTACCCTGACCCAAAACCTCTTGAGATAGTTGATAACCCTGAAAGAATCCTTAGGAACTCTCCTGAGGTTAAATTTTCAACTATTTTCAGATCACCCTTTAGAGCTAATTCTGTTCCAGAAAACCTTGCAGCTCTACAAGAATCACAAGTTGACTTAAGAAATAAAATTATAACTAGGTCACTTGATGATTTAGATCAGTTAGATTCAGAGTCTTCACTTTCATCACCTGATAGAAGTGAACATACTGATAGTAGAGAAACTACACCACCAGATTTACATTTCCTACATAATTTTAGTTTCTCTCATCCTGGATTAGCTCAACAATCTATTGCTGGTCCATCCACATCTGTTCTTCATACATCCACTATTCAAACCAATACATTCCAGCCCACTTTCCCTCTTGTTAACACACTTCTTGTAAATCCACCTCCACCCTCTATCATGGCAACATGGTATGCTCCCTTAGTCATTCCTTTACCTTTAGTCAATATTCCACAGGACTATCAATCCAAAATATCATTGTATGATGCCAGTAATGCAACTACTGCTTCACAACATGTGGATAAGATGAACGACTACTTTGATAGAAATGAAATTGATGATGAAACTGTCAAACTTAGATTATTTGCTCATATTTTAGGGGGAGAAGTAAGAAAATGGTTCAAAGGCTTAACCCCTCATAGTATTAATGATCTCCAAGCCTTCCATCATTTATTCTTAAAAAAATGGGAAGTGAAGAAAAACCCTCTCCAAATACTTTCTGATTACAAGAATCTCCACAGAAACACTGGGGAAAGTGTACAAGCTTATTGCACTAGGTTTAGCAGTGTGTATAATGCACTTCATCCAGACTTAAAACCTCCACAAGGCTCAGATTTAAACAATTTTCCTGAAGGATTTGATTCTGAGATGGCCTATTAGCTGAGAGATAGAGATCCTTTAACTCTTGAAGATATGCAAAAAGGAGCTCTTACTGTGGAAGTTAATTTGATGGAGAAAAGAGCAAGAATTATGAATGACAAGAAAGTGTCATTTAAAGAGGAATCCACACCTTCCTCATCTAGTTCAAAGATGGAGAGAATGATGGAGGAAATGATGAAAAATATGAGCATTCTTGAGAAAGCACAAGCAAGTCAAAACCAAAGAGCTCCTCAAAACAGAAATCAAAACCAAAATTAGAATTTTAGGAGAAACCAGCCTCAAAACAGACCAAGGGAAGATGATGAATAGATCACTCCTCCTTTTCATCAAAATTATGTCAGTGAGGTTGAAGAAACATTAGAACAAACAGAGGAGGATGATATAAACATGTTGGGAGTATATGAATTTGAAGTTCATTACAATAGGAAACAAGGCATATACACACCCTATGATGACAAAAGAGCAGAAGATGAATTTCATTATCAAGAAATGGAAAATGTCATCATAGAGTCTCAAAAAGAGTATGACCTTAGGAGTAAAAGAAATCAAGAAACTCCCAAAATTAAAACCTCTGAAAAATCTGCACAAAACAACACTGTAAATAAACCCAAAATTGTAAAACAGAAGGACAAAATAGTGGCTGGAAATTTTGATAAAGGTAAAGAGAAAAGCACTCAAAATAATGAAAAACAGAGTACAGACCTTACTAGCATTAGCACCTCAGCTAGTGCTCCTGTTAAAACAATTTTGACAAATGTAAATAGAGGAAATCAGCAAACCGATTTTGCTGATAGGGTGGCAGTTAATAAGACTGAAAAAAGCACTTCAAAGAATCAGATGCCTTTTAGTTTGGAGCAGGAAATTTCTAGAATCAAAATCTCTATTCCTCTCACTGAATTAGCTGCCCAAAATGTATATAGATCTCAAAATTTGAAGGCCTTTAACATAGAAGAAAATAATGACACTGTCAATCTTAATGATGACCAGCCATAGCTCATATTCGGTCCTAAGATTGAGGGTAGATATCAAGAGGGACCAGTTCCTCCATTTTATGTTAGTTTAAATGTTCATGACAAGATTTTACATAACGCTATGCATGATTCAGGGGCCTCTCACAATTTAATGTCCAAAGCTATAATGGAGAGCCTAGGCCTTGAAATCACCAAACCTTACAAAGATCTTTACTCTTTTGACTCAAGCAGAGTGAAATGTTTAGGTTTAATCAAAGACTTTTGTGTTAACTTAGCACAAATTCCAGCCAAGTGTTTAGTAATGGATATTGTGGTGGATGATGTACCCCCAAAATATGGTATGCTGTTATCAAGATCTTGGGGAGCTAAGTTACAAGGAACTATGCAGATGGACATGGCATATGCGACCATCCTTGTTTTCAATCAGACTAGAAGACTTTACAGGGAGTCCCATATGCAATTCATGGTTACTAGCCAAGAGAGACCACAAAACTCTCCCCTTTATTCTGTAAATACATGCCTTGATTCATTTATCCTTTTTAATGACGAAACATTCAATGAACAAGTGACCTTGACTAAATTAATGGAAGATAGAGAGGAGGAGGAAGACAACACAGAAGTGTCAAAACAGTTTGCTAAACCAGAAAACTACAGCAAACAGAATGCAGGTCTAGAGCTAAAAATCATTTGTCCTTTTTTTTTAAACCTTGCGAGTCAAGAAAATAGTCCTCAATGCAGTGAAAAACTCGAGGAATTAAAACAAGTTCAACAGAGTGTTGACCTTCAAGAACAGTCCGAAAGCACACTAGTTGAAGAGGATAGTGACCAAACTGATGAACCCGAAACTAGTCCTCTTTGGAGTATGAAATTCTTTGGTCCTGCACTAGGAGCAATGCTGGTGCAGGCGTCTGGATACGCAACACTGAGAACAACTACATGGAAGGAAATTCCTATAGATTAAATTTTCAGTGTTCGAATAACATAACGGAATATGAATCCCTTCTTTTAGGCTTACACTTGTTGAGGAAATTAGGAGCCAAGAGAATTAAAGCGCATGGGGATTCAGAGTTAATCATTAAGCAAGTGAATGGGGAATACAATGCTAAACACCCCAGACTTAGAGCCTACAAGAATGATGTCATGGATTTACTAAAAACTTTTGAGGAATCCCAACTTATTTCTTTCCCAAGAGAAAATAATATCATGGCCCACAGTTTAGATTTTGCTGCTAGAACGTGCTTAACGCCTTATAAAACCAAACAATGTACAACTCAAATTAAATTTAGACCAGCTATCCCTGATAACGAGAAATATTGGCAAGTGTTTGAAGGAGACAAACAAATAAAAGACTTACTGCAATCCAGAAATTCATTTGAACTACCAAGTTCAGATTTAGACTATGAAACAGACTGTCCCAGTGAAGAAAATCTACTTGATGAAGAATAAAACTCTCCAAATATTGCTGATATAAATCTGCTGTCTAAAAAACTTGAAAACACAACAGAAATGACTGCAGAGTTAAAAACAGAAGACTTAGAAACCCTGCAATCTAAAAATCAAAGTTTTCCAAAGGGATTGGTCCCTTTAGAAGAGTTATTTGATTTCAATGATGTGGTCAAGAAGCCAAAGCTAGAGCCTGTGGAAACTGAAGTTGAAGAGTGTAATATAGGCAGTGAACTAAAACCAAAAATGATCAAACTGTCTAAGACTTTACCAGCTCACATCAAACTCAAATACATAGAGTTGTTTAAAGAATTTTCTGATGTTTTTGCGTGGAGTTATGAGGATCTGAAATCCTATGACAGTGAAATAATTCAGCACAAGATACCTCTCAAGGAAAACCAAAATCCATTTAAACATAAAATACGAAAAATAAACCCTATTCAGTTACCTTTGGTTGAGAAGGAAATCAAGAAAATGTATGAAGCTGGTATTATTGTCCCTATTAGATATTCTGAGTGGGTGTCTAATCTAGTGTTAGTTAGGAAGAAAACAAGGGAGATAAGGATTTGTATAGAATTTATAGACTTAAACAAAGCTTCATTTAAAGACAACTACCCTTTACCCAAGATGGACCATATTTTACAAAGGGTAGTTGGTTCTAAACGAATTTCTTTGCTAGATGGCTACTCAGGATACAATCAGATTTTAGTGCATCCTGATGATCAACTAAAGACAACCTTTACTACACCTTGGGGCATTTTCATGTATGTAAAGATGCCCTTTGTTCTAATTAATGTTGCTGCTACTTTTCAGAGAACCATGGACATTGCATTCTCGGAAGAAATAGGCTACTTCATCATTATTTACCTTGATGATGTCACTGTCTTTTCCAAGACAGATGAAGAGCACTTAGAACACTTGAGAAAGTACTTGAGAAATGCAGAAATTTTGGGATATCTTTAAATCCAAAGAAAACATTGTTTGGTCTCCAAGAAGGAAAACTTCTTGGGCACATCATATCAGAAGAGGGTATAAAGATAGACCCAAAGAGGATCGAGGCTATATTGCAAATCACTCATCCTCGAAACATCAAGGAACTTTAATCTTTCATTGGAAAGATTAATTTCTTGAGAAGGTTCATACCCAACTTGGCTGAGCTCCTTAGAAAAATTACAAACATGCTAAAAAAGGAGAAAGGAGTTAAATGGACCTTGGAGGCAAAGAAATATTTTCAGCTGGTAAAACAATCTTTAACCAAAACACCAGTTCTAATAAGTCCTGATTTTTCAAAAGATTTTTATATTTTTTCATTTGCATCAGAACATACAATAACTACTGTCCTATTGCAGAAAAATCCATAGGGACAAGAGCATCCCATTGCATTCTTTAGCAAGGCTTTGAGAGATTCTCCTCTGAAGTACAACATTATGGAAAAACAAGCCTTTTCCTTAGTCAAAGCATTAAAAGACTTCAAAGTTTACATTTTGCACTACCACATCATTGCCTTTGTCTCGAATTCAGTTGTGAAAGAAATTCTAATGCAGGACCCAGATGGTAAGAGAGGTAAGTGGATAGCTGTGATACTTGAATATGATTTATAAATCAAGCCCACTAAGCTCATTAAAGGCCAAGGTCTAGCTAGATTAATGACTGAATCAAATTTTGAAGTTCTTGATATAAATATGATAAATGCTTTAGATGAACAACAGGAATTGTCAACTCCCATTGTTGAAGACCATTTGATCAATTCCTCTTGGTATGCTGATATTCTATATGTTTTGCTTAATTTGAATACACCTCCTGGTTTATCAAAAACAAAGGAAAGGTTTTTAAAGTTAAAAGCTGTAAAATACTGCATTATAGATAAATGTCTTTATTGAAAAAATGCAAGTGGGTTATTTCTTAAATGTTTGCCTGAGAATGATGTAGAGAAGGTTAAGCATGAGTTCCATGAAGGAGAATGTGGAGGCCACCTATACTCGAAGACTATAGCCAATAAAATCCTTAGAGTTGGTTACTATTGGCCCACCCTCTTTCTAGATATCCACAAGATGATAATTTCCTGTCATAAATGCCAAATTTTTGAAGGAAAGAGAAAATTGCTGCCCTTACCTCTGCATCCAATCACTGTTGAGGCTCCTTTTCAACAATGGGGACTTGACTTCATAGGAGAAATCCATCCGCCCTCATCTGCCCAACATAGATGGATTATCACTTAAATAGACTACTTTACCAAATGGATAGAATCCATCCCTTCTAGGCAAGCCAATGAATCTACCATCATAAAATTCATTGAGACTCATATCCTCTCTAGATTTGGCTGCCCTAGGAATATCATCACTGATAATGCAGCAGCGTTTGGATCCAAGAAGATGGTTGAATTCCGTCACAAATATCATATAACATTGGGTCATTCTACTGCTTATTACCCTCAAGGTAATGGGTTAGCAGAACCCTGAAACAAAATTTTGGTGAACATAATCAAGAAGTTGGTGGAGGACAACAAGAAGTCTTGGCACACAAAGCTAGTACCTGCACCTTGGGCTGACAAGTTAACACTTAAGAAATCTATTTGAATGTCACCCTACTAGCTTGTGTATGGTACAAATGCAATTTTTCCAACTAACCTTGGTGTACCAGTTATGAAGTTGATTCAAGAAGTGTAGTTTGAAGACAATGACATGATCAGAAGGATTAATTAGACTATACATCTTCAGCAAACCAAAGAGGAGGTCTACAACAGAGCATTACAAAATCAAGAGAGTATCAAGAAGCCTTTTGATAGAAGAACAAAGGCCAGAAATTTCAACATTGGGGACAAAGTGTTAAAGTGGGACTCAAGGAGAGAAGAAAAGGGCAAGCATGGGAAATTTGATAACTTATGGCTTGGCCCTTATCTCATTCATTCTATTGCTGGTAACAATGCCTATTTCTTGCAGGAATTGAATGGAGCTGAACTGTTTGGGGGTCCTGTAAATGGCAGGATGCTCAAACATTATTTTTCTTCATCCTATCATGTTTGGAAGCCTTTTTATATTTTTTCTCATTATAAATATTTCATCCATAATTTCATTCAAATTTAGAAAAATAAAAAATACAAAAACAATAAAAAGAGAAAAGAGGGTAGATTTTAAAAAACAAGAAAGGTACAGCCCCATACCAAAAAAGAGAAACAAAATATGAAAGTGTGCAAGCTCAAATGCCACTCTTCAGAAACACACTTCTAATTAGTCATACAGCCTAATCATGACTAATTAGTTTTAAATTTACTGCTGATAGGTTAGTGAATTCGATTTTCCAAACAACTTAATCTTGGATTATTAGTTAGGCAGATTAGGATTGAAGAAAAAAGGTTCAAACAAACTCAAAATATCAACCTCAGTTTTCAAAGGAAGAATGGCTCTAAACTATTTAATTTATGAGTCAGAGACAGAAGTGAACTAGTTCTAATAAGCCCAAAACTTGAACCAGATAACAAAGAAAAAACAACTCAAACAAACTCAAAAATAGAGCTGAAGAAGAGAGAAGGATGTGCTTAAAATTTTCAGATCTTAAGCCTTCACCATTTTGATTTAAGTTTTTGCAAATTATTATCCATGTGCAGCTTGCTTTTATGCCATAGATCAACAGCAAGTTAGACTATTCAATCCTGACTTGTATGCTTTTAAATTTCTGTTTTAGGAATTAGTGAATAAAAATCTGTTAGACAGTTTAATCCTAACATATAGTAGTTAGGTAGAGAAGCTTATGAACTCAACTGTTTAATCTAAGTTCATGGAGATAAGAAGTAGACTTAGACTAGTTTTTTTCTTTCAAAATAATAAAATGTTTGTAAAAGAGTTTGCCAATCCAAATGCACTTTGAAAGAAGAAAAAATGTTAGATCAGTAGGATTGGGTAGGTAGAAAGCTTGGTTCGATAGTGTTCCATTGTTTTTCATGGCTGCTAACATTTTTCAGAGCAAAAGAAGATCATCCAAGTGAAGAAAGTTGCAGCCCAATGGATGAGGCAGTGATCAGCCCCCCAGAGAATACAAGTATGAAGTTCTTGATGCCTTCAAGAAGGCACCATCCCCATGTGGAGCCACTATTAGCCACTTATAAAATTTGTCATATCAAATGGTGGCTAAATCATTTTTGAAGCCTTCAAGAAACAAGTTTTATTTCCTAAATTGTTAATTCTTGAAGTCTTGTGAAGATGACTTATCCTTGAGTTAATCTTCACTGCTGTTTCCTTCTCAATGCTAAAAATATGCTATTTTCCTGAAGAAAATACTGCAACAAAAAATCCATGTTTCCCTTCATTTTTACCCATGTTTTCACTCAAAATTAACCTCCATTTTATCCCCTTTTTTCCCACAAAATTCCTCTATTTTACCTCATTTCCCTTCTTCCCTTCATAAAAACCCCTCTATAAGGTTTGAAACTCCTTTTTTTTTGCCTTATCAGAAGCCTTCAATCCCTTTGAAAATCCTTGAAAAATCATAAAAAACAGTCTTTTTAACTATAGGCTTTAGCCCCTTCAGCTAAGCCCTAAACCACTTCCCCACCATGCAACTTGGTGCTAGAACCAAGCGCTAAGGCCCATGGCGCATATCGCATCAGGGCATTCATGTGTAACGCGCTCCTTTTGTTGCGTTAAAATTTCTGATGCAATTGGCTCCCTTTGTATAAACTCCCGATCCCTTGCTTCCTTTGTAAAACCAAGAGCCCACAATCGAGCGCTAAAACACAAAAAGACTTGGCAAAAAACCAATTTTCTCTTTCTATTTTGTTAAAAACCCATTTTCCTATGTTTTTATTAAAACCCGCCGTTTCATTGTTTTAAAGGAAACGGACCGTTGATCTAAAAACCGATCGATGATCAATAAAATCTCGCATTGGAGTTTTTCATCGGGCGCATTTGAAAGGCCTTTCCTTTGATTCTGATTCTGATTGGCCCCTTTGTTATAAACCCCTGATCTCTTCTTCCTTCATATAACTCGAAATCCCCGCAATTGGGCGCTAAACATATAAATAAACCCTCCCCGAAGCCAATTTCCCTTTGTATTATATTTAAAACCACATTTTTCATATTATAACGTAACCCACTGGTGCATTGGTCGAAACGAATCTTGATCATTGATCTTAAAGCAATCAACGATCGGAAAAATCTTGCATCGGAGATTTCATTGGTTGCGTTTTAGTATTTTATTTGCTCCCCTCCGATTAGCAACCTCCCGATGGCTTCTCAGCCATTGATTCTCCCCCGCTAGGCCTAGATCTGATGGCCCTTATTGCTTTGTTCAATAGCCCTCATATCTGCCTTTGGACCTCCGATTCGTTCCCCATCGTTAATCTAGCCCTTAGATCAACGATCCACATATAATCGCATCGGAGATTTTCATTGCGCCTTTCCTCTATCCTCCTCTGATCGCAAATCCTCCGATTGCATCTAGGCCGTCCATGCATCAAGATCCGACGGTCCAGATCAAAGCCCTCACCTTTTGTTAAAATTCATAAACCCACTGTATAAAGTTTTAAAACAGATCTCCACCATTGATCTCTTTAGATCAACATCTCACATTCATCCATTCTCTGCCCAACCCCTGCCTCATATTTCATTTTATTAACCCCGAGATGAAATCTCCGCAGTTGATCTGTTTCATCCAATGGTCCATAATAAACCTGATAGGCCCAACTCTTTTGGGTCCTACCCCTCCCAGATCAGATCTCCGCCGTCCATTCCTGATCTAAAGGCCCAGATCAAAACCTCTTAGACTATGCCCCACATCTTATCCCCCGAGCATCTATCCTCCATCATGCTCTCTCCACGACCGTCAGATCTAAGACCCCTGATCTTACGGTCGACGCGCAGTTTCACGTGATTTTTAGCCCGAAGATTAATGATCCAAAGTTACACGATATGGGCGGTTTCAAAAGGCCACGTGTTGGCCAGTAACGCATATCGCGTTCGAAAATTTAAAACTACCCTTCCTCCATTTTGCAGCGTGAAAACAGTGGTTTATATAGCCAAAACCACTTTACCCCATTTATATTGCATTCCATCGTGTTTTTTCTCCGCCGTTGATCTCTGTAGATCAGCGGCCCGCATTCGCTCTCACTTTCTGTTCATCGCTTTCCACCATTCTCCAAGGGGATTTATGAGTAAATCTCTGCCATTCATCCCTATGGCCGATTTAATCCAACGGCCCAGAATCCTTTCGGAATCCCTGAATTTCATTTTAAACTTTTTCTCTGCCAAAGGGTTTTTTCACCTATTTCCTTTGTAATTTCTCTCATACCGCGATAATATGGCCCCCTTTAATTATATTCTCCCAATCCATTTCGACCATTGATCTCTACAGATCAATGGATCTGACTTAATCTCTCTATCGTTTTTCAAACCGCCTCACCTTTTAACCTCTGCGAGTAATCTCCGGCGTTGGATGCTTTCATCCAACGGCCGTGACCTAATTTCAACCTCTGAAGTAGTCTAAACCCAAAATACGTAGGATTTTTCTGAATTTTTCTTGTTTGTGAAGGTTTTAACAGTTTTTTTGAAATTTTTAAAAAGAAATTGAAGGTCGGGGATGATGATCCCCAAGGCCTTTATTTATCAAAGAGATTGTTCCACAATGTTTCCCATCCAAGTTTGTCAGTGCCTCATGAAAACTGGCACCATTATAAAAGCCCTCTGTGACACCTGCACATCAACAAGACACAACAGAACTAAATCAATCAAAGAGTATCAGTTGGATAGCATGAAATCAAGGAAGAAAAATGTTTGAAGATTATTAAACACAGTTTAAAGAACAGAAGACAGAATTTAGGCCTAATTAAGACTAACACACAGAATCAAAGCAAATTAACAGTGTTTAAAGAATGACAATCAGATCTATTAGTCCGAGAAATCCTCCACTTCCACATTAGAGGCTAATTGAATCCTCTTAGCTACCAAAAGCCACCTGCAGCCTCAAAGCAGTCAAAAGACACCGAGTTATTGCAAGAACATAAAATATTAGCATAAAGACAACTCAACAGTTATTTCGAATCAAATAAACTAATTTAAACTGTCAGAGAAGTTATTACAAAGATAAGATATAGCCTTAAAGTCAAATCTTTTAATCCACTAAGCCTCAAAAGTAGAACAGAGTTATGAAACAGAGATATAGATCAAATGAATTCCTACCTTATGCCTTGCATGGTTTTCAGGGCAGAGAATTTCATTAATTGTAAAATTAATGATACTTGAACCCTAGAAACTCATTCCACCTCCTCATTCTTCTATAAAATATTCTTGAGGAGCTCATTGTAAAGGGTTGGTTGCAGAACTTTGAAATATACTTGTGCTCGAAATTTTCTACATGTAAATAGTTTTCAGAGGCTCTTGAAGCTCTGTTTGTGATCAAATAAGTTAGGCTGAGAAGAAGAGATGATTGCTGAACTAAAACATTGGACTTGAAGAATGTAACTGGATTGAAATCAATATACAAGCTAATTCCTGGGATCCTAGTCTATATCACTGGTGAAGTGCTTCTTTCTGTGTTATTGTTTTTCCTTTCATGTATGCCATTTTGTCCACTTATTCTCTGATAAAGAACAGCAAGCATAGAGTTAGGATTTACTATTTACAGTACCCTTCTCTAACTGATAAGCTTTATCTCAATGTTTTCCTCCAAATTGTGTGTTTAGGAATGACTTAAGTCAAGTGTAAACATTATCAAGTAATGTTGGTTTGTCCCTGTCTTGATGTGCGAAGCTTGAAAAGTAGTTGTTGGATGATATTTTCACTATACACTCAGTAAATATAGACTAGAAAAGTTTATGGTTTTCCCTGTCTTCTAGTTTCTTTCTCCAAAGGTAATTCTGAAAGTTTCCCTGAGAGTATGTTGAAAGCATTTTAGATTTAAAAGTATCTTATCTGATCTTAGGTTGCACTTTGTTTTCTTATCTATTTTCATCCCTTCTAAAAGTAATTATGTGTATTACTAGATTGTTTGTCTGTTGAGTTAGCTTTAATACGAACTTGTCCAGAGAAGTCTATGGTTAGCCCTGTCCTTTGGTTGGTTTTAAACAATTACTTAAAAGGCTTTTCTTGTTTGGAAAGACTGATAAATCCTAGTTGAAATTATGGTATTTTTCCACCCCTTCAACACTTTAATTGTTCCATTCCATCATTTTATCTCAAAGATCTTGTGATATAGATGACTTGCCCCTTGGATCACTCTTGAAATTGTTGCACAATTAAACCCTTTTATGACTCCACAACCCAATGGACTAAAAACCAGCATCCTATCTATCTTATTAGCCAAATCTTGTTCTGATTACTTGCAACTTCACACCTCTGGAACTATTTAATTTTAGGACTTTCCACTCAACTAAAAATCATGCTCAACCATCCAAAACAAACAAAAACCCTTGTTCTTAATAACTAGCCTAAAATCACACATAAAAACCTTAAAGATAAATCAATCTTTGCACTTATAGAGAGATCCCTCTTTGGATTCATGAGGGCTAGATCCTATAATCCCAAAGTGGCTCAAGTGTTCTCCCTGCAACTTCAGTCTCACCAATCTTCTGAAATTACAGGGAGCTAAAAAACCTAATCATGAAGTTTTTCACTTGTGATGGTAGATTCTCCAGAGTATATTCCTATCACATAAGACTCCTTATGCATTTCACAAAAGCTAAGTTGCTAAACCTAGCCTTTTTCCTATGCAAAAGTATAGAAAAGATGTCTTCCATTGTTAAAAAGAAGCCTCCAACTCAGCAGAAAGAAAGTTTATTTCATTACTCTCTCATTAAGATCATTATCCTTCACTAGCTGAAACAAAAGGGCACCCCTTGGGAAGCTTTCATTTGTCACCATGATTTTACTTCTGCATCTTCTATGCCACTACAAATCAGGCCATTTTCATCCCGAGACCCTCCTCATGCTCAATCCTTACCCTCCACACCCTATGTTTCCTCTTCTTCTCATGAGTCTACTCCCCAACAAAAACCATCCTCCATAGATGACAGTGAGAAAGAAGAATGCAGTAAAAGAAAACAAGGTAGTGATGGTGACAAAGAACAAGAAATTCATAAGAGCAGAACTAGAGGGGAAGGAAATAATGATAAGGAAAGAAGTCTACAACTCAATGGAAGTAGAAAAATTGATAAAGATAGAGGAAACCCTCAAGAAGATAGTAAAGGCAGTAAGGGCAGTGAAGGAGGCGCCGATCAACAATACAAAGATCATGAAAGAATCCCTCAAGAGGAAGGGGGAAGCACTAATGATGATAAAGATAGCTCACAAAGGGATGGAAAAAGCACAGATGGTGAAAGTGGCAGCCCACAAGGAGAAAATGAAAGTAGTGATCATGAAAGTGGCAGCCCACAAGGAGAAAATGAAGACAGTGATGATGATAAAGACAACTCACAAAGAGATGGAAAAAGCACAAGTGGTGAAAGTGGTAGCCCACAAGGAGAAAATGAAAAAAGTGATCATGATGAAGGCAACCCACACCAGGAAAAAATTGAAAACAATGAAAATGATGGAAGCAATCACAACAAAGAGGGAAGTAATAAAAATAGTCATTACAACAAGAAGATGGATGAAGGTAGAGATAGTTTTGGAAAGGAAAAAACATTAGACCTAGACATCTCTCACCAAACAGAAAAAGATCATGATCTTTCTGAGATTACTCCTCATGATGAGTTCATTACAAATATAAAATTTAATAAAAAAGGAAATTCCCCACAACAAAGTAACCAAGAAGTGCAAACAGAGAATGTTTTTGGAGAAGAAGACAGCCCTGAGGCTGTAGGAGACCAAACTAAACAAGCCCAGGTACTAACTCCTCCTCTCACTCATCATCAGCAAGTTCAAGAGCATGTGTTTATTGCCTCTCCAAGGCAAGGGGCCATGCTTCCTTCACCAGAAGTGGAAAAGGCTAAAACCACCAAAACAACAAGGAAGAAAACCACTCAAATAATGACTAGCAATATCACTAGGGCACTAAGGAGTAGAGGCAAATTTCCAAAGAAGAGAAATGTAGAATTTCCCAAGAAAACCAGAGGAAAGAAAATAATTAAAGGCAAGGGCAAAGAGAAGATTGAAGAGCAAGAGAGCAGCCATGATCATGAGAGGGAATTTGACATAATACAAATAGAAAGTGATGCTAAAGATGATGAGGCCAGTATTCTTAGATCTCTTTTGCAAAACTAGGAGGCTCAGATTAAATACTTGGGAAATGACCTAGAAAGATCAAACAACATTATCCACTTTTTGCAAATGGAGAATAATCAAATAAGTGGACAGATGGAAATATATGAGGCCCGTGCACTTAAATATATAAGAGAAGCTCAAAAGTCACAAGTAAGGCTAGAAGAATACATGGGTGAGTATGCGGAAGATGATGAAGAAGAAGGGACAGCAAGAAAGAGACCTAAGACCATGGGTGTTAGAAGAGCATTGCAAAAGCAGAAAGAAGAAGAACCAGCTCGTGCACAACAGTACCCTCTTATGGAGATCCTTTCCTTATAAATTAATAATGATAAACAATCTTGGCTTGAGAGGGAAAATCAGCATTTTGAAACCAAATTGGAGAAAGCTAACAAATATTTGGGCCCACAAAGGAGAATGACCAAGCACTACAGGAAGTTGAATCAGCTTGCTCGAATGAAACTCAAAGCTGCCCAAAGGAGGCGCCTGGCAGAAAAACATGGAAAATGCCTATCCCAGCTTGTAATTCTTGCTCGAGCTTCATTTCATGTTTCTAAAAACCCTTAAGGGATTTAATCACCAAATTTGGGCATTTTTGGACACATTCTTGTTTTTTGTGAATTTTAGGCGTAAAAGAATAAAATCATGGGTGCATTAACTTTTTATCGGAGCATCCTTAGTTGAAGAAAAATATATTTTTGGATTCCTTGACATCAAAGGAACATGATCAGAAATTTTCAGATCAAATGAAGCTATTTTGGTCCCTCAAAAAGGCCAAAAAAAACCATTTTTTACCTTTCTGCCCCTAATATCAGCAGGTGCTACACTCTTGGGTTTTTTCACCATTTCTACTTTTTGACTTACTTCTAGGCATCATATTGGAAAATTTCAAGTATTTTTGGAAAGTAGACATAGGTAGCTTTCCAACGAGTCATCACAAGACTCATTTCGACATTAGGAAGTCCGAAAAAACTACACTTCAAAACAAAATTTTTCTGGTGCTACGCTCCTATAGATTTTGTTGAAAAGTAGTTTTCTGAGTGATGACTGGGCCAAATGTGCATTAATAAAGTTTTTATTATGTGTCAGGCCTTAAAAGTGTTTCTTTTTTTCTATTTTTGTCCGAAAAGATATTTGTGAATGATATTTTGTGCGTTGGACTTTGTTAAGCCTCAAGGACAGTTTTAGATATTTGTTTTTGGCCAATGGCCTTCTAGTTGCTCTAGGTGGATTTCGTCCTCTTTGGCTTATATAAACCAAGAGGATTCATTGTAACAAAGAGGAAAAACTTGATATATTGAGAACAATACATAGCATTATGAGCTTGGAAGAAATACTTGTTTTATGAAGTGGATGATGTCTTGCTTGGCTTGATGGTGGAGGAGCATTGTGTGTAGGATTCCATGGCTTGGTGAATGGTGATGTTTCTCTGATTTGTTTATGTTTCCTTGTTTTCATTAATGTTCCATACTTCTCATTTTCTGTAGATCAGAAAAGTATATGTTGAGACATGCTCATGGAAGCACCTCAAACATCCCGCATGTTACAGCTTTGAGGTTTTCCTCTTCTTGATCATTTCTAAAGGATTCTTAACTACCATTTAGGTCCATCAAGAAATTGTTATTTGCTTCATTTATGGTCAGTATGTTTTGCTATGTTATATGATTTAAGGTATGCCCTGCTTACTTATAGTTTCTCAAAACTCCATTTGTGAAATCTTTCTATGAAATATTGGTTGTTTTAGTTAAGTCAAAGAGGTCTCGTTCGATATTTCCCTTTGTCCATGCTTGAAAACTCATTTTAGAGTTCTCGATAGCTCAAGATATGCTGTTTAGGAGTTCCCTCTTCATATATTGAGTTGTTTGTTTATCTTATTTGTTTTCCCAACAGCTGAAGGTGATTTTCTAGAGTTAGAGGTTCTTATGCTTCTATGTATCTCTTGATTGTTTATCTTTCATATGTATCAGTTTGAGTTTTATTCATAGAGATGTATGGTTTTCCCTAACTCATGAATACCTGCTTTAAAACTATATATATTTAAGATCTCTTTGTCTTTCACAAACTTAATTTTCATTTCACTTCATTTTCACCCAAAGAATCCATTTACCTTGACTAAATCGGCCCTGCAGTAATACCTTGTCCACCATTTAGACAGTCCTGACTTTATCTGACCCCATAGCCCTGTTGATTTGATGAAATCTCTTTCTATTTGTCCTTTTTGATCAGTTTACCTCAAAAACCCAAAAAAACAAACCAAAAAATACTTAACAGCTAGCCTAAAATCAAACATACAAAGCGAACAAGTTCACATCCTTCGCATAATAGAGAGAGCCCTCTCTGAGTCCAGGAAGGATAGGTCCTAGGACTCCAAAGCTTGATCTAATGTTACGCTGTCATTTGGTTTACCAACCTGCCAAATTACGGGAAACCAACATAATGTTGATCACAGTGGGACTCTGAGTAAAAAACAAATTTAGACTCCCTAAACATTTCAGCATCCTTTAAGAAGACTATCTTGTCGATTTATCCCACTGCTCACAAACATAATGGCAATCACGGTGGGACTTCTGAGTACATAGTTGCCTGAATACCTCATACAAGCTTAGTTAGACTTAGAAATACTAGTGAATCTGCCTCCTCATCGCCACACTGACATACTAGCGATTGCGGTGGAAACACTAAGTACATAAACAACCTAACAAGCCTTGGTAGACTCATTAGTCCTTCTATATTAAAATCAGACAAACAACCTATAAATTCATTTAGAGTAGACTCTCTTTGTTTCAGCACCTTAGCTAAGTGATGAATCAAATATAGGACACTTTTACAAACCAAGTTGCATATAAAACTCTTTAAAAAATCTCACAAAAACATCCCTATATTGGTTTTTATTAGTCATTGGCGGTGGACCATAAAAAATTTTCTTTACAAGACCATAGTATTCACCTGATGACTCCACTAGCCTCCAGTAGGCTTGATACTCCACTTAAAAAACCAATTTTTTTTTTCATAAGCATGCTATCCTGTTGACTTACCTTTCCAATCACAAAGATCATAATATAGCCTCTGAAATCAGTGACAAACTAAGTACTACTTACGAATTCAAAAATTTTCATCAAACATAAAATCAACAGAATAGCCTAAAAATAGTACTATAACTTTCTCAACATCCTAGCAAACTGTTGATCTAAGTTTTAGAACACTCTTACAAGTTTTTGCATAAATTTTTTATAAAAAAGAATTTCCATAAAAAACACCTTTGTCAGTATTGGTGGTGGAACATAAACTTCAAAGCATCCACCTGGCGACTCCACTAGCCTTCATTTAGTTTTAAAAATTTACTAGCATCCGTAACACTCTTAGAGAGGACAACCATCCAAAAACAATCACAACTGTCATCCTCTCTAAATTTTGAATTTGAAATCTGGCTTCACGAAGAATTAATACCAGATCTCATCTAGACCCAAATCCTCCTATCATAGTTGATGACCTAGAAAAGATTTTGTGGCACACTTCTAAAACTGGTAACTTAGCTACCGATAGGACCATTCAAAAAGCAAGCTCTGTACCTGAACATCTTACATCCTTGCAAGATCCCCAGTTTGACTTGTGTTCAGAAAAGAAGATTTTTAGAGACAAATCACAAAGTAGAATCAACCTTGTTGATCTTGAGCCCTTAGATTTGCAGCAGAGTCCTAGCACAAAAGCCTCACCCACTACAGCACCCGATTTTCAGCTTCTCCACCACTTCGGTCATTTTCACCCCAAATCTTCTCAAAATTAGTCTACAAGTCCAAGTACTTCCATCACACCCATTCAAAACACCACTGTACAAATCACCTCATCCCATACTACAAATCCTCATACTGTAAATTTACCATCAGCTCCCATCATGGCAGCCTGGTATGCGCCCTTAGTGTTACCACAACCGTTGGTACCTTTGCAAAATTATTACCAATCTAGAATCCCACACTTCACCGGAGCTGAGTCTACTACTTCCCAAAAGCATGTAGATAGAATCAGTGATGCTTTTAACTACATGGAACTAGAAGATGAAACCATAAAGATGAGAATTTTTGCCCAAAGCCTAAGTGGAGAAGCCAAGAAATGGTTTAAAGACTTGGCTCCTAACATTATACATGATCTCCCATCACTCTACAAAACTTTTATAAACAGATGGGAAGTTAGGAAAAACCCCATCCAAATCCTTTCCGAATACAACAATCTTAAAAGGAATATGGGGGAAAGTGTTCAAGACTATTGCACTAGGTTCAATAGTGTCTATAATGCTCTTCCGCCTCACATGAAACCTCCACTTGGCATAGAACTAGCAAAATTTACCAAAGGTTTTGATCCATATATGACATACCAATTAAAAGTAAGAGACCCTGCCACTTTATAATAAATGAAAAAGGTAGCTATTAGTGCCAAAACCAACCTAGCCGAGAAGAGAGCTAGGATGAGATCGGAAAAGAAAGTCACTTACCGAGATGAGACCATACCTTCTAATTCCTCTTCAGATTCCAAAATAGACAACCTGGTTAGAACTATGGAGAGAATGATGGAAATAATAAATCTAAGTGAAAGGGCACCTCCAAGGGACAACCAACCAAATCTTCAAAATAGAAACCGGAATCAGAACTTTAGAAGGGACCCACATCAAATCAAACCAAGGGAAAATGATCAATAGATCAGGCCACCTTTCCAAGAAAACTATGTTGATGCGATATAAAGATATATTGAATCACCCGATGAAAATCACTTAAACTTGATAGGTTCTGATAGCAAGGGTGAGGTTTTTCTCACAGAAGAAGAACAAGGTTTCTTCTCCTCAAACCAAGATGAAACAAATTAGGACCCTGAAGATCCCGAAATGGGATTTCAAAACACCATAATGGAAGTTCATAGGCAATATGATCTTAGGAGTAAGAAAAGCAAGACAACTCTAGGAAAAATAGCCTAGACACTGCTATTACAAAAGCCCTCGATACCATTATTAAAAGAATAGCAGATAGTTAAAAAATCATGGCTAAGAAAACTGATCAAAACAAAGACAAAACTAGCCAGAAAAACCTTGATCCTAACTGTCCTAGTACCTCTACTAAGATCCCCGAAACAACTGTATTGAAAAAAACCCAGAATCAAATTCAGCAAGATAAACTTATAGAAAAATTCATGGCTAAGAAAAATGAAGCAAATATATCTAAAATACAAGTACCTTTCAATTTTGAAGGGGAAATTTCCAAAATTAAGATCACCATGCCTCTCACTGAACTAATTGCCCAAAACTCATACAAATCTCAAGTGCTAAAGGTCCTAAACATAGGAAATGATGCAAATACCTTACACCTAGCTGATGACACCCCTGAGTTGTTGTTTGGCCCAAAAATAGAAGGAAAATATCAATAAGGAACCATTCCTCCCTTTTACATTAGTCTGAATATACATGACCAAATCCTACATAATGCCATGCTAGATCCTGGGGCCTCTCACAATCTCATGCCAAAAGTGGTAATGGAAATATTAGGCCTAGAAATAACAAAACATTATAAATACTTATACTCATTCGATTCAAGCAGATTCAAGTGTTTAGGCCTAATAAAAGATCTTTGTGTCAATTTGGCGAAAGTACCTGCTAAACACCTGGTCATGGACATAGTGGTAGTAGAAATTCCTCCCAAGTATGGGATGCTTTTATCCAGATCTTGGGTGGCCAAGCTCTAAGGAAATATTCAACTAGATATGTCTTACGCCACCATTCCTGTTTTTAACCAGACAAGAAGATTGTACCGAGAATCACACATGAAGTATATGGTTAGTAATCAAGAAAGACTAGACAACGTACCTCTTTATTCTGTACATTCAGACCTTAATTCTTTCATTTTACATACTGATGAGGACATTGATAAACAGATAGGTAAAGTTGAAGAAAATCTTGTTGAGAATGCAGCAAGATGATGGAGCTTAGTGAAATGAAGTCGCCTTCACTAAGTGGGCCCGCAGGCAAATTCTGGCGCAAAGTCTATTTTTAGACTATGTCTATTTTTAGACATACGGAGCATAATTTAGATTCTACTTGGAGATTCTTAAAGTATGCGACATGTGTTAAAAATAGATGAGACCTAATTTTTAGGACCCGAGGAGCTATTTTTAAGGAAAGTACATTGATCATCGTACTGTATGTAGATGATCTGATTTTGACCGGCGATGAGCGGTTGATACTTTCATGCAAGGAGGATCTTGCACGAGAGTTTGAGATGAAGGACTTAGGCATCCTTCATTATTTCCTGGGATTGGAGATTTGGCAGCGCAGTGGAGGACTGTTTGTTTCTCAGGGCAAGTATGCCCGGGAGATTCTGGAGAGGTTCAACATGCAAGGCTGCAAGCCTGTTGATACCCCTCTTCCTGGAGGTTGGAGGAAAGGAGATGCTACTTCGGAGGAGGTAGTGGATGCCACTGTCTATCGACAGTTGGTGGGGTCGTTGATGTATTTGGTCAATACTCGACCCGATATATGCTATGCAGTTAACCAGCTTTCGCAAGCTATGGTTAATCCTACCAAGCTCTTTTGGAAGGCGGGCAAGCATGTATTGCGCTATATCAGAGGCACATCGGGATATGGTTCATGGTACAGACAGGAGGATGAGTTGAGGCAGCAGTGTTTCGGGCATCGGTACCATCACATCAGAGATTGTGTTCAGCGGAGGATCATGATGCTTTCATATGTTCCCACGGAGGATCAGGATGCCGACATCCTGACGAAGGCGCTCACCAGGAGCATGTTCAAATTCCACAGAGGCAGGATAGGGATTGTAGATAATCCATATCTTGCTGAGAGGGAGTGTTGAGAATGCAGCAAGATGATGGAGCTTAGTGAAATGAAGTCGCCTTCACTAAGTGGGCCCGCAGGCAAATTCTAGCGCAAAGTCTATTTTTAGACTATGTCTATTTTTAGACATACGGAGCATAATTTGGGAATTCTACTTGGAGATTCTTGGAGTATGCGACATGTCGGTAAAAATAGATGAGACCCTAATTTTTAGGACCCAGGCTATTTTTAGACTGATCTTCTAAAAATATGGAAGTCAAATATTATTTACCCTTAATAATATTTTGACTATAAACAGCAGTTTACTCTCTTGGCGCACTTCAGTTTGAGTCATGGAGGTGGCTCATGCAACTGACACAAGGAATCATGTGGTTCCTAGGGTTTGATGTCATCTTGCATGGTTGGCTTCGGTTAGACTTCAGTGGCAGGAGTTTTGGAGGAGTTAACGGGACAGATAGTGGAGTTGTGTTCTGTTTGTTTTAGTTGAACTAGTTGGGATTAGTTAACTAACTAATCAACTAGATATGAGTGGAGTAAATTAAATAATATTTAATTTACTAAATATTAACTCATTAGTCAACTCAAGAACACTTCAGTTCACTACAGTGCATGATCAGTTAAGTGGAGACCAGTGGAAGAGGTAGATGAAAGGGTGAGTAAAGCTATCAGTTGGTAGATTTGTTTTGCATGAGATTTGCATTACACTTGGAGGAATTGTCCATGACAATTACGCAATCAAGGGAAGGGGATTCGAACCTTTAACCTCTTCATATACAGGCCATGATTGCGCAATAGAGGCAAGGCAATTGGCGGGGAGTTTTGAACCTCAGACTTGTTCAAAACTGAGTCAGATTGTGAGTAACTTCATGAGAGAGTACTGAGTACTTGTGAGGAGTATTGTACTTGTTTGGTTACTTGGTTTCTCCATTATAATATACACAATAGCTGCGGGGTTTTCAGCTATAGGCTTTCCCCATACATACTGAGTTAATGTGTGATTGATTTGATGTGAGATTGCTTCTATGTTATTTCCGCATGTGACAATTAATTGTAGAAGAAGGTTATGTGTTATGTATGCAATTCGAAATTGATATATGACCAGGTTAATCTTCAGTGAATAAGTGATTTATTCAGCTAATTTCTACATGGTA
Source organism: Pinus albicaulis (assembly GCA_034641835.2). NCBI lineage: Eukaryota > Viridiplantae > Streptophyta > Pinopsida > Pinales > Pinaceae > Pinus > Pinus albicaulis. The sequence goes on from CM076572.1 coordinate 1,283,828,576, forward strand.
TCGGAGCAAGATTAATTGTCGAAGTCTATTACGGTGATTGCAAACTTATTTCCTCGGACGGAGTCTGCATGCGGGCCAGGTAGCCTCCGGAATATTCATCCTTCTTTGTAAGGTGAAAGATCTGGTGAATGCCCTTTGCAGTCAATCTCTGATTTGGAAATAATTTGTTTTCAAGTATAGATCGGAAGCGATAGAGCTTGGATTGGAATTCGAATTTTGCAGAAGGTTGTTTTTCTTGGTGCCGGTGTTGAAAGATGTCTTCTTTCAATGGTTTGCGACTCGAATATGCTCTTGAAGGCAGTTCGAACTATATTGCATGGAAAGATCGAATGGAAGCAGTGTTGGAAGATAATGGTCTAAAGGAGTTCGTGGATGCGGATGTCCCAAAGCCCACTGATGCAGCTCTAGTCGATGCATGGCAAAAGAAGATCGCGAAATGTCGAAGGATCCTGTTGGAGGGCGTCAAGGATCATATTGTATCCAGCCTGCATGGAAAGGCTACTCCATATTTAATGTGGAAAGCTTTGACGGATCTATTCCATAGTAAGAGCGACCAAAGGAAGCTGGCGCTCAAAGATAAGCTCAGGAACATCAAGATGGAGAAGGGCGACAGTATCGCCAAATACCTCACGAAGTTCACTCAATGCAGAGATGAGCTGGGAAGTGTGGGGGTTACTATCGAAGACGAGGACATGGTCGACCTGGCTCTCCTTGGTCTTCCGAAAGCTTGGCACTCATATCAAGATAGTGTCAATGGTCGGGAGAAGCTGCCGGGATGGGAGCGCCTTTGGGCGGATCTCATGCAGGAGGAGATAAGGAGGACTACTCGAGATGGATCTTCATCAAAGGGAGCTGATGAAGAAAATTGCGCTTTGGTGGCCAAAGCAAAGAAGGGGAAGAGTAAGAAAACCTCTCATTCTGGTGCAAAGGGCAAGAAGCAGGATATGGCGAAAGTGAAGTGTTTTCACTGCCATGATCACGGACATTATGCTACCAATTGTCAAAAGAAGAAGAAGAACAAGCAAGCGGGAAGATCTGCAGATGGAGAAGCTTTGGCTTCACAGTTCGAGCTTGAATTTTCACTGATTGCATGCTTGGTTTCAAGTGTGATGGGATCGGTGTGGTTCTTGGACGGCGGTGCGTCATTTCATATGACGGGAGATCGGGAGTTGTTCTCAGATCTGGAGGACAAGGATTTGGGTATGCACATCGAGATGGGCGATGACGGTAGATACAGTGCGACTGGTATCGGTACCGTATCCTTTCAGAGGGAATCTGGTAAACCCTTTGTCTTAAAGGATGTCATGCATGTACCTGGATTGAAGAAGAACCTGATTTCAGTAGCGATGTTGGAGGATAAGGGTTATGATGTGGTCTTCAGCGAAGGAAAAGCTTTCCTGCGCAGTAAGACTACTGGAGAGCCCCGGAAGATAGGGGTTCGAACTCAGAACCTTTATCAGTTGCAGGTAGATGACTGCGCAGCTATGGCATGCAAGGCTGGAGATGTGGTGAGCCGGGATGATGAGGGCGAACTATGGCACAGGAGAGTGGGCCATCTTCACCATGGAGCTTTGAAGATTCTGCAGCAGATTTCTACTGGACTTCCTAAGGGCACCCTTGCGCAGTCAGATCAGTGCAAGGGGTGTACTTTAGGGAAGTATGTGAAAACCACCTTTCACGAGAAGGATAGTCGCGCCACGACGATCCTTGAGAGAGTTCACACAGACGTGTGTGGTCCTTTCTCAGTTGCTTCGACAACAAAGCACGGGTATTATGTGATCTTTGTTGATGATTTCTCTCGAAAGTGCTGGATCTTCTTCATGCAGAAGAAGAGCGATACATTCGCGAAGTTCTGTGAGTTTAAAGCACTGGTCGAAAAGGAGTCGGGGAAGAAGGTGATTGCTCTAAGGAGTGATAACGGTGGTGAATTCATCTCGGCTGAATTCAAGGAGTTCTGCAGCGCAGAAGGGATTCGGAGAGGCTCATCGCACCCCATAACCCACAGCAGAACGGGGTGGCTGAGCGGAAGAACAGAACGATCGTGGGTGCTGCACGGGCGATGTTGCATGATCAGGGCCTACCCCTTCACTTGTGGGCTGAGGCATGCAATACAGCAGTGTATGTGCAGAACCGTTGTCCTCACAAGGTTCTTGGCATGAGTACACCGGAGGAGGCTTATTCTGGAAAGAGGCCTGATATTTCCCATTTGCGGATTTTTGGTTCTCCTGTCTACATGCATGTGACGAAGGATGCGAGAAGGAAGCTGGATCCAACTGCTGAAGTTGGAATATTTGTAGGGTACACTGATACACCTCACAACTATCGGGTGTATGTGCCAGACAGTCGCAAGACTGTTGTGCGACGGGATATAAAATTCCAGGAGGAGAAAGCCATGCAGTGTTCGCTTGAGAGGGAGCTACACTTGCATGCAGATGAGGGGCTGTTAGTTCCTAAGGAGGAGCTTCCGGATGTGGATCAGCCACAAGAGGAGGTTCAGGAGGTGGAAGAAACCACCCAGGCAGCGCCAACCATCAGAGGGCGCATGCGCACTACAGAAGCTGAGCGACTGGCTCGGGATGCAGAGAAGGTTGTAGGACCACCTACGGCACAGCGCAGACAGAGACAGTCACCGGATCGGTACACTGGATACATGGCTCTTATGAGTCAATGTGTTGTGACAGAGCCATCCTCTTTTGAGGAAGCTGTGGAGGAACCCGCATGGGTTGATGCCATGTTCGAAGAATATGATTCGATCATCAGGAACAGTGCATGGGAGATTGTCCCAAGACCGGTTGGGAAATCAGTTGTAGGTTCGCGATGGATCTACAAGGTGAAGCAGGCGGCTGACGGGAGTGTGGAGAAGTACAAGGCGAGATTTGTCGCCCGTGGCTTCTCACAGATCGAGGGGATTGACTATGAGGAGACTTTTGCAACTGTCGCAAGGTACTCTTCCATACGGACGATCCTTGCTCTCTCAGCGCAGATGGGGTGGCACATTCATCAGATGGATGTGAAGACTGCGTTCCTCAATGGAGTTATTGAGGAAGAGGTGTACATAGAGCAGCTTGAAGGTTTTGAGATCTTCAGCAGTGAGTCGCATGTGTGCCGACTCAAGAGAGCACTGTATGGGCTGAAGCAAGCACCTCGTGCTTGGTACACTCGGATAGACAGCTACTTCACCGGCCTTGGATTCTCCAAGAGTGAGGCGGATCCAAACCTGTACCAGATTGTGGTGGAGGGGAAGCTGTTGATCATCGTACTGTATGTAGATGATCTGATTTTGACTGACGACGAGCAGTTGATACTTTCATGCAAGGAGGATCTTGCACGAGAGTTTGAGATGAAGGACCTGGGCATCCTTCATTATTTCCTGGGATTGGAGATTTGGCAGCGCAGCGGAGGACTGTTTGTTTCTCAGGGCAAGTATGCCGGGGAGATTCTGGAGAGGTTCAACATGCAAGGCTGCAAGCCTGTTGACACTCCTCTTCCTGGTGGTTGGAGGAAGGAGGATGCTACTTCAGCGGAGGTAGTGGATGCCACTGTCTATCGACAGTTGGTGGGGTCGCTTATGTATCTGGTCAATACACGGCCCGATATATGCTATGCAGTTAACCAGCTTTCGCAAGCTATGGTTAAGCCTACCAAGCTCTTTTGGAAGGCGGGCAAGCATGTATTGCGCTATATCAGAGGCACATCGGGATATGGTTCATGGTACAGACAGGAGGATGAGTTGAGGCAGCAGTGTTTCAGACATCGGTACCATCACATCAGAGATTGTGTTCAGCGGAGGATCATGATGCTTTCATATGTTCCCACGGAGGATCAGGATGCCGACATCCTGACGAAGGCGCTCACCAGGAGCAAGTTCGAATTCCACAGAGGCAGGATAGGGATTGCAGATAATCCATATCTTGCTGAGAGGGAGTGTTGAGAATGCAGCAAAATGATGGAGCTTAGTGAAATGAAGTCGCCTTCACTAAGTGGGCCCGCAGGCAAATTCTGGCGCAAAGTCTATTTTTAGACTATGTCTATTTTTAGACATACGGAGCATAATTTGGGAATTCTACTTGGAGATTCTTAAAGTATACGACATGTCGGTAAAAATAGATGAGACCCTAATTTTTAGGACCCAGGCTATTTTTAGACTGATCTCCTAAAAATATGGAAGTCAAATATTATTTACCCTTAATAATATTTTGACTATAAACAGCAGTTTACTCTCTTGGCGCACTTGAGTTTGAGTCATGGAGGTGACTCATGCAACTGACACAAGGAATCACGTGGTTCCTAGGGTTTGATGGCATCTTGCATGGTTGGCTTCAGTTAGACTTCAGTGGCAGGAGTTTTGGAGGAGTTAACGGGACAAGTAGTGGAGTTGTGTTCTGTTTGTTTTAGTTGAACTAGTTGGGATTAGTTAACTAACTAATCAACTATATATGAGTGGAGTAAATTAAATAATATTTAATTTACTAAATATTAACTCATTAGTCAACTCAAGAACACTTCAGTTCACTACAGTGCATGATCAGTTCAGTGGAGCCCAGTGGAAGAGGTAGATGAAAGGGTGAGTAAAGCTATCAGTTGGTAGATTGGTTTTGCATGAGATTTGCATTACACTTGGAGGAATTGTCCATGACAATTACACAATCAAGGCAAGGGGATTCGAACCTTGAACCTCTTCATATACAGGCCATGATTGCGCAATAGAGGCAAGGCAGTTAGTGGTGTGTTTTGAACCCGAGACTTGTTCAAAACCAAGCTAGATTGTGAGTAACTTCATGAGAGAGTACTGAGTACTTGTGAGGATTATTGTACTTGTTTGGTTACTTGATTTCTCCATTATAATATACACAATAGCTGCGGGGTTTTCAGCTATAGGCTTTCCCCATACATACTGAGTTAATGTGTGATTGATTTGATGTGCGATTGCTTCTATGTTATTTCCGCATGTGACAATTAATTGTAGAAGAAGGTTATGTGTTATGTATGCAATTCGAAATTGATATATGACCAGGTTAATCTTCAGTGAATAAGTGATTTATTCAGCTAATTTCTACAAATCTAGGCCCACTACATTAGGCACACCAGCTTCTCTATGATGAGCTAGATACTCAAAACTATCATGACCCGGAACAATTTTATCCTGATGAAAAAGAATATAATGTTCTCAACATAGAAAACAAAACCTAAAAAATAAAAAAACATTTTACACTCTCAAGCAAGTTTCTCAAACCAAGTACAAGCCTCAAAAATACAATCAGAACCTTTTCCCAATACAGAGGCGCTAAAGAACTTACATAGAACAAAAATCTTTGGAAATCAAGGCCAAGAAAGCCTTATGTTCTTACCATATCTAAATACCTAGCCATCCCAAGACTTTACCCCCCCAAATAAAACTTTAACTATTGCAAATAATTTTGTAGATCGAGGAAAAATGTTTGATAAAGATAATATGGGGGAATGTGATAAAAGAAGTCTTGAAAAACCTGAGCTGATTGAACTAGCTAAAATTTTGTCATTACACTAGAAATTGAGAAGTGCTAGGATACGCAAGATTCTTCAGGATACTAGTACATGTCGAGAGAATAGCACAAAACACCATGACATAGCCATCATTTCAAAATTTCACCCTTACAAAAGGGAACACAAAAATCTTGACCAGGCAATAACACTTAAAAAGAAAGCAGTTGGATATAGGATATGTGTAGATTTTAGAAACACAGATAAACACTCCCTAAACAACACTCATATCCTTCCAAAAATAGGTCATACCATACAGAAGCTAGGAATTTATAACCATGTGTCCTTGCATGATAATATTTCAAGATATCATCAGCTAATTCCTCTTCAAAACAAACAGCTCAAAGATTTTTTCAAATACACTAGAATCAGTTTCAAGTTCAAACCTAGTTTTTCAAATCTGCAAGACACCAGGGACATGTTTTAGAGGACTATGTTTCCAGTGCTAAACTTCTTTACTATAATGTAACTTGATGATGTCATCATCTATTTTAAGAATGACAAATAATATATGTATTACCTAAAGAAGATGTACATCAAATATAGGAGTGGAAATCAAAGGTATAAATAAAAACAACAAGAAGACACAGGGTTTTTTAAAGACTCTTGCAAGAACCCTTATGTTGTGCTTACGAGAGAAAATTTTCCTGATTTTTCTTTTCAAGAACTAAGTGTACCAAGAGCATCAGGGGATCCTTTTGAAGATAAAATGCTCAAATACCACCGTTATCAAGAGTTTTAGTTGTGAAGTTTGTTACTCATTGTACATATTTTTGTTGAAGAAAACATAAAATCAAAAAACAATAGAAAAATAGAAAAAAAGGGCAGTCGTAAAGCAGTAGTAAAGCCCCATGTTCAAAAAATAGTCATGCTGAAAGTGTACAAGTCTAAATGCCACTACTAGTGCTCAAAAGATGTCTTGTTTAGTTATTTAGCCTAATCATAACTGAGCATGTTTAAATTGATTGCTGATAAGTTACTGAAAAAGAATGATAGTCAAAACATGCAAGCTTGACTTATCAAAGAAAGTAGATTAGGAAACAAATATGTTGGTTCCACACGCTCAAAACAGAACCAAAGAGAAAAATAGGGATGAAAAGAAAACTATGTATCCCAGCCCTGATTTTTCTAAATCTCATTTTGTACGAAAATAACATTTGTGTGTAGCTTGTCTTTATGCCAAAAACACATGACAAATCAGAATGTCTAATCCTGATTTGATCATTTTTTAATTCTATGTTTTAGTCTAGCAAATGAAATCCTGTCAAAAATCTTAATCTTGACAGTTGATCTAGTATAGGTAGAGAACCAAAGGAGTTCATCAGTTTAATCTGAACTCCTGGAAGATACAAGTGTAGAAGTAGATAGTGTTTTCTCTTTCAAGAATATCATTTCAAGGGTTTTCCAGTCCAAGTGCACCCAAAGAAGAAAAAATGTTAGGAAAAATAGCTGGGTAAGTAGAGATGAGGTTGATGCTAATCATGCTGTTAGTTTGTCAGAAAGCACCATTGTCAGGAAACACATCAAGAAAAGGACAAATATGCACCAATGGATGAGGCACTGGTCTTCACAAGCCAGAGATCTGCAGTTCTAGACACCTCCCGAAAAGGAGCTTCCCTCCCCAATGGAGCCACTCTTAGTCATCAGTATTTTTTCCTGTTGTGATGACTATATGCCTTGCCTAGGTTTACTAGAAACCAATTTCAAACAGTCAATTTTTCCTCTAGAAAACCCCTCAGAGAAATTTTTATTTTATTTTCTCTCTTGTAGACTGTGTTAGAAGTGGTCATCAAGTTTCAATATTGATAAAACTGCCCTGTCCATAACTGTCATAAGCCTTGTATCTCTGAATAGTAAAAATCCCCTGTTTTCACACAACTCACTGTCAAGCATAGGACAAAGTTGTCTCCTCCCGTCTCACTGTTTAAATTCCCATATGATGACTTGACTATGCCCAAGAAGTCCTTCCGAAATTATGACAAACTATCTAGGTTTAGGTGACGGTGTTTAGGGTAAGTATCTTGAGAAGAATATCTCTACTCAAAAACCTTGCTTTTAATATCAGTTAGCCATCCTCTCTTCTTATCTGGAAAAATAAAACCCTTGTTTATCCCTAGGTCATACACCATCAAAATGGTCGCTATGTTTTGTTTCAACAAAGCTTACAAGGTTCAAATTCAGGAAGAAACATAGTAAGAAGGTCTTATGTTCGAAGAAAAGTGATCAAGTGAATTTTCAAACATTAGCATCGTGATAACACAGAAAGGGTCTCCAATGGTCAAAGACATTTTATCAATGCATCTCTGGAGGGGTGCTAGGATAGATGGCAATAAGTAGTTCTAAAACAAAAGGGACACTTCAAGGAAAGTTTCCAAAGCTAGAACAATTGACTGTTGGGAAATAAAGAAAATGCAAATTTCAAAGAGAAAGGAAACCTACAGGATTCATCCCTGCAAACCCAAAGCACCAAGAAAGTCAAAGAATCATCCATCATGGAAAAATGAGTACAAAGGTTGGGAATTCACTGCATATGGCACTTCATGTCAACTCACAATGGCATTTTCACATTCTTCCCAAGCATATGGGCCCAACTCTGAAAAACAGTCTTATGAAGCTAGGTATGTTAGTTTTCTGGCAAAAGACTTCCAGCAGTTTAGGCATCAAAGTGAAAAGCATAAAAAGGGAACAACTACCTTTTTAATACCCCTATAGCCTAGACTCTAAACCATCAAAGACACTGTCATCACAAAGGAAGCTAAAGCTACAACAAAAGAGAGTTAACCTAAGAGACACAAAGCAGATATGTTGGAGTTTGAAATATCTTACCTGTTCACTATCTCCGCAGTAAATTTCTACAAGAAGCTTGTCTCATACAGATTGATAAAGGATAAACCATTTGAATTTCCTCCTTCAATGCTAAGCAGATGGAAGTCACTTGTTTTTATGAATTGCCTCCTTCAATAATAAGCAGATGGAAATTACTTTTTTTTATGAGGCACCTCCTTCAATGATGATAAGCAAAGGGCATAAAAAATTCTGTTTATATTACCTCCTTCAGTGATAAGTAGACACATGGCACAAGGTTTAATTTTCAAGGGAGGCTTCATTCAAATTATAAGTAGAGATCCTAAGCAGTTGCGCTTGCATTGCCTCCTTCAAATCATAAGTAGAGGGTAAAAACACGGTTTTAAACAAGCCTCCTTCAAAGATGATAAGCAGAAGGCATAACACAAACGGTTTGTTTAGAAGGCTAAAAGCTTCATTTGGAAAACAGAGACCCGGCCTAAATTTTCTTTAAAGAACCTCCTTAAATGACAAATAGAGATGGGGCAAAGATTGTTGTGCGACCAAAAAGGTCATTATGCACTCTGTTTTCAAGGTTAAAGGAAAAAACATGAGAAATCACTTTTAAAAGAGAGAAAGTCATTTTCAAACTCCCCAAAGGGAATATAGGAGCCTCAACGGGCATATTTTACATTTCATTTTTTCAAACCGGCAGAGAGAGCAGGTTATGTTTTCAGTCAGGAAAAGTCTCATGCACATTTTCCAGGATGAGACGCGCCTGTGTCGGAGTGCTACGCGCCTGTAGTAGCTTACCAAAGAAAAATACAAACAGCGCAACACGCCTCTACACTGGCGTGATGCATTTGAGATTCCTCCCAGCGTGCAGAAGATGCCCGAGCACCCGGCCCAGCGTGCAGACACTATGCGACTATGTGCAAGGGCATAGCACCAATCCACTACTACAAAAAGGGGCCCGAATTGAATTGTTTTACCCAATTTGGTTTTTTCATCATGGAAAAGAAGTTTTTTGAGGTATTTTACATGTTTTTTACCCCTCAGCATTCCTGGTCTTAAAATTTTTTTGTTTTTGAAAGATAAATTGGAGTTCAAGGCAATTTGAAGAAAAAGTGTCTATTACATTTGAAAGGTTGTTTATTTGAAAGATGGGGAGAGACGGTAAGGTCAAGATGCCTCCAAAGAAAATGGTTAAAAAAGGGAGGTCAGCATAAAAAATTTCAGCCCACCACTGTTCAAGAAATCACTGCCTCTCCCTCAGACTTGTCCTACTTTCAAGAGGTAGGCTGCTTTGATTTTTGTAGTAGAATACCAGAGGTCACTAGCCACCCTTATTTAAGTGAGCTGTTTTCCCTGAGATTGGATGGAAAGAAAGTTCACATAGCAAGTATAGATTTTGAAATCACTCCTAAAGCTGTTTCTAAAGCAACCAAATTCCGTTACATAGGAGAGGACTGGTTCAAACAGTCAACTCTTGACCTCAGCCACTATCATCCTTTTCTAAAACCAAATCATCAAGATGCATGCAGCTCTATTTTTCCTTTTTCACACTTGCTGGATGACTATGCAGTCCTCATGAAAATAATCATGAATTTTTTCACTTGTGAAGGTAGATTCTCCCGAGTATATTCCTATCACATAAGACTCCTTATGCATTTCACAAAATCTAAGTTGCTAAACCTACCCTTTTTCCTGTGAAAAAGTATAGAAAATATGTCTTCCATTGTTAAAAAGAAGCCTCCAGCTCAGCAGAAAGCAAGTTTATTTCATCACTCTCTCATTAAGATCATTATCCTTCACCAGCTGAAACAAAAGGGCACCCCTTGGGAAAATTTCATCTCTCACGTTGATTTCACTTCTGCATCTTCTATGCCACTAAAAATCATGCCATTTTTATCCCGAGACCCTCCTCATGCTCATTGCTTGCGCTCCACACCCTATGTTTCCTCTTCTTCTCATGAGTCTACTCCCCAACAAAAACCATCCTCCACAGATGACAGTGAGAAAGAAGAATGCAGTAAAAGAAAACAAGGAAGTGATGATGACAAAGAACAAGAAAGCGATAAGAGCAGCAGTAGAGGGAAAGGAAAGAATGATAAGGCAAGAAATCTACAGTTCAGTGGAAGCAGCAAAATTGATAAAGATAGAGGCAACCCTCAAGAATATATTAAAGGCAGTAAGGGCAGTGAAGGAGGCATCGATAAAAATAACAGAGATCATGAAAGCAACCCTCAAGAGGAAGGGGGAAGCACTAATGATGATAAAGACAACTCATAAAGGGATGGCAAAAGCACATATTGTGAAAGTGGCAGCCCACAAGGAGAAAATGAAAGCAGTGATCATGAAAGTGACAACCTACAAGGAGAAAATTAAGATAGTAATGATGATAAAGACAACTCACAAAGAGATGGAAAAAGCACAGGTGGTGAAAGTGGTAGCCCACAAGGAGAAAATAAAAATAGTGATCATGATGAAGGCATCCTGCACCAGGAAAACATTGAAAACAATGAAAATGATGGAAGTAGTCACAACAAAGAGGGAAGTAATAAAAACAGTCAAGACAGCAAGAAGATGGATGAAGGCAGAGATAGTTTTGGAAAGGAAAAAACAGCAGAGCTAGACATCTCTCACTAGACAGAAAAAGAGCATGATCTTTATGAGATTACTCCTCATGATGAGTTCATTACAATTATCAAATTTAATGAACAAGGAAATTCACCACGGCAAAGTAACCAAGAAGTGCAAACAAAGAATGTTTTTGGAGAAGAGGACAACCCTGAGGCTGTAGGAGACCAAAATAAACAAGCCCATGTATTAACTCCTCCTCTCACTCATCATCAGCAAGGTCAAGAGCATGTGTTTACTGTGTCTCCAAGGCAAGGGGCCATGCTTCCTTCATCAAAAGTGGCAAAGGCTAAAAACACCAAAAAAACAAGGAATAAAACCACTCAAATAGTGACTAGCAATATCACTAGGGCACTAAGGAGTAGAGGATAATTGCCAAAGAAGAGCAATGCAGATTTTCCCAAGAAAACCAGAGGAAAGAAAATCATTAAAGGCAAGGGCAAAGAGAATATTGAATAGCAAGAGAGCAGCCATGAGCATGAGAGGGAATTTGACATAATACAAATAGATAGTGATGCGGAAGATGATGAGGCCAGTATTCTTAGATATCTTTTGCAAAATTGGGAGGCTCAGGTTAAAGACTTGGAAAATGACTTGGAAAGATCAAAAAACATTATCCACTTTTTTCAAATGCAGAATAATCAAATGAATGGACATATAGAAATCTATGAGGCCCGGGCACTCAAATACAGAAGAGAAGCTCAAAAGTTGCAAGTAAGGCTAGAAGAATACATGGGTGAGTATGAGGAAGATGGTGAAGAAGAAGGGCCAGCAAGAAAGAGACCTAAGACCATGGGTGTTATAAGAGCCTTGCAAAAGCAGAAAGAAGAAGAACCAGCTTGTGCACAGAAGTACCCTCTTACGGAGCTCCTTGCCTTAGAAATTGAGAATGATAAAGAGTGTTGGCTTGAGAGGGAAAACCAACATTTGGAAACCAAATTGGAGAAAGCCAACAAAGATTTGGGCCTACAAAGGAGAATGACCGAGCACTACAAGAAGTTGAATCAGCTCACCCGAAGGAAACTCAAAGCTGCCCAAAGGAGGTGCCCAGCGGAAAACCATGGAAAATGCCTATCCTGGTTTCGAATTCTTGCTCGAGCTTCATTTCATGTTTCTAAAAACCCTTAAGGGGTTTACTCACCAAATTTGACATTTTTGGACACATTCTTGTTTTTTGTTAATTTTAGGCCTAAAAGCATAAAATCATGGGTGCCTTAACTTTTTCTCGGAGCATCCTCAGTTGAAGAAAAATATATTTTTGGATTCCTTGACATCAAAGGAACATGCTCAGAAATTTTCAAATCAAATGAAGCTGTTTTCGTCCCTCAAAAAGGCCAAAAAAACCATTTTTTACCTTTCTGCCCCTAATATCAGCATGTGCTACACTCCTGGGTTTTTTCACTATTTCTACTTTTTCTCTAACTTATAGGAATCATATTGGAAAATTTCAAGTGTTTTTTGAAAGTAGACATCCGTAGCTTTCCAACAAGCCATCATGGGACTCATTTCGACATCAGGAAGTTCAGAAAAAATACATTGGAAAACAAACTTTTTCTGGTGCTACGCTCCTATAGATTTTGCTGAAAAGCAGTTTTCTAAGTGATGACTAGGCCAAATGTGTGTTAAGCAAGTTTTTATTATGTGTCAGGCCTTAAAAGTGTTTCTTTTTTTTCTATTTTGGTTCGAAAAGATATTTGTGAAGGATATTTTGTGCGTTGGATTTTGTTAAGCCTCAAGGACAGTTTTAGATATTTGTTTTTGGCCAATGGCCTTCTAGTTTCTCTAGGTGGATTTCCTCCTCTTTGGCTTATATAAACCAAGAAGATTCATTGTAACAAATAGGAAAAACTTGATATATTGAGAGCAATACATAGCATTATGAGCTTGGAAGAAATACTTGTTTTATGAAGTGGATGATGTCTTGCTTGGCTTGATGGTGGAGGAGCATTGTGTGCAGGATTCCATGGCTTGGTGAATGGTGATGTTTCTCTGATTTGTTTATGTTTCCTTGTTTTCATTAATGTTCCATAATTCTCATTTGCTGTAGATCAGAAAAGTATATGTTGAGACATGCTCATGGAAGCACCTCAAACATCCTGCATGTTACAGCTTTGATGTTTTCCTCTTCTTGGTCATTTCTAAAGGATTCTTAACTACCCTTTAGGTCCATCAAGAAATTGTTGTTTGTTTCATTTATGGTCGGTATGTTTTTCTATCCTGTATGATTTAAGGTATGACTTGCTTACTTATAGTTTCTCAAAACTCCATTTCTGAAATATTTCTATGAAATATTGGTTGTTTTAGTTAAGTCAAAGAGGTCTCGTTCAATCTTGCCCTTTGTCCATGCTTGCAAACTCATTTCAGAGTTCCCGATAGCTCAAGATATGTTGTTTAGGAGTTCCCTCTTCATAGATTGAGTTGTTTGTTTATCTTATTTGTTTTCCCAAAAGTTGAAGGTGATTTTCCAGAGTTAGAGGTTCTCATGCTTCTATGTATCGCCGGATTGTTTATCTTTCATATGTATTAGTTTGAGTTTTATTCATAGATATTTATGGTTTGCCCTACCTCATGAATACCTACTTTAAAACTATATATTTTTAAGATCTCTTTGTCTTTCACAAACTTAATGTTCATTTCACTTCATTTTTACCCAAAGAATCCATTTACCTTGACTAAATCGGCCCTGCAGTAATACCTTATCCACCATTTAGATAGTCCTCACTTTATCTAAACCCATAGCCCTGTTGATTTGATGAAATCTCTTTCTATTTGTCCTTTTTTATCAGTTTACCTCAAAAACCCAAAAAAACAAACCAAAAAATACTTAACAGCTAGCCTAAAATCAAACATACAAAGCGAACAAGTTCACATCCTTCGCATAATAGAGAGAGCCCTCTCTGAGTCTAGGGAGGTTAGGTCCTAGGACTTCAAAGATTGGTCTGATGTTACCCTGTCATTTGGTTTACCAATCTACCAAATAACGGGACACCAACATGTTCATTTGGTTTGGCCCTCAGTTCTGGGACTGTGACCACATGGGAGGGGGTTGGCCTGCGAGAGTGGCCCCCTCCAACCCCCAATGGTTGGGCAAATTAAATTCAAATTTGTGCGAAGAGCATAGGTGGTAAGGATCACCCAGTAGGAGAGACGTTAGTGGCATGCGGTGGTAGCCATGAGGTTAGGGGTTTGACCCCCACTCTACCACAATAATTTTTCACAAAGATATAATAGAACTCCACCCGCTAACTTTGTCGATTCCACTATTCTGGAACCTCTGCCAATATAGTTAGATAACCCTCTAAATATATTTGAGTCCGCTGTGTTTGGTGGGTTTAAAAACATTATAATATATATATATATATATCAAATAATACCACCATTAGACTAATGTCCAAAAAAATAATTTTACCCTCGTAAGTTAGGAGATGGTCCACCAGGGAGGACATGTGGCGCTCGCAAGGTGGGTTATACTCCAAACCTTAAAAAGAATTTCAAATTCCAACTTAGGAAGAATTGGTGGTCATTGGACAATTTATCTCTTCACTTAACCCATCTGGAAAATCTGAAGACGACACTTGTGACAGTGTCATTCACTGCACTCTGGAGAAAATTCCCTGCAATGCTGACTGTACCTACCACATCATCACTGTACCTGTTCTACTCCTTTTTTTCTTGTTTTGGAAAATGAACAACAGAGGATAAATCAGTCATACGAACTCGGATTTTGATGAAATGAGTTGTGCCGAAATCCTGGTGAAGAAATCTATTCAGTAGTTTAGGTTTGAAGCAATTTTGGGCACTTTGAATTTTTAGCTAATTTTAGGCCCTGATCCAAATTCTGATCACTCCTTCCCACTGACGGGCTTTTGGACCCAGAATAGCTAATAATTATATTCTTCAGCTTCAACACTTTTCTTCTTTCAAGTTATATCAACTGATTTTACTTGACAAGTCTTTTTGGAAATCATCTTGACATGCCTTGCATTGCAACAGGCTATGTCTCTCAACCACTGCTCTCTGGCTATTACTGACCCACTTTAGCATTTTTGGCTATTGTAAACTGATACATATCTAGCTATACCACTTCGATCTCTATGTGCTTGGCAAATTTTTAGCCTTGTCTGTGAGAATGAAGTCCCTCTTGCAACAAATGCATACAATCTTCTTCTTGGAAAGCCTCTTATCCAAATTAAACTTGCTATATGAGTGAACTCTTAGCGTCAACACAAGAAACCAAATTGTTCTGCAATGGCTGCAAAACACTTTGAATCTCGTCCACTTCTCACTGAATGGACCTCAAACTTTTTGCAAAATCTTTTCACAAGAACACACAATCAATCTTGAAAAGAAAACATAATGCAAGAATTGAAATGATGACCACCTCATTTTTAATCCACCAAAACAATGACTATCACCTATTGTAACATCAAGTACATGAATATATTCTTGCACATTGGTGTATCCAATATCGACTCACAATCGAAAACACCATTTACTAGAACATAGGTTGATCAATATAATCGACAAACATAGTCAACAAAAAACATGCAACATCAAGTTACAACACAAGTCGACGTGAAATGTACAACACAGACGACATAATTCGATATGAAATGTGTGCGACACAATTGACACAAGTCGATAAACATATGTGCAGTACAATCGACACAAGTCGACATTCCATGATACATATTGACAACAATCATGCATGTATCTATTTACAATTAACCTATCATGAGTTCTCTATTTACACATACAAAATCTCATGCATATGTATATTTTTCAATTCTCTCTTTCAAGTACAAATAAGTACATAAACCAAAAACATATGATTGATCATAAGAGCTGAATTGAATGATAAATTGTTGCAACATAAATGAGTAACATACCCATCTTTTATACCATCTTGGAGAAAATATTTCAACAAATAGAAATGCCTTCAACTGAAAAACTTTCACATGCAATCTTAAATCATAAAAGTAAAGATACAAACCATTTCAATGGTTCCTATCTGGAGAGTGAAGTAGGTATGAGCTCTAGATGCAAAATTCAGCACCTTGCTGTTTCATGTCCTCTTTTGTGACAATAGGTACATGATACCCAATCATCAGTGTTATTGGAAGACCATTCTTCTGGTGCAACATACTCCAAGCCTTCATGCTTAGGCCTTTCTTTCACCTCTATTGGGTTCTTGATGCCTTGTTGATTTTCACCAAGGCCCAAGCCTTCTTGGTATCCCATATTTGTCAAGTTCTTGGACCCAATACCTTTGCTATATCTTTCAAAGGTTTCAAATTAATTTGTATCAGTATGTGCATACAAGTAAGAAGCATATGCATGCTCACCATTTGTCTCATCTTTTGATTGAGACACAAACATGGCTTCAAAATCTTTTCGGATTCTCAAGGTGTCCTCTTGAGCTCTTGTGTCTTCTTGTTGCTACTCCTCAACATAAAATGTTGATTAAACTTCTCCCACATCATGTGGATAGAAAGCACAAATGTTTCCATCTTCCATCTTGGAAGGGCTTTCTACATCAACATATTGCATCAAATCTGTAGAAAACAAGGAAGTTGTTGGTGAAGATGGTGGTGAAACACCATTCTTTCTATCTTCTTCCCTTGAGAGACTTATAGGATTTTCTCCTTGAAGTATGATCTTTGAAGTCTCAATATTTTCCAAAGATGAAACTTGAGGTGGGGCTAGTAGCAACCCTAGCCTCCTTCTCTTTGTTCCTATTTGGGAAGTCATACCTACCAGCTCACCTTTCCCTCTCTGAAGCTTCAACCTGGTAAGAATTTTCCTCTTAACAAACAACACTCTTTGCACAAAGAAACAATCAACATTATTCTCTAATACCAACTTGATCTAAAATGAGGGAAAATTTGTTAATGCTATGCAATGTCCCTCATCCGTATAAGAGATGTGTTACTTATTTTCATGGATTTATATAGAACGAGCAGGTTTCTTCCAGGATTTAAATGTTAAAATGTCTTAAAAAATAACATGCCAACATCAATAGATGAAAAACACATATACATCAAACCATAAGACAAGAAGTTTGATGAAGGAGTTCACCATGTCTGGGCTACATCTCTTTGGCCTGTCAACATGACTAGACCACTCTTCTGTTTGGTGAAAAAAGGTACAATTAGTATATTGCCTTACTTTGTGGCTATCACCCCTTCAAGATGATGTTCTTCTGCAAATAACTCTCCCATATAACAACAATACACCAATCTCCTACATAGATGATATATACCTTAGCAATGGGTGATAAAAAGCCCTCACAAATACACTCTAATTCCACACTGAAGCATACATAAAACATCTTCATAAACTCAATGAATGAAGAAATAAAATCAGAATTGAACCATGATGGCCAAAGCTGCTGCAACAACAGTTCTGTAAATGAGAAAAACCCCTACAAGGTCTCCTCCTTAATCCACAACTACCAAAACTGCTTCAAATAATTCCACCATTAGAATAATGTCCAAATAGATAATTCAACCCCCATAATTTAGGAGATGGCCCACCAAAGAGGACACGTGGTGCCCTCTAGTTGGGTTATACTCCATCTGGTGAATCTGAAGATGCCACTTGTCACAGTGTCACTGGCTGTACTCTGGAGAATATTCCCTACAATGTTGACTATACCTACCACATCATCACTATACCTGTTCTGCTCCTTTTTTGCCTATTTTAGAAAACAAATAGAAGACAATATCTCAGTCATATGAACTCTAATTTTGATGAAATGATTTGTGCCAGAATCCCGACGACGAACTCTATCTGGTCGTTCAGGTTGAAAGAAATTTCGATAACTTTGAAGTTTTAGCTAATTTTAGGCCTTGATCCAAATTTTGATCAAAACTAGGCAACTAAGGCCTTGTCTTCTATCCCATACACATCCTAATACATCAAAACTACACAACCCTATCCTACTTCCCCCACTCAATGGTGCTCATGATAACATAGAACCCAATTCAGGATGTAGAGAAGTATACCACAAAAACGAGATGAGGCCACTCCTACGGTATGCCTCTACATGTTTCGAGGAGTTTCATCCAGCCTCCTTGAAGGAATCCTAAATTTCAGTCCCTCGACATTTCGAGTAAACTCTCGTAGCTCCTCATCCTCTCTTCTATCTCCTCTACTAGTGTTGGGGCCAGGGCTTGTGGTACATGTCTCCTCAATGGATAATATCGGACTAGGTTTACAGGTGCCTCATTTTCTTGTCAAAAACCATTTCATTAGTGACTATGTAATCTAACTTAGCAGCCAAAAACACCAAATATTTCAAAAAATCCAAAAAAATTATAAAACATAAAAATCCAAATTTTTTACCTCTCCAATCAAAACCTTCACCCGGGGGCAAGACTATGTTAGGTTATCCCATGAAGTCCACTCCATCGTATGGGTAATAATGCACTGGAAATGAAATTGCTCGCATTCATTTAAAATATGTGTCTGTGTACCTGCCACTTGTATGCACTCTGTCATCTTGTGGTAAAATGATATACCATCTAGCCATATAAGTTTGTCTTTTTGGTGGATAGGTTACATAATCTAGTGTTTGGGGCCTCATCACTGCAATCCTCTTGAAATATAAGCTTACCAATAAGCTCCCATAACCAAAAGTTTCACTCCTTCTCCTCTTCAGCTTCGTAAGTTGAGGCTTCACACTGGTCACCATCCCATCACACCAGTTGAACACGATGGGTTCCAAACATCGTATACTCAGCACCAAATTTGGAATTTTCACTGCATGGGGTGCTACCGACCATGCTACTCAGGTCACCGTATACGTTATTGTTTGAAGGTTAAGAATTTTGTATCCTCTATGAGGATCTTGATTTTTTTTTACCCTTCCACCTGCCTACAGTTGGAAACCCTCATACTTTTAATTAATTGCCCTGTGTTGTTTCGAACCCCTGTCAACATAAATGGAGTCCCCTGCCTCGATAAAACGGTGAGAAAATATATGTTTGAGGATTCTATGGTGAATCTCTTTGTCCCAACAATGAAGTGTTGAGTGTCCACATCCCACCACCGTATAATGTATGGCAAAAGATAGTCTTGATTGGCCATGCCTGGGATTTTAAATAATTTGAGTAAACCACAATTCCTTAGGGTATTGATGGTTGTCCCATGGGTAATGGAATGGATTTCATTCTTTGTGTCATGACTTTATCTCCATTAATACACCATGGTTTCTCCTACACTCACATTACATGTATTAGTCACTTTAAAACTTAGGGAAACACATAACAAAACGAAATTAAAGGAATTTTATTTACAAGTTTCCCATTTTCCCCCAGTCATGGCCTTGATACAAGAAGCTCGCAGCTCTAGCCATAGGCACCCAATAGAATGCTCGTGGATGGGCCTCTCTAGCCAGAAAATTCCCGTAGCAAGCCCACAACGAAGGGGAATTTTCCTCCACAAACTCAAACCCCTGACTTCAAACTACTATGGTTCGAAATTTAAGTGTAGAAATGACTGTGAGAGAGGCGATTCACTACTTACTTTCTTGAAGATAACTGCTTGATCCTCCTTTATCTTGCTCTCAAACCCTTTGAAGCTCCCTCCTCCTTTCTTCACAAACTTCACAATGATCAAATAGAGAGGTATGAGCTCCTTTTATAACGTTTTTTGGAATATTTTGGAATATTGAGGAATATTCCCTTTGTAATTTTTGCGTTAAAATGGGTTTTTTGAGCTTTATGATAAGTTTTTTAGTCTACCTTTTGTAGGAGGACTTGTGAGTAAATTTGTGCTTCTATCTTGAGAGGATACCATTTTATTACACTGGGCCTAAAGTATGATCCTTTTACTAGCATATAAGGGGTAGGTCACTTTTGCCGATTTTGCATTTTGATTGTCATCACCATTTATGCATTAGGTCTGACCCCATCAAGTTGCAACTTTCACTCTTTCCAGTATGCATGTCATAGCTTGGTGGTAGAGCTTACCTAATCATTGATACCCTAGTTAGCAGCCTCTTTATGTATTGTTGTCCATGCAATCATTTTTTTATTTTCTCCTAGAATCCATCCTTCTGACCCACCACGAATTTGAATTTGAGCCTCATGTTCTCTTCTTCATCATATTTCTCACCATACCACACGAGGATTCTACACTCTAT
The DNA here is from genome assembly GCA_034641835.2 of Pinus albicaulis. Classification (NCBI taxonomy): domain Eukaryota; kingdom Viridiplantae; phylum Streptophyta; class Pinopsida; order Pinales; family Pinaceae; genus Pinus; species Pinus albicaulis. Next base: position 1,283,848,668 of record CM076572.1, read on the forward strand.
ACCTTGTGATTTCCACTTTTACGAGCCTACTTCTGCAGTTTGAGCCTTGGTTTCGTTTTTCCATCGTCCTCACCTACTTGGCCTACCGTTCACATTCACTTGGTGTTTTACCATTTCCTAAAGGAACTGTTGCGATGAGTAGTCCTATTATCCAGGCTCATGTCCACCTTATGTCATGAGAAGTTCCACCATTAATGGAACCAGTTTCTACCCATTATAACACTCATTATTCCAGGAGGATTTTTCTTTAATATCTTATTAGACTCCTTAATTTAGAAAAGATTGTCGAGTGAAATTGTCTACTTCACGTTCGTTAAAGTACCTGAACTGTCATCTACCTTGTATAATATTAACCATTTTATGGATTGGGATAGACTAGTTATGAAAAAGGAGTACCCTAGTATACTATGGGTGAGAGTTTTTCCTTTGTATACTTTTATCTCTTTTTTTTCAGGCTTGGGGGATAAATTTACGAAAAAAGAAACTTATAAAAAGAAGATGGAGGGAACATCTATATCCATTTTTCATCCATTGGAAGTGTTAATTGCGTTAATTTTCCATGGAAACAAAGGCATATAGCCACTACTTGGGCCTATTGTGCCCATGGTTAAGGCCCTAATCCATCCTCATTATGCCTGCAACCAACCAGATGTTCCAAAATCACTTGTTCCCTAGGAGATTAGTTCGATTACTCACTGATTCGATATTTCTAGGACTCATCCACTAGAAGATTATGTAACTTCTCATCATCTTGAGCATCCACATTCATCCTCTCGAGACCTATCATCTACCTATTTATACTGGATCGTTTGATAAAGTCAGGCTAGATTTTGGAGAGCCATACTTTTGATGTGTTGAGATCTTGATCTTATGTTTCCAATTTTCCACCATATAGAGAGCTTTTGAGGTTTTAGTTCTATGTGAGTTTTATTCAAGCTCATTCATTATATTTAGTGGGGAATCTACGTCAGATCATGGAGAGGAGATGCCAAAGAGAAGGTATAAAAGTGTTGTATCATTTATTACGAGATTAATGAAGATCTATGTTCTCTCCCTTACATAATTGTGTTTCAGATCTTGTGATTGGTTTATGTTATCGCTTATCTAACGATATTAATAGTAAGATCTATTTTCATCCATGAATTTTTTTTTTTGTGTGCAGGAGTTGAGATCGGAAGTAGATCGAGTAGATTGCTCATGTGGAACACAAGAATTCTGCGACGAACTCAAGATTTGTCCCCAAACTGTGAGGGGGCGAGGTACTATTCTCTTTGTCATATTGTAAATCCAATTGCATGTTTCTTGTTGAATCATATGTGTTTGGGATATTTTGTATCTTCTTAGTCGTGCCTTTGTCTGTCTAGTGATATATCAGACACTAGATGACAGAGCAACAACTCCTTGAGATTTCCATTGAAATAGTAATAATGTAAAATAAAACAAAATTAGAAAATAAATTAAATTAGAAATTAGACATGAGGGTAGGTGAAGAGTCATGGAAGGTAAAAAGTCACCTCACTTTATATAAATACAACCCTTAAGGAAAGAGATAGATATCTTAGAGTATTCCTGAAAGGAAGAAGCTTGTAACCACTTTGAAGATTAAGTTTCAACTTTATGTACTCCCACCATGGAAAATTTTAGGGGCTAATATTCGCAGGTGGGCTAATTTTCCATGGCTTTTCCAAAAAAATATTCGTCAATTTCCATTTTTTTATAAAAATGATTCACCCAAATTTTACAATATAAAATTATTTTACATTAAAATCACCCGCCTTATATAGACAATATATATAATATCATTATAAATTTGAATAATTTTACAAATACATCAATAAAATTTTTAAAGTTTTCATATTAGGGACTAGTGAGATTCACCAATTTTTTAAAATTCAAGATAATTTTCCATCCTTAAAATTATCCTTGACTCCCACTATTTGGATTCTTGAAGATACTTTGTGATTTCACATTAGAGGTTCAACTCTAATACTTAGAAGCCCTAAGGGCCACAACAATGATTTTATATCGTATGTTATCGATTGTTGTAAGACTATTCTTTATTGTTGTTCAATATTATATGATTAATGTACATTTGTGGCATGTTAATGAACTATTTTTTAAACTAAAAACTCTTATCCTTCTAATAATTTGTTGTTGATTTTATCACATGCTTATGATGGTTGTTGATTGTAAGTTGTTTCACAATTGATAACTAGTATGCATTAGCCATCATGTATCTTAATTATAGATATTTATCACACTTTCTTTAACATTCATTCCTATTATAAATCTATTGTAGAATTCCTTGTACAAATTAATTTAAAGTATTTTCATTAAAGTTGGTTTTACTTGCATTCCATCAAAAGGCTTAACTTGGGTTTCTCTTTCATATCTCATTTATCCAAAATTTATCATTCACAAAAGGATAAGATGGCATTTGCTTCAATAAACCAGAAGGGATTATCATCCCGAACGATGTGTAACCTAGTAGGGGCATCATACCAGAGAGATCCCCTTAATACTGCAAGTGGTGCATTCAATCCCATCAACTTGTGGGTGCTACCTCACCACCATTGCAGTTTCCTATTTTCATGGAAGGCCACTAATTTTGGTTGTTATTCCATGGAAAATCAAGAATAACCACCATTAGTCCTATCAAGTTCAAAGGGCATGTTATTTTCAACACATTTTTTTCTATTGTTAGTTCCCTTGCGAGTGATGTAGATTTTTACTTCCCCATGCACCAGCTACCATGTTGATCATGAGCATGGGACATGATCATATATTTTGTACATTGTACATAATTCTTTAAGGATGTGTGTTTTGTATGTGGCCGCTTCTGAATCCCCTACCAGATGTCCTTCTCTCTTTACTCTCTCTCTTTGTCATAATGTCATTCATGTAGTACTCAGCTAAGAAACTATGATGTTTTTCAACTATACTTCTTCTCCTAAACTCAAATATCAGGGAGAAATTATCGTCACCTAAAAATCACCCAAATTATGACATAGATGATTGTTGAGAATGAAATTACCATAGCAGGAAAAAAGCTACCCACGGAAATTAAATTAGGAAATCAAAAGTACAGTGAAAAAACTATGCAAAAGAGTTTTGATCCATCCATGAAAACTAATAGTAAGGATTTTTCACGATCCACACAACTATTCATTTGATTTTCATGTGGATCCAATATAAGAAATGAAATATCAACAATTTTCAATTTAATATATCCTCACATCTCATCAAAATTGAAGGTGAAGCTCCAGGTAGCCTGGTTCAAATCTCAATAACATTTATTGATTGTCCTTTGGTACCCCAAGGGTCCCTTCATGCATAGGAATTCTCAATTAGATTGAGCTCCATTTGCACTTGGAGCTAGTTTTTATAATGTTGCAAAAAATATATATAAATACAAGGCCATGGATTAGCACTTGGAAAGAGAAGCAAGAGTAGTGTTACACTACTCAATATTTGTTAAGATTTCTTCTAAATCTCAAACAATTGTATGTATTGACATTACCACTTGGAAAGTTTCTCATCATTGAAGAAATCTTGTGAGCTTATTGACTTGGAGAGAGAGAAACAACAAATGGAATATGAAGGACCCTCTTCAAGAGGATTGGAGAACGTTTACCTTGCTTAACTCAATCATATTTTGTGCCTCCTTTGAAAACGACCAAATATTTCCTCCACTGATAATACAATAAATATTTTTCTTCCTATTATTTTGTATTTTTTTTCTCTACTTGTATGTTGATCCATTGATTTTAAATATCTCAAACTAAGTTTTATCTTGTGATAGCTTTAACCATCTCTATTGTGTTCTGTTGGTGCAACTCCTTCTACAACTAGTGGGATTTTACTCAACCACCCACCAAATACTAGTATGGGGGAGATGCTATCATTCTAATGTTAGATAATGTTATATTTTCACATTGAGGTAATTTATAGTGCAATATGTGGGAGATGTGGTCACATTAACATTAAATATCCATTATATTGAAAATAATTAAAAAATTACTTAATTTAAAAACTAAAAACATACAAGTCACTTTTAAAGTATAAAATATACAATTTTACTTCAAAGTAATTTCAAATTTATTTTTTTGAATTTGAACTAGAAATAAAATCTTAGATGCAAATATATTTTCCATGCAAAACTTGAGTAAGGTTTTCATCTAGATTGATTTAATTGATCTTGGTTCTTGGTAGATATAAAGTGAATATCTATCTATCTTGGTTTTGAGCAAAACACTAATAAAATGTTTTAACTATAAGAATTTTTTTATTGTCACCCATTTTTATATAGTATATACATAGTCACATTCTCCACCTTAAATGTTAGTACATTCCCCGTAATATTCAAAAGTACAAAACATATATCCATAGGATATAGATCTATCTCTCTACACACATTGAATATCGAATATGTCAATTCCATATTAAACATTGAAGGAATTACAAATGCCCCTAACATTAAAAACCTATTAATGGAATAATAAGTCTCTCTCTCTCTCTCTCTCTCTCTCTCTCTCTCTCTCTCTCGACACACACACACACACACACACACACACACACACATATTACTAAATTGAGAATGGGGGTGAATCGGTTAGTAGATTCATGGAAATCCATATAAAATTAAGATTTTAGATATGAATAGTAAGCTATATGTGAACCACAACATAAAAAATTTCATGAAAACATAAAATCAACACACAAAAGCATCACATGGACACCATATATATTTGGAAACCCATAATAGGATAAAATCATGACTTTGTTGTTGTTGTGATGCAAAGGAAAGCTCTCGCTCCCTTATTACATTTGATTTTTTATATGCTCCAATCTACAGGAGGTTTCTACCTCAATTGTTCTGCAAGCTACAACTTGCAAGGAAGCTCCAACTTGAAAGGAAGCTCCAACTCCCACAAATTTTCTACAGGTTACAACCCATAGGAGGTTCCTACCTCAACAGGCTCCAACCTGTTATTTTATCAAGTTGCAACTTGAAAGGAGAATACAATCCCCTGATACACAAAAGAAATAATCTGTTGGTTTACCCAGTCTATAAATTTGCTTACCTCCATCTCAATATCTCCTCAAATCTACTTCACATGAGCTTTATGTATGTTCCAGGTAACTAATGAAAAGAAGCTCAATTAACTCTCACATTCTCCAACTATATTACTATATAGCTTTGCAACCTCACAAATTTTGATAAACAAGTTCTTATGGTTCTTGGTATTCAAATCATGAATATGGAGTGAAATAATTCTCTTTGCATTCCACTCATTTGTTTCACACCTTAGAGATTTTGAATATTAAAAAAAAAAAAATACTTCACCAAATATTATTTTTAGCCACATCTAATGATTAAATCAACAAGCATAGCAACCATAGCATTTGCAAGATATATTATCAATACATCAACAACTATAACATCACAACATCAAAATCATAACAAGATATTTCATGCCTTTTCGTTTTCCTTTACCTTGTACCTTTTCCTTTTCCTTGCCTCGTGTATTTTCCTTCCATATTTTCCTCTCATCACAACAGTATTTACAATATACAATCTCCAATAACAAAACAAATCAATATATGAAAATACATTTCCATAACCAATACATCAACACAAGAATAATTTAGTGCACCTTTTCACATAAATATGCATACACCAACTATGTCATGATACTTTGTTTCTCCTTTGTTTGGTTCTCAATAGTTCCAACATATCTAGCATACCTTGCAGCTAAATACAACATGCATACCAAGTTGCTTTGTAACCAGAACAACCAATCCATTAACTCAACCATATCTAGCATACCTTGGTGCTAATTTTTCTTAACAATATGTGTAACATCATCAACATGAAATCAAATCAACATGCAATAAAAACATATGAAAGCATGCTCCAACAAGTTGTTCTCCTTCACCTCCAAGGCATAACAATAACTGTGTTTTTGCGCCTTTCATGGAAAACCTATCTTGTTTCTCATGAGAATACAATTTTCTCTAACACGTAACATACTCAACTTATTAACATGGCATATCTCATCATCATGACACACCACTTTTGACATCAATGTCAATAGTTCCAACAATATATATATATATATATATATATATATATATATATATATATATATATATATATATATATATATATATATATATATATATATATATATATATATATATATATATATGATTATTTTTTTAAATATTATATATGAACTTCATTTAGGAATGAAGGTTTTAACCATGTACAAAAATTACCTACAAACAAATTATTAAAAAACATAAAATATACAATGGCGAGGACATAAAAATTTACACACTTGAGAGTTTTCTCTTGGAACCCAAAACCGGAAAAACTAGATTGATTTTTTATTATATTCCTTTCAATGCTACAATACATTAAATACATTTTGAAGCATTAATAAACCCCAATATTAAATTTTATTCTAAACTTATAATTATTTCTTATGATTTATTAAGCTAATATTTTCATGCATTCATGTTCATTGTAAAGCATTTACACAAAATATCTGAATAGTAGAAACAAAATGCTAGTAAGATCATAAAGAGACATCCAAATAAGAAACACATGTATTTACCTTGGAAAATGCACTTGGGGGGCAAACCCATCAACCTTCTCCTAAGAGAAATAATTCAATTCAACAAGAGATACATTTAGTGTTTACCATATAAAAATAAGGTCAACCTAACCATATACAATCCAGATCAAGTTTGGTCAAAAAAAGGTAAGAGTCTCGCAAATTAGGTCTTCTCAAGAGAGATTCATTCTGTCCAAATTTGGTTTGCCAGAGATAGTTTGCCCATAAGATTTCAATCTTCCCATAAGATATTGTTTTCCCATAAACTCGTCTTGCTACCTTACTTCTTCCTTCGATTGGACAAAAGTGTAAGAGTGATATAAATTTCTTGAACAAAAGATAATTTGAATTGATCTATGAAAGAGGATGATGAAATTTCCTTTATATAGATATCATAGAAACCTGAATGGACACGTCTATAGGGATGATACGACTTGGAGTTGACCTTACATTTTGGAGGAAAAATCATAATTTGAAAATTCAAATTTCCTCTTCTTTAAGTTGTGATGAAGAAGATTTATTAGATATATTTTGGAGGGGTAAAATATCAATAATGAAGATCGACCATATCTACAAAATTAAACACCCCCTCTTATCGAGGGAGGTATTCATAATGACTATCAAGATTTTCTCTTGTTGAAAATATTCTCTAATAAAAGGTTCATAATTTATCATTAGCATCAACATCATTTGAATACCATGATTGTCCTCAACAACTTTGACACATCATAAAATTTATAGCATCAACTAGGTACCATAATTTTGGTTAGCATATCTAATGCATGGTACATAATTAAAAAAATCTAGTCACCATGAATTTTTTTGGTGCCAACTACCTCTTAAGCTGAAACAAGGCTTAACTAATCCCTCTATCACCTGAGTCCTTGTGCTCTTATTAGTAACAAGTCATATGATAACAAAATTAACCTTTATCCATCGATCCAAGAATATCAAGTTTGAGGAGGCTATAAAAAGTCATCTTTTATTTTCAAGTAAAAGACTCCTTCATGAACCTGGAAATTTTGAGGTATATCTGAGTACACAGGCTTTAATTTATTTATCGAGGAAGATGGTCTTTACATCCATATGATATAATTTTTGGAAATAGAAATAATTTTAATAGAAGTGTACCTGACAACTAGAGTATATTCTTCTCCCTTTTTTCATAAGTCTCGCTTTATGCTAACATATGCATGCGAGATCTTGTAGATTCACTTGGAAGTCACCATAGACTTCTTATTCAGGTCTTCAACACACTTTCCTTCATTACAACATCCTTAAAACTTGCTAGCTTATCTTCTCCCTCTAAAATGGAAACCTTTTTGTACATATAACATGGCTATAGATGTCTTGTTCCATTTCTCCCTCTTGAACACAATTACTTTTGCCAAAAAATTAGTTATGTTCTTCATGATGCTTCCTCCTACTACTATATCCCTAACAACCTTCATAATGTACCTGAAAATGTCATTAGGAATCCATGGAAGAATGATTATAACCAAGAAAAAGGATATAACGATGAAGAGTTTGATCATAAATAAATAAATGCAATCACAGAGGAATGGTATAAGGTAGTCATATTTTTAGGAATGAGGGGAGTTTGAAAAATCCCTCTTGATCCTTTATCTCTTGTATAAATCTTGCAAATTTATCTACCTCATCCTTATCATCGACATGATTTCATTCCTTCCTTGCATGAGATAGGGTTTCTTATTTCAGTGGAAACATTAATATAGGTTCAAATCTAGGGTTTTATCCACAAACACTATGGTTTTTCACATCCAAGACTTCCAATATTCTAGGGTTTACAAACCCTAGTTTTACAATACTCATTTTACACCTTTGTTATGTGTAAGTTTTCTTTTCATATCCAAATACCCAAAACCATAGAACCCCTCTGCCCTTTGCATATGTGATGAAAGAAAATGTCTCATTTAGTAGTGTCTTTCTTTGGAAAACAAAAAAAAAATTGATTGATTTGGATAACATAGAAAATTATGATGTGATTGGATAGTGTAGATAAACTGGTATTGTTAGAATGTCTATTAATCTCCATCCATTTAATTGATTAAAATTCAAATACAAAATAAAAAAATGGAAAATATGTACTTCATTATATTGCATAATTGTCATCTAGGATTATGAGAGTTGTGTCATACCACCTTACTCGCAGTAGAAATGAAAAATAGTACTCAAAATGTCACTAAAAATGTGTATACATAGGATATCTAGTGAAATTAGGTATTTTTCATAGTTGGAATGGGGTTGAATAAAAGGATTTTCAGAAATATTCTTTACTAACCAGTTAATTAAATGTATCTTTTAATATCTTAGGAATGAATGAGCTATGTCATAACAGTTCACTGATTCAATCCCCAGTGGTCTTGTCTTCATTGAAGTTTCACCATGAAACCCATGAGCATTTGTTTTTATTTTTGCAACATTTATTTTCTTCTTGATGCTAATAACAACAAAGAGGCAATTTTGATATTATAGCATGGGATTATTGAAATCTATAATAAACCAAAATTTTCTTACTCCCAACCTCATTGTAACACCATATATTTTCTTTACAATTAGTTATGGAAATAATATTAATGGTATTGATATTTTGAAGAGAATCGATTTTCACTATCCAAAATAAAGGTCTGAATAAATAGTATATCTAGGCCACCTAAAGTTTAGAATTTAGTAAATCTTATTAATGTTTGAAACAAGTTAATAGCGTAAAACTCAAATGCACTTAACAAAAATGAAAGTTTACTCCTCTTATGGATGAAGAGATGTGGTTTTCAAATAATGGCTATCTTCACTATTTACAATAAAATTTACCACCTTTAAACAACCAACTAGTTGCTTCCCCAACTCATTATGATGTCCCTTTTGTTTATATATCAAGATGGGGTGCTAGATTTGAATGGCCCACATATTGACAATATAGCACCACTATCACTTCTCCATGTCCATTTTGAGTTTTGGATATATGACACTATACCACAACACCTATAACATGAAACACATTAAGATGATAATATGGAGATCTAGATCTTTTGTGTCTGTTTGGATGTTATTTCCTCCCAATTCTATTCATTGTTGTAAGGTGTCCTCATAGTCTCACTTGACCATAATAAAAATGGACACCAACGCAAGTTTCAACGACTTTAATAAGAACAACAACTCAACTTAAGCACCCATTCCTTCTTCGCTTTGGGTGTATTGGGTACTTTGGTATGCTCTCATAAATTCTTATAGTATGTTAGTTTTACTTCTATATGTTTTTTTTTTTGGTCTAAGGGAGTCAAGCTTTCCCCCCTATTTATGCTCCCTCCTCACTTTATCTATTGAATACCTTTTCTTTCCTTTCCCCGTCAAGTTGAATCCTTTGTATCTGAATTCCCTTGTTGCCTCAATTATGCCTCAAAGCTCTCTGGTTCCCTCCTCCCAGTTGACATCATTTTTTTGTTTTAGTGCTTGTCTATTCTTTACCATGCCTCATCATGGAACAAGCCAAATATGTTAAGGTTGTCATGGTCAGGGTGGATGATCATTGATAGGGCCCAGTAAAAAACTGACACTTTAACTATGATTTACTAGGATCACAACCCCTACAACCAAGAAAGAAAGAAATATTGTTGAAACATAGGCTCAAGTGGCAAGGAATTTTCTCCTCGATGAAGAGGTTGAGGGTAATGGGGGACATTGGATCCTCGATGCTAGCAATATCCATAGTTGTCACACTTGATATCTTCATATTGTTGACCTCCACTACGAGTAAGGTTCTTATGGAGAGAAGCGAAGCTAAATAGAAAATTCTCCTATGCATTAATTACCTCGAGCAAGAAATAAAGGAATTGGAAAACAAAATGTCTCTACTAACAAAAAAAATTGCTGACCTAGACTTCACATCTTCAATAAAAAAGAAACAAAATCTAGAAAAAATACCTATGGATTCTCTTTTATATTAGTGGATAATTTTTGTTTATTTATACATTATATAATAACTCTCCCTACAATATTAGACTTATTTTATTTTATTACTGTTATAATTATTAGTATAATAATTCTAACAAAATCTATATTCATATGATATTGGTCCGTTTTCTTATAGTTTCCCTAACAACACGAGAGTAATCATCAACACCACTTTTCAAATATCACTTTCTATTTTTCCCATCATATGCCTCCCACTACCAAGGTCATTTGGATCCAAAACATTATAAAAGTTTTGGTATCATTTGCTAGTTGATAACATTGGTGATCAACAACTAGCCACCCTCTGCTCTCTTTTTCATGTTAACTTCCCAACTCTAATATATTCCAAGTGATCAAACAACTTCCCATTTCTCAAGACTTTAACCTAACTTTTTGTGTACGAATTTCCAATTCCAGAAAATTACAATGCTAATTCAGCATATCAAAAACTTCCCATTTCTCCAGTCTTTAACCTAGCTTTTTCTGTGCGGATTTTTAACTATAGAAAATCGCAATGCTAATTCAGGATATTATCAAATTTAGTTGTCTAGCCCGAGTTGGCATATTTGTCTTCCATTAGAAATCACGTTAGTGGTTTCCATTATTTCCAAAGAGCAAATCAGCGGATTGAAAATGGCCTTATCCCTGAAACATCTGATATGCCAAAAAGCTGCCATTGTTGGCCATGAGAATTCAATATATGGGAGGCTCCACCCAAGTGACGCCACGATTGAATATAGTATTGTCTTATATAGACTGTCGGTGAGTTTCACGATACAGCAAGATGACCCTCTGGAGTCTGAGCTAATACACTATCTTTTAATGTCTGCAGTTTTTTTTTCTCTAGAAAATAAATGGTTTAAAATAGGTTTTTAATTATATATATATATATATATATAATAACTAGAAAAATTTATGTAATAGTGGAGAGTTTGCAATTTAAATTTATGATTCTAACAAATTAATAGGTATTTTGGGCAAATCATACCGAAAAATATGTCAAAAAAAACTTCCAAACTGATAGACTACAACATTGTTGAAACTAATTTTTTTTTTTTTAAGTATTCTAATTAATATATGTTTTGATTCTGTTTTGGTAATTTTTGGGTATTTTAATTGATTAATTAATTAGTTTATAATTTTTTGTTAATTTTGAGTAAATTTTGGTAGGGATTTTTTAAATAGTAAGTTGAGTTGTGTAATATATAAAATCTAAGTGTTTTAAGGGTTTTTTGGAGAGTTGAATCCATTTATGCATTTAAAAATACATTTTATAACAACAAATCACAATCTAGTTCACAATTATATTGCTAAAAGATAAAAACAATTATGAGTTAAATTGAACCTATTTGTTATTGCCAATTTTTACAAAGAAAATATAATTTGAATTATAGACATTCTAATTTTTTCTCATTAATATAGATTGTCTTACAGAGAAGGAACATGAAAAAGAAGAAGAGTGAGAAGGAGAAGAAAAATAAATTAGAAAGAATAAGAAGACTAGAGTGAAAATACAGAATTGGGAAAAAGGAAGAGAAAAAGAAAAAAAAAAAAAAAAAAAATATATATATATATATATATATATATATATATATATATATATATATATATATATATATATAAAGTATTTAAAAATAAAGTTAAAAGAGAAAAATAATAAAAAAAACATAATTTAGAAAATTTAGAAAATAAACCAAAAAATGATAAAATTACAAGAGAATAAAAACAAAACTAAACCACAAAACTTTAAATTTATAATTCTTTACTTTGAATATCATTTCTTAAATCTAATTAAAATCCATTATTAATCTCTAACTTCAAACATATACATGAAAAAAAAAAACTATCCTGAAGTTGGATGGGGATAATATAGCTATAAATTTTAATTCACAAACAAATTATTGCGAAGATGTATAAGAACCCGCAGGCGGCCATGTCTGTTTCAGATTGAACCGAGTGCTGAGAGACCTGGGTTAGAAGGGGGGGCTCTGAGGGACGCCCTGTTTGTTTCCCCTGGACGCCCTGTTTGAGTTTTCTGCCGTTGCTGAGGGGTCTCTGGCTATTCCGGTTAGCCGTTCGTTTTCTCCGGCTAATTTGAATTGATTTTCAGGGGATCTGGCTTTTGAATTTCCCACTCCATTCGCCTGACATCGGCGGCGATTTGAATTATTGGCCCGTTGGTGGATGGTTGTGTCATTTAATGATATAATCGTTCAACAACTCATCTTTTAATGTCACACTCGTTATCTTACTTATCATTGACCGGTCGCCCACTCAACAGTGACCGTTCACCTACCGATTTCACCATCTTATCAGCGCTCCGGTTTTTGTTTCTCGGATGGCTTCTTGACTAGATTTTTGATCCGGGCGACTCTAGTTATGGGCTGCGGTTTGTCGCTACGGATTTCCCCCGACTTTATCTCATCTGGCGTTGGGATCGCGGCATTTTGCTCATCGGGCATGCTGAATTATTGATCTCAGGATTTATAACTCCAATGCCACTATTTCATTTTCAGATGTTCCTTGTTGCCTCCATGGATCCCGGAGTTATTCTTTTTTCTGTTCACTCGATTTCTGCTGCATCGGGTATTTGCAAGGTCCGGGTGGCCGATGTATTCACTATTCATCAGGACATATCATATCCTTTCGATCCCGGATCTGAAGGACTCGCCGGTCTTGGCTGGATGTAGTAAGGTGTCGGATCTTCGGATCGAGTTGGGGAGCCAGATCTCCCCCAATCATGGGGACCAATCTCATCGTTTTTTGGGTGCTATTTTGTTTTCAGGACAGTTCATCATGCGAGCCTGTTTTGGTGTGCAGGAGTTTTGGTATTGTCTAGGGCTGCTTTTTTCTTCTTCATGTGGATCAGGCATTATTTTCATGTGACTCGGATTCCATGTCATGCGTGCATGATGTATTACAAGCGAGCCTGATTTGGTTATTGCCTAGCGGAACGGCCATTTATCAGTCATGGAGACACTATGGATCTCTCCTTTTTGTGTGCCTTCTCTTATTTCGTTTATCTTTTATTTCTTTATTATCATGAATATGATGCTGCATATTTTCTATGCTGGTTCTTTTCAATGTATACAGGGATGATCTCGTGGATATGTTTTTATACTATCCGTAATGTTGTTGGCCATGAACATCGAATTACTTCTCTTCATAAGTGTATTCTGGATGTATTTGGTATATGGGGTTTTCTCGCTATTTTAAATAACAGTTTGAGAATGTATTGATGATCATGTACTGTCATATATTTCTTTTAATATATACAACGTTTTTTTCCTTCTGAAAAAAAAAAAAGATCCCGCATATTGAATAGATTTAAATCGCAACCGGTTGCACTTGAGTTAATGTATAGAACGTTGTGGCGTGAAGTAATGAAGCTGGTCCGACTAGTGGCAGTAAGAAGACGTAGTGATAAAATTTAATTTAAAAAATACAATTATGTTCTAATCAATCTAATCTAATCTGTGACAAAACCGTCACGGTTTTGTCGTTCAAACAGATTTTATTAGTTGATCAGAAATTTACATAATATTTTTAATGAAGAAATTATTCTCGAGGTCTCACTTCATCTAAATTTGTTGTCCAAGAGAGGTAAACTAAAATGGATAGAAAATTTTCAAAAACTGTAACGTGTCTATAACCCAAACACACATAACCTTTAGAATACAATGAGAATACATATATAACCAACATGTATCAAAGATTGTGGGGAGGAGTTGGGGTTTGCTCGGTGATTATAGGATGAGGGGGTTGTGGTCCTCCGTGAGCACGGTAATCCAAGTGATCAATCCTACCTTTAATTTGGTCTAGCCTCTCAACTATGTGTCTCTCGCTCCTCCGGATTGATTCCATTCTATTTAGCATCACCCACTAATTATTCTACAGATCATTCACGAGACAAAAGCTTCATTCCTATCATCATGTCATTGTTGATGCAATTCTATCAAGTGCCATTATACTTTCTATCTGCTTGTCAAGAGACTCCAGTGAAGGTGGAGCATCAGCTGGGATGGGCGTTGGAAAATGCTCACGAGACAATTCTCTGTTTGAGGCTCCCTCATGCCTGCTCACCATCCCCTACACCTACCCTGCCTTTATGCACTAGAACATCATAATGAAGAGCGCTACTATGTTGAGCCCAACCTCATTATCTAAGCATATCATGCCTATGAACTAACCCCCAAAAATCAATAGAGATAACCATCGTCACCCCATTGGTTCAAGCAACAAAAACCACCATTAATCCCTCGAGTTTATGCCCCATACCCAGTGAAAATTCTCCCCCTACTACCCAGGGTCTTTGCCAAGACAACAAACCCCTTCCCACTACAGCCCTAGTCAAACTAGGAGAGACAGAGTGAGGCCAGGGACTTCATCCCCCTCTCACAACTAGAAGACTAAAAATCACCATGGAGACCCAAAGAAGACTGCAGAATAAAATTGCCACCCCGCCAGAATTCCCCAAGCTCTCAGAAAAAAAAACCCTCCCAATACAATCTACCACCACCCCAGAAAATCCAATTGCAGAATAAAGTTGAAAAGGAAAGAGGGAAACACCAAAACATACCTAATCCACATAGACAATATCCCTACCCATATCACCACTATAAGAACCCCCTTACAAACTCTCGCCACCTCGCTTCCGACCAACCTACAAGGGATTCGCCACCCCTACTCTCTCCAGGGTCCCAAACCCTGCACTTGCTAACCAGTTCGCCACCCCTTTGGGTAGCTACCTTAACACAACTTGCAGAATTCAAATGGATAGACATGCAGAGGCTTGAAACATGTGCATATTCATCTACTATTGCACTGCCCTTCGAAATGCCTGTAACTAGTGTGATCAATAGCCACATGAATAAATCCATCTAACCTTTAACACACTCTTGTCTTGCGAATTTTTCATCTGGCCAACTACTTGGCCACCAGTTGGATTTACGTTCCATCATAGTTTGTCAGAGCTCCCTTTGGAGGCTCACCTCCCCGTCACCTCCACTAAATGTGTCATGTTCAATCACCCCCATAGGGGTATTTAGATCATTTCCAACCACCTTGGCTAGTTGATCCATCTAGTCATAAGAAATGGTTAGAGGCCAATCCTGTAAAATAAAGAGATTCTCACCTTGACTCCCCCAATTTGCAAGTAGGTCGGCTAATTTCTTTCCAGTTCTCAGGGAATGCGAGGTGATGACATAGGGAAAAGATAAGACCAAATCCCAAATGTTGTGAACCAGAAGATCAAGTTTCCAACTCCTAAATACCTTCTGAACCAGAGAACCATCAAGTAAATTTTGAACTTCTTTGATTGCTAATTGGGAACCATCGTCGATATTCAACAGGGTATATCCTTTCTCCCTTGCCCATGCCAAATCCATTTCCAGTGCTCGAAACTTCAGCACATTATTGTTGGTAAAACCACAATATCATGGATAAAATCCCAAAGGCATGCCACTGTCATCTTGAAAAATTCCTCCAAAGCCTGTCGAACCAGGATTTCCTTTGGATGCTCCATGAAAATTCAACTTTATGATGACTTGGGGAGGAAGAGGGAAAAACGCATGGGATGGAGACTTGAAACAGGGAGGAGGCTCCTAGGAACCGACCATCATCGCTTGTGAGAGCTCCAAAATCATTAAGATTTGGTCTCCCATACCCTCTGTCTTGTAGAATTCATCCGCCCATTTCTCTGACAAAATTGTTTCCTTGAGATTTAGTCACATTCTCTACTTGACCTGCTCCCCTGTGCTCTTGCTATTCCTAAAGATCACCTTTTTCTAAGCTTTCCATACATTCTAGAGAAGAAACCTTAGAATCAACGACCAATCTCTATGTACAATGGTATTTTTAAATGGGGATAGACTCCATGCTTCAGTGGTCTCCCCCAAATTAGTTGTTACCCTATCCATGTGATTTAAAACGTTATGTAACATGTCCCATAGATTTTCCATGTCTATAGATGTGTTGAGCAGATGCTCCATGTTTTCTTCCTCCTTCTAGAAGACCTTTACATCATAAGAGGTCCCTTACGACTCCCAATCAACCATAAAATGTTTCCACCTTTGGCCATGTACTTCCTCCCCACACTTGGCGCTAGTATGGCTCCTTCAGTAGCTCCTTATGATCTGCTAGCAAGCTGCACGCTTCTTTGATAGATAATGTAATTTAAGATTGATACCCACATTGTATCATGTCCGAGTCCTTGGCTACTTGAATCTTCCCATCCTTTAGGATGGAGATGAATCGATTCCATTCCTGGATAGTCCCCTCAATGTTCCAATCTCCTTTGTCTTTCCATATCCTCCACTACTCTATGGGTGTGTCAGCCTTCCAAAAATGTTCCACTACCACTAACTCGAATTATTTAATCTCCCCTAGATTCCTCTCAACTCATCACATTGGTCCAGCTTCCGGATTGGTGCCAAGATTCATCCCAGAATCTGGCCTTACGCCCATTCTTGACATCCCTTAACATGTGATCCATAATGAAGGAAATATGAGCCCTTGCTAGGTTCCAAATTGATGATCCCTTCCTCGATACTAGAAGTTGCATAATTTCCTTTTGTCCCAGGCCTATACTGTATTTCCTCTACCAAATATGTTTCCATAGTTCTTGTCCTCCTTGAAGTCATCACCACCAGTTTTTTGCATCCATGACTTGATCCAAAAGACCTAGATCCCTCATTCCAAGACCCTTGCTCCATTTGGACCAACATAATTTCTCCCACACTACCAAGGACCTTTTTTTAGGTTGTTCCGCCCCTTGCCACGAAAAAATGTGAAATAAGGTTGCTAAATATTTTTAAATGTATTTGGGAGCTGGAAACACCAACATTTGGTAGACGGGAAGGGCTTGTAGAACAACTTTAAACAATGTGATTCAACTCGTTAGGTTAAGGGCCTTGAATGTCTAATTAGCCAATCTTATAGAAATCTTGTCCTTGATCTCCGCCCATATGGACCTCCTCATTGAGTTTTCCACCAAAGGTATCCCTAAATATTTGGATAGGAGTGTTCCTATTTAAAAGCCCAACACTAGGAAATGTGTCATTGAAATATCCCATTTGTATTGAAGAAAAAATATGTGAAATTCCCCATTAATCAGAGTTCCCGAGGCCTCTTGGAAATATGCTAAAACATGTCACAAATCTCAAGATTCTTTAACTGATGGTTAACCAAACATCATAGAATCATCAAAAACCCATTGATGAGAGACCGACAAGTCCTGTCGCCAAAGTCGAAAGCCCTTTAGATTACCTTGCTCGACTATCGCTTTGGTATATCACCCCATACCATCTTCTACCATAATAAAAAAAGGGGAAAGTGGATCCCCTTGATGGATACCACGAGAAACCCTAAACGTTTTGGAAGGGGATTCGTTGATCAAAATAGAGAAAAAGAGGGTAGAAACTAGGGATCAAATTCAGTGTATCCAATCAACTAAAAACCCATAAGAAACCAAAATGGTTAATAAATACCTCTAGTTGAGTCTGTTATATTCCTGAAAGAGATATAACTTTATTACCATGCCAAGCCTCCTTTTCTTTTTGAGGGAGTGGATCACTTCATGGGTTGTAATCACTCCATCCAAGATTTTCATTCCTTCCAAAAACTTCAGTTTTCTCTAACTCGATGATTGATGAGGTGCTTTAAAAAAGGTTTGAGTTGTTTTACAATGATTGATGAGATAATTTTGTAGATTACATTGCACATGACGATGGGTCTAAAATTAATATCTTCACCAGTATGGTTTTTTTTAGGAACCAAAGTGATAAAAGTAACATTTAGACCTGACCATACATGTTGTGACATGAGAGATTATTCAACCACAACATGCACCTCTTCCCCTATTAAGGACCAACAAGCCTTGAAGAAGTCTGTTGGGAATCCATCTAGGCCTGGAGCCTTATTACTTGGAATTTCCTTAACTACCTCCTCTACTTCGTCTAAAGATATTTTAGGCATCAAGGCCACATTTTGATCAGGAGTAATCATCTGAGGGATATGACCCATGATTCCGACAATGGCTTCAAGCCTATCTCACCCATCATCAGTCAAAAACTCCCTATAATATGTTCCTAGCTCATTCTCACTCTCCTCATGCTCCACAAGGCGACCTCCATCGATTGATTTAATGGAAAAGACACATTTGTGATGATGTGCTTTACCAATGCTTTGTGGATGAAATGATTGCTTCTATCCCCCTCTTTCATCCATTGCATCATTGATTTATGGCCCCAAAAAAACTCCTCTTGCTTCCTTTGAGACTCAAGTGTGTGAATCAACCTTCCTTCCTCTCCCACAAGAATATTTGTTCGTCCTTCCTAGATAATATAGGCTTGAAGGGTTTCCAACTTGTCCTCCAACTTCCTCTTCTCCTGGAATATATCCCCAAATTCTAGTCTATTCCATTGCTTAATTCTTAGCATTAACTCCTTTAGTTTTAGTTGAATTATTTACATCTAAATACTACCAGTAACCTCGATTTCCTTCCACAATTCCTCCAGCTTCTCCAAGAAGTTAGGGTGCTGGAGCCAAAAGATTTCAAAGAAGAATGGGAAGTTATGTGGTATCGTTTTTAAATCAATTTCTAATCAAATGGACCAATAATATGATCCCAAGCTAGGTATAATTTTCGCTTCCATTAAAAGGTCACAGTCTATCAAGTCTTCAGATAAGAGGAGATGATCCAACCTGCATGCAATATGGTTTTTCCTCCTCTCCTACTATTGTAGTTGTGAAAATCACTCATTGTATCTATTTCTACTAGTTTTAGATCCTAGATCAAATTCTATAAAAGTAGTGTTGCAGGATCTAGCCGATGGATCCCTCCCTTCTTCTCCTCTAGGCTCTAGATCATATTGAAATATCTACCTGTGATCAATTCCTCCCTGTCGATCTTCCTATGAATAACCTTGAGCTCCAGGAAAAACCACTATATCCCACATGAAGTCCAAAGCCACTCCCCATATCCCAAGCACCTAAAGCATTGAGACAAGGTTTTCTAACTGGCCAAACAATCCCATAAAGTGATCCCTCATGGGTTCCATACTATAGCGATTCCTCCAACACTTCCTCTAGCTTCTAAACTCATTGCTTCACTTCCCCTCCAACACAATGTCATGATCTCCAACTTGTTACTAGACACTTTAGTTTCCTGTAATAAGAATATATCTAGTTTCTGGTTGTCGATTTGGGCCTTCAGATACCTTTTCTTTTCTTTCCTATTGATGCCGCGAATGTTCCATGAGATTATCTTCATGATTTGGTTGATTCTTGGTGGAGAAAATAATCCATGATCTTATTTATATCACTTGAATTCAAAAGAAATTCCCCTTCTTCTTTGAGAACCTCTCGGGTCATCTTATGACCTTTTCAGCTATGATCGTTGGTTTTTTTTTCCTTTATCTTTGTACGACTGAGCAAATCATTTCCTGAAGTGTTACTCGAAGAGCCACCTTCAGGGTTTGGATTGGATCTTCACTAGGTGCCATACAAATGCAGAAAGTGATGGAGCTTGTCCGCGGGTATCTTTTAGGCCTCTCCCTATGCCCAAGTTCGTAAGAATTCTAACATGGTTTTCTCCTCTTTCCTAAGATTGTTTTGTTGATATTTTTCCTCAAAGATGGAGGAATTGTTTAAAATTAAATCCTTCTGATCTACGAATCCCTCAAGGTTTGACATGGATTTACATTTTGGTGGTAATTTCTCGATTACACCTTCTGGTTCCTCCACCTCAATCCTATGTTCCTCATTAGTTGTCACCTTGGTGGTTGTCATTTCTTCATAATTCTCTGTCTGATCTAGGACTACAAATGGATTCTCCTCCTTATGTTCTTGAGTTGGTGCTTCCTTTGGTCCCGACATTGGTCTTTGTTGTTGTGCCCTATTTGTACCTCCTCTTCCTCTAGAACCCTCTTGGAAACCCTTAGAGTTCTCATGCCCTTGGTTAGCTTGCTGCTCTGCAATTGTAAGAGGGCAACCCCTAATCAAATGTCCATACTCATGATACGTACACCACTTGAATGGGATGTGCTCATATTCCAAGGTTTGCAACCAAATCCCGTTATGGTATTCTGAATTTATAAATTCTAGTAAGGATTCTGAGATATTCATGTAGACACAAATTCATGCATAGGATTCATACCTTCGACATTTCATAATATCTGATATTTTCACAAAGTTCTTGATAATATTCCCAATTCCTTCTAGGATGTCAAGTTCCCAGAAATTATTAAGGAGGGAGAATAAGAAAACCCAAAACGGGGTTGCAAGGAAATGATCCTAATTTGGGTTGTAGGATTCCTCCCAAAACCACATAAATAGACCCGCATTGTTCATGATGTAAGGTCCATTATCGAAAACCCTCTTTTTTCTCTTCATATTTGCAAATATAACTATGAAGAAATCCTTGGCCTGTAGTCTTAGCTCCACAAACCCTTTGGGTTTCCACTTCAACTGCATCCAATTAACGATATCTTACTCCTTAGGCCAAATTCCCATGAATTTACAAATTTAAAGCATGATCCTTCATGAAGGAGTGGGATTGTTCCAATCTGTTATTCAGAATCGTGAACTTAGGGTTTTCGCGGGCCTTGAGTGGACATCAACCCTTTATGCAATATTTCCACTGGGCTCCGAACAGTGGAGACTCCCCTCTTTCAACATGTGTGGTAGAAGAGATCACTCCTCTTTCAGCTCCACTAGATGTATGCTCGCACCTGCTAAGCTTTCCATTCGCTTCGCTGACCACACTCTTGTAGGACGTGGCATCCCTCCTCCTTGTCGCGGGTTCATACACGCAATCAGAATGACAACGATTAAGGACATGCAACACTCACAAATCGATGCCACATGAATTCTACAAAACCCTCATAATTGTAGACTGCCAATTATTGCTCCCATAATAAACCGATTGCCCAATTATAGAGAAGACATCTTCTAATCTCTCATATTATATATATATATATATATATATATATATATATATATATTATATTACTATTACATCACTAATTCATTTGATATTACATCAATATTATTTAAATTTTGTTTTAAAAATTATATATATATATATATATATATATATATATATATATATATATATATATATATATATATATATTTTAAAGAAAATTAAAATAATTTTATTTTGGTTTATTTAATAATAATAATTTATATTATTAGCAATAAATTAAATAATTGATAAATATCCATATATATAAATTAAACAAAATATAACATATTACTGAGCACATAAACATTTTAATTATAAATTTCATCCCTACTAAATTTTAAATAAATTATATATATATATATATAATTTAATATATATTTAAAATGAATGAGTAATATTATTATAATAATAATTTTAATAACTCTTTTATATGTAATGATATTGATAGTAATTTTGTAATTTTTTTTATATTTAATATTTGATATATATGTATATATGTATATATATATATATAATAATATTGGAAAGGATCTGTTATATTTATGAGAATATGAACATCTGAGGGTAAAAATCACTTGCTCTTAGAGTGCCTCCCATACAACCACATTAGAGCTCAATTTCATACTCTTTGTTGCAATACTGACCTTCCTAGCCTAGCCTTTTAAAATTTCAAAATTATAGTGAACATAGAAATAAAATCTTAAATCTAATTAAATAACTCTTTTCTTAGGTTTGATAGACCAAAAATTGGTCTCAGTGGATGTTAACCACCACCACCACTATCATCATTAATATACATATGTACATATCATTATTGATATTGATATATATTTTCAAATTAATAATATTAATAGTTTAATTTTTATATTTTTAATCATTTTTTATATATAACTTTTTATAATAATCATATAATTTTTACTATCAATTTTTTTTTGGGTGGCAGAAGATACCAGTACTACCAGCAATGCTGCAGATTACATTTGTAATTATAAGTATCCACAATTCCCCATTTCTCCACTCTATCTTTTTTACAGTTTTTTCTGTAAAATTTTATAATAACACCAGGTTACCATGTTGATTAGACATAACTCACCGGCAAATTGGCTTTTGGTACTGTCGATTATCATTGGCAGGAGAGATCACTTCATTGGCTTTGATTATCCATCACGGAGAAAATCTGCGAAGAAACTTTCCGCAGACAGAAAATCTGTGAAGGACCTTAAGGGGGAGCAAGTTGAACCCCTGTAAATCACATAGTTCAAACTTACCAGGTTCCCAGATATTGTTTTGTTAGGGAGGCCATTTTTTCGTAACTTCAATATTGAATCCCAAGATATCACGCAGTCAGTGAAACTGAGCATCGAATCCTCAGTACAACTTGAACATCGAAACATCAAACTATTTCGTCTCCAAGAACCACCTTCTCAATGTCGTGCACATTATCCGTTCATTTAATCACTGCATAGCACAATCCTGCTCTTGGTATGGACATTATGGGGATTCGAATAATTTCCCAGAAATCACCGTGCACTGTTTGAAAATGGTCTTATTCCTAACGCAAGTGATAAGCCAAAAAGCTGACATTCCAGGTAGCAGGAATTTTTTAATCCATGGGCTGCCAAATGAAATCCATTCACATGGATTTCAAAGTTGAATAGCACGATTGAAGTGAGACTTTTCTAGAACAGAGTGTGGTGCATATCTCGATAAAGCGAATTGAATTTGTTTTTGTCTTCTAAAGTGTGTTTGAAGGATGCCAAGCACACAACTCAAAGCTCCCCATGGAGAACAAAAACAAAAAATAGTTGCACGAAAATTTTCAAGGGAGATATTCGTAGTACGTGAGAATTTTCAAGGAGATTACCAAATCTCGACCTTTCCTAGAAACTAGGTTTCAAAGATCCCCGTCGGTAAGAGGTAATTGTATGACTGAATAATGCGTGGTATAACGTTCCCATCTAATCCTTGTACCACATCATCAACACTAAGTTTAAATGTTTTATCTTTTGGTTTTTAAATTAAGTACTTTTCTTAAAAACTAGGTTTGATGATGTTGAGTTGTTAAATCTAAATAAGTCATTCTCCGTAAAAAGTAAGTAGGTGTTTATCGTAAATTTTGTAATACTGGAAATTTGATTTATTTATTTATTTATTTTAGAAGAAACAAAAAAACACTTAATTTAATTCACCAAGATAAAAAAATACATTTTGTATATATACTATAAGACTCTAATTAAAAAAGAAGTGTAAACTTCAACAAAAATTTAAACATTTAGATGGGAACAATACAATTTTCCACAAATATGGAGCAAGGTATATCATGAGTAGAAGCAAATTGGAGGACCTGAACAAACTCATGGAAGATTCGAAAAATCCATATTAGGTTGCAGATCTTAATAGTCACAAAAAGCAAACATCGTATGCCCCATTATATGGTGACAAAAACCTATACTTTGTGTATAGCCAAAGTCCACTAAACTATATATAAAGTAGAATTATCATGCATTGACTAAGCATAGTCATAAACATGCCCAAAGATAAAAACTAACATCTATATTAAAGGACACAAAACTAAAACTCCTACATACGACGAGAGGGCTCTGCCAAACGATCCTAGTTCTGCTAAGTTATGGCCCAAAGACCCTTCTCCAAATGTAGGACAACCTTTGATAATCTATCAACATCATTGTTCCTTTCCCTGTAAATGTGTGAACAAGAGAAAGCATCAAAAGAGTCAACAGTACGAATAATCTGCTCTAAAATAGGACAAAGGTAAATATTCCTACAAGATATAATGTCATTGATCCAATTGATAGACAACTTTGGGTCCCTAAAGATATGAATACATCTTCATCCTTGTTCTTTGGCAAAGAAAAAGTGATTTTTGCATGTAAGAAGCTCTCATCTATTATTTGTTCCTTGGCCTAGACCCATCTTAACTTTTAAATAGTGGGAATGAAACATATATAGAATAAAACAAACACCACTCAACTAATTTTTTTCCCTAGATGCACCATTGAAAATAGCCCCACAGGTTTGCAACATCGATAGATTCTAAAGTGACCACCCTAGGGGCCGGGCCATTCTTTTCTTGGGGAAAATGGCATAACATGACCAACACCTTGGAAACAATATGAGAAGGAATCAATATCTTGTTAGAGAAAATTAGTCACTTCCTAGCTAGCCAAACCCCCTAGCAAAACAATAAGTAGAAGGGCACTATAAAGGCGATAAGTGGGATCTGAATTCCATGAATGCCAAACGAATTCCAAATCCGGGCCAGACCAAGAGATGTAATTTCCAAGAGCCAACCCACACAACGTCTAAACACTCTAAAAAAATGGGCATTCCATGAACAAAATCTTAGCAGATTCCCAATTATTTTGCAGAGAGGACACCATTCAAGGCCAATCATAAACCACCTTTGAAGTGTTGGATAAAGCAATAGGGAAACTATAAATTCAAATTCTTCTTAACCTTAATAATTTCTTGTGAAATTTATTTATCTTCTTGTGTTTCTTTATTATAACTTTTCATCAAACAATTATCAAGCTCAAAAATTATAAAGACAATGGGTACAAGGGAAAACATATAAAGAAACTCTTATTTTCTTATAGAATCTGCTTCAAATGAGAAAAATAAGACCCAAAACCCTTTACCAAGTCCTCCTCCAAGCACCAAGTTAACCCTCCATGAAACCCTTTTAATTAGATCAGAGATCAACCAAGTCAACGAGATTCAATCCTACTTCAAACGTCTTTCAGCTTCAACTTTGACCCTTAGCTTCAACTTGCAACTTCAGCCTTCCATTTGTCACATAAACCCTAGCTTCTCCACACGTGTGAGAGAAAATTCCAACATTTCATCTCTTTCCTTGACTATAGTCTCCTCCTTTGCCTCTAGCCGTTTTAGCTTCAAATCTTGACCTTCTTGCACAAAATTTTCTACTTGTAATTAGACTTGAAAAATTCGGACTTTTTAGCAGTAGCAAAAACCCTAATATTTTCACATGTGAGAGAATAAGGACTAAAGAAAAATCTTCTTGACTTCTTCTAGCTTCCTTCACCTTTTCTCTAGCTTCCTTGATGTTCGACTTTCCAGATCAAACTTCTTGCTTGAGATCATCGAATTGGTGATTAATGAGGTCGAATATGCTTCTATCTATACATGTTTGTGGGGTTTGAATACACTTATTTAGGCCAAGTTGTCACTGTTAGGGCCGACTTGTGCTAGGAGGCTTGTAGGACTTTCTAAACTCAAAATCAGTAACTTTTACATGCTATAAATTGCCCGAAAGGGTATTATACAATTGAAAAGGACTCTCTTGACTTAAGAAAAATAATATTTTGACATGAAAAACCCTCGAAACATGAAGAACATGCTTTACCTAGATGACCATCAAAATGGAGCATAAAATCCATGATCAGAATAATATACATATATTTGTTCTTGTAACATATAATATACATAATGACATGAGTACAATGACAATTATGAAGACCAAAACTAGTTACAATTTCCAACACTTCCTCTTAACTAAGGAGGTATTAATAATTGTACAGCTGATACAAGGTTATTCTTAAACTAAAGAGTTCTCATAAGAAGAGTCAAATTGGTAAGCCATCTTATCAAAATCCTGACTAGCATTGTCAACATAGTAAAACCTTAACTTGACAAGCTCTTTCTTATACAAGAGCATAATGTTGGGAGGATTTATGAAAGATACCATACTACCTCTTCAAGGTACGTACCCCATCCATATGTTCACTGGGTATGTCCTTTAAGGACTATCCTCATATTAGATTCCCAATCCTCAGAGAATATCAGTCCCCTTCAACCACTCTTTTCTTGGATACCTGTCCAATCCTCAAAGAGTGTCAGTCCATTTTATATCTTGGATTTTTCTATCTTAAAGGAAATCACATATGCTTATGCAATCCTACATTCTCAATTCTCCCTCCATGGCCTTCACTTATATGTACGATTGTTAGTCCTCTCCTAGTGCATGAGACATGAATAACATAATACAAATGTGATGTTAATCATCACTCCCTCTGAACCAGAGTGGAGATCCCTATTCTCACTTAATTTAGGGAATAGATCCTTACTTCTTTGAAAATATTAAGGAGACTTCATACTTCCTCTAAAGTGTAGAGGATATTATTTAACTTTCTTACAATTGGGAATTCATAATAAAAAGCTTTATAACATGTCTTCCTAAATGTACCAACTACTTGTTCTTCATAGGGATAGCTGCATGGATTCCTCTTTCCTTTGCATCTCATCATGTTGAGCTTCTTTATTTCTAAAGCCATCATGTTCCTTCAATCTTGTGATAGGGTTTAGGTCATATTCCTCACAGAGCACTTTCCTCTTGATGTCATCAATGAAGGAATTTTATTGAGCCTTCAAAAAATGGAGCTAACCATAGTTTCCTTTAAACATGAAAGTGATCTTCATGAACATCAAGTTATCCTCTTATGCTTCTACCTTTCAATCCCAAGGTGATGATGTGAACACCTTGAGTTGATAATTTCCAAAACCATGTACTCAGTTCATATGTTCTTTGAAATGAGTACAATGCCAAGAGTTGAACTTGCCAAAACTATCATCATGCATTCTTGCAATATCGTTCGAGGTACCAAAACAATATGGTAACTAGATAACCAATATCAAAATATTAGTATTAATATTACCTTATTATGATGTCCCTCTCAGATAAACATTAGTTTACTTGAGTTTTGAGATCAACATCTGTTTACATGATCCATCTCCATATTGTACAAGAATCCTTCTTCATGCATCCATTTGAATCAGAGTACCTATTGTTACATGTTATTTTGTCACCATGACATTTGACTGTCTATATAGGTTCATCACTACATATATTATGCTCCCTTAGAAGTAAAAACCCCCAATGTTCATAAACCAAGTCTTGGAATTGGAGAAAAGCTCATTAAAACCCTAAAAAGTCTAACTCCACACTTTTCCTAGCCCTTGCCCGCGGATCCATATATATTTTCTCTATAGCCTACGGCACATCTCGCACATTTTGCTTATAAAACCTGCGGACGCCTGTAAACAGTCAAATAAAGGAAAAAGTAAGTTCTAGAAGCCCAGTTGGATGAATCTTATCTCAACTGGATGCTTCTAGAAGAGCATTCAGTTCACGTTTTATCCTATACTCATGAGCTCTATCCCTTCACTCATGGAGTTTATCCCTTGGTATATGGAGCTCAAATCCCTTCATGAGAGGAAACCATCCCCCTCTTCATGAAACTGAAACTACCTCTATTTCCCTATAAATTGAGCTCATGTTTCAGTCTCAAGGGTAGAGACACATATGTGGTAATTGTTGAAGAAATTCTTAAGAGAGCATAGTCTCTATACTAGCCATTTTTGATATAAGAATGATCACACACTCATGTCCATAACTTCATGCTAGTTTAGAGAGAAAAAGGCTTGCCAATATGAGAGAGGACGATTGTTCAAGACCCCGGAAGAACCTGTATAACATCAAGGCGAAAGGTTGTAAGGTTACTTCTTATTATACAAGTTAATACAAATGGATTCCATTTTATCATTGAATTGTTCATGTATCTATTTGAGTATTTCAATTCTTAGATTCCTTGATCACTGAGATAGATTAGTGTTTTCTCAATTATTATACCTTGTAGGTGCTTTTAATCCTTTTATATTTCTTTGATTGTAGGTTTCACATGCTGAAGTGACCTCTTTTGGAGAAAATAGATAGAAGATTTCTGCAAGTGTTGGACTTCAGTTAGGGGCATGTCCTCATAATTTGTTATTAATAATTCTGAATCACAAATGATGTAGAGAAAATGGTTTGCATTTGGTTGTTTGTTTCTAGATATCCTTAGGATACTAGGGAGATCGTTCTTTTTCGCAAGAAGGATTTATCCGCATAAAAAAATGGCGACTCTGATGGGGAATTGAAATTAGTTTCTCTTTTTATTTTTCAGTTTGATTTTTTTATTTTGACTAGTGTAAAACTGGGTTGGGTAGATAGCTTACCAGAATCCCTGAAAAGTAAATCTGAATTTTTATTTTTTCTATGTTTTTCCTGGCCTCTGTAGTTTTTGTTTAAAGACAGTGCGGTAGCCTCTACATTTTTTAGTTTAGAATAGTGCAGTACCACATTGTTCTCTATTGAAACCTGCAGACTTGTGGAAAATTTTAGAAAAATTAAGAATTCTCTTTTCAGGTGCCTGATTACAGATTCTCTGCGTTTGCCCCAACTTGTCTTGACTATCAAAGTCTTATGTGTGAATTTCTTTCTGCAATTCTTGTGTCTGAGTGGTTTTTCATTTTACAAGTAAGTGTTTGCCCTACTTTCTTGCTGCTCTCTATTAGAAACCATCATATGCCTTAGCTTACTGGTATGCTGTTTTTTTCTTGCTGAGCCATTAAAATTATTGCAACCCTTGCTTTTATGAAAATTGAGTTTCATTTTCATTTGCAAATTTAGAAGAGTCTTAAGCTTACTAAGGCCTGAATTTCACTTTAAACCATTGTTGGATGTTTTGATTTTTTCTAAGATAAGTAGAAATTATTCTTGGTTTGATCACAAAATAAGCAAAACATCCTCAAAACTTTCTACATAGAGTTCAAACTTAGAGTATTTTCTTTTGGTTTTGAATTTTATGTTTTTAAGAGTTTTCGATAAGGTTTTCTTTTTGGAAATAGTTTGTTTAACGATTTATAGTTTTTGATCTATTTGATGAAGGATTTCATTTTGAATGAGTAATTGATCATCGTATGAAATTGAGTTCTGAAAGAAATCATCTTCTTTTCAAATATTTTTGTTTATAAGAGAAAGAATTGGGGCTATGGAAGTTATCTAAATCTCTCAAATATTTCCTTTAAATATGTTTCATTGAAAAGAAAAGAGTTGCACTTTATTATAGATGCATTTAGCGTATTTTTGAGTTGGGTCATAGAACATCATTGAGGTTTCACTTCCATACCTTCTGTTTGAAGAAACAGCCAGATTAAAAACAATGCTTTAATTAAAATCAATCTAGATATTTTTACATTTTCTAGGGTTCTTTTCCACCAACATAGCTTAGGCTAGTGTCTTGGAATAGGTTGTAATTAATATTTCAAGACAGTTAAAACAAACAAGTAGCAATCTTGCAGTAGGAAAAATCCAATTGTAGCATGTATGCTCTGGGAAGCTCTTCTTAAAAGAGCCAAGTACAATATCATGTCTGAACCAGTGAGGTAATTGTAGCTATATCATTGGGAAAGATAGAACATGTGCACATATTAAAAATCGTAAACCTTGGATAGACCATTGTCAAGGATCCTGGGGTCACTTGTTGGTAAACCCTGGATTATAGCAAGGAGCCTTAAAGGGGATTAAGCTAGTTACTCTGCCCTTGCGTGTATATCAAATCGTAGAATTTTCCCCCAGGTATATTTGTTCCCGTTGGTGACCTTAGTGGCTATAAAATTTAGGATTTTTTCCCAAGGTGACAGTGGCGAGAAGGTCCCATTGTACCTGGTGCAGACGTCGACTAGAATCACTTAGAATTTTCAGAGGTTTCTCTTCACTTTGTGATGGTTGAAGTGGAGAAAATTGCACTAGACTGTTTCATTAAGCAGGTTGTCGGGGTAACTATTACAACCGCCATTTCTGCATTAAAATTCTATGACATTGGATTTCATCACCAACTAGTGTTTTTTGTGCGGGAATCTACTATTTGTGTGTGGATTTCTCTCTTAGATTTTGTAGGCGTGTGATCAATTTGATTGTTTCCTTAGAGAATTTAGGAAATTTTGTTGAAATTTTCTTTGATTTCGCGTGTTAAAACTTTTAATCGTGGTTGAATTACCTAGAAAATCACATAGAATGTAGGGGAAACCCCCTGAGTACACACCAAGCCAGTTAGAAAAAATTAAATATGAGAAAGGATAAACATTAGGGACTACATCAACTGAACACGAAGAAACATCAATAATTATTCATTCTTAATTTGAAGTAGATCAACCTCAAACAACGGAGAGTAGTCCAAGAAGAGTTTCAATTTCTGAACTAGCTGAACTTGTTTCCACAACTAGTGAATTATCAGCTACTGATCCTGAAATTTCTGAACCAGAAACTGAACCTGCTATATCTGAATCTGCTTCCGATTTCATTACTCCAACCCCTCATCATCCTGATTCACCCATAGTGAAGTATCGTACCACTGAAAATCTTCGTCCCGGTCTCATTAGTATTAAAGAAGTTACTGACACTGAAGAAGAAGTTGTTCTTCCTTCAAATCAGGACTCTTTAGACCTTAGGCCAAGTGAATAGATTTACTATAGCCCTTTCAAACAAGGTCCTTGGTATTCTCAGTTGAGAAAATTTCTACACAATACTGGTCTAAACTATTTGCCACCCCGAATTCAGTTTTACGCCATACCAAGAGGTTACAGACCTCCATTAAACATGTCTGGTGAATCATCCATGTTTTTTTCATCACCAGAATCATATTTGTATGGTGGTTTGTCCGTTCTGGCAGGATCCCAGTCGCTTTCTGGTACTTTCTCAGGAGCAACTTCTTCTCCCAACAAACATATACCATCATCTGGTCCAAATGAATCACATACAAAAATTTGAGTGCAGAACACATTTACATGATGTCTGGAAACATTCCTAACCCTGACCCTCAAGTTAGTAATTTACCTCCTGGGGGGAAACCTCAAAGTGGCAATTTACCGCCTGGGGGGCAACCTCAAAGTTGTAATTTACCGCCTAGGGGACAACCTCAAGGACAATACATGCCTCAAGGATAGTACATATCTCAAGGTCAATACATACCTCAGGGTCAATATCAACCTCAAGGACAGTACCTAACTTAGGGTCCATAGCCTTTTCAAGGATAGTACCCTACACCAAGGAAACTGTCTTTCTAGGGACATCAGCCTCCTTTAGGGCCACAATTCTACCCAGAACAACAATTGTTTGAAGGAGGTGGGAATTATCCAGCTAATTGTCAAGCATATGTTCAAAAGTATCAACCTGGTTATGGTCCTTCTTATGAAACACAACCTTCAATGGGACCTTCATATGTCGAAATAAACACGGTGTGGGACCCATCCCAAGTTCAACAAAATTTTCAACCTAATGTGTAAGTACCCTATTATCAACCTGGTCAACCAATTGGTTACACTCAAATCCAACATCCTGTCCAACCTGTCCAACCGGTTCAACCTATGATTCAAGTACCTGCATCTGGTATAGTTCAACAACCTAGTCCAAGTACACCTAGAACTCTGCCTCAAATTGCTGCACAGACTTCTCTTTAAGCTACCACACCTATTCTTGGAGTTTCTGCAACCCCTATTTCTACAACCCCTCAAGTATCACAACAAATACCTATAGTTTCTACACCACAACCTGGACCCACAATTCGTACTACTATTCAGATGCCTATGGGACCACTTGGTACAAGACCAATTATAACAAGCCAACCTCAGTTTTTTTATCAACCATATCAAGGGCAATATTAATATGGGACTGTAGTACAAAATCTAGTATACTAGAATCAACCGTACCCTGATTACACATATCGGATACCAGCTCAACCCCAATATGGTCCGGATAATCCTAGTTACCTGGTAGGTATTCCAATCCAAATTGCATAGGCTATTCCAGGATATCCTAGATATCCTCCTCCTGGTACTGGTATAGTTCTGCAAGGTTGTCAATTTTCTCAAGACCCCAACCATCGGTTGCCATTCATAGCAACTTTGGATTTACCTGATTTGTCGCACCTAATGAATGATCCCATTTATTATCTTCCGTATTGGCCGCCAATGCCAAATAATTTTCCTAGTGATATCCTTAAATTTTAAGGGAAATCAGGAGATGACCCCTTGGACCATGTCACGACTTACCACCTCTAGTGTGCATCCAACTCCTATAGAGGTCAAAGGTAAAACTATTGATCTAGATGTGGAAGTAGTCGATGCCCCTCTGGATTGCAACCTTCTTCTGGGTCGAAGTTGGTCTTATGCTATGATTGTCATCGTGTATTCCGTCTTTCGGTTAATCATGTTTCCTCATACAGGAAAGATTGTGAAAATCGATCAGCTGTCATATTATTTTTTTGACCCGGCCTCTACAGATAGTATCCAACATGTTGGAAAATCGACTATTCCTTATGAAGATGTTGGAGTAGGTATGGTAAAAGACTCTACTTTGATGGGAAATTTTTCTATGCCTCCACCCAACATACCACGTACCATTGCTAATATCAATATGATTTCATCAAGTACTATTCCATTCGATGATCCTTGGATAGTGCCTTCAGAGTTAGAAATGGATTCTTTCAATGACGAGATGCCTTTGAGTCCTTTTGAGATAGCATATAAAGTGGTACAGTAATTTTACAGCACAACTTACACTAATCCTGATCCAATGAATGTGATCACCAAAGAGTCTTCTTCACTATTAAGTTTAGCCTTGACATTTATTTCTGATCCTTTCTAACAAGTGTTTTATACCGATGAAAGTATTCGCGAATTTTTGTCTATGGATGAATTACCCTGGGATGATCTAAATAATAGATATTTGTTTTTACCTAAACTTGATAGATTTGAAAACAATTTTTCATCTACTTTTACAATTTATTATGTCAAGGAACCACAGAATCCAATCATGATTACAAATTTGGATTCTGAGATTAATTTGGGAAACATTTCTACAACTATTCCTATTGACATATCAGTTAAACCTAGAGTTGCTGAAAACATTAATATAGGAGCTTCCTGTACGATTGACGAAATTAATACATATAAAGCCCTATTTCAAGAATTTCGCGACATATTTTCTTGGTCCTACGAAGAAATGCCAGCAATTGATCCAAAAATTGTCGTTCATGAAATAAAGACATACTCGGATGCAAAGCCTATTAGATAACGTTTACGTCCGATACATCCACGAAAAGTTGTTGCTATTAAAGCTGAAGTTGAGAAACTACTAAGAGCAGGATTTATTTATCCAATCCCATTAACAGATTGGGTATCTAATATAGCTCCCATTACCAAAAACAAGGGACTATACGAGTATGTGTCGATTATAGGGATATTAATAAAGGCTTTCCAAAGGACAATTATCCTACCCCCTATATCGACCAAGGCATAGATGATTGTACCAGAAATGAGATGTTTTCATTTATGGATGGATTTTACGGATATAATAAAATAAACATACTCCCTGCTGATCAACCAAAAACAATGTTCATTTGTCCTTGGGGAATGTTTGCTAACTGTAAATTACCTTTCGGATTAAAGAATGATGGTGCAAATTTACAAAGGGCAATGTCTTATTCTTTTCATGACATCAAACACATTGTGCAGCCTTATCTTGATGATTTACCTGCTCACTCATTGCATAGGGAAGATCATCCTACTCATTTACGATAAATTTTTATGAGATGTAGGCATTATAGGATTCGTTTGAATCTGCACAAGTGTGTTTTTTGTGTGCAATATAGACGATTACTGGGATTCTTGTTTCCAAAGCTGACATTCGTGTCGCTCCCTTGAAGGTTGAGGCCATCATAGATTTACCTCCTCTTTCCACACCTTTTAGCCTGAGCTTTCACATTCAATTCGATGGAGGATTCGTTACCAATCTCAACAATACAATATTGTTGGAGACGCACTTTATCATCGTGGTGCAAATTCTGTTTTTTGATGTTGCATAACACATGAAGAAGCTGAAAGGGTTTTAAATGACTGTCACTCTGGAGCGTGTGGTTTTCATATGTATGGGTATACCACATCCCAAAAATAATTTCGCGTTGGCTATTTTTGGCTGTCATTTTTCGAATATTGCATTCTTGCAGTCCGGAAATACCACAACTGTCAAATATTTGATCGAAAAATGCATGCACCACCAGCTCCTCTTCACCCCATAATTTTTGTCGGTCCTTTTGGAAAATGGGGCATTGATTTCATTACATGTAACCCTCACTCGGCTAGGGGGCATGGGTATATTATTCTCGCTGTAGATTAATTTACCAAATGGGCTGAAGCGATGCCTACATTCACGGAAGATGGAAAAAGCGCAGCTACGTTCACATTAAATCATGTGATTGCTCAGTTCGGTGTACCCCAAGCTATTATCACTGAACATGGGATTTATTTTCAAAATACAATGATGACCAAAATTTCTGGTCAAGTTGGCCTGCGCCATAATAGTTCTACTCCATATTAACCACATGCTAATGGTCAGTGATAATAGCTTGGGGTACATCGAAATGATCAATCACATGATTTAATACGAATGTAGCTAAAATTTTTCCATCTGCCGCGAATGTAGGCATCACCTCGACCCATTTGGTAAAGTAATCTACAGCGAGAATAATATACCCATGCCCCCGAGCCGAGGGGCATGTCCTCATACTTTGTTATTAATAATTCTGAATCACAAATGATCTATAGAAAATGGTTTCCATTGGTTGTTTGTTTCTAGATATCCTTAGGATACAAGGGAGATCTTTCTTATCCACAAGAAGGATTTACCCGCATAACAAAATGGCGACTCCACTAGTGAATAGAACTTAGCCTTTCTTTTTATTTTTCAGTTTGATTTTTTTATTTTTGATTAGTCATGGTGCAGGCCAAGTTGATCAGAAATTTCGGTCATCATTGTATTTAAAAAATGACTCCCATGGTCAGTGATAATAGCTTGGGGTACACCAAAATAAGAAATCACATGATTGAATACGAACATAGCTGCAGTTTTTCCATTTGCCATGAATGTAGGCATCACCTCAGCCCATTTGGTAAAGTAATCTAGAGTGAGAATAATATATCCATGCCTCCCGACCGAGTGAGGGTTACATGTAATGAAATCAATGTCCCATTTCGTAGAAGGACTGACAAAAATTATGGGGTTAAGAGGAGTTGATTTGTCTCCATTTGCGTTGACCATCCCCGAGTCAGTCCTTGCTAAAAATTTCTTCAAAAATTGATCTAATGGTTTCTTGTAGTGGGATTTCTTGCGACGGGTCGCTTTTTATCAATGACAACTCATCATATAGAAATTTTATCTAGAATCCTATCAGTACCTTGGGATCTACATGCCTTAGTGGCAGGTTTCTTGCCTTCAACGACAACTTGCATCATTGACCTTCGATCGAATGATTATGTGAAGTGTTTGACTGCAAATCATTCATTCACAGTTCATGGATTGGATTGAGTACTTTGAGAGCCATTATCATTATTGGTGGTTTCTCTCACACTTGTTAACAGTTCACATCATTAACTAGTAATCAAGTGGCTTTTACCATGTTCGACTTCAACACAATTAATCGCATGGATAGAATCGTACTAGTTTGGGAAGCGGAAATCAAGACCCTGGATCTAGTTTACACCATCCAGGCTTCGAGGAATTTTATTATTAATGATACAGTAGACTAATTATGACATATGGCTATGTCCATGTTGTGTACCAGAACATGTAGTTAGTTTTGATCTGAGTATGGGAATGCCTACCTTAGCGATGATATACATATATATGTTTGCATTGAATGTTTTTACAGGCTTTTGACCGACATGTCCTCAATCCAATCCTCTGAAAGATAAAGCACTTCACTCTTCACAACTACCTCAAACTTCACACTTTAGGGGGCAATCTGTTACACGTTATTTTGTCACCATGAAATTTAACTGTTTATATAGGTTCATCACTACCTATATTATGCTCCCTTAGAAGTCAAAAACCCCAATGTTCCTAAACCAAGTCTTGGAATTGGAGAAAAGCTCATTAAAACCCTAAAAAGGCCAACTCCACACTTTTCCTAGCCCTTGCCTGTGGATCCACATATATTTTCCCTATAGCTTGTGGCACATCCCACATGTTTTTCTTATAAAACCTACGGAACCCCGTAAAAAATAAAATAAAGGAAAAAGTAAGTTCTAGAAGCCCAGCTGGATGAATCTTCTCCCAACTAGAAGCTTCTAGAACCACATTCAGTTCGAGCTTTATCCTATACTCATGAGTTATATCCCTTCACTCATGGAGTTTATCCCTTGGTATATGGAGCTCAAATCCCTTCATGAGAGGAATCCATCCCCCTCTTCATGGAACTGAAACTACCTCTATTTCCCTATAAATTGAGCTCATGTTTCAGTCTCAAGGGTAGAGACACATATGTTGTAATTGCTGAAGAAATTCTTAAGAGAGAATACTCTCTATACTAGCCATTTTTAATATGAGAATTATCACACACTCATGTACATAAATTCATGCTACTTCAGAGAGAATAAGGCTTGTCATTCTGAGAGAGGACGATTGTTCAGGACCCTGGAAGAACCTGTATAACATCAAGGTGAAAGGTTGTAAGGTTACTTCTTATTATACAAGTTAATACAAATGGATCCCATTTTCTCGTTGAATTGTTCATGTATCTATTTGAGTATTTCAATTCTTAGATTCCTTGATCACTGAGATAGATTAGTGTTTTCTCAATTATTATATATTGTAGGTGCTTTTAATCCTTTTATCTGTCTTTGATTGTACGTTTCACATGCTGAAGTGACCTCTTTTGGAGTGACTGGATAGAAGATTTCGGAAAGCGTTGGACTTCAAGTAGGGGCATGTCCTCGTACTTCATTATTAATAATTCTAAATCACAAATGATTTAGAGAAAATGGTTTGCATTTGGTTGTTTGTTTCTTGCAAACTAGGAGGTAACTCCAAAAATCAGAAAATGTATTAGGTGAAGAATGTACATGTATACATTACGGTGAACTCTGTCGGGATTATACGATGAATCTAAACTGTGTTTTTAATAACATGTAATATTGAATATTTTCACCCAACCCTTTTAGGATTAGGTCATCAACATTCCCCCCAACTGTCCAGAAGGATATTCGTGAGCCCAAGCTTAACGTCTGAACTTTTCAAAACATTTTCTCTTCCGAGTGCTTTGGTGAAGATATCAGCAGTTTTCTCATTTGTGGAACAATGATGTAGATGGATGGTTTTGGCCTGAACATGATGTCGAATTAGATGGTACTTTGTATTGATGTGCTTTGTTCGATCATGGAAATTTGGGTTCTTGGCCAACTTTATTGCAGAAGTGTTGTCGATCATGAGTGGTGTGGAATACATTTGTTTCATCTGCAAATCTTCCAGGATTTTCCGGAGCCACACAATTTCCTTTGTTGCTTCAACTGCTGCCACATATTCTGCCTCGGTCGTGAAATCTGCTGGAACTGACTGTTTGCGTGATCTCCATGAGACAGCTCCTGATCCAAGACTCATGGTGTAACTTGTAGTAGACACCCCTGTTTCTTTGTCCCCATCAAAGTCTGAATCAGAGTATCCGATCAAGCTGAAGTCGCCTACCTGTGTATATTTGAGTCCAAAGTCTTGAGTCCCCTTCAAGTACCTTAACACTCTTTTTGCAGCAGACCAATGCCCTTCATAAGGTTTTTGCATAAACCTTGAGAGGATTCCAACAGAAAATGAAATGTCAGGTCTGGTGGTGGTCAGGTAGATAAGACTTCTTATAAGTTGTCTACACTTAGTTGCATCCTCGAATTCCTTCCCTTCAATAGATGTGAGCTTCAAGTTTTGTTCCATTGGAGTGGTTAAGGGATTGCATTCATCCATGCCAAACTTGTTCAAAAGATCTCTAATGTACTTCTTTTGAGAAAGAAATATGTTAGGATATTGATTGTTTAATACAAAAAGTAATAACTATGACAAATCGGTCGACATTTCAATATATTCAATTCTTTCTTCATGGATACGATATAGCTCTCATTATTCCTGACCCATCAAGATCATCTGTACACAGATATCTGACTTTTTTTCAACATATGCAACAAACTTGCGTTACTCATGAGAATCGAAATGTTTGAAGTCCGAGTTTCGAGAAGATGCTAGAGTTATTTCTCATACAGGGCTAGTGATTTTGCAAGGGCCATACAAGGATTTTATAAGCTTGCAAAATTTGTGTTCTTGACCCTTTACAACAAATCCTTCTGGCTGGGACATATAAACTTTCTCCTTTAGATCTCCATTCAAAAAGGTTGTTTTTACATCCATCTGATGGACTTTCCATCCATTCTTAGCTTCTAGGGCAAAGAGAATCCGGATGGTGGTCCATTTTGCTGTGGGAGAATTTTTTTTTTCATAATCGATTCCTTCTTTTTGTGCAAAACCTTTTTCCACAAGCCTGGCCTTATGCTTGTCAAGTGAGCCATCTGATTTATACTTGTTCTTGTAGACCCACTTACATCCAATTGGTTTTGTTCCCAAAGGTGGATCAACCAGCTTCCAAGTTCCATTCTTTATCAAGGCATCATACTCCTTTTGCATCGCTTCTTTCCATTCATCATGAGAAGCGACTTCTTTGAAGGAAGTTGGTTCATGATATATAGAAAAACGCAATTCACAGTTATAAGCAATATCCATATCAACAGGAGAATCATAATTATCTACATCACCTTCGATTTTTTTAGTGTAACTTCTTGTTCCTGTTTTTCCAACCTCATCAGGATGAACATTCTCCAGTGTCTTTGTCAGCCATTTGGGAGGACCTTTCTGAGATGGCCCAGGCTACTCATCTGACTGAGTTGGGATTGATTCAAGATTCAATCTCCCAATTCTATCAATCACATCATTCAGTGTGTCATTCGTGGTTGTTTCTTCATGTGGGGGAGAGAGTGCTTCAGGACATGATTCCATAGTTTGATTCAATATCGGAATCCCCCCTTCAAGATGTGGAATCTAATTATCAAATTCTTGGAAAGAATTTTCATGTGTGAATCTGTCCAGGTGATCAAGTTGCCGCTCAACAACCTTGTCACTCTTGGAAGATTCAAGGAATATGAAATCTCTTGCAATTACAAACTTTTTATTCGCTTCATCATAGAGACGATATCCTTTGGAGGTATTTGAGTACCCCAAGAAGATACATTTTCGAATTCTAGCACCAAGTTTGTTCCTTTGACCCTTGGGTATCAAGGCATAACAAGTGGACCCAAAGACCTTGAAATGCTTTACCGAAGGAACGTGGCCATGCCACATTTCAAAAGGATTTGTGTTTCTAATTGAACTTGAAGGACACCTATTCTTTATGTAAACAACACATAGAATTGCATCAGCCCAATACATCAATTTTAAATTCTTGAAAAATAACATGGAGTGAACCATATTTAAAATAGTTCTGTTCATTCTTTCAGCTACACCGTTCTGTTGGGGATTATATGGCACAGTAGTTTGATGTTTGATTCCATGTTGATGAAGATAATTTTCAAAATCGTTTGAAGTGTATTCTTTTCCATTATCAGTATGTAGAGAGCCATTTGCTTGTACGCTTTAATCCATG
This sequence comes from Pinus albicaulis, assembly GCA_034641835.2. NCBI lineage: Eukaryota > Viridiplantae > Streptophyta > Pinopsida > Pinales > Pinaceae > Pinus > Pinus albicaulis. The sequence continues at coordinate 1,283,888,594 of CM076572.1, forward strand.
TACTTAATGTTTCAGTGTGCCATCTATTTGTTCTTCAATCTTAAGTCCAACACTGCTATTCGTAGAGAAGCACTTATCAAATGTCATCATATTTATTTCATCAGAGCAACATAGCATAGGGCCACATAAATCTGAATGAACAAGCTCAAGTTTTCTATGTGCTCTGGAGTGTGAATCATGAAATGGTTGTTTGCTATACTTTCCTAGAATACAAGCATCACATTCCTTAGGTTTTCTAGGAATTGTAGGCAGTCCATTAACACCATTTTTCTTCAACAAACGAAGGCTTTCATAGTTTAAATGTCCAAATCTAGCATGCCATAAAAGACTTGATGGGAATGTACCTTCATCATGATGTGAACTGAATGCAAAGTTTTGAGCATGAGCAGATGAACCTTTCAGCTTCAAGAGTCTCCCTTCTTCTATTCCCTCCATGACAAGTGAGTGATCTGATGCTGATCTGACCTCTGCCTTGCCATCAAACAAGTGAAATGAGTGTCCTTGCTGCCGGATTTCGATCAAGGACAGCAAGTTTCTCTTCAACTCTGGGAGGTATAGAACCTCATGTAGGATATGATCAGGAAGACCAGGCAGTTTAAGCCTGACTGTGCCAAGCCCTGATGGCTTGAGTTTGGATTTATCTGCGAAATATACTGCTCCATCAACTTTGTCAGTGAATTCTTCAAAAAAATCTTTTCTAAATGTCATGTGACATGTTGCTCTTGAATCTAGCAACCAATCATCTCTCCATGAAGTAAATGAAACATCAAACAAGTCTTTAGTTACTCCATTGTTACAATGTGCTAGAACATAATGAGCGGATTCAGGTGCTTTACCTTTGTCTTTGTCATTAATTTTACCTTTGTCTTGATTTCTTTGCTGCTCAATTTTATCCCAAGGTGTTCTGCATTTGGATGCATCATGTCCATATTTATTGCAACGTGTGCAATGAAGATTGGATTTGTCAGATTGTCTGCCCCCCCTTTCTATGAAGTTTCCTCTTCCTCTTCCTCTTTTGCCACCTCTTCCTCTGGAAGAATCTGGAGCATGACTCTTTTCTCTATGTGGCATGTTCTTACATTTAAGGATCGTCATTCCCGAAAGCTCTTTCAAACTTTTATGGGATGCACAAGATGCTCAAGGTTTCCACTTGCTTGCAAAGACTCAAGATAATGTGAGTAAGTCGGATATAATGCCTTAACATATGATATGAGAGGTATGTCCATTTTTACACCAGTGTTTTCAATGTCATGCATTATAGATCTTACTTCTGAAGCTAAAGCAAGGGGATCATCATTCTTCATTTCAAGACTGAACAACTTAATCATCAATTGAACAATTTCTAATTCTGAATGTGAGTCATAGAGTTATTTTAGCTTGCTCAAGGCTTCATAGGCATTTTAGAATGATGAAATATGGTGACTCACCTCTTCATTTATGGAAGCTGAAATCAAGGCATAGGCCTTGCAGTTCTTGTTTTCCCAAATGGCACGCTCCTTGTCTGAAGTGGGCTTTGCTGGTGGATTTCCTTCTTGTCCTTCACAGATTCCTTTCCACAACTCATTAAAAATGAGAGTGTGCTTGATTTTCTGGGACCATTCAAGATAGTTCTCTTTGCCGTAGAGAACCACCCCTACAATATATATGAGAGAATGCATTCTTCTGAAGGGAAAAAAATAATTACTTTGCTGGAAAAAACATTCTTTTTGAGGAGGAAAATTTTTTTCTAGAAAATCTTCAATTTTGGAAATATACTCAATTCAAGGGGACAAAAACACTTTGTTAAAATACTGAATTCTGCACCAATATATATATATATATATATATATATATATATATATATATATATATATATATATATATTTTTTATTTTTTTTTTGGAGAAAAAAAAAATTATATGAGAACTGTATTGTGAATGGGAGGCGGTATTATGAATGAATGAAGGAAAAATTAGAAATGGGGACTGTGGTATTAAATAAGAGTGGTTTTATTTTGGAGGCGGTGGTATTAAATGGAGCGTATGATAGAGCGGAGTAGCGAGGGCGGGGAGGTCATTGATATTACTGGAGTGGTAGTATTATTTGGGAGGTATGAATGGTGGAGTGGTGTTAACACAAACAATGTATAAGTGGAGTGATGTTAACATAGAAAGTGTATAAGTGGAGGTGGTATGAATGGTGGGTGGTATGAAATAGTGGTATTGTAAATATTATATGACAGAGTGACTATGGGGCGTAAACGTTATTACATATGGTGGGAGGAACATATTATATGACAGAGCTGTAGTGCAAAGGGAGGGGCGCAGTGATAATTTAAGATTGCCGCCAAAGGCCGAGGGAGCGTGTGTATAGGCCGAGCGTTGCTGTGGTGGTATGGGTGGGATAGGAGTGGCGTAGGCAGAGTGTGCAGTTCATGGGGCCGGATTGAAATGTGTGTTGGGGAGTGCGCAGCTTGTGGAGTCGAGAGGAGGGCGTAATGCTGCAGAGAAGGGTCTATTATTGGATAGGTGTAGGAGGGGCGAATGGGATGGGGGGGTACCGGCGAGAGTTGCAGGGAGGGCGGGTAGAGCAGTGTATTGAAGCCCGTGTGGGGAGAGGGGAGACGGGTAGTGTAGTAGATAGGGAGTCAGGGGAGATGTGAGGGGGTGGGGAGAGATAGCAGTGAGGGGAGGCGGAGTTTAGGGAAAGCAGGTAATGGGAAGCGGCAGGGATGGTAGAGCGATACGTATGGTGGAGCGATAGGTATGGGGAGCGACATAGCGTAGATGAGAGATGTGTTGGAGAATGGGGGAGGCCGAAAGGCCGTTAAGAAAATCTGGAATCAGATATTTGTAGGACTGCAGAATTGCAGATATTTGCAAGACTGCAGAAACGCAGGAACTGCAAATTGTAGAATATTCAGAATCTGCAAAAATCAGAGCTGTGCAGAAATTGTAGAGATACATTAAAAAAATGAAAAATTACAGTATATAGCATCAATCTAATTGAGCATCAAAACTTGACATAAAAACTGACTAAGAAAAGGAATGAGGGAGTTACACCACAGGCAAAAACGCCAATAGTGGGACTGGCTCTGATACCATGTCAAACTAGGAGGTAACTCCGCAAATTAGAATATGTATTAGGTGAAGAATGTACATGTATTTATACATGGAGGTGAGGCTATTGGGATTCATCTCCCAATGACTCTTGGCCTTCCTTATTTCCTAATATTATTTAATATACAATATTGAATATTCTCACCCAACCCTTTAGGATTAGGTGTCAACAGTTTCTAGATATCCTTAGTATACTAGGGAGATCATTCTTGTCCACAAGAATTATTTATCTGCATAACACCTATTAATCAAATGTGATTAACAAGATACAACATCTTCCTTGGAGTTGTCATTGCTAACTCATTTTCTTTCTTGCAAAGACTATACTTGATGTTGATCAATATTGTCACATTTTTTCCATGCAATCTTGTGAGAGATTATTGATGTCCATCCATTCAAAAGCATATCAAATTTCTTCTTTCAAGCATCATGCATCCATATAGAAGACTTATTGAGCACACTTTATATTCAACCCTTTATGCAAGATTATTTTAAATATGAATCTTACCTTAGAGAAGAGTTACTCAAAATATGCATTCCTTTGCTTCCATATAATCATCTAGCCATCCTTTCTTGAATGAGCTTGCTTCTTGTACCTATAAAAGATAGGTTCCTTTTCCTAGAAGTAGAAATAATGTTATTATGCCACTGCAACTTGACCATTCTACATTCTTTCATCCTTCAAAAGTATTGTTTCCATATTCGTTGGAATATTTACTAGTTAGGTCATAGTGCTACTTCTAAGAACCTTCCAAAATAATGGTTCTTATAGCATCTTGATGATCCCTCTTTTCAAAATGACTACCTCTAACATGATGTTAGAAAAATTCTTGGATGAATAACCATATGCATTAGGGTTCCAATCTTCTCATTCCTTTTAAATTAGATGATTTTTCCAAAACAAATTAATGAAGTAGATTCTATTTTGTCTGCTATCATATGCTTCTATCTATGATATCATGATTTTATAAAAATCAAAACGTATTCGAGAGAATGCAACAATGCATGCTATTCTACTTTCTAATTAATAAAAGAAAAACAAATTGTGGAGCTTCCTTCAATAGTAAATATCCTTGGGATATTTTCCCTTTGGCTTATTCTCAGGTTCACACTTCTCCTAAGCTATGTGAGCTTGACTTCTTTCATTTATTTTTTTACCTTTCTTGTTTGGACAATCCCTCTTAAACTGTCCATACTCATTACATCCAAAGAATTGAATCTTGGAAATGTCTTGATTTCTCTTAGACTTTCCAAACTTCCCTTTTTTCATCTTCTTGGTCCTTAAAATAAAGGCTTGAGACCTTTTATTTGATTTGGTATCATCCTTTTCCTTGATCCTAGATTCTTCCAAGATACATTGAGCCCATAAATCATCAAATGGTGTAGCATAATTATTAGAGTAGATACTAGTTTCAAAACTATCCAATCATGTGGAAAACCATTCAATATACAAATGATCATTCAGAGTTGAAAACATTTTCCCCAATCCGTTGCAATTCATCCCTTATTTGTGAGATCTTCATGAGATAAGTGTTGATATCTTCGTCCTTTGACTTCCTTATTTGTATATAGTTGATTCCTGAAGGAAATATTCTGACATGATGTACTTATAGAGTAAAACTTCACAAAATTATCATACATAGCCTTGTATGTCTTGAAATCAGCAATAAAGGGAACATGGTGATCCTTAATGGGTTCAACAATTATCCTTTGTGTCCTCACTTCTCCCAAGTTCTTGTATTTTTCTAACTTTTCAGTCTTTTACTTATCTGGTTCAACTAATTCACGAAGGACATATTCAATGACTTCATTTTATGGGAGTTCCAAGTCAACCATTATATTCCATGCTAGGAAGTTTGTTGATCCAATGAGCTTGTTCATTTCCTTGCAAAATGTAGCCATATGATTTGTAGATTGAGACATAGAAGACAATATAATACTTACTTTTCAAACAAGAGTCCTTCCTTTTGATGGTGTCTTCAAATATATTGATGTTTTCAAGACCTTAAAAGAGACTTCAACAATGGCTGATGACATCTAGGTTTTCTTAAACAATGATGTCTTTGAACAACTTCAAAGAGTAAATGATGATCGAAGAATTTTCAACAAAAAATTTGTCCTTCCATCTCTTAGTGAGATCTTCTTCAACAATACCTTGATGTAGTAATATAACTTATAGGCATTCCTCTTCTTTGTGTCTTTGTTCAAATAATTCCCCCTCACAAATAATCATTTTTTATGCCGACAAGATGAATTTCCTTTTCCTTGTTAACCCTAGCTCTGAAACAATGTTGGAAAAAGAAGTAGGGAAGTTATTAATTCAATTTTTCCTTAACCTTAATAATTTCTTGTGAAATTTATTTATCTTCTTGTATTCATTTATTAAATTTTTTCATCAAACAATCATTATGTGCAAAAATAGTAAATATAATAAACACAAAATGTAAGACAAAAAAAGGACACAATTCACATTACCCATTCATTTAATCACCCTAGAGCACAGTCCTACTCTTTCGATGGACATTATTTTGGATTTTACAAGGTAATAAGTAACGGGGATTCAAATAATTTCCTTGAAATCACCATGCAGTGTTTGAAAATGGTCTTATTCCTGACACAATTGATAATCCAAAAAACTACATTCCAGGTAGCTAGAATTTTCTTAAGACATGGACGGCGTATGTGCTACCAAATGAAGCACATTCACATGGATTTAAAAGTTGAATAGCCCTCACAACACGATTGAAGAGAAAATTTTCTTGAGTACAATGTGGTGATATGTGCATATCACCATAAAGGGAAATGGATTTGGAATTTTTTTTAATAAAAGATGCAAAGCTCACAACTCAAAGCTCACCATGGACAACACCGTAACTGATACATATTTACCAAAATCAGTTGCACCCAAATTTTCATGGGAGGTATTTGGAGTATGGGAGATTTTTCAAGGAGATTACTCACTACCGACGGTTCTTAGAAAATAGGTTTCAAAGATGTTGAAAGATAATGGAGAATCCTTAATTAGTGTGAGTTGGTTCACAAAGCCTTAGGATAGGAATTAGTTTCTATTTCTTATGGTATGGTTCTAATTTCCCTATATCCATGTATGCTATATATTGGTTGATTTGTATTGAGAATGTAGAGCATTCTGTAGAGCCATAATCTCCTAGTTCAGACTATCTTTCGTAGAGCTAACCAGTGGTTTTTTTTAATTTATTAATTCAACATCACATTTTATCATGGTATTAGAGGTCTAGGGTCGAATCACCGTTGGAATGCTATGATCCCTGCGACTATCCAGGCGGAAGATGAGTAGCCCCTAATGACTGAGTGATTTTTTTTTTTAATTATTTAATTAATTTTTTTTTTTATTTTTTTTTTTCAGGTATTGAGCAGATCAACGTGAATTTTGGAGGAATAGTTGCACTAATCATCGTGTTTCCTATAGTAACAGTCGCAACGATGGCGCAAAATTGAGCAGAATAGAGGCGCCGACATAGGAAAGAATTTTTGTGTTTTGTTTCCGATGCAATCGTCACAAAAATTGGGTTAGTAAGTGCGCTGAGGAGATCTGAAATAGATATAAGCCAGTGGAAACCACTGATGAATGAAGAAATTTGGTGAAAGGTCACAAATGAAGAGATCTGGTGAAAGTTTGCTGATGAACGAAGAGATCTAAAGCATATCTTGTTGGTGTAGAGAATTCGACAGCCTGTTGCACAACGTGCAAAGAAACCTGTTGGATTGATCATAGATCAGGTAGATCTGTATGGTGATACTGCTTTCTGTAAGGATCTAGGATAGATCCATCATTTTTTTTCCTATCAATTATTTAAAGTTTTTTTTGAATCGTCAAGATAAAGAATCAAATAATCGAATCATACTTGAACGAGAGAAACAAACTTGATGGTTCTAGTTAATTTAATTGGAAGTTTAAGATGCAGAATGTGATAGAAGTGCTGAGTGCTTGGACGATTGCAAATGGAGATGAGCCAAAGCTATTAGCGGGAGCCACGTCAATTCTAGACTTGCAGAAGAGAGAAGGTAGAGCAAAGAAATTGCTGAAGATGTTAGTTAAAGGCTGCATCATGCCACATATAAGAGAATGCAAATCAACATGCGAGATTTGGACAATATTGAAGTATTTGTATGAGAAAAAGAATAGAAATCGTCTTCTATTTTTGAAGATCGAGATTATATCCATAAATATGGAGGAGAATGAAACAATTTCTTCTTTCATATCGCAGATCAAAGATCTGAAGAAAAAATTGGTAGATATCAGTGAGATAGTTGCAGATGTAGATTTGGTCATGATTACCATGAATGGTATGACTGTTGATTACCAAATGTTTATCACTGGGATAAGTGTGAGAGAGAAGATCCCAAAGTTTGAAGAACTGACAGGAATATTAATGCAAGAAGAAGAAAGAAGATTGACTCTAAAACCACAGAGTGCAGATCTTGCGTTAATGGCAAAGAAGAAATTCTTCAAAGAAAAAGGAAATCCATCCCAACAAAACGAAGGAAATCCACAGAAAATACCAAATCAAGCTAAAGGTATGTATTTGAATACAAACGAATTTGTAGTAAAATGTTTTTATTGCATAAAAATCGGTCATATGGCTAAGGAGTGCAGGAAGAAGACATTTCATGAAGAAAAACAGAAACACAAAATACATGTAGGTCATTTCACATATGACGACCATGTTCAGGATTTCAAATTATTCATGGAAGAATTTGATGAAAACTTCGAAGAAGACATTTGGTATGTGGATTCGGGAGCTTCCTCACATATGACGGGAAACATACGATGGTTTGAAGAGTTTAAAGAGATAAAAAATGGGCAGAAATATACCTTGGTGATGATAGAAGTCCTCAGATCAAAGGGTACGGGAAAATTCCTGTTATTTTGCCTGATTGTAATATCAAACATATTCATAATGTAATGTATGTACTCGAAGTCACAAAGAATCTAATTTTTGTATCCATGATTACAGATCATAATCTCAAGGTAGAATTCTTTAAATCTAATTGTTATATTAAAGATTTTTTTGATGGCATTAAGACTATTTCTTCAGAGATTCAAACAGGAGGTTTGTACAAATTGGATGTGAGGACAACACCAGATCGAGTGTTGACAACATCAAGTTTGACTACATAAGAAAAATGACACTAGAGACTTGGTCACATCAACATCAACGATTTGTTGTTGCTTTAGAAAAATGAAATGGTAAGAGGTCTTCCTACATTAAAACAAATGCATAATTATTGTGATGCTTGTGTGTTAGGAAAGATGCATAGAGAAGAATTCCCTATTCGATTACAAAAGAAAAAGTGAGATATACTTGAATTATTGCACACGGAACTATAAGGACCCATGCAAACAAAGCCATTAGGAGGTGCACTATATTTTCTATTGTTTGTTGATGACTGCACAAATTTTTCTTGCATATATTTTATGAGTAAGAAAAGTCACACATTTGAATACTTTAAGTAGTTTAGATATATGATAGAAAAGAAAACAGGGAAGCACATAAAATTTCTCCACTCCTATCGAGGGGGAGAGTACAAGAAGGATGAGCATACCAAGTATTGTAAAGACCATGGAATATTTTAGCAATTCATAGTACCCTATACACCTCAGTACAACAGAGTAGCAGAATGAAAGAATAGAACATTGGTGGAGTGTGCTAGGAGCATGTTGAAATGTAAGGATCTTTCGAATGGGTTTTGGGATGAAGCATTGAATACTGATGTTTATTTGAAAAATAGGAGTCCTACAAGAAGTATTCAGTTTAAAACTCCTTTCAAAGCATTATATGGATTCAACCCTGTAGTAAAACATCTGAGAGTATTTGGGTCTACAAAATTTTCCCACATTCCAAAGGAAGACAAAAGAAAACTAGATTCAAAATCCATCAGATGTACCTTTGTAGGGTATTGTTCACAATTTAAATCTTATAGATTTTTAATCCCTCTACTCACAATATTTTTGTTAGTAGAGATGTCATGTTCCATGATCAGGTTTTTGATGAATCTGATAAAAGCAACGAGGAATGGTATATTCCATTCTTGGTAGAAGGAAGTGAAGATACAAGTAACAACCATGAGAAGAAGAAAAAGGCAGAAGAAAAAAGTTCAGATACAACAATCGAGCCGAGTCCTTCAAAGGAAATTCAAAATAGGTTGGAAGCTTCACCAACGCTCAGAAGATCAGGTAGGAAAATTCAATTGCCTGATAGATATAGGGAAAATTTCTTTATAACTAGTATGACGAATTTTGTTGAACCTTCTAGTTATAGAGAAGCAAATCAATGTAGTAAATGAAAAGAAGTTATGGAGTAGGAATATGAATATATTCTCAAAAACAACACTTGGGAGTTGGTTGTACTACCTGAAGGGAAACAAACCATAGGTTGTAAATGGTTGTATAAACCCAACATTAATGGAGATGGGACCATCGATAAATTAAAAGCTATATTGGTAGCAAAGGGGTATTCAAAAAAAGAAGGTATTGACTATGAGGAAACCTTCACCCCCCGTAGCTAAACTAAACACTATCAGAATGACGATTGCTTTAACTACTAGAAAAGACTGCGTGATTAACCAACTAGATGTAAAATCTGCATTTTTATATGGGGAGTTCAAAGAGGAAGTTTACTTAAAACAACCTGAGGGGTTTGTCCAGAAAGGGAAAGAAAATTTAGTCTGTAGATTAAAGAATTATATGGACTAAAAAAAACACCCAAGTCATGGTATGAAAATATTGATTCATTTTTTTTGCAACATAGTTACAATAGAAGTAAAAATGACTCGAATCTGTATATTGTGAAAGATGAAAAGGGGCGTATAGTGTTGATTTCTTTGTATGTATATGATCTTATTATTACAAGTGATGCTATTGATATGATCAAAGAAATCAAGAAACAAATGTCACACATGTTCGAAATAAAAGACCTTGGTGAACTAAGATACTATTTGGGCCTTGAGATCTAGAGAGATTCACGACAAACTTTTCTGTCCCAGGGTAATTATGTGAGAGGTATACTGGAAAGATTCAGAATGGATCAGTGTAAGATTGCAATAATACCATTACATCAGAACATTAAACTTCAGTGTGACGATGGTTCTAAAGTGGAAAATCCGACACTTTATCGACAATTGGTTGGGATTCTAATCTACTTAACCACTACTAAACCAGATTTGGCTTATGCAGTTAGTGTGATAAGTCAATTTATGTCCAAACCACTTAAGAGTTACTAGAATGCAGCAAAAGGTGTTTTAAGGTATCTACAAGGAACTGTAGATTATGGTATTATTTATAATGATTCATCTGATGTTATATTGACAGGGTTTATAGATTTCGACTAGGCTGGAAATGTAGACGACCGAAGATCCATAACAGGTTATGCATTCAGCATTGGATTCGGGGTGATTACATGAAGCAGTAAGAAACATAACACAATTTCCTTGTCTTCAGTGGAAGTAGAGTATCAAGCTATGTGCACAACAACATGTGAGGCAGTTTGGTTGTGGAGACTTCTCCAGGATGTTGGGTAAGAATAAAAAGATGAAAAAATTATCAGATGTGACAACCAGAGCTCAATCAAACTTGCTAATAATCTGGTGTTTCACAAGAACACTAAACACATTGATACACAATTCCACTTTGTCAAGGAGAAAGTTCAGTGCAAAGAAATTCATTGCAAATAAATTCATCTTGTATATTGTAAAACATGTGATAATGTTGCTGCATTTTCACTAAGCCTCGTGGAAAAATTAAGTTTGAAATGTTTCGGGAGATGTTAGACATATTTTTGAACCCCTTATCCATTAAGGGGGAGTGTTGAAAGATAATGGAGAATCCTTAATTAGTTTGAGTTGGTTCACAAAACCTTAGGATAGGAATTAGTTGCTATTTCTTAGGGTATGGTTCTAACTTCCCTATACCCATGTAAGCTATATATTGGTTGAGTTGTATTGACAATGTAGCGCGTTTTGTAGAGCGAGACTCTGTTTCGTAGAGCTGACCAATGGGTTTTTTTATTTATTAATCAAACATCAAATTTTATCAAAAGATCTTGACGATTCTTAGAAACTAGGTTTCAAACATCCCTGTAGGTAAAAGGTATTTGTATGACTGAGGGTGGTATTTGGGTATCTTTATATGGATCGAAAATTATTTAATATTTGAGAAATTTGATGAGTATGAGCAATGTTAATATTTGAATTTATTGATATCTGTTAAATTTCTAAATATTTTAAAATTATTAGTCTAAATTCTTTACCTTTTGCTTTTTTTTTCGTAATTTTTTTAACCAACGTTACTAGAAACTAAGTACTTTTCATGGAAATATGAAAATATGACTTATATATTTTGTAATATTTAAAAAATATGATGAATATAAGCAATTTCAATTACATATCTGACTACTTTTCTCATTTTTGTTAAACTTCCAAAATATTGTAAAACTATAGTCTAAATTTTTGAAGTTTTGTTTAGGTAAGAATTTGTTGCAATGACATATTTTTAATATGAAATTTTGTTTTATAATAGTTAGGAGGGATAAAAAATGGTATTTTTTTATTTTTATTTTTGGGTATTACCAAGATTGAGAGAGGCTCAATTCTCTCAATGTGGCTTCAGTCCTCAAGCTTTCTCCATGAGATTTGAACTCTAGACTTAGTAAAAACTATAAACCAAAGAAACCAACTCATCTAATAGGTCAAGAGTAAATTCTATTAAATATAAATTCAATATATATTTTAATAGACCATATTTATTCTATATTAAATAGAATTGTTTTTATTTAAATAAATATATATATATATATATATATATGTGATGGTGAGTATTATTAAATATAAATTCTATTTTTTTAATAGACCATGTTTATTATATATTAAATAATATTGTGTTTATTTAAAAAATAATATTTTAGTTATTTTTAAATTGAAGATAAATATTATGAAATTAATATATATTTTTAACTACTTATTAAAATAAGTTATAATTTATATTATTATTATTATTAATTTGGATTGTGAAATAAATTTATCTTAGGTTTGGATTTCTCAAGGATATGAAAAAGTTTTTCTAAGTTTTGAATTCGAAAAGTGGTTTTTATTGGAGACATTAATTTTTATGTGTAGTGTGTTGTGCTTAATGTGTGATATTTCTCATCATAAGAAGCATTAGTTTAGTTAAAAGTAGTGTGGTTCAAATATTCTCTCAATTAACTTAATTGTGATGTTAAAATAGTCAATCTATTTTAAATCTAATTTGATCAATAAATATATAATAATTTATATAATATTTTCAATAATAATAATATATACATAAAATACTTTTTATCCCTGTAATTATTCTAAATTGATATCACTAGTAGTAGCTTTAGGATTAACTCCGTCACGAGAGGACCCAGAAAAATAAGAGAGACATGAGTTTTCTCTTCTCTATAAACACGTGGCATTAGAGTCGATATGTGAGAGTAGACTGTTACATGGTGTTTATACGTTTGTACATGTGTTTTCAAGGAGTCATTGCAAGAAAAAGATCAAAGATCCGTTATGCAGAAGCACATGAATTTTCTGAAGGAAACCATTACAGGTTCAACAATGGCTATCATTATTGCTCGTTATGAGACTCCTGCACATGCATATATTAACAATAGCAATTCTTGTTAAGTTTTCAACCCACATTGAACACATGCAATTCCAATTGCTTAGCTGGAATTTGCATCCATCTTGCAATATGACAATAGGCTATCTCCAGTTTTATGACACGGGTCCATAAAAAAGGCAATGATTGATACCAACTCAAAAATAAAAGCGAAATCCAGCAACTCCACTCGTTTGTTTCAATTTGGTATATGGAAGTTGGTGATCTGGATGCTCCTCACAAAGTATTTTCCCCATGCAATGACGATGTACACCACAAGCAACGACAAAAGCTCCAACGCTTGGGGAGTGTTGATTAGTATATAAATTTTTTCCACCACAGTTTCAAGGTTTTTGTTTGAATTCAATAACTACAACCCCAATATATTATAGCGATAGAAACATTTATAACAAATTTATTGGAAACATTTTGAGCTGCCATTACATTAACATTTTAGTTGATATGTTAAGTAAATGAATGCAAGCACACAGAAATTTTACACTGGATTTACACAGTTATTTTTGGTCCAATGACAAGTAGAAAAGAAAGAAATCCACTGCTACTGCTCCTCAACTTGGGTTCATTTTGATATACGTGGAAGTTGGTGATTTGGATGCCACGAACAGAGTATCTGGGGATCTTTGGTACATAATCTCCCTTGTGATGGCGATGTACGCCACAAGCAGCGACAAAAGCTCCCATGCTTGGGAAGTAGTGATTAGTATTTGAGATTTTCTCGCTTGGAAATGCCTAGGTCTCTTTAAAACTGATCAAATATCCACCCACTCGCAGGAGGATAAACGAGTATGGGAACAACCTCTCTTTTTTAGACAAAAGACAAAGTGTTCGACTTATGGTTTCATATTTTCTTTCGTGTTTTTTCAAGTATACAATCAGGTGTTGCACTCCGTCATTATTTTCATCTTGGAATTTGACGCTGGATGATCTGTGGGTTCCGAAAATTTGTAAATCTCTAATTTTTATTTTTATTTTTATTTTATTTTATTTTTAATTTTTAATTTTTATTTTTGGGGTGTAGAACATCAAAACTTGCAATAATATCAAAATTGTTAAATTTGTCGAGTGTTGAAATTTGAAATTCCTACCTTAAAGTCAGCCTAACTATATAATTTTTTAATAGAATTTTTTTAATTTATATTTTAGTTGTAAAATGATGATAAATCTTCAAAATCAACTATAAGTCATGTTTTTATACTAACTCAAATAAATTTAATATCTAGATTGCTTTCAAGCTAGATAACTAGTGTGTATAATGGATGGCACCAAACGAACAAGTCAATAGAATTGCAAATAGTTCATTGATTACAAGTAGAGAATTGATTTAGTAGTCTAAAGTAATTGTACCTTTAAGAGATTTAGTGAATGTACAACTTAGTTTGGATTGTTGTGCAATTAGTTCGAGATTTGTGGATATAAGAAAGGATCCAACATTTGTTGTTGAAGACATGAGAGTGGTCTCTTAGTGAGGTTATGTAACTTACTCCAGTCTATTAATCGACCTCGGGAGATCCTTAATTCAAGATTTGAATAATGGAACTCAAGAATTCAACTTAAGAACTATGTAGATTTTAACCTTGTACATAAGTTACTCGCAAATGAATTCTTAAACCAAAAAAATAAGCAATGGCCTGAACATAAAACATAAAAGAAATATACACAGATATTTTCCCCTCGATCCCAAAATCGAGACTACCAGGTTGATTTTTTCAATATATTCCTTTCAATGTTACAATACAAATATATACATTCCGAAACATTCATAAGCCTCAATTGATTAACCTTGGATTAGAACATAATTGTAGTTCCCTTGACCGAATCAACAAAACACCATGGGAAGAAAACCATCATGCCCAAAACCATGTGCAAACTTTTCACTAAACAATAAGTAAGTCCACCCACCTATCATAGGGTCCAAATTGTTTTTCCGGGGCTACTTCCTCGAACCCCGCATAGGGAGGCTATCACCCCCTTAAAAACCTCCCGACAAGGGGGTTGTCGACCCTCTTGTGATACAACCCCCTTGTGATCCCCCTACTGCGCCAGACGCAACTAGTCATGGAAAGAATATAACACACACTCAACAAACTACACATTTACAAATGTTACGATACAACTTGATATAGTTGAATCTATGAGATTTCAAAATGATTAGAGATGCTGATGAAGAATTTTCTAGATAGAGATCACAAATCAAGACAAGTACTCAATTGAGGGAGGGTATTGGAGATATTAACTCCTACTTGTCTTGTGCTTAATGTGTGATATTCTTCATCATATAATGTATTGAGTTATTGTAATTTATAAATGAGTTATTTAGTGAAGTGGAAGCTAATCAGCTGCTAGTTTTAGGAGTGGTTAAGATATTCTTTAGCTTAAGTAGATTGACAAGATAATATAGTCAATCTATCTTAAGGTTAGTTTGATATATAAATATATGATATTGTGTGTAATAATAAGATATACATATAATATTTTTTTGTAAACAAGTATTCTAAATGTTTACACTCTGAAAAC
This sequence comes from Pinus albicaulis, assembly GCA_034641835.2. Classification (NCBI taxonomy): domain Eukaryota; kingdom Viridiplantae; phylum Streptophyta; class Pinopsida; order Pinales; family Pinaceae; genus Pinus; species Pinus albicaulis. Next base: position 1,283,903,887 of record CM076572.1, read on the forward strand.
TTTGATCTAACATAAATCAACAATGTCTAGCCCAAAAATATCATATAATTATCTGTAGTCTCTCTATATAATGCTTAGTGAATAAATTATTGTAAATATTAAACTTTTATATGGTTAATGGCTAAATTCAAATCTGAGCTTATAAAATATCATGGTTAAGAATATGAATCATGATTATTTTAATTTTAATATGATACACATAATATGAATTTCTTTCTTAAAAAATGTTTGGAATTTTATTAATAAAAATACAGTTACAATATAACAAATATTTTAAAGTCAAAACTTAAATCCATTTTTTCATTTTTTTTTAATTTATTTATTTAATTATTTTTTTAAAGTAACATTTATATGGTCATAACATCTCTCAAGCACTGAATTATAGAACATCTCTTTGCTCAATTAAATTAAAAGTAATCATAAATGGCTATCAAGATGCAAAAATATATGATATTTTGTCTCATACAAATTCACATTATAAGATTATGTTTCACATGTGATGCAGGAGCTTCAAAGCTAAATTTTCATTATCCAATTGTGTAATTAAGGGGGTGAGATATTTTAATTATTTTATTAATTAATTTGCTCATTCTAATAAAATAGGAGAGAAATTATAAATGTGAGGATTATTGTAAATATTCCTTAAATAATTAAGGATATGAGTGGAGTTGAATTAAGTAGATAATCTAGGGATGAGGAATTCCATAAACGGGACTTAGTTGGGTTCAAAAAAAGATAAATCTAAACTAGATTTTAAGTTGAGATTTATGTGGAGGAATTTATGGAGTGAAATAAATTCATTAATTATGTGTAAATAGGAGAGTTTTGTGAGGATGAAAAACAGTTGAGAGAAGAAAGGAAGTGAGGAGAAGTGAGGAATGGATTGAGATTTTTTTGTAAAGGGCCGAGAGCCGAAAAACCAATTATTGAAATATTTAGCCAAATGTTGGAGTTTGTAAATTTTATTATATTTATTACATATCAGCATTTTTGTTTGTATAGCTCTCTTTCCATTATGTATATTTCAAGCTGCTGCAAATTCATTGTTTAATAAAAATTTGAATTGAGAGATTAATGCGTGAAGGTAGCATTCGAATTTTTATATGCTGGGATCTGTTTAACCCAATACCCTGGCATCATTTGGTATCGAAGAAAATGAGATGAGTCTGCAAATGTACATGTATATGATGTATGTATGTGAACACAGGAACATAGGTGTATTCGGAAGAAAATGCCGAAATGTTGATGTAATTTTGGAGTGCATGTTGTTGTTGAAGCATAGATTGGGCTACGTATGAGGAAGTCGAGCTGTATTGAAGCCTTGGAGCAGGGATGGTGTTAATTGGCAGCGTTCAACACACAGTTGATTGGAAGAAAATTTGAGTGACAACGTTAACTCAAGTGGAAGAGTAGTGTGATGACACATGGTAAACCCCAAGATTGAGTGTAAGTAATATGCAACATATTCCAAAGCCTGTGTGAGACATTTAATAGTAAATTCATAGAATTTTGAGTATGCAACGTATTCCAACCAGTTGAAATCATCTTTTATTTGTTTACTTGGCTACTGTGATAACTTGTACAGTCGTGGTCTTAAACAAGATACAGTGTTAAAGACATTAAGCTTGGCAGCGTTAAGACAGATTGAGCATGCAGAGTTCAAGTTTAAGACGCAGTCACTGCTGTATAGCGAAGATTGTTTACCACAAATTTTGTATTCGGATGGTAAATGGAATCGGAAATCAACGATTGTAGTGAGTTCTTGAAATCGTAGAATCTGATGTAATTTCTGGATCCTCTGGTACATTGTTCATGTTTAGCAGAGACAACACCATATAGTGTTTCTGTTTTTTTTAATAGAACCCAAAATTATCAATGGTTACACTCAGATAGCAAACGTTGTTTTAAATGCTCCCTTCTTATGCAAACATCTCATGTCTAAATTTCAAATTGTGTGTGTTGATATTGTAATTGAATTACCCTGCGGTTGTAAACAGTGAAGTCACAACACAATTGTGACTTGGTCGCTTCTGTAGATTTTGAAAATTAACAATTTGAGGCTGCGTATTTGTTGAAATGCAGAATATGAAATCAGTCACATGTGAAGAGTCAAACTGATTTGGAATTATATATGAAAGTTTTTTTTGCTACTTTGAATATTAAAGTGTGCATTGGTTGACTGCATCATTATTGGTTGAAAGTGAAAGCTTGAACTCAATCACACATGGAGAGATCAATTTATGTGGACTTATATATAATATAAGTTCTTACCACATTCAATACTAAAGTGTGTGTTTGTTATCAAAAAGGCATGTGTGGGCTTGTGAAAGAGGTGCAGTTCCAGCAGAATATTCAAGGTATGGATCTAGTGTTTCCATGGTACCACCCCCCAGCATAAGAAAATGTCACTGGGATTGATCAAGGTAAAGTTTTTGAAAATAATTCATGTACATTTTTTTGGAGAATGTAATCTTGAGAGGATATTTTGTTACATTAAAGGTTCATGTTTTCAGAGCAAGAAATTAAAATTGAAGAGATTGAGATAAGAGAGGAGATTGTGCGTACTTTAAAGGTTTCTAACAATTGTTTTCTAGGAAAGATTTATGTTAGAAATTTGCTGGGTAATTTATTTGCTGAGGAGAGACTGCTAGAGAATGGACCTTTCATATTTAATGTAAATCTGTAGAGGCTTGAATGTATTCCTAAAAGAATACACGAGAGAAGGGTTGGATCATTTCAACCACGTGAAGATTCAAAGTAAGTGCTCATTGAATGAATCAATATTCATTGAGTAGAGGTATTTTAAAATCTGGATGATTAAATTTCCTTGCCATATCCAAGAAGATGATAATTTGTAAATGTTATGAAAGAGTGGAAATGTTGCAAATGTGGAGGCATAAATAAATGGAAAATGAATGAAAATGTGCTAATCCTGGGTGATATAGAATGATGCATTTTTATGTGAGGGTTTATTACGCATAATGTGGATCCTTCATAGTTTTGGTTAAGTCATTTTGGACCAAAGCTTGTAGTTGGGAAAAGAAGAATTCTCTTGATTGGTGACTGAAAACATAATTGCTTGATGTTGTAAAATCTTCGTTTTACCATCATGTGGCGGTATCTAAGGAGGTGATATTCAGGATGGACACAATGTACGGGTTGTACATCAAAGAGGTTGAAATATGAATAACATGTTCTTTGTACACAGGTGAAGAGATGTGAATTGATGTTGTATGATGCATAAAAGTACAGGGAAATGTTTGCATTAAGATGACGAGCTTATGGGAATGTGAGTATTTACAGTGACAAAGACAACACAGAAGAGTGGAAAACAGAGGGTTGAGACTGGAGAGAGAAAGGTTTATTAAACAACCATGACAAAAGCATGAGGTATGATAATTCAGGAAGGTATTTTTGAACATTGAAGATTGAATGGTTTATTTATTTTCACCTTAAAATAAATCTTGAAAAACTTGAATTACATTTCGACTGAAGACTTCAATATCATGTGAAATGATAAGGGAAAACTAATGATTTTTCATAAGAATCAAATATGAAAGAAAGTGAAGAATTTACATCCTAAAAATGTATTAGGGGTGTATGATTGTTGGAGGATTGCATAACTTGAATTAAGTCAAAATATCCATTTCCATAATTATTGGGTCGAGTCCTGAAGTGAAAACAGATGTTAGAGTCAAATAAAATTCTGGATAGTTTGAGTTGAGATTGAGCATTTTCATCCAATATGAAGAATTGGTGTAAGTCTGAAGTCAAAGAGTTGTGAGATAAGTCAAAAGTCTGAATGTAATTGGGTGCATGATCGGCGGAGTCCGACACCCAAATAATTGGTTATTGTAACAGACGAGTTACTAAAGTGTTGTTTGTAGCAAAGTGAAGCAAGAGGGTTGCCACAGATTAGTTCGAAGACAAATAACCAAAAGAAGCCAAGCGCAGGAGGAGAACTTGCATTTTTGATGAATGGAAAGTGTGAAAAATCATTGAAAGGAGGATTGAATCAAATCCACACGTGAACAGATGAAGCTCACAAAGGAGGGGAAGATGACTATTGATAGTCATTTCAGAATATTTGATGAAGACCACAACAGAGGGAAGAAGAAGGAAAATGCCAAGGTAAGTGACATATATGAGTAGTTGATGGATTAAGAGTACAAGCGAGAGAAGGCTGAGATAATAATTCACCTTAAATTGTTAATGGAGTTCTTGCAGGAAAATGTGAAAGACCAGACATATGGTTGGACCATGAGAAAGAAGGTAAAGTGGCAGAGGCTACACACAAATAGGGAAAAGAAGGTAAACATATAGTTGACAGAAGAGCTGAAGAAGCTCAAGAAGATGTTGAGTTGTGAAGAACTCAGAGATGCTGAGTTAAAAATGGATGTTTTCATTTGTGGCCCAGAACAGGGTGAAAGTCTGGATGAAAAGATCAATGAGGAAGATCTCATGAACTATTGAGATAGTTCAGAAGCATCTGAAGATTGATAGTTCAAGCTGCTGCAAATTGATTGTTTAATGAAGAATTGAATTGAGAGTTTAATGCGTGAAGGAAGCATTCGAATTTTTATATGCTAGGATCTGTTTAACCCAGTACCTGGCATCAACATGCGAGAAAATTCTTCTATCAATTAATAGAAAAATAGCCAATGATCACTCCAAATTAGATTGACTTTCATTTGGTATGATAATACGATATCAACCAATTAACAACCTAAAAGATATGGAAAATTAATTCTAAATCTTTCTAAAAAAAAATAAATTAATTCTAACTATTTGTCTAAATAATTATTTAGAACAATAAACTGAATAAGCTATTTATTTATCTATCGATCAAATCTAAAAACATAAATTAAATTAATTAATTCCAAATCCTCCTAAAAGGAATAAATTAATTCTAACTACTTGTCTAAATAACTATTTCAAGCACTAAAAGGAACAAGACACTGAATAAATTGTTTATTTATCTATCGATCGATCAAATCCAAAGCATAAATTAAATTATGAATTACTAGATATAAACATTAAAATGATTATGGAAGGAAAGCTTCAAAAATTCAATATTGTATTTAATAATATAAACATAAACTAATATTTGTAACAACTGAAGAACCATTCACACAACAACTATATCTTTATTTCTATTAACAAATTAGTCAATCAAAACAAAAACATGGAAAGTGTTTTTTCATAAAATTGTAATACATAAATAATTTTTATAATTTACAGGAATATGATTCATATGATCATTTACTTACGTAGGTTTTGATTCATCTAAAAAAGGGCCTCGAATTGATAAAAATATCTAGGTTTGTGTAAAAAAATCCTAACCCATTTTTCAAGTGAATGTTTTTTGTTTTTTGTTTATTGATTTTTTTAATAAAATATTTTCAAGAACGTCTTTTGTTTCACCCAAAAATGAATTAAATGCTCAATAAATTCATTTTAGAAAACACAATAAGAAAAGCTCTCTTTTAGCACCATAAGTTAGCACCACTTACGTTATGTGGTGTTAATGTGGTGTTAATGTTTATGTATCATATTAAAATTGGAGTATATCACCGTAAGTTAGCACCACTTAAGCTATGTAGTGTTAATATGGTGTAAATGTTTATGTATTATATTTAAAATGAAGTATATCATCATAAATTAGTACCACTTAAGTTATGTGGTGTTAATGTGGTGTAAATGTTTATGTATTATATTAAAAATGATGTATATAATCACCATATTTGACCGACAAGTTAGCACCATTCTTACTGTGTGGTGTTAAAGTGAAATATTTTTTTATTAATCTTATTGGAAGTGGAGTATATCACCATATATTTAAAGAAGTGGTGTATGCTATATTGTCAAGTTCTATAAAGTAGGGTAGTTAACTTTGTGTTTTCCATGTTGGCATGTACAAGTGGATTTATTAATGTGAATTGTCACTATAACTATAAAAATATTACAAATATTTATATTATGAATATATAAATTAGAACTAAACTCACAAATATTTATTTTATAATATTTATTTGTTTGTCATGTTTACATGTAAAACTAAATTCAAAGTAATTGTTTTCTAAATATTTTATTTCAATTATTTACTTTTTATATTATTCTCATTTTGGACCATAAATACAACAAATTCAAAGTAATTGTTTTCTAAATATTTTATTTCAATTATTTACCTTTTATATTATTCTCTATTTGCACCATAATTACAACAAATTCAAAGTAATTGTTTTCTAAATATTTTGTTTCAATTATTTACTTTTTATATTATTCTCATGAGAAAATAAATACACAAAACCATATTACATAATTATCTATTTTATGAATAAGTCAATTAAGATAAAATTTTTTATATTATTTTAATTTCAAAATAAAATAAGGGTGAATTTGATGGAGTTGGGTTACTCTTTTTTGAAAGAACTTCTGTTCCAAAGGTTGAAAATGTATCTTTGTGAGGGTATTTTTTAAGCCCTCGATCAAATCTTTTAAAAGATCCATCTAGGACTAAATAAAACCTTGAATTAAACTACATAGCTCCATCATCAATATGAACTTGATCTTTTCAAACTCTTTTCGAACTCTTTTCCTGAGCTGGAACTTGATCTTATCGAACTCGCTCTTGTAGTCTGGGAAGTCTTGGGCTAATTTCACCAGGCTCATAGAGATCTGCTCCAAACCGTTGCCAAGGATGCTCTTCATAGACCAATAAAGATACATTGTCTGCTTGAATTATGTTAGTCTATCCCTTGTTTGTCCCAAATCTGGTATTAAACCTCTCCATTCCTTAGTATCCATCTTTGTCTCTGCATGTCTATTTATGTTAGCTTCCCATTTTTCAATGAGCTTTTGAATTTCCTCTGATGTGTTCTCATGGTATGCTTTCGCTGCCTCTTGGATCACATCGATTACAGGCCTCCTTCCTCTCGGCTTGCTCGGGGGTGAGCTGGGTTGGGCTTCTACCGCCTTCCCTTTATCTTTCCAGCCACAGCCTCAAGCTGTAGGGCTCTTGAAATGGTCGCGACCTGCAAGACTCTTGGAGCATGCCATCCCATCATATTTGACTAGATTTATGGGTAGGTGACTTGTCCACATAATCAAACAAAGGCATAATTCCATATAATGAAAACGATTAATGGTCCACGCATCCTAGTTATCAGAAGAAAGGTGACTTGGGGGCCTCTTCCCAGGACTTCTCCCTTGCCTATCCCTCTGCAGACCAATCACCCTCATACCCTGTTTAATTTCTGCCACCCCCTGTCCCTGACAGTCACACGTAGCCCATAAATTTTCCCCATAACCCAAAGAGCTCATGCCTTCCTTCAATCTCCTGACCTCCCTTTTGGTGTCCTCTCTCTTGTCATACCTCCCACCCTCGAAATTGAAAAAGGAGGCGTCGCTTCCCATTGCTCAGGCCTGGTTGGAATTCCCTCTCCCATTCCTAATGTGCACTGAGCCCAAGTAGCTGAAGGTGGTATAAACTAGCAAAGCCTTTGAACTAAACTCAACCCATGACTGCTCCTTAACTTTTTACCCTGGCAAGATTGCCCGACCCCTCACCATTCCATCTTGTTGGCATCCCTTACCTGACAGACTCACACTCGAGTGCAAGTTGAGACCATTCCCAATTCCTACTCTGACATAGAGGCAGAGACCCAAAAGAACCCCAAACTTCCCACAACCAGAGTCGTAATGGTTCCGCTCTCTCCTACCCAGCAGAAGACTATATCAGTCCAACTTAATCACCTTATGCTCCCATAGAGACTGACCCAAATCATAAAACATAAACATTGCATTAACAAGGGAGAGGAAACCAAGCACATACCTAAGTTTCATCATGGTGGAAGAGCAATGGATGTTTTTTATCCCGTTTTCACGCTTGCACCAAAGTATTTCATCATAAAAAAACCCCCACACCTTCCTCCACCCTGTTTTAAGCTCGATGCGTGGGCCTCTGTCCCACTACCTCACCTCGTGCTGCATGCGATAGTACAGCCTGCTGCCCTTGCCACTCATGTGGAAGGTGGTTGGCTTCAACCCCAGGGACACTACCATTAACACTGATGGGAGGGAGGATCTTCTTCTTTACACCCTGATCGGGGAACTGAGTCCAAGAACTATGGGTAAGCTCTGCCCTCCAACCTGTCCTACTCTTTGATGCTTTGTAGCTTGATCCATCTTTATTCCCCGAGATTAGGAGGCATGCTTAATTCAATAGGTTCATTCAGGTGAGCGCAACCATAATTTTCCAGGAGGTCAGCTACTCTATTTCATTCCTTCCTTACATGGGTGATAATGATATAATCAAATTTCTTATTTGTATCCTCCAATCCCTACACATGTGAAGAAGTATGCCATCTTTGGATTAGTTTGCCCCACTTCGTTCCTTGATTAAGTGTTTTGAGAGTGTTCATAACCAACTGAGAGTCTCCTTCGATTACTAGCTTTCTGTATCCTAGCCTAATGGCCAAGAGGAGACCTTGGTGCACTCCTATGAATTATTATTCATTGTTGCTGGCAAAGCCACAGGAGTCATCATATATGAATCTTGTTATGCCATGTTGATCTCAAAAAATCCCTCCAACCCCTGCTTGCCCCGGATTGCCTTTCGAGGCTCCATTAAGGATGAGTTTGATGAATCATTCTAGAGGAGGTTTGAAGATCCTGATGGTGTCCCCTATGTTAGGGATAACTTTCCAAGAAGCTGGGGAGACCATGCTAGGCACTAGGTGGAGGCCTTGGAGAATTCTTTCTTCCTGAGGAGCCATTTTCCAATCATCTGGCATACATTTCTCTGAGAGGATGCACTGGTATAAAATGATGAAATTAGAGACTAGGTGACTAAAAGAGTTAGTCACCACAATTATTTCAAGTGAATTAATACTAAATTTGATCAATTTTAAGTGACAAAACTAAAAATTACTAATTTATTCTAGGGTTAAAATATACGACTAGATGATTTTATTGTACTAGCTAACACATGCCCTGACAAATCGAGAGCGAGCTGACCTACCTACGACCTCCCAGCCGCCATGGAATCAGGAGGGGGAGCCGAGGCTTCCCTTCCTCCTCCTCTAGAAGTCATTGCATTCAAGAAACTGATAGCAACCAACAACAAGTGCCCTCTGAATGGATCTCAACAAATGTTCGTGAAGAAGTTGGATAGCATCCCTTCGATGGCCCTTCAAATCAAAGAAAATTGTCGATCTGCATTGAACCTGGCTGAGAGAGGGCTCATTGGACAATTTACTAGCTTCTGGCCCTCTCCCAAAGCTATGGAAGACTGGGTGCAGAGGAACTAGATTCCTTTAGTATCAGAAGGCATCAAAAGTGACTTCGTAGGCAAAGGATACTTTGTTTTTGTTTTTTAGAATGTGGAAGACATAAGCCTCATCTTCAGGAATGGCCCATATTTTATGGGTCCTAAGGGAGTATACTTAAATAAATGGACCCCTAACTTAGATCATGCTCAATATGTGCCTTCATCTGTTATATTGTGGGTAAGCCTCCCACATCTCCCACTACATTGCTGGAACCAGAAGTATCTCCAAACCATTGGAAATACCCTCAGAAAGTATATTGATCGGGCAGTGAGAAAAGATCAATACTCATGCACACGTATATGTGTCGAGGTGGATTTGGAAGTTGGGCTACCTAAAGCTATCAAATTAACGGTTGCTGACTGGACCCATATCCAAGAGCTAGATTATGAGAAGCTTCCATTTAAATGTAGGCACTTTCAAGACTTTGGCCGTTTTGCAAGGCACACTAGTACATTTGGTCAAAATTCCAAGAATTTAGTTCCAACACTTTTGACGTATTGTCAGAAATTTCCCCAATTTTTATCAATTTTTGAAATCCCGCCAACAACTATCGCTTTAGCGATGTTTTTGGAGTATCGTCGAAACAACGACGTTTAGGACAATCGTTAGAATACTGATGTTACATGACAAACCGTCGGAATACCGACATTATAGGACAAATAGTCGATATTGCGATGTTTAGGAGACCGCCGTCGGTCTTGCAACGTTTAAGGAAACTGTCGGTCTTGCGACGTTGAGGGAAAAACCGTCGAAATACTGACATTTAAAGGCCTATGATAAAGTTTATATTACAACTCTCAAACTAAATAATTTGATTTGTAATTTTTTTTTGAGGTATAATTTAATTTACTACATATTAGAAAACACATGACATTCAATGATGTACTTAAGTAAAAAAAAAAAAAATTATAGACATTGTGACTATGCATTTCAAAAGCCTTTAGAGAATGTAGGTTTTAAAATCTAGAATGAATTTAAATTAATGCATCACTCAACAACTTTTTGTTTTATCTTGAAATTTTGTTTTACCATAGATAGGGTTTGTTTGATTTCATAGTTCACCATCATATGGTGGGATACATTAAGGGTTGACATGAAATGTTGTAGGCTGAGCTCTTAGTGTTGAGGAATATTGTGGAAGTTAAAAAGTAAAATATTTGGTTTAGTTTCTTTTTTTTAAATATCTTCAATAATTTTATTTTATTTTTAAATTTCGTTTGAGAAAGGCCATATCAAATTTGCTAAGTTGTGATCGCACGGGTGCCTTTTGCATGTTGTGCGGCCTATTTGCCATTTTCTCGCTTGTGCCTTCATTCAGTCGAGTGCGTTGCATCAGGGCGACCGCCCAAACGCGTTCGGGTCGGGTTGTTTTGTTTGAGGGCGCCCGCCAAGATGCCTTAGGGTCGGGTTGGGTCGTTTCATTTGAGGGCATCCGCCCAAACGCGTTCGGGTTGGGTCAGGTCGTTTCGTTCGAGGGCGCCCTCCCAAACGCGTTTGGGTCGGGTTAGGTCGTTTAGTTTGAGGGCACCCGCCCAAACACATTTGGGTCGGGTCGGGTCGTTTCGTTTGAGGGCACCCACCCAAACGCGTTCGGGTTGAGTCGTTTCGTTTGAGGGCGACCGTATCAAATTTTCTAAGTTGTGACCACATGGTGCCTTCTGCACATTTGTGCAGCCTGTTTGTCATTTTCTCGCTTGTGCCTTCGTTCAATCGGGCGCACCATGTGAGGGCGCCCGCCCAAACGCATTTGGGTTGGGTCGGGTCATTTCGTTTGAGGGCATTCGTATAAAATTTTCTAAGTTGTGACCACACGGGTGCCTTTTCCACGTTCGTGCGGCACATTTTCCGTTTTCTCCCTTTTTCCTTTGTTCGGTCGTGCGCGTCGTGTCGCACTATGTGAGGGTGCCTGCAAAAGCATGTTCGATTCAAGTCGTTTTGTTTGAGGGTGGCCGTATCAAATTTGCTAAGTTGTGACCGCACGGGTGCCTTATGACGTTCGTGCAGCCCATTTTCCATTTGCTCCGTTATGCCTTCATTTGGTTGGGTGCGCCATGTCATCTCATTTAAGGGTACCCACCCAAACCCATTCGGGTCAGGTTGTTTCGGTTGATGGTGCCCACCCAAACGCATTTGGGTCGAGTCGTTTTGTTTGAGGCCGCCCACCTAAATGCATTTGGGTCAGGTCATTTCGGTTGAGGGTGCCCGTATCAAATTTGCTAAGTTGTGATAGCACAGGTGCCCTGTGCACGTTCGTGTGGCCTGTTTGTTGTTTTATCCCTTGTCCCTTCGTTCGATCGTGCACGTCGTGTGAGGGCGCTCGCCCAAACGCATTCGGGTTGGGTCATTTCGTTTGAGGGCGGTCGTATCAAATTTGCTGAGTTGTGAACGCATGGGTGCCTTGTCCACATTTGTGCAACCCATTTTCTATTTTCTCCCTTGTTCCTTCATTCGGTCGGGTGTGCCGTGTCGTTTCATTTGACGGCGCCCGCCCAAACCCATTCGGGTCGGGTCGTTTTGGTGGAGGGTGCCAGTCCAAACGCATTCAGGTTGGGTTGTTTCGATTGAGGGCACCTACCCAAACACGTTTGGGCTGGGTCGTTTCGGTTGAGGGCACCCATATCAAATTTGGTAAGTTGTGACTGCATGGGTGCCTTGTACACGTTCGTCTGGCCCGTTTTCCAGTTGCTCCCTTCTACCTTCATTCAATCGGGCACGCTGTGTGAGGGTACCAGCCTAAACGTGTTCGAGTCGGGTCGAGTCGTTTCGTTTAAGGGTGGACGTATCCAGTTTGCTAAGTTGTGACCGCACGGGTGCCTTTTTCACATTTGTGCGGCCCGTTTGCCATTTTCTCCCTTGTGCCTTTATTCGGTCGAGCACGCCATGTTGCGCCGTGTGAGGGCACCCGCCCAAACACATTCAGGTTGGATCGTTTCGTTTGAGGGCAGCCGTATCAAATTTTCTAAGTTGTGACCGCAAGGCTGGCTTGTACACGTTCGTGCGAGCTGTTTTCTGTTTGCTCCCTTCTACTTTCATTCGATCAGGCATGCTGTGTCATTTCATTTGGGGGTTCCTGCCCAAACCCGTCTGGGTTGGGTCGTTTCGGTTGAGGGTGCTTGCCCAAACGCGTTTGGGTCGGGTCGTTTCGGTTGAGGGCGCCCACCCAAACGCATTTGGGTCAGGTCGTTTCAGTTGAGGGTACGTGTATCAAATTTGCTAAGTTGTGACCGCACGGGTGCCCTGTGCATGTTTGTGTGGCCCGTTTGCCGATTTCTCCTTTGTGCCTTCGTTCGGTTGTGCGCGCCGTGTCGCACCGTGTGAGGGCGCCCGCCCAAATGCATTTGGGTTGGGTCATTTTGTTTGAGGGTGGCCGTATCAAATTTGCTAAGTTGTGACCACATGAGTGCCTTGTGCATGTTCATGCAGCCCGTTTGCCATTTTCCCCCTTATGCCTTCATTCAATTCGGCTCGCTGTGTCATTTCGTTTGAGGGCACCCGCCCAAACGTGTTCGAGTTGGGTTTTTTTGGCTGAGGGTGCCCACTCAAATGTGTTTGGGTCAGGTCATTTCGGTTGAGGGCGCTCGTATCAAATTTGCTAAGTTGTGACTGCACGAGGTCCCTCCGCAGGACTCGTACAGAACAGTGTTCAGGGCGGGTGCGTTCAGGTCGAGTCAGGTTCGTGCAACACGTCCGTATTCAGGACATGCAAAACAATGTTTGAAGGCACAAAAGTCGTTCATCAGGGTCGGGCCGGGTCGAACGCATCCCGAACGCGTGCAAACATTTTTCCAACATAGTATCAAAGCTAAGGTGCAAGAAAGAGACTAAATATCACATCCTAGTTGGCATTATGGAAAGGGTTATAAACAAGGGTTTCAAGTTTGTTGGGAATCTCACTACATTCATAAAGGGTTTCATTTTGAAGATCATTTCCAAGCTAGAAGTAATGGATGGAAGTTTATTTTCCGCTTTGTCTGGGACTTTCAAGAATTAGAATGTATGGGTTATTGATAATGGTGCTTCTAGACATATGATGGGAGAATGCATCCAACTTCAGACTTTGTCAGAAGGAACCTCCATCTCCTAGCTCAATCTAAAATTGCATGTCCTTCTCATTTAGGTAGCTAAAATACTTCTTATTCATGATCATGTGGAAGGATTCCCACACCACCTAGCTCATCTTGAACCTGAGTGAACTTTGAAAGATATGTGATGATGGGCTCATCTTTTCTTATCTGATTACTTAGCTTCTCTTTGAGAGAAAGCTTCGTTACATCACTAGAAGCCTAAAAAAAATTGAAGATGGATTTAACTTTAAACATCTCATACACTGTCTTATTCTCATTGAGATGAGGAATAATATGATCTCTGACCCCCTCTAGAGTGATCCTTATTTCCTCGGTGTCATTCTTAGTATGTTGGGCCAACCGTTGGGGATATTGAAGTGGCACTATTACTCTGCTACCCCATTATCTTGCAACACTACTGTTATTTTCTTCTTCCATGCACGTAAATTTGAGGCTCTTTCTAAACTGTGATTTGACCTTGGCCCTAGGACCGACATATTGATATCCAAGGAACTGCTCTACTCTGCTCTTCAAACTATCACCCTAAAAACAATCTTGTCCTCATGTTGTCCTAGCTAGACTGACCTTGCAAACACACAGACCCTTGCTCCTACTTTCTTGCACTCAGATAGTCCCTATTTCCTTGTGCACAGGTTTCCTAGTTCCTAGTGTAGAGGACTCCCTATTCTTTAGGGCTTGAATCCTATTTCCTAGCACAGAATTTCCCTATTTCTTAGCACAATTCTTCCACGAGAAAAGCTCTCTTCAATGCTACATATTGGCTCCTCCAAGATACGCATTCACAAAAAAGATCTCTCACACAATTTTGTGTTCTCTCTCATAATTTCATGAGATATGTCTTGTCACAGTCCTTTGTGCACAAAAAAACTATGAAACTTTGTGCCTTTGTCCTCCTTTATTCATTCAATCCATGCTGAAATTGGCAAGTTACAAATTTAGAACATGTGTTTTGATTGAATAGTTAACAAAGTCTAAGGATTGAAGCTCCCAACTTGTCCTCTTCTAAATTTATAACTGCCTCTTGAACTTGTAGTCAAACTGAAGAAGGTCCATGTAACTGATCCTCCAACACTACGCATGAATTCACCATCTCCATGAACTCATCCATGAGCAAAGGAAGACAAATCATGGTCTTTTTGGCTAAGGCATGCACTAGAGAAGACCTTCTCTCGCTACACTTTTCAACAATCCCATTGTCCATCTTGATTACATACGATGTCATTGGGTTCATGGTCTTCATATCACGCTTGAATAATTGTGGGTTTTTCTCCTAATAGCTATTGATTAAGACAATTCATTGATTCCTTGGGTTGACAGGATCACAGTTATGCCATCTCCATGAGATCAAGTTTAACGATCATTTCTTTTAGGGAGGTTCTGTTGTTTTTTTTAGGACTCAAGAGGTTCTCTTGTGACTTTCTCTCATCTGTATGATTAGAGGCCTATATTTATCTGTTCAATAGTTGATTCTCTCTATGCAAGAGACTTTAGATGGCCTCTCTAGACTTAGTACCACTAAGAGCATTCCTTGTTTATTCCAGCCTATTTGGGTTCTTGGTGGCGTGAATCCTAGGTGGAATCCTTTTCCTTGGAGTTAGATGGCATAGATTCATGATACAATGAAGTTTTCCCACATGGTTAATAGGCACATCACCTCTATTATTTTAGAGCTTGGTTTTCCTAGTTCAAACTATGGTCTCCACAGGTTGACTTGAGTAAGCCAAATCTCCATTGTGAAATTATTCTCATCAACCTCTATAAAGAAGAGAGGAATTACCACCCTCTATAAAGAAAGGAAGCCTTTCTTGGTTCCATCCCTTTGCCTGTTCCTGGTTTTCTGCGCTGTTACTTGTGCGTGGTTCAAAATTTCAATTAGTATCCCACAGTAGAAATTCAGTGAACACTAGCGTAGCTGGGATCCCTTGCAACAAAGATGGTAAATGTGATGTAGTTATTTTTAATGCAATGGTGATGATTATGATTATGTCTGACACTAGCTAAGAAACATTAGGCATGGGATGAGTGGCGCATGTTAGGTGATGGGATAAAAATGAGTCCAAGTTATATGTATATATATATAGCTTGACGTTTAATTTGCTTAAGTCCCTTTTGATTATGCATCTGGTTCCCAATGTAATGTTGGGGTGATTCAAATGGTGATTAACACCTAGGGTCTAGGCCTTGGTTCCCCATGAGACCTTGCTTTGAAGGGGCATGTTAAAAGTAACCCATGAGAGTATATATGCTTTCATTGTCCTTGGGATTTGGAGATCATGATATCAATAGTAGAGTTATGTTGTTGGTTAGAGCTTGTTAGGTGTGCAGGGTTATGCTATTTGTTTGATCTTTCATACTAGAGAGTTAGGGAAATGTTGTTAGCATTGGTTAATTGTTCTTGAGATATGATAATATAGATAATTTAATCTTAATAAATGTCCACAAATAACTAGAAAAGTAGGTCAATGAGATTAAAATATTTATATTTTATTGAATTTATTAAAATATTAATTATTAATATTTATATTTTATTTGTTTGAATTATATTATATAAAATTAAATTTTAAATATATTGTAATTTTATTTTTAATTAATAATTAAAATAATAATTATTAATATTTTAATTATTAAAAAAAAAATTGTTTCAAATTTTGATGGCATGCCACATAAAATTTTATAAAAGTTTGATGGCATGTTTTGATTTCATTAAAACAAATAAAAACCCAAAGTGTTCTATTTCATTAAAACAAATAAAAGGCCGAAGTGTTCAAAGCCCCTGTTCAAAGCCTGACCTGTTCGACTGTCAGGAAGATGAAGATGAGGTTGAAGCCCCTGTTTGAAGCCCCTGTTCGACTGTCAGGAAGACGAAGACAAGGTTGAGGTACTCGCACATGGGTGCCCTTGTTCGATTTCATTAAAACAAATAAAATCCAAAAGTGTAAGAAAGCCCCTATTCGAAGCCCCTGTTCGACTGTTAGGAAGACGAAGACGAGGTTGACGTACTCGCACATGGGTGCTATCGCGTAGAGAAACTTCCAGATCAATTTGGAGGAAAACTAGCTTTTCTTACCCAAACTCGATGTGCTAGTTATTTGGCGCCAAATTTTTTTTCTCTTGGGGCTCAGAAAAGTTTCTATATAATTAGAGCTTTTATCATGGAATTTTCTTATATTGTATTGTGGGAGCTAGTGAAGACCTTGTGGTATACTTTGGCTCAAGATATCCAGGAGGTATATTCTCTTTTGCATTTTCTTTCCCTATCATCAATTTCAATTGCTACTAGTGATTATTTATTCTGCCTCTTGTGCCCTCAAGTCCTATATCTATTTCTCTAAGCCAATTTTTTGTACAGATCCTGAAATAAAAGCCTGGCTGGAAGAAAATAAACATCCATTCTTTGGATTTCCAACATTGGTATGATTCAGTTGGGAAACTTGCAATAGTTATACCAAAAAGGGTGCTACAGTGATCTGGTAAGTCACATGCCAAGATTTTTTAATGCATACACTTAAGTTCGAAGTACAATGGAGGACAAAGGAGAATAGTTAGGACTCATTGAAATGCCACAATTGGCTATGCTTAGTTTCAATTAAAGATTTATAAGATTTTCTATAATTTGATAATTTGATAAATCATGGATGCGAGTCCTTGTTGTAGCTGCTTAGATTACATTCTCTTTGTTTATATTTAAAATTTGACTTTCCTGTTTCTAGTGTTCAAGATTTGAGGCCTCTCTAGTGACTAGTTCTTATAATCATCACCTTTTCCCCCTTTTTTCCCTTGGGTAAAATGTGTCTTATATTTCATTACTAGATAATAAAAGGTACATCAAGAATTATGAATTTAAAGACACTACCTATTGCGACTGCTGATGCAACATCCATAAATTCATTTTTGTAACAAACATTATATAAGATTTTAATGTAACAAATGTTTTTTTCTATGTTTCGGGAGCTAGTAAAGTGCTCATAAACAGATCCACCTGTTTCAGGAGCTATCTTGTATTGTAGATCCACCTGTTTCGGGCTGCGAAAAACTTCTTAGAATTCAACTGCTAGAAGGTGCTAGCTTAGATCAGAAGCTGTTGTAGCAAATACCTCTTTATTTATCTAATTTTTCTTTGAATTACTCCAGAGACTAGGATACAGATACATCCACTAGATGGTGAGGTTCTCCCTTTCTATCATGGATTAATCAAGATGCACATCCCAATTTTTTACTAGAAATCCTCCCATGTGTCTTTGTTATTAAATCCTCCTTTTCACTTCATGATCAGAGGCCAGCAATGGGATGCAAAGATATTGTAACTATTATTTGAAAATTATTTTTCCAAATATAATTCACCCCTCATCCAAGATGTCAAGTTCAAAGGTACTGTAATGGTTTTTGCACATAAGAACAATGCAACAAAGTTATATATCACTAATAGGCAACATTGTATCATGGAGATTGATGTACAAAATTCAGTCATTGTAAGACTTAGAAATGTTAGGAAATATTTATTTTAATACTAAGAGAGTGCTTGAGAATGTAACTAAGGAGTCAAGCCGGTATACTTCCAATTATATCTTTCAGACATACATGCTAGAATGCCATATGAATATCTTCTAAATAACTTGAAGTGACAAATGAAGATTCACTTTAATACCTTCCATTGTCATCATAACTAGGTATTCCATGATGATATCAGTAATCAACAAACTCTCCTCAAGATGATTGACAGGGAAACACTCTAGAGTCCAGACTTGTCCCTTCAGGTGTCAATGCACACATATCTACTTAACTATAGAAGCATGGCATAAGTTCCAAACCTATAAGGCATGTTGTCCACTTCCCCACACTTCACAGTTGTTGTCAAGAATTTTATTTCCTTTGAATTAGACTAGATAATATACTTTCAGCCTTTGAGTTACCCTTTCATATTTGATTCTTATCTTAGGAAGCTTCATACCATAATGAAACATACATGTACTAAACTCATGCCTTGATTGAAAGAGATTCATGCTCAGGATTGTGACATGGGAGAGTTTGGAATGGAGTGGTGACTGCAACTATAAGAATTTTATAGGTGAGACAAAACCAGAAAATCATAATATTTTGTGCTTATCGTGACATTTCCTTCCTGTGCCTCCTTAATCTAGGCACAACAATATCTAGACAAAATTTTATTCTTCAATCAAAAACTATAATTTCAAACACATACCTGGTGATGCATGCTTCAAAAATTTGTATGGAAATAATGGACCAGGATTTGTAGATCAAATAGTGTATTTATCCAATCAAGCATTCAAGCCATGTTGTGATAAGGAGTCCACATATTCTTTGGCTTATTTACAATGTGGATTTCTTCAGAAAATTGTTTTAATTAAGGGTTGTTGTGGAAATATATGTACAAATAAAAGGATATTAATTTTTTCATTCTCCCTAAGTAAGAATTTGTTCTCTGAGCATGAAAACATGTTCTTCACGGAAATATCTCGGCCCATAATGGAGTGAGCTCAATCGATAATGAATAGGAGAAAATCGCAGCCCGTAGAGAAGATAATTTGTCATCATTAATGGCCAAAAATTCACCTTCTTACAAGGATGGAAAACCTCTACGAATGACTATCCAATATATACATAAAAATTATGCAAAATCAAGATATCATATCAATATAGTGATATGTACCATATATGAGATATCATTTCATCAAGAGAAGGGTCACATTCCATCATATGGAGAATGCGATTGAATCATACCAGACCATGACCATATGGCATATATGGAAAAGTTCTAAATTTTAGTCATCACATCATGAAGAGCTGCAAAATGAATTGTGTCAATGAAAGAGATTTCCAAACAACCCTAAATAGAGACCCAATTCACATCAAGATGTACACCCTTACTAACAACATGGATAAATAAAACCTCATACTATTGTAATCCTAATATAAGCTCTAACAACAGGTTCTATAGGAGATCCATGAGAACCTCAACACAACGTAGAGATGTTTTAGCATCTAAACAACCTCAATATAAAGATCTAATGGAAGGAACCCTCTTACTGAGATATAATAGCTACGTGTATCTGAGATCTCGAAGGTATATGTAGATTTAGATTCTAGGAAGAGAAAAAGTATTTTTTATTAAAATGTTAGTGTTTTTATCAAACAATAGTTTCATTTCTAGGCCTTGTTCATGAACTATAACCTATAATGGAAGCCTTGTTTCATTACTACTCTAGCTCTTGAATTAGATAAAGGAACCAAAAACTCCTACCAAATACCTATCATCGGCTTAAGGGACAAAGGACCTCAAATAGAGGAAAACCCTAGAGTATAAGTAGCATGGTGCAACACCGATGTAGCCCTCCACTTTGATGGCCTTGATCTAGGACTTAATTCCCTATTTTTCTACTCATGTTCCCCTCATCCTGTCCATCCATGGATAGCCCTATGAGAAAGTGGATGTCGTGGGCATGGATATGTAATCCTTATCCAACCAAAGCTAGTTCTGGTGCACTTAGCTAATTAGGAATGTCTTGCATGAAGTGAATTCTCATGTTTTTCTAAAGGTGGGTACCTTAAAGAAAGTGACAACGATGGAGTATTGATGTAACACAAACTTGAGCCTCTAGGGCGAGGTGAATTTTCCATTCTCTAGGGTTACTTGTTTCTTGTAGAAGGATGGTTGCAAGTACAGGAATAAATCATGGTCAATGAAGTCATGGTCCACTAGCTTTGTGTTCTCCACTTTTCTCATGAAATATCTTATAACGTCAACCTGTGGGTCAACCACTTCTCCAAATAGGGCTTCATTTCACTTAAAATCTGATATTTGTGAACATATCTCTTTTGTGCTACTCTTCGCTTTTACTGTTACTCTTCCCATGGTTTCTTTATAGTACTTTGGTTTATGCTGCTATACTTTGGTAATGGATGGTCGAAGCTAAGGAGAAACTTGGTTAGATTATCTCTGCATAGTTGGTTCTAAGCTCTATGGTGTGCAATGACTGATAAGTAGAATAGTGAGAAAAGAATGTGAGAAATAACTGGCTAATTCCTGCAACAGATCTGTGCCAAATTTTTCATCAATCCCTGACATTTTTTTTCCATCTACCATTTTGGCCATTGCAATTCCAACAATGATTTCCATCGAAACTGCGACGAGAGTTTAAACATGTTGGCATTATGACGAACTCTTCAAACTGTTAGAATAGCGATGACCTCTTCAAATACAGATCAGGACTACTAGAATGGAAGGTTAGTTATATGGACGGACAAGGCCTACTATTGGCAATGGGATATCAACTCTTCCGTTCACATGGTGGGAACCAAACCTTAGTTTCAACTCAGTGCAAATGTCAAGTGCCTAGTAGCATTTACTGCTCTGCTCCGCTCCACTTTCCAGCCTAAACATGTAAAGTACAAGGCTTTAGAGAGTTCACTCCAATATTTGGAAGTGCAAATACATTCTTGATTTTTGGAAGGTTCCTATACCACAATGATAATATCAAAGAACACACATTTATATCTCACATGGAAATTGTATGCTCTAAGACCACTAGAACACAAAATTCAAATGCTAAATCATATGTCAGTGTCATACATTTAAAATTTTCAAGGCTCTTATACTTTAAACACATAGCTTACAATGTCTGAGCTATTTAGTAGTTACTAGAGAGGCACAACTCGTTTTGTTTTGATCATTGAAAATGCTGCATTCACATCTTTGGGCACCACGTCTCCTCTGTACATTAGACAACAGGCCATGTATTTTCCGTGTTTGGGATCACATTTAGTCATCATGTTACTGGCCTCAAACACATAATTTTTTATTTCTTTCACTGACAATGCTTCATGATAGGATTTCTCTTTAGACATTACTGGTGCATAAGATGAAAGCATCCTTAAAATGGCTTTCTCTTTTTATAACATATCATGGCATTTTCACAACAAAATACAGGAACACAGATCAGGACTGCTAGAATGGGAGGTTATTTATATGGAGGGACAAGGCCCACTACTGGCAATGGGATATCAACTTTGCCGTTCACATGGTGGGAACCAAACCTTAGTTGCAACTCAGTGCAAATGTCAAGTGCCTAGTAGCATTTACTACTCTGCTCCGCTCCACCTTTCAGCCTAAACATGTAGAGTACAAGGATTCAGAGAGTTAACTCCAATCTTTTGAAGAGAAAAGACATTCTTTATTTTTGGAAGGTTCCTATACCACAATGATAATATCAAAGAACACACATTTATATCTCACGTGGAAATTTTCTGCTTTAAGACCACTAGAAAACAAAATTTAAATGCTAAATCATATGTTAGTGGCATACATTTAAAATTTTCAAGGCTCTTATACTTTAAACACATAGCTTACAATGTCTGAGCTATTTATTAGTTACCAGAGAGGCACATTCCATGGCAAAAATAGAGAGGCACAACTCGTTTTGTTTTGATCATTGAAACTACTGCATTCACATCTTTGGGAACCACATCTCATCTATACATTAGACAATAGGCCATGAATTTTCTGCGTGTGGGATCACATTTAGTCATCATGTTACTGGAATAAAACATAGAATTTGTTATTTCTTTCACTGACAATGCTTCATGATAGGCTTTCTCTTTAGACACTACTGGTGCATAAGATGAAAGAATTCTTAAAATGGCTTTCTATTTTTATAACATATCATGGAATTTGCACAACAAAATAAAGGAACACAGATCAGGACTGCTAGAATGGGAGGTTAGTTATATGGAGGGACAAGGCCCACTATTGGAAATGGGATATCAACTCTTCCTTTCACATGGTGGGAACCAAACCTTAGTTGCAACTCAGTGCAAATGTCAAGTGCCTAGTAGCATTTACTGCTTTGCTCCACTCCACCTTTCAGCCTAAACATGTAGAGTACAAGGCTTTAGAGAGTTCACTCCAATATTTTGAAGTTCTAAGAAATTCTTGATTTTTGGAAGGTTCATATACCACAACGATAATATCAAAGAACACACATTTATATCTCACGTGAAAATTGTCTGCTCTAAGACCACTAGAAAAAAAAAATCAAATGCTAAATCATATGTCAGTGGCATACATTTAAAATTTTCAAGGCTCTTATAATTTAAACACATAGCTTACAATGTCTGAGATATTTAGTAGTTACCAGAGAGGCACATTCCATGGCAAAAACAGAGAGGCGTGACTGTTTTTGTTTTGATCATTGAAATTGCTGCATTCACATCTTTGGGCACCACGTCTCCTCTATACATTACACAACAGGCCATGTATTTTCCATGTTTGGGATTACATTTAGTCATCATGTTACTAGCCTAAAACACAGAATTTGTTATTTCTTTCACTGACAATTATTCATGATAGGATTTCTCTTTAGACACTACTAGTGCATAAGATGAAAGCATGAAATAAATTCTAGGAAAGGGAACAAGGTTCATTTGAAACTCATTTATGTCTACATTTCAGGTTCCTTTAAATCACAGAGAACTTGTTAATGACGATATAACTTGCGAGATCAGTCTGTTCAAGTTTTTGTATGTAGGTCTTTCAATGTCTAGACATTGCTTACATATGTCATAAATAGCTTCGTTGTCCAGAACAAATGACACATTTGTGTGCTCCAAGAGAGAATGAGTTGACAATACACTATTATATGGTTCTACAACTGTAGTGGAAACCTGTAAATCCTAGGAAAGGTATAATAATTAAGGAAACGGTCGCAGTCTTGATGCAATAAAAACTTGCGAAGTGTATCTATATAAATTGATAAAGCGAATACAAAGAGGAGACCCGACCAAGAAATGCCACAAATTAGAGAGGTAAAATAGAGATCGAGGAAAAAAACACCAAAAATGCTTCTTAAAACTGTCACATACACATCTATACCCAGGTTTGACATGTACCTTGAGGTTGCAAGGATGAGTATGCATATCTCAAGTTCACAAACTCAAGGTGGAACTAGAGATATGCCAACTTGGAAAAGCTTGGCCACCTAAAAGTGCATATTAGACCAAGGATTATGTTGTGTAACCAGCGCCAAAAATAGAAGAAAAGAGATATCAATGCCTTAGAAATAAGCCACTTCGAGGGGGCAACCTCAAATACATTACATGAATGAACAATTCTTGGATGATACAATTTACAAAACCTCCTTTCTATATATAGGAGTCCATGGGGCCATAATGTAATCCTAGTGGGCCAAAATGTAATCCTAGCCGACCTAACAATAATAATTTAAGGGCACAATAATAACAAAATGGGGGTTACAAGGGTACAATAATAACAATAAAGGGGTTACACTAATAACAATGAGGGACTATACTGGTAATATAGGGACCTAACATGCCCCTCTCCTTCAAAAAAGTGTTGTCCTCAACGCTTGAGTAGCTCTGGGTGCTTCTGTATAAACTTCTCATCCTCCCATGTAGAATCTTCAGTGGGTAAGTTCTTCCACTTGACAAGATACTCTGAAATTGATCGATTTCGTAGCTGTCGAGTTCTTGTTTCCGTGACTGCTTCAGGTTCCAATATGATTTTTCCTTCCTCATCAAGTTCTGGCAATATTGTTTGAACTGGAATATTTTCACCTATAACCTTCTTTAAGCATGAAACATGGAAAACTGGATGCACTCGTGAAGAAGCGGGAAGCTCCAATTTGTATGCCATAGTACCAATCTTTTGCAACACCTTGTAAGGACCATAGTACTTTGGCGATAATTTATTATCCTTCTTTGCTTGCTTGAGGGACATTTGTTTGTATGGTTGTAGCCGTAAAAATAACCAATCTCCTACATCAAAACTTCTCTCGCTACGATGTTGATCTGCCTGTTGTTTCATTAGATTTTGTGCCAAATTTAGGTTATCCTTTAAGAGTTGGAGAACTTCTTGCTGATGCTCGATGTGATCTTCCACTGCTTGAACCTTCGAATTTTCCCTTAAAGATGATGTGATGGATGGTGGATGATATCCATAAAGTGCCATAAATGGGGTCATTTTTGCTGCGGTATGGAAGGAAGTGTTATACCACCATTCAGCGAGAGGTAACCACTTGACCCATTGTGTTTGTTTATCGGATACAAAACAACGAAGATATCCTTCCAAACATTTATTTACTATCTCAGTTTGACCATCAGATTGAGGATGATAAGATGAGCTATGATCTAATTGAGTACCCAAACAAGAAAATAACTCCGTCCAAAAATTTCCAGTAAAAATGGGATCTCTGTCGCTCACAATAACCCTTGGGCTTCCATGTAGCTTTTGAATTTTGTCCATAAATGTAGTAGCAACTGTGCTTGCTTTAAATGGATGAGATAATGCACAAAAGTGTGCATACTTGGTAAGTCTATCAACTACCACCATGATGACACTCTTTCCTTCGGACTTAGGTAAACCTGTGATAAAATCCATTGAAATCTCCTCCCAACTTTGAATTGGAATGGATAAAGGTTGTAGAAGTCCTAGGGTCGTAATTGTCTCAACTTTATTCTGCTGGAAAACCAAACATTTCGCCACAAAATTTTGAATATCAAATTTAAGGCCATCCCAAAAAAATTCTTTCTTCACCCTGTGGTATGTTTTTAAAAATCCTGAGTGTCCTTCTGAAGGAGAAGTGCGCAATTCCATAATAATTTTTTGTTTTAGTTGGGAATTCTTACAAAGATATAAGTGATCTTTGTACCATAAGGAATCATTTTTCCAACTAAATGTATCAGATGTACTAGGATCTTGCTACAACTTTTGAATGAGTGTCCATACATCTTTGTCCTTCTTCCATTAATCTCTTGCTTCAGTTATCCAATCTGGTTGGATAGTAGAAATGGCACAAAGCAATGCTTTGAACTCTTCATTATTTCTTGAGAGTGCATCTGCAACAACATTAAGCTTTCCTTTTTTGTAGATTATTTCAAAGTCATAACCCAACATCTTTGTGACCCATTTTTGCTGCTCTTCTAAAGATAGTATTTGTTCCAAAAAGTGTTTAAGACTATCACGATCAGTTTTTACGTTGAAGTGTCTTCCCATTAGGTAAGTTCTCCATTTCTTTAGTGCATGCAATATTGCTAAAATTTCCTTCTCATAAATAGGTTTCTGTAAATACTTTCCTTTGATTGGACGACTTTCAAAAGCAATGGGTCTTCCTTCCTGCATTAAAACAACACCAATTCCATTTCCTGAGGCATCACATTCCACAATAAAGGTTTTTGTGAAGTCTGGCGTAGCTAAGACCGGTGCTAGGCACATTGCCTCTTTAAGATGTTCAAAGGCCTTAGTTGCTTCAGGAGTCCATGAAAATGCATCTTTCTTCAATAATGTTGTTAGAGGTGCTATTCTCCTATAATTCTTAACAAACTTGCGATAATACCCTGTTAACCCAAGAAATCCTCGCAATTTATTTATAGTTGTGGGGAATTTCCATTCCTTAATGGATTTAATTTTGTTAGGGTCTACTTTAACACCCTCGTGAGATACAATATGACCCAGATATTCCACCTCTTGTACTCCAAAGAAACATTTGGATGTGTTTGCATATAATTGTTTCTCCTGCAATAGTTTGAGCACCCTGTCAACATGTTCAACATGATCCTTCCAAGACCTGCTATAGATTAGTATATCATCAAAAAATACCGGCACAAATTTTCTAAGGAAGGGTTTGAAAATGGAATTCATCAACCCTTGAAATGTAGAAGGTGCATTGGTAAGGCCAAAAGGCATGACCAAAAATTCATAATGACCCTCATGAGTTCGAAATCTTGTTTTTGGAATATCTTCAGTCTTCATTCTAATTTGATGATATCCTGAACGAAGATCCAACTTGGTAAAATAAATTGCTCCATGTAATTCATCCAATAATTCATCAATCACAGGAATGGGAAAATTATCTTTAATGGTGAGCTTATTGAGCTCCCTATAATCCGGACACATTCGCCATGATCCATCCTTCTTGTGTACCAATACTATAGGAGCAGAGAAAGAACTTTGACTAGGTTGAATTATACCCGCCTCTAACATTTCTGCAATCATACGTTCAATTTCGCTCTTTTGGACGTAAGGATATATATAAGGCCTGATGTTTGGAGGAACACTTCCTGGAATCAAATGAATAGCATGATCATGATCACGAATAGGTGGGAGTCCTTTGGGAGTTTCAAACACCTTGGAATGATTGTCCAAGACTTGTTGGAGATCTGTAGAAATAGATGATTTTGATGTTGGAACTTCCAGTGAGCATAATTGTGCAATTACACCTTGTTGTTATTTATTTAAAAGCTTTGTCATGACATTAGAGCTTATTATCTTTCCCGACTTCCTTGAAATACCCCATAATTCGACTTCCTTTCCTTCTGAAAAAAATTTCAAGAAAAATTCCTGAAAATTAAAAGCTACCGTCCCCAACGATTGTAACCATTGTACTCCTAGTACAACATCAACACCTCCCATAGGAATGGAAAGCATTGGAATATTCAATACATATTCCCCCATGTTTAGCTTGATATTATGGCATTTTCCAGACCAATTTATAGTTCCTCCATTTGCAACCATCACTTGACATTCTGGTGCTGGGTATATGAAACAATTTAATTCCTTGGCTACTTTACAATGAATAAAATTATGGGTGCTACCTGAATCAATCAACACTATTACCTTTCTCTTATTGATATGTCCTTCTATCTTGAGAGTTTTGGGAGTGGTAATTCCTGCCAGTGCATTACACGATATGGTCGGATTCATTTCTTCCTCTTCTAGGGCTGGTTCCTGGTGTATATCCTCTTCTTGTCCATTTTCTTCTTCCTCTTCACAATCTATGTAAAATAATTTATTCTTAGCACACTTATGACCTTTAGTGTATTTGCTATCAAAAATGTAGCAAATCCCTTTTGCTCTTTTTTCTTCCAATTTTTGTGGTGTCAACCTTGTAGGTTGTGGAAATCTACACGTAGAAACACTTCCTTCTTTATAGAAGTGAGTGGTAGGCTTCCTTGTCGCCATAATTTTACATTCAATTTTTCTTGCCAACTTGAATGCCTTCTCTAATGAACTAGGTTCCAAAACCCAAACTTCATGTTGGATGTTATCCTTTAAAGTTCCTATGAAGAGATCAATTATGTGTTCATCTGGAATATCAGTTACCCTTATATTCAATTTTTGGAAGTCGTCAATGTGCTCCCCCACTAGACCCTTTTGATTGAAATTTATCAATTGGCTAAAGAAGGTGTTGCTCTTTGTATCCTCATAATGTGCTATCATTTCCTTCCTAAAAATTGACCAAGTGACAATTTTTTTATGAGAGCAAAGCCATCGATACCATACAAATGTATTTTGTTCTAAATGTAAAGTTGCAATGCGTACCTTTTGTATGTTTTGCACGTTATGGAGATCAAAATATTGCTCCATATGTAGTATCCATGTTACAGGATCCTTTCCATCAAACTTCCTCATCTCAATTTTTGGAATATGGTGGTTCTTCCTGCCAACATTAGAGTTTATGAAATCACAATTAACATTTATTTTGTTCTCATCATGAGTTTCTTTTGCTATCTTTTCACCATTATGAAACATTTCTTGTATCAACTTTTTCAAGCCTTCCATGTCTTCTTTTAGATCCTTATTCATGTTTTCCATGTTGTCTTTCATGTCATCCATCTTAGCTTCCATTTCCATCTTAGCTTCCATGCCTTTCTTCAAAACTTCCATTTAATTTTTTGTTGCTCTTTGCAAGAGTGAAATTTGGTGCACTTGCTCTTGTAATTTTGATAGATCATGTTGCAATTCTTCATCTTCATGAGTCATAGTAGAGCCTTCTGAAGGCTTAATGGGTGTTGAATTATTTTTACAAGGCATATTTTAGAATCCAATACCGATATCTATTCTACAATATGCCCTTGGAATCAATTCAAATTGATTCTTCAAACAAGACTTATGCAATTCGGAAAAAAAAAAACACCTTTTTCTTGCTTTTGAGGAGGTAGATATTGAAATTGGATTACCTCTGTCATTTAGCACTTCAATATTTGAATTTCAGTAACAACGTAGCCCTCGTAGTTCTATTTTGAATGCCACAGGTCTGACCTGATTTGGATTTTCCAAGACAAATTTGTGTCCAATCTCCCACAATGACCTAATTATGGACTAGTTCAGTAGAGAAAACTTGTACGACTTTCCACGTGTCACAGTTTCATCCTTCGGCTCTGAAATTGATAGCCAAGAAACTACAGTCCATGTAATTTCTATCACCTTTTACGACACTCCAATCTGATGCTCAGAAATATAGTTATGGATAGTTTCCCATGATCACCTCTTTGAGATGAAATTCAGGAGCCTGAAAAGCACTACCTTCCATAGATCATATCTCCAAAAATATTGCTAAAAAAGCTATGAAATGTTTTTATGTATTTCCTCAGGATTTTGGCTTCACAGCCTAAAAATTTCAGATTCTGAACCTTCGTAGAAAAAACTTTATAGCGCAAATGCTCCAAAAAAGACCTAAATTCCACAGATCATATCTCCGAAAATATTTTGAACCAAGCTCTAAAACTTTTAGAAGATCTTTCTCAGGATTTCGGCTTCGCACCCTAACAACTTCAGCTTCTAAAACTTTGTAGAAAAAAATTTATAGTGAAAATTCCACGATGACCTGTTTGGATCAGTGAAACCCTAGAATCCAAAGCTCTGATACCAAATGTTGTGTAACCAGCTCCGAAAATAGAAGAAAAGAGATATCGACGCCTTAGAAATAAGCCACTTCAAGGGGGCAACCTCCAATACATTACATAAATGAACAATTTTTGGATGATACAATTTACAAAACCTCCTTTCTATATATAGAAGTCCATGTGGCCATAATGTAATCCTAGTGGGCCACAATGTAATCCTAGCCGACCTAAAAATAATAATTTAAGGGCACAATATTAACAAAATGGGGGTTACAAGGGTACAATAATAACAACAATGGGGTCACACTAATAACAATGAGGGACCATACTAGTAATATAGGGACTTAATAGATTAAATGGCTATCCATATCTAGTAATTAATAAGCACCAGGCTACGATGCTCAATATGTTGCGTTTACATTGTTGAATAGAAATAGCTTTAAATCTAGTAGTATAAAACCCAACGCAAAATGGGTGCTCATTGTTGTCATTCATATCCAATGCGCCCAATGCACTCTTGCACACACCTCCACAAGCTCACCAAATGGGCATAAAATGCATTTCTACACACCTCCACCCCCATGGAATGTGCCTCTCTGTAAAACCTTTCTGTGGAAGTTGATTTATAAATTCCTGCAGTACCCGTTCATGCTTTTGTCTCAAATCCTCTATTTCATCTTGATGCTTAAGTAATAAGAGTTTGATTTTTTGGGTTACACTATTCTCATATTCCAACTCATTGGCCAAAAAGGTGGTATAATCTGGAAAAGTCACACCAGACTCTGAAGAAACAGTTTTACCATCATGCTTCCCTGTAAGTACATTCTGGTCCAAAGCATTAGAAATGTTGTACAATCATCCATTTGTAGATTCTCTTGGCTCATTATTTTAAACCACTCTTGAGTATTGCAGTCAGCATTCATATGTTCAGCTAGCATCTTCCCCTCAGCCACGACAGTATTCTTTATGACCTTAGAAATTGAGTGGTTTTTCTCTTTATCAATCACCACAGCATTTGCTTGCAAGTTGCCTCTCCCTAGAGAGTTGGGAAACTTTGAACTTATATCTAAACCATCCCATTTGTTCTTGTGATCACCAAATTCATTATGATGATGTTTAGTACTGCTTGAGGAAGACTGGACATGGTTCACTTCATCAAATTTTCCATGCATTGGCCCTTACGCTTTAGAAGAAGAATTCATTAAGGAAGTATTCATGTAAGAATCTACAACTAGAGACCTTGGGGAATTAGACCAATACTTGCGACCTGAAGGAAGGCGTTCAAATCCAAATGCACTAGAGGGCCTATCATTATCACTGAGCATCTCTGAAACATCATCTACAATTGCAGACCTAGGATAATCAATATCCATCTCCTCCTCAGCAGTATCCACAAAAGGTATTGCGGGTTTCCATTCTGGCATAAGAGCTTGTATTTCTGTATCAATCATGGCTGCAATATTTGTCACATCTTGATCTAATATATCCAATTCTGTCACCATTTCACTTGCAACACTCATTGCAGTGTCAACATCAATGTCAAAGGGGAAGTGAATATTGTGAACATCACTGTTCCAATGAGATTATACAGCAGAGTTGTCTTTCCCCTGTCTCTTGTCACCGATGGTTAACAAACAGTTTGTCAATAAACAGAAGTATTTTTCTTGCATTAATCTCAATAGTAATTAAGTTGTCCAGTTCTACATTTCTTCTGAGCTTTGGCATCCAGTGTCTCTTACTTCAAATACAAAAAAGAGAGGAGATGGCCTAAATAGAGTCAATACTTCCCTAATGCAGGCAAAGGCATTTCAGATGATAAGCTGCAAGTAGATCTTGCCCCATCTCACTTAATTCCATTTTTTTAGATCTAAATTTCATATGGGATCACCATTAGATGAAACCATGTGCTCATAAATAGATAAAGTAAATTCATTAAATAGGAAATAAGTTCTTCAAAATAAACCAGTATGTGCTAATACCAATGGATGACAAGGTTCCTCAATGTATACCGGTATGTGTCTATCCCATAAATAGATACATTGAGTATTTCGTTGGGTCATACTATTTGAACTCCCTATAAATTTGAACAGTGGAATTTTTTCTAATGACTGTTTTAATGCTACAAAAAAATTGGCCAAATTTACAACAATTATCTTTTGAAGCTAGCTTCAAAAGGGGACTTTACATGGGTTTTCTATATCTCTATGGGGCTTACAATACCATGTCACAAAAAAAAATTCTTCATGGCTTTACAAAGAAACTAATGGGGCTCACAATACCATGTCATAACTCTTTCATTCATTTATGTGAGTTAGTTTATACATCATAGAAATAAAATGAGGTAAGGGTTGGCTTTTATATATCAGTTAACATAAGTATAAAGGTCCATTTTTGTGGGGAATTTTCCCATGTTTTCATTGTGAAATGAATGATTAATTGTCAAATACTATCAGAAGCATTAACTTTGTGGAGATTGATGTAGTTGAGCTCTTGTATATATGCTCTTTGAAAGAGTGCTATTCTTATTATTCCTCATGAGTAGAAACGAGATGGGATCTAGTGTGTTTGATTTATGGTTTATTGGATTAGTGTCCAAAGAGGGAAATATTAGTCCATTACTGACAAATATGCCTGATACTACGATGTGTTAGTGTAATATCCAAATGCAATTTTTTCCTTTGGGGTTTCTATGGTAACTAGGGTTTCCAACATAATTTATTTTATTTTATTCAACAATGGTTACTCCATCAAATCAACATTTAATTTAATAGTAAGAGTGATCATAAAAGAGCCAATTAATATGATTTTAACCCACAACAAATGGAAATGGTCATCCATGTAAGAAATACAATATTCAAAGTATAATACTATAACCAATCAAACTCAATCTGATAAATAACTTCAGTACCAACCAAATTCCAGTTGAGTTCTAAAATTTTCAATTTACGCCAACCTCCTAATAAATGACATGGTTATTATGTGCTGAATTCGTAGACTGCAAGATGTTTGACTATTTTGAGATGCATGTGGCTAATAGTAACCTGAGTAAATTGACTCGCGATGGACCAAATATTTCCTATGGAAGTTCGAGTCTCTGTCTGAAGTGATTTATAACCTTTGAAAGGCCGAACCTTAATGTTTATGCCCAGAAAGTAGATCAATCCTGTGTTATTTCCATACATATGAATCTGTAGCCCTAGACAGAACAAAGAACCCCAAAAAATTGTTCCTGTATCAAAGCATCCTGATAAATTTGTTGGTAGGGAAGAAACCAACACGTGTAGTACATCTTATAGTTTTTTCACCTCCAGTACGTCTTATGATATTTGTACCAGTGCATCTTAAGATTTATGTTCCTCGTTGTCTGAGGGTTGTCAGTCTGACCACCAGTAAGAACTACCTTAGTTGAACAAGTCACTGAATATCCATGTGATCAAACAAGGATCATACCCCTCAGAATTATCTTGATCTATCTTAGAAAATCTATTCTATATTTTCCTTAGACAAAAACACATAGACTCAACCTCAGGAGTTCATTCCATTTCAAGGATTGTATCTCTTTTACACCTAAGCACAAATTTGCATGCCTCAGTTTCAGATCATAGAAACCCCCATTTAAATCTCAAAAAGGTTACCCCGTTCCAATCTCAGAAATTTTACAATTGCCTCAAAATATTAGGAGATTCATTCCCTTTTGTCTTAGACAGACTTGCAAATCTTCGAGAATTTAAATGTCTTACCTTAGAATTTCCGCAAATTCTCTGTTGCTTATTCAAATAGTTAATTCCATGTGGCCAAAACAAGAAAAGTGACTAGGTAGGGTAGTATCACCTCCACCAAAACTAGTCCAAGGAGAAAATGTGTCTTAAAAACCTTAGAGCCTCAGGTTCAAAGAAAAACAAAGACATGATCCAATCCAATGATGATCAAATGAATCTAACCCTCTTGTATTTATAGATTTCCTTGAGTAGATTTGTATCCTTAATTAATTGAGTGAGGTTCACACCAAACCCCAACATTGGGATTTTTGCCTTAGCTACCCCAAAACTTTCCCTCCGCTGACCAAACATTGGGTATTTTGGGGTTTTCCCCTTTATTGAGGACTATAACCTATGGGGATTGATAGGCTACTTTGTCCCTTGGGCTAATTAATCCCTCGGGGACATTACAATCCCCCCTTCTCGACATTACAAATCCAGGCGCTTTAATTTTTTCTTATCAACCCTTGATCATGAAAAATAGCCTTCAAACTTCATAATTACCATTTTGAACATACTAGCACTATGAGATGTCATTTCATTCATTAGAGATTGTATTATACTGCTTGCACCTGTATATTCTTCAGTTACTTGAAAGTGGTGATCCTTATATGCTTCAAATTCTGTACTCCCATGAGGCACTGGTTCCAATATGTGAAATTGGTGCTTCCAATAATTTTTTTATCAGAGATTTCAACAATGTGCTGGGTGCATATTTCCCCCTCTTATATAGCAATCAAATGACCCATTATGTCTTCTATTATATTTCCACCTCCCTCCACAATTTTCCAAAAAAATATTTCAACAAAATTTCTATCAGGTTTCGGCCTAACCATCTCCCAAGGTGGTCTAGGATGCATAAAAACGGGAAAAAAAAAACATTAACTTAAGCCCCATGCATCATTTTCTACATTGTGACCTCAAGTCTGCTAGCATATAAACTATGCTTTACACCAAGATAGATTTCGTAGGTAATGGACTTCCTTCGGTTCAAAATCATGCTTGGTAAGGATGCCATAGTCTTGTTCGATGCAACTTGTTCAAAAATAAGCCAGTCAACATATGAAATATTGATGCTAACTGGGTATTGTATTTGCATGCTAGTTTGTCTTGCGTTCCTTTCCTCCCTTGTTGTTTCCATTAAATTCTCATTGTCTAAGCAATCCCTATCTTGCATTAGGGGAATTTTGAGGTCTAAAATGGGCCTCCTAATGAAATAATAAAATAATAGCTAAACCAATAAAATAATATTTATGAATTTGAAATTCACTTTTTGCACCACAATCCATGTAACCATAGTTAAATTCAATTCAAAAGTGGTACCAAAATAAAATTAATAAAAAAATTGTATTGATGTGACTATAAATAAGAATGAGTTTTTGAAGAGAAAGTCATTATCATTAAACAACTAATACATTTGTCCTTTGTACTTAAATAACTTAAAATAAAAAATATATATAAATTTATAAATTCTTAATTATATTATATGCTATTAATTAAAATTGTATTAATTAAATTGTATAATAACATGTAATTAATACACTATATAAAAATAATATAATATAATATAATAAATGTATAGGGATATGCATTATTTCTTTCAAAAAATATGAAATGACAATAATATATTTTTATTCAAAAAGTGTGAAAAGACATTTATTATAAGTACTTTACTTTGACTTTAAAAGTACTTAGAGCACTACCATGGTTAACCATGATTTTTTATCCACCATTGAGAATGTTACAAGTAAGTACCTTTAACTCAAGCAATGCCACCCCAACCATTAGGGATAATGTCATCCCCTAAAATGTGATTGGTTCTCATAAAGTGAATTTTGATTGTACATTTTCCTTAGGAGGCCCATTTTAGACCTCAAAATCCTCCTAATGGAGGGTGAGGCTTTATTGTAACTTCAGTTGGTTTGTTATGTGTAGCCCTAATGAGCTTCTCCTTGAGCGTAGATTCAGGGTCAAAATATATCTCATCTTTGTAGAAGATGATTTCGTCTTCCACCTTGAACTTGTCATCATGAATGAGTCCATCCAATATTTCACAAGAAAATTTATTCTTGGAGTACTCTACTAAGAGATGGGCTCTCCAATATCTCAAGAATGTGTCATGTTTTGAATGTGTGATCTCGTTAGATTATAAATTCTTGGGTGTAGTTCTACAAGGTGACGTGCAAGTGACTTCTCCTTTTTTGGGTATGAATTCCATTTTCTATGCTATGACAACGCGAGGACCAGCATTGGTCAGTCCTCTCAAAACTACCTTGTTGTCCTTTGGGTCTTGGAATTCCATTTCCATTGTTTGGTAGTTCATTACAATTCTTCCTAGTGAGTACAACCACTGAACTCCTAGTACCATATTAATATCTACCAATTCTATCACATAAAAATCATCAGTAAGCATATACTTAAGAATAGTGATACTCAATTTTGGAACTACCTGGGTGCATGTCATATGATACCCATCAGGTGAGCTCACTCTGAAGCCGCCAAATTCTTGGAAGAGGATGCCTCTCTTTACCACTATGGCTGCATCGATAAAATTGTATGTTTCTCCACCATTTATCAATGCTATGACACATTGGCCTTCTATAGCACTCTTGATTTTGAATGTGTGATATTTAGGAACTCCTGAGAGAGTGGCGATAGTACCTCCAATTCTTGGAAATGTATTCCTCTATGCTTTTATAGGTGATTCTTCCTCATAGATTCTAAGCTCCTTGCTTGGTGATTGTGTTGTATCTCTCACTGTCTCTATCGGGAAATACTTCAATGTAGTGAATCTTACATTTTACCAAAGATCAGTAACCTAGTTCTAATGGCTCTTTTTAAGTGAAACAAAGCTTCTTTCTTCTAAAATTGTTTTGAGTCTCTTCATCTAACCGATTCTTCTTGGTTTTGTTGTCCAAATATATTTTCTTTCCCTTATCATTACAAGTCTATTCATCTAACCGATTCTTCATTAAAACAATCATTAGAAAAAAGTTTTAATGCTTCTTTAGATCCATGTCACCCAACATCTGATGTACTGTGCCTTTTTCCCTTAATTCTACCTTCACAAAGCTTGTTCACATTTTGTGATTTATTGCCGCAGATCGTGAATCCCTGTTTAGGTTGATGACCATGTTTCTGAGCATAGTGCATTTAGATTCCAGAACCTCAATATTTTTTTCTTCTGTTACACCAATGTTCTCATGATTATAACATATTCACATATACAATGTTTCTTGTTTTCATGCACCTTTGTAGTCAATGAAAACAGAGAGATCTACTACATTGTATTGATTCTTCATGCCTCCTTAACACCCTTTTAAATTCTTGTGCTTCTCTATCATCCATGTGAACTTTCCTCTAATGAGTTCTGTAACGCCAATTTTTGTCAAAGGCTCTCGAAGGGTTGAGCAGATGTATAGAAGAAGAGACCCAAAGAAGTCCCAACTCCCAAGTTCTACCATTCAAGGAGGACCCCTGGTCCTCAAATTAAAACAACAAATCAAGTTGCCAAGGGACCACGTTGTATCGAAACTAAACTGCAGGAAGTCTGAAATAGATTCCAACTTGACCCAGAGAAGAAGGTTCAGGGCATAACCGAAACCCAAAATATCACGCAAATTCCAAAAATTCAAATATGCCCAAAGTAATCAGACAAGGGTTTCAGTTTTCACTAGCTCTCTAATGACGAGGAAACCAGACACAGTTTAACTCAACAGAACCAGACCAGAAATTCATAAATAATTTATCCTTCTTACCCAAGACTATTCACAAAGGATATGTGGCTTACACTCTGAAATCAACTCCAGATTTAGAAATAGTACCACTACTATTCATAGATGAACTATGTATGTTTAGTTGATAAGGATTTTTAGCTGATAACAAAAACCATCTGTCTTCATCTTGACCTGTATTCATGTTGACCAAAATACTGTTTTAAAATTTTGTTCTTGATTGTTCAAAAAGGCCGTTGTTTATGTCAGAGCCATATTTCTATTGAAGTTCACAAAATATTGTTTTCATGATGTTGAGCCTGGTTTGTTGCTGAAATAAAAACTTATTATGTATCCGTTTTGGGGAATTGCTCTTTTTCCATTAAACAAACACCTTACCCTTCAGTCCATAGGCAAGGGTAAGATATTATTTAGGGCTCAAGGCCATTCAACATCAAGGATCAGAGCCATTACAACAATATAATCAATATGAGTTCATCATTTCACTTGAAGGAATTGAATCTGGGTAGGGAGGATAACAATCATCCCTCCCAGCTACCCAAACTAAACCTAATTGGCAAGGGGAAACATATTTTATCACCTCAATTAAGACAATCAAAGTGTTTTCCAAAATTGTGTTGGCAATCAAAGTAGGTAAAGATGTATACATCTAGGGAATACATTTCAATTCTTTTCCATAGTAAGTTATTGCCATTGTAGGATACGTTTTTTTGGAGCTATACTTGCAAGGTACATATAGAATTGGAGGCATGCAACCAACTCCATGTCTTTCTTGGTGTAGCATACCTAGCCTAATAAAACCCATCAATTAACAGAACATACACAAGAGAAAATCAAAGAAATAATATTTTTTTTTGAATCTACACACTTGTGTTGTATAACTAAATATTGGAATTTGAATTATGAACTCAGACTCGAGCTTCATGTGTTTAATTTTGAAATTCTAATATGATAATATCTTATATTTGCTAACTAGTATCACCATAATTATTTCATGAGCTTTCATACTCTACTAAGGCGTGCATTGGAAACTTTTGTAGAGTCAAAATCTAAAACTTCATCTATTCGTGGGATCCTCAAATCCTTTTCAAGATCCTTTTGTGTTTAATTTGAAATTTTATTGTCTTAGATTTGTTATATTTGATATTTGTTTCATGTTCAGTATCACCTCGTTTAATTATTTTTCATACTTTCCTAAAGCATGTAGTGACAATTTTTGTGGAGTTCTCACATGTTTTTAAATCTATTTCATGCATATATTATACAACTACTCTGCAACCTCATGCACTTCTAGGATTCTTGGATCACTTTTAGGATCATTTCACACGTTGAACTTTGAAATTCAAATGTCTTGTGCATGATAGTCTTGAAATTTGATTCATAACCAATATTTCCTTCATATACCTTTGCGAAAGTTTGTAGTGGAAATTGTTGCAGAGTTACCACTTTTTTCTAAATCCATGCCATATATGCACCAGATGTACAATCTCATCCACTTCCTAGGATCCTTGAATCCATTTAAAATTCTCTTATCTTTGGCTTCTTGATTTGTTTGTCTATAGCTTTCTGAAAACCCTAATTTGGCATATCCCTAAATCCTAAATTTCTGTTCTGATAAATTGCCACTCGTGCACGGTCTACCTAACCCACATTTTTTTGTGCATTTTATCTCAAACATTTTGGGCCATACTTTATGTTTTTTGACTTATTGCAACTCCAGTACCTTGTATCTGTCAATGAAATACAATAATGTAGATACATGTAGATTCTCTTTCACAGTCGACCAATGTAAAGCGCATACCAAACATAGTTTAACTCAACAGAACCAGACCAAAAATTCATAAATAATTTATCCTTCTTACCGAAGACCATTCGTAGAGGATATGTGGCTTACACTGTGAAATCAACTCCAGAAGAAAAAATATTCAAGTATTAACCAAAGATAGAGCAAAATTCTTACCAGTTTGGGTTTGGGCCAACTAATTTTTCTCCTTTGAATGCAAAGAACCTCTCCAAAATGGCCTTTTATTACCCCAAATTGCCATTCCATTCCATTCTAATTCGAAGATGTTCAAATCCCATAGCTGAATTACTTTCAAATATACGAATGAGGAGCTAGCTTGTCCTTTCGATCTCATTTTCCTTTCTTTTATACCATTGGCCATGGCTAAGTGAAATTTGATTATTAATTGCATTGATGTGTTCCTCCATTTCAGAATTTTATAATACTTGGGGGATTCGATGATAGCTCCACTCTTCAATTTTTATTTTTTTGGTTACTGCCTTCATCGCTGGTGTTTTATATTGGTTAAATTAATATAGTCCTTTCAATATGATCGGTTTTTAATGTTAGTTTGGCCATGCGCAACTGTCCTTGATGGCTCTGTCTAGTTTGTTTTTCTAGATTTTACATTTCTGCCAAGTTTGTGAGGATTGACTTCGTGAATATTGTTCTTATCTGGTTTTTTTAATTTATTTTTAATTTTGAAAATGGGATATTTTTATTATAAAAACTATAGTAGTAAGCAAAGTATCTGGAAGAAAGTCGATATAGGTTGATCACGTACCTAGGCAGCGATCGTTGACAGGTTTCAGGCTAATGTTCTGCTATTCAAGCTATTGTTCTGTTCGTGCTCTGGGCTTCAGAGAATGTTGCTAGGCTTCAGAGAATGTTTCAGAAATTTGGAGTCAAAAAGATGTATTGAGGAAAAGTGAATATGGAGGACAAAATTATCCTATTCCTACTGCTAAAATTCTATCAAGATAAAACTGAAAGCAAGTAAAAGATAGAAGATATAACTTCTTGGAAAAGACAGAAGAGATGTTTCCAAAAAACTTGATTTTGTTTATTACGAAGAGAATATAGGATGAAAACACTCCTTGACACGTCTAAACATAGAATAATTCTCCAAGATACCCTGATCCTCCTTTGCAAAATATGATAGATACAGTCACAACGCTGCAATCTCAAATCCAACTACCATAATATTCTCAGTGCTAGCTCTCAATGCCACCTGCAAGAGAAAATATACTTGTATATTAATGTGGATAATTTTCCTTTTTAATGCACTTTTATCATGCCCAAACAAGGCCCTAAAATTGTTTTATCGTAGTATGAATAAGTGTGATAAAAAATAGGATGACGGGCTAGGATAATTTTAGGAAGGAAGCACTTAGAAATAGAAATTAAGGTCAACCATGTCACAATTAGTAACCTCCTAATATTAGGAACGAAAATGCTAAGAAATAGCAATTAAGGACAACCATGCCACAATTAGTTACCTCCTCATAGGCTAATTATTTCAATCTCAAAAATCAGTAAGTGGCTTCCCAAGAGGGTCAGTAGGGTTTTAGACTTAGAATGCTTAGACATTTTTCCTTATGATTGTCAAATCTAGCTCTTGTGCCCTCTGACTCCAAGTGATGTTTGGCCATTTATGTTGCTGTAGCATCTTTTGGTTTTAATTTTGTGAGTTAGAGTCTGCTAAACTTAGTCTGTAGAATTTGAGATATTGGTGAATTGGCTCCACTGCGCTCCTAATTATGCCCAATTGTGAGTGTATTAACCCCAAAAAGGTGAGCTTGGTATGGATTTGATCAGATAGATAGATAATAATATTAACCATCGATATTCCAGTAATCATACATACATTTTAATTACTTTGCACATCTCTTGCTGCTGTGGTTAGGGAAAATAATAAATATCCATAAGGATAACAACATTCTACTAATTGGTTTCATAGCTGAAACTTGTAGCCAGTGAAAGCATATTCAATGGATTGTTCATTTCTACAATGGTAATATGTTTTAGGAAGCAACAGGGGTACTTAATTGAACCTCGTTTTGAGATCCAGTTTGAACTTTGACATGCTGCTTCAAAGGGTCATGAATGCGAATAAAACCTATTGAGAAAACTATTTTATTCTTTTTAATAAATATAGATGATCTCAGAGAATTAATTACAATAGCTAACCTCAACAAGCCTTCAAGAGGTCCACAACAGACAGTGGGCACTATCTTGCAGACCTAAATAGTCAGATCAATTCAAATTTTACCCTCAGCACTCTACAACAGCACAATGCTCCATTTTGTAAGGTTATTGCAAGGCTACCATTATAGGTTATAACATAGATAGGGTGAATCCATTCTAATTAAAATTATAGGTTATTGCAAGGCTATTGGGTGAATCCATTGAGGGTCAAGGTTTTCACGTGGAAGGAGGGATCAAGGTGCTAGACCTCATCTCCCCTTTGCCAATGCCAAGTTTTTGTCAAATCCATTTGTTGGACAAAGCATTATTGAGGGTTCCTTCAGTAAGGAAGCAATTTCATTCATAGTTGACCCAATGGTTGGAGATTTCTCCCCAAGAGGGATCTTTCATTGCGAAATCCAAATATTGTATCAATGTTCTAAACTAGATGGGGATGTGATAATCGCCTAGACTCCAACCCCCTTTTCTAATCCAACATGCATAGCTAACAAAGATAGAGATGTAATCTTTATCCGACACTAATATTGTTAAATGGGCACTAACTTTTAAGTTTACAAAGTGCATACATATTCATTGTAGCTTTAGACAACCCTGTGATTAGATCCACCTTTACTATTACCACCGATACCATTAGGATCAGGTTTGTGAATTTCCCCTTCACTTCTGGAAGGAAGATGTTGTGGGAGAAATAAACAACCCTATGTGCACATATCTAGGCTCATATAGAAGAAACAAGGGAGGTTTATTCATGTGTTCTAGATTGTGTTGGACTAAGCTCAAATAACAATTTGTTGGATAGAATCATTTCTATCTCGAGGGCTTCCCATGGACTCAAAAGATGGACTATTAAAACATCCCTTTCAAGTGCAAGATCTGCAATGGCTTAGGCCATTTTATGCCAACTTGCCCCAAAAGAATCCCTAAACTTGAAGTACAAAATATGTTCCTCCAACTATTGGATGCACTTCTATAAGGGGATTGACATATATCTTTCTACAAGAATATATGATGATTAAAGTTCAGAAGTATAGCCCTCATCAAGCTTGGCAGATAATTCATCTCTTTTCACTGTGTCTCAGATTCTAATGATAATTTCTATTCCTTAACACTGAAAATGCCTAGACACTGAAAATTCCTAAACAACCTTCCTTCCTTGGCCTCCTTTGAACTCTTCTTTGCGTTTATGCCTACACAAGATTGTTCCATTAGTCCAAGACTTGGTCCGAGCTCAACTGATGGCTGCTCTTAAGGTTTGCAATTAGCAAGGTCTATCTCCACAGTCAACTGTCTGAGGTTTGCTTAGGATTGTTCAACACTACTTCCTCTGTTATGATGTTTTTAACCCTTAAGATAGATTTAACCCATCTAATACACTTCTCCTCGACCTCAGTTCACCTTCTGTGATTCTTCTCTCAAATCTTGACCGAAATAAAATGAAGAGTACGAATTTCTATTTATAATGGTTTGACATTTGACAAAGAGACACGTCTCTTGGACGACATGTCAAGCCTATGCAAGTCGGCTTAGGTCGACTCAATGTCACAGTTAATTTCCTTAACTTAAAAAATCAATATCTCCCAAAAATATTTGGAGTTTCAGGGCAAGTAAGGGCCCATTAGAAAGGGTAAAATATACTCTACAAGATGGTATAGGATCCATTTTGAAAGGTTGCCTCTAAGGTGGTGAATTTTTATTTTGTTTGTGACTGCCCTTGAATTATTTAGCACAGAAAATGATTAGTACAATATGGCTTCTTTGTTTGGCTTCTCCATTGTTTGTCTTATCCATTATTTGGCTTCTTCATCATAATAGGAACATGTAAGACATCCATTTCATCATGATAATGTCCAACAATGAGTGGATAACCCATGTTATCACATAATGGTGTAGTGATATGTTATAGTGCAGCATTATTAGGAGAACTCCAAAAATAGTTTTCCAACCCTCAAATGATCTCCAACCATGATCATCATATGTCATCATCAAGTATCAAAGTGTATGACATCATCACATAACATCAAGGGTTAAAATCTAGATCATCAAGTGCATGCAACATTAGGTCAAGGACTTCTTAGGGCTTCTTTCATTAGTGGTTTGAATTCTTCATGATTTGAAATCTTCATTGATGGCATTACATCATCATCTTGAACCAGAAATTTCAAGAACATTGACATCTCAGTCAATGCCACATTGACATCAATGAAAACCTTGATTAACAAAGAAGAGGTCATGTTACAACTGTTGTTCAAACTTCATGACAGAAATGCTTTACCTACCTGAGCTAGTTCTGCTTTGACAATTCCTCGGGGTACTAAACTTATATTAGCTCCCCAGATTCAACCAAACAGTTAGGGTTCTCTCCAGAATTTTTGTCCTTCAACCTTGGATGGTAAGAAAGTGGGGCAACCTTGGATGGAAAAAATGTGGGGCTCCTTTGCTCCCACACTTCCCCAATATCAACATCTAGGCCCCCTCAGCCCTAGTTAGCACCCATATCACATCATCAGCCATTTTACAATGGTCAACACCCATGCCTTGGCCATCAAGACTAGCATCCAATGCAACCAACTCGAACTGCCCCAAGTGGCCTGCCATCAATTTTGCCACACCAGTAAACATGTACTGCAAGATAGTAGCAGCTATAGTGGGAGCTGCAAGCTTCCATTGGGCCTTGCACTCGGACCAGGTTGTCCTGCTCAATTATTTGTGCCTGTCACTACTATCTGAGGTGGGAATTAAGTTGTCAAGATGCATGTACTCGAGAACTCCGAACTCATTGTTGTGTTCATTGGAAGGTTTCTGAACATTTGGGTACCTACCTTCACATCATCATGCTTTTATGTACAAAACGTTAGTCACAACTGGTGCACTTTATTGGATTCCTTTGCAACTCTTTTCATGGGCTATTT
The DNA here is from genome assembly GCA_034641835.2 of Pinus albicaulis. NCBI lineage: Eukaryota > Viridiplantae > Streptophyta > Pinopsida > Pinales > Pinaceae > Pinus > Pinus albicaulis. The sequence goes on from CM076572.1 coordinate 1,283,947,350, forward strand.
CAGTGGTGTAGATGATGATCTAGGGTGAAACTTTGATTGTTGTTATAGATCATATTTGGGCACTCTCTTTGAATTCTCTTCTGACATTTATCTTATGTTCATCCTTGCTTGAAGAGGGTGCTACCAGAGGTGGTATTTTAGCTTGTTTCTATACCAAAAATACCACCATGATTTCATGAAATCATTAATAGCAACTGAGATAGGTTCAAGAGGCATTGTTGTTTAATCATCAGAGGAGAAGAAACACTAATGGATTTATCCTATTGGTTTTAAATATGCTGAGTAGAAATCATGGGTGTATCATATTTGAATTGAACTAATGTGTATTGATGAATTTAAATCATTTCTTTTAGATTGATAGATTTTCTCATAACTATTGATGGATTTCTTTTAACTCTTAAATGTATCTTAGGAGAGAGGAAATAGTTTGATATTCTATGTAGTCTATTTTTCTCTAAGAAATTTTAGTCTTAGTTATTTATTACACTATTTTATTTAATTGAAAACCTTTGAGACCACATATTTATATATTATGAGATTAATATGAGTAAGCTTCTTTGTTGAATTTTTTTAGGTTTCAGTGTAAAACATGAACAACCCTTAATATGGCACATATGAATGGTGGAAAATGGATGTCTACTACTCATGAAATCACTGCTATGGTAGAAGACGGCAAAAACGACATGTTGAGAGGGAACATTTATCATTAAATGGTCCCATGCAATGTTTTTTGGAGAATGACGAAGAAATGAATATGGAAATGTCTGCAAGAATTCAAAATAATAATTTAACAATTGGAAGTGGTAATGGTTTACCCAACATCATTGGTGAAGACAATGTTAATCATAGCCCCAATAATGATAGTATACATAATGATTACATGGATGGTTCTAACGACGACCATGCACGTGTAGAAGAACAAATAATTATTGAATCCAATGCAATAGAAATTCTAGATTCAATTAATATACATGCTGATGGAAAACCTCGTGATAATGATATTCTACATATGGCAAGGACACCACTATACCCTGGTGCACAATGCTCCATATTGCAAGCTGTGTTACCCCTTCTCAACTTAAAATTTGTCCATGGATGGACAAACAATAGTTTCACTGATCTTCTACAGTAAGTGTTTTTATACAAAATGGAAATTTCAAGTTTTTTTTAATAGATATTTCCAAAAATATAATTCCACTCTAAACTATATCTTATCATTGTTGATGGTACTATCACAGGTTGTTATTAGGTCTACTCCTTCCAATTAATAACAAATTTCCTAAATCAAAAAATAAGTTCATGTCAATGAAAAAAGATTTAGGTATGGATGCTTCCAATACGTATGATGCATGTCCAAATTATTGCATCCTATATATGGAGATGGTAAGGAATCCTTAGATGAATCTCTAGAATGTGGTGATAAAAGGTACCATATAAGTACATCATCAAAAAATGTAGGAAGAAAGGTACTACGTCACATACATTTAGCCATAATTTCAGAGGTTATTTGGATGTAAGGAAATATCACGGCTCATGGATTATCATGTTAGGGGAAGGAGCACAGATGGTGTTATGAGGATGCCGGCTGATGGAGTGGTGTGGTGTAAGATCGAGGATAAGTGGCCAATTTTTAAAGATGAGCCACAAAATGCAAGAATATCATTAGCATTAGATGGTGTGAATCCTTATGGAAATCAATCAACACAATGGTCTACATGTCCAGTAATTGTTATCAACAACAACCTACCCCCATGGTTATCAACCAGAAAGGAACATGCTATGTTGACACTTATCATACTAGGTTATACTTTATGGAAATTCCTAATGTTGATTCTACATGGTAATAGTAACAAATTTCATGGTGCAAATGAAAAATTGAAGTTGATGTCTTTATAGGTTGAAATCAACCGAAACATATGAACACATACTTGGAGCCTTTAATAAACGAGTTATTAATGCTTTGGCAAGGAATGAATATGAAGGATGTGTCTCATCCTATTTCTTCAAGGATATTTCAATTTCATGCAATACTTCTTTTCACAATTCATGATGCTCCAGGGCTATCAATGTGTTGTGGTGAGTTATAGTTGGTGTTAATAACCTCATATTGTATTTATTGATTTCATTTATTTCATATTAAAATCCTAAATTATTACTTGATCTTGCATATAAAAATGAAATGCCTTCAGACTAAGGGATCTTATGGATGCCCAACATGTGGGCCTTGCACCTAATCAAGAAGATCGAGTCATTTGGGAAATATTGTATACGATGAATATAGAATGTTTCTAAAGCCTGATCATCCATATCGCGTACAAGATAAGGATGATTTTGGTGGAAAGGAGTTCCTTCTTAGAGAACCTTCAAAGATGAATCCCGGGAGATGGATGCATGCATATAGAAGCACAAATGGTAATTTTCATTCTCGACTTTTAAATGATATATGATTACATTCCTAGAACATTTATTTGTTAAATTTATTATGATTTTTGTTTTTGGTAGGAACCCTTCCTTCAGGAATGACTCGAAAGACAATATTTTTAGAGTTTCCATATTATGAAGACCTAACTATTGTTCACTTGTTTGATACAATGCACATAAGGAAGAATGTATATGTTTGTTTATATAATATGTTATTTGAGAAGAGTTCAATTCATGGGAGGAAACTAAATAAGCTGCAAGTGAGGATGGACCTCAAAGAAGTAGGAAGAATGCCTCATCTTTGGCCAAATGATGATGGTAACTTTGTAGCCGATCCATGGTCTCTCACAAAGGAGGGGAAAGAGCAGATGATTAAATCCATAAAATCAATAAGATTTCCAACAGGCTTTGGAGTAAATTTTAAGAATGTGTTCTCAAAAGGAGATGAACTTGTTGGAATGAAGACCCATGATTGGCATAATTTCCTTAGGGTATGTGCACATTGATGGACATTAACTATATTATCTATTATGTGATTTTAAAATTCTTTATTTAAAAAATAATTATATAGCATGAGTAATTGATTAATTTTAACATTCTAATTGCAGTATCTATTACCTGCCAGCCTTCCAAATAATCTCGATGACACCATTACGAGGAAAATATACAAGATAAGTAGATTTTTTAGGTATGATGCATGGCCTCTATAAATAAAAATGTCTCTTCAAGTACAATGTGATATACTAGAAAATTGTTCATCTATAGTATTTTTTTTTATTTACACAAATCATGGGCTTAACTTAATTAATTCTATTCTAGGTGGGTCACTTCAACAGAGATACACAACAAAGACTTAAAGATGTGGAAGAAACAACTCCCCATTTTGATGTGTGACATGCAAAAATACTTCCCAACAAGTTTCTTCAATGCATAGGAACACTACATTGTGCACCTCTTACATGAAATAGAGTTGTGTGGACCAGTTCAAACAAGGACAATGTTTCCTATTGAGCGCTATTTAAAGGTTTTGAAAAAGTTTGTAAAGCAAAAGGTTCATCCTGAAGGTTCCATGCTTCAAGGGTACATGTTGTTCAAATCCACAATTTATCTCACTAAATTGTGCAAAGAATTAAATATTGAAGGGTCATGACTATGGGACTCAAAAGAAAGTGAAAAAGTTGAAGGACATGTATTCACACGACGAGCAAAAACTAGGGAAATTAAAGGTGATTAAACTTATATCTACATATGGTTCATGAATTTGATTTGTGACTATGATGGTATAATGTTTTTTATGTTTATGATTGCAGATGTTGTTGAAATGGAGGCTTTATTATTATATGTTGTAAGAAACAGTGAACACACAAATATATGGAGGGAGGAATATCAAAGACATCATGATGCTCAAAAAAGGCGTTGTTTGTCATATGTATCTTGAGGTGGTCATAATTCATCTTCACATTCAAAAATAATGAGAAAATTTGAAAAGGATTGGCCTCCAGCTATGAGTTTAAAATATTTGAGAGATAGAGTAGCAAGGACATGTAGAAATAATGATGAAAGAGTTACAACACATGTATTGGAAATTATAAAAGGAATAGAAGAGAATAAGGTGACTCATTCTAAGGGGTTGTGGTGCAAGGGTCGTCATTACTGTGTTCAGAAGCTAGATGAAAATTAACAAACATTTGACTGTGGAATCGCTGCATATTTTACAGTAGATTTTTAGTCACATGTTCGTGATGGAAACATAAAAACCGACACCTTGAGATACTATGGATTAATCGAAGATATCTTAGAGCTTAACTTAAGATCTTTCAAGGTGGTATTATTTGAAGCTAAGTGGTTTAGAAATATTGTAGTTGGAAATCATCCAACAACATATATGCATGAGAATGGTTTTTGCATCATCAATCATACCAATTTTGAGCAAACAGATGAACCATATGTTTTTCCTGACCAATGTGAGAAAATATTTTTATGTTGTCATCCTATAGAATGATCAAAGTCATTTGTCATTGAGTATAATCCTAGATCAATAAGAGTCTTCCAACCTTCACATGAAGAACAACCTATCTCAGCAGAAATATCATCTAATGGTAGCTCAGATGATGAATTTAATGGGCAATAAGACATGCTTGAAATGTAAAATGGCTATTCAAATTATTTTGATGATTAATGAAAAATTATATGAATAGTTCTACTCAAAAAATGTAAATGTCTAGTAGTTCTATATTACAGTTGTATTTTCATTTAAATCTATTATATGAATTTGTTTAGAAGAGTCAAACCTATCATAATCTAAAAATTAATATTATTTCAATCTTAAACATATCAGAAAACTATAACATGATAACAATGTTATATATATTATCACTAGCACAACCACATTATATTTACCAATGTGGTTGATATACATTGATAGGCGTATATAAAATAGATTTACAACCACATTCACCAATGTGGTTGATATACGCCGACAGAACTATATCCACTACTCAATGCATTAATTTATATATCAATAAATATTATATATTTATGAATAAAATCACCAAAATATTATATATATATTAATAATATTTATTGATATATTAATAATATTATAATATTTATTAATAATATATATTAATAATAAATAATATTATAATAATTATTAATAATATTAATATTTATTGATATATTAATAATATTATAATATTTATTACTAATATATATTAATAATATTTATTAATATATTCATAATATTAAACCCAAAAACATAAGAAAGTAATAAACTTTAAGAATTAATATATTAAACTCAAACGATTAATAAAGCATATGAAACAATATTTAAAAACAAAAAACCTAAGAGCTTAATAAACCCTAACAATTAATATTTTGAACTGAAGATGTTAATAAACCCAAGGGATAATTAATAATACAAACACAATGTCATCATAAACCAAAGGTTTGAATATTATAAACCAAAGGAATTGGTGGACCCAAGGGATAAATATTATAAACACAAGGGATCAATATTAAAAACACAAGAGATTAATAAACCCTAATAAATGATATTTTAAACTAAACAACCTAATAAATTAATAAACCATAAGAAGCAGTATTTTAAACATAATATATTAATAAACAAATGGGATCATTAACATTATAAACCAAAAGAACTAATAGATCCAAGTGTTTAATATTATAAACCAAAGGAATCAGCGAACTGAAGGGATAAATATTATAAACCTAACGGATGAATATTAAAAACAATAGAGATTAATAAACCCTAATAATTAATATTTTAAACTGAAAAATATAAGAAATTAATAAAGCCTAAGAATTAATAGTTTAAACTCAAGAGAGTAATAAACCCAATGTGTCATTAACATTATAAACCAAAAGAACTAATAAACCCAAGGGTTTAATATTATAAACCAAAGGAATCGGTGAACCCAAGGGATTAATAAGGCCAAGGGAAATATTAAAAACAATAGAGATTAATAAAACCCAACAGTTTAATATTATGAACCAAAGGAATTGGTGAACCCTAGCGAAAACCATTACCCAACAAATTATAAACCAAAGGAATTGATGAACCCAAGGGAATTGATTTAAACATTAAGACAATTTTTGTCACAATGCAACGTTGGACCAACTATGACCATGGTTGGACATGGGTGATTTTCATATTGAGACAGTATTTGTCAGAATGTGACATTTTATCATGGATGACATTGATCTATTATTCATATTATAAACCAAAGGAATTGGTGAACCCAAGGGAATTGATTTAAACTTTGAGACAATTGTTGTAACAATGCGACGTTGGACCAACTATGACCATGGTTGGCCATGGGTGATTTTCATATTGAGAAAATATTTTTCAGAATGTGAAATTTGATCATGGATGACATTGATCAATTATTCATATTATAAACCAAAAGAACTAATAAAACCAAGGGTTTAATATTATAAACCAAAGGAATTGGTCAACCCAAGGGAAAAATATTAATAACCTAAGGGACCAATAAGGCGAAGGATCAAAAAAATTAATAAATAATACTCAAGTTGAAGAAATTAATAAACACTAATAATTAACCCAAGGGTTCATAATATTATAAAATGAAAGGAATAATAAACCCAAGGGTTTAATATTATAAACCAAAGGAATTGGTGAACCCAAGGGAATTGATTTAAACATTGAGACAATTGTTGTCCCAATGCGACGTTGGACCAACTATGACCATGGTTGGCCATGGGTGATTTTCATAATGAGACAATATTTGCTAGAATGTGACATTTGATCATGGATGACATTGATCAATTATTCATATTATAAACCAAAAGAAATAATAAACCCAAGGGTTTAATATTATAAACCAAAGGAATTGGTGAATCGAAGGGAAAACCATTACCCAAAAAATTATAAACCAAAGGAATTTGTAAACCCAAGGGAATTGATTTAAACATTGAGACAATTTTTGTCACAATGCCACGTTGGACCAACTATGACCATGGTTGGCCATGGGTGATTTTCATATTGAGACAATATTTGTCAGAATGTCACATTTGATCATGGATGACATTGATCGATTATTCATATTATAAACCAAAAGAACTAATAAATACAAGGGTTTAATATTATAAACCAAAGGAATTGGTGAACCCAAGGGAAAAATATTAATAAACTAAGGGACCAATAAGGCAAAGGATCAATAAAATTAATAAAAAAATACTCAAGCTGAAGAAATTAATAAACACTAATAATTAACCCAAGGGTTCGTAACATTATAAACCAAAAGAACTAATAAACCCAAGGGTTTAATATTATAAACCAAAGGAATTGGTGAACCCAAGGGAATTGATTTAAACATTGAGACCATTTTTGTCACAATGAAAGGTTGGACCAACTATGATCATGGTTGGCCATGGGTGATTTTCATATTGAGACAGTATTTTTCAGAATGTGACATTTGATCATGGATGACATTGGTCAATTGTTCATATTATAAACCAAAGGAATTGGTCAACCCAAGGGAAAACCATTAGCCAACAAATTATAAACCAAAGGATTTGGTGAACCCAAGGGAATTGATTTAAACATTGAGAAAATTGTTGTCACAATGCGACGTTGGACCAACTATGACCATGGTTGGGCATGGGTGATTTTCATATTGAGACAATATTTGTCAGAATGTGACATTTGATCATGGATGACATTGATCTGTTATTCAAATTATAAACCAAAAGAACTAATAAACCCAAGGGTTTAATATTAGAAACCAGAGGAATTGGTGAACCCAAGGGAATTGATTTAAACATTGAGACAATTGTTGTCACAATGCGACGTTGGACCAACTATGACCATGGTTGGCCATGGGTGATTTGTGATTTTCATATAGAGACAATATTTGTCAGAATGTGACATTTGATCATGGATGAAATTGATCAATTATTCATATTATAAACTAAAAGAACTAATAAACCCAAGGGTTTAATATTATAAACCAAAGGAATTGGTGAACCCAAGGGAATTGATTTAAACATTGAGATAATTGTTGTCATAATGTGATGTTGGACCAACTATGACCATGGTTGATTTTCATATTGAGACAATATTTGTTAGAATGTGACATTTTATCATGGATGAAATTGATCGATTATTCATATTACAAATCAAAAGGACTAATAAACCCAAGGGTTTAATATTATAAACCAAAGGAATTGGTCAACCCAAGGGAATTGATTTAAACATTGAGACAATTGTTGTCACAATGCGACTTTGGACCAATTATGACCATGGTTTTCCATGGGTGATTTTCATATTGATACAAGATTTGTCAGAATGTGACATTTTATCATGGATGACATTGATCGATTATTCATATTATAAACAAAAATAACTAATAAACCCAAGGGTTTAATATTATAAACCAAAGGAATTGGTGAACCCAAGGGAAAACCATTACCCAACAAATTATAAACCAAAGAAATTGGTGAACCCAAGGGAATTTATTTCAACATTGATACAATTGTTGTCACAATGCGATGTTGGACCAACTATGACCATGGTTGGCCATGGGTGATTTTCATATTGAGACAATATTAGTCAAAATGTGACATTTGATCATGGATGACATTGATCGATTATTCATATTATTAACCAAAATAACTAATAAACCCAAGGGTTTAATATTATAATCCAAAGAAATTGGTGAACCTAAGGGAATTGATTTAAACATTGAGACAATCATTGTCACAATGTGATGTTGGGCCAACTATGACCATGGTTGGCCATAGGTGATTTTAATATTGGGACAATATGTATCAGAATATGACATTTGATAATGGATGACATTGATCGATTATTCATATTATAAACCAAAAGAACTAATAAACCCAAGGGTTTAATATTATAAACCAAAGGAATTGGTGAACGCAAGGGAATTGATTTAAACATTGAGAGAATTGTTATCACAATGCAACGTTGGACCAACTATGACGATGGTTGGCCATGGGTGATTTTCATATAGAGACAATATTTGTCAGAATGTGACATTTGATCATGGATGAAAATCATCAATTTTTCATATTATAAACCAAAAGAACTAATAAACCCAAGGGTTTAATATTATAAACCAAACGAATTGGTGAACCCAAGGGAATTGATTTAAACATTGAGACAATTGTTGTCACAATGTGATGTTGGACCAACTATGCTAATGGTTGGCCATGGGTGATTTTCATATTGAGACAATATTTTTCAAAATGCGACATTTGATCATGGATGACATTGATCGATTATTCATATTATAAATCAAAAGAACTAATAAACCCAATGGTTCAATATTATAAACCAAAGGAATTGGTGAACCCAATGGAATTGATTTAAACATTGAGACATTTGTTGTCACAATGCAACGTTGGACCAACTATGACCATGGTTGGCCATGGGTGATTTTCATATTGAGACAAGATTTATTAGAATGTTACATTTTATCATGGATGACATTGATCGATTATTCATATTATAAATTAAAAGAACTAATAAACCCAACGATTTAATATTATAAACCAAAGGAATTGGTGAACCCAAGGGAAAACCATCACCCAACAAATTATGAACCAAAGGAATTGGTGAACCCAAGGGAATTGATTTAAACATTGAGACAATTGTGGTCACAACGCGACATTGGACCTACTATGACCATGTTTGGCCATGGGTGATTTTCATATTGAGACAATATTTGTCAGAATGTGACATTTGATCATGGATGACATTGATCGATTATTCATATTATAAACCAAAAGAACTAATAAACCCAAGGGTTTAATATTATAAACCAAAGGAATCGGTGAACCCAAGGGAATTGATTTAAACATTGAGGCAATTGTTGTCACAATGCGACGTTTGACCAACTATGACCATGGTTGGCCATGGGTGATTTTCATATAGAGACAATATTTTTCAGAGTTTGACATTTGATCATGGATGAAATTGATCGATTATTCATATTATAAACCAAAAAAACTAATAAACCCAAGGGTTTAATATTATAAACCAAAGGAATTGGTGAACCCAAGGGAATTGATTTAAACATTGAGACAATTGTTGTCACAATGCGATGTTGGACCAACCATGACCATGCTTGGCCATTGGTGATTTTCATATTGAGACAATATTTGTCAAAATATGACATTTGATCATGGATGACATTGATCGACTATTCATATTATAAATCAAAAGAACTAATAAACCCAAGCGTTTAATATTATAAAGCAAAGGAATTGGTGAACCCAAGGGAATTGATTTAAACATTGAGACAATTGTTGTCACAATGCGACGTTGGACCAACTATGATCATGGTTGGCCATGGGTGATTTTCATACTGAGACAAGATTTGTTAGAATGTGACATTTTATCATGGATGACATTAATCGATTATTCATATTATAAACCAAAAGAACTAATAAACCCAAGGTTTTAATATTATAAACCAAAGGAATTGGTGAACCTAAGGGAATTGATTTAAATATTGAGACAATTGTGGTCACAATGCGACGTTGGACCAACTACTACCATGGTTGGCCATGGGTGATTTTCATATTGAGACAATATTTTTTAGAATGTGACATATGATCATGGATGACGTTGATCGGTTATTCATATTATAAACCAAAAGAACTAATAAAACCAATGGTTTAATATTATAAACCAAAGGAATTGGTGAACCCAAGGGAAAACCATTATCCAAAAAATTATAAACCAAAAGAATTGGTGAACCCAAAGGAATTGATTTAAACATCGAGACAATTTTTGTCACAATGCGACGTTCGACCAACTATGACCATGGTTGGCCATGGGTGATTTTCATATTGAGAAAATATTTGTCAGATTGTGACATTTGGTCATGGATGACATTGATCGATTATTCATATTATAAACCAAAAGAACTAATAAACCCAAGGGTTTAATATTATCAACCAAAGGAATTGGTGAGCCCAAGGGAATTGATTTAAACATTGAGACAATTGTTGTCACAATGCGACGCTGGACCAACTATGACCATGGTTGGCCATTGGTGATTTTCATATTGAGACAATATTTTTTAGAATGTGACATTTGATCATGGATGAAATTGATTGATTATTCATATTATAAACCAAAATAACTAATAAACCCAAGGGTTTAATTTTATAGACCAAAGGAATTGGTGAACCAAAGGGAAAAATATTAATAACCTAAGGGACCAATAAGGTGAAGGATCAATAAAATCAATAAAAAAATACTCAAGTTGAGGAAATTAATAAACAATAATAATTAACCCTAGGGAATATTCATAGCATAAACCAAAAGAACTAATAAACCCAAGTGGTTAATATTATAAACCAAAGGAATTGGTGAACCCAAGGGAATTGATTTGAACATTGAGACAATTGTTGTCACAATGCGACATTGGACCAGCTATGAACATGGTTGGCCATGGGTCATAGTTGGTCTTGGTCCAAGGTCGCATTGTGACAATATAATACATTTGTTTATGTTTAAAAAAAATATTGTTTGTATCAATATAAAAAGCTACATAATAAAATGATATAATATAAGAAAGAAATGATTTATTTCTACCTTAAATATAGCAATAATGCTCATAGGTTGGATAGAGCCTTTCATCACATTTCTTTATATTTCTCAATGAAAGTACCATTAAGTGTAAAATATGAATGTGTTATCAAACAAAACTTTTTCCTAAATATTATTACAAAGAAACTTTAATGCATGGATATGTGTATAGATAATTATTGTTTCTTGAAATGTCTATGAAATAAAAATATATATATAATTATGACATTTGTTGGCTCATGTTTTTAGGTGTAATAGATATCCATATGCTTAAATTATACGGTCCATATAGATAAACCCCTCATCAATAAAAGTACCAATATGTATTAGAATAAAACAATTGTGAAATTACTATAATAACAAATCCTTGAACACAATCCAAGTTTACGAGAGTGGAGTATCCCTACCGTGGATCTTGGCTTAGTTAATTTAAATGTACCAATGTCTTTAAGAATAAAACAAAGGTGAAATTATTATAGTAATAAACCTCTAAACACAACCCTATTTTACCATAGTGGAGTATCCCTATTATGGAATGTTGGCTATGTTGGCTTAGTTGGTTTTCTTATTTTCTAGTTAGCTGTATTCTTGTCTCAATGCTAAGAGTTGTGTCTTGCCTCATTACTATTGGAAAATATTAATATTCTAGTTTTATTTGTATTAGATAAATAGTTAAAAAGTAAATATTATGAAAATAGTTATTATTACTTTCTTATGAAAATATTATAAATTTCTATTATTATTAATTAAAACTTGTATTAATATAAATTTGGTAAAGTTCTATTATTACTATTAATTGAAATTTTGATAATACTATTGTGATTTAGATTTATTAAAACCCTATAAATTAGACCGTTTCATATTATTCCAACACATTTTTTATAATTTAAAATTTGATAACACTATTGTGATTTAGATTGATGGAAATCCTAAATCCATGGTAATCCCTAATCAACTTTTCTTAGCCATAGTAATCCATGGTTAACCCTCTTAAACCATAATAAGCCATGGTGAACTTTTATTATAATTAATAATTATAATAATTAATTATAGTTATAATTGTTTATATTGTTAAACTAATTCTAATTAAAATAAGATCTAAAAAAATCTAATAATTGTTTAAGTAATTATAATTCTCTTTTCTTTAAATTAAAAAAGAATTTGAGGGTTGTAAAGTCTTTTTAATAAAATTGAAATTAAATAAAAAATAAAAAAAATTAACCATATCATTAATAGTATTAATGATATTACTAAATTAAGAGAAGTTTTGGCAAATTTAATTTTAACCATCTCCTAGGTGACATAATTGTCCATCCAAGTGTCCTAGTTCACTTTTAGTTATTCCAATTTAGTACAATCTCACAATACAGAAAAAAGGAATTCTACGCTCCATTGTTTTCATTTTTTGTCATTAAGAATCTCACAACCCATATTCAATTCTTGTAAGTAACATGATGAACTTCCAACCTTATTGTTAAAATTACTCTAAAAAAAATCAAGTAATAATTCTATACAAATATGCAGTTTTAATTACTCTATAAAACAAAATCAAGTAATAATTCTATACAAATATAGTGTTTTAATAGTAAAGTTATTATGCAATATATATTTATTTGAATACATATATTTTTATTCAATTCTAATTAAAAATAAATAAATATTTCAATTTTCTCAACAAATTAAAAATCTTTCATAGTAATTTTATTTTATTTTATTGTTTTTTATGATAAATATGTATTTCAATAATAAATATTTTTAACATTATAATAAAAACCTTATAATAAATATTTATTTAAAAAATATATATTTGTAGCCTTATAAAAACCTTTATTTTCTCAAACAAAAAATCTAAATATCAATCATCCTTAATATAATTGTGTAACTTAAATATTTATTTCTTTAAAATAATTATCACCATAGTGTATTACTTAAATTGTTTTTTTAAATAATTACAAATTTTTTAAGTTAGATTAGAGGATGCCAATATAAAGCACTTCGAACCTATTTCTTTGTAATCCTTTTTGCAATATGGTAATTGAAACAATGTTTCAAATATTTTGTAATAAATACCCAAGTCCTTAACTTACGATATTTAAAACTAATTTAATTCTGGCACAAGGTATTCAACCAACGCTCATTCTTTCCCTCGGCCCCGCCGATTCAATGTTCCACAATCAATTATTAATTAAGTAAAACGCTCACCATACCTCGCATTATCTTACATGCAGCTTTGTAAGAGATTGCCCTCGGATTTAAGTCCAGGTTGATTGGACCATAGTCGCGCTACAAAGGTGCTCACGCCTTCTCCATCCAAATTCACGCGACGTAAGTGGTCTAGAAATACCACTCAACACCACGTTTCAAGTGTCCGGTGATATCACGTTCCCAAAAGAAAAACAACTTACCATTCACCTTGTTGTGCGAGACCAGTTGTTTGTCCCCACAAAACCGCTTCTCCGAAACAGATATTCGATTGCCATTTAATTCAGAATTCCGCTTTGAATCGTAACAACGATGCCTTGGCAGCAAATGGATGTCCTCCACCATGGCATGGTGGATGAATCTGCACGTGAAACACCATCATATCATTGTGTAGAATTGATATTAAAAAAAGGTAGAACCTGTGTGCCATTCTTTATACCAATGCAAAAATAATAAATTAATGCTCAACATTGTGTAGAATTGGTATTAAGAAAAAGTAGAACCTGTCTGTCATTCTTTCTACCAACGCAAAAATAATAAATTAAGGCTCACAAATTAACTATACCATATCTGTGGTAGGTAAGTCGAATCATTTACTTACAGCAGCAAGTGTGAATATAATGAAAGAAAGAAAGAAAGAATTTTTAATGTCCACGAGGCTAAAAATAGGACGAGGACGAAGATCATATTATTCCAAGAGAGACCCTGCTTGTTTGCCATCTCTTCTATCTGCGCAAAGAGAGCCATGCAATTATATGTAAGAGAGCAACAATAGAGACTTAGGTGCTACTCATGAAGAGGACACAAATACCAATGCAAAACAACAATCAGAAAGCTGTAGTCTATTTGTTATATTATTTTGATAGTTGTTGGGCATATCTTTTAGTTTAATTCGCTGATTAAATTTGAATAGTTAATTTTACAAAATTCAAAGCCCAAAATTCATATACATAATTAAAAAAAAAAATTAACAAAAAAATTTCACCAAAGCAAAAAAAAATCTCAAACATATAATAATTAAATTTGTGAAAAGGCTCCCTAATCCTTGCACATCAATTGTGAATCATACAAATACAAATATTCCATTGAATAATATATTTAAAACTTATTTTAAATAACAAAAATACAAATATAAATATTTATTTGAATAATATATTTAAAACTAATTTAAAAATAAATAAATGTAAAGCTAAAAAAATTCACCAAATTCTAGGTAAATGTCCAAAAACACATAATAATGACAGAATGCCATTAAATCTTATGCGGAGAACTCCTAAAATCCTGCATCATGTGTGCATTTATTCATATAATCCCTTTTCAACCAAGTAATGAGGAACCTTCCTTGATTCAGTTCCGATCCACCCGAACTGTACCTACACCACAGACCAAAAATATTACTTTTAACAAAATAAATGCACCGAAAGTAATATCCATTGGACAATCTTCGCCATGTGCACAGACAGAGGTTTAGTGTAAGACTTGCTCCACTTAAAATTTTTGCGTGATCCATGATTACCCATTAACCCGAACCAGTCATCAGCATAGCCAAGGAAGACAATTTACTGTACAGAAAATTTATTTTTGGCTAAAGTTGCCACTGCATGACAGAAATTGGCCTTTTCGTTATAGAGAAGAATTTGTGTGTGAATTCTCTGAGTGCAGCATCGTTCACTTCGCAGAACTTGTGCTCCCATCCAGGAGGCTCAATCGCCTCATTTCCATGACCCGGAACCCTGTCCTAAGACGAAAGGTTCTTCGAATCTTTCCAGTCTGCTACAGAAGCCAAGACTCTTCTCCTAAACATGACCTTGAATTCAATCCATGCCTAGTATTTATAATGGTTTATCACGGCCTCTGAGAATGTTAGGCGCATGATCTTGTAACTAGGCTTGAATTCAAAGTGGTGTATTACGTTCCGTAACGAAGGAGAAAGCGCGTCCAGGGGGACTATGGACTTGTGACGCTGCTCCAGTTTTTGGACTATGGACTTGTGACGCTGCTCCAGTTTTTCCCTGCAGGTATAGCCTTGAGTCATTTATCAAACATTCTACCATTGTTAGCAACGTGGAAATTAGATTGTGCCACTGGCGGCGCTTCAAATCTCGTTGGGCCTCCTCCCCCCATGCATGGAACACCGACATGTAGTGCGCCTCTCACACCATGGAAGACAGGTTATTGGATTTGAAACAATCCCTTTTAGCTCTTGACAACGTGAAACCTCTGCCTTTGTAACGCCTTGTAAACACGATATCAATCCGGCTCAAGATGGATGGACATCAATATTTCTTGTTGTTTGTAGAGATGGCCGCCTCCATACAAATCCCATGATTAAACCTGAAATGTTAAGCTAACCACATGCCATGCAGCTTCGACGATACAACTTTCTCACCCAAAACGTATCCGTATTTCGCTCTAATCCCTCATACCTTCATACGTGGAGATAAATAAGAGGAACAGTGAATTTTAATGATCATTTGGTAAAAAATTAATTTAAGTAGGGTTTAAACAGTTGATTTAGACATGCAAGGAGGTTATGGCTTTTAATTTCATTGATTGATTGAGTGACACGAAGAGAATACACCGGCATCTTTCAATCTAGACTATCAGATAAAAAAGATTAATTAGCGAAATCATTAATGAAGCGAATTCTGATAGGGGGCCACGCCTATCGGCGTAATTACACTTTATTAGTTTATATGGACTCATGACCTTTGAAAACCAAAAACAAGTATTTAAAAAAAATAAATAAATAAAAATTAATTAAAAATAAATAAATTATTTTTTTATATGAAAATAAAGAATGTGTAAAAAATGAATCCGCTCGAATAAAATACCAGTGATTATTCTATAATATTTTAGATATATTCTTTTAAAATGAAAATTGAATTACATGTAGGTAAGCCTTAATTAAATTGTTTTAATTTGCCCAGCATGTAAAATTATAAATAAGGCACAATTAAATTGTTTTAATTTTCCCAGCATGTAAAATTATAAATAAGGCATAATTTTCAAACAAAACTTCAAGGCTTGCAAATATAGTGCATTATTCAATTTCAAAACTATTAATTTGTTTCCACTCTATGGCATGTATTTTGTCAACAAGTAGATTTACTTTTTTCATATTTAACTTTTACTTGAATTATTTTGATATGTAAGTAAATAATTGCAAGCACACATATAGAAATTTTACACAATTTACATAGTTATTTTTCGTCCAATGACAACTCGAAAAGAAAGAAATCCACTACTCTTCTCCTTTGCTTCATTTTGATAGACATGGAAGTTGGTGATTTGGATGAGCCGAACAGAGTATTTGGTGATGTTTGGTACATAATCTCCATTGTGATGGCTATGCACAACACAAGCAGCGACAAAAGCTCCAACACTTTGGGAAACGCTCAGTTTTTAGACATAAGACTAGATATGGGTATCAACAGAGTGCTCGACTTATGGTTTCCATAGTTGCGCTCACTCATTATTGGCATCTTTCCAAATCTAGTGGCCTAGCTATATTATTTCTAGCAATAATTTTTTTATTTGTATTTTAGTTATAAAATGATAATGAATTTTCAAAATCAGCTAAAGATTATGTTGTTATGCTAATTCTGATAAATTTAATATCTAAATTGTTTTTTAGATAACTAGTGTGTATAATGGATGATACCTATGTATCTTAGCATATTTAAGTATGTTTCAATATAATTATTAATAGAAGTAGATAATTGATTGAGTAGTTTAAATCAATTGAATGTACAACTTATTTTGGATGGTTGTGTAGTTAGTTTGAGATTTTTATATATAAGGAAGAGTCTCTCATTTGTTGTTGAAGATATGAGAGTGGTCTTCCAGTGAGGTTATGCAACTTACTCGGGTCCATTAATTGACTTCAAGAGACCCTTAATTCAAAATTTCAGGAGTGTAACTAAGAACTCAACTTGGGAACTACACATTTAAGAATGCAATGATACAATTTGATGGAATTCAATCTATGAAATTTCAAAATGATTAGAGATGTTAATGAATACATTTCCAGATAGAGATCACAAATAAAAACAAGTACTAGTTGAGGGAGGGTGTTGGAGATATTAAGTCCTACTTGTTTTGTGCTTAATGTGTGATATTCCTCATCATATAATGTATTAGTTATTGTAATATATAAGTGAGTTATTTCGTGAAGTGGTTGTTAATTAGGTCCTAGTTTTAGGCGTGGTTAATATATTCTCTCAGCTAAATAAATTGTTGAGCTAAGTTAGTCAATCCATCTTAAACTTAGTTTGATGTATAAATATATAATATTGTGTGTAATAATAATATATAAAGAAAATAGTTTATGTATACAATTATTCTAAATGTTTGCACTTTGAAAACTTTGATCTAACCTAAATCAACAATGTCTAGCCCATAATTATCATATAATTATTTGTTGTCTCTCTATATAATACTTAGTAAAATATCTTATTGTAAATGTTAAGCTTTTATATGGTTACTTGTAACTAAATTCAATATGAAGTTATGAAATACTATGAATGATCATTACTTTAATTTTAATGTGATACACATAATATGAATTTATTTCTTTAAAAAAGTTTGAAATTTTATTAATAAAAGTTAAATTACAATATAACAAATATTTTAAATTCAAAACTTAAAGCCATTTTCTCTAATTTTTTTTAAAATTTAAGTATTTTATTATTATTATTTTTAGCAACATTTATTTAACAATAACATAACCTAATGTGATAACATCTCCCCTTTAGTGGGTTGTAGAACATCTCTTTGCTCAATTGAATTAAAAGTAATCATCAATAGTTATCAAGATGCAAAAATATACGATATGTTTCATACAAAATCACATTATAGGATTATGTTTGACATGTGAGAAAATTCATAATGGTCATTCCCAATTAGACTGACTTTCATTTAGTATGATAGTTATATATATGTGACTTAGTTAGCAACTTAAAAGAAATACAAAATTAATTCCAAACTCTTTTAAAATAAATAAATTAATTGTAATTATTTATCTAAAAAACTATTTAAAATAATAAAAAAATAAATTGAATAAATGTTTTATTTATCTAACCATCCAAACCAAAATCATAAATTAAATTATTAATCAAACAATAAGATGATTATGAAAACAAAGCAAAAAAAATTAATGTTTTATATAATAATATAAACCTGAAATGATATTTATAACAAGTAAAGAATCACTTAGACAACAAATATATATTTATTTCTATTAAAGAAATTTAGTAAATCAAAACAAAAATACAAATTAATCAATCAAAACAAAAATTTGGAAAGGAAATTTTCATAAAATTGTAATACATAAATAACTTGTATAACTTAAAGGAATGTAATTCCTGTGATCATTTACTTACATAGGTTTAGATTCATAAAAAAAAAACGGTCTTAGACAGGTATTTCAAAGAGATAGAAATATGTAATTTTTGTATAAAAATATTCCAACTGGTTTTTTCTTTTATATAATAGAATAAAACATTTTTTAAATTAGATATTTAATAAATTTATTTGAAAAAAAACATATTCTGAAAAAATATTATAAAAAATTAAATCATTTTATTTTTTATACTTTTTCTCTTTTCCAATTCAAAATATATAAATAATGATAGAACATGTTTCAGTTATAACAATATCTAATATATTTAAAATAAAACAAATTCAGTTATTATAAAAAAAAAAAATTATTGTTTTTTTTTATACTTTCTCTTTTGCAATTCAAAATATAAATGGCGAGTAGAACATCTTTTAGTTGATAAAAATATCTTAGATATTTAAAATTTACTTAATAAAAACAAATTCATTTATTATAGGTACAAACTAGTTAACAAATTTTATATTTAAGTAATAACTAATTATAATATATATATATATATATATATATATATATATATATATATATATATATATATATATATATATATAAAAGTAGTCTAATTAATAGTAGCTTTAGGTTAGAATATGATAATATAATTTTGAACAATATTGTGATTTTTTATTGTTTAAAATGAACTTTTAAAATGTATAGATGGATTTAATATCTAAAAAAATTCTTTAAAAACTTTGCAAATTAAATAACTTAAACTTAAGATTCTTAAAAGCATTTGATGAATTTTGGACCTGAATGACACAAAATAAGGTAGTTTTTTTTTTAAACTAAAAATAATTAAAAAAACATCTATTATAACAACCAAAACAATTTTTAAATATTTTCAAATATTTTATTTCTTTTTTTTAAATGTCAAATCATAATATCTAAATACATCTTTATCATTGTACATACATTCATAAAAACAAATAATGGATGAAAAAATAATAACTTATTAACAAAATATTATACTAATAAAATTGGCAAATAAAAGTATAAAAAAATAACACACAGATGATTGAAACATAAAAATTGTTCACCATTTAAATATTTTAATCCCAACATAAAAAATAAAAATAAAAAATCTAAACATTAAAATTTATTCAATAAAATATGCTAACAATTCAAACTAATATCACCCATCTGTAAGTATAATTACAATTTATCATTTTATATAACTTCATGAGCATTGAAAAAAAAAAAAAAAGCATCTCAATGAAAAAAAGAAAAAGAAAAGGAAAATAAATCCATCAAAATGCTAAATAATGCTTTAAAAAAACATTTTTTTTTAATGAAATTTAAAAAATTAAAAAAAAAAGGTTTGACTTTATTATGAATACCATTGATTAATTTATGGTAGTTTAAATATATTATTTTAAAACAAAAAATAAATTTCATGTAGGTAAGCCTGCATAATTTTCAAACAAAACTTGAAGGTTTGTAAATATAGTGCATTACTCAAATTCAAAACTATTAGTTTGTTTCCACTCTATGACATCTATTTTGTATATATGCAATTTTTTCTTTAATATTTAATTTATAGTTGAATTATTTTGATCCTTAAAATTGGCAAGTTAATTTGTGTAAGCATTGAAAACCAAAATTTCAATGAAAGGGTTTTCAATAAAAGTGTTGAAACATCATGATAATCTAGATTTACGTAAATAGATGCATGAAATCACTTTGAGCATTTAAACAAAAATCATGAAGTAAGTAGGCTCATGTGGCACAAACTTTATGCATGCTAGAGAAATGTGATGAAACAACTTGCTTTTGTGACATAACAAGCTTGTTACTAAAATCATGATCATTAAACTACATGTATTTAATAGTTATTCACTTCCATTCAAATTATGCATGTAATTGTACTAATAAGATTTTCAAGGTTTTATATCCAAGAAATCAAGTTATCATTCCATGAACTAAAATCAATTCTAAAGCACTTCAAAACTTTTTCATAATCCAATTTTTAAGTCCAAGTATAATCTTCACCTATCAGAATTGTTTATGTCCAAAACCCTTTGTACAAATCCATTCCACACAAGTTCAAACATATGTTAAAATGTTGTGGCTCCTATTTTCTAGACTATGGAACCTTCCTAGAGTTGAACAAATGGTGCATGAGAGAGAGAGAGAGAGATTGCAAACCCCATAAATGTAAGAGAATAGTCAAGAGTCTAATCCATATTAGAGTTGAGGTGAATATAGTTGTCAATGAATAAAAATAAGGATACCATGTCTAGATACACAAAACTAAGTGAATTTTTTTTCAATTACCTCCTAATTACATAGGAAATAAATGAGAAACTATGAATTTAATTATTAATTTAATGTTTGTATGGAACTCGCGAACTATCATGCACTATATATGCTAGCAAAATTGTTAAAGTTCCAATGAGGTTGTAGTATCCAAAAGGATTGTTACAGAGCAATATATTAGTGTTCTTTTACTAATGACCAAGGAAATAAAACCACACATGTAGGAATTTAAAAGTCACACTTGCAAAATTGAAATAACATGCTTCTACCTTGTAAGCTTAGGAAGCTTAATCTTCTAACTCCTAACACAAGTACAATAATTGATCTAATTTTTTAAGAAAGGAAATGGAACACTTATACCTAGTTGGCTTAGGAAGCTTTATGATGTAACCCAAAACATGGATAGAACAATAAAGCTGTAAAAAGTAAATCATATAGGAGGGAATAAATCACACATGCAACAAAGTGGTGACTTTCTCAAGTATTTCGAAGATCATGATCCCTACAACAAAGATGCATATGAAAAGATGGAATGCTTACAAATTGTACTCGATAAAATCAAATCTAATAAGATGTTTTAAAAATAACACTACAAAGATTCTAGAAAAAAAGAAAATAACACAGTAAATAAAATATAAAATTAAAAAATAGAGTAAGTTACTTATCAAATTAGCGAGTTGCAGTAGCATAAGGAAATAGAGTAATTATTGAACACATGGGAATATAAATAAAACTAAAATCTACTCTATATAATTACACGTTATAATTGAATAGGGAGGGGGGCTTACCTCCTTAGGTGAGGCATTGACTATGAAAATAACAGAGCGCCTAAATGATCAACACACCGTGTAAAATAAGTAGAATGGAAAGGGAATGTAATCAAAATATTTGTATTAGATTATATTTGAAATTAAATATACAATCAATCGTCCTCCCCATCTTAAGTATAATATCTTATTATATACAATGTTGTAGTCTAAATTTAATTAAGGGATGAAGGGACAACCATGAGAAGCTTAAGATTCTTAGGTTGTTACTTTTCCATTACAACAATTTTACTGAAAAGTAGAAAAATTAAAAAAATACTGACTCATTCAAGTATCGTGACAATTGGCATCTAGGCCAATATTTTATTGTGATCACCATATCCTTGCTAGGAAACCAACTATATTTTGTCAGTTCCTTTTGATTTTGGGTTGAATAAAAGGATCTTAGGATATATTCTTTAATAGTTAGTGAAATTAAATATATTTTTTAATATCTCAAGAATGCAGGAGCTATGTTATAAGTTCACTTAGTCAATCCCCTAGGGCCTTGTCTCCATTAAAGTTTCACCATATTTTTTCAACATTTATTTTGGCTATACGATAAATGCATCCATTTATTCAACCCAAAATCAAAAGGAACTGACAAAATATAGCCAATGGATGCATATCATAATTACTAGAATTTTTTGAACTGGTCTAATACGAAAAACTGCGTATTTTTGATATGTTTCGTGTGGCAACAAATTTCTTAACATACAAGTTATAAACTAAAAATATAAAAGCTACCCATTACAGTCAACGGACCAATGTAATGCTCCATAATTTTTTAAATTTTTTTTACAATGTATTTTGGGAGATACAAAATTTTGATTTCACTGAATCACGATGACCCTCAAAAATTGTTTGCACTCATTTTATTAGAAAAATAATTAAAATTAATAAACGTTTACGAAATTCCATAAAATTTATATTTCCTGAAAGTAGATTCAATTCTGAAAATGCTTGTCTTGGT
Organism: Pinus albicaulis; assembly: GCA_034641835.2. Lineage (NCBI taxonomy): Eukaryota > Viridiplantae > Streptophyta > Pinopsida > Pinales > Pinaceae > Pinus > Pinus albicaulis. Next base: position 1,283,970,509 of record CM076572.1, read on the forward strand.
TCCGACAGCTAATTAACAAGTTTTCATGGAGTTTAATCAGTCCAAAGTTGCAGAACCGTTTTCAGAGCTTGGCTCTGCGTAATCAGTGACGCGATAGTTCGGCCGAACTATTATCGACAGTTCGGCCGAACTATGTTTTCCGTTTATGGGCCGCTAAAACTAACGCCTTAATAGTTCGGCCGAACTTATTATCAAAAGTTCGGCCGAACTATTGTGTAATTTTCCGTCGGCCGGAATTTTTTGTGGAGCCCCCTACAAAACACATATTTTGCGGTCAATATAAATTGCCGCGAAATGATTCACAATTTTCGCACATTTCGCACTTCATTTCATCTTACAACTTGGTTTGAATTCAAAAAATTTTCTTCAAAGTTTGGGTTTAAAAAAATTTTTTGGAAGACATTTTCTGGAGGCGGCGTGATTTTTATTGGAGGTTCAAAGTTTGAATTTAAAGAACTTTTTTGGAAGACATTTTTGGAGGCGACGTGATTTTTCTTTGAGGTATGTACGTGTTTTGTGTTGAAATAAATCTTTTGAGCTTTTTTGTTCAAAAATTTTTCTTTACATTTTAAGATTTGAAGAATTTTTTTGGAAGACATTTCTTGGAGGCGGTGTGATTTTTTTTAGAGATATGTACGTGTTTTGGATTGGATTACGTATTTTTTAGAAAATATTTTTTTAAATTAAATCTTTTGTGATATTGTTTGTAATTGAGTTATTGTCTAATTTTTTAAAGGAAATTTTTTGAACCTCATACCCTATTATCATGGGAAATCGAAGAACTTGTGTAAGAAAATATGATCGAAAAAGAAAGCCCGAGGAACGTAGAGAAGAGACGAGACAATATCGCAAAAGAAAGTTAGAAGCTCTCTCAAATATTGAAGAGGAAAATCAACCTCAAGCAGAAATTGAAGCAAGTATGTAAATGTAAATATTACATGCTCTATTGATATATATTTAAAATTTTCCTAATGTAAAATGTAACGCTTAATTTTTATTTGATAAACTAGTTTGAAAAATATTTTGTTTGATGTAAACAGACAGAGATATTCCTCAAAATATTGAAGAAGAAAATCAACCTCAAGCAGAAATTGAAGCAGGTATGTAAATGTAAATATTATGATCTATTGATATATTTTTAAAGTTTTCCTAATGTACAATGTGAAGCTTAATTTTTATTTGATGAACTAGTTTGAAAAATATTTTGTTTAATGTAAACAGACAGAGATACTCCTCAAAATATTGAAGAAGAAAATCAACCTCAAGAAGAAATTGAATCGGGTATGTAAATGTAGATATTATGATCTATTGATATATTTAAAATTTTCCTAATATTTATTGACATATTTATTAATTTAGTTATTTATTGAATATGTACTATTTTTTTCGAATATGTACAGATGAAATCACTATCGATAATGAGATGTTAGAAAATGTCGACACTCGCACATATGGAGATAAAAAACCTGACTATTTTATACGATATCGTGTCAAGAAAATTTTGGAAATGTTTTTCAAAACTGAGGTGACAGTTCAAGCTCAAATGTTGAAAGGTCTCTTATCATCAAGGAAATTAAAAGAAGCGACGACACTATTGGGTATTCGAAAATCAACCAAAGATAAAAAAATGAAAGAGGACTTGATAAAAAATATGAGTAGTGCTATAGATTCAATTAAGAGATCTAGAGATAAAAATGTTTCAAATATACGTAGAGGAATACAAATGGCAATGGTTTCACCAAGTACTCAAGAGAACCGTTTGAATCTAACATCTATGGCACGAGCACTGGGAACCTCGCGAAAAACTCTGCACAAACATCGAAAATTTCGACTGCAAATAGACGTAAATGATGAACTCGCTTGTTGGAGAGCCATTTGTAGGCAACCATACAAAGATAGACTTGGAGAAGATGTTAAAAAAATAATATATGAATATTGGAAGAACAATTCGCGTGTTTCACCCACTGCAAGACATGTGATGCGAAGAAGAATAGCATGAAATCAATATGAAGAACATGAAAAACATCTCTTGGAAACCACTCAAATAGAGTTATTCAACAAGTTCAAAGAAGAGAATCGTCAAATTCAAGTTTCACTCAGTGCTTTTGTTCAACAAAACCATGGTATGTAAAACCTATCACCGTACGCGACACTTGTTGTTGTCGTTATCATGTGGAATTTGAGTTATATTATGACACATTCCTTGATTTCGGTAGAACATTATGGAAGGATTCACCTCCTCCTTCCACTATCTGTGAATTCATATCTCAAATTCTATGTGAAAGAGAAAGCGATGAACTATTTTACAAAAAGAAATGTGTTGGTGGTAAAAAATGCTATGATTGTGGAAATTTGACTAAATTTCAAAACAAATATCGTATTGATATAAATGATCAATCATTGTCCAACATGAAAGTGAAATGGAAGAGATACGAATATACCAGTACATCGATTCAAAGTGCAGATAGTGTTAAAAGAATCGAATTACGAGAAGACGAAATTTTTCTAATAGACTTTTGAGAAAGTTTGAAGCAGAAATTTACAAATACACCATGCATTCCCATAGAGCTTGATGGCAAGACTTGCAATTCAAAAAATCTCGTGAAGTTTTTCCACCAGGAACCATTTTGTCAGTGATTGATTTTGCAGAAAACTACACATTTGCTCCACAAAAAGAAATTCAGAGTGAATACTATCACTCTGACCAAGTCTCCATGCTCGTTCATATTCTATATAGAAATGCTGAACAAAATGTCGATCATATAGAAAGCACGAGTGAAAATCGACATATCATTAAAGAATATCATTTTTATATCAGTGACGATCGTACACATGATACATGTTTTGTACAACATTGTTTTGGAAGAATTTATGATTCATTGAAAAATCGTGGAACAACATTCAATGAACATTGGATATGGTCAGACGGATGCGCAGGTCAATTCAAATCTGCACGATCATTCTTTTGGTTGTGTTGTCTTCATAAGAAAACCTGCATTAAACATTGTTGGAATTTCTTTGAGACTGGCCATGGAAAAGGAGAACATGACGGTGCATGAGCATGCATAAAACGAGTACTTCGAAGATATCAAATGAACCACTTTGCACGCCGACTTGCAAACGCTGAAGAAGTTGTTCAATGGTGCAAAAATGCTCTAAGCCATGAGATTAACCCATCACGAGAAGTGCAAAGGTACATTCAATTTAATTTATATTGGTAATCTAATTTTAAACATTGTACATTTATCATGCAATGATTATTTTTAATTGTATTTTGATATCATATTTACAAATTCTTTTCTAATTTTCCATATAAAGGTTTTTCTGGCATATTGGAATCGGAGACGTAAATAGATCAATTGGAAATGAAGTTGGAACAATAAAAGGGACTCGAAAATTGCAGTCAATTCAAACAAAATTGTCCACAAATGTGTTTGCATTGGATAAAAGAAAATATTCTTGTTTTTGTGATGTTTGCATAGACAACACAAAATCCAATGACATCTGTGAAAACAAAATGTATGTGAACGATTGGAAACATACAGAGCTAAATACAAAGGGAAAAATGTTTGTTGCAATGATTGAAGAAATGGAATCAGATGAAACTACAATATCATCCGATGGTGATCGAGTTTCTGATCTTGTTAGAGAAGGTAACATTTGAATTACTTTTTAATGATTTTTAAAGATTTACAAATTTAAATTTAAATATGCATAATTAAATGTGAAATTTATTTTATTGTGCAGGAGATGTTTTTGCTGTAATTGCACCTATTGACAACGATGAAAATGTGAAGTATTATTTGATGCGTTGCACCGAACAAAAAATGAAATTATTACAAGACTATAATGATCACGGATTTCAGTATGACAAAGGGTCTATTATACTGAAAGGTTATTTTTTCAAACAAACTCGTCAAAGTGGAGACTTTGTTTACTTCGAAGACTATGACCCTGATTCCATAAGTTGTCAATATAGTCACTTGGTGTGTGCAGCACACATAAAGTTGATAGAAGTTCAATCAAAGAAAAAATCAAAAATTAAGAAATGGAAAATGTCCAAATCCGATCATGAACGGATTATTGAGGATGGAATTCCATTAGAATTTTTTTGAGTGAAGTGTCAGGACAACAATTTATTATCTTTTAAACCTTTCAGTTCTCAACTAAAAATTGAACTGCTTATGTTATTTGTGGTTTGCAAATGTTACAAATTGTTTGGGTACAAGCACGTGCTCTAGTTTCCACTGAAAATAGTTTTTCTATACATGCGCATTGATTAAAAATGTTAAATATGTATTGGATATATATATTCTAGAATGAAATTAATTGTTCTTGTATATTAATTGTTTTTGTATATGTTCTCCAACCATATGGTACAAATTATTTCACTTTATTTTGTAAAGTCAGATTCGGTCCCCATATGGCCTAGCCTCCAAGGGACGAGATAACAAGTGGTTGTCCCCACTTGCCCAAATCTCGGCTTTTAAGTACAATTTTACTGTTTATGTCGAGCATCTTACATGATGTCCTAGCAAAAGACAGATTCTCTTTGTTTCAAGTTTCTAGTAAAAGTTGTCACTGAATGCCCCGCTCGAACTCTTGTAGTAAACACCATACCTCATCTCTCTTGCTCTCCAATATTATTAGGTTTAATTATTATAACACAAAAATCGTTCTACATTATCAATATTTTTTTGCGTTTAAAGTAAAATCAATGAACACTATTAATCCAATGTCTTTACAAGTAATGTACCATCATACATGCAATTATAACAAATTAGAAATCAACATATACAATGAAATCAATGGGGATTGTCTTGTTGCAAGTAACATAATTTCAATTTACCATATGTGCAAATGTAGGTTGAAACCATCCAAAACTTTAAGTTGTAAATTGAAACCATCCAAAAATTTAAGTCTTAAAACCCTTTCGATTATATATTTTGCATCATTAAAACATTTAACATTTAAAGTTCATTAAATATCACATGCAGAATGTAGATTGAAACCATCCAAAACTGGAGTTTTAAAAAATTCACATGCCATGCCAATTATAATTCAACAATCCAACAAAAACATTTAACAAATTAAATATCACATGCCACACTAAGACGACCACACTAAGAGGATTGGTGCACTTCGTTTGGAAGGAGTCAATATATGTCGTATTGGAGCGATTAGACAGAATTCGAAAAGGAAAGAGCTTGAACCAATTCAAGCAGACCCAGGATCTAATTGTTCTATGGAGCTTCATGAGAAGAGATATGTGAAAAGCACTGTTAAGCCATGCCAATTATAATTCAACAATGCAACAAAAACATTTAACAAATTAAATATCACACGCCAAAGTCGTTTCAAGTTTTTGGTAAAAGTTGTCGCCAAATGACCTACTAGAATATTATAAATAGTAACTTTGTAAGATCATTTGGCATTCGGAAAAATTCAAAAGTCTTAGACTGTCAATCAATTTAAAGTATCATTCACCATAGGGAGTGTAAAATATTCAAAGCAGGTTGGTGACGATGCTCACTCCTAGCTTGAAGCAGCACCAATGACCAATTCTTTAATGAATTCCAATGCACTAGACCAACGTTGGTTCAACCTACTTGGTTTTTCACGCAAAAAATTCCAAGGATGGACTTTCTAGACAAACTGCTGAAATTGAAAAGCTTGACATGGAGATACGACAAGGTGAACAAACACTTCAAGAACTCTTTATGGAAAGGGCTCACTTGAAGGAAATAAGCACCACGTTGCAGGGTAAAGTCAAGAACATGGAAGATAAGATCAAGAGGGACTTTCTTGATCCGAAACCTATTGGTTTGAAGAAATAAAATGCATGTGTTGGCACACTTGGAAAAGAAGACGACCACACTAAGAGGATTGGTGCACTTCGTTTGGAAGGAGTCTTGATATATGTCGTATTGGAGCAATTAGACAGAATTCGAAAAAGAAAGAGCTTGAACCAATTCAAGCAAGCCCAGGATCAAATTGTTATATGGAGCTTCATGAGAAGAGATATGTGAAAAGCACTGTTAAGCTAAGGGCTAGTTCGAAAAACATATTGGAAGAGGAAATGTTGAAGAAGATTGCGAAAGTAAGGCACAAGACAAGGAGGAGGAATGATGATGAAAGTTCCTTGGACTTGAGATTCATGTCTACAACCGTACATGGGAAAAAGTTATCTGCTTTGATAGACACGGGGCTACCCATAGCTTCCTAAGTCGAAAGGCAGCTTCATCTCTTAGAAAGAGGAAGGCTAGCATCGAGAAAGAGTTGAGTGCTTTCAAGGCAGTCAACTCAAGGATAAAAGTAGCACGACTGGTGTCATGAAAAGCACACACGTGAGAGTAGGGTCATGGTTTGGAAAGATAGACTTAAGAGTCATTGACATGGATGATCATTCTATGATGGACCATACCAATGATGGACCGAGACATTCTCTTAATTCTTGTGATCAATATGGATAAGGATTTTGTATGATTAAGTATATATTCGAATATGGATAAGGATGACATGAAAAAAATACTAAATGGTTGAGATGAAATATAATTTACTCAAATATTAATCAAATATTAAATAAGTTAATGCCATTAACACATATAAAAACATATTATTACTAGTTTAAAATAGTGAGGAATATATATGTTAAATACCTAAATACAAAGGTGATTATGTGAACTTGAAGAAAGAGAAATGATTTATTTGCCTCAAATTTTTTCAATGTGTCTCATTTTTCTCTTCAAATTTGTCATTAAGCCATACATTTACAATTAATATTGCAAATAAATTGTAAATATCATTACAATTTAGACATGCAAGCCATAAAAATTTATTTCAGAGTTTTGAAAAGGAATATCATTAAGAAAAATTGAGGGTATATAACACATTATGGGTGTAGAACACATTAATTATGGATAATAGATGATAAGACATAAATTATAGATTCAATATTGCTCGTAAAACTTGAATTTATGCAGGGATTCATAAAGATAAGGATTCTAATCTTCTCAAGAAACGTTCATTAAGTGATAATCAAAATGGTGGATAACCAATATAGTGGTATGATTATGTTTGAAGTATTTAATGTTGTGGAAGGTTATTCCATGTCTCTCCAATAAGATTGTGAAATAAGTGATATTTAAAAATGGTGGATAAACCAATATGGTGGTAGGATTATACATGTGTGAGATATGTGATAGATTTAATGTGGAAGAAGGGAGTAAATTATCAACAAATAAATGAAAGTTAGAAAACATTGAGATTAATTGAATGTTTAAATGTCAAAGGTCAAGATGTTGGTGCCAAATCCTTCAATATCTTCAAAATGATTTACATTCACCTTCATTTAATATTGTTAATTTTTTTAACAAAAAAATAATATTTGTTTAAAAGGATTTATGGTAGTTTAGCTATACAATGAAAGATACATAGCATAAAAAACATTATGTACCCAAAATATCTTCAAAATGTACCCAAACTTCAAGACGGTAATTCAAAAATTGTGAAAATTTTATTTTCCTATGCCTACTAAAAAATAATCATAGATAAATTGATTTATCAAAGAAAATACTCTAAAAAACCTGACAATAACTGAAAATTACATACATGTAGCTCCACATGGGGCTTCTACCATGACATCAACTTGGTATTTTGTTTCCATAACAAGGAATTTACACCTTCTCAGTTGGAACCAACGGATTGATTTCTTTATAAGAAATATTTGGTAAAAAAATGATAGGGGCATTGAGCCATTGGAAAATGCTCATGCATTCTAGAATGTATAGGATGAAAAGAGTCCGTAGAGAAATTTGGGAAATGTGTAGAACACTATGTAGGCTTTAAGGAGAAATGAATAGAGTTAACCATTTTGTGTACCAAAGTGTGCAATGATTCTAGCTTAGGATCTATGAGAACAGATTTATGTTCATGGGTTTCCATAAATGACTTGAATTTATTCCCTTTTGACTCTAGCTGAATGCAACTAAGTTACAATTTCTCTTTTATGATGATCTCAAGTTTGGGGTCCCTCAAAAGTTGTGAACTCACTCGTGCCTTACATCCTAAACCATTTATATTTAGGACTTGAAAAACTTCCACCTTCATCTCCCTCAGCTAATGCATCTAGCTCCAAATTCCCTTTATGTTTTCCATTATTACACAACAAATACATCTAGGATAACATTAACACCCTTCCATTGTAACAATTCCTTCAGTTTCAAGAAAAAAGTTATCTAAGTTTTCTTTCCTCTATTTTCTATACAAGCCTTGTCCTAATGAATGAAAATCCCTCAACGACCCTAACAGTAGTATGCAAGGCACTTCCAATGTCAAGCAGGCTTGATAACCTTGTCCCTAGAGGCACTATATAATCTACGAGTTAAAGAAAGAAGACAATACCATGTGTGACTCCTTGAAAATACCCTAACTGAATAAATCAATTCAACAATATTAAAATTAAATGAGAAGGGATTGGAGGCCCAAGTATATTAATTCCATTGTGCCCTTGTAGTAAACACCATACCTCAAGTCTCTCTTTCTCTCCAATATTATTAGGTTTAATTATTATAACACAAAAATCATTCTACATCGTCAATAATTTTTTGCGCTTACACTGAAATCAATGAACACTATTAATCCAATGACTTTACAAGTAATGTACCATCATACATGCAATTATATCAAATCATAAATCAACATATACTACATAATGAAATCAATGCGGATTGCTTTGTTACAAGTAACATTTCAATTTACCACATGTGCAAATGTAGGTTCACATTCTATCATTCATTTAGTTTTAAAAACTTCAGATACCATTAGAATTATAATTCAACTATCCAACAAAAACATTTAACATTAAATATCACATGCCATGCCAACTATAATTCAACCATCCAAAGAACACTGAAATCAATGAACAAGTTATTAATCCAATGACTTTACAAGTAATGTACCATCATATGTATGCAATTATATCAAATTAGAAATCAACATATATAATGTAATGAAATCAATGGGGATTGTCTTGTTACAAGTAACATTTCAATTTACCACATGTGCAAATGTAGGTTCACATTCCATCATTCATGTAGTTTTAAAAACTTCAAATGCCATGCCAATTATAATTCAATTATCTAACAAAAACATTTAACATTAAATATCACATGCCATGCCAATTATAATTCAACTATCTAACAAAAACATTTAACATTAAATATCACATGCCATGCCAATTATAATTCAACTATCCAACAAAAACATTTAACATATATGTCCCTAAATATGTCCAAAAAACATATTGTAATAAAATATGTCCAAAAATTGTAAATCTCACTCAAGTATCAAACTGTATCAAGTTTAACAAATTTTAAAACCATCTAAATTTTGAAATAAAATTAAATCTACTGTATATCTTGTCCATCAAATGGAAGATCTAGCCTCTGGGGCTCGGTTGGCTCGCTATCTTGTAAAGGGAAAACCTACATACACAATGTACATGTACTTGAACATTAAAATTTGAAGTTTTAAAAATAAACGAGAATATATATATCTAGAACTTCATGTAAAAAACAAAATATAACAAAAAAATCGCGCAATACCTCGTAAGGTTGCCTCTCCATTTGATGAACAGGATCTTCCATAGAAACATCTCTAGTGGTAACCTGTACAATATACATGTACAGTTAAATATAAATATATATATATATATATACAGAAATAATTTGTATAAATTAAAAACTTTCAAATGAAAATGCACGTGTGTACATATATATAAACTTATTTGAACAATAATATTAAGAAAAAGAACTTAAGACAACTTCTTCAAATGCTGTGGATGTCCCTATCTCCGTCGCTAAAGTCCTCGGATTAAAAAAATCTTCTATACAAACCTAAATTCAAAATTTTTTAAATAACTCAAAATATAGATCTCTCTCTATATATCTCAATTTTTTATGGAACTTTTTGAGGTAACATAAATTTTGAACTTGTGAAAAATTTTCCATACTTGTGCATCTCCCAATGAAGTAGAAGGTATATCTCCTAAAGAAGAAGAAGGTACCGACATCCCAAAAACATCAGACGGAATCGGTACCTGTTAAAACATTTTATCGAATTAAATATATATACATACATGTACATGTGTGGCAACAATTATTTATTTTAGAGTCACTTAAAAAACACTAACATACATGTGCCAACATATCATGATGGGCGGACCCATCTGCATCGTTTGAGCCAGAGGTCCCGAACGTAATATTAACATTTTCATCACGCATCATGCCTGAGAACTGCAAATGGTGTTTTAACATATAATCGTACCTTTTTGTTAGATTAATGTACACATACAAATAAATGTATACATGTGTACATACACATGTATTTATTACAAATTGTACACATGTATATGTAAATATAATTTCAAATCCTAAGGTCACTAACACATACCGTTCCGGTGCCCTCTTCCTCACGAAAAATTAGGGCTTGCAGACCATTGCGATAATTTATTGCGTATGTTCGGAGATCTTCAACATTCATGTTGTAAATCTCCTCATCTGTATGATAAACAAAATTGGCACGTGCATATTCACGTGCTCTTTGTCGATTTAAGCCAAGATCGACTCCACTCAATCCGCTATGAACATTTTCGATCATAACATCTCTTGCTTCACGACTTATTTGAGAAGTCGCATCCATCTCTGATCGCAAGGTTTCGACTCGAGACGGTCGACTCACCAATGGAGGCTCAGGGCGAGGCAACTCCACATCTCGCTTTGCGCCCTTACGTTGACATAATCGACCTCTCCCCAGGCCAAAAAAATTTGAAGGAAGATCATTGTAGTCGGGTTTCATACCCTTAAAAAATTCTGCATAAAACATTTGTGCAAAATAAAGAGGAACCTCATCGTTCCATGGAAGCCTTCCAAAGGCCGCAAGATGTCGACTATACAAATATTTTGCTATGTCTAGGTGCTTGAAATACTGCACCTTCAACATCTTTCTTTTTGGCCCTTCCTTAAAATTAAACATTGACTTAGCGTCCTGTCTTGAAACTTGTTTTTTTATGTCCTGCCATTTATCGGGACCTATCACTGCTTCTCTTCTCTGCCTCATCACTTCTACAAACGAATCAGTGGTTGGCCCCAAATCTTTGTACACTTTTACCATTTCACTCAATGAATGTGCAACTATCTATAGGCTTTGTCTACTCTCAGCAGGTATAGTCAAATCCTGGAGATCTGTCTGCAATTTTGCATAAAGGCTTTCACACCTTTGTAAGGTGCATTCCGCCATGTTCCTTTCCCATGGTATATCAGTAATCTCAGCCGGATAAGTTGTGCTAGGTTGACAGCCTTCTTCTTCAATGTAGCGCGCTGCCCTGCGTCTTTTTTGACCACTGGCTCGAACATTTTGAGCCTCTGCATCAATATATATAATTTCATATATTAGAAAAAACATGTGTAAAAAAAGTTGTAAAAATTTAATGAAAAAATATTGAAATTGATGGCAACCTTGATGTTGTTGGTTAACATCATCTCCAACATGACCCTGCTGAGAACCAGCTCCAGAATGATGCTGCTGAGAACCAGACCCACAGCGACCCTGCTGAGAACCAGCAGCCGTTGATTGCTGGCCTTCGGGGGAATAAATATCACCCCCTTCCGGCACCGTGCTACCTCGACCGGTTGAACCTTGGCCACGCTCCATTGATGGAGTAGAAAGCCTTCTCCTCTTGCCTCCTAAAAATTAAAATATGAAACTTGTTAACAACTAATTTCACTCACAAAGTTGGTAAAAAAATCAATTCCATAGGTACACACATGTATGTAGATTTAAGATTATATTTAAATACCGTGAACATCCTCCGATCCCCGAGACTCCATATGGGATTCGGTTGATCTTCGTCTTTCATCCTCCATGATATATATCTATTGGTCGAAATTCACAAAATAGATTTCAAAAAATCAATACCTCAGAGTAAAATCCAATTTGGGGATGTTAAATCCAATATGTTCTATATTTCTTACATTTCAACCCTCCTATTTTTCTTTCCAACCAAGGTTTATAAAATAACATGAGAAGCAACATGAGACTTAGAACAATCATTTTCATTATCTATATGGAAGGCAAGAATGATTATATCCCCTTGAGCTTAAGGGTATGTAGTTTGTCAATTTTTATCATATATTTTTTGGTACTTGTGTAAATGTTTTTTTTTATCTATAGTACACGTCATGAGTTCCCCACTTTTACCTTATGTAAAGCATGATTCTAGGATTACTAAAATTTGTACTTGGTTTTTTAAGAATATATCAAATAAAGTTTTTGAGAAGCAAATATGGCTTTTTCCTTAGAATTTGGCACTTTGAATTTCCTTACCCATATTTTTTGTTAATGATTATAACCTTAAAATGGCTAATATTGGTTTGTCATCATCATCTAAAAATGACTTGGCACATGAAAATTTACCATGTCCATCATCATCACTTCACACCATCTCATACATGACCCCTTCTACATATTATATGCATGAATTTTTGAAATGTCATCCTCTACCTATCCCATGAATGGATTGTGACAACAGGTGAATAAAATACATTTTATAAGCAGAAGATAGTTTCTAGCTTGTCCTCCTCCATCCGCCCCATAGCTAGTGATTTCTCAATTTTCCACTTCCAACTTTCTATTCTCGAAATTCATTAGCAGCTAATTTTATCGATAGCCACACCACTATACATATAATTATCATATTATACACTACTACATTAATGAACTCTACGTTGTTTTTTATTGTAAATTCCAATAACAAACAATGTTAATTGAGTTTAGTAGTGTATATATAACAATTTCTTTGACTTCCAAGTGTGTTGTGACTAAATAGTAGAATTAACTACCAAAATGAATTTCCAAAATAAAATGTTGGAAGAGAAAAATAGGCAATCATTAGATATGGAGTGCGTGGAGGAGGACAAACTTATACTGATCATTTCCTTATCAAATTTCCTTTATTCACCTAATGTCACAATCAATCGTGGTCTAGATAGAAGGAATGACCTACCATAAATTCAATCATATAATGTGTAGAAGGGTCATATGTAGATGGTGTGAAACGATGATTACAAACATGATAATTTTTCATCTACTATGCCATTTTGAGATGATGATTACAAACTAGTGCTAGCCCATTAAAGGTTATAATCATTGGTGCCTAATGTGGGGTGGACAATTTAAATCAAGTTCGTATCAAAGTACAATTTAGCTCATTTTAGTCAAGGTTAGTTAGAAGAATTAGGTATTGGTTTCTACCTTCAATTTCCTCTGAAAATGAATGTGTACGTGCTTTTGAGAGACATTAGAGACATTAGAGCAACAAGGTCCAAATTTTTGATGAAAATGTGCTATGAAAGTAAAGGGTTTTAAAGGCAAGCATGTACAAGGCATAGTTGAGCCAAAATGTTCTTCAAGAAGGGCCTAATTATTTGGGTCTTGGTTATGGAAAACATGGAAAATGCTCCAAAGCCAAGGAGGCTTGTGAGGTTTGTGTTCATGATGAATGGAACATGTACATAGTTTACCTTAAAGTCGTTGTGTTTTACGAATATTAAAAAAATGAAGAACTTCTATTTAGATCCATTCCAGAGATTGACTGCAGGGGCATTTACTAGATATGTCACCTTTCATAAAAGATGAGATCCAGAGGCTACCTGGCCCTTTACAGACTCTGCCTATAGAACTTGTAGAAGTAAACACTAGAGGCATTAACAATATCAAAGAACTAGACATGGGAATGTGTCTCTTTCCCTACGCAAAAAAATAATTCTTGAGGTACTAGTTAATCTTCATAGACAGGTCATCAAGCAAGTCAATGTGATCATCCCTCCTTCCGTCCCTTCTAAAATAATTATGTTTTGCGGGTCAAAAAGCCAAAATATGGAGACAATTATCACCAAATCCAACGTACGATTATGCATGATGGAGACTATCTAGCGCTTTCCCTTGTTAGAGAAAGTACATGAGCTCTATTATTTGAGCTAAGAGTCAGTTGTTTGAAGAGGCATGTTTTGTCAACTTGTTTGGTTGATGGTTTTGTACACCAATGTGTAAGAGTACATGGAAATATTCACATGATGTGAATTTTTTTTTCTTTGAAGGAGAAAATGATGTGTTTTTAGTTTGATGGTTTTGTTTGTGACAAGATGTCACAAGATTTTGGTGTAAGTGGTGGTGCTACTATTGAGGCATGATGTATGGTGACCAACACATCTTGATATCGTCGGAGATTGAGACAATGTTGTGTATAATGTTTCTGTTTCACATAAATAGACAAGAGGTCGTTGGTTCTTAAACCCTTATTACGTGATGAGGTGGCAACATCACATGATGGAGTGGGGAGAAATGGGGGTGCTTAAGGGGTATGAAGGATACTCTTCAACTCATGAAGCATACTCTTCAACTCATGAAGCATCGGGCATGAATTGGTGGGATGACCTAATGTGTCTCAAAGGGCACACGGGGGACTAACCTTGTGTATTTTTGGTTGAAGGTTCTTTCTAAAATAAAAATTATAAATAACTATGGAAACTTGCATTAACAAATTATCCTACAAAAATTATTGTAGAAAATTTTCAAAATTGAAATGCAAACTTAAATTCCTTGCATTCTTTCATCAACTTTGTTAATAATTGAATAGTCTACTAGTTGACTATATTACCAACTGCAATGAATATTGTCTTTTCCTAATGTTCATTGTGAAATGGATCCTCACATTAATGTGATAGGATCTTTTTCATCTCTCAAGTTACTAGGTCAAAGCATCCTAATGGGTAAATTAATTGTGAGATAAATTACAAGCATTAAATGTCAATCCAGGTTCTTATACTTCTGAAGTACACTTGCACAATATATGCTAAAGCCAAAATATGGAGACAATTATCCCCAAATCCAACGTACGATTATGCATGACGGAGAATATCTAGCGCTTTCCCTTGTTAAATATATTAACAAGGGAAAGCGCTAGAGATTCTCCATCATGCATAATCGTACGTTTATGATTATAGAGTGAAAAAACTAAAAGAATCAACTTGTAGGGTCATTTAAATGGGGGGTGGAGAATTCCTGGGTCTTCGCAAATTCAAAGTATGGTGCATGTTGCATGAAGCAAGATGTTGAAAGTAGAGTTATGTTAGACACACATAAATGCAACAAATATGGAAATTTGTACATGAGCTCTATTATTTCCTTTAATATGTGATCCATGCCTTTCTCTAATTCATATTTTTATCTCTTCTATTAATTATGTTATTCTTTCTATGTATTGTTCTAGTACAAGGGGGTGAAATAATTTCGTATCATTTTCTAAGTGGTGAGGTCGTTTGAATCTCCAATAGTTGTGTTGGTGTGGTGGGAACCATGCTAGGAGTTGGGCATTCCATCGATATGGTCAAGGTACTTAGTGTATGAGGAGCATCCAAAATTAGGCGGATTGGGATCTTGATGAGGGGGATATGTCACTTGATGCATGCAGTGATGATGGTATTTGATGAGTACAGGACACATATAGATGAGATGAGTGTCTTTAACATAGAGCACTCAAGGGCATGCCAAATACTAATTAAGCGAGTTCGTGACATAATAAATGGTGGAAGAGGAATCATCAACATATGAGGTTGGTGTAAGTGGTGGTGCTACTATTGAGGCATGATGTATGGTGACCAACACATCTTGATATCGTCGGAGATTGAGACAATGTTGCGTATAATGTTTGTGTTTCACAT
Organism: Pinus albicaulis; assembly: GCA_034641835.2. Classification (NCBI taxonomy): domain Eukaryota; kingdom Viridiplantae; phylum Streptophyta; class Pinopsida; order Pinales; family Pinaceae; genus Pinus; species Pinus albicaulis. The sequence goes on from CM076572.1 coordinate 1,283,986,288, forward strand.
AAATATACAAGAGGTCGTTGGTTCTTAAACCCTTATTACGTGATGAGGTGGCAACATCACATGATGGAGTGGGGAGAAATGGGGGTGCTTAAGGGGTATGAAGGATACCCTTCAACTCATGAAGCATGGGGCATGAATTGGTGGGATGACCTAATGTGTCTCAAAGGGCACACGAGGGACTAACCTTGGGTATTTTTGGTTGAAGGCTCTTTCTATTAAAATAAAATTATAAATAACTATGGAAACTTGCATTAACAAATTATCCTACAAAAATTATTGTAGAAAATTTTCAAAATTGAAATGCAACCTTAAATTCCTTGCATTCTTTCATCAACTTTGTTAATAATTGAATAGTCTACTAGTTGACTATATTACCAAATGCAATGAATATTGTCTTTTCCTAATGTTCATTGTGAAAATGGATCCTCATGTTAATGTGATAGGATCTTTTTCATCTCTCAAGTTACTAGGTCAAAGCATCCTAATCGGTAAATAAATTGTGAGATAAATTACTTGCATTAAATGTCAATCCAGGTTCTTATAATTCTGAAGTACACTTGCACAATATATGCTAAGCAATTAACTCTCAATCAAAAATGGAAATGTAGACATAATGTATACACACTTTACATTAAGAAAACGTGTTCATGCACATGCTTTTGAAGAAAGAAAGGCATTTAACATGCTTCTTCATTCAAAATAAGTATTTAAAAAGCCCTAAAAAGAAAGGCATTTAGCATGCTTCTTCATTCAAAATAAGTATTTAGAAGGCCCTAGAAATGAGATAAACTATATGAAGTGCTGGAGAAATTCCAAAGTTTTGGTTCTTAAAGTAAAAAAAAAAAAAAATCATATCATATCTAACTAACAAAAATCAACGTTTAAGGCTAATACTAAGAGAAAAGAAAAGCAAAAAGGAATAAAGTAATAGAGTTCCTCATTAGTGGAGTTTCTAGTTTTGTGATAAAGAATAATACCATATTGACTAGGGTCAAATCAATTGAAAACATGATAGAGAATAAATCATTGAACTTTTTATGATCCAATTATTTTTTCAAATACACAACAAGGATAAGTTAAATTTAACTTATACAAACACTACAATGGTTCATACAATTTAGAAAAAGTTAATTAATTGAACCTATAATATGGTTTTTATAATTCCTATCTAAACCAAACCAAAATCTATTACTTTCCAACAAACTAATCATTTACTTAAAATCCTACTATGAAATTGACAATGTTCATATCTTCTATAATAACAACATTTGATATTTAATTTAACAAAATATAAACTACATGGTAGGTAAGAGGGTTGCTCTTTAGTGGATGAAAATTAATCTTTTGAGGATTGTTCTACTGTCTTGTTTTGGGTATTGCTAATGCTTTAATGCTTGCTTATGATTGAAATACATGTCCAGGAGTAGGATCTAGGATCTACGTACATGCTTTTGAGAAAATTTTTGATGAAAATGTGCTATGAAAGTAATATCATGAAGCTTTATCATTACACACAGGTCTAAGAGTTCTACTACGAACCAATGGTGTTATGACCACTCATGTTCCAAGTAAGCTGATCTAAACCAATACTCATGCTTTTATTAAGACTGTAATCATAGTATTGTTATGAATAATGATAGTGTAATCATAGTGATTTATCTGTGTTTATACTAATGAATGATCATACTGGAATACTAGTATAACAAGTACGATTTCAACTACATGCACGAAATCTAAAATCTAAAAGTTAATCAAATCTAAAACTAAGTTTGAAACAAAAAATAAATTAATTTGAAATCTAAACAGTAAGAACATCTAAAAAATAAAAATAAAAACTAAACTACGTGCCTTACTCTACAGCTTAAACTAAAAATCGAAATTACAATCTACAATTAAATAAAAGTCGAACTTAAAACATAACAAAGAAAACTTACGCTATAAAAAGAAAATCGAATCCTAACCCTACGTTAACACAATGAATTAAAAATGAAATCAATCAGAAATTGAAAAAATGCCGGCGTGAAAAAATCTAACGCAATTTTTTTGTGTTTCTGACATTCTCGTTTTGAGTTTACGCAGGTCCACTTGGACGTGGGTCTGGACGACAGCTCGGGCAGGAGGAAATGGTGCATACGGCAAGGAGCTTGGACGGGAAGGCGGGTTTGGAGATCCAGCTCTGCGTTCAACCTTTTTTGTTTGTTGTTTGTGTGCAGGAGCAGGTTGATATGGATGGCGGGCAGAAGAGAGGACGCAAGAAAGATTTAGATGAAGAAGCTAGGGCAGCGTGAAGAAGTTGACAGATGCAGCGTGTGTTTGACCTTTGTTTGAATTTGCGGAAATCGGATCTGGACAGAGGTGAATCGATGGAAAGAATAGGCAGCGTATGCAAAGGAATGAAGGCTGGACGATGCGTGGAGAATGGAAGGATGGGCAGATAGAATCGATGGTCAATAGATAAATAAACCTCACAAAAAGCATTTTGTTTTACATAATTGAAATGGTCCCTTTGACAGTTTTTTTCACAGATCAATAATACATAAACAGTCCTGTTTCTGAGATTTTCTACAGACATTACAAATAATAATCTGTAGCACAACATATACTCAAGTTTATACAGATTACTATTTTACACAAAAAAAAGAGTCATAACACACTGCTGGAAAATGTTCATATGTTACTATTTTACACGCTTGTTTACATAGGTTTCATATAACCAGTTTACAGATAAAGCTCAACGTACCCGGCAGATGATAGAGCTCAACGTACCCGGCAGATCTTAACCTCGACCAGCAATGAATCGCGCGGAAACAATGAATCGCGTTGAACCTCGACCACCAATCGCGCGGAAATCGCCCAGCGGAAATCGACAGAAAACAAAAAGACGCGCGGAAACAATGAAAACAGTAAACTGACAGCCTTCGCGGGCGATTTATTTATAAAAACGTAGTTCGGCCGAACTTTAAAATGAGTTCGGCCGAACTATTATTGCCGGTTTTGCAAACCTCCGGCAAAAATTCTGTTTACTGGGCCGTCACAGTGCCGTCAATATTAACGGACTCAAAAGTTCGGCCGAACGTACTAAAACAGTTCGGCCGAACTATTATAAAGTTCGGCCGAACTTTATAAAATGTTCGGCCGAACTATTGCCGAAATTTTTTTTTTGCCCCCGATTCTCACAAAAGTGTAACCCAGCTTCACGTTTCCGCCCGGATATGGATGCAATTTTTGGTTAATATAGGAAGAATAACACCTCGACTGATCCACCTATGCCTTCTCTGCTCTAGGTATGTTGAATACATTGGTACGAACTCGTAGATTCTTCTATTCTAGTTTTACTTATGGATGTTTGCTTTTGGTCTAGAAGAGGAAGCCTTCCCACTTAACCCCCTCACTACATCACTCCACTCCACTATGTCTCATAGATACCTTTTCTTTCGTTTCCCCCTCAAGCTAAATACTTTTTCTAAATCGATTGTAGCCTAGATTATGCTTGGAATATTTTTGGTTTCCCCATACGAGTCCATGTCATCTTTCTCTTTTAGTTGCTTGTTTGTTCTTCACCATGCCTTGTTGTGGAAAAAGCCAAAGATGTTGAGGTTTCCATGGGAAAAAATTACAACCATGAACAAGGGCCTAACAAAACGTTGAGACTTCAATTTCTATTTACTTGAAGATCATTCTCTCTTTCTAGGAAATAAATAAATATTATTGAAGTAGAAGTGGAGAGGAATTTTCTCTCGAATGAAGAAATTAGGGAGAATGTGCAACATTGGATCTTGAACACTACCAATATTTGCAGTTGGCACATCTGTTATGATATTGGTGAAATTTACTCACTAATAGACGAATTACGGGTAAGGTATTTGTGGATAGGAGAAAAGCTCAATATGAAATTCTCTTATTCAGTGATGTTCTCCAACTAGAGATATATAAATTGGACAACAAAGTGCCTCTCCTAGAAAATAATACTGTTGACATGGAATTCACAGATTCAATGGAAGAGAATGAAAATCCATAGAAAATAAGTGTGGACTCTTCTTTAGCTTGATAAAAAAAATTTTTATCTATCACTAAAGATTAAGCCTTTTCCTTTTTTTTTTTGTAAATTCTGTCAACTGATTTCTATTGATATAAAAAAATATTACATTGGTGAGCTTTCATTCCCACTACACACCTGGAGGATCATGGCTACAGTTCAGGATAACCAAAACACAATTGTTCAGAAGAGTACTCAGAGTAGACATAGGCAAAGGATTATATATGAAAATACCATGGATTGAATAAAGTAAACAAATTACTATAATTGACATAACAAAAAAAACAACTAGGAACCATTGACATTACCAAAAAATAATAAAAATAAAGTGTGTTGGCGAGGAAACAGGTCTCGCAGGCAAGACCCAGGTTCAGGGATTGGGCCAACAAGGGAGTTCGCTGTAGTCTAGCACCACGTCGTCATTTTAACCCTACTCTAAAGAGCAGAGAGTCTCACTCGAGGCGTGTCGCGACCACATGAAGGAGGGGAACAAAACTGTATCAGCAAATGGATCTGCAACTCAAAGCTAATGCAGAATCGTACACATACATAACACTGTATATAGAAGATCTCTCAGAACATCATGCAGATAATAAGAAATTAAAATTTTAAAGTACTACTGGAATCATGAAACACATTCAAGACATACGGTATACCAGCAACCTTCAGATATATTAAGAAACATTCAACAAAATCAAGTGTTACATCACTCGACAGAATGAGCTTCCAGTTTCAATTACAAAGGTCCCACAGGACAGAGAGAGATACTACAGCAATAATAGATCTATGGAGACATAGGAAATACAATGATGCTGAAACCAGGACAAAGCTCTCCTGTGGCGTCTGCTCCTTAGCCTCGTTCTACTCTAACCTCTCTAACCTTTTGCTACTGGTTGATGGGCTATTTCTTCACCAACCAGTGCAACTGTTAGTTTCTCCTGTGTTCTCACTCAGATGCTTTCGGCTTCTTCCTGTTGAATAGGACTTCCACTATCTGTCCTTTGCCACATATTTCCTTCATCTGCACTTGTCTGCGCCAACCTCGCCACCTATCTCCTGCTCCTTTGCAACCTCGGCAGCTCTGCTGCCTATCGTTGTTGCGCCTGCCACGTGCTGATCCGCAACCCAAAATTTGTCTTCATGAAAAATTCAAAACAAGGGCCCCAACAGACCCTAACCATAGTCTCTTGACTCGTCTTGAGCCAATTGCAGATCACCGTATCCACCTCCATGGCTCTACTTGTTCCCGTCTCCTGTTCCACCGATCGTCCCTCCTCTATTTTCTCAAACAAGGGCCCCAACTCAGGGACCTTTGCAAGGGCCGCGACCTTGAGTTACTGGAAGGAATATACAACCTTCCACCACTCCTGTGTAATTGGTTTAGTTGCAGCTGTGACTCGAGTGACAACTTCCTCTCCTCCTTAGGTCGGGAGCTTGCCAAAGACGGTTGAGACCTGTGTACTAGCCTAAGCGACCAGTTGCTGCATATTCTGAGAACTTGCCATTACAGGCTTCCTGAGCTCCCAGAGGGTCTGCTTGGCCGTTGTTGAACTAGCCTCTGTCTGCTGAATCTGGGCTTCCAGGCTGTCTGCTGCAGCATATAGTGGATCAAGGCCGACTGGGTCCTTTGCATTCTGAATATCTTGATTGATTTTTTGAAGCTGTAGAGACAAGGGTTGGGTCTTGAGAGTTAGGGCCATTGTATGTTCTTGTAGACCCTTCAGTAGGTCATATGCTTCCCGAGATGCAGTACTCAAGGCTTCCTGCACTCTCTCAACCTGTTCCTGTCTTGCTATTATCTGGTTGATAAAAATGACCTTGGGGTCTGGCAGAGCTGGGCTGGCTGCTAGAGCTTCTTTGAGCTCAGTGTTCTCATTCCGAAGGTTGTCCCATGCTACCTTGACATGGATAGCTCGTTCACCCACAACATCGACTTGGACTTCCAGTGGTGGTACCTGGGTGTCGTAGGCCACTACAGTGGGCTAGATGTCCTGAAAGATTCGAGTCACCAGCACAAATTCTTGCTACAGTGCCCCATTCTCAGTTCGCAGTTGATCATGCTCTTTAGTAAGCACAATGAATTGTTTATGCTGCTGCTCACATCTCTGTTGAATTTCGGTGTGAAGCCCATTGGCCAGATATGTTGCCTGCTGTATGAAGTGGAATAGTTGGGACGTCCCTCATGTTTCCATGCTTTCTAATCCTAATGTACCCTTCTCTAGCAACCTCGCCTGTAAGGGTTGCTCGCTGGCTACTGAGTTGGCCGAATGTTCTGTTGGTGACGGAGGCGGGGTTGGATTCTTGGCCTAGTTGTTAGAATCTCCCATGTTGACGTTGGGCAGTGATTCGGGTGCTGCTCCTATGTCTGGGGGGGTTGAGTGAGCTGGTTGTTCTGAAGTCTGCACTAGAAGTTGTTTAGATCTATCTTTTATAGCTTGCTCTGCATGGCTGATAAGTTCAGTAAATGTGAGGTGGGGGGCTAGGGTTTGGCTAACCACGAGTACTTCTGCAGTACCCAAGTTAACTTCAGTCCCGAGGTCCCCACTAGTCTTCTCTCTGATGATGGGGTCGGACACGGTGGCAGATAAAGTGGATGGGGCAGAGGTGTTAGGTTCCCGGAACAATGTGAATTGTGGCAATTAGTAATTTCAGGTGGTGGAAGTACGAATATTCAGAAAGTTAAGTGGAAAAATTGGGTTGGGGGGTGAAAGCTCACTAGTTACCAGGGTCTCCACAAGGGGTTCTTCCCTGATCAAGACTCCTTGACTGCTCTGTCGCGGCTGATCCTCGCCAGTGAGGTCAACCATGAAGCTGGAGACTTCCACCCTTGGTTTCTTTGCCTTTGGCGCTGCGACTGGCTTTGCAGCTTTCGACTTTCGCACCAACGTTGTGGGCACTGGGGGTGGTGTAGTAAACACAATATTAGGAAATGTGGTGAAAATAGGAGTCATGATGGGGAGTGAGGCAGACTGGGAGGCTTGGAATTATTCAAAGGTAGGGAATTCAGGAGTCTCATTAGCTATCTTTTGAACAGTATGATCTAAATTGTGTACCTTGTCATTTAGCCGATCGATGACTGGATTCAGCTGCAGTCCCGTCACCCTAGCTGTTGTTTTCTCTGGTTTCTCTCCTGGTAGCAGCGCAGCCATCATTCCTATGAAGTCATAGACATATTCCCCCTCCCGGACCTCCATCTGTACTCCTGGCCATCTTCATACTTCTGTGTGGAAGGTGTTTTCATCAATGTGCAACTTTAGGGGCGTCATTTCAAAAGTCATTGCCGACACACCTTTTGGCATGAGGAGAGTGTGGTTGTGTATGACCCCGAACCAAAACTGTTCGCTATATTTTTCCAGCAGAAACCCCAGTATTCGCTGCTGGCTCATGACCACATCTACCATCATACCATACCAAACCCGGAATCCCTCTTCATTGGCCACCTTCGAACTTGGGTTGTTGGATACCCTCCAGGGAGTGTATTTCATCGCTACTGGCTGGATATCTCGTATCTCAGCTGGTGTCCGCTTGCCGGGAAAGTACCATTTCCACATGGCGAAGGCCATGATCAAGTACCCGTATATGAATCCTGTCACTCTCCGATAGTTGTCCTCGCATGCCTCGAACAACTCATGGAGAATGAATGAACACAAATTGAGATGTGCTCCCTGGATGCAGTGCTCTGCCACCGAGATGGTGTCTAGGGTGCACTCTCCCTTCATATAGTGCCTCATCTTTTTGCTAGCGATGAGGTAGCATGCAACTTTAACATTGGGTTGATCAATCAGGTCTATCCTAGCTCCCTTGCCTCTGCACCGTGTACCATACTTGGTGTATAAGTTATGATCTCCATCCTTCCTAGCCCACTTTGATGTTGTTTGGAACGCAGTCGAGACTTCATGACTTCTTGTGATAATACTGTCAACCGGTGATCTCCTTCCCCAACCAAAATGAGCCATTCTGAATCCGACTGAGTAAGAGTTTTGTACACTGCATGGCAGCGCCCCTGGTGCCAAATACCGGAAAATATCTTAGATTTAGTAGTGTTGATTGTCGGAGGCCCTGGAAGTCTGGTCGTGTTCTTGATGCAGGATTCCCGGCTTCCGTCAGATAATCCTCCAGATACATTTTCTGCTCAATGGCCGGGAATTCGAACTAGTCTGTGAGGTCTGAATCTATCAAAGTTGCACTATCATATTTCTTGACTAGTGACTCCATTTTTGCAATTCGTCCATCTATCTTAGGCTCGAAAACTAATGGGATTTCTCTAGCCATCTTCATTTTGCACTAGTACACTTATATCACTGCTTGACCTCTGCGTCCCTGGCTCTCTAACTCCTGTAACCTTCCCTGTTATTCTATTCTTATGACCTTCCTTGCTCCTTGAGATGTTTCTAACTCGGAAATATCTGGCATTGTTGCTCTTTTCTGCATGGAAGCTATGTAATTAACCGACACGAGTGAGGTTGATGAGACTGCATAACTAATTAATTCTTGCTTGCTTCCTCCGTGGAAATAATCATGTGATTAGTTGCCTGCTAAGGTGTATTTTGACATCTGCTGATGATGGTGTGGGGAAATGGGCAGACGCGACAACTGAGGTTACTTCTAATTATGGAAAAGTTATTACTGTAAGGTTACTTCTAATTATGGCAATTTATTTTTCAAATCCTAGCGATCCTACAGACTGACACAAGTATTGGACAAAATGATGGGGACTGACACTTGACACGTTTTCTTATCCTACGTGGATGGCCTGCTAGACGCGACCCTCCTTGACCACAATCGGTTGCGTTGTGGTCCCCTCAACCCAGCTGTTATTGACGACCTATGCATAGACAAGTGACACTACCTATGCTCATCTTGGGTGCGAGAGAGTTATTCAACTACTCTATTCTACTGACTTGTCTCGGTTGTGAGAGTTATTGAAAGAAAACTAAAGAAAATTATTCATGGTAGGGCTTTAGGAATGCGCCATTCACCCATCCATGTAAAATAGTACCGTCCAGTTGAGCCAAACGAACTGCTCCGGAATCCTTGATTTCGACGATGTAGTATGGTCCCAACCAATGCATCTACAGTTTCCCTGAAAATTTTTGAAACCTGCTATCATATAGTAGAACCTTGCTGCCAACCTAGAACGTTTTTTTGTTAATGTGTCGATCATGCCACGCCTTCTGCCTATCTTTCTGAACTTTTTGATGAAACTCGGCAAGGAACATTGCCTCGTCAAGTTCCTGTAATTCGTGTAGGCATTCCTGTACTGATTCCTCCTCCAAGAACTTTAGGGATGTGGTGATCAGAAGGCTCGGTATGGTGAACTCAGCTGGAATCACAACTTCACGGCCATACACCAGTTGGAAAGCTATTTGATTCGTCAAGCGCTTCACTGTTGTTCGGTAGGCCCACATTGTGACTCACAGACGTTCATCCCAATCATCCTTTTTTGCATTGCAGATCTTCATCAAGCCTTTTTAGAGGATTTTGTTAAACGCTTCGACAGTGACATTGACCTATGGGTGGTATGGGCTGCTTTTGTGATGTTTTATCATAAAGGTGTCCAACAGCGATTTGATCGTTTCATTAATGAAGTGTGTACCTTGATCACTAGTTAGGCTCCTTGGGCAGCCAAATCTGCTAATGATGTTTTCAAAGATAAACTGGCCTGTATTTTTTGCCGTACAATCCCTCATTGCCACTGCTTCGGCCCATCTGGTTAGGTAGTCTATGGCAGTGATGACGTACCGAGCCTTTGAATGTCTGGCTACAATTGCTATGGGGCCTACGAAGTTGACAACCCACTTCTCGAATGGTTGTAATACATTCACTGGGTGCAGTGGGAGTTCGTCTCTGTGAGAGGGCTTCCCTGTCCTCTAATAAACATCGCATTTCTTGATAAAATATTTACTGTCGGCATGGACATTTTGCCACCATAGTCCAGCTTGCAGCACTTTACTGGTTGTGGGTTTCGCCCCCACATGTCCTCCCGTGATGTCGCTATGGCATTCCCACATAACGTCTTCGCATTCATGGTCGAGGACACAGCTCCGCAGAATCTCGTCAAGCCCCAACTTATACAACTTCCCCGTGATCAATTGGTATTCAACATCTCGGATGACTAGGTGTCGTTTCTGGACCGGGGTATAGTGCTGTGGACACTGCCCCGTGGTGAGGTATGTTGCGATTATGGCCAAATAATCTGGTATGGCTTCTACCTAGAAAATATCAGCATCAGGCAACTGATCATCTAGAGAGCCCTCATTTTCTCTAGTCTCCAACCAAGATAAGTGATTGGGCTCAACATTCAGCCTCTCGGGCTTGAAAATCACTTTGAAGGTGAACTCTTGAAAGAGTAGGAGCCATCAGTATATCTGTCCTTCCAAAACTGGCTTATTGAGGTATTTCAATGCAGAGTGATCAGTGAAGAATTTGAACTTACCTCCTAGGAGGTAGTGGTGGAACTTCTGGAGCGAGTACACCATTGCTAGTTCCTCCCTCTCTGTGGTGGTGTAATTCTGCTCCACATTAGACAGCTTGCGACTAGAAAAGTACACTGGGTGGTCGACTGTCGTCTCCCCTGGTTGCACTAAGACAGCCCCAAGTGCAATACTGGAAGCATCGATATGCACATGGAACTGCTTATCCCAATCTGGGTGAACCAGAATGGGCGCAATTGCTAACTTCTCCTTTAAAGTGTCGAGAGTTAATCTGCAGTCATCCATCCATTGGAACACCTCTAACTTCCATAGTAACTTCTCTAAAGGAGCAGTTATCTTCGCACAGTTTTTGATGAATCTCCTGTAATAGCCCGTGTGCCCCAGTAGTGATCTTAACTACTTCACAGTTTCCAGTGCTTCCATGTTGACGATTACTGCCACCTTTGTAGGGTCGACACAGACTCCTTGCCTACACACCACATGTCCTAGGAGCGTTCTGAATGGAACTGCGAAGATGCATTTCTTCAGGTTCAACAAAATATGTAGTTGCCTACACCAATCAAACATTATGCGTAGCAGGGTGGCGTGATCCTTTAGAAAGCTATAGACGGTCCAGTCGTCCATGTAGACTTCGAGGAACTTATGAATATATTCCCACAAAGCAGCTATGACAATCCTAGAAAACATGGCAGGTGCGATCTTCAACCCAAATGGCATCACGTGATATGAAAAGGACCGCCACTCTATTGTGAACGTTGTCTTCTTCTTGTCCTCTTCCGCGATGTGCACCTGATGATATCCTGAGAACCCATCGGTGAAGGAGTATGCCTCATTCCCCGCAACATTATCTAGTACTTCGTCGCTGAATGGGGTGGGGAATGGGTCATGGATGCAGGCATTGTTCAAACATCGTTAGTCCACATAGACACAGATTTCTAATTTGTCCTTATTATTTTGAATGACGATGGGACTCACCCATGTTGCTGCTTTCACAGGGAAAATCAGGCCTGCCTTCAGCACTTTGTCGATCTCTATTTTGACTTTCTCCTCTATCTGTGGGTTCAGCTGGTAAGGTCGATGCTTCACTGGCCAGGCGTCCAGCTTCAATATAATCCTCATCTCTCCGAAATCCCCTTTGATCCCTTTCAAATCTGTAACCGATGAAGGGAATAGGTCTTCGCATTCTTTAAGAAGACTAAAAATTTCCTTCATCGTCTCCTCATCCCAGTAATCCCCAACTATAGCTAGTTTGGGTTTTTCCTCCATGCCGATGTTTAGCTTTTTAGTCCTCAGTGGAAGTAGATGTATTCCTTCAGTGGTAGGCTCTTCTTTTATGTTCCGCTCTCCTTCTATCTCTTCAAAGTACAGGTGCCTCAGATCCTCTAGACTATCATCTTCTGGCTGGTTGTCAATATTTTAGCAAGCCAACTTTTGTTGGCCATCTGGGTTCAGCACAAATGGCCTCCCATCTGTACTCTGATCGAGGAAAAATATTATTCCTTTATGGCCTGTAATTCTTGGGATATTGGGTCTGTCTTCCCCTTAATCTTCTTTACTCCATGCAAGTCAATTGAAAATACTGGTTAATGCAAGTCAAAGTCTAACTTTGTTGATGTTAAAACGACCAGATTTTGAGCATTTGCCTTTTTATGATGCTGCTAATAATTTGTCTCAGTTTGATAACAGTTTGTCTTTGAGAAAAGATGATGTTATGTTGCACAAATTACCTTTTGGGTCAGCCAATGTAGAGAATGAAGTGTCAAAGCTAAGTAGTGCAAGCAAGAAGGACACACCATTCAGCATGGGAAAAAGTTGGTTTCAGAATACTATTTTGAAACAATATCTATTATCTGCAAAACAATATCTAGGATTGAACAATAGAATAGTATGTTGTCTTCGAATATTATGTTGGAGAAATACATGAGGAAATGGATCCCAAGGAAGAAGAAAGAGTCTTTAGAAAAGCTTTCTTGGACTTGATTGAGATGGTTAGGATCCTATACCAGGAGAGAAATGATAGGATTGCTGGAGATGGGTCTAGAAACCAAAGAGAAGAAGGAGATTCTTCAGGAGGAAAAAAAGACAAAGATGAGTCTAAGAAAGGGAAAGGAGGAAATGGTGATCCACCATCTCCATCATCATCCTCATCCTCCACATCATCCTCTTCTACTTCTGAAAATCAGTCACACAAAAATGAGCAACTTCATTTTTGAGCATTTTTCTTCAAGATACTTGATCTCCTGATCACACCTCCCAAATGGGAAGCCTTTGGACCCTCAAAAGCTTTCTGATTACTGAAACTGATGATGTGGAGACTGATTCTCCACTCTTCCACCTTTGAACAACTGAAATCTACCCAATTTCATCAAATGAAGCTTTTGAGAAAATGATAACCTGTCTCTGTAATCAACTGATCTACCATTGCTAAGATTGACAGAGTCATGATGCAAATGATTAAAATTTGCAGAACAGCAATTGTAATCTGCAGAAAACAAACTTTCTCTACATTGATCAAACTTCCAGAAAGACTTAAAATACCCTTCACCTTGCAAACTGTTCCCATGGCGAATTGTACCATTCTGAAACCAACTTTTTCCCATGCTGAATGGTGTGTCCTTGCTTGCACTTCTTAGCTTTGACACTTCATTCTCTGCATTGGCTGACCCAAAAGGAAATTTATGCAACATAACATCATCTTCTTTCAAAGACAAACTATTATCAAACTGAGACAAATCATTAGCAACATCATAAAAAGGAAAATGCTCAAAATCTGGTTGTTTCAACATCAACAAAGTTAGACTTTGACTTGCATTAACCAGTATTTTCAATTGACATGCATGGACTAATGAAGATTCCAGCTTCTTCTTGTGAGCTCTGACAATGTACTCTTTACCATCTTTGAACAAGTGATACTTGTTTTCATGGCGATGAAATATGGCCTTCCTGTCAAATAAATAAGGACTTCCCAAAACAATACCTGAGATATCAAGCGACACCACATCAAGTTCAACTGTGTCAATAAAATGTGCAGTTATTGCAAAGCGTAATATGCACTTCCTTGAGACTTTCAAATTGGCATCCTTACATATCCATCCAAGTGGATAAGGCTTCGGATGTGGAATGGTCTCAAGTTTAAGCTGCTTGACCAAATCTTCAGAAATAAGATTCGCTTGTGACCCACTATCAAATAGTGTGTCAATTTTGGTATGTTTTGAAATTACCCTCACATGGAAAAGATCTATCCTCCTCTTTTCATCATGAGTATCTTTGTGACAATTCAAAGAGCTAGAATTGGGATTTGTGTCTTGCACCACTTCTTTCCCCTTAATGTTCTTTAAAACCATGCCTATGCTTTTTGTCTCATCTCCTGAGTCTGACCCTAAGTCTTGCTCAACTGTTGCTACAGTTTTCTCCTTTTCTTTGGTCTTGTTTTTGTTCTTGAATTTTTCTGGTTTCAGTTCAGGATGAAGTTTCCAGCAATGATCTTCATCATGACTTGTCTTAGAACAGTTCTTGCAAAAGAACTTTCCTTTGTCCTTTCTTGAATTAGCAACTCTCTTCTTTCCTTTGTTTTTGAAAGTACTATCCTCATCAAAAGCATCAAAAACATTCTTTCCTCTAGCTTCTAAATGTGTAGCCTGCACACAGACTTCATCTAAGCTGGTAGGATTGAACAATAGAATAGTATGTTGCAGATAATTGTGCAAACCTCCTATGTATTTCAACAAGGTATCTTGACTTTGTAAGTCTACTCCAAGTAGAAGTGCTCTCCTTCTAAACTCTTGGGTATAATCTTGCACATTTTGACCCTTAAGTTGCCTAAAATTTTTCCAATTCATGATTGCTTTTTGAATATGAGCAAGAGGATAAAATTGTTTCTTAATGGCTGTAATAAACTCATTCCAAGTTAGAGTTATCTTACCATAATTTTTAATCTCCTCTCTAGTCTTGGCTTCCCACCAAACCAAAGCTGCTCCATCCATTCTCAAAGAGGCTAATTGGATTTTTGTGTCATCATCATGCAAATTCTGGATTCTTAGATAGACTTCCAGCTGTCTAATCCAGTTATCCAATTTCTCTGCATTCACATCACCATTAAACATTGGCAACTCAAACTTTACATCAAGCTTTAACAAAGGATTTTTAAGAGATGTTTTTGTTTTATGTGACTGATTTTCAGAAGTAGAAGAGGATGATGATGGAGATGGTGGATCACAATTTCCTCCATTCCCTTTCTTAGACTAATCTTTGTCTTTCTTTCCTCCTGAAGAATCTCCTTCTTCTCTTTGGTTTCTAGACCCTTCTCCAGCAATCCTATCATTTCTCTCCTGGTATAGGATCCTAACCATCTCAGTCAAGTCCAAGAAAGCTTTTCTAAAGACTCTTTTTTCTTCCTTGGGATCCATTTCCTCATTTCCTTACATATACATCCGAAGCCTTATCCACTTGGATGGATATGTAAGGATGCCAATTTTCAAGTCTCCAGGAAGTGCATATTGCGCTTTGCAATAACTGCACACTTTATTGACACAGTGGAACTTGATGTCGTGCCGCTTGATATCTCAGGTATTGTTTTGGGAAGTCCTTATTTGTTTGACAGGAAGGCCATCTTTCATCGCCATGAAAACAAGTATCACTTGTTCAAAGATGGTAAAGAGTACATTGTGAGAGCTCACAAGAAGAAGATGGAATCTTCTTTACTCCATGCAGGTCAATTGAAAAGACTGGTTAATGCAAGTCAAAGTCTAACTTTTTTGATGTTAAAACGACCAGATTTTGAGCATTTGCCTTTTTATGATGCTACTAATAATTTGTCTCAGTTTGATAACAATTTGTCTTTGAGAAAAGATGATTTTATGTTGCACGAATTACCTTTTGGGTTAGCCAATGCAGAGAATAAAGTGTCAAAGCTAAGCAGTGCAAGCAAGAAGGACACACCATTCAGCATGGGAAAAAGTTGGTTTCAGAATGGTAGAATTCGCCATGGGAACAGTTTGCAAGGTGAAAGTCATTTTAAGTCTTTCTGGAAGTTTGATCAATGTAGAGAAAGTTTTTTTTTCTGCAGATTACAATTGTTGTTCTGCAAATTTTAATCATTTGCATCATGACTCCGTCAATCTTAGCAATGGTAGATCAGTTGATTCCAGAGACAGGTTATCATTTTCTCAAAAGCTTCATTTGATGAAATCGGGTAGATTTCAGTTGTTCAAAGGTGGAAGAGTGGAGAATCAGTCTCCACATCATCAGTTTCAGTAATTAGAAAGCTTTTGAGGGTCCAAAAGCTTCCCATTTAGGAGGTGTGATCAAGAGATCAAGTCTCTTGAAGAAAAATGCTCAAAAATGAATTTGCTCAGAATTTCTCCGGAATAGATCGAATGGAAAGAGCTCAGCGATACGATCCCAACGCCGCAAACGGCACTCAAATCCGTTGCCGTATGGAGGAGATATTTCAGTTTGAATTTGCCCAATAACTTTCAATTTGGAAAGAAATTTTTTTTAATATATTGGATGGGATAAATTTATTTTTTTATTAAGGTTTAATTAATTAATTAAATTGTATATTTATTAATATTTATATGATTTTTATTAATCATATATTATATTATCATTTATATATTTTAATTAATTATTAAAAAAAAATTAATTAAACCTTAATAAAATTCAATTATTAAAACCATACCATATATTAATGCAAAAATCATTATACGTTCAATGGTTTAAATTTCATTATACATTCAATGGTTTAAACATTGGAGATATGGTATGAACCAACGTACCTTTTCAAAGTCAAAGGTTAATGGGCACGTTTTGAAATACGTGGGCTATTCAAAATGCATTGGAGCGGAGGCAACGTGTCACGTGGGCATATGGTTACGTATGGTTTAAAAGGTTTGTTTTTAGTGGAGGCCACGTGATTCATCACGTTGGAGCGGATTTAAAACTTTGGTTATGGTTTAATTACGTGTGCAGCAGGTTCAATGGATAACAACAGTTAATGCCAAACGGTGCGGCCACATGCACCACTTGACATTTAATGTCACAGAAAACGTTGCCACCATTTTAGTGCCAGTTTCCCCCAATTAAGGCGGACCTCCACATTTAACTGCAGTTAGCCAGATTTAACTAGAGTTTTTTTAGGCCAAAGTGGCAGTTGGATTAAAAGTGCCATAACTTTGGCTAGGAGAGGCCTTTTGATATGATTTTTTATTTATTTTGGGTGTAGAGATCATGATGAAGCTGTTGGGAGTGTTTGCAGAGTCATCAGGGCGCTCTAACAGAGAATTTAACAACGTTTTTGGTCGTGGAGCCAACAGGGCCTAAGGGAAAAAGCGCTGTTTTGGACTACCTTCATCCAATGGAGGTGAATGTTTAGTCATTTTAGACTGATTTGGGCCCTCTGAATCTATTTTTGCAGTGTATTTTTCCATTTGAGGCTTCTATACAGTTGTATTCACATTTTGAGCATTTAATCAAAGGAGAAAAAGCCTAATTAGAGGCTTTTGGACCCAGCAAAGGTAGCCGAAGAGAGGGGTGAACCGCTTAAACAATTATTTGCTATCACACTGTATAATTTTGCTGCATATTTTCAGATTCTGATAGTTTAAACAGTAAATTTTTATAAGCAAGATTTTCCCAAACAAGTTTAAACAGTAAACAAAACTTGTTAGTTCATCTTCAAAACACTACACTTCATTTGCAAAATATGTATACTTGTCTATTCACACATTAAAGTTGGATCAATGAATACTTTGCAGTTAAAACAAATACTTTCATTGATTGGATCTTTGTGATTAAATTTTATTTCTTTAAGCAGAGTCTGTAGAAGGGCCAGGTAGCCTCCAGATTCATCCTTGCTAGTAAAGGTGAAATATCTGGTGAATTCCCCTACAGTCAATCTCTGTATGAGAAATTCTTTGTTCTCACGATTTCAGATCACTTATCCACCCTTAAAATACACTTAGTGCTAATTAATCCTGAATTTATGTTGGCGGAAATTCTAGTGCCGCACCAATTTTGGCGGACTTCTAAAGTTAATAGGTAGTTCCTCTAGTTTTAGATGAGAAATTGGGGAAAAATTGGTTTTGGTCATAACTCACTTATTTTTAGACCAAATTGAGCTCATTAAAAGTCATTCTAGGCTAATTGGCATGCTGGGAACTCAATGGAGCTCGTTGCAAAGGCAAAAAAGGTCATCTATAGGTGTTTTTGTGCATTTGAATATTTTTGAAGGTCAGGGCCACCAGGCGTTGGGGTCATTGCCAGAGCATCCAGAGTCCAAATTTAGCAAACAAATATTAATTTTTGGGATATTATGATGTTTTAAACTCATTGGAATAGGTTCCAAGAGGTTCTAAAGCTTGTAACAGTAATTTGAGCACACTTGAAGCTAATACAAAGGTCACACTATGAAGCTATACCAAGGAGATGTAGCCCAGGAGGGTGAACTCTTTTATCAAAATTCTTTGTGTTAAGCTTTGTTATGTGTGTTTGTTGTGTTTAATATTGCTTCTGTTCTTTCATTTAAAATTATGCTTTTAAAGCTTATGACAAACTCATAATCTCATCAAATTTCAATGATTTTTCAATCACATGCTCATAAAAAAACCTATGATGGATAAGTAAAACAAAGAAAATAAAATTTTATATTTGATATGAAACTAGCACAGAAATAACTAGAATTCATTTTCAAATCATTCTAGCTCTTCCTTTTCATTCCTTCTATAAATCCCAAGTATGCGACACTCATCCAAGAGTTATTTAGTAAAACTCTAAGTGTCCAAGAGTATGAGAGAGAGAAAATAGAATTAGAGCTCCAAAGCTGAAATGACAAAAAAACCACCAAATGATCGTTAGAATCCTTTTTACTAATGAGGCCTCTATTTTCTTTAATTTTCCATTATTTTCCTTCATTTTCCTCCTCACATAAAACCTATGACCTTTCACCTTCATTTTCTCCAAATTTCCATTATTTTCATAAATAAAATTTCCATAAATGTCTCATGCATTTCCAAAGCATTTGTCATTTCCTTTTCCAATTTCCATAAATATTAATTAATCACAAGTGATCCCCATCACTATGTTTTTTCCAAACATTCAGGTTGGAATACATGTCCCATGACCTCGTTTATTATTTTACCTTTATTAAATTTATTACATGGAATTTTGACTAGGTGTATTACATAGAATAAGACATTTCATCCTCATTTTGCATCTTAATTCCCTTTCTCCTGCGGCTAGCATAGGCTAGATATCGACCCTTCTTCCTATGACCTAAAACATCCCTTTCTGAGAAGTCTCACAATTCCATATTTGTCCTTATGCTTGCGACATCCTTCCCGAGGCTCTATAGCCTTCCTCCCTGCATCTTTGAAACATTATCTTGTGGCCTAAAAAAGTTTGAAAATTAACCCTCTTATCGCTTGAAACATGCCCAAACATTTTCCTCTCTGTGTTTTGCTACAATATTAGTTTTTACCCTATTCTGTGGCTAATTTTGGCCCTTAACCAGTCTAGATCATCTAAACTTTCCTTCTAAAAGTTTTCCTCATAAAATACTTGAGAAATCTGTTCCTTTATCCTTGATCACTGCTCTTCATATCACCATATTCCACTTTCTTTTGCTTCAAATTATTTCATAGATATATATGCCTAGATGCATCGAATTTTCTCCATTGGAATTCCCACGATTATCCATATATATACACATTTGGAGGGAGGACATTTAGGGCCAAATTCAACTTATAAAAAAAAAACCCATGAAAAAGTACATATCTTTGGTGCATTGGGGCTTTAGTCAATGAACCTCTGACATAGCACATGTGTTCATGACATACTAAACAATACCCTTAATTTGACTACATATTGGGAAATACCTCTAAAAAAAACTTTATTTGACCCCCTATAAATACAAACCCGATACACCTTCCCAATTTAGAAAAGGCTTACTTTCACTAGATATTATAGGTATTAATTTTTTCATTAACATTTTTTATAACCCTTTATTTTTTTTTAATTAACTTTGAGCTTCATTTGTTATACACAACATATACCCTATTATATGCTCAATATATTATGTCATTTTTTCCTCAATATACATCACCCAATATGAACACACGTTGTATGGTAATGCTCCCCTAGTGAAGCCCCCATGTTTTGGTCGATCCAACTTGTAAAATGAGGCTTAAGCTTCTTAAAAAATAATTTGTCTTTCATGACAGCTTCTTTTAAGGCTGATTTGGACAATTGGAATTGGGGAAATTTTGATTATAGTCTAGACATTCTTCTAGGGGAAACATTGAAGCTTAAATATCACAGATTCTTGGGGCATGAACTGAAGACACAACCATCCATTTGGGGAGTCAAACTTCAACGTTTAATAACTATCCAACCAAGAGGACCCATAAAGCATGTAACTTTTCATATGAAATGGATTGATGAGGGCTTCCAATCTAGGAGGGGCTTGTACCAAAATTTACTGACATTTTTCATGCATATCAAAAAACAATTACATCATATAGATGGCCCATTTACCCTTTGACACAAATGCCAATTTATTCCAACAAGAGGAATACAATTTCTTAAAGTATAAATCTTCATTAAAGATTTGCATTTAAAAAGAACTTTGGACCTTGAAATTTCTTATCTAGCTTAAAGAAACAATGTCTACTCCATTATTAACATATCATTATTAAGTATCATTTTTTTTTTGTCTCTTTATATAAATATTACTAAAAGATTTTATTGTAAATATTAAGTTTTTATATGATTCTTGACTAAATTCAAATATGAAGATCCAACACGGTGGCTAAATTGTTGATTTCTGTGTTATGAAGTATGGTGTAGACTATGAGATTCAAAATTCACATCCCCATGGGTCAAACCAACTAAAAATAAATAAATATGAAGTTATGAAATATTATAGATAAGAATATGAATCATCATTACTTTAATTTTTAATGTGATATGCATATAATGAATTTCTTTCTTAGAAAAAAATTATTTTATTAATAAAAATAAAATTGCAATATAAAAAATAATTTAAAGTCAAAGTTTAAAACATTTTTTAAAATTTAATAAAGTAATTTTTAATGTCACTTTATTTAACAATGTCCTAACCTAGTTCTAAAACATCTCCCTCATTCTTGATTGTTGAATACCTCTCAATTCAATTATATTAAAAGTAATCATAAATGTCTGATGTTTGAAAGCTTGTCTTCCTCCAGCTTAAAGAAATAAGTTAACAACTCAAAACCTAAATATATTTAACAAAGATGAAATTTTACTCTTCTTATAGATCAAAATGAATTATTTAAAGAGGTGTGGATTAACACACATTACAAATAATGGCTATCTTTACTATTTACAATAAATTTCACCACCTTTTTGAAAGTAAACCAACTAATGTTTCCCAAATCATTATAATGGCCCTTTTCTTTATATATCAACACCACCTTTCTAAAGTCCCCCAAATCAGGTGATAGATTTGAATGACCCACTCATTCACAGTAAGTCATCAATGTACCTTTCGGGGTTTGGATGGATGGCACCATACCAAAACTTCTGTAACAAGAAACATATTAAGATGATAATAGGGAGATCTAGATGTTTTATGTCTGTGTGGATGATATTTCCTCCAAGTTTTATTGATTATCATAGGTTTTCCTCACATACTCGCTCAACCATAATCACAATGGATACAGATGTAGGTCTTATTTAAGAAGAATAAGAACTAAGATTACACACTCATGCCTTCTTTTCTCTAGGTATGTTTGTTACTTTGATATGTCCTTATACATTCTATTCTAGTACTACTTCTCGATGTTCTATTTCTGGTCTACGAGAGTATAATTTTCCTCCTTCCTATGATTTACCCCACACTTTGTCTGTGGGACATCTTTCCTTTCCGTTACCGCTCACATTGAATCATCTATGTCTAAATCCCTTATATGGCATGAATTATTCCTGGAAGCTTTGTTGTTTACTAATCCAAATTCCGAAATCTTTCTGTTTTAGTTGTTTTTTCTTTACCATGCTTCATCGGAGGTTGTCATGGACAGCATTTACAAGCACAAATAAGAGCCTGTAAAAGGTTCGAACTTCACTCACTATTTACTAGGAGCACATCCCTTCTAGCTAGGAAATAAATAATATCATTGAAACAAAGGCTTATGTGGAGAGGAATTTCTCTCGAAAGAAGAGATTGAGGAGAATGTGGGATATTGGATCTTGGACACTAGCAACATTTGTAGTTGTCACTAAAGAAAATTATTAGTAGGGTGCTTGTGGAGAGGAGTGAAGCAAGGTAGATAAATTTCCTATGCATTGATACCCTCCAAGTACAGATAAAGAAATTGGACAAGAAAGCGCCACTCCTTCCATAGAATATTGTTGACCTGGACTTCCAAGTTTTAATGGAAGAGAATGAGAATCAAGATACAATAAGTGGGTAGTCTCCTTTAGCTTGATATGTTTAGGTTGATAATTTTTATTTATCTATCATTAAGGAGTAAATTTTCCTCTCATTGTAGTTATAGATATAATGTGTTTTTCACCCTAGTTATAGACATATGCTATATAGTAACTATCCACACACTCCCAAATCTTTTTATTATATTAGTGTGTTATAATTATCTAATTATTAGTGTAATAATTATGCTTGTGCTTCTCTTTTGGTTTCTCTAATAACATAATCATAAAAATATATATATTTGATTGCTTAATATGAAATTGTTAACAACCTTTAAAATTTCCATTGTTTCAACATATGCCTCTAACAACTATTTCCATTTAGATCCAAAACACCATAAAATTATGATGTTATTTTTATAGTTAATAACATTGGTGATCAAGAACTACCAACTCTCAACACTCTTTTATTATTACCTTCCACCTTTTCTATATTTCAAGTGATCAACAACTTCCCATTTCTCCACTCTCTAACTTACCTATTTTTAACTACAAAAAATTAAAATGCTAAATCAACATAATGCACTTTCACCCTAAATATAAACATGGGTTATACAGTAACTATTCACACATTGTGAAATCTTTTTATTATATTAATTTGTTATAATTATCAATGTAATAATTTGGATGGACAAAAGTTATGGACAAAAGATAAGTGGTTTGGTTTCCCTAATAACATAATTATAAAATATATATTTTATATTGCTTAATATGAAGTAGTCAACTAGTTTTAAAGTTTCCGTTATTTTGAACATATACCTCTCACCTCTAGGGCCATTTAGATCTAATTAAAGCCATAGAATTCTGGTAACATTTTCTTAATTAATAACAATAGCAATCAAGGCCTAAGGAAGTTCAACACTCTTTTTTTATTAACTTCCACCTCTTCTATATTCCAAATGATCAACAACTTCCCATTTCTCCACTCTCTAAGAGTTGTCACATCTGATATAGCTAAAGACAATTATGGGTAAGGAGCTTTGTGGAGAGAACTGAAGCTTAGTAGAGAATTCTCCTATACATTGCTGCAAATAAAGAAATTGGACAACAAAGTGCTAGGAAGAATATTGAAGAATATTGCTAACATAAACTTCCCACTTTCAATGAAAGTGAATGAACCATAAATGTGGAGTCACCTTTAGGTTAATATGTTTAGATTGATAAATTTTGTTTATCTGTAACCAAGGAATAAATATGTTTCTCAATACAGTTATAGATATACTATGCTTTTCATCTTAATCATATAAATAATTTATATAATAAATATGCACATACTTATTTTATATTACTATGTTATAATTATGACTGGAATAATTTGAAAAAACCTATTTACATGTGATATTAGTTTCATTTCCCTAATAACAGGAACATAAGCAATATTAATTTCCCTAATAACATGATCATAAGCAATATATCTTTTTATTGCTTAATCTAAAATCACCTACTTCTAAACAAAATACCACCTCACCTCTCATTGTTTCCGACATATACCTCGCATTGAAAAAGCCGTTTGGATCCAAAAAAACACGTCATTTTCTTAGTTAACAACATTGATGAACAACTAATGCGAGCCCTGCACACTATTTTCATATTAGCAGAGCCGAGTCCCGCCTCTAATATTTGATATTTTAAATATTATGTTTATATATTTTTTAATATAAAAAATAATTTAAAACAATGTATAAAACAAATTTAAAAATTCATATCTCAAATATTTTTCCAAGTTTGAAAAGGACAATAATATTTGTAATTGAAGTATTGGTAGTTTGTTTAAAGGTGTTTTAATCTAATCATTTTAGGTATTGTTAATATTTTCATGTCTTTTAATTTATGATTTATGTTTTTTTTAAATTTTATTTGGAATTTAAGATTTCATAATAAATTTATTGGGTCTTGGATAGATGGTACTGTTAAGGTATTTCTTAATATAAAAATATTAGTTCAATTCCTAATATATTGGACATAATAAAGATATAGATCTACCAAACTTAAAAAAAATAACATAACAAAATTTTAGTCAGTAAAGTTTTTTTATATATATTTAATTAATCTCTAAACATTTGAAATAAAAACATTAACTTTTTGTTATTATCTAATTTCAATTTAAAAAAATTAATATTATTTTTTTTTCAGAGGAAAAAAACGCTGGTATATTAGAGAAAATATAACAGTCCATGTACATGAATTACATCACAGCTGTGACAGCAGCATGTGAAAGGCGTAGGAAATATCCAAATTTCAGTCATGTAAGCTCCATCACCGGAGTCCATGATGTAAAATGGCAAAACAACATTACGGGAGGAGAAATCATCCCATCCAGTTAGTACACATGCATCCCTGTTACACTATTATACATGGCATAAGAAAATTCGTCGAAAACATGTATAAGGGAAGTTTAATAAACCAGCAGAAAACTAATGAAAGAAAAGATTAAAAATATGTAGATGGATAGGAAAGGATCAGTGCATGAATCACAGCGCCAAAATCCAGCATGAGAAGGATAATAAGTTTGATAAGGCTGGAAAATGAAGTGATTATATATGCCGGCTCGCCTGATGAAGTAAATCTTCCGCATCCGCTCCCAAATCATAACTGAAGAGTGTGAAGATGATGAAGAAGCAAACCTTCCGCACCCTCTCCCAAATCATAACTGAAGAGTGTGATGATGATGTGATGATGTAAATGAGATAGCCGGCTCGCCTGATGTAGATCCAACCATGACAGCACCCCAAAACATGCCTTGGTTGTAAAAGCTGTATCTGCAACCATGAGTGTAAGAAAGTAATCCCAAACTGCCATCAGCATCGGCGCAGAAAGTGGACCCATAGTATCAGGCAAGCATCATGAAAAGGAAGAGTCACGTGAAAACAACCGAACAGTACAAAAATACCAAAATGGATCGTCCCAGACAGAGTGTTGGCCTCCTATCAGTAGCTGATGAGGAGTCCATAAGGCCTCCAGAACCAAAAACAGGTATAGAGAGCAGAAGATTCATATCCAGATCCAATCTTCGAAAGATAAAAACCAAAAAACATAGTGCTTAAAAACAGAGAAGGTAAAAAAGGTTCATGGAGTAGGAATCACAGTAGGTCTTTGCTGAACCCCGTCAATAACCTGTAGCACATGCATCTGTCCAATAGCTGTAGCAATACCCTTTTTAGATAATTTGTCCGCCCTGAAGTTATTTTCCCTGTAGATGTGTGTTATAGGGGGTTTATCCATTGTCTGCCACCTGTGTAAAGTCCTCTGTTTCCAACCTCTCAGATTAGGAATAGTTAAATCACATTTACCTTGTATCCAGTCAATTATAAGCTTAGAATCTCCATAGAAGTTAGGCTGTGTAATTTGATACATGGAGGCAATGTGGAAACTACCCCAGAGCGCCATAATTTCTGCTTTATTGTTGGTGCCAGCCCCTCCGTTCCAGTATGCGTGAATCCTCTGTTTGCCAGAAATTTTAACCCAAACTCCACAGCCAATGATACCATCCTTGGATGCCCCATCAAAGAATATGGCTGGGAGAGTAATTTCGTGGGATCTATATCTGATAGATCGATCTGGTCGTAGCAAGGGAGGATCATCCCAATTCAGCAACCAAGTCTCAATGTTGGATGCGATTTGTTGAGGTAGAAAAGGCTTATCTTCAAATATAAGATAGTTTCTCCCCTTCCAGACCTCCCAAAAAAGATAGAAAGGGAGAGATCTGTACTTACCATATATCCTGTCCCATATCCTGACAGTGGAGATAAAGTCCGAAGGAGTCCAGTTTGGGGTGGATAAGTGGGGGAGAAAAATCCTCCATATGTGTAGGATGACCGGGCAAGAAAAGAAAAGATGGTGAATGCTCTCCTCCTGTGTGCAGCATATAGGACATCTATTAGGTCCTATCATTCCCCTTCTACATAAATTGTCCCACGTACTGATCTTTTCTCTCCATACTAACCATCTGAATAGTATGATCTTAGTGGGGATTTTGCGTTTCCAGAAGGGGGAAAAAATCTTGGATGTGGATCCGTTTGCCTCCATGTAGACCAGAAACCTGTATGCATCCTTGACCATGATTTGTTCATTTTTCATCGGGCCATTCCATATGACTTTGTCACCCCCCGGGGCTCTACTGAAACCCGCCACTTTGAAGGAGGTGGTGATGGCCTCCCACTCCACAGCATCATCACCCGCCAAATCCAGTTGTCCAGCATTCTTATAAACAGGTATATCGTGATGCCATTCTGATATGGTCTGAGATATGAGAAAAAACCCGCGTTGAAATAAAGAGGTAATGAGTTTCGGTGAGAGAGTGCATCCCGGGGGGAGGCCCGAAATGGAGTTGAAACTGATGGGTATCTTCCCACCATCGCAGAAACTCCATGTAACTCGATCACATATATGAGGAAGGACCTTAATAAAACCACGCCATATGACCGAGACATTAGATGGGATGATGATTTCCCTGTGCAAGAGTTGATGAAGTATATCCCCAGATACGTATTTTCTCCTAATGATAGCGCACCAGATGTTGTCCCCGTTAAGAGCACGCCATAAAGATTTGATTAGGAGAGCATTGTTAAAGGTCCGGGTGTTGAGAATCCCGCAACCATCAAAATCCGTAGGTCTGCACATAATATTTAGCTGACAGAGATGCAACTTTTTAGCCTGTTGTGTGCCTCCCCATAGGAAAAGGGAGATGATCCCATTAATAAGCTTAACAATCTTTGCCGGTAAGTAATATAGATGACCCCAGTAGACCATGAGTTGAGATAATACAGCCTATATAAGAATAAGTCTGCCGCCCATTGAAAGCCATTTGTGGGTCCAACTAAAGATCCTCGATCTAAATCGATCCACTAACCACATCCAGTCCCTGCAATTGTAGCCACAGGGTTTCAAAAAACACCCCAGGTATGTGAACCCTTCAGAAATGTGTTGACACTGGACCTCCAAAAGAGCAGCAATAAAATATATTTCCTGTCTTTCTCCCTTGTCAAAGAGCAGAAAGGATTTTCCTTTGTTCATGCCCAGTCCAGTGGCGGACTCAAATTTCTGCAATATCATTTGAATATATAACCAGTGAGCCCTGTTGAGATACCCAAAAAGCAACATATCATCAACAAACAGTGAATGGTGAGTAGCTATAGAATCAGAGAAAGAAAACCCCTTGATGTGTCCCTGCTGTTCTGCAATGTGTAACCTCCTGCTAAAACCGTCAAGTATCAGGATGAAAATGAGAGGGGAGAGGGCGCATCCCTGACGTAGTCCTCTAGCAGCTTCGAAAAAATGAGTAGGTACTCCATTAACCAGGACAGCGTATCTAACAGTCGATATACATGACATGATCCAACGGATGACACCGATGGGGAGGCCACTTCTGAGAAGTAGAAGCCTGATGTATGACCAATCAACCGAGTCGTACGCCTTGTGTAAATCCACCTTCATAATCAGAGTATCCTCTTTCCCAGTGTGTGCCGAGTGTAAAACCTCCTGTGCAATAGCAATCGCATCGTGGATGGAGCGGCCTTGTAGGAAACCATACTGTTCAAGGCATATGTGATCAGACAGTAAGGTCCTGATGCGATTTGCTATGATCTTCGATGAGATTTTATACAATATATTGCACAAGGCAATAGGCCTGAAATCATTGAAGGATTGTGGATCAGCAACCTTGGGGATCAGGGCAACAAAGGTGGAGTTAAAGTTTGCTGGCATGTGCCCCTTTTTTCTGATCAATTCAGTCACCTCCGTTAACTCGCCACCTAACAAGTCAAAAAAGTAAATGAAGAATTCACCCGGCCAGCCATCCGGCCCCGGGCATCTATCACTAGCAAAAGACTTCAACACGTTTAGCACTTCATTCTGTTTGATTTCCTGTTCCAATTGCTCAATCGCTGCCGCATCAAATATTCTCGGCACTCCCTCTAAAAACCACTGCTGATTATCCCCATCGATCTGCAATTGCTTTTTGTAAAAACCAGAGAAGTGAGTAAAAGCTTCGCCTTGTATGTCCTTGGTGGTAATAGCATACGTGCCATCAGCCTTCTTAATTTTCCATATAGCATTCTTGTTTCTTCTCTCTGTAGCATATTTGTGAAAAAACTTGGTGTTATAATCACCCTCCTTCATCCATTTTATCCTGCTTTTTAGTTTCCAGGTAGTTTCTTCTATCTCCAGGATCTGCTTCTTCCTCGTCCCTAGTAGCTTAAGTTCGGTGTAGGATGCCTCCTCAGGTGCAGAAATAGCAAAACCCTTGTGGATCTCTTCCATCCTCTGTTTAATATTTTCGAGTTCGACCTTGAGCCCGGCCTTTTTCTGAGCCTCCCACCTCTTCGAGACCACTTTCAGCCTTTGTAGTCTCATATGGAAACGCTCAAGAGGGGTTGATATATCACAGTCTATATCCTCTGCCCATGTCGTTTTCACGAGGTCAACATAGTCCTTTTCTCCCAACCACACCCGGTTGAACTTGTATGGACAGCCTTTAGAGAAACGCCACTCATTCCATGACAAGGTAATGGCCATGTGGTCAGAAATCTCAGAGAATATAATCGTAGACCTGGGGGTCCCCCACTTGTCGAGCAGATTGTCACTTATGATAGCTCTGTCCAGCCGTTTTGCAATATATTCGCCACCCTTCCTTTTATTAGACCATGTGGGAAAAAGAGGCTCTGGTCTGACATCAAACAGCTGAAAATCATGAAACATATCATGTAGGAAATTGGATAGTGGATCCATTCGGGCCCTTGCCCCCCATATCTCATCAACTTGTATAGTGAAATTGAGATCCCCCAGCATTATCAAATTCGGCAGACTAAAGAGACCCGATAATCGCATCTTGTCCCAGAAGAGTTGTCTGCCCATGTAAGGTGCATAAAGATTGATGATATTAATCAATTCTTTCCTCCCTCTCATGTGACCAGAGAGGAGAATACCCCCTGTGAATCTATAAGCCTTGAACTCGAACCAGGTCGGGTCCCACATCGCCATTAAACCTCCAGAGTGTCTCTCTCTATATATAATAAATAAATAAATAAAATAATTTCTTGTAATCATTAATTATTTTCTCTTTTCTCATCCAAATTGCAATCATTAATTATTTTCCCTAAACTCAGTTTAATGCTGCTAAAACCATTCTCCGCATGTATCTCTATAAAATTAAATTTAGTTATTTTGAAGGTCAGCATATCCCAAAAGTTCATGTCGGAATTTAAATTTTAGTCAATGTCAGTAATTTCTAGAGCGACGCCAGCTGCATTGACACAAAAAGCCACATGCATATGCATATATAACGGGTCATAGAAATCAATAAGCAAACGGGTAATAATATAGGTTCATTTAAATTATTTGTTAATTTGGAAAATGGGTGGATTTTTTAGTCTGATTTTGGTGGAAAATTTTAGTATGAAATTTTAATTTGTGTTATTGTTATTGGCTTTTTTATTATATATATGGATTTAGTATTCTGAAAATTTTTTAGGGTATTCCAGTTGTGTATAGTTTACTTGTCAAATTGTAATTTTAATAAATCTCCTTAAAATTTTAGACAAATTAGATCAGAAAAATAAATCAATTTTTTTTTTAAATCACATTAAAAACAACTAAAAATATATATAATAAATTCCAAAATAAAAATTCAAAATTAAATAATCAAAATAAATAATTTTTTATATTTATAGTTATATTTATAATATATTATATTTTATATATAATAATTAATGCATATTAAAAATATATAAAAATAAAATAATTTAGAATGATAAATATGATACTAAATTTTAAAATCATGTATTATAGCATAATACGATAATTTCACAAATCCTTGAGACCAATTCCTTCAATAAAAAAGGAGATAGATAATCCCATTAAATCAAATGCTTTTTATATAATTCTAATCATTTTTTTAATTTTGTTAAATTTTTTATTCTAATTTTTTTTTTTCATTTTGTTAATTTTTTTTAATAAGGAATTTTATAATTCATTTCAATTTCAATTATATAAATAGATTATTTTTTTTCATATTTACAAAAAGAGAATCAAAATTATTCACTAAACATGATTATAGAAATTATATGGGTATATATTTATAAAAATATATTAAATAATTTCATAAATAAACTGATAATATATTTCATGTCTGCAAAAAAATTATTCAAACAAATATGAAAACTATATACTGATTTAGTGTAAAATAGCTTGTTACAATTTAGTTTGCAAAATCTATATATTATTTATTAAAAACAAATTATAACCCAAATACATTTTCATTTTCATTATCCTGTGAAAATAATTCAATTTTAATACCTTTTTATGTTAAATATATTTTCTCAACTCTATAAACTTTAAGTTGTTGAGAACTTCTGAAAATTTGTGTATTATGATTGAAAATTTCTTCAATATTTATTTTTCAAGTGAACACTTCACTCCTCTTCAAGAAAAAAAAAAAAAAACCTACACTCTTTTCAAATTAATTTACAATTATTATATTTAATGTATTTGATAAATATTTTCTTGTACTAATGTGTATAGTGTATAGAGCTTTCAGTAATATCACTCCCAACTCTAAAACTCTTTTCAGGTTAACTTACCGCTATTGTACTTGATAAGTGTTCTCTTCTACTAATGTGTATATACCTTTCCGTAATATCACTCCCAACTCTATAAACTCTTTTCACGTTAACTTACTGCTATTGTATTTGATAAGTGTTCAACCATTCCCCAGGTCTCCACTCTTGTACCTAACTTTTCTGTAAGAATTTAAAATGGCACCGGGTTACAATGTTGATGAGACAGAACTCCTGCGCAAATTGGCAAAGCTTATTTTTTTCTTTTTTTATAGGCCATTTAGTGGAGTGTGTTAGATATTGTTCACTGTTAAATTTAAACGACTTTAAATTTTTAACTGTGAGCAATATCTGCCAACTGCATTAAGGATAGACAGAAAAATAAAGCTAGACTAGCAAATTGGCTTTTAATCAAGTTGAAATCTCATGATTGTGTATTTGGAGGAGAGATCACTTCACAGGCTTTCATTATCCACCACACAGAAAATCTGCCAAGAAACTTTTTGCAGCCAAAAAGTATGAAAAGGACCTTTAAAGCTGCCAAGAAATTATTCGCAGCCAAAACAAAATAAAAATATGTCAAGCACCTTAGGACTTGAAAATCTGCTAAGTATTTTTTTTCCGAAGATGTGATCAAGCAAGTTAAGTTTGGAAGATGCCATTTAACAGTTGAGCTAAGAAATTTGGTAGTTTCACAAGTTTTGTGATCCAATATCTAATAAAATTATGTTACTTCAACATTATTTCTTTATTTTGAAAAGAATAAAGAAAATTTTAAAACCTTATAAATTAAATAATTCTAACTTACCGTATTTCTAAAATTCTCACCAAATCTTAATTACAAGACATTTTTTCACAACTTCAATATGGAATCCCAAAATACCTATATTCCACCTGGCCAATAAAACAGAATATCTAAACTGAATATCTAATCCTCACGATGAGATGCAACCAAGTACAACTTGAACATTTATATCAATACATCAAATTAGGTCATCCCCAAGAACCACTTTATGCTTCTCAATTCAGTGCCTTGGACATTCCTGGTTTTGGAAAAATGCCAGTCAAGAAGGCCATTGAAGATCTTTAGCACATCAGATGCCTTTATTCTAGGGTTTTATATAATGTTTAGGATTTGTTTTCTTATTCAATAGTATGTATAATTATCTTTAATTTAATTGTATATTTCAGAATGTTCTATAAATTTAATAGGGCTAAATTAATTGTTTGACTTCAATAGGAATATTCCAAAATCTGTAATTAAATTAAACTGGTAACATATACTTTGGAATATTTCTACTTTATATCATGTGCATCTTAACTTCTACTTCTACATTGAATCTCAAGCTGAATTATCTTAAACTCAGGTTTTTCTGCGGGTTATTGTGCAATTATAAGTAACACTGGATTTGAATTTCAGATTTGTGAAATGATGTCCCCATCAGAGTTTTGAAAAATAACAGGGTGAGGTATCCTTTCCACCAACCCATTAAATAAACTCAATCATATGGAAGCCTGAAGACTGGGGTGGGGTGAGCTGGAGAAGATAAACTGGTGCAAGGATATTCAAAACTGTGGGTGGGATATCAGCCAAAAAGGGGGATCTCCATTATCCATTCCTTTAATGGCCGTGGAGCCCAGTACAACTTTTGATATGAACACTATTTTGGATTTTACAAGGTATGAAGTCATGGGAATTCCAATAATTTCCCAGAAGCCACCGTGCAGTGTTTGAAAATGGCCTTATTCCTGACACAGCTGATAAGCCAAAAGCTGACATTCGAGGAAGCAGGACTTTTTTTAACAGAGGGGCGGCCCAGGTGCTGCCAAATGAAGCACATTCACATGGATTCCAAAGTTGAATAGCCCCCTGACAACACGATTAAAGAGAGACTTTTCTTGAACACAGTGTGGTGCATATCTCGATAAAGGGGGTTGGATTTGTTTGTCTTTAAACGACAGCAAGCACACCACTCAAAGCTCGCCATGGACAACACTGTAATTGATACACCTTTCCGAAAAAAACAGTTGCACGAAAAGTTTCATGCGAGATATTCGGGGGTACATGAGATTTTTCAATGAAATTACCAAACTACCGACCCTTCCTAGAAACTAGGTTTCAAAGTTGGCGGTCAGAAAAGGTATTTGTATGGCTGAACAATGGGTGGTATTTTGTTGTTAGTGGGTCTTGGTTAAATGGTGATGAGAAGGGTTGTTATAGTACTCATGATAGGTTCATTTTTTTTTTCAATCACTGTGATGTACCTGTTCATGTTGATGAACATGAAGTAAAAAAAAATAAAAAATAAAAAATGAAAGACTTACTACTAAGCTTAGGAAAAAAGGGTTGGTATTTAGTTGACTCAACTTTTAAATTTGTCCAGATAGCCAAACAGACTGATTCTGGTTGGAATGGTATTTTTTTTTTTTTTAAATCACCGAGTAGGAATGTTTGGATGGAGTTTTTAAAGGTGGAAATGGATTCAACACAATAAAAAATCCAAGGACATCAAAATGTCATATTTTCTAACAAATCTTTAACAAAAAATAGAGAAATTTCTTTCCTTTTTCAACACAGAGATTTCTCTATTTCATGTGCATATAGACACAGAAAAAAAAAAATTTACACAAGGATACACCATGGAAAACAAAAACTTATCATTCAATCATTTTCCTTTAGAATTTTTTTTTTTTTTTAAAACTTCAGAACTTTTGTTCTCTGGCTTCTTTGTTACTATGCTCCACTATTGCGCACATACACACACATCATAACCTTAAGTTAGAATTATATGAAAAATAAAATATGCTGTAGGCGCATTATAAGCCATAAAACAAAACATTACAAATACAATGCAATACGTTTATCGCATTGAACAAAGTGCTGAGTGACGTCAACACCGGATGGTGCGAAGAACTTGAAATGGTTTATCACATCAAACTCCGCGCCTGCTAACTGGGACAAGAGTTCATGCGACGATGCGCTATTGGCTCCAGGGTGGTGAGTTGGCAGTGGTGGGGTAGCGCTATCGCGCGAGTGCCAAAGGAGTGGTGACATAGGCACTGGGGCTTGCGATAGAATTTTGATTGGTCAGCGGAGGGTTTGACGTGCACTGACGGGGTCCACAAAATGACGTGGGAGGTTTGAATGTGGAAATGGCGCATTAATAACTGTGGTGGGTGCAAAGAAGTTATGGTGGGAAGATGCATGGTTTAAACCACGATTTGAAAATCAGGATGGCTACGGCCTGTGTAAAGGAAATCGGTTGTTGCAGGAGAGTTAAATACAAAAATTCAATGCACAGGTTGAGTGCAAAACCAAACAAAAATGCTTCTACGTAGAATTTGATTTCTGTTGCTCTCGTCCTTCCACTTCAAATCAAATTGATGTTTTTTTGTCCTTGTTTATCCAGATTGCAGTTGGGAGTAATTTCCAACACAAAAATTTTGAAGTTTAATAGTTGTAACCTGGATTTACAAAAAAAATTGTCGGATATAATCTTGCCAGAATTTCCAGCAAATTTATTTGAGATATTTTGATGAAAATGAGTAATGCTAATCATGTATTTGAATTCATTTTTATGGTTAAACTTCTAAAAGTTTGACAATTTTAACCTACATTTAAACAAATTCCTATTGGATTTTATCTTGCCAGAATTTCCAAAAATCCTGTAAGATTTAATCTTGCTAGAATTTTCGGCAAATTTGAAGGTTGGGTAGATTATTTGGGATATTCTGATGAATATGAATAAAGTCAATCATGTATTTGAACTCAGTTTAAATTATAGGTCTAAATGTTATATCTTTTGGTTTTTTGGTAATTCTTTTAGAGTAGGTTTGGTGATGTTGAGATTGTTAAATCCAAATAGGTCATTCTAGGTAAAAATATTTGTCTAAACACCCAAAATTTTGAAGTTTCACCGTAACCTGTATTTACAAAAAATCATGGAAGAACTATGAGCTGTAGCAAAAATGTAAACATTTAGTTGGCAGCAATATAATTCCCCTCAAACATGCAACAAGATATGTCATGGCTAGAAGAAAATCGGAGAGCCTAAACAAATCCATAGAAGATACAAAAATCCATATTAAGCCGCATGCCACAATAGTCGCAAAAAACAGGAAAAATGCCCATAGCCCCCATTATATGCTCACAAAAACCTATACTTTATGTGTGACCAAAATCCATTGAAATGTGTACAAGAATATAATTATCATGCATTGACTAAGCATAGTCATAAACCTCTCCAAAGATAAAACTGACATCAATAAAGGAAAAAAAACTAAAACTCATGCATACGATGAGAGGACTCCACCAAACGATCCTAGTTATGCTCAACTATGGCCCAAATATCCTTCTCCAAATGCAGGCCATCATTTGATAGCTTATCAACATCATTGTTCCTTTCCATGTAAATATGTGAATAAGAAAAAGCATCAAAAGTGTCAACAATATGAATAATATCCTCTAAAATATGACAAAGGTAAATATTCCTCCAAAATATAATTTCATTGTTCGAATTGATAAACAAATTTAAGTACCCGAAGATATGAATACATCTGCACCCTTGTTCTTTTGCAAAGAGACATATTTTTGCATGTAAGAAGCTTTGATCTGTTATTGGTGCCCTGGCCCAGACCCATCTTAACTTTGAAATAGTGGGAAGGAGAGGGATATATAATAAAATTACCACCACTCAACTGACTGTTTTCCCTAGATGCAACACCGAAAATAGCCCCACGAATTTGCAATATCAATAGATTTTGAAGTGACCATCCTGGGGAGTAGGTCATTCTTTTCTCGAGGAAAATGGCATAACATGGCCAATATCTCGGAAACATTATGAGAAGGAATTCATATCTTGTTCGAGAAAATTGACTACTTCCTAGCTAGCCAAACCACCCAACAAACAATGAGGGGAAGGGATCTAAAAGGGTGATAGAAGGGATTTGAATGCCATGAACACCCGACAACTTCCAAATTAGGGTCAAACCAAGAGATGGAATGCCTGAGAGCTGACCCACAAAATGCCCAAAATTTTTGAAACAAAGAACATTACATGAATAAATGTTGAGCATATCCCCCATTATTTTGGTAAATATGGCACCATATAGGGTCAATTATACATCCCATGTAGGGGCCCTATTCATCATTAGGCACCACATGAAATTTTTAAATTTGGGTAGACATTTTTCCTTCCATACAACCTTCCACTGCCATCGTTTTTACAAGTTTAATATGCCAACAATAATAGATAAAAAAACCTAATTTAGGTGTATATATGCTAGCGGGGGAGATGTACTAGAAAATTTCATCTATCCTATCCGTAATATGAATATGACTATGTCTAAGAGCTTGAATGTAGTTGTTCCAACAAGCCTGATATTCAACCACAATGCCTAGGTCATCATCCGATAACCAACCTTAGTGCCATAAGGTGAAGATTTATGGGTTGGAAGCTTGAGGCAACATCTAGAAACCACGATCACAAAGCCAATCAACCTAAGGGGTCGACAATCCATATCTCATATCACACTCGGGTGATGGATCCTAATTAAGATGAATCGTATCACGCCTACCAATCCGCTAAGCAAGAATACTTCCAATTTTTTCAAAAATGTTTAGAACAACCCTCCAAATAATTGATATATTGGATTAATATTTGTTCGGATTCCTAAGACAGTCATCCAAAAAGGAAGGAAATATTTTTTTTTTCTTGACCGGCAAGGTCCACAAAATGTATGTAGAAATCAAATGCCATCCACATTTTTGCAGCTAGGGCTTTCAAGAAAAGAAATAAAATTTTAAGGTCCCAACCACTCAAATGTTTAGGTCTTGTAATCAACTCTCACATGACCCATGGAAAGGACCCTTTTTTCCTTCTTACCAAGCCATAGGGAAAAATAACATAACCTCATGATATTTTCCAAAATGCACTTAGGGATCTAGGCCAAAGAAGCCCAATAGACTGGGATAACTTCTAATTAAATTTGAAATAGTGGGAAGGAGAGAGATACATAATATATCACCACCACTCAATTGACCATTTTCCTTGGATGCACTGCAAAAAAAATCCCCATGGATTTGTTGTTGAAAAATGGAGCAATAATTTCTCAATTTGATTTTTCCTTGATTAAAATGACAAAATTCAAATTTCCACATCAACAGACAACTTGGATGATGTTAAATTGTGTGAAATAGCTTTTTTCACTCAATTTACTCAATGACTTCGAGTTAGAGGAGTTAGAGTTCAGTTAAGCATGTGTGATTACTAATTTGTAGCAACCAAGGTCAACTATCTAAGGTTGTTTTTAGTTAAAATAGTTCCAACTGTCTGAAGAACTAGTGGAGCATTAAGTTGTGCAGTGGGACTTCAGTCAAACTTAGTGATCATCCAGCTAACCGATCAATCAACCCAAAATAGCTAGTGCGTTCATAGAATTTGAGTTCCCCAGACTTGGTGGAGATTCGAAGGAAATGTAACATCAATTTTAGACTAGTATTGAGTGTACATGTGTTGCATGCAGTCAGATGATCAACCTAAAGGAATTGCAAAATAAATTTGAGGAATTTCTTAAATAATATTGGCCTAATTCCTCAATGAAGAACATAAGGAAATAGGATCTCAAGCTCAGGAAAAAATTGACCAAGTCTAGGTTAGAGGCCTTCAGTGAGTAGAGAGATAGGTTGTGCACTTGCAGGGTGAGCTCAGATGAGAAAAGAAATTGTAATAAATCTTTATTAATTTGATGAATGCAAGAGGCAATGGGGTTTTCAGTATATTGCTTTCCCCATATAAAAATACTTGTTGCATGTGTGTGATTTCTTATTGCATGTCTAGAATTTTTGTTCTAAAATGTGAAATAATAGCTGTAGAGTAGTAATGTATGTTTGTGTCTTGTGATTTTGATTAAAACTTCATGAGAAGTTACGAATATAGAACATAATTTCTACATTTTCAATATCAATAGATTCTAAAGTGATCACCTTGGGGACCAGGCCATTCTTTTCTTGGGGAAAATGGCATAACATGGCCAATACCTCGATATCAATATGAGAAGTAATTGGTAGCTTGTATGAGAAAATTGAACAGATCCTAGCTAACCAAACCCCCAATAAAACTATAAAGGGGAGGGCTCTAAAAGGGTGATAAGAGGGATTTGAATTCCATGAACACCAAGCGACTTCCAAATTAGGGCCAAATCAAAATATGTGCTAGCTTAAGGGGTCCAAACCCAGGTTCAGAGTTTATGGAGAAACCAACAAACCCTCTAACTATTGGCCCTTTCGGCAATGACCTATTTTCACAGATCAAAGTCTCACCCAAAGCAATATCGGGGGATGTTGGAACTAGGTTTCCACACCCTGAGGGAGAAATTAATGAAGTGGTCCTAAGAAAATTGAATGTAGGCTTATATCAATCCTAAACATATGCGCCCAACAGAATAAGGTAAAATCATAGAATGTGCACAATCCTTAACAGAATAAGATAGAGTCATAAATTTCTTTATCACAGATAAAGCCTAATAGAACCAGATCTAGATCTAAAAAATGTGCAACTACTTAAGCAAATTCACCAACCATCAGTATACATAAATAACTATAACAGATTTCTTCGCACAATGATAAATAAAAACACATAAACAATGCGATCTTAAGCAGAAACAATAGATAAATAACTCGAAGCAATAACACAACAAGTTCGAAAAAATCTGTCCTTTCTATTAATTAAGATCCTTTTAATACATATCAGACTTTTCTTTACACATAACCCTTCCGCGCACACAGCCAGTGGAGTTTGTACAGAGCCAAGACTAGGTCTCCGCGCACACAGCCGGCAGGAACCTTTCAACCCAACCTAGACAAACCCTATACAACATATCACAGACACACACAGATCATAATAATGTATTCAAATTAGTTTTATATCTACTTTCCTTAGACTTGATCTATCTATTTATATTCTTTCTACGGGCAGATACTATGGTCTCAAAGCATGGTTTGAGGCCCAACGTTTACCCTTAAACCCATTTAAATCAAAATTAAGGAGTTTGACCCACCCCAAAGCCCCTTAACTCATTCGTTCAACACGCATATAGAAAAAATATACAAAATTACATAAAAAAGTGTTCCGAATAGGACCCCACTCAAACAATATGGAATGTCAAAGAGCTGACTCACACAATGTCCAAACA
Organism: Pinus albicaulis; assembly: GCA_034641835.2. Taxonomy (NCBI): domain Eukaryota; kingdom Viridiplantae; phylum Streptophyta; class Pinopsida; order Pinales; family Pinaceae; genus Pinus; species Pinus albicaulis. Next base: position 1,284,024,969 of record CM076572.1, read on the forward strand.
TTCTAAAAAAATAGAAATTCCATGAATAAAGATTGACCATATTCCCCAATATTTTGGTAGAGATGGAACCATCTAGGGCCAATCATAAATCTCCTTTAAAATTTATCCCACATAGGGGCACTATTAATCATTAGGTACCACATGAATTTTTTTTAATTGGGCGGACATTTTTCCTTCCAGACAACCTTCCAGCACCATCATTCTTCCAAGTTTATTTTGTGAACAATAATCAAGATAAAACCCAATTTAGGTGTATATATGCTAGAGAGGGAGATGCACCAAAAATTTTCATATAGCCTTTCTGTAATACGAATATTACTTTCTCTAAGAGCTTGAATATAGTTGTTCCAACAAGCTTGATATTCAACCACAATACCTAGGTCATCATCTGATAATTATTCTTGGTGACAAAATTTGGATATTTATGGGTTGGAAACTTGAGGTAAAATGTAGAAATCATGATCACAAAGCCAATTGATCAGAGGGGCCGATAATATATATCTCATATCACACCTAGGCCATGGATCTTGGCCAAGATGAACCATATCACCCCTACCAATAGGCTAAGCAAGCCAACTTCCAATAATGTCAAAAATGTTTAGAACAACCCTCCAAATAATGGAGATATTGAATCATGATTTGTTCAGATTCCTAATTGAGTCATCCAAGGAGGAAGGAACTATATAATTGTGCTTGACTTACAATGTCCTCAATTTATCTATAGAAATCAAACATCATCCACATTTTTTAGCCTGCAATTTCGAGAACAAAAAGATATTTTTAAGGCACCACCCACCCAATTTTTTAGGTCTTGTAATAAACTCCCACTTGTCCCATGGTAAGGTCCCTTTTTCCTTCTTACCAGTCCATAGGGAAAAATAACATAACCTCCTTATATTTTCTAAAATGCACTTAGACCAAAGAAGCCCAATAGACCATGATAGCTTCCAATACATATTTAAAGAGCACTAGGTGACCTACTCTAGATATCCATCTATGGTTCCAATGGTTCAATTAATTATCCACTTTCCCCAAAAGTTAGGCCCAATATTATTTGACATAAAAAATTGGATTAAGATGAAAAACCAAAAAACTAAGACCCAAATCCATAGGTTTAACATGATATGGGAGAACATGAGATAGATGATGGATTTCTAGCTTTGTGAGATTATCATGAGTTATAGAGGATTTAGCACATTAATTGACATGGTAGGGGCATGGCCAGAGAGAAATAATAAATCAACTCACATCGAAGGTTCACACACGTCCTAATGACATAGGATAAGAATTTCATCCACAAAAAGTAGATGGGTAAGCGATAAATTCCTAGCTATATAGAATCCTTTAAAAAGCACCTTCTCTTTGCATCTCTATTAAGACAACTGAGTCCTTCCACCACCAGAAATAATAGAAGAGGAGTTAAAGGACGGCCTTGCCTCAAGCCTCACTAACATTGAGTAAAGGAGAGACATAACAATTGATCAATACAACAAAGGATACATATTGAATACAATACATAACCAATTGATAAAATCAAGGAAAAAACCCATATGGATGAGTATAAGCCTAATGTAAATCCAATTTACATGTCATAGGCTTTGGATATGTCAATTTTTATAATTTCCCCTTTTCTATTTTGGGGTTTGAGACTATGCAAGCCTTCCTAGGCCATATCGATGGCCTCATGAATTTGACAGTCGTCAAGAAAACTCTTTTGGAGATATATATCTGGAAATGATAGGCTTCATATGAAAAACAATAATCTTATCAATAAATTTGTATATAAAATTTCAAAGAGAAATTAGTCTGAAATATGAAAATGAAGAATAATGACTTGATTGAGGAATAAGCTTAATGAAAGTATAATTAAAGGTAGGTTAGATGCAACCCTTATTCCTTGATTCTTTTATGACTGCAACCATATCTTGACCCAGAAAATCAAATAACTCAGGAAAAAATTCTACACCCCAACCATCCAGACTAATATTTTTGTCCCTTTGAAACTGTGTAAAACTATCTTCAGTTGATAGATACAAAATTCCTCCATTAAGGCTTTTATTTCCTCTTCCTCAATCATACATAGAAGGTACTGAGAAATTTGGACAACTCAGAGCTCTAAATGAAGCCCAATGATCTTTAAATTGGTTCTCAAAGAAATACTTACCCATATTAGCCAAACCATTCAACAAAGAGATCTTGAAATCTTGATCACCTTGACGACTCCAAATGGTATTCATAAATTTTCTACCCTTTGGGAGTGTCTGGAAAAAAATAGTATTCCCATCCTCACATTTTAACCATATATCTATATTGTTTAACCTCATATCCTCCTCTTTTGGATTTTAAAAGGTTTATCCTTTTGCATTTCAGGGACTCACAATGGGTAAAAGAGTCCTTGGAGGGAAAACCTCCCCCCTTGGAGGGAGAAATGTCTTTTGGTTCCTTTTTAGTCAATTCAAGTTAATGGACCTCCCACAACTTGTTTTCTCTTTTCCCACCCATTTATCATTTTCTTGGTTATTTTCAGATTCAATTCGAAATGTATAGCAACCGAGACCTCTAACATAGGGGACCATGGGGACCAATTTGAATTAATGAGAGAGATGAACTCCTCATCACCCAACCAGTTGGAATTTAATTTGAAAGGGTTGGCTGACTTAGGGGAGTGATTGAAGATGCCACCTTCTCCAACCCATTTCCTGATCAGAGGGAGAGATTCAAATAGGTATTCAACAATGAGGAAGCTGTCAATACATTTTTCAATCCAAATATCCCATAAACATATTTTACTTTACATAGGAGAGATCTTGGTGGGTTCGAAATCCACAAGAGAACAATAGGCAAGCCAAATTCTAAATATGTTTTCTTGAGGGACAAGGCGGGCCCAACTTCCCCGAGCATCAGGAGGGCCACGAGAGAAACTAAGGTCCCCACCAACAATAAGTTTATCTTGATGGAGAAATAATTTATTGAAAGTAACATCCCAAGAATCAAAATTATTATGAGTGTGAACATATATATTGACAAGGGTGATAGATTGACCTAGAACCAAAGTTAAGGCTCCAAACCGATGATCAAATCAGAGCCCCAAAAATTGGTTACAAGAAATTTATGCGGGATCCAACCCACGATCAGGCCACCCAAGTAGCTCGAAGCATATAATCCCAGGAAAGACCAACCCTTCAATAAACATTTGAGACAAGTGGAAATTGATTCACTAGAGCTAAGGGTTTCGTGGAGAAAAATAATATTCGGCGATGAAACTTCCACAAGTATTTTCAAAGCCTGCTTTTTAGTGGGACAAGCCAAACCCCGATAGTTAAAAGACATAACTTTCATTTTGTGGGGGGTGGGGGGGGGGGAGGGTAAAAGGGTTTAGCTTTCTCTAAGGGACCTATTAATGGACTACTATTTACCTGCTACAAGATCAAATTTAGCTTTCTCTTGAGTAATAGCAGGAATTATTTTTTGACCATGATTATGCATTTCCGCAGCTAAAAGAGAAATATACCCTAAACCCCACATAATACCGCACCTATGAGGAATCACTATCCGATAACGCAAGTTATAAAACCTATAAATCAAAATACAATGCTTTGAAGGGATAAAAGATGAGGATGATGATGGGGAAGATAAATCAATAGGGGCAGAGGAAAAATGACACAAAGCCAAAACTATATTAGAGGCAAACTTCTAAGATATAGGTAGAGATACAAGATTGCAATAATCCCTTGTAGACATAGAGAAACATATAGAACAAAGGGAAATAGAAGAAAAATATATCCAATGAGAATGAGTTCGATAAATAGGAGGAAGGGAACAAAACAATACATTCATGAGCCTGAGGCAGGGGCACAAGAGGAATGGATTGAAGGTGTGATCGTTTGAACACCAGAATGATAAGATGAACATTTATAGCAACATCAAGTGAATTTGAACATGAGTCTAGGGGAGAAGATGCCATTGAATATGATCCTGATCCCGAACTATAACACCACCTCCTATAACTACCCACTTTCACCAGTCTGTCAGGGTAAACATTAGTTGAGGGCTACTATGACATGACTCAACCTCCTAAAAAACCTTTAGGAAATGGAGTCAACGAAACAATACCTTACTGACTTCCCTTAGGTGCTACAAGACCCCCAAGGGCTAAACCATCCTTCCAGGTGCCCAAACCCTGAGTTAAATTTCTTTTTAAATGATATGGACTTCAAGGTAATGGAAAAAAATTGCCTAAATTCAACTATAACCCTCCAGTCACATGCATAACGTTGCAAGGGAGTGACTACATTATTTTTTACCCAATTTTATGCCCATGACTGCGAGATTTGACATACTTTTTCAGGTCTGGTCTCCAGACCACTGCCCATAACTTGATGAAACTTTCTAGAACAATGAATGGCATGAAGAAAAATCCTTCATATAAAAATTATACAATAATTTTAACTAACGAGGCATAACCATAACAAAAATTTCATGAGACACATCATGAACATGTAATCTACATGTCATAATAGCATATCTGTACATAGGGATCTCGTACTTATATGAGAATCATTAAGAAGGTCATACGCCTTCTCACGATAAAAACATTGTCATCTATTATCTCATAAAATCATTGACCATTCATTTACTAATCAAGACATGACGAGAGCCATAACTAAATTCTATCATGAAACCATGATTATAACCAACATATAGCTCTAATAATAAAAATGATAGAAAAACCATTAAATCCAAATAATAACAACTATAAATACCCATGAAAATACAAGAGGAAAATATCTATTATTAACATATAAAAAACCAACCAAGTCAAGGAATTCCACGTACCACCTGACCATAGATTGGGTTGAACCAATTTTTTCTTTCATCTAATCACCCCCGTGTCATATTCCAAGCATGAATGTGGGACTCACAATAGAACAACCAGGGATTCCTCATTCTTTACCATGTATCCTGCCATTATCGGTCCACGGATTTCTGGGCTCGAAACCCTCACCTATACGACCAGGATTTACTGCAATCTTGCCATTAGTAGTCAAGGGATTCCTAGGCCAAACAATTATCATACGCTACCAGAATTTACCACAATCCTGACATTATCGATCAAGGCATCACTAAGCCCTAAACAGGTATGGATGCCTCCAAATTGTTTCACTAATTCCTTGAGTAATTTCCTATCTCCACCCTCAGGCTTTACCGTTTATCTCACCATTACCAGTAAAGGGATTCATTATGGGAATTTTGAGTCCTAAAATGGGCCTCCTAAGGAAATTATAAAATAATAGTGGAAATAATAAAATAATATTAGATTAAACCATCAAATTTTAGAGGGAAAAAAGAAAAAAACTATTTTTTCAACTTGTATTTTTAACTTATCTCCCTATGGGTTTACTCAAATATCAAGCAGGAACATTTATTGGATGCATAATTTTTTTCCTCATCCAAGGAGTACCCATTTTGCATACTTTCTATGGAACCTGCTACACGAAAAATGAGAAATACATGGAAAAAATCATTGCAATCACACTTTTCATGTATTTCTCATTTTTTGTGTAGCAGGGTCCATTGAAAGTATGCAACATGGGTACTCCTTGGATGAGGAATTAAATTTTACATCCAACGAGTACTCTCGCTCGAAATTTTAGTAAAACCTTAGGGACATAAGTTTAAAATACAAGTTGGAAAAGTAGTTTTAATATTTTAATATTTTTTAATCTTTTTACCTTTTTACCCCAAAAATGGTGAATTATCCCCCATGGTTAACATCATCCTATTGAAACCTATCTTTTGTTATAAAGTTTATTTTGGTATTTTTATTAGGAGGCCCATTTTAGACCTCAAAATTTCTCTAATGCCTAGGCCCTTGGGAAGTTCCTGAGACCACGACACCCAGTTCTAGAACCATCCAAAAATCAAACTCAACTAAATTAAAGAACCCCATCACACCATGGCTAACTAGAAATGGAAAGGAAAGGTTGAAAATAAATGTCACACCTATAAAAACCCATGCAAATGACAACAAGTGAACGAAATACACACATGCATATATCATGCATGAAAAAAATAGCAAGGAAATCATACATGCAACTCGATATCTGTAAGTAATCCCACTGTCGACACTTGATCCAACTCTTCCTTACATGATATTTGCTTCCCTTTTATTTCTTGTCCTTCCTTTGCCTTCCTTTCTCCAATGCTAGAGAACGCCAAGAATTCTCTAAGTGTGTAAGAGAGAAAATAGAGAGAGGGCTCCAAAACTGAACTAACAAAATGTTGTCAATTGATACTCGAGAGATTTTTTTATTAATGAGGACTCTATTTTCTTCAATTTCCTCCTCACATGCAACCCATGATCTTTCACCTTCCTTTTCACCTAATTTCCTTTATTTTCATGAATAAAGTGAAAATTAATGCCTCTTTTCCTTTTCAATGTCGTTGCTAATTTCCTTATCCATAATAAACCAAACAAACACCCCTCTAGGATGTTTTTCCTAACATTCAGCTTGGAATACGTGTCCCATGATCTTGGTCTTATTTTCCTTTATTAACTTTATTACATGTGTTGTTAACCAGTTGTTACACAAACCTTCCCCGGTTAAGCACCTTATAACCAATGAACTTTCTGATTCATTGGGAGGATACATTCATCCGCACTATATCCATGTTAATGACATTTCCAACACTGAAAAGGAATTCATTCCTAATCCAATAGAATTATATCAATTCGTAGCCCCAACTCCATAACACTAGGAAGCCCCCCCCCATATCCACGTTGAACAAGATATGAGGAGTTGAAGTATCACTAGAAGATAGCTATGACGAGTCATTCTCCAAATAGGAACCCAAATGATTACCAATATGAACGAAGAATTTTTTATGCCACAAATGAGCTGGGAGACCTGGAATATGAATCCATATCATGATGGAGTTTGATTTCTCATTCCTGGCATCAGAATGATGAGTACATTGCTTGAAAATGAATGGGGAGGAATCAAGCTTCAAAACCCTACCTTCAATCACTTTAGCATCAACTTCATCCTAAAAAATCAGATGGACCCAACACTGAGTAAGAGCGTGAACGGAGACAATGTGATCCGCCAAAGGCCATACTGAGGATTTCACCAATTCATGAATAAAAAGGAGCCCAAATTTCCGACCACTAACCCTTCCAACAAGATATTTATGACTAAAATCCTTTGCTTAATTATGGTAAAAACAATAAGCCCAAAACCGAGGCCATTTTTAGATTCTCGGTAATCTTTAAAAAGTGACTCTTTTTTTGGTTTACCTAAGAGAAAACCCCTTATTTTTTGGAAAGGCCCTCCTCTAACCCAGTCAAAGCCACCTTATCTAAGCCTTGAAGTTCCTTACCTGGAATATTAGATCCATCGTTGAGGGCTTAAGGGACCAAGCCTTTTAAAACACTATTATCAAAAGTAATATTCAGTGAGATTGGGGGAATATGCCCCCCCAAAAAAACCCCAAATGATGAAAAAACAACAAAATATACCTTATCCTATGACGATATAACCGCGTTGGCAGAATATAAGGGGCCAACACCAAAATCCATAGGTTTTGAAGGAAAGAGAGAAGACATCGGGGAAGATTGTAGGCCAGGACAGCAAGGGTAAGCCTGAAAACCCCAGAAACCATAAAATAGTTCCAAGATCAAAGAAATACAATCAAATATTGAAACCTAAATTGAGAATAAAACCCTCACATTATAAGGCAAGACAAGATCTTAGGGAGAAAGAACTGGACGTGCCAACGAGCCAAGTGGTGTAAAAACACTAGAACACATGTTAATGAAACTAGAAGGAATAGAATAAACCAAGGAAACCTAGTATTATAGATCATTTCCCCCCATGATCAACCTAGGTCAATGCCTTGTTAGCTGAAACCCCGTGGAAAGGAACCATGTAGACAAAGGAAAGATAAGGCTAGACAAGACAAAACTGCACAGAGAGCACAATATTTAGACCAATTCAATGCAACAAATTTAAAAGGTAGTTAAAAAAACCATTGATAAAAAGGGATTCTAAAATTGGCTTGATAACAAGGAATAAAAACAAGAGCAACTCCTGGAAATAACGATGTAGTGGCCATGGTCGCTAGCATAAACCCTAGCCCTCATCCCCTTTCTCCCAAATAATTGGAAAGCATGAAAAATATGAGAAAACTCAATTATGTATTTAAATTCACTCAAATTTTTTAAAATTTCAAAATACTGTAAAATGAGGAGCCTAAATGATTGAATTTTTGTTTTTTTCCAAGTAAATTGTTGGCTAGCTTTGTACAAAATTTGATAAGAATTTGTGGTAATCTCAAACTTTTATTGTGAAATTTTTATAAAATAAAGATTCTTGAGTTTTTATAGGACATTTAATGCATTTTACGTTTTAAATAATGAAGAATTTTAATCTCATTAAAAATTTATTCACCAAATTCTAATAAAATGAAACCAAAATGTAGAACACGTAAACAATGTCAATCCAAAATATACATTCAAACAAATTAAACTTGAGTATTTCTTTAAAGGTGAAAAGGTACACTGAAGGAATAGAATATTTTGGAAGATCATCTGACCACAAACATAGCCCACCACTGAATGCATCCACATAAGGTCTGCCAAAATCCAAATGCAAGCACCACAAGGCGAGACCACTACCGACAACTTATACATGAGCACAAAATGTTGATAGAACTTTCCCTAGGCGTGTCACACCCAAATAGATATCTTTTCTCTGCCACACGGTGTCATCAAGGCTGAATTTCTGCCAAGGTGTGAGAGTGATCTTCATCGAGGTCCTAGAACCTAACATTTTTTGGTCAATTTTATCCAAAATTTGATAAGAATTTGTTTTAATCTCATATTTTTGTTGTGAAATTTCCATAAAATAAAAAATTGCTAAGATTTTATAGGAAATTGAATTCATTTTATATTTTAAACAATAAAAAAAATTAATCTCATTAAAAGTTAATCACCAAATTCTAATAAAATGAAACCAAAATGTAGAAGAAGTAAACGATGTTGATCCAAAATTTACATTCCAACAAATTAAAATAGTAGTTGTCTCTAAAGGTGCAAAGTTACATTGAAGGAATAGAATATTTTTGAAGTTCATCTCGCCACAAACAAATCCCACTACTGAATGCATGCACATAAGGCCTTCCAAACTCTAGAATGCAAGCACCACAAGGCAGTCCCACTACTAAGAACTTATGCATGAGCAGAAAATGTTTACACACCTTGCCCGAGGCGTGTTAAACCCAACTAGCTATCTTTTCTCAACCACATGGTGTCGTCATGCCTGAATTTCTACTAGGGTGTGAGAGAGATCATTTTCAAGGTCCTAGATCCCAATGACTTGTTCCCCAGACAGCATAATGGGTCCTCCTATGCAATTCCACTAGTATAGTCAAAACTAAATGGAGGTTTTGGTCCAGTATCTTGGAAATGAAGGAGAGGTCTAGGATTACTTTAATTTCGTCATAAATTCACATTCCAATGGTGTTATGGTTGTCATGGCCACACATGTTTCCTTTGACAATATCAAAGTCTTTGGGGGAGTTAAGAGCAGATATCACTATTGAGTTTTCTCAAAGGTTTTAGGTTTCGATGGCATTTGGCTGGCCTCATGCCACTTTATGGATACTTTGCAAGAGTGCCGAGGAAGAATATAGGACAAAAGTGGATTCAAATGATAATCCAATTCTTCATATCTGGTGTGTGAGACTACTTCTCGTTTTAATTTTGTGGGTGTTCTTGGAAAGCTCAGTGTTGACCAAGTTAGAGCTATTGGCAGTGAGGTTGATGGCTTGCATTGTTCAAGGTGATAAGAGTTATTGGTGGTGAGGTTGACGTATTTCCTTGTTAAGAGTGCCACGTTCTAAACAATGGTTTGGTTGATGCAGACAAAAATGTATGGATCTCATTAGCTATGATGAATAGTGTTTTCTAGCCCAACCCTATAGATTAACCATGAAGTCTGTAAACCATATCATACTTGTGTGTTTTTTTTAAAGTAGTTGGTAAAACATATTATATCCATATTGAAATGATTTTGTGAGAATGAAATATTTGTTTCTTTTTTTCCAATTGGGTAAAGTTTATTCTAATTTTGTTAATAAATAGAAAATTTTGTAATGATTATTGTTTACAATTTATCAATATCAATTAATTCATTATTAAAATTAAGTGATTTGATATGATTTTTTTTAAAAATAAATATTTACTCTTATTAAATTAGTATACTTTTACCCATGTTAAATCTAATGGTGATTTGCAAGAAAGTGAAAAAAAACCTATTTTCTTATTCTAAAAAATACCTTTTAACTAATAAAAGTAATTTCTATTTCTATTTTATGATTTAAAAATAAATTTAATTTTTTTTTTCAAAATTTAAAAATATTTTAAATAATCATTAACATCCACCAAATACCTAACATATTAATTTAAAATAACCAAAATACAATGCTTAACCCTTTTTCCAAAGTTAACTATTTCTTTTAATCTCTTATATATAAAAAAAGTGTTTGCTAATCACTAATATATAGATACCTTAAAAAATTCCTTCCCAAAAACATTTACTTTCAGTTCATGCATTAACTCTATATTTACATGAACCTTAAGTCATTTAAGAAAAAAAGAAAATTATCTCTAGTTTTTGTTGTTTACCTAGTATGATTAGTTACATTCGGTATTTAACAAATCTAAACATATCCTTCAACAAAAGTAAATAAAAATATCGATATTTAATATATCACATTGCAATAATCTAAACCATTTTAGCTTCCATCCATTGTGCAAATAAAGAAATAAACTATTCCTATTTTCCATTAACATGACTCAAAATATTTGCACTAACAACTACAAATTTTCAAACACATTCGTGTTGAAACATATTACTCAGGTTTCTTTTTTAATGTTATGGTTATAAACAATATTTAAACATTTTTGGATTGCCAATGGTTTGTAAGCATGAAAATGACAACAACTCACTTAGTGATTAACCAATCAAAAGTTAACTAGTACATTGTGCTTTTATATTAATATAAATACATTTATAACCTTCAAACTTAAATGCTTTCCAGAGTTCAAACATCGTCAATTTTGATAACACTTGGTACAAGTTCAAATACAAATGGGAGCAATAAACATGCTAAAAGTCCAAAATATTGTAAACATCTTTAAGAAATTAACTTATAGTTGAAGGTAGTATATGCACACATGCTTCATGGCATTTGTTTTATATTTATATATATATATTAATAATAATATATGTTGTATCATGATGCATCATATGCACTTTTTTCCAAACCTATGTCATATCCATATCCAAAAATATCCAATATGTATCTCGGTAACTTGGAAAGATAATTAAAAGTAAAAAAGTGTCTAAAACACCTCCCCACGTAATAAAACCATTAAAAAGATAATGATGCAGGAGCATCTAGCTCCGAATAGACAAAAGTTGGCTAACTGTCTCACTGATTAGCATGTGGTTGTGAATAGGTTATTAAACCTGTGTTTTAATTACTTTTATTATTCGTCAATTTGACAAGGACAATAGGATTAGAAAATTAAAATGTTTTTGTAGTTAATTAGAAGTTTTTTAAAGAAACTCGCCAAGTAGTTAGAATTAGGCAGTGGGCAGTTCAACCGGAAACCACAACAGATTAACATCTACAGGTATTTAACTGAAAAAAAATTATAGGTAGGGTTTGAATTTCCATCCAGAGAAGATGAGAAGAACCAGTGTTTGAAAATAAAACCATCTGTAACCGAAATTGTTCCAGCCAATTTGTTAATTTGCAACAGAGCATTGAGACGATTATTTGTTTATTTCTTTGTTAATGTATGTGTAACTCCTATGTCAGAGAATGCAAACAAAATTGTTCATTTGTAAACTGAACACTGAATGAAGAAGATCATTGCACACAAGAGAACGAAAATTGTTTTCTTTATATTACTAACAGATTACAATATAGTGACTGAACGCACAGCAAGCAAGGAGCAGAGTTCTTTCCTGTTTCTTTTTCACAACAAAACTAAATTAAGAACAGTCTGAAGACAAGACCAGGTGAGTTCTTATACACAGAATACTATTGTATCTCATTAGACACACAAAATTTTCTATATCATTCATTTAAGCAGGTTGCCGAGTTTCCAAAACTATCAACAAAAAGAATAGAGTGTTTTACATATGAATGAATGAGGGTGTGAATCACCGACAACAACACAATTACAATGGAACCATGAAGTTTCTAGAGCCATTCTATACCATCAATAAATTACATCGAGGAATTTTTCGGCCAACAGAGATTGGAAAACGGAACAGAGCTAATAACAACACAATATACAAACCCCAAGCTACAACAGGAATGAAAACAGGGTCGACTCTACCCATAGGGTCTAGTCGCTGAAGCGCGAGCAGCCAGGGTTTGACCAAAGAAAACAAGACTTGCACATTCATTCACAAAATTCGGAGTTAGAACGTATCAGCCTTGTTGGAAATTGTTGTGTTTTCAAAACGACGGAGGAAGAAAACCTGTAGAATGAGCAAGTATAAAGTCTCAAAACTCACCAGAGAATTTGGGTTGAGCAAAGATAGGTAACCAAGTTTGAACCAACAGGTCCTGCTCACGAAGGAGCGAAAGGGGTTAGAGTCCCAAAAAGAAGTTGCAGATCGTAGAATCGGAACATAGCAAATACCTGTGTTTTCTTCGAATGGAGGGTGGCCACAGGAGTTCTGGTCGGCTCCGAACCTGGAGAGATACGTTGATAGTAGATAGTCGTTAGCAGTTGGAGATGAGAAAAGGACATGCAAGTTAAAAAAAATGAAATGAAACAGTAGGAAATCACTGTGGAAGGAGTTACACACCAACAATTGAAATAAACCATCGCAGGAATCGAAAGTAGACAAGTGGTAGCTGGAGACCATGCATCGGAGGCCGAGAAAAGTCTGCTCGATTCAAAGGAAAACCCATCACCTCGTCTCGAGAAACGCAAAGTAGTGTGTAGGAACCCTCACAGAGACCGAACAAACCCTCCTCCAGTTCGACCAACGGAGGAATAGCAATACAAACGGGAATAGTCACAAGTGCGAGTGGGTGGCATGAGAAGCGGAGCACATTTAATGCATTAGAGTTCAAGGAACGAGTGTTAAATGCAATGGAGGATTGGCACCACTACCAACAGATCACACGTACATAAAAAATTAAATGAAATTTGATTCGTATTGTGATATTTTTCACTCACCCATTATCAAATCTGAAGTTTGAGTTGGCGTAAATTAAAATAGGTCACAATTATGAGATTAATAATTTGAATTCCGAAAAGACTGTGTTTGCCACCTGTATACGAGAGCTGGGCTTTCGTCATTTTTGGTATCAGAGCAGGTTTGCTGAACAGAGAAAATGGAGGTCAGTAGACGAGGACGAGGAAGAGGGAGAGTAATCCGTAGAGTAGCAGAAGAGGGACTGAGAGAGGAAATTCGAATCTTGAATGAGCGATTAGTAGCAGTGGAGGCTGGAAGGAGGAGAGACCCCGTAGGAGGGGATGACAGTGACAAGGAGGTTGCAAAACCGACAGATGGTTTGGAGGAAGAGGCACCTGAACTTAGGTTATTGAGGTCAGTCTTTTTATCAAACAGTAAGAAAAAACACGAACTCTCCACTTATGATGGGAATTTATCTGCTGATGTATTGTTGGATTAGCTTAGCGAGTTAAATAAGTATTTTGATTACGAAGAAATTAGTGAAGACAAGAGGGTAAAATTTGCTGCCACCAAGTGGAAAGGACATGCATTCTTGTGGTGGGACAGCATTCAGGCGGAAAGGAAAAGGCTATATAAACAACCTATAAAGAAGTGGGCCAGGATGGAGGCCAAGCTGAAAGAAAATTTTTTGCCCAAAGACTATCAAATTATGTTGTACAGACAGGTACAGAATTTAAGGCAAAGGGGGTTAATAGTCAAGGAGTATACGGAAGAATTCTACAAGGTGAATTTGAGGGCAGGATATATAGAGGACACCCCTGAAAAATAGCAAGGTTTGTAAATGGATTGAGAGGGGAGATACTGGACGAAATCAGTGTTCTCTCACCTAGAAATTTAGATGAGGCATATCAGTGTGCCTTGAAAGCGGAAGAGAAAATAATGAGGAAGCAGAATAACAGAAGGGGACGCAGATCTGGCAGAGGAAAGGGGAAGGTTTCTGGCAAAGGCAGAGGTACAAGTTCCAATGAAGAATGTAGCAGTTCCAAAACTACGGGAGCAGCAGAAAAGGACAATAGCACGAGAGGGGGACGACCATACTAGCGAGGGAGAGGAAATGGTCGGGGTAGAGGAGCTTTCCAGTGCTATAGGTGCCACAAGTGGGGGCACAAATCATATGAATGTCCTGAAGGGGAACTAGTAGGGGGAAGAGGAACGTATGTTTCCCAAACGGAGGAGGCGGAAGCACCTCCCCAGGAAGTGGAAAATTCACCTGAGACAGTGGAAGCCCTGGTGCTGAACAAGGTGCTGATAAAACTAGCGAAAGAGGTTGTGGAACCGAGTCAAAGAAAAGCCTTGTTCCGGACAGTTTTCAAGTCAGAGGGAAAATGCTGCAAACTGATAATTGACAGTGGGAGTACCGATAATTTGGTGGCCACATAAATGGTGGAGAAATTGGGGCTGAAGAGGCTGAAGCACCCCACTCCTTACAAAGTTTCGTGGCTGCAAAAGGGACATCAACTGTTAGTTGATGAACAGTGTGAAGTAGAATTCCAGATAGGCAGATACAAGGACCAAATTATCTGTGACATTATGCCAATGGATGTATGTCATATACTGCTAGGAAGACCTTGGTAGTATGACAGAAAAGTAGTTCATGATGGAAAGACAAACTGTTACAAGTTTTTCAAAGATGGGATTAAGCACACGCTTGTGCCCATCAAAGAGGAAAATACAGCAGAAGCCAGGGAGTAAAAGTGTTACTAATGGGTGGAAAGGAATTTTTGAAACAGATCGATGATAGTAATGTAAAATTTGTTGTTGTGAGGAGGCCAAAGACAGTGGTACTGCACACAAAGATTACAGATTTACTAGAGGAGATTCAGGATATGTTGCAGGATTTTGGTGATATCATAGTGGACAATCTTCCGGATGTACTGCCTCCCAAGAGGAGTATCAGTCACTGTATTGACTTCATACCAGGAGCTAGTCTACCAAATAAAGCAGCCTATCGCATGAGTCCTAAGGAAAATGAGGAGATTAGGAAGCAGGTGCAGGAATTACTGGATAAAGGGCTGATTAAAGAGAGCATGAGTCCCTTTGCAGTTCCGACAGTTTTGGCTCCAAAGAAAGGTGGCAAATGGTGAATGTTCACGGAATCAAGGGCTATTAATAAAATTATCATCAGGTACAGGTTTCCATTGCCGAGAATGGGCGACATGATGGACTGTTTGAGTGGGGCAGCCTATTTTTCGAAGATTGACTTGAAGAGTGGATACCATCAGATTAGAATTCGAGAAGGGGATGAGTGGAAAAAATCCTTCAAGATGAACGAAGGGCTGTATGAATGGCTAGTGATGCCATTTGGTTTGAGTAACGCCCCTAGTACGTTTATGTACCTAATGAACGAAGTGCTGAACGAGTTCATTGGGATTTTTGTAATCGTTTATTTGGATGACATATTGATTTTCAGCAAGACACGAGAGGAACACTTCAGGCATGTTCTAAGTGTATTGAGGAAGCTGCAGCAGAATAAGCTGCTAATAAATCTGAAGAAGTGTACTTTTTTTCAGCGGGAGTTAGTGTACCTGGGTTTTGTAATTGCAGAAAATGAGCTGAAGATGGACCCAAAAAAAGTTGCAGCTATAGTTAGCTGGCCATCTCTGAAGAGTTTATTTGAAGTCTGAAGTTTTCATAGATTGGCAAGTTTTTAAAGGAAATTCATCAAGAATTTCAGTGAAATCTATGCACCCATGTTGGATATGATCAAGAAGGCAAATCATCCTTTTTTTTTGGACAGAGGCAGCAGAAAAAAGTTTTCAGGCTTTGAAGAGGAAGGTCACTGAGAGACTGATATTGAGGTTGCCTGATTTCAACAAACTTTTTCAAGTTCGTTGTGATGCTAGTGGTACAGCCATTGTGGCAGTACTTAGCCAGGAGGACAGGCCAGTTGCTTATTTCAGTGAAAATCTAAACGAGAGTAGACAGAAGTACTCAACCTATGACAAAGAATTTTATGCGATTGTCCAAGCGTTAAAGCACTGGAGACACTACTTATTAGGTAATGAATTTGTTTTGTTTTCTGATAATTCTGCATTACAGTACTTTATGCAGCAACATAAGTTGAACCATAAGCATGTAGAATTGGTTGAGTATCTGTAGATTTTTACATTTGTATTGAAACATATTAGTGGACAGTCCAACAAGGTGGCAGATGCATTGAGTCAAAGGAATTTACTCTTGCAGGAGAGTACTATGCAAGTTTTGGGTTTTGAGCATTTGAGGGATCTGTATCAGACAGATGTAGACTTTAAGGAGGCCTATGAGGCCTGCCAAAACCCTCTGTTGAGAAATAATAGTCCCTGGTTGGACTACAATTTGCAGGAGGGATTATTGTTCAGGGGAGGACAGTTATGCATTCCCGACTATTCGATGAGGGAGAACATTATTCGGGAAAAGCACAGTGGAGGTCTAGTCAGACATTTCGGCATAGACAAGACATTATCGCAGTTCAAGCACTTCTATTTTTGGCCGAGGGTACGACGAGCCGTGCAGAGATACATAAGCAGATGTAAAACATGTAAATTGGCAAAAGGTTGCAGTCAAAATGCAGGACTTTATATGCCACTGCCTATTCTCAGCAGACCTTGGGACTTAGTCAGCTTAGACTTTGTTTTGGGTCTGCTTAGGACACAGTGGGGTTTTGATTCAGTGATGGTGGTAGTGGATCGGTTTTCGAAGATGGCACACTTTATACCCTGCAGAAAAACCAATGATGCTACTCACGTAGCACACTTGTTTTTCACTGAGATTGTCAGACCTCATGGTATACCAAGGTCCATCATTTTTGACAGGGATGTGAGGTTCACGGGACATTTTTGGCGGACCCTGTGGAAGAAGTTGGGCACTCAGTTACAATTCAGCTCCGCTTATCACCCACAGACTGATGGGCAACAAAGGTGGTAAACATGAGCCTAGGAAATCTGCTACGGAGTTTAATAGGTGAAAATTCTCGGATGTGGGATCGCGTACTTGCTCAAGCAGAATTATCTTACAACGATTCACCTAATCATAGCACAGGTTACAGTCCTTTCCAGATCTTATATGGCATGCATCCTCGTGGAGTACATGAGTTACGGGATCTAGTAAAACTTGAAAAATGGAGCGCTGATGGAGAAGATTTCGCCCAAGCAGTGAGCGACTTACATGAGCAGGTGAAACTAAAATTGTAGGACAACAGTCAGAAGTACAAACAGTGGGCTGATTTGAAAAGGCGGGAAGTTCAGTTTAATGTTGAATATGAAGTCCTTGCACACTTGTGCAAGGAACGATTCCCGAAAGGGGAATATAACAAGTTAAAGTTTAAAAAGACTGGTCCTTGCACAATCATTCGTAAATTTTCCGCCAATGCTTACGAGTTACAGTTGCCAGCAAGAATAGGTATTTCACCCATCTTTAATGTGGAAGATCTTTTTCCTTATACTTCTGGTTATGAGGATGACGCAACAATAAGGCCAGAACGGGACACCCAGTTTGATGAAAGTTCTTGGATGAGACAGATGCCTATGGCACAACCCCTTGAGATTGAGAGTATTCTCGACACACAGGTACCTAAGCGCACGTGTAGGAAGAAGTATCTACTGTATCTGGTCAAGTGGAAAAACCATCCTATTGAGGACAGTTCGTGGCTTAACGAGGCGCAGATATGGAAATATGGTTATTCAGTCGACGATCTCATGGAACAGAGCCATGACTTTTTGTCACCCTGGGAGCCTGATGCAGGAGCATCTAGCTCCGAATAGACAAAATTTGGCTAACTATCTCACTGATTAGCACGTGGTTGTGAATAGGTTATTAAACCTGTGTTTTAATTACTTTTATTATTCGTCAATTTGACAAGGACAGTAGGATTAAAAAATTAAAATGTTTTTGTAGTTAATTAGAAGTTTTTTAAAGAAACTGGCAAAGTAGTTAGAATCAGGCGGTTGGTAGTTCAACCAGAAACCACAACAGATTAACATCTACAGGTATTTAACTGAAAAAAATGATAGGTAGGGTTCGAATTTCCATCCAGAGAAGACGAAAAGAACCAGTGTTTGAAAATAAAATCATCTGTAACCGAAGTTGTTCCAGCCAATTTGTTAATTTGCAACAGAGCATTGAGACGATTATTTGTTTATTTCTTTGTTAATGTATGTGTAACTCCTATGTCAAAGAACAAAAACAAAAATGTTCATTTGTAAACTGAACACTAAACGGAGAAGATAATTGCACATAGGAGAACGAAAATTGTTTTCTTTATATTACTAACAGATTACAATATAGTGACTGAACGTATAGCAAGCAAGGAGCGGAGTTATTTCCTGTTTATTTTTAATAGTGAAACTAAATTAAGAACAATCTGAAGACAAGACGAGGTGATTTCTTATACACAGAATAAGATTGTATCTCATTAGACGCACAAACATTTCTGTATCATTCATTTAAACAGGTTGCCGAGTTTCCAAAACTATCAACAAAAAGAACAGAGTGCTTGACATATGAATGAATGAGGGTGTGAATCACTGACAACAACACAATTACAGTGGAACCGTGAAATTTCCAGAGCCATTCTATACCATCAATAAATTACATCGAGGAATTTGTCGGCCAACAGAGACTGGCAAATGGAACAGAGCTAATAACAACAAAATATACAAACCCTAATCTACAACAAGAATGAAAACAGGGTTGACTCTACCCGTAGGGTCTAGTCACTAAAGCGCGAGCAGCCAGGGTTTGACCGAAGAAAACAAGACCTGCACATTCATTCACAAAATTCGGAGTTAGAACGTATCAGCCTTGTTGGAAATTGTTGTGTTGTCAAAACGACAGAGGAAGAAAACCTGTAGAACGAGCAAGTATAAAGTCTCAGAACTCACCGGATAATTTGGGTTGAGCAAAGATAGGTAACCAGGTTCGAACCAATAGGTCCTGCTCACGAAGGAGCGAAAGGGGTTAGAGTCCCAAAAAGAAGTTGCAGAGCGTAGAATCAGAACAGAGAAAATACCTGTGTTTTCTTCGAATGGAGGGCGGCCACAGGAGTTCTGGTCGGCTCCGAACCTGGAGAGATATGTCGACAGTAGAAAGTCATTAGCAGTTGGAGATGAGAAAAGGACATGCAAGTTAAACAAAATGAAATGAAACAACAGGAAATCATTATGGAAGGAGTTACACACCAACAATTGAAATAAACCATCGTAGGAATCAGAAGTAGACAAGTGGTAGCTGGAGACCACGCAACGGAGGCCAATAAAAGTCTACTCGATTCAAAGGAAAACCCATCACCTCATCCCGAAAAATGCAGAGTAGTGTGTAGGAACCCTCACAGAGACCGGAAAAAACCGTCCTCCAGTTCGACCGACGGAGGAATAGAAATACAACCGGGAATAGTCACAAGTGCGAGTGGGTGGCATGAGAAGAAGAGCACAGTTAATGCATCAGAGTTCAAGGAACGAGTGTTAAGTGCGATAGAGGATTGGCACCACTACCAAGAGATCACACGTACATAAAAACTTAAATGAAATTTTATTCGTATTGGGATATTTTTCACTCACCCATTATCAAATCTGAAGTTTGAGTTGGCATAAATTAACACGGGTCACAATTGTTAGATTAATAATTTGAATTCCGAGAAGACTGTGTTTGCCACCTGTATATGAGAGCTGGGCTTTCGTCAGATGAATTTACCAATAAGGAACGGTGAACCCTACTAAAATTCATGACATTAACGATAAGAATACAGTATATATGGTGTCAAAGTTAGTGATGTGATGTATATGTTTCTTCATGTTTCTTCTTGTCATACTTTTATTCTCAGTATGTTATGTGTTAACAAGTAGTAACTGTGGGATAGTAGAGTAGGTAAGTCAATCACAATGTCAAGATATAGCGATATGTGGTATTTTTTTTGGTGAGTAAGAGATTGGGCTTCAGACCATCTCAACAATGTCTTTTAAAGTATATCAAATGTAATTATGTTTTTTTTTTATTATTTTTTTAATATTAATAGAAATCACTGGACAATTTTTAACCCAAAAAAATACAATCAGCATAATGAGACACAAAGTACAATGAGACACTCTCATAGTAGGGAGGAGAAACTCGAGTAATAAAAAGGTGGAATCAACAAAGATTGAAGTTAAATCCAGAGCTATGGGGAGATTTCATGAAAAATTTGTTAACAATAATTGCGAAATGTGTGAAAATTATGAATGATTTCGCAACAATTTATATTACCAGGAAATGTGTTTTAGGGGCTCCGTAAAATTTTCCGGCCGACGGAAAATTATACAAAAGTTCGGCCGAACTTTTGATTAAAAGTTCGCCCGAACTATTAATTTGTTAGACTTAACGAGCCGTTGGCGCAAAACATAGTTCAGCCGAACTTTTATTCAAAGTTTGGCCGAACTAACGCGTCTCCAGTTACAACAAAACTAGGCTTTGAATACGTTTCTGCAAATTTGGACTAATTAAACTCTATGAAAGGTTTTTAATTAACTGTCAGAGCCAAGAGAAGAATTTTCAGAATTGAATCTACTTTCAGGAAATATAACTTTTATGGAATTTCATAAACGTTTACTAATTTTAATTATTTTTCTAATAAAATGGGTGCAAACAATTTCTGAGGGTCATTGTGATTTAGTGAAATCAAAATTTTTTATCTCCCAAAATACATTGTAAAAAAAATTGAAAAAAATATGGGGCATTACTTTGGTCCGTCGTCTCTAATGGGTAGCTTTTAGATTTTTATTTTATAACCTATATGTTAAGAAATTTGTTGCGTCGCGAAACATATCCAAAATATGTGGTTTTTCGTATTGGACCAGTTCAAACAATTCTAGTAATTATGATATGCATCCAATGGCTTTGTAAATATGACGAAACCAAAGTAGACTCTATCTAGATTGTTGTAACACATTTTTTTTTCTTAAAAACGCAAATTTTCAATGAATACGACATTGCGTCATAACATGACTTCTTATGAATCCTTTGATTGTTAAGAAGCACACACTCAAAGAAACACTAAGTTGAAATATCAAATCTACATAAAAAAATTTCAAAAAATAAGTAATAGAAAGCTAATAAAATTTCTGACAACTTTTATTTTTATTGCAAAATTAAATTCTAAACAGAAAAATTGTTATAGTTTGCAGAAAGTTGAAGAACCGAAAAAAATGAAAATTTTTTCTCAAAAAAAGGCAAAAAGTGTAACCCAGCTTCACATTTTCACCTAAACTCTAATACTACAAATCATAAATCAAATATTAAACTTTAATATTATAAATTGAATATTAAAAGGCCCTAATATTATAGACCTTGTATTAAACCCAAGTTTTGTAATGTAACAATGCAACATTGAATAAATTACAATGTAATGTAACATTGCCATAATGATTATTAGACTTATTTTCATATTGAGACAATGTTTGTCACAAGTGATGTTGGATACATTTTTGTACCATTCAAATGTTGCGGTATTAAACTGTTAATAGGGTGAAAATGCGAAGATGGGTAATACTTTTGTGACAATTCGGGGCGGAAAATTATTTTCCTCCATAGTTCGGCCAAACTCTTGTCATAGTTGAGCCGACCAATTTAGGAGTTCGGTCGAACTATTGAATTTAGTTCGGCCAAACTTCGTTTGCCATTTACATTGACGGCGTATTGATGACAATGACAAATATATTTTTCGTCTGAGTTTGGAAAACCGGCAAACAAAGTTAGACCGAACTAGAAGTTCAACCGAACTATTATTTTATAAATATATCACCCGCAACCATTTTCAGGTTTCTGTTCACATTTACCACGTGATTGTTTATGTCCAACATTATTGTGCTGTCAGTTATGTACAACATTCTCGCGTGCTCATTTCTATCCAGAATTCTCGCGCGCTCATTTCTGTCCATCATTCTCGCGTGCTCAGTTCTGTCATGCGTGAATTATGCTCAAGGAGGTAAGATACCAAATTTTAAATTTCTGCAATTTTTGTTGTTGTTTTTTTTTTTTAATTTGGTTTTAATTTATGTGGATTTTTAATTTCTATTGATTTTTTTGTGGCAGAGGTCTTCCACGATGTCTAAAGGGATCGTTGTCTTCAGCATCTTCAAGGATCATTGTCTTCAGCGTCTTCAGTGTCCTTTGCTGCCACTTTCTAGGTACGTTTAGCAATGTCACTATTTTTCTGTAGGGAATTTACGCAGAAGAGAAATCGATTATGAATGAGAGAGGCCCTATCTCTACTTTTTTTGGCCCTGTCTCTGCTTTTTTTGGCTCTCTATTAATTAGATATGAAAATTTATAATACTAATGTTTACATTTCAGAATATTTTGGAACATGTTTATATAAACTATATATACAAATGTACTTCTTTTTGGCTTTGTCTCTGCATTTTTTAGCTCTGTCTCTGCTTTCTTTGGCTATGTCTCCATTAATTAGATATGAAAATTTATAATACTTCTGTGTAAATTTGAGAATATGTTGGAACATCTTTATATAAATTATATATACATATGTACTTTTTTTGGCTCTGTCTTTGCTTTTTTTGGCTTTGTCTCTGCTTTTTTTGGCTCTGTCTCTATTAATTAGATATGAAAATTTATAATAATACTATGTACATTTGAGAATATTTTGGAACATTTTTATATAAATTATATATACATATGTACTTTTTTGGCTCTGTCTCTGATTTTTCTGGCTCTGTCTCTATTAATTAGATATGAAATTTTATAATACTACTGTGTACATTTGAGAATATTTTGGAACATGTTTATATAAATTATATATACATATGTACTTTATAAATATTTTGGAACATGTTTGTTGTCTGAGGAAGTGGTACTTTATGATGATATGTTTAGTGATTGAAGGAAGTAGAATATTTTATTTTTGAAATTATTATTACACTTGTATCAAAACACTTAATAGATATGTAGGTTCACTGAAATTTACCTTAATAACTTGTAGAGCCCATTTCATCCAAACACTGAAAAATAAGTAACTACTATGTATTCCACTTCTACTCTAGATAGAGAAATTAATGACTCTTTCTTTCTTAACCATTTAACCAAAGATTCTTCCTAAGCAGAATTATACATTGTCCACTTGTACTTTTCATGTCATCCACACAAGCCTAGTTGAATCTCTATATGTTTTCAATGTAAAATTTTCACCTTTTGGGTACTATAGTCCATTGTTTATAGTCTCTTTCAAGTATCTTAATATCTTTTTGTTGGTAATAGATGACTTTCTCACCTTTTGGGTACTATAGTCCATTGTTTGTAGTCTCTTTCAAGTATCTTGATATCTGTTTGTTGGTGTATGTTGGTAATAGATGACTCTGTTTAGTTGTTGATTGAAATATTCCAACTAATATAAATTCCAAAATTACATCTAGTCTTTAAACCTTGTTATGTATATCAATCTTCCTATCATATAGATGTAAATGTTATGATCAACAGATCACCTCATGGACCATCCATCATCTGCACATAGCTTGCATCCAATTGATATGGTGATTCACTTAGGTCATTCACCATCCTTCATCTGCACAAAACTTGAATTCCAAAATTATATCTCGTCTAAACCTTGTTATGTATATCAAGCTTCCTATCATATAGATATAAAGGTTATGATCAACATCACCTCATTCATCATCCATCATCTGCACATAACTTGCATCCAATTGATATGGAGATTCACTTAGGTCATTCATCATCCATCATTTGCACATAACTTGCATGTTATGTGCATCCAATTGATATTCAACATGTATATAGTATTTAGAAGAAAAAAGTAATTTGATAAAAAACATAGTTTTTAACCAATTATATAGTTTTTCAGTTTCATATCCATGGTCTCAAACAATGAGAGAGAAAAAAACCTTTTATATTCAACATGTAAAACAAAAATTAGCCATAAAATTTTCCTATTGAAACCAAAATTGATTTGATACAAAACATAGGTTTTAACTTAATCTAGTAAATCCCCCTACATTTAATTTATAGAATAGATCTAATTAGAAGTTTTTAATTTTCATATCTGTTACATGGAATTTTGTCACCGTCCCTGCAATCGCTCATTCCATACATTGGAGGACTATTCCTGTGGCTTGTGAACAATAAAATGTCCTAAAAACACCTTGATGGCATCCTTCTGCAATAAGCTCAAGAATTCTCCTAGAGAACATTTCCTCAGACAAGTACCCAAAATCCCATGTTTTGGCATTGGCGCGAGTAGCCAGGTCATCCCTCGCGCCAATGGGGGAAATATACAATAGAGGTCACACTAGCTAGCTCTCTATCCCTGTGTTGTACCCGTGCCAACCTATTTTGGAATGTTTTTTAACAAATTGGAGGTGAAATTTTCCTTTAACCACCTCGAGAATGAATCATCAAAAAGAGGTTAGGCTGTTTGGCTCTGGATCTCCCTGTTTAGGAAGTGGTTTTCCACCTCTCATGGAACCTTACTAAGAGATAGGACTCTCCCCCATAATTATAGGGAGCCTAAGCTCTCCTTTTCCCTCTATAAAAGTCTGCCCTCTCTATTTGCAACTTATCTGAACATTTGGGAAGAAAACTATAGCTGAGTGACTATTGAGAGCAGAGCTAAGGAGAACCCCATAAGAGAGAGAGACTAGTCTAAATTCCCGACAAGCTTTGTGAGACACGCTCCACTGGAAGCCCTACCAAAGCAAGAACGCGACGTCGAAACTCAGTTGTAATATTTCTTTCATATTTTAATATATGCTCGACTACATTATTGGTTCCATCATTGTATTTCTTATTTGTGTAATGCCAATTCATTCGATCTTTTCCAACTGATTGATAGTTACATGCTTGAATTATTACATTGTATGTCGTCGTTTTTCTCTGCATATGTGCAGGTGTTCAGACGTGGTGAGTGAAAGGATTGTGATCTGTCAAGTTAGGAACGGGAAGCAGCACTTCTCCTTCGAAAAAAATAGCATAGGACTTGAGGTAAGCTACCCATCATAGATTTTTCTTTTGTAACTAGAAATCAATAACGTAGTGTGTTTTGTTTGTTGCTAGACCCACTCTAGGGCTAGTGGGGTTGCCTCTATCCGCAGAGGGGATTTACCTCTCCAAAAAATTGGCGACTCTGCTGGGATCAGTGTGAGTTTGTCTTTCATCCTAAAGGTCGTCTTCTTGGTCATTACTTGCTTAGATTTCTTTTTTTATTATCTTTGTTGAGTCTAAGACCCCTGTTCAGCCCTAGAGGATCAATTCGACCTCTTTTTTTCCAAAATTTTCATCTGTCCAAGGTTGGCTTGATTGGAATGGGTTCTAGCCTAACAATCACGCCAACTCGTGCTTGTTGGCAGTTTATCACTTGTGTCATCCCCTATCTGGTGTAGATTATAGCCAGACATTCACGCCAATTCCTGTAGGTGCTGGGGTTTTCTCTGTTTTAGAGTTTTTGGTCCATATTGGTGTCTCTAAGTATTTTCTTAACTTGATTTGAATGATTTGGGTTTTCTTTTGACTAAGAGTATCCCATATCCTTAGTTTATTTTCCATTTTCTTTCAGTTTTTCTTTTCATCCCTAGGTTTTCTAGGTGCTTCAGCCTGCTGAGCCTCCCGTGGGAGTCTTGGGTTCTTGGTTTCCCAGTCAACTTCGTTTCTACTTCTTTGCATTCATCTTCTTGGATCCATTTGAGTGATTGTCCTCTCTTTCCTTCAGTTTTACTCTCATCACTACAAGCCTAGATTACACGGCTTGTTTGGGTCTCTTTTGAGATCTTTCTTTGATTTGAGGGATTTCGTCATTGGTTTGAGTCTTGTTGGGCTTGTTTTGAGTTGAGTAAAATTTTTTTGTTCCAGCTCTCGCTTCACCATTCTAAAATCAGTGTTTTGATTTATTTTTTATATCATTTAGTGCACTTGCTCGGATATATTGAAAAAAAAATAAAAAATCTTTTTCATTCTTGATTAGCATGGTGAAAATTGGAAAATATTTCGCATTTCTAGCATTATATAATTCTAGGGAAGATCTTTCTAGTTTCATTAGCTTGCATCAGATTCAGTAGTGGATTTTTTTTTATGTTCATATTATTGCTATCACTTGGAAGCTCTTAACTCTCTCGTAGATAGCCTTTCATTGAACGAAATGGTATTTTATGGCATGTAGCTTACATTTAGGGATTCGTGAGATTCAAAATTCGGTAGGACCTTGGAATTGAAACATAAATACAAGATCAACTTAAAATTTATTTCAATTAACCTAAGGTAACATTGAAACTTAATGCAATATTTAGGGGTCTAAGTTAGAGATGTGTTCAAGTGTCTTTAAAACTAGCAGTTGGCATTTTCCATCTGGCTTCCGACAACACTAGTACAGAATTGTGCTCCTCGTACCATCAAGTATATAAAGGGAGACCCCTCTAGGTTGCAATCCTTTTATCCGTAGGAAGCCGAGTTTGTCACCTTGTAACCGTGATACATAGGACACAACATTCAGGGAGACTACCTGCATGTACATCAAGTCCCTCGTTGATTTTTTTTTCATTTTATAACCAAGGTGTATATGGCGGTTCACGAGAACCTGGTACACCCTTCTACCTAGACTACCTGAGAAGTAGTTTTCGATCCTTAATAACTCCATAAATTTGAAAATATCATCGAATACTTGTCCTTTCGCACTCGTTCAAATTGAAAGAGACTAGAGTCACCATTTTTTGGTTTCCTGACTATTAAAATATGCAACAGTAGAATTTTGTTTCAATGTCTTAAAAATTAACTACCCACGAAATATTCCTGGTTAAATTTAATTTCCGTAGGGTGTTCTTTTGAAATTTTTTTATGATGGCAACGTTTCTAGAGTTCACTAACCCAGGAATCCCTTCCAAAGGGAATCCTGGTCATTTTCTTTCCTTTGGGAATGTTGGTGCTCCTTATATGGTAATGTTGTCCCTGCCTAGTTTAATTGTTGGATTGCCTGTATGGTTATTTTCGACCTCGGTGGTCCCGGATGTTTCGTCTACCATACAACCATCTCCTCCACCTAAAAAACATCATGTTTCTTCTACGGTGGACCTCTCCCCTTCTTCGCCTATTTCTTCGTCCTCCTCTTCTACTTCGCCTGGTGAAAGTCTGGATTCCAGTAACCAGGTGGCTAAGAAGAAGAATAAGAAGACCAAGAAGAAGAAGTCAGATAAGTGAGAGGCTAATACTATAGCTACTATGTTTAAGAATCTTTCCCTTGCAGAACCATCCACGCTTCCACGGAAAGTCAAATTCCCTTGCATGCTCTGCAAAGGTAACCATTTTCTTCAAGACTACCTTGGTATTCCCAAGGTACTTGAAGCATGGTCCGATGGCCGCCCGTCATTGCCATTGTCTTCTGGAAGTCATATTGCTATCACATCTTCATCTAGTACTGGTAAGACTCATAAAAAATAGGGCAATATTAACAATCCCTGTAAGTTGTGTGAAAGGCACCACCCCATTCACCTTTTTTCATACATGGATGAAGCCAAGAGAATGTTGGACAACTCCACTGTTTCTACACCCTGCCTTCCTGCTGGTTACTAGAAGCTTTCTTCGAGTAATTTGCTAGTTGATTCCATGATCAGTCAAAATTCATCCTTGCTTGATCTCGCTTCCCCAGAAATTCAAGTTCAGGAATTTGTTCCTCACCAACCATTGGCCAAGAAATCAGTCAATTTGACCCCATCTATGGTGCATCAGGTATTTTCTGTCGAGAGTCGGTCTCATCCCCCCATGTTCTTCTTGTTTCTTCAGATTCTTCGGACTTGGAGAAAGATTCTTCCGTCCCTGTAGTCCAAGAAACTACTCCTCCTATTCCCATGATGGACATATCTGAGTATAATTTTCTTGCTTTGGTAACACCAGGGGACAACCATCTTAGTTCAATGATATCCCCCCCCAAGTAGTTTGGTCGCTTCCTTTGATTGGAGTCTATTTGTCGGATACTGCCTTCCATCTTATGTGCCTTTCGAGATAATGGTACAAACCTTTGATTTGGTCGTACCCAGAACTATAATAGATGAGGGTGTGTCTATTAGTAGTTTTTCTTCCACTACTTGGAAAGCTTTTGGTTCTCCACCGCTTATGCCTGTTACCCAAAATCTCTTGGCTTTTAACAGAGGAACCAGTAAACCGTTAGGGATCCTTCTGAAGTTGCCTGTTATTTTGGGAGGGAAAAGTGTCCATATAGACGTGATGGTTGTTCTAGGCCCCTTAGATTTGAATTAATCTTGGGGTGTGACTGTACTTAGGGAACTTGTCTCTTCACTCTTTCGTGTGATATACTTTCTGCACAAAGGTCGAATAATGACCATTGATTAGATTTCATTCTTTGGTCCTAGCATGAAATCTAGTCCACCATTATCCCTTCCAGGTCTTTATCCGTTGGTTGTATACTCCCCGTTGCAGGTTAATTATGTGGCTACCTATCTTGTGCCCACAATGATTGATACTGCCATTGTGCATAGTGTGCTAGGGGCATTGGGTCCTGATTTCAAAGATTTTGTTCTCCCATATGAGGAAAACCTCTTGGAACCCCTGGCTTCTTATTCATCATCATGAGTTTTCGTCGGAGCAGAGTTCATTTTCTTGTGTCAAGCTCCCTAAAAAATGAAACAAGTTCAACTGAGGATAGTTCTTTTACTATGTTCTTCGCATTCGACGCAATGTTTTCATCATTGGTCTTCGATCTATTGACTCTGCATGTGTTCAACGTCAGATCACTATTCACATACCGTAGATTGTACCTCTTGTACCTTGAAATCCATTGTCATTATTAGTGGTTTCTCTCACATCTGTTAATAGTTTTCATCATTGGCTGGTAATCAAACGATGTTTTTGCATGTTTCAATTCAGCTCACATATTCGCATGCTTGAACTTGTACTTTGCTCAGGTCGAGATAGAGCACAAGACCCTGGATTTTGTTGGATGAAATCCAGGCTGGTTCTTTGTGGATTATTATGACTTATTACATGACTCTTTCGATTGGATGGCTATGACCATACCTAATTCTACTTGTTGATCCTTATTTTGCTGGATGGTTGTGTCCATACCTTGGATCTCAGTTTTTGTACACTTTATTATGGATGGCTACGCCCATACCACATATCATGTATCAGAGATATCAGTTGTATTTGTACTCGCAGGTCTTGTGATGACAGTGTTTTCAGTTGAACACGCTCTCATAAAGCATTTCATCCCTCCCTCTCTCTTGGACCTCATGCTTTAGGGGGCATCTGTTACACAACCTTTTTTCACTGTCCCTGCAATCCCTCGTCCCGTACATTGGAGGACTATTCCCATGGCCTGTGAACAATAAATTTTCTGAAAACACCTTGATGGCATCATTCTGAATAAGGGCCAGAATTCTCCTGGAGAAAATTTCCTCAGAAAAGCACCCAAAAACCCATGTTTTTGCATTAGCGCGAGTAGCCAGGTCATCCCTTAGAGGTCGCACCAGCTGGAGCTTTGTCCCTGTGTTATACTCTTGCCAACTCGTTTTGGAATGTTTTTTAACAAATTGGAGATGAAAGTTTCCTTTAACCACCTCAGGAATGAATCATCAAAAAGAGGCTGGGTTGTTTGGCTTCGGATCTCCCTGTTTAGGAAGTGGTTTTCCACCTCTCATGGAACCTTCATAAGAGATAGGACTCTCCCCCGATAATTATAGGGAGTCTAACCTCTCCTTCTCCCTCTATAAAAGCCTTCCCTCTCTATTCGCAATCTAGCTGAACATTTGGGAAGAAAACTATAGTTGAGCGACTATTGAGAGCATAGCTAAGGAGAACCTCGTAAGAGAGAGAGCCTTGTCTAAATTCCCAACAAGCTTTGTGAGACACGTTTTGCTGGAAGCCCTGCCAAAGGAAGAACGCGACGTCGAAACTTGGTTGTAATCTTTCTTTCATATTTTAATATATGCTCGACTACGTTATAGGTTCCATCGTTGTATTGCTTATTTGTGTAATGCAAATTGATTCGATCTTTTCAAACTGATTGATAGTTACATGCTTGAATTATTACGTTGTATGTCGTCACTTTTCTCTGCATATGTACAAGTGTTCGGACACGGTGAGCGAAAGGATTGTGATCTGTCAAGTTAGGAATGGGAAGCATCACTTCTCCTTCGACAACAGTACCGTAGGACTTGAGGTAAGCTACCCATCATAGCTTTTTATTTTGTAACTAGGAATCGACATCGCAGCGTGTTTTGTTTGTTGCTAGACCCACCCTAGGGCTAGTGGGATCGCCTCTTTCTACAGAGGGGATTTAACTCTCCAACAATATCCATGGTAGTTCTAAAGGTAGAGTCTCTAAAGGGCCAGGTCGCCTCTGGATCTCATCTTTCACGAAAGGTGACATATCTAGTAAATGCCCGTACAGTCAATCTTTGGAATAGATCTAAATGCTCCTATAGTAAATGCCCCTACAGTCACATGTATCTAGTATTTAGAAACGAAAAGTAATTTGATACAAAACATTGGTTTTAACCAAGTATACGGTTTTTCATTTTCATATCCATGGTATCAAACAATGAGAGAGAAAAAAACCTTTTATATTCAATGTATGTACAACACAAATTACCCATATCTCTAGAATAGATCTAAATATAAGTTTTTCATTTTCATATCCATGGTATCAAACAATGAGAGAGAAAAAAACCTTTTATATTCAACATGTAAAACACAAATTAGCCATAAAAGTTTCCCATTGAAACCATAAGTGATTTGATACAAAACATAGGTTTTAACCTAAGAGTAAATGCCCCTACAGTCAATCTTTGGAATATTTTTAAATATATTTTTTTCATTTTCATATCCATGGTCTCAAATAATGAGAGAAAAACCCTTTTATATTCAATGTATGTAAAACACAAATTAGCCATATCTCTAGAATAGATCTAAATAGAAGTTTTTCATTTTCATATCCATGGTCTCAAACAATGAGAGAGAAAAAAAACCTTTTATATTCAACATGTAAAACACTTGAATTAGCCATAAAATTTTCCCATTGAAACCATAAGTGATTTGATACAAAACATAGGTTTTAACTTAAGAGTAAATGCCCCTACAATTCATTCAACATGTAAAACACTTGAATTAGCCATAAAAGCTTCCCATTGAAACCATAAGTGATTTGATACAAAACATAGGTTTTAACCTAAGAGTAAATTCCCATACAAGTCAATCAATCTCTTGAATAGTTTTAAATATAGATTTTTTTCATTTTCATATCCATGGACTCAAATGAGAGAAATTTTTTTTTATGTTCAATGTATGTAAAATACAATTTAGCCATAGCTCTAGAATAGATCTAAATATAATTTTTATATCCATGGTCTCAAACAATGAGAGAAAAAACCTTTTATATTGAATGTATGTAAAACACAAATTAGCCATATCTCTAGAATAGATCTAAATAGAAGATTTTCATTTTCATATCCATGGTCTCAAACAATGAGAGCGAAAAAAACCTTTTATATTCAACATGTAAAACACTTGAATTATCCATAAAAGTTTCACATTGAAACCATAAGTGATTTCATACAAAATATAGGCTTTATCCTAAGAGTAAATGCCCCTACAAGTCAATCAATCTCTCGAATAGTTTTAAATATCTAGAAGTTTTTCATTTTCATATCCATGGTCTCAAACAATGGGATAGAAAAAACCTTTTATATTCAACATGTAAAACACTTGAATTAGCCATAAAAGTTTCCCATTGAAACCATAAGTGTTTTCATATAAAACATAGGTTTTAACCTAATCTAGTAAATGCCCCTACATTCAGTTTCTAGAATAGATCTAATTAGAAGTTTTTCATTTTCATATCCATGGTAGTTCTATAGCCAGAGTCTGTAAAGGGTCAGGTAGCCTCTGGATCTCATCTTTTATGAAAGGTGACATATCTAGTAGATTCCCCTATAGTCAATCTCTAGAATAAATCTAAATTCCCCTACAGTAAATGCCCCTAAAGTCACATGTATCTGGTATTTAGAAACAAAAAGTAATTTGATACAAAACATAGGTTTTAAACAAGTATATAGTTTTTCATTTTCATACCATGGTCTCAAACAATGAGAGAGAAAAAACCTTTATATTCAATGTATGTACAACAAAAATTAGCCATATCTCTAGAATAGTTCTAAATAGAATTTTTTCATTTTCATATCCATGGTATTAAACAATGAGAGAGAAAAAAACATTTTATATTCAACATGTAAAACACAAATTAGCCATAAAAGTTTCCCATTGAAACCATACGTGATTTGATACAAATCTTAGGTTTTAACCTAAAAGTAAATGCCCCTACATATAGAAGTTTTTCATTTTCATATCCATGGTCTCAAACAATGGGAGAAAAAACATTTTATATTCAATATATGTAAAACAAAAATTAGCCATATCTCTAGAATAGATCTAAATAGAAGTTTTTCATTTTCATATCCATGGTCTCAAACAATGAGAGAGAAATAAACCTTTTATATTCAACATGTAAAACACAAATTAGCCATAAAAGTTTCCCATTGAAACCGTAAGTGATTTGATACAAAACATAGGTTTTAACCTAAGAGTAAATGCCCCTACATTTAATCTCTGGAATAGTTTTAAATAGAAGTTTTTCATTTTCATATGCATGGTCTCAAATAATGAGAGAAAAACCCTTTTATATTCAATGTATGTAAAACACAAATTAGCCATATCTCTAGAATAGATCTAATTAGAAGTTTTTCATTTTCATATCCATGTTTTAACCTAAGACAAAATTCCCCTACAAGTCAATCAATCTCTTGAATAGTTTTAAATATATAATTTTTTCATTTTCATATCCATGGACTCAAACAATGAGAGAAAAAACCTTTTATATTAAATGTATGTAAAACAAAAATTAGCCATAGCTCTAGAATAAATCTAAATAGAAGTTATATCCATGGTCTCAAACAATGAGAGAGAAAAAACCTTTTATATTCAACATGTAAAACACTTGAATTGGCCATAAAAGTCTCCCATTGAAACCATAAGTGTTTTGATGTAAAACATAGGTTTTAACCTAATCTAGTAAATTCTCCTACATTCAATTTCTAGAATAGATCTAATCAGAAGTTTTCATTTTCATATCCATGGTAGTTCTATAGCCAGAGTCTGTAAAGGGCCAGGTAGCCTCTGGATCTCATCTTTTATGAGAGGTGACATATCTAGTAAATTCCCCTATAGTGAATCTCTGGAATAAATCTAAATTCCCCTAGAGTAAATGCCCCTACAGTCACATGTATCTAGTATTTAGAAACACAAAGTAATTTGATACAAAACATATGTTTTAAACAAGTATATAGTTTTTCATTTTCATATCCATAGTCTCAAACAATGAGAGAGAAAAAACCTTTATATTCAATGTATGTACAACAAAAATTAGCCATATCTCTAGAATAGTTCTAAATAGAAGTTTTTCATTTTAATATCCATGGTCCCAAACAATGAGAGAGAAAAAAACCTTTTATATTCAACATGTAAAACACAAATTAGCCATAAAAGTTTCCCATTGAAACCATAAGTGATTTGATACAAATCATAGGTTTTAACCTAAGAGTAAATGCCCCTACACATAGAAGTTTTTCATTTTCATATCCATGGTCTCAAACAATGGGAGAAAAAACATTTTATATTCAATATATGTAAAACACAAATTAGCCATATCTCTAGAATAGATCTAAATAGAAGTTTTTCATTTTTATATCCATGGTCTCAAACAATGAGAGAGAAATAAACCTTTTATATTCAACATGTAAAACACAAATTAGCCATAAAAGTTTCTCATTGAAACCATAAGTGATTTGATACAAAACATAGGTTTTAACCTAAGAGTAAATGCCCCTACATTCAATCTTTGGAATAGTTTTAAATAGAATTTTTTCATTTTCATATCCATGGTCTCAAATAATGAGAGAAAAACCCTTTTATATTCAATGTATGTAAAACACAAATTAGCCATATCTCTATAATAGATCTAATCAAAAGTTTTTCATTTTCATATCCATGGTCTCAAACAATGAGAGAGAAAAAAAAACTTTTATATTCAACATGTAAAGCACTTGAATTAGCCATAAAAGTTTCCCATTGAAACTATAAGTGATTTGATACAAAACATAGGTTTTAACCTAATATTAAATGCCCCTACAAGTCATTCAACATGTAAAACACTTGAATTAGCCATAAAAGTTTCCCATTGAAACCACAAGTGATTTGATACAAAGCATAGGTTTTAACCTAAGAGAAAATGCCCCTACAAATCAATCAAGCTCTTGAATAGTTTTAAATATAGAATTTTTTCATTTTCATATCCATGGACTCAAACAATGAGAGAAAAAACCTTTTATATTAAATGTATGTAAAACAAAAATTAGCCATAGCTCTAGAATAAATCTAAATAGAAGTTATATCCATGGTCTCAAACAATGAGAGAGAAAAAACCTTTTATATTCAACATGTAAAACACAAATTAGGCATAAAAGTTTCCCATTGAAACCAAAAGTGATTTGATACAAAACATATAGGTTTTAAAACCTAATCTAGTAAATTCCCCTACATTCAATATTTAGAATAGATCTAATTAGAAGTTTTTTATTTTCATATCCATGGTAGTTCTATAGGCATAGTCTGTAAAGGGGCAGGTGGCCTATGGATCTCATCTTTTATGAAAGGTGACATCTCTAGTAAATTCCCCTAGAGTCAATATTTGGAATAGATCTAAATTCCCCTACAGTAAATGCCCCTACAGTCAACATGCATATAGTATTTAGAAACAAAAAGTAATTTGATACAAAACATAGTTTTTAACCAAGTATATAGTTTTTCATTTTCATATCCATGGTCTCAAACAATGAGAGAGAAAAAACATTTTATATTCAACATGTAAAACACAAATTAGCCATAAAAGTTTCCCATTGAAACCAAAAGTGATTTGATACAAAACATATAGTTTTTAAAACCTAATCTAGTAAATGTCCCCACATTTAATCTTTAGAATAGATCTAATTAATAGTTTTTTATTTTCATATGCATGGTAGTTCTATAGGCAGAGTCTGTAAAGGGCCAGGTAGCCTCTGGATCTCATATTTTATGAAAGGTGACATATCTAGTAAATGCCCCTACAGTCAATCTTTGGAATAGATCTAAATTCCCCTACAGTCAACATTTATATAGTATTTAGAAACAAAAATTAATTTGATACAAAACATAGTTTTTAACCAAGTATATATTTTTTCATTTTCATATCCATGGTCTCAAACAATGAGAGAGAAAAAACCTTTTTATATTCATTATGTAAAACACAAATTAGCCATAAAAGTTTCCCATTGAAACCAAAAGTTATTTGATACAAAAAATATAGGTTTTAACCAAAGAGTAAATGCCCCTACATTCAATCTCTAGAATAGATCTAATTAGAAGTTTTTCATTTTCGTATCCATGGTAGTTCTACAAGAAGAGTCTATAAAGGGCCAGGTAGCTTCCGGATCTCTTCTTTTATGAAAGGTGACATATCTAGTAAATGCCCCTACAGTCAATCTCTCGAATAGATATAAATATAAGTTTTTCATTTCTCCCATGCATTTGCAATAAATGTGAATTTAATATATATATATATATATATATATATATATTGAATTTGTTTATTTAGGGATAAGAAAACCATTAAATATGGTTGAAAAATGGAAATTATGCATAGAATTTTCTTGCTATCCCAATCCAGGGAATGTAGTGATTACATATGCGGTTTCCAATATTACGACTAGCAAAGTTGTCCAAAGGAAAATGAATATACTGGGAAGAACAAAAAACAATGAGGCATAATATATTGGATTGATAGAAAGCTTGGGAACAACGATGGAGCATGGATCAAATGGAATTGTATTCTTCACCAATTCTGAACTTTTGTGCAACTAGATGAATGGCGTATACCAAGTTAAGAAGGAGAGGCTAAAAGAACTGCATGGAATAGCAAACAATATTGTTAGCCAATTTCAATTTTTTCTTATAAGGCATTGTACAAATGTGAATAAGATGTCTGGTGATTTATTGTGTGGGAAAATGAAAATTTAGGATTCATCTGTCAAAGATGAATTAATAGATGAATTATAATTATACGAGGCAATGCCAATGCCAATGCAAGATTCATCTCTCAAATATGAATTAGTTTTGAGATGCTCTTCTTCAAAAATTCAAGATTCATCTCTCAAAGATGAATTAGTGTTGAGACACTCTCCTTCAAAATTTATTGATCGACATTGTAACATATCTTGGATATGTGTGTGTTGTGTACTTATAAATGTGTATTTTTTAATGAACATGTGCTTTTTTCAATGATATACCGAGTGTGCTCCCACCACACCATGTAAAGCGCAACTTGGTGAACTTCACATTTGCAGCAAGTGGTGAACTTCACATTTTTATGAAATTAAAATGCGGGGACTTCAACAAATTTTTGTTTAAATGGAGTTTCACTTCTTTTTTAATGACAATGTGTTTTTTTCAATTTTATACCAAGTGTGCTCCCACCATGTAAAACAAAATTTTTTGAACTTATCATTTTTATAAAAAAAAAAATTGCTTAAACTGAGTTTCACACATCAATTAGTGCTTTGAAAGTTGTGTTTTACATAATTTGTTTACACTAAATTAAACATTAATTTTCTGAAATTTATCTTGAATTTAATTTCAATTAGTTATTCAAAAAATTAATTGTAAATGTCCACCATAGATATATATATCATGGAGGATGAAGGACGAAGATCAATAGAATCCCATATCTCTACAAGAGGGGAGGATCAGGGATCAGGATCGAGAGTTGTTCATGGTAAATTTAAATATAATCTTAAATCTCCATACATGTGTGTACATATGGAATTGATTTTTTATCAACTTTGTGAGTTAAATTAGTTGTTAATAAGTTTCTTTTTTTATTTTTTAGGTGCTAATAAGAAGAGAAGGGTCTCTACTCTAGCCTTGGATGCCCATGTTTCACCCAGTCATGGTATGGTTTTAACACAATTTAATTAATTAATATGTACACGTGTATTTATATGTATGCATGTATTTTTCAATTGATTATAAATTCGTATTTGTTTATGAAGCTTCTTTCTCCTCTTGAGGGGTTAGTGGTGGTTCAAATCCCCTTAGAGGGCCATCAATAAGTGGTAGTAGGTTGCGTGAAGGTGGTGATATTTATTCTCTCGGAGGCCAATCAACAGCTGGTGGTGCTGGTTCTTAGCAAGGTCGTTATGGTTCTCAACACTTTTAGGGTGGAGAAGATGCTAACCAACCACGTCGAGTTTGCCATTAATTTCAATATTTTTTTCATTGAATTTGTACAAATTTGTTTACATCTATTTTTTCTAATATACAAAATTTTATAAATATTGATGCAGAGGCTAAAAATGTTCCAAATATTTGTCAAAATAGATGCATGGCAGAATGCTACATTCAAGAAGAAGGTTGTCTACCCACCACAACTTATCTGACCCACATTTCCGATATACCATGGGAAAGAAACATGGCACAATTCACCTTAGAAAGGTGTCAACAACTTCATGAAAAATTGCGAACAGATCTCATGGCTTTGACTCTGTTGGAGTCCTGAGATTTGGATAATTGGAAAACCAAATGACAAGGCAACATTCAAACCAAGCTTTAGAGCTCTAGGATCTAGCCCTCCTAGTCTCAGAGAGGGATCTCTCAATATATTTGTAAGGATATAGCTTGATTCTTTTAAGAGGTTGATTTTAGGCTAGTTACGAAGCGCAAATTTGTTTTTTTGGGTTTGGTTGGTTGGACATGAATGATCTAGGAAACATAGATAGAAATGGGGAGATATCAGAGCCGTTGGGAAAAGGAGTCAAGAAGAATTTATAACAAGCTCAATCAATGGATATGGGATATCAAAGGGAAAATCTAACTTGGCCAGTGGATCTTGGGTTTTGTGGATCAAATGAAATGGAAATTAAGGATTTAGAAGGACAAGTAAAACTAAGAGTAGTTAAAAATCCTTAATTATATGTACTTCTCAACAAAGGGACTTAAAACATTATCTGAACATAAAGAGGCATTCCATAGATAGGGCTAACCATAAATTCTAGAAATCACACTTTAGCAAATAACAATTTTCAGACGAACTTTTCAAATGAAATCTAGGAGTTGAGGAACCCTCTATATCATCCAAAGATTTCACTAGCAAGGATTTAGAAAAAATATAAGATTTACAAATAACTACATTCATAGAAAAGGGAACGCCTAAACATCTAAGACTGCAATTATAAAGACCTTCGAAACAATTATCTCAGCAAGACCAAAGGGTATGATCAAAACAGACCTCTTTGGTAGACTATAAACAATGTTACATTAAAGGGAGACTTCAGAAATAATTTTCAAGTGACAGCAAGTAAGCAGGGAAAACCATGAATCATTCTTGAGACCAAATGTTTGGAATATTTCTGAAATAAACAAGCATAGGGGTTCAAGAGATCAATTAAGAATTCTCTAGAATTCCTTAGCAGATGAAAACATAAATACAGTGAAGAGAAAACAAGTCTAAGGTGCTTCTAGGAGACATTTCTTAGCCTAAATGTTTTACTCTACTGTAAGTATAGAATGATGGAACAAAATGGAAAATAGGAAATAACAATTAACAGATTAGAATACATCACCGACAGCCATGCTCAGGGATCCAATGATAGAGCCTTATCATTAACAAAACATGTCAAAAAATCATCAATCTTCCAATACTTCAATTTCTTCTTTAATCTTTAGCCAGACTATGTACAACTTCAAAGATTTTGAATGCCAGCAACCAACCTCTAACAAAGAGCTCCTCATAGAATATTTATAGAAGAATGAGGAGGTGGAACTCTTTTTAGGGTTCAAAATGTTATTAATTACAGAGTAAATGCATTCCTAGCCTTTAAAACCATGCAAGGCATAAGGTAGGAATATCTACAACTACTTCTCTATTTTAATAACTCTACCTTAACTTCTAAGAGAAAATAGGTGAAAAGTTTGACTTTTAGGTCTATTCTTAAATATTACAACAACTGGCTTGACAGAAAAAAATATCTTCTGACTGTGTAATAACTGTCAATTTTCCCTTAAGGATATAAAGTAGGCCACAGTGGCAGTTACATATTCTAAGGGAATAACTACTCTTTATTGATGTTTTCGAGGCTTTTTAGCCTAAATTTATTTAATTTTAATATTTAAACTGTGTTTAAGGACTGATTTTTCTTTTGGCCTTTATAATTCATCATACTACCTCTATCACTTTACTGATTACTTTAAACCTTTGTTCATCCGTCTTTTAATATATTTTATCCTTTAATCTTTGTTTAAGCTTTAATCTTCTGCTCTTTAGTCTTCATTTTTTTCTTCTCTGCTTCTGTGTGCAGAAGACTTTTGGCGTGCTGGAAGGTTTTATTACTTCGACCAATGTTCATGAGACATTGATCCAATCAATAAATCAAACTCTTTGATCTCCCCTTCTCTGTGATTCTGCCTCGAGGATCGTCACCTTGAGGTTTTATGCCACTTAGGTGACTGTGGGAGGAACTAGCTAGCCCTTTCTGCTATATAAAAACCTGTAATAAACAAAACAAATTTAATTTAAAACTTGTGAATTTTGTGGATTAAACTACATTTCAGAGGCTTTGAAGAATGTGGAGGAGCATTGCAGAGGGGGCGAAAATGCAATAAGGAAGGTTTCCAGAGGTGAAAATAGGCAGAAGGAGGAAAATATTTAAATTATGGCGTGAAGAATAGATGAGCAGTTTTACAGAAAACCGGAGGTGGTTTTCATGTGGCCAGAAGGTGGTAAGTGGTAATGGGCTGGGGGAACGTGATATGGGTTGTAGGATGACATGTGTCCTATCAAAACCACCCATTTCGTGTGCAAGATGCATGGTGGGAAGGTTTGGCGAGGATGGGTGCAAAAATAGTTCTGGATAGTCAGCTCTAGGAGATCGACGATTGAGATCAAATGCAAAGGGAGAAAAGATGTGTGGAGGATGAATGGTGGGACCCGTTGATGACGTCAGCTCTTTTATCGTGTAGCGGGATGCTATTGGGTGGCGTTAAAATGTGAAGATCAAATGGGAGTCATTGGATCTTGAGGATCAACGGTCGAGATCTATTGATGGGGATGAAAGGAGGAAGAATGGGCGAGAGGATGGATGATGGGGGAAGGAGCGGAGAAGCACCATTGGCCATTGGATCATTGGAGGATCAATGACCAATATTTCATTGGAGAATTGGCCATTGGTGGAGAGAAAGGTTTGGGAACAAGGAAATGGGAATCGCCGAAGTGCGATGGCCGATGGAGCGAGGAGCGAAGTGTGATGGTTGTCCGATCTGGGAGAGATCAACAGTTAGGAGTCCATTGGTGGGAGGAACCATAAGAGAAAGGAGACAGGAAGTAACAAATGTGAT
Source organism: Pinus albicaulis (assembly GCA_034641835.2). NCBI lineage: Eukaryota > Viridiplantae > Streptophyta > Pinopsida > Pinales > Pinaceae > Pinus > Pinus albicaulis. Next base: position 1,284,065,708 of record CM076572.1, read on the forward strand.
GGCCGATGGGGGGAGGAAAAGTGCGATGGCCATCCCATCTGGGAGAGATCGACAGTTAGGAATCCATTGGAGGATTGACCATTGGTGGAGAAAAGGGTTTGGTAACAATGGATGATGCAAAGTGCGATGGATGATGGAGTGTGGGCCATTGGATCTAGCAGATGATTAATGGCTGGGATCAAATCGGATAAAATTCCATTGGCGAAAGAGGAGAAAGGAAAAGATGGACATAAGAAACTGCGAAACACGATCGGTAAATAGGCTTAGTGCTCAGTCGCAATGGCGGGTCACATGGAGTAAAAGGGGCTCGAGCCTAAGCCAAAAGGCGCTTTAAGGCCTAATGTTTGAGAAGGAGTGGAAAAGGCCAAAAAAAGAGGCTTTTAAACCTTTTTTAGCGGTTTCGATAGGTATAAATAAGGGGTTTTAAAACCAGATAAAGAGGATTTATAAGGTTTTAAGAGGATTTTGAAGGAAATAAAGGGTAAAATGAGGAAAATGGGTGGCATGAAGGGAATATTTTGAAATGGAGAAAAAGTGGGAATTATGAGTTTGAAGGAAGTTTTCTTTATGAATCAGCAGGGCTATTTGAATGAAGATATCAATGAGATGGATTTTTGAAGGATAATGTGCATGGCAAGACTTCAAGAAGTCACATATTTGCTAAAATTTGTTTCTTGAAGGCTAAAAAGATCTGTTTTAGCCATCTTTGAATATGTCAAAATTATGGATGGCTAACAGTGGCTCCACTTGGGGAGGAAAGCTGTCTTTTAGGTGTCCAGAACCTCAGTTTATCAATCTCTATCTTTTAGCAGAACAGTGCCTCATCCATTGGGCACAATCTCTTTGTTCTCTTGCTGAAGTTCTGTGCATTATGATAATTCTTCCAATGAACTGCACCATGAAATTTATTTAAACCACATCTCTACCTACCCAAAACTACTTTTACTAGAATTTTTTTCTTCTCTTGAGTGCACTTGGACTGACATCTCTTTTACATATTATTTTTGAAAATAGAAAGATAAAACTATCTAATGCTACCCTTATTTCTTCCAAGAGTCCAGATTAAATAGTTGGACTCTAAAGCTTCTCTACCTAACCTACTACCTATAAAGATTAAGCTGTTTGACAGATCTGCATTCTCTACATTCTAAAACAGAAGTTTAAACACAAACAAACCAGGATTAAATAGTCTGATTTGTTGTAGTGTCTATGGCATAAGAAACCAACTGCACATAGACTTTTATTTACAGAAAATTAAAACATAACTGTGAAGGCTTAAGATCTGAAAATAAAAGACATCCTTCTTTCTTCTTGGCTCAAGTTTTGATCTATTTTGAGCCATATTTTTCTTTCTTTTCTTTGGTTTAGATTTTGAGCATGTTTGAACCATTTCTTCTTCTATCCTAATCTATTCTACTGATAAGCCAAGATTAAACAGTTTGGAAAATCTTCTTCACTAACCTATCAACAGTAAATTGAAATCTCTCTAGTCATGATTAGGTTGTATGACTAAATAGCAGTGTTTTCTTTTAGTAGTGGCATTTAAGCTTGCACACTTTTAGATACTTATTTTATTTTTAGTATGGGGTTGTACCTTTCTTCTTTTAATTTTCCCTCTTTTCTCATTTTCTATTGTTTTTGTATTTTTTTCAATTTTTCTTTCAAAGAAAAAAACAAAAACTAACTAAATGCTCACAGGCTGAGCTTATTTGATTTCCTATCTAACCTAATATAACCCGGAAAATTTACATATTTAGCTGATGAAATCCATTTTCCAATATAGCCAATCAAGTAAATGGTTCCATGATTGGTCTTTGCTCAACTCCTTGAGCATGTTGGAAAAACAAGGCCGCTCCCATTTCCCTTGATTTTTAGCAGCAGTGCTAAAAAATATTCTTGTTTTTGGTAATACGCTGCTCCTAACAACCTTTATCCCTTCTTCAAATGTCTTCAGGAAATGAGCATAGGGATATTGAAATAATGCCTGGTTATGAATATTTGGAAGATAGGTTTCGACCAAGCTTAATTTTTTCTCCACTGGATCAAGCTTAAGATTCTTTTGAGAAAGAACTTCTTCCTCATCTTCATTATCATTTGAACTGGAGGACTCATAATATATTACAGTGTTGTCCTCTTGTAGTCCTGGTATGCTCTAATTCAGTGGAATGTACTTTGTGAAGAGATCATCATATTCTTGAGCAAGGGTATCTTTTATTTCCTCAACCCTCTCAAGAGAAGGCTCCTTATCTTCAGCTTGCTCAAGAAATTCCTCTTTCTTCTCAACCTCATCATCACAACTGATAGATTGTTGACTCCCAATTATGTGAAAGCTATTTCTGATTGATTGGATTGGTTGATTTCTGCTTTCAAGATGATGATAGTGAAGTTCATGACACCAATCAACTGTTGGTTTCCCTGCATGATTAGTTTCTACTTGAAGCTCATCATCATCATCAGACTAATCAAAATTGGAAAATCATTAGTATAAACAATCTCACCAATCAGGCATATTGGGTTATCAGTTTTTTTTTCTTTAAGTTGATCTACAAGCTTATTTTCTGGTTCAAGACAACAAGGTTCAGTAGGTAGATGAGTAGAAGTGTTTTGTTCAAATGAAGTTTTGAGGGTTGGCTGTTTGTTTAATATTTGATCAATCTCTTCTTCTGTCAAAAGAGGAGGAATTTTTATTTTGCTTTGGTAGAAGTACAACAGTCCTCTTTCTCTTATCTTAGTTGACTTTGAGGTTGGATATCTTCTCGAGCCTCTCCTAATGAATCTTTACTTGTGTTTGCAGGAAGACCTTGAGGACTTTCTTCTTTTTCCTGATCTTTCTCACTCTCAAACAACTCTTCTTGATCTCTGTGATAGTCAATTTGAGGCTCATGAATTGTTTCTATTATATTGTCAGGATGCCACTCTCCTTTCAAAATTTTAAATGAGTTATAAAATAGAGGGAGAGTCCCTATATGTGTTGATTTTTCTTCTATCTCAGGTTCTGTGTTTCCTAGGAGTCTTATTGTTTCCTCAAAGCACTGCTCATTTTTTGCATTTGCATTTTTGTCGCAAAGTTCTCTTAACAGCGCAATACGAGATAAAGGTATGTTGTCAGGACTTTCATGAAAACCTTCTTAATTGTTTTCTCTATAACCTTGCTCATCATACATATTTTGCTTGTTGTATATGTCTTGTAGTGGTTGAGTTTGTGTTTGATCAGGGAAAGGCATAGGTTGCTCTGGATAATCAACATCTGTATCAACCTCATGCCTTACCAATTTCTTATCAAGTATGTACATTATTTTTCCAAATAGGTCCAATAATGTGTTTAGTTTAGTTTCTCTATCTATACCTGATTCCATGTTTTTTAATTATAAAGAGGCCACTGCATCTTGTCAATTAGTTCAGAGTCTTCTACCAGTGGAGTCATTAGCTCTTTTGGAGGTTTTGGAGTCCCCAGGTGGAATATTTTAACTTTTTTGTCCACCAACAGTATGATTGGGTTTTCTCAATGCATTCCCAAGGGAGTCAACAAGGACTAGTGAAGTAATAGGCCTACTGGAGGCCAGTGGAGTCGTCAGGTGGAAATTTTTAGTTGTTTTGGAGGTAAAATATTCTATGGTCCACCAAAAATGTTTATTATGAAACCAATTTGAAATGTTTTGGGTTTTCTGAGTTTTTTGTTTTGAAGGCCTAATGAGTCTACAAGAGCTTGCTAGGCTATTATGTACTCAAAATCGCCAAAATGTTGGGGTGGCGATGAGGTGGTAGATTCACTATACATTCTTCGATTTACTGAGGTTATAAAGAGTTTTAAGGGGTATTCATGCATTTATGCACTCATAGGTCCCACCATGATCGCCAAAATGTTGGAGTTTTGTGATTTGGCTGATTGGCAAACCAAATGACAAGGCAACATTCAATCCAAAATTTAGAACTCTAGGATCTAGCCCTCGTAGTCTCAGAGAGGGATCTCTCAATATGTTTGTAAGGATATAGATTGATGCCTTTAAGAGGTTGATTTTAGGCTAGTTATGAAGTGAAAATTTGTTTGTTTTGGTTTGGTTGGTTGGACGTGAATGATCTAGGAAACATAGATAGAAAGGGGAAATAGAAGAACCATTGCGAAAAGGAGTCAAGAGGAAGTTATAACAAGCTCAATCAATGGATATGGGATATCAAAGGAAAAATCTAACTTGGCTAGTGGATCATGGGTTTGGTGGATGAAATTAAATGGAAATTAAGGATTTAGAAGGAGAAGTAAAACTAAGGGCAGTTAAAAATCCTTAATTATATGTACTTTTCAACAAAGGGACTTAAAAAATTATCTGAACATAAAGAGGCATTCCATAGACAGTGCTAACCATAAATTCTATAAATCACACTTCAGAAAATAACAATTTCAAGACAAACTTTTCAAATGAAATCTAGGAGTTGAGGAATGCTCTATTTCATCAAAAAAATTCACTAGAAAGGATTTAGAAAACATATAATATTAAAAAATAATTGCATTCATAGAAGAGGGAATGCCTAAACATCTAAGACTGCAATTATAAATACCTTCAAAACAATTATCTCAGCAAGAACAAAGGGTATGATCAAAACAGACCTCTTTGGCAGACTGTAAACAATGGTACTTTAAAGGGAGACTTCAAAAACTATTTTCAAGTGGTAGCAAGTAAGCAGGGAAAACCATGAATCATTCTTCAAACCAACTGTTTGGACTATTTGTGAAATAAACAATAATAAGGGTTCAATAAGGCAATTAATAATTCTCTAGAATGCCTCAGCAGATGAAAACATAAAGACAGTGAAGAGAAAACAGGTCTAAGGTGCTTCTAGGAGATATTTATTAGCCTAAAATTTTTACTCTACTGTCAGTATAGAATGATGGAACAAAATGGAAAACAAGAAATAAAAAATAACAGATTAGAATACATCACCGATAGCCATGCTCAGGGATCCAATGATAGAGCCTTCTCATCAACAAAACATGTCAAAACATCATCAATCTTCCAATACTTCAATTTCTTCGTTAATCTTTAGCCAAAATATGTACAACTTCAAAGAATTCGAATGCTAGCAACCAACCCCTAACAAAGAGTTCCTCATAGAATATTTATAGAAGAATGAGGAGGTGGAACTCTTTTTAGGGTTCAAAATGTTATTAATTACAGAGTAAATGCATTCCTAGCCTTGAAAGCCATCCCAATCATAAAGTAGGAATATCTGTAGCTACTTCTCTGTTTTAATAACTCTACCTTAACTTCTAAGAGAAAACAGGTGAAAAGTTTTACTTTTAGGCCTATTCTTAAATATTACAACAACTGCCTTGACAGACGAAAATATCTTCTGACTGTGTAATAAATGTCAATCTGCGCTTTAGGATATAAAGTAGGACACAGGTGGCAGTTAGATATTCTAAGGGAATAATTGTTCTTTGTTGATGCTTTCGAGGCTTTTTAGCCTAAATTTCTTTAATTTTAACATTTAAACTGTGTTTAAGGCCTGATTTTTCTTTTGGCATTTATAATTCATCATGCTACCTTTATCACTTTACTTATTACTTTAAACCTTTGCTCATCCGTCTTTGACTGTATTTAATCCTTTATTCTCTATTTAAACTTTAATCTTCCGCTCTTCAGTCTTCATTGTTTTCTTCTCTTCTTCTATGTGCTGAAGAATTTTGGCGTGCTGGAAGGTTTTATTACTTTGACCAATGTTCATGAGACATCAATCCAATCACAAAATAAAACTCTTTGATCTCCCCTTCTGTGTGATTTTGCCTCGAGGATTGTCACCCTGAGTTTTTTTGCGACTTAGGTGACTGTGGGAGGAACTAGCTATCACTTTCTGCTATTTAAAAACTTGCAATAAACAAAATAATGTTAATTTAAAACCTATGAATTTTTTCAATTAAACTTCATTTTAGAGGCTTTGAAGAATGCGGAGGAGCATTGCAGAGGGGAAAAATGCACTGAGAAAGGTTTCCAGAAGTGGAAATAGGTAGAAGGAGGAAAATATTTAAATCATGGCGCGAAGAATAAATGAGGAGTTTTGCAGAAAGACAGAGGTGGTTTTTGCGTGCCAGAAGTTGGTAAGTGGTAATGGGTTGGGGGAATGCGATACGGGTTGGAGGACAACATGTGTCCTATCAAAACCACCCATTTCGCGTGCGAGATGCATGGTGGGAAGGTTTGGCGAGGATGGGTGCGAAAACGGTTCTGGACTGTCAAATCTGGGAGATCGACAGCTAAGATCAAACGCGAAGGGAGAAAAGATGTGTGGCGGTTGAATGGTGGGACCTTGTGATGACGTCAGCTCCTTTTTCGTGTAGAGGGATGCTATTGGGTGACGTTAAATGTGAAGATCAAATGGGTGCCATTGGATCCTGAGGATTAATAGTCGAGATCTATTGATGGGGATGAACAAAGGATGAATGGGAAAGAGGATGGATGATGGGGGAAGGAGCGGAGAAGCCCCACTTGCCGTTGGATCGTTGGAGGATCAATGGCCAAGATTTAATCAGAGGATCAACCATCGGCGGAGAGAAAGGTTTGGGAACGAGGAAATGGGAATCGCCGAAGTGTGATGGCCAATGAAGCAAGGAGAAAAGTGCAATGGCCATACGATATAGGAGATATCGACGATCAGGAGTCCATCGGCGGGAAGAACCATCGGAGAAAGGAGACGGGGAGTAACGAATCTGATGGTCGATGGGGGGAGGCGAAGTGCGATGGTCGTCCGATATGGGAGAGATCGATGGTTAGGAATCCATCGGAGGATCGACCATCGGCGAAGAAAAGGGTTTGGGAACTTTGGATGACATGAAGTGCTATGGTCAATGGAGTGCGGGCTATTAGATCTAGCAGACGATTAATGGCTAGGATCAAATCGGGGAAAATTCCATCAGCGAAAGAGGAGAAAGGGGAAGATGGACACAGGAAACTACAAAACGAGATCACCAATAGGATTTGGGCTCGGACACAGCAGCGAGTCACATGGAGGAAAAGGGGCTCGGGCCTAAGCCGAAAGGCGTTTTAACGCCTAAAGTTTGAAAAGGAGCAAAAATGGCCAAAAAGTGAGGTTTTTTAACCTTTTTTAGTGGTTCTGATAGATATAAAGAAAGGGTTTTAAAACCAAATAAATAGGATTTATAAGGTTTTAAGAGGATTTTGAAGGAAATAAAGGGTAAATTGAGGAAAATGGGTGGCATGAAGGGGATATTTTGAAATGGAGAAATGGTGGGAATTATGAGTGTGAAGGCAGTTTTCTTTATGAATCAACAGGGCTATTTGAATGAAGATATTAGTGAGATGGATTTTTGGAGGATAAGGGGCATGGCAAGACTTCAAGAACTCACAGATTTGCTAAAAAAAAATTCTCGAAGGCTAGAAAGATCTGTTTTAGCCATATTTGAATATGTCAAAATTATGGATGGCTAACAGACTCTACCTGCTGAGAGTCGACAAAGCCTCAAAATAGTTACACATTCATTAGGCAAAATAGTAAATGTGTACAAAAATCTTGGGCCAATGACTGATACATTTGTAGAATTCATGAGAAAGAGAACGGAAATAGTAATGGGTCCAGATAAATGGGAGGATGTAAAACAAAGAATTACAAAAGATATGGCAAAGTCAATGTTTAATTTCAAGGAAGGGCCAAAAATAAAAATGCTAAAGGTGAAATATTTCAAGCACCCCAATATAGCTCACTATTTCTATGATAGGCACCTTGCGGCCTATGGAAGGCTCCCATGAAACGACGAGTTTCCTATTTATTTTGCACAATTGTTTTACGCAGAATTTCTTTTGAAAATGAAACCCAATTACAATAACCTTCTGTCAGAATTTTTTGGTCTGGGGAAAGGTCGATTGTATGACCATAAGGGCGCTAAGCGAGATGTAGAGTTGCCTCGCTCTGAGCCACCATTATTGAGTCTTCCTTTTTGGGTCGAAACTCTACGGTCAGAGATGGATGCGACTTCTCAAATAAGTTGAGAAGCAAGGGATGTCATGATCGACAATGTTTACAGTGGATTGGGTGGAGTCGATGTTTGCCTAAATCAACAAAGAGAACGTGAGAATGCACGTTCCAATTTTGTGTATTGTACAGATGAAGAGATTGAAAACATGAATGTTGACGATCTCCGAATATATGCAAAGGATTGTCGTAATGGTTGGCAAGACCTAATTCTTCATGAGGAAGAGGGCACGGGAACGGTATGTGTTAATGACCTGGGGATTTAATTATTTTAACACATACATGTGTACAATTTTTAATAAATACATGTGTATGAACATGTATACATGTATTTTTATATACATTAATCTAACAAAAATGTATCATTATATGTTAAAACACCATTTGTAGTTGTCATGCATGATGAATGATGAAAATTTTAATATCACGTTCAGGACCTCTGGTTCAAACCATGCAGATGGGTCTCACCATCAAGATATGTTGAAAAATGTTAGTGTTTTTTAAGTGATATTTTCAAAAGAAATAATTGTACACACATGTACATGTACATATATAATAATAAAATGTTTTAACAAATTTTGATTCCATCTGATGTTTTTGGGATGGCAGTACCTTCTTCTTCCTTGGGAGATGTATCTTCTACTTCCTTAGGAGATGTGCCACATCCACAAAAAGTATGGACAATTTTTCACTTTTAAAATTTATGATTAAGTTATATATATATATATATTCCACCTCAAAAATTTGCATTAAAAATTGAGATATATATATCTATATCTTGAGTTATTTTAAATTTTTTGAATTTTAGCTTCTTGGAGATTTTCTTTTGGAGCCTCTCTTAGGAGATGTCCCAAATTCACCTATAGAAGTATTCAATTTTTCACTTTTAAATAAATATATATATATATATATATATATATATTTGTGTGTGTGTGTGTGTTTTTAAGTTACTTATAATTTATAAAGTGAATTTTATTCAAGTTTTATTATAAATTGAGATCTTGATCTTGAGTTATTTTATGCTTTTAAAATTTTGAATTTTAGGTTTCTATAGAAGATTTCTTTAATCTACAGACTCTAGTGACGGAGATAGGAACATCCACACCATTTCGACCATTTGAACAAGTTGTCTAGATTTTTTCTAATATTATTGAAAATAAGTTTATATATGTACACATGCATTTTCATCTGAAATTTTTTAATATATATATATATATATATATATATATATATATATATATATATTGTACAGTTTATCATCGCAGATGTTCCCATTAGAGGGGAACTTGTAGCACGTGAACAAATGGAGAGGGAACATCCTGAGGTATTGCATGATTTATTTATTTATTTATATTACATGAAGTTCTATATATATTCTCACTCATTTTTAAAACATCAAATTTTAATGTTTGTACATGTGCATTGTGTACAGGTTTCCCATGCTTCACATGATAGTGTGTGGATTGAGACCCTGATAGGAAAGATGCAACATCCATCTCTATTTGATGGACATGATTTGTAGATTTGATTTCAAGATTTAAATAGTCTTAAATTTAATTTTTTATATATTATCTAGATGCACTGTCATATATATATATATATATATATATATATATAAACTGATACTTAATGCTTGTGAGATCTACCATTTTTGGACATATTTTATTACAGTGTTAATATAATTTGTTTTGTTCCAACAAGTTAATTTTTGGATGGTTTTAGTACTTTTGGCATGTGAATGTGAACTAATGTTGTTATATAATTTGTTTGGTTTTTAAAACATTTAAGTTTTGGATAATTGAACTACTAGTAATGTTGTCATCTATAAATTATTTTTTTGCTTCTGAACTACATTTGGCATGTGATATAATGTTAAATTTTTTTATTTGATAGTTGAACTATAATTGGCATGGCATGTGAAGTAATGTTACATGCTATAATAAAAAAAAATTTAAAACCCAAGTTTTGGATGGTTTCAATCCACATCTGGCATGTGATATTTAATGTTAAATGTTTAATGTTTTTATTGGATAGTCAAGAACTACAATTGGCATGGCATGTGAAGTAGTACATGCATGTGAATAAATGTTGTGATCTATATTTTTTTGTTAAATTAAAGGTTAAGTTTTGGATGGTTTCAATCTACATTCGGCATGTGATATAATGTTAAATGCTTATATTGGATAGTTGAACTATAATTGGCATGGCACATGAAGTAATGTTGCGCGATATATAATCAAAAAGTTTTTAAAACTTAAGTTTTGGATGGTTTCAATCTACATTTGGCACATGTGATATAATGTTAAATGCTTTTACTGGGTAGTTGAACTACGATTGGATGGCATGTCAAGTAATGTTGTGATATAATCAAAAAAAATTTAAAACTAAAGTTTTGGATGATTGAAGTACATTAGGCATGTGAAGTAATGTTGTGATATAACCAAAAAGTTTTTAAAACTAAGTTTTGGATACCATTTCAATCTACATTTGGGATGTGATATAATGTTAAATGTTTAATATTTTTATTGGATAGTTGAACTACAATTGACATGAAATGTGAAGTAAATTTTTTTTATATAGTCAAAAAGTTTTTAAAATTCAAGTTTTGGACATGGTTGAAGTACATTTGGTAAGTTTTCAATTTTTTTTTAACAATAGTATGTAGTATGTAAATTTTTCATCAATGCACATAGAACATATTCAACCATTGGAAAGACAAATTTTGTACTAGATTTTCAATCGAAATAGAGATGTTGGTCAAATCCCACCAAAAGTTGAAGAAGTGCTCCAGTTCTCGTCCGAAAGAATTTTCATAAAAAATTATATCATGGATGATTTATTTACATTGTGGACACTTTTTACCAAAAATCCCACAAGAAAAAATTGGGCGTGCATTGATTTCGTTGCATATATCTAAGACAGCAACATTTTTCATCAATGCACATAGAAAAACTACTTTTAGTTAATTTCATTCTAGAATATATATATCCAGTACAGCAACATTTTTCATCAATGAACATAGTAAAAAATACTTGAACAGCTTAAGATTATTCTATAATATATATATATATATGCAACATTTTTCATCAATGCATGTATAGAAAAGATACTTTCAGTTGATACTAGAGTGTGCATGTACCAAAACAATTTGTACATGTGCAAACACTTTCAAAAATAACATAACAAGGTAGCTCAATTTTTAATTGAGTAATAGAAGTTCTAGAACATATAATCCAAAGAGAATAAATTTTTGGGAAGTTAAATCAAAAAAATTCCAATGGAATGCCATCTTCAATAATCCGTTCATGGTCGGATTTTGAAATTTTCCATTTCTTAATATTCGTTTTTTTCTTTTATTGAACCTCGATCAACTTTATGCATCCTGCACACACCAAGTGACTATATTGACAACTTATGAAATCAAGTTCATAGTCTTCAAAGTAAACAAAATTCCCACTTTGATTAGTTTATTTGAAAAAATAACCTTTCAGTATAATAGATCCTATTTCATATAGAAATCTGTGATCATTATAGTCTTCTAATAATTTAATTTTTCATTCAGTGCAACGCATCAAATAATACTTCACATTTTCATTATTTTCAGTAGGTGCAATTACAGCAAAAACATCTCCTGCACAATAAAACAAACTCGAAAAAATTATACATATTCAAATTTATTTCTATATATTTATCATTAGAAAGCACTTCAAATGTTACCTTCCCCAAAAAAATCAGAAACTTGATCACCATTGAATGATATTGTAGTCTCCTCTGATTGCATTTCTTCAAACATTGCAATGGACATTTTTCCCTTTGTATTTAGCTCTGTATGTTTCCAATCTTTTACATACATTTTGTTTTCACAAATGTCACTGGATTTTGTGTTCTCTATGCAAACAGGAAAAATACAAGAATATTTTCTTTTATCCAATGCAAAAACATTTCTAGACGACTTTGTTTTAACTGAATGCAATTTTCGAGTACCTTTTATTGTTTCAATGTCATTTCCAATTAATCTATCTATGTCTTCGATCCCAATATTCCAAAAAACCCTTTATATGGAAAATTTAGAGAATAATGTAAATATGATATCAAAATACAATCAAAGATAATCATTGTGATAAATGTACACTATTTATTTAATTAGATATCCAATAAAAATTAAATTGAATGTACCTTCTCACTTCCCTTGATCAGTTAGTCTCATGGCTTAGAGCAGCGATGCACCATTGAACAACTTCTTTTTCATCCACAAGTCGGCTTGCAGAGGGGTTCATTTGATATCTTCGAAGTGCTTGTTTTATGCATGCCCCTACACCGTCATGTTCTCCTTTTCCATGTCCAGTCTCAAAGAAATTCCAACAATGTTTAATGCAGGTTTTCTTATGAAGACAACACAACCAAAATAATGATCATGAAGATATGAATTGTCATGCGCATCCGTCTAACCATATCCAATTTTCATTGAATTTTATTCCACAGTTTTTCAAGGAATCATAAATTTTTGCAAAACAATGTTGTACAAAATATGTATCATGTGTATGATCGTCACTAACATAAAAGTGATATTATTTAATAATATGTCGATCGATGTTTTGTTCAACATGTCTATATAAAATATGGATGAGCATGAAGACTTGGTTAGAATGATAGTATTCACTCTGAATTTCTTTTTGTGGAACAAATGTGTAATTTTCTGCAAAATCAATTACTGAAAAAATGGTCCCTGGTGGAAAAAATTCACGGGATTTTTTGAATTTCAAGTCTTGCCATCGAGCTCTATGGGAATGCTTGGTGTATTTGTAAATTTCTTCCTCAAACTTTCTCAAAAAGTCTATCAAAATTTTTTTTTCTTCTCGTAATTCAATTCTTTTAACACTATTTTCACCTTCAATCGATGTATGGATATATTCATATCTCTTTCGTTTAACTTTCATGTTGGACACGGATTGATCATTTATATCAGTACAATATTTGTTTTGAAATTTAGTCAAATTTCCACAATCATCACATTTTTTACCACCGACACAATTCTTTTCATAAAATAGTTCATCGCTTTCTCTTTCACATAGAATTTGACATATGAAATCACAGATAGTTGAAGGAGGAGGTGAATCCTTCCAAAATGTTCTACCAAAATCAAGGAATGTGTCATAATATAACTCAAATTCCACATGATAATGGCAACAACAAGTGTCACGTATGGTGATAGTTTTACATACCATGGTTTTTGTTGAACGGAAGCACTGATTGAAACATAAATTTCATGATTCTCTTCTTTGAACTTGTTCAACAACTCTATCTAAGTGGTTTCCAAGAAATGATTTTCATGTTCTTCGTACTGATTTCATGCTATTCTTCTTCACATCACATGCCTTGTAGTTGGCAAGACACATGAATTGTTCTTCCAATATTCATATATTATTTTTTTAACATTTTCTCCAAGTCTAACTTTATATGGTTGCCTACAAATAGCTCTCCAACAAGCAAGTTCATCATTTACATCTATTTGCAACAGAAATTTCCGATGTTTGTGCAAATTTTTTCGCAAAGTTCCTAATGCTCATGCCATAGATTTTACCAAGCGATTCTCTTTAGTAATTGATGAAACCACTGCCATATGTATTGCTCTACGTACAACAGAAATATTTATCTGTCTAGATATTTTCATTGAATTTATAGTACTATTTATATTTTGTATCACATTTTCATTCATTTTTTAATCTTTGGTTGTTTTTTGAATACCCAATAAATTCATAGCTTCTTTTAATTTCCTTAATGATAGAAGACCTTTCAACATTTGGGCTTCAACTGTCACATTTTCCTTTATGAAATACTTCTCAAGAATGTGGTTAACACGATATCGTATATAATGGTCAACTTTTTTATCTCCATTTGTGTAAGTGTCAACATTTTCTAACATCTTGTCATCGACATTGATTTCATCTGTACATATTCAAATGAATAGTACATAATAAGTTTACATATTCAATAAATAACTAAATTAATAAATAATGTATAATTTAAATAATATGTGCATGTGTTCAACATATATCTATATGTATGTATGTATGTATGTATGTATATATATATATATATATATATATATATATATATGTACATACCTTATGATTCAATTTCTTCACTTGAATTTCTTTCATCATTTTCACCATCTTCAATCATTGGTTCAATATCTCTTTCACTTTCTATTTCAAAATTTTGTATCTCATCATCAATGATTTGAGGAATATTTCTCTCTGTTTACATTGCAAAGTATCATCAAATAAAAATTAAGCTTCACATTTTACGCCAAGAAAATTTTAAATATATCAAAATCATAATATTTATATTTACATACTTGTTTAAACTTCTAGTTGAGGTTGATTTTCCCCTTTAATATTTGATAGTGCTTCTATCTTTCTTTTCCGAGATTGTCTCGTCTCTTCTCTACATTCCTCAAGGTCTCTTTTTCGATCATATTTTCTCGTACAAATTCTTCGATTTCCCATGATAATAGAGTATGAAGTTCAAAAAATTTCCTTAAAAAATTTAGACAAAAACTCAATTAAAAAAAACATCACAAAAGATTCAATTTAAAAAAAAAAAAAAACTCATTTTAAATTTGTTGGAAAAAATACATAGTCCAATCCAAAACACTTACTTTAAAAAATTCAAGAAAGAAATGTCTTAAAAAAATGGAACGAAGTTCAAAATATTTCCTTCCAAGTCCTACAAAGAAATTTTATTTAAAAAGTTACACAAAAACTCATTTTAAAAAATCATTATAAAATATTTACTTCAACCCAAAACCAAAAAATGTCCTTTCGAAATTAAGCCCAAATTCATACTTTAAAAAAAAATGAAGCCCAAAAAACTGTAGCATACCTCCAAGAAATGTATTTTGAATGTACCTCCAAGAAATTTTTAATGTACCTCCAAGAAAATTATTTAAACCCAAAAAACATTCCTTGCAAAATCAAATCAAATGTATGAAAATAATGTGTCTCAAAGAAAATTCCTTTGAATGTACCTCCAAGAAAAGTCCTTAAACCCAAAAAAATTCTTTGCAAAATCAGATCAAGACTTTTGTAAAATTAAACCAAACGTGCAAAAATATGCGAATATAATAGATGGTTTCAATTGTCGCGAAATGTTTTTTTGGAGGGGCTCGGCAGTACTTTCCAGCTGACGGAAAAATAAGTAAAAGTTTAGCCGAACTTCTAATAAATATTTTGGCCAAACTACTTTGTTGTTTGATTTAACATGCCGTCGGCGTAAAAAACAGTGCGGTCGAACTTTGTTTAAGAGTTTGACCGAACTAACTTATCACCAGTTACGCAAAGCCAAGCCCTGAATACGTTTTACAACTTTGGACTGATTAAACTCCATGAAACATTATAAATTAACTATCGGAATGAAGACAAGCATTTTCGGAATTGAATCTACTTTCAAGAAATATAACTTTCATGGAATTTCATAAATATTTACTAATTCTAATTAATTTTTTAATAAAATAGATGCAAACAATTTCTGAAGGTTATTTTCATTCAATGAAATCAAAATTTTGTATCTTCCAAAATACATTGTAAAAAAAATTGAAAAAATTATCATACATTACATTGGTGTGTTGTCTCTAATGGGTAGCTTTTAGATTTTTAGTTTATAACTTATATGTTAAGAAATTTCTTGCCTCGCGAAACATATTCAAAATATGCAGTTTTCATATTGGACCAGTTCAAAAAATTCTAGTAATTATGATATGCATCCATTGGCTTTGTAAATATGATGAAACTGAAGTAGACTCTGTCTAGATTGTTGTAACACATTTTGTTACTCAAAAACACAAATTTTCAAAGAATACAACATTGTGTATTAACATGACTTCTTATGAATCCATTGATTGTTAAAAAACACACACTCAAATAAACGTTAAGTTGACATAACAAATATGTTCAAAAAAAATTCCAAAAAATAAGTAATAGAAAGCTAAGAAAATTTCTGACAATTTTTTTTTTATCCCAAAATGAAATTCTAAACAGAAAAATTGTTTTAACTTGCAGAAAGTTGAAGAACTGAAAAAATGAAAGTTTTTTTCTCAAAAAGGGCAAAAAGTGTAACCCAACTTCACATTTTCACCTAAGCCCAAGGGACTAATAAATCCAAGGGATTAATACTAAAACTGCAAGAGATTATAAACCCATTGGAATAATATTGAACCCAAGGGATTAATATTATAAACCCAAGGGATATGGACCTTAAGATGAATATTATAAACCCTAAAATAAACATTTTATCCTAAGATTCATATCATGAACCTGACGATTAATATTATAAGCCCAAAGAATTAATATTAAAAACCCAAGGAAATAGCATTAAATCCTAGGATAAATATTAAACCCTAGGAATATAAACCCTAGAAAAATCCTAGGAATATGAACCCTTGGATTAATAAAGTTAAAGGAGAGATATTAAAGACAATGCACTAATAAAAACAAGGAATTAATACTAAAAACCTAAAAACCCCAAATGATTAATACTCAAGGTATATTAAACCTAAGATGAATATTATAAACCCCAAGACAAACATGGTTGATTTTCATATTGAGATAATATTTGTAACAATGCAATGTTGGACAATGGCTGACCATGATTTATTTTCATATTCAGAGAGTATTTCTCATAATGTGACGTTGGACCATGGTTGACCATGATTAACCAAGACTCACCATGGTTTAATATTAAAACTCTAAGGGAATAACATTAAACCCTAGGATGAATATTACTCTATAGGAAAATAAACCCTGAAATTAATAAACCTAAGGGATTAATATTGTAAACACTAATTTTAATATTAAACCCTATGATTAATATTATAAACCTAATGGATTATAAACCCAAGGGATATATATTAAACCCTATGATAAATATCATAAACCCTATCCATAATATTATACCCTATGAATATGAACCCTTAGATTAATAAAGCCAAGTGATTGACATTGGACCATGGTTGACCTTTGTTGGTCATGGATTACCATGGACAATGTCAAGTTGGACCATGAGACAATATGTGTGACAATGTAACCATGGCTATTGACGATCGTTGACCATGATTGGCCATGGTTGATTTTCATATTTAGATAATATTTGTCCCACTGCAATGTTAGACCATGGTTGATAATGGTTAATGATGGTTCACGATGGTTGATTTTGTTGTTAAAACAATTTTTGTCACAATGTGAGGGTAGACCATGATTTACCTTGTTTACCTTTGTTGATTTTCATGATGACTATGATTGACCATGGATGACCATGATTGACCTTGATTAATTTTCATTTTGAGAAAATCTTTGTCACAATGCAACATTTAACCATGGTTGACTATGATTGAAGATGGTTGACCATGGTTAATTTTAATAATGAGATAATATTTGTTATAATGTGATGTCGGACCATGGTTGACCATGAACGACTATGGTTGATGATGGTTGATGATGATTGAACAAGTTTGATTTTCACATCGAGACAATATTTTTGATAATGTGACATTGGGTCATGGTTTATCATGGTTGACCATGGTTTACACAATATTTGTCATAATGCAACGTTGGACCATGGTTGACCATGATGGATTTTCATATTGAAACAATATTTTTCATAATGTGATGTTGGAGCATGGTTGACCATGGTTTATTTTCATATTGAGCTAATATTTTTCACAATGCGACGTTGGACCATGGTTGACCATGCTTGATTTTCATATTGAGACAATATTTTTCACAATGTGACGTTGGAGCATGGTTGATTTTCATATTGAGACAAAATTTGTCACAACATGACGTTAGACCATGGTTGACCATGATAATATTATTTAATGTTATTAATATTAATAATTAAAGTTAAAATTAATATTAAAGTTAATATTTGTCATAATGTAACGTTGGACCATGGTTGGCCATGATTGATTTTCATATTGAGACAATATTTGTCCATTGATTATGGTGTCTATTATTAACAAAATATGAATATGATTGACCATGTTTAGATTAATATTATAAACAATATGAATAATATTATACCCTCATAATATGGACCCTTGGGACTAATAAACACAAGGAATTAATATTAAAAACCAAAGGGAATAATATTAAACCTAAGGGTTTAATATTATATACCTAAGGTATATGAAACCTAAGAGAAATATTATAAACCCTAATATAAACATGATTGACCATTGCGACCATGGTTGATTTTCATGTTAACATAATCTTTTTCATAATGCGATGTTGGACCATGATTGGTCCTGATTGATTTTCATATTGAGACAAATGTTGTCACAATGTAGCTTTGGACCATGGTTTACCATGGTTGGTTTTCATATTGAAACAATATTTGTCACAACGCAACGTTGGACCATGGTTGACCATGATTTATTTTCATATTGACACAATCTTTGTCACAATGCGATGTTGGGCCATGGTTGACCATGATTTATTTTCATATTGAGAAAATATTTTTCATAATACAACGTTGGAGCATGGTTGACCATATTTTATTTTCATACTGAGATAATATTTTTCACAATACGAAGTTGGAGTATGGTTGACCATGATTTATTTTCATATTGAGACAATATTTTTCACATTGCAACGTTGGAGCATGGTTGAACATGGTTTATTTTCATACTGAAACAAACTTTGTCACAGTGTGACGTTGGACCATGGTTGACCATGATAATATTATTTAATGTTATCAATATTAATAATTGATGTTAAAATTAAACATGGTTGACCATCGTTGACCATGGTTGATTTTCATATTGACACAATATTTTTCACATTGCGATGTTGGACCATGGTTGACCATGATTTATTTTCATATCGACACAATCTTTCTGACAATGCGACAATGGACCATGGTTTACCATGATTGATTTTCATATTGAGACAATATTTTTCCATTGATTATGGTGACTATGGTTAACCAACTATGACTATGATTGAAATTATTGACTTAGGTTGCCTATGGTTAAACGTGACTAACCATGGTCAATGAAGTTCTACCATGCCAAATACAGTCAACTATGGTTGACAATAGTTGACCATGGTAATCATCAATAACTATGGTCAATCATAGTAAACCATAGTGATCATAGTTGATGATAGTTGACTATGGTTATACTATGGCAAACAATGTCTGACTATTGTTAAAAATCGCTAACTATTTTTTTTCTATGGTTAGCGATTATTTGACTATAGTTGAACATGGTTGACTATGGTTTTTCTTGTTGGACGTTGAAAGGTTGACTATGTTTGACTATGTCATGGCATTGATTATTGTTAAATATGGTCAACATAGCTTTGACCAACTTTGATCATGGTCAACTATTTAAACATCGTCTATCAATGTTTGACGATGTTCATCAAATGTGGTTGAATTTTTTTAGCTATTAAAATTAATCAGTAATAATTAGAGAAATATTTAAGGATGGACGCTTATCTCAAAGTTTAAAAACTTGGCGAATCTTAGTAGTCCCCAATATGTGAATTGTAAAAATTTTGATGTTTTTTTTGTAAATATATTTAGTTTTGTAATCATTTTATATTAGTATATATAAATTTTTGGCGATTTTTAGGGTAAAATATTTTTATACTATAAAATTTGGCACATCAATTAAAAAAAATGGGAATTGCCGAATCTTTTTTTTGGAAAAAAGAATGGAAAATTAGGCCACCTCCGAATATTAGCCCCTAAAATTTCCCATGGTAATAATATGAAATTATGCTTGACCAAAGTTGAAGAGTGTTGATTGTCAAACATAGTGAGACATGGTTTGGCTATGGTTGAACATGGTTGAAATGATTAACTATGGCTTAATATAGTTTGACGATGATTGACCATCATTTGACCATGACTTTTTTATAGTGGACCATGATTTAACTATCGTTACCATTGCAATGGTGATTGTCGATAGTTAGCTATGGTTTGACTATGGTTAACCCTGGACATCGACTAAATACTTATTTATAATTAATACATTATGAATGTGTAGATTAATGATTAATCTATTAATTTATAGATAGATGTATTAATATATAGTTATTAATATATTTTTATACATCGCAATGTGATCTTGGGTGGCAGCTATGATTGGATGGTTCTTGATACCGGTTTCCCTCATGGTATTGAGAACCATACAATCATAGCTGCCACCCAAGATCACATCGCGATGTTGCCAATGAAAATCCCCCTGTTCGGCATCATTCCCCGCTGACAATACCAAGAAATTTTCACAGGTTTACGCGTGACGGGCTCCCCACAGGGTTTGAACGAGTGACCTTTACAAACAAGTGCCTTAAGAGAACACTCAATCACCAACAAGCTCCCACCTCGTGGGTAATATTATTAATATATTAATAGTATTACTAAAATGATTTAATCTTATTATAAAATTTTAATATAAACCTTTAATATTGTTGTTATTATTAAAAACGTAAGGTATATAAACCCTAAAATAAATATTATAAACTCTAAAATAAACATGGTTGACTATTGTTGACTAAGGGTTGACTATGGTTCATAATGGGTTAACCACAATTATTGAACATTGGTTAAGGTGACTGTAGTTATCCAAATATGAATATGATTTGACCTAAGTATCCTATGGATGAACATGAGTGACCATGGTTGACGAAGTTCAACCATGCTAAATAAAGTCTATTATGGCTCACAATGGTTAACCACGGTAACCATAGATAACTATAGTCAATCATAGTAAACCACTTGGATCATAGTTGATGTTAGTTGACCATGGTTAGAATAAGGTTCACAATGTGTGATGCTTGTTAAACATCACAAACTATTTTTTCACTATGGTTAATGATTATTTGACTACAATTGAACATAATTGACTATGGTTGTTCATGTTGACCTTTGAAAGGTTGACTATGTTTCATGTTCTCATCACATTGACTATTGCTACATATGGCTAACATAGGGTTGACCAAGTTTGATCATAATAAGCTATTTAAACATTGTCTATCAAAGTTTGACTATGTTCTGATTTAAGTAATGTTACATTTGCAATGATGGTTGTCGATAGTTAACCATGGTTTGACTATGGTTAACCTTGTCCATCCACTAAATATTTATTTATAATTAAGAAATTATTAATTTACTAATTTACACACCAATATATTAATATATATATAGTTATTAAGATAATGTTATAAATTTATTAAAATTTAAACAATATTATTAAGATATTAATATTTTTACTAAAATTATTAAAGTCTTTTATTAAATTTTCATATAAACCTTTAATATTGTTTTTATAATTATTGACATTAAGGGATTTAATATTATTATTATTATTAAATAATGTTGTCAACCATGGTTTGATTAAGGTTAACCCTAACCATCCAGTATAGGTAGTAGTCATATTGAATATTGTTGACTATGATGACCATGTTAACTATAATTAACAATCTCAACAATACTAAACCATACTTAAATAAGCTATTTTATAAATTGATTTATAGTTAAGACATTATAAATATGCAGATTAATAAATTATTATTATGTCATTAATGTTATGTTAAACACTAATTAATATTATTTAAATATTATAGTAATGTTATTAACCTGCCAAAAATATTATATATGTCCTAATATTATCTTATTGTTATAATTAAATATTAAAAATAAAATAATTTATATTAGTTAATTAATAAATTAATGATTAATTAATATTAGTTATATTTTATTATTAATTATTTTATTAATACCATACTTCTTTTTCACGTCGAATTAATATATATTTATTTTATATTTAATATAAAATATGTATATATTAATTAATCATTAAAGAAGTGCTTTATTAACCAACTATTTTTTTAAAATATAAAAGCTAATATTAGTTAATTATAAATATCAAGTATAAAGCTTATTAATATCAATTATTAATAAATATTAATGTTAATAAATATGGTTATTCATAAATCTAAGTTTAATTAATTGTTAATATTAATTATAAAATTTATTAATGTTAATCATTAATAAATTTAATGAGTAACTCACTTAATATTAATATTTTTTTTAATTATTAATATTAATAAATCTAATTATTAAAAAAATTCAATATTGATTAATTATTAATATTGATTATAAGATTTATTAATATCTTTGATCAAATTTATTAATATCTATATTAAAGCTTAGTAATATTATACAATACTTACTTCTTCTTTTTTGTAAATTGAAATCTTTGGGATGATGATGATGATGGTTAATGTCCAGTTAGACCAAAGTTTGGTTTATCGGACCTATAATTTTCTTAGTTCTTAATTTTCTCGCTTCTCATCTTTCTTTGCGAGATTGGTGTTGTAGCTTTCTTTTTCTTCTCTACAGTCTTCCAACTTCCTTAATCTTGCACCTCCTTCATCTCTTTTGATTCTTGGGATACTAATGTCTTATCTTCGGGATTTGGGAGATCTGCTTTGCTGCTAAATGAAGATTTCTTTTGCGCTATATTCGAATCCTCATAATTGTTGATGCCTAAGGGGCTGTCGAGTTCATTTTTTTGTTGTTGGGCAGGGCTTTCCCTCTGCTTGTCTTGAGGGTTGTTTCTATCTTGCATGATTTCTTGCGATTTAGAGTTTTATGGAGAGTATTCTTCCTTGCTCGCAGTGTAATGTTCCTTTTGTGCTCCTTCCCACAATGTAGATCTATGGTCATTCTTTCTAGCAGAATTTTTCTAGGAGACTTTTAGGCAATTTTTGGCTAGATGGCTCGTCTCAAAGAAGCATCGAAATCTAAAGAGGACACTTTCATAGGCGAGTTTCTAGTTCCATACATAGTCTTTGCTTAGTAGGATTATTTCAGTGGGGAATCCCGCGTTGAAGTTCATTTCTACACAAATGCGTGCATATGTGGTTCTCACATATTCCTCTGTTTCTTGGCACCTCTAGTAAAATTTTATTATACTTTTTTTTCTTACCTTTGTAAATGTGGAATCTTTAGGGTTATTTTCTATTAGCCACAAGCTTATGTGTGCATGCCTTTGAAAAACATGGAAATTTTTTCTTTTATGTTACTCATCAATTACTGCAACAATGACACAATAATATATGCACAATAAGCTTTATGTTTTGAGGATGAACTTCATCCTTAAAGAAGTATTAGTTCATCATGAAAACAACAATGTAGGTGTAGAATTTTCCATTAAAATACACTTTCATCATGTCAAACCATCAGCTTTTAGAGGCATTGAAAAAAAAAAAAATCGATTAAATAAATTAATATTAATTTTAAATTAATAATTTATGCTTTGAATCATATGCTCTCAGAGTGAAAAAATTTAGTAGCCAACTATAGTGGAATCATATGCTCATCAAACTGAAAAAAAAAATTTGTAAGTTGTAGTGGAGGTGTATTGGTTTTCCCAAAAGCTTTGACATTAAAACTTTTCTTTGGATTAAGAGAAGAATTTGAAAGATCCTTTTGGTTGAAAATGTGACATCAAGCTCATAATAGTGGTTCATAAGTAACTCTGAAAAACAAAATTATTACACAAAATTATTATAATTAATTAATTAAAAAATGATTAAAAAGTCAAACTAATTGAGAAAACAATAAGTACAATATACATTAAATAACATTTCAACCATTTTAACATAGTTAAGGCTAAATTTGTTCAAAAAAAAAAAAAAAATTATAAAATTTAATACCATTTCATAAATAAAAAAATTATCATTCTTTGTTTTTCTTGGAAATTTGATAAAAGATTCTATACTTTTTTAACTAGGTTAAAAAAATATAATAAATATTAATAAATGTTTGCCATTTTGATAGAGATTAAAAATATTTGGCATTTTCTGAGAGTCCTTATAGGAAGAGATTAAAATATTTTTTTCTTAAAATTGTTTGAATATAAAAAAACTAATTTGAATGTGAAAACTTAATCAAATTATTTTTATTTTTCTTCTAAACTTTACCAGATTTGAAATCACTTTTCCAAATTTCCAACGTTATGATGTTTCTTTTAAAGTTTACAAGATTCAAAACCAATTTTCCAGGTTTCAAATGCTATAATGTATTGTAACAAATTCCAATAAATAAGATTTCCATTTACGTGGATTTATACCATTGTGGGTTGTATAAAACCTAAGCATGTAGTTATCCCTCTTGTAAATAATTCTTAAAACCTTTGAGAAACAAGAGAAACACAAGAATGATGCTTAAATTTTTCATGCAATTTGATATTTCACTTTGAAACCACAAACTATTCTCTGATGTCAATCACCTCTCTCAAGCTGCCCATTTGGAGTAATTACTACAGGTTAGATTCTTTGGTTTGGAGTATTTCTCACAAGTTAAAATTCTTTGAGCTAAAATTATTTGAATCTGAAAACCTAATTTGAACCAAAAATAAAAGAAAGCATTTTTTTTAATCTTATTATATTAAGCAGGAAAGTTGTTGGGCCAAAATTTTGAGTATTAGAATATTTGCACGGTGGAAACAATAGTTTTTGTCCTCTTTACCATTTAAATAATACCAAAAGTTTTGCCAAATAAATAAAGAATCATTAGGATTTCATCCAATCCATGATTGAGGAAAATTTATCATAAAAGAAAAAATAGATTTAACATATCGGTCTTACTTGTCCTTCCATTGCACTGTTCCATATGAAAAATGAAATAAAAGATAATAACATATTCATGCATCTCCGTGAGTAATTAGTTATTTCTTTTTTTGGATGTGATATTTTTCTCTTGCCTATGTTTAAGAAAATATATTTAACAAATCGGTCTTACTTTTCCTTCCATTGCATTGTTCCATATGCAAAATGGAATAAAATAAAGTAGCCTCTTCATGCTTCTCCTTGAGTAATTAGTTTTTTTTTTTTTTTTTTAATGTGATATTCTTGTCTTTCTTGTGTTTAAGCTGAAAATTTTGTCTCCAAGCTGTTGAATTTCTCTCCAAATTCCTATTGTCCTCACTGTTTCTCTTCTTAATGGGTCTTTCCAAGTATCCGGATCCTAGAAATCTATTGCAAGGTCAAATAACTGAACCCAAACAGGTGCAACAAGAAATTGCTCTTAATCTGGATTGTAACATTCCTCCCACTGTCTGAGAAAAATCACTGGCTTGTTATAAAAATATGGGTCTCCCTCAAAAATGAGTTCTTTCTCTAATAGGTTAGTAAAAATAACTATAAAGAAATCAAATTTGAGATCAATATGACCCTTAAGCTGCCATTTTATTTGTATCTATTTTAACAAATCTTTTTCTGTAGGCCAAATACCAATAAACTTAAAGATTAATGAGTGATTATTCATGTAGCTTCTGTATTCATCCAACTTAGATGCAGGAATGACAAATCTTGGTTTCTTCACTGCTCTTGGCAAACATTGTCCCTTTGTTTTGGCTTGTCATTCCGCTCCCAAAACTGGATTCATTCTCTGCTAAGAAGTTCCAATTTGCTGCTGTCTAGTAGATTGATTACCGCTGGTGACATTTTGGTAGGACGGATTTGGCCCCCCTCCTGAGGAGGCTGCCATCGCTGAACCAGTAGTAAAAATCTGCAAATTCCCTATTCAAAAATTTCGAACCCTAGCTAAATGTTATTCCTTTCTTGGAGCGCTCTCATCCTCTGCGCTATTGTTATTGAAAAGAAAAACATAACATATTTCAGATTTAAACCACAAAATTAATCAAAAATTACATCTTTATACATCATTCAGATTTAACCACAGAATTAAATAAAAAATTACATCTCTATATATCATTCAGATTTAACCACAGAATTTAATCAAAATACTTATTTGTATTTTTTTATCTGACTGATAATTTTGCCTCCCTTTCACGAGTGAGGCTATTACGTCCTCCAACTCTCCTCCATGCTCCAAGTTTAAGCTTTCGTTGTTGACAAAACTCTGGAATAGTTCTCGAGACAGTCTTGTCCAGTGTCTAATTCTAGTAGCAACAGAAATCTGGATTATTCCACTGGTTGACTCCAGAATTTTTTTTAAGAACCCTTAACAATAACTTAACAATTGGTTAATGATTAAGACCGTGATTACAATGAGATCTCAGATATCTATGTTTCACCCGGTTAGTAAAACTGAATATCTAATCCTCCCCATGAGATGCAACCCAAGTACAACTTGATTTTTTATCTACATCAATGATGAAACTAGGTCGTTTTCAAGCACCACCTCAATGCCTTTGCACATTTTTTTTTAAGTTTGTGAAGAAAGCCACATTGAGGATATTTAGGAAATCACATGCCCATATAATGTTTAGTGTTTGTTTTCTTACTTTTAAATTTCCGAATATTGTGTAAATTTCATACACCCTAGTGAAATCATCAATTTGTATGGAATCAAATTTCCAAAATTTGGAATCTAATTAATTTCAGGTGACATATACTTCAAACTACTTCTGTCAAATCTTTTACTGAATTATGTTTTCCCAATCTCATGTTCTGTCTTGGTTTGAAATTGTATCCTCCCACGTCGTGGGAAATGATGAAGTAGAATCTGGTTTCTTAGGCGATAACTCTAAACAACCTTGATTCTCCAAATCAATATTATTAATGGACATGCATCGTTCACTGAATATCTAAGTCGTATAAATTTGTACATAATTTTGTGCTGGTTGATCAGCAATTATAATCTACAATGGATTTGGATTTCAGATTTGTGGATGATGTCCCATCAGAGTTTTCAATAACAACACGGATTTAGCAAGTGAGGTATCCATTCCAACAACCCATGAAATAAACTCAATCCTGTGGAATGCTGAAAAGTGGCCCATATGAGGTGAGCTGGAGAGGATAAACTGGAGCAAGGATATCCAAAACTGTGGGTGGGCTATCAGCCAAAAGCAGGATGTCCATTATCCATTCATTTAATGCCCACATAACACCGTCCTGATCTTGATAGGGACATTACTTTGGATTTTACAAGGTAGAAAATGGGGATTCCCAGAAGCCACTATGCAGTGTTAGACAATGGCCTTATTCCTGACACAACTGATAAGACAAAAAGCTGACATTCTAGGAAGCAGAAAGTTTTTAATAGATGGGCGGCCCAGGTGGTGCCAAATGAAGCGCATTCACATGGATTTCAAAGTTGAATAGCCCCGTGAAGAACGTAGATTTAGCACCATCAAGAACGCGGGGCCCCCAAAATCTTGAAATTTAACAACTATAATCCAGATTTTCAAAAAAAAATCTGAATTTTGTCATAGTCTAGCAGGAATTTCGATGATTTTCAAGGCTAATTTGTGGGTTTTTTTAAACTAAGCTTACAAAATGCAGTGGCACAAAAATTTTCCTTGGATGTGAGATTTGTTAAGAAGATTACCAACTACCCAATACCAACCCTTCCTAGAAGCTAGGTTTTAAATATATGTTATGAGATATGGTGAGTTATGTTTTTGGGTTTTGGGCTATCATCCTATTTTCTTACTTTTGAAGAACTATTAGTCACCCAGACTCAGGTTTAGGACATACTCCATGCCATGCAAGTAAATTTCATTATCTTTTAATGCTTGTTTTTATTTTTTGTTGTTTTGGATTGATATTTTTTCTAGTTAATTTTATCTAAAATTGATTAGACATTTTTCATATAGGGATGTTTTAAAATGGAAAGTTTGTAAAATATGTGTTTTGAAAGTTTTTCATTGTGTTGCATTTTTAATAACAAGAAATACAATTTTGTGCAAAATTTTAGGAAAAGACCACAATATATGTTAGTTAGACTGGAAATATTTATTATGATAAACATTTTACAAAAAAGATGGAATTTGAATTTAGGGGCATATAAAGGAGACAAAGGAGGTAAATGAAGGGATGGAAAGGGATGGATGGAGAAAGATGAAAAGGAAGAGGCCTGAGAAAGAGAAGAAAATGAAAAACATAAAAAATAGGAAGATAAGAAGGTTAGAGTGAAAATAGAGAGTTGGGGAAGGGAAGGAGGAAGAAGAAGATAAAGGAGAGAGGAACAGAGAAATAGAAGAAAATAAAAAAGAAAAACATAATAAAAAAATGAAAAAAAATATATAAAAAAAAAACAAAAACATAAAATAAAGAAAAAAGAAAAAAGAAAAAAAAATAATCAAAACTAAAAAAACGAAAAAATAACAAATATCTAATTTTTATTTTTATAATTTTGAATCTCATTTCTTATACAATTAATTTCATTTATAATTTCTAACCTCTATTATTATTATTATTATTATGCAAAATTCACTTTTGCTTTTTTTTTTAACAAATTCATCCCAACTTTTACTATGTGCCGCATTTTGCTATCTATGTTATTGAAAACATAATGCATAATTCATTTTTATATTATTTTTCAAATCTACCAAAACTGTGTAACATTTTCATGGAACATAATATAATTAAATAATTTGTTTACACTTTTTTGAAACACAAAATAATGCATAAGAAAATACATATATAACCAGTTTTTAAACCATCACGTGGCATGGTCACTTGCTTGAAGACAAAATGCCATAGGCATATGTAGTGGGTCATCCTGCATATGTATATTATGAGTCATATCAAAAACCAAAACTAGTGAGAAAACATGTTATTATTAAATTATTTAGTGAATTTTGAAAAATATTTAATTTATTTTAAAAATAATTAAATAATTAATAAAATAAAATGTAGAATAAATAATTATATATATAAAATACAAATTAATTAATATATAGTAAAAATATGTTTTATTAAATTTAATAATAAAAAATATAATGATAATGATGGTTATCTTTATGAAAAAGAGAAAAAATCTAAATTTGATTCTTCACAATCTTATTTCTGTGATTAAATAAAAAAGAAATAAGTGTTCTAAAATTTCTATAAGTAAATTAGATTAATAAAAAATTAGGAGTAAATATGAGTAAAAATCATACAATATTAGATTACTAATTATATTATATAATAATAAATATTAAATTAAATTAAATATTTTTTCTTTTATAATTTATTTTAATTATATTTTAGTTTTATTTGGATCAACCAAACATAATTATCCCAATTGAATATATAACACTTCTATATATAACAATTGCTGCTTCAAATATATTAGTCGATGATATAAAAAAGGTACGCTATTACAAATAAATAAATAAATACAACTCTTCTTCATTATTTTAAAAGGGAATACATCATTATACAAATAATTGTCCTGAACCTGTTCAGGATTTATTAAATAAACAATAAACCAAAATGCATAATAAAAATAATTTATACACCTAAATAAATAATAAATAGATATAATGCTCCCATTCCAATACCTTGAACTTATTATATACTTTTCAATAAGGTGTATTCTAACACTTTAAATCTTTGCGTTAAACTTCCAATACCTTGAATTGTAAAAAATATTCATATAATACACATGTTTTTCCATTAAAAAAGAAGGGGCATTTGCACGCAAATTTGCATGGGAGATATGGGTAGTCCGAGAGATTTGTGAAGGAGATTACCAACTACCGACCCTTCCTAGATCTCCATGGGAGATATGGGTAGTCCGAGAGATTTCTGAAGGATTATCAACTACCGACCCTTCTTAGAAACTAGGTTTCGAAGATAGGGTGATGTTGAGGTTGCTAAATTCCAGTAGGTCCATGTCCGTAAAAAGTATTTGTAGGACTGAATAATGGGTGGTATTTTGTTATCTTTGTTTGGAGGGTAGATTTTGTAATATTTGGAAAATCTGATAATTATAAGTTTATTAGATGATTTATTCAGTTTTATTTATATTTATTAATTTTTATTTTAAGCCTGGTAGGATTTTTTTTTTTTTAAATTCTAGCTTCATCAACATGTAGAAATACATCACCTCGATTTGGGGAAGGAATTGAACTGAATACCATAACAACCTACCTCGATCATCTTTTAAATTTATAATCAAATTGTAATAATAAGCCAAATTTAAATATTTATAATATTTTAACATTTTGAAATGTTTTATTTATTTAAACATAATTTATGACATTATTTTTTGAAAACTAGGAAAAAAAAGTATTCAATTTTTTATTAAATTTTCAAAATATTCAGAATCTAAAATTAAATTTGATTTTAATAATATATTTAAACATTTCTAAACATCATACTTATTTAAAAAAAATAGAAAATCAAATTACCAAATTGTAATAAAATATTTAAACATTTTTCAACGTTATATCTATTCAAAAGATATAGTATAAGAGGAGAATCAAATTATGATAAAATATTTAAACATTTCTAAATGTTGTATTTATTCACAAGATAGTTCAAGAGGCATCAACAACAAAACTAAAAGACTACTTATTAGTCACTTGGGACTATAGTAATAGAAATGGTGGGGTTGACATTGTTTTTACCTACATTAGTTTTCCCTGCTTAGTTTCACTACGGTCATGAGTAATCAATGTTTTTAAGCTTGCAGTGTATTCAATCTCCTCTGCCACCTTATTTCGCCTCTTCTTGAGGTGGGAAAGCTATATCATATACTATATTCATCCATTTTGTTTGTGTTTTGATTCATATTTATGAAATTGAAACTAATGTTGGCATTAGTTCAATGACATTAAATGTTTTCTTTTTTGGTTTCTAATATCTATATATATCTCTTGGTCACTTAATGTGGGAATGTCACAACACATGTTTCCAGACCATGCTAGACCACATGGCTACTTGCATGTGTTAGCTATGAGCATGTGAACGGGTAATGCTTTGGGCGGTGTGTCTCTCATAAAATAAAATTGTGAATATTGAAAAATGTTGATTATTTTCTGAAATTTGCAACCAACCTCATGTTCGGAAATATTTTTTATTGTTGTAGATCTAGACCTTGCTTAATCTGAATAAGCCATATGTTGACATGAATGATAGGAACTCTTTTGTTCATTTTTTTTCATTTGGTGGCTGATATGTTTGCTCAGTGAACACACCCGCATCACAATATGCTATAACTATCATATATACACAACATACTTGAATCAACACAAACATATATCAAATTCCTAGATATACAAAAACTTCAATCAACATAATCATATATCATATTTTAAAGAGGTAAGTGATTTTTATTTTTCTTGAAAGGAGCTGAAGGATGATTGAATGGAATTTATTGCTAATTGTATTATGATATTTTATGCCAACTATAGTTATGTGCAGTAATTTCAAAATATAATGTGAAGAGATTGGACGAAATCCAAATGTTCACCTCACTTTTTATTTGGAAGAATGCATACAGTTAAACATACTTCATATATATACATTACATGTTGGAATCGCACCAGATAAATTGTTGTATGGAAAATTTATGACAGCAAAGGCAGTTATAGATGTCACCCCACTTAGTTGAATAGCCCCATGAAGTAGACCCTTATAATTAATAGGGCATGCATTTTTTATCAACTGTTCAGCCTTGGTTCTTGAGTGTGATGGATGCCTTTCTTGGGTAAAAATGACCAACAACCAATAAATAACAAACAATTTCCTCATCGATAACAGTTGTGTATATATTAATTCACAAACAAGCATTAACAAATGGTTTTGGTAAATGGGAGTACCTGCAACCCTACAACAATATAACTGGTACACTAGAGTCGCCTTGCTGGTCCTCTCATACTAGGGATTTAAAGGCTCAATGCTCTAACATACTCAACTAGATATGGTCATATTTTCTTTGACATTACCCAACTCATGTAGCACATGTTCGGAGTTTTAGCAAGCCATCCCTATTTATGTTTGCCATGGAAAAGGTTTTCGTCCTAGTAGTTGGCACGAAGCTCCCTCCTTGTATGATTCACCTGTCTCAGTGCCCTTTTCCTAAACTGAAGGTACAATAATGAAGGTGCCTTTTGGTGTGGTGCTTTGCTAGCCATCTCAAATTCCATAACTCACACTTTATTGATACAAAAACCCTACCTTAACCTAATTACACAGGAATAGTTTCAGACAAACAATTTGTTGATAAATTTAAATCCAAAACTTCTCTCAACACACCTAATTGGGAAGGAATGTTTCCATTACTCATATTATCTTCAAGCCTCATATTCTACCTGTATATTGCCATTGATCTTGTTGTTGGATAGGCATAAGATTCAAGCACACAAATGGCACAAGTATTTCACACAATGAGATGTGGCTCTTCAATTACTCTTCAATCACTCTAAATCATAATGAATACAATGAACCTGGTAAAGGGTATTTAACCTAAATTGACATGCCAACACTCTCACATAACTCAACTTGATCAAATCTTACTTAACTCACTCTCTAACTCACTCACCAAATATATCTATCACTCAAGTCAACTAACTCACTTAACTGATTGTCTAACAATGCATGTGGGAGGTAGTTATATATTTTAACACTACCCTTTAATTATGACCGCTAAACTAAAACATAACTCATGACAACTCAAACATGCATGTTGGTCTATGTCTCATCTAGGCTTACAACACCCAAGTTTCTTTTGTGAAACTAAAAAAAAATTACTACTAATGCCTTTGTAAATATATCAGCCAATTGATCACTCGATTTACAAGGCTTCAAGTGAACTTCTCCATTGCTCACAAGTTCTAGAATAAAGTGATATCTAGTATCAATATGCTTTCTCTTTTGATGAAACACACTATTATTGGATAGTGCAATCGCTGAGTTGTTGTCACAGTATATCATTTTTTATCCTTGATGTTGCTGCTTGAGTCCATCCAATACTTTTCTTAACCATACTGCTTGACATGCTGCTAAAGTTGCTACTAGACATTCTGCTTTTGCTGATGATAGTGTCACAATAGGCTGCTTCTTATATGCCCATGCTATCACACCTGAACCAAGATGAAACACATAACCGGATGTGATCTTCCGATCATCCAAACTTCCTGCAAAATCACTATCTGTGTATCCAATTGATTCTTTCTTTTCTGTACTTGCATACATTATTCCATAATATCTATTTTTTGCTATGTATCTCAGAATTATTTTTCCAGCACTACAATATGTGTCTTTTGGAGTCTCCATAAATCTGGAAATCAAACTCAATCCTTGCATAATATCTGGTCATGTAGCTGTGAGATACATGAGGTTTCCAACCAATCTTTTGAATAGAGTTGGATTGACATCTACTCCTTCATCATCCTTGCTTAACTTTGTACCTGTTGCAACTGGTGTAGGCACACGTTTGCAATTGTCCATCCCAAATCTTTTCAACAAATCTTTAGCATACTTATTTTGGCAAATAAAAATTCCTTTTTCTGATTTCTCAACTTCAATGCCAAGAAAATATTTCATGAGACCAAGATATGTCATTTCAAATTCTTTTATCATGGCTACTTTAAATTCAGCTAACTCAAGATCACCTATAAAAATCATATTATCAACATATAGGCAAACAATCAAAATCTCTCCATGCTCATTTACATTTGTGTATAAGGTAGGCTCAATGTTGCTTCTTCAAAATCCATTCTTAATCATGTAACTGTCGATTCTGCTATACCATGCTCTAGGTGCTTGCTTCAATCCATAGAGCACTTTATTCAACCTATAAAGTTTATCTTCTTTACCTTCAACTTCATATCCTGGAGGCTGCTGCAGATAAATTTATTCTTCTAGAATTCCATTCAAGAAGGCTGATTTGACATCCATATGATATACTTTCCACTTTTTCTGAGCAGCTGTCACTAGAACTTCTCTTACAGTATCCAATCTGGCTACCGGGAAAATGTTTCTCTAAATTCTATTCTCGGTTGTTGCGAGAATCCTTTTGTTACAAGTATTGCTTTAAATATATCAATCACCTTTCTTATTAACCTTTGTCTTGTACACCCACCTCACACCAACGAGGTTTTTATCATTTGGTAAATCAACCAAATCCCATGTATAATTATTTTAAATTGAATTCATCTCCTCATCCATGACTTGCACCCAATTTTCATCTTCGATTGCTTCTTCAAACGAAGAGGGTTGGAATACTAACAATGCAAAATTTCAAATAACATCCAAATCATCATAAATATCTTTCAAACCTCTCATCTTTTTCTTACCATTGCTTGATTCATTACCTGATTCACTGCTTGGAGAATTATGGTCTGTTGATCTTCTTGAAGATCCATACTACTCTGAAAATCTTGGAGTCCTTGCTGGTGTGACTCTGTTTGGTGTCTGCTCTCTTGATTCTTGCTGCTCCTTTTCTTCTACATCATCCTCTTCCATCAATGGTGCTTGTGCATCGGTTGGTGTGTCTACAGCCCCATTCCATGACTCTTATTCATTGAACAAAACATATCTACTAATGATTGTTTTCTTGGTGACAGGGTTACACAATTTTTAAGATTTTGACTCCTCACTATAAACAATAAATATGCCTTTTTCACTTTGATAATCTAATTTGCCTCTTATTTGTTTAGGCACTTGTGCATAGGCTACGCATCCAAAAGCTCTGAAATGAGATACAATGCATGACATACTTGACCATGCTTCTTCCGGTACTCTGTTCATCACAATCTTTGTAGCATATATGTTTATCACATAAACAACACATGCAACTACTTCTGCCCAATACTCATTAGACAAGTGTCTTGCTTTCAACATGCTCCTTGTCATGTTCATGATTGTGCAGTTCTTTCTCTCTGCAACACCATTCTGCTGCAGCGTGTATTTGGTTGTAATCTATCTTTTGATTCCATGTTGTTTGCAGTACTCATGGAATGCTTTCGAGTCATATTCTCCACCACCATTTAATCTCAATACCTCTATCTATCGATCACTTTAGTTCTCTACTAAGGCTTTGAACTCTTTGAACTTTGCAAAAGTTTCATACTTCTGCTTCAAAAAGTAAACCCAAGTCTTTCTGCTATAGTCATCAATAAAATTGAGGAAGTAACAGCTTCCACCAATCAACTGTGTCCTCATAAGTCCACACAAGTCGGTATGCACCAACTCAAGCGGTTTCTTTGCTCTATATGAAACTCCATTCGAAAAACTTTCATGGTGTTTCTTTGCCAACATGCAACACTCACAAGTGCTAGAAGGTTCTTTGATGGGAGGTAAACCTCTAACCATCTGTTTCTACTCCACCAACCTTAAACCAGAAAAGTGCTAGTGTCCAAACCGAAAGTACCATAAACAGTAATCATTAGAACATGTAGTTGTAAAATAACTAACCTTATCATTGTAGTTCATAATTAGAGGGGAGAGTATGTTCCTCTTCATTTGCACCTTTGCTATCAGCTGCTTTCTTGGGGATTTGTCATAAATAACACACTGTTGACGCTGAATGATAACTTTGTATCCTTTTTGCGTCCATTGACCAACACTTATCAAATTGTGTTTGAGTCTAGGGACATAATATACCTCTGATATGGTCTTTGGCTCCCCCTTATTGGTCACAATATTTACCATTCCTTTTCCATCTACATCCATAGTCTTGTCAGTCCCCAACTTTACCTCTGTCTTTATAGATTCATCCAAATTTGCAACCAAATTCTTGTTGCTTGTCATGTGATTACTGCAACCACTGTCTAATAGCCAGACCTTATCAGGCGGTTCATGCATGGTGTTGCATGCTAGGAACATGGATTTAGCATTCTTTGTACTAACATTATCTCTCTGATTTCCTTGATCAGCTATCTTTCTCCTACAATCACAAGCATAATGACCAAATTTACTACAATAATAACATTTCACCTTTTATTTGTGAAACCTTTGATTTCTGTGAAAGCTTCTGCTATTGTTGCTTCCACTTTTATGTTCATTCCCTTCTTGGCCATCTCTCTGACCACCATAGCTTCCGCCTCATCCTCTACCTCTCGATCGACCTCTGCCTCGACATCTTGAAATATAAACTTGACTTTTGAAGGCAGTTTCTAAAGTGGAATCCTTATTTCTTTCTATCCTTGACTCATGTGATAGAAGGGATCCCATCACCTCATCAACTTTCAGTGTTGCCAAACCCTTGGCTTCTTCTATGGCTGCTACCACAACATCAAACTTGGTAGACAAAGATCTAAGAACCTTCTCGATCACTGTTCTATATTTAATATCTTCACCATATATTTTTAACTGATTGATGACAGACATGACCCTATTCATGAAGGAATCAATGTCCTCTGTCTCTTTCATCTGCAAACTTTCAAAATCTCTCCTAGTATTATGCAATTAAAAAATATTGACTTTGGCCATACCTTGATAGCGTGTCACCAAATTTTTCCATGCTTCCTTTGCTGAAGAAGTTATCATTATCTTCTGGAACACTTCTCGGTCCACTCCCTGCTAGATAAGAAGCAACATTTGTGCATTATTCCTCTTGTCTTTATTCCATTGCTCCATGTCTGAATTACTGAGGGCTCGTTCTTCTGCATCGTTCCGAGGTTCTGCAAACTCAAACTTGACAAGATCCCATAAATCATGCACTTTTAACATAGTCTCCATTTTAATAGCCCACAGATCATAATCTTTCCCAGTGAAAGAAGGAAGTTGTTGCTGAAAACTTGATGTGGCCATCTTGGTTCAAAAAAAAAATCTTCTTTGATAAAAAACCCTAAATTTCTATTCTTCTTTTTATAAAGACTTTACAAAGCTCCTCAAATAACCTCAAAACCCTAGGTTTTAAGAAAATTCATTTTTTTTAATTTTTATAAAAAATTATAAAAAACTTTATAAAAAACCCTTTCATATTTTTATATATATAAAGAATCTTTATAAAAAAACTTTATATAAAAAAAATCTAAAAAAAAAATTATGAATAAATCCCTTGCATTCAAACTTATATAAAACTTTTTAATAAATCAAAAAGCCTCATCCACGTATTGTTTTATTTTATTTCCCAAAAACCAAGCAAGCCACTCTCTAATTTTTTTAAAATATGCTTCTCATAGGTTGTTTCTTGACATCAATTTTAAAATGTTCATTGATTTTATTATTACCAATATAATATGCAATAAAATATATTAAACATGTCTGTACAGTTCAGGCCTCCCTTATAATACCTTGGAATACAAATTACAATAATATCATAAATATTTGTTTCTTTTCATAGTTGTTTAATAATATGTTCAAGAAGGCCTTAAAATACCTTTAAATACAAATTACAACAACAACATAAATATTTGATTATTTTCATAGTTGTTTAATAATATGTTCAAGAAGTGAGATGTGTCCATTCGGTCGTGTATTCAATATGCCAAAATAATATTTATCTCTTTGTCTATTATTATGATATTAGAACTGCGAGCAATAGTTTCTCCGCATGGTTGTAACTACCTCACTCTTGATATATGGAAACGTAAGGAAAATAAAACCAATGAGACATAATGCATTGTCACAATTTGACATTCATTTCTTCCTTGTGATCCAGAAAAGGCATTTATACACAATCCATGGTTTCCACTTGTGGTTTCTATCTCAAATATGGAGTTAGTTTCAGCCTCCATTTCTACAGTTCTCTTGTGAAGATATTGATCCTTCGTGCTCCGTTGGACATAATTCGAAAAAATATTAGGAGTAAGAGGAGTAAAACCTT
Source organism: Pinus albicaulis (assembly GCA_034641835.2). Taxonomy (NCBI): domain Eukaryota; kingdom Viridiplantae; phylum Streptophyta; class Pinopsida; order Pinales; family Pinaceae; genus Pinus; species Pinus albicaulis. The sequence goes on from CM076572.1 coordinate 1,284,103,220, forward strand.
TCTTTGGGACCTATTGCAAAATATGAATTATAAATTAGTTTTAGAAGAGATAGAGGTAGAAAAAAATATAAGTTATATTTCTATAGAGAGAGAAACATGTGGAACTAGATATATTACTTTATCACAATTTCCTTTTTTGATTGGTCTTTAGAATTAGATTTTTGGGTAGGCTCTTCATCTGCTAATTGGTACTTCACTAGGTTGATTGTCTTTTAACAGTCGATGATTTTTTGGATGATTTTATGCTTATGCTTTGCACTGATATGTTTTAGTATAGACTCAATGAAACTATCAAATAAGTCCCTCGATTGTGTTACATAAGATAGTACCACTTTTTTAGTGAAAGATGAAATTATGAAACAAATTTCTTATTTCAAGTCAATTTACTTTGTATAATGGTGTTGGGTGAGATTTTTCCATTTCTGACCAAGTGAGGAATGTCGCCTTGACCTTCTCCTCAATCATGTCTTTTTTCGAGCTCTACAACTCCAAATTGCAAACGAAATGAGTTACCATTTGATAAAAATTTTCTTGCATCAGCATTCCATAATTACTGTATTTTAGGCACTTATAGATATCGATATGTTATCCTCAATTGTTTCTTACTATTTCTAGAATCGTTAAATAAAAATATTGTCTTTTTGGCTTCTTTTTTTAGAGTTTCACTCCCTTAAAGATTAAAATTGGAATGTTTCACATTAGTTTTTGCATTTGTTTACCAGATTTCTATTTTCTTAATTTACAATTATATATAGAGCTTCAAAATTTGTCTTACGCGTCTTTTATTCTGTACACCTACTTAATTTTAAATACCAGTTTCTAAAATTAGTTATTTTTACAAAATGTAAGACAAAAAATTGGAATCCAAACTTAAACGTATATTAATATTTTATGTCAAAGAATGATGTACAAAGTTTAAATATAAATACATAAAAAACCATTGATTCAGTTTCGAGGTCTTATTGGACTCTAATAACAACTCACCAAAAAAAAAAACTGAATCCTAAGGATTACTTGTCTAACATGTCCCCTTTAATATGAAGAAATGTATCAAATTCCAAGTACAAGAGCTCAAAATGAAAAAATGCATCTAAACCAAGAGCTTAATGTCTCTTAGAAATGGTTTTTAAGGATGACCACAAACCAATGTGGGAGAACTTAAGGTCTCAACCAACACCAAATCTCTAACCTTCATAAAAGTTCTTAGAACATTAAGAAATGTAGTTTTAGGGTGAGCAATAACTCTGCAACTATTAATGTAGTTCCTCTAACAATTCTGAATCTGGAAGTGCTCGTTCACAAACAATAATTTCAACAAAAAACGAAGTCTCCCTGGCTGCAACTTTGGCTCTAACTGGTACAGGTTGTGGCTTATGTTTTCTTGTGGATTTCAAATTGAGGCTCACTTGAAAAATATTCAAACATGTAGCAGATCATCAAGAATCCCCCCTTGTCAGATACATGGTGAGAAGATAAAGTATTCTTCGTCACTCCAAGGTTGGTACAAAATATCTAACATATCTTGCAGTATGACCTGTAAATATTCTTGTTTGTTTTTTAGCAATCACAAGAAGCAATCCATCCAAAATTTAGTTTCTCTCTTGCAGTAATCTTCATTCTGGAACATTTGTTAGAATGGTGATTGTGCTTTCCACAATGCTCACACGGGTGAAGGTGAATATCAAAGCATTGATCTTTCACATGTCCAACTCTATTACAATTTTGACATTGATCAATTTGTTTAGGAAGAACACTGATCTAGAAATCCAACACTACAAAATTGTATAGGTTTAGAAAATTCGAGAGTATGAAAAGATACATCTAGGACATAATTATTATATATCAAACTAGTTTTGTATTTTTTATGCATAATTTCTTCCCACTATCTTATAAATATTTTATATGCTTCACAACTGTATGCAAATGACACTTGCATACCCTTTACAGAACATGACTTTCAACTGTATCCAAAATTTCTCCTAAAATGGCTTCATTAATCTTCGACTGTTGTTTTAAATTAGGATCATCTCACTATAATTGAGACTCAATGTAGATAAATTAAACTTTCTCCAATGCATCATGTAAACAAACTCTAATATCAACAAGATTTACTTTTCTGATATTTACAGTTTCATCAACGGTAGAACTAATGAGATTTATTAATATATCTAATAAATTTTTAATTGAACCATTTTAGTCAATATTGAGTGTTAGGTTTAACTAAAAATGAACAGAGTTACACAAAATATAACCTCAATATTCTCAATATTGTTCTAATTGGTAATCAAAATTGATAAATAAAACCTTCATATAATGCCAACATCATATATTCTACCTTCCAATATTTCTTGGTAATCTTGTGTTGTTCCCAATGGCCATGATAAATATGTTTTTAAATAGTAATATCATCGTTCTTCCATTAATTTAAAATTTAACTCTTTTAATTTTACGTGCTTTACCTTTTGATGCATGCATGCACATTTGAATTTGGTCTAGGCGTGTTTGAAAATCTCTAACAAAACTGAGCTGAAATTCCAAGCATCCTTTTCTTGACGACTCCCCAACGGTCGGTTTCAATCTCGATCTGCTCATTCTAACGCTATATATTATACTGGTGAACAACCGCCTTGTGAAAACATCACATAAGTTTGATTTCTTTGACTCTTAAATGGAAATGAAATTCTCTAACCAACCTTTTCAAGTATCTCTTGATGCGGAAAAGAAAGTTAACTGGACCATACAATCTAGATAAATTGTTTGCCTTGTTGAAGAGTCTATGCACAATGCTGGAGTTTGGAGTAGGAATGCTAACGTCAGACGAGACATTGATGTCCAACCCCAAAACAAGAGCGTTGGTGAACACTTACGAATGCCATGAATCAGGCTTTATTATTCAACTATTTTTGTTAAAAATCCTCAAACATGTGCAACATGATTCACCGCACAAGGTTTCCAAGAAAATAAACTTAATTTTCTTAAAGAATTCCACCGTAATTCATCTCCACAGCATTGGTGCAAAACCTTCTATGTCAGTACAATAGAAAAAATATCTACATCAATCATAAATTTCACTATCGGCAGAACATTACAACTACAAAGAGAATGATATTCATAATCTCTTTCATATGATCATAAAATGCATTGAATATTTTTCGTTGGTTAATAAGCAAGGTCCATTTTCGAGCGAATGATTAAAAAAAAATAAAAACACAAAGTTAAAAGAAAAAGAAGACTAGTCGCCATTTCTCAAATAACCCTTTTGATCGCACCACAAGTCAACAATCCGTTGCATAATATGATGGTAAAAATAAAAATAATCTACATCAAGACTTCAAAATGAATTATTATTATGGAAGCTTCTCATTCATACTAAGAATCTGTATGCAAATCATAAAACTAATTGTGTATGTACTGTAAGAAATTGAGCACCTTTAATTTCTTTAATCTGGGAAGGATTGACTAATTATGATAGTGAGGTATTGCACTTCAACACCTTCTTGAATCTCGTTATGGTCACACCTTTTCTTCATACTCTCTTTTTTATGTCATGAACTAGAGACAAAACTCAATTTGTGTTTTTTGTTGTAGAGAAAACCGCTATGTTGATCAAAGCAGGAGGCGTATGACATGCGCTAATATATATCCATTGGACAAGAAGCCCATCGAAAAAAACCAAGGGATCTGCTTTGTCAGAATTACTGGATGTTAACAAAAATTCGTTCAATAGTTTCTAGTTCCTAGTCTAAACAATTGGAAACACTAGTCACATTATAACATATGCTTTTACAATACACATTCAATGCGTTGTCTATTTCTCTCAGGCATAAGAACAAAATTAACAATAATCAAAACTGTGATAGATAAATGAGATAGACATGAATTTTACCAATCACCTGAGAAACTTATTGACCTTAGGGATCGTCTCCTTCCTGAAAATAACAAGAAGCATCCACACTACGAACCTTTGGTGTGAAAAATCAAATGATGATGGTCTCACCATGTTCTCCAGACTCCAGCACTCTCGGTTGACTTCGTTCACCTAGCCTTTGATGCGTCCACAACAATATACAAAACCTCACTATAAAAAATTCTTCCTCTTCAAAATATATCCCACAAATCACTATGTTGCCTCTCAACACTTATTGTGCACTCTGACTCGTTCCTTGGATATTTTAATTACCAACACACACAATGGGGAATTAAAGGCATACCCATTCTGGTGCAATATGTTGGCCGATAATCTCCTCCAAGGTCTCCTGCCCAATGTTCTAGATGCCCACAAAACTAGTGGCTCATTCTAGCATATTAAATTCCACTCTCATTCAACAGATCATTTTACCCACTCTGATACCAATGTAAGACAACAAATTGGAAACCAAACTCAAGCATATATTAATATTTGATGTCAAAGAATGATGTACACAATGTACATATAAATACATAAAGAAATAATTGATTCAGTTTCTGAATATTCTTGAACTCAGGTGTGCTTGTTCCTAATGTTTCTCTAATGGATGGATCTATAACTTCTTCAACTGGATCCACTGCTACTCGTGTTGATGGGTCGATGCTAAGTCACTAGTTCTTCTACTAGTGGTGCTTAAACAATAGTTGTGCTTTCTTTACCTTTTCTACACGTAGTTATATGTAAACAAAATAAATTGATTCACATGCAACTAAATGTGTCGTAGCCTTTGTTCAAGGTACATATTATTAAACATAAATTCAACCTATTTTTTTAATTGGTTCGGTTTATTTTCCAATAAATATTATTACTTTTATTTAAAAGTTTTATTTTAACTATTTTAAATTGAAGGTAAATATTATGAAATTGATATATTTTTTAATAGTGATTTATATTAAAAAATAAGAGTTAAAAAGTTAAATTTACAATATTTTTTTTTTTTTTAAATTGACATTGTGAAATAAGATTTTTTAAAGTTTGGATTTTTTAAGCATTTATTATTTGAAGGGTAAGTTTTTTTCTAAATTTTAAACTCAAAAATATTTATAGCTTGAAAGATTTGACCTAACCTAAAGCAACAACTTTTATTTCATAATTATTATATCATATTATAATTATTTCCTATTCACCATGGTTAAAAAATAATTAATGTATCATTATTTTCTCTCTATATATATAATGCTTAGTAAAACACTTTGTTGTAAATATTAAGATTCTATATGGTTATTTACTAAATCCAAATATGAAGTTATGAAATATCATGGTTAAAAATATGAATCATTATTATTTTACATCTATTACAGCTGAGAATGTAATAGATGTAAAAATGTACTGGCATATATAATATATCAGTGTTTTTTTTCTTCTGAAAAAAAATAAATGAATCATCGTTATTTTACTTTTTTAATGGGATGTACATATTATGAATTTCTTTCTTAATTTTTTTTTGAATTTTATTAATAAAAATAAAATTATAGTTTAACAAATATTTTAAAGTAAAAATTTAAAGTTAATTTAAAAAACTAAATCAATAAAAATAAACACGTATTGATTTATTTATTTATTTCTAATGTAATAATATCTAACAATAACCTAGCTTAACATGGCAACATACCCATACTATGTTGTAAAAAAACTCCTAATTATATTAAAAATAATCATAAGTGGCTATTAAGATACAAAGATATATGATATGTTATTTCATAGAAAACTGCACCATAAGATGCACATATATATTTCTTATAGAATAAAGGCAGAAATGACACATACTTATACTAGATTGTGTGCTTGATTTTTTGTCGTCGTTGATTGAGATGCTTATGAAGATTTTTTTCTTCTTTCCTACTATTGTCCAAAATTATTTATAATTTGATGGAGCCCTTGCCATTCCTAACAATCCTATATTGTCTTGATATAGATGTTATCTTTTCTCTAAAGTCTTAACTTCACTAGTGTTCTCAACTTTTTGTTGGCTATGAACTTGACTGAGCCTTTGTTCCCTAAATCAAATCTAGAGAGACATGTTCCTATTTTTCCAAATTCTAAGATGTCAGTCTTTGTTGTACCAATTCTTATTACGTTATAAAATCTACTTGTGATGTTGGAGGTACTAGTTTTAATTTTATTGATGGATATTTAAGGTTAATTGATGGTCTTGTATAGAGTGCTAGGTAGATTTATGTTAGTGCTCCTTGAAATTCTTAGCATTGAGCTACAATATGCCTTATTTCAAAGAAAACTTTGTATTGCCAAGAAATGTTTTCATAATCCAATTTCTTAGTCCAAGTGAAATATCCACGTGTCAAATTTATTTATGTTGAAAACCCTTTAAAATGTTATGCCTCTTAGTTTCTAGTATTATGAAATGGAACCTTACCAAAGTTGAACCAATGGCTTCGAGATAGAGTAAACCCAAAAAATGTACGAGCAAAGTTAGGAGTCTAATCCATATGAGAGTTGAGGTGGATATAATTTTTAAAGGATCAAAAGAAGGATACCATGGCTTGATGCATAAACCTAATTTTCCTCAAAGAAATAGTCTTGAGTCGAGAATCAAACCCCTATCTTTCACAATGTAAAACTCAATAATAAAGTAATTATTTGAACAAAGGTGGACAAAAATATCATTTTTAATCATAACCAAACATGAATATCCATAAGCCAAGGCCAAATTCCATTAAAATGGAAAGCCAATCAAACAAATCTATAAAAAAATTCCCAATGAACAAAATTTTTCCCTATGGGGATGGAAATAATTAGGACCTTTTGCACTAGAAAAGGGGAGAGAAATGAGAGAATGAGTAATTCCTTCTTTTGTAATTGCATCCTTATAAGAAATACTTTCTAAAATACCAACATATCCTCCATGGAGACCACTTAAGACCCAATTTATGTTTCCTTGCATGGTTCTAAATACTAGTTCGACTACTAGTTTCCCTTGTTATTGCCATAACAGAGAATACCTAGGTGAGCATCAGATCGCTCGAGAAGGATTTATACTTAGCTATGGTTAAAACCTAGCTACTCCTACCATGTATAGGAGAAGCATATTTTCTTTCCAAATCCTATGTAAATTTATATTACCTTAAATAATATTAACTCCATACAAACTCTTAATGCTAAAAAGGAAAACTTTTAGGAGATAAATTTCTCCCATGGGCATGCCTTTTCCAAAAGAAATATTTGTGATTTCATTTTTTTTCCCAAAATTCTGTATGAAAAAATATTTTACCTTAAATTTTTTCAATATTTTATAGAAACTATATAAAATATTAGAAATTTTAATATTTTTACAATAATATCACCAAACATGTTATAGTTTTGATATCGAGGAATAGTAAGATTCACCAAGTTTCCTACACTTTAAGATAAAATTTCTATCTTAAAAATTTTCATTTTGCTAAATGATGACAAATTGCCCATTTATTTTCCATTGTTACCCAATTCTACCCCATTAACCATTCCATGATTGTTTGGTCCCTATAATACTAGTCTATCTCCTTATTGTTATTGTTGTTCCCATGTAGTCCCAATATTATTATTATTGTGCCCCATAGAATCCCACTATTGTTTTTGTTGTGCCATTACATTATTAGTATTATGTTGTCTATGATTACATTGTGACCCCTTGGACTCCTATATACAGAAAGGAGGTTTTTCATTTTAATATCCAAGAAATATTTATCCATATTTATCAGCCATGCCTCAACCACTTCCCCCTCTACTCCAAACATAGGAGGATTTATTTTCTAAAATTCTCCTTGTAGCTCTACCTTCTGTCTTTTCACCTCTTTCTGTTCTGTTACATTATCTGATTTAGCTTCATTATAGTTCTTATTTCTGTTACTACGCTGAGACTGAATTCTTTCCATTCTATCAATATCATGATCTCTAGTTTGTTGTTCATTTATTTCCTGAAACTCTCTATCAGTACTTGGTTTCTCATTTCCTTGATTATATTTGTCGGAGAGGATTTTTAATATCCTTTCCCACTCTTGCATCAACCATGCATTATCGTTTCGCACCCTCTGCCTTTCCGTTTGTAACTTCTGCACAATGTTTAAGAGAATGATGGTTTGGTGTTGCTGTTCTTCCAACAGTCTGCTGGTTTGCTAGTGTTGTTCCACACCCAGATGTACCCACATTTATGGGTTCATCTCCTGTCAGGGTTGGGGTTCCTCGACATTCAGAGGTGGCTATTGTATCGGTGCCCTCCTCATTATATCCGGTTAACCTATTTCTTTCTTTCTGTGTGCATCAATAATACACAACTTTAAACGTTAGTTGACCCATAGGTTCCGAGCATTTACAACACAGCTCTGATACCACTTGTAACATTCAACCATATAGCAGTAAAATAAAATAAAAAAATTATTTTTACTTTAAGAATTCTTCCTACTTAACATTCTGTTTTTTTTTAAACCATATAATTTCTTAGTTTTGCATGATTACAATAGATTTTAATGTGTGCACCATATCCAAAGTTTGGTCATTTAATCGTCATCGTAATTTCATTTTTACTAATTGGAAAGCTTTCCCCATTTTCGATAACTTCCACATCTGCAGTAATTAATCATGTCATATTTCACATGACTTCGCACCAGATTTTCCGTCCCTCATCATTTATAATGATAGCACAGTGGCACTATGGAATTGACCACCAGGGTCGATATGAATGTCATATCTTATCACTTGACCTTTATTTGACTTACACCTGTCAGCTGTCTCAACGTGGATCTTTCTATTAGCAATCTAACGACTAGGAAAGTTAGGGTTTGGCTAATGACTTAGTCACAATAACTAATCTGCTTAGCATTTGCTCTGTCTTCTCCGAAGAGCTCTAGTTTACACCTCTGTCTGCAACTTTCGGTTCTTTGTTTGCATTACCTTCAAGCTTACGCGCACTGCTTCGCGTGAGCTCTATGGATATGGTGCTTAACCTTAAGGATTCTTCTGCCGGTTCAACACTTCGATCCAGCCCTTCCACCAATATCAATGAATACTATTACTGTGAAAATTTTATTTATAACTAGTTTTAAGACATGTTAGTTTTACCCTTAGCTGCAATAATTTAATCCCTAATTTTTGTCTAGGTTTGTTTAAGAATGGTCAGTGTGGTAACATAGTTTTCGTTCAAACCCAATTGAAGAAATTATTTCTCTCATCTCTGTCCACAGCTCAAGAAGAAATTACAAGGAAAATATTTTGTTGCTGCTATATGGAGTAAAATGCAAACTGTTTTTCTTTCCTGTGTTAGTCGTGAACTGGGTTTCACAGAATCCTAAGTTTTTTTCTCCTTCAGAAGTTTCTCCAGTTAATAATAATGGTTTACTCATGCCTTTTTTTTTGTGTGTGATGACAAGTGAGGATCTCTCTATACACTTCCTTTTTAAAAGTTCAGGTTTTGGAATTCATGCACACCACTGAAAGCGTTTCTCTCGTCCACCTTTAACAGGTACCAATGCTCCGAGTTATTTAGTGGGGTTGCCTGACCTTCTTTTGGGTTAAACTCTCGGCATGTCTGCTGCTCAGCCCCACTATGTAGGAATGCTAATAAGATTTTCAATGCTTCGGCATGCAAGTTCTCTTGTACTAAGTTTATTTCGGTTAGATTTTCTTTCTCCTTAAAAAGCTTCATTGTAACATCTGGAAAGTTTGAATTCTAGCTTTTATGAATACATTTGAATTTTTTTTGGCTATGTTGATCATAATTCTCTTCTTGCAAAATTTCACAGGAAATCTGGTTCATAGCTCTCTAATTCCCCCCTTGCAGCCTAGGAAAACCATTCTCAAACCTATTGTTACCATTTCTCGCTCCCGAAATACATTATCAAAGGCTAGGAATTCATATTTAAAAATATTCGAGGCATAGCTCCTTTAGCCCTAGCCCCTCTGTTCTTCTCCTCTACGAGACCGAAAGCCTAAACTGTGTGCTAACTGTATATGTGCTTATCAAAGGGATATCGGGAGAATTTCAAGCCGTAGATCTGTATGAGATCGGACAGCGTTTATACGTCTCCTCTACGCTCGCAGACCCCCTGACAGTCGTCCGATTAGACCACGAAATCAATGGTTCGCGATGCGCCTGTCCTGGTGGTCCCCACGTCTGCTCCCATTGCAAAAACCAGTGGTTTATATCGCACCGCCTTCCGGCGGTAGGCGGTATTTCTCCTTGGGCCAGCGATTCCATGCAACGCTCACCACGTGTCCCTGCGTACGGCCCGAATACCGCCCTCCATCGCGCGTTAAGGTTCGACAAAAGTCACGCATCGATATTCATCATAGCCGTCTGATCTAAGGGCCTTCATCTGACATTCGTCGCGCTCCGAAACTGCACGAGTTTTAATCCAAGTGTACAGTGCTCCTGGCCCACAGTCCATCGCCTCCGACGCTCTTTCAATCATCGATCTCCTCTCGAGATCGGACGGTCAAGATCTGCTCACCCCACTTTTGACCAGCTCCTAAAGTCAGTCCTCCACATCATCCATTCCTCGTTGTTTTGATATCGTGCCACCTGTCCTCCAGTTTTCCTCCACATGCTCTCCGCCACCCCATACCTATATTTTGCTCATTTCTTCGTTCCTTACGTATTTTCACATTCATTTACACGTTCCATTGGTTGTCTCTATGGTCATCCCACACTGTTGCGCTGCATTTTATTCGTCACCACCCTGTGCTGCTTCACCATTTCGCTAGTCTTTACGACCGCTTCCATTAACCCCGCCACACCTTCCATCCTCATATGCTTGGATTTCTTAACATGTTCTTGGTTTTTTCAGGTTTATAGCGACGGAGAATTACCATAAGTTCCAGCCTCCATTACAAAAGCTGAGTATGCTCCAAAGGACCATTTATCAGAGGCAGAATTATGGAAAAAGGATTTGGGAAGCTGTTACGACACGGATTTCATTAAAGAAGTAGGGGTAAAATCTGTCAAACCCTCCAGAGTCATTCAAAGCACAGAATGTGGCAGATGGAAACATTAATTTTGCGACAAAGATTATCAGTCAAATGATAAATGAATTCAGCGTTCAGCATTGAAGATTTTAGATCTTAATTCAAGATTTAGAAGGAAAAGGGTACGATGCACAAAAAACAATACCCTCCAGGTTTTATTTCAGCTGAGTCTTCTTTCAGGAAAGGACAGAATGTTCATATGGATTTATCTCAATACCTTGTTCCTGAAGAGGTTTTCTTCCCAGTGCATTTATTCCAATTAGCAGGCCAGGAAGTACAAACAACCCAGCACAGTCATTCAACAGTATGGGTGCGAATGTTTCCGCCATTTTGCCTTAATTATGCAAATTAAATCTTCATCACCTACATTTTTTAGGTTTTGGTTTCTCCTATAAAAACCATGAAAAAACACATTGTAAGGGTTCCAGATTTATCAGAAACTTATGCAGTGAAAAGATTTTTGCATACATTTTGTAAAATTCTTGTATGAAGGCTTAGAGCCCATAGGGTCTCAGTGAGGAGGAGTTATATCTGTCAAAGAGGATTCTGGTCTTTGGTATTTCACAGTCTGTAATCTTCTTTATTGCGTTATACTAATATATCATTTCATTTCATCCATCTTTTTTGTATCATGTTTTGGAATGCGAGTGGTTCACTAATTTTTGGTACGGATTCATCCTAGTTGATGCCCATGCTCGGATCATTCAAGTGCTTTAAATATGGCTCATGCATGATATTCTGCTCCATTATTTAGCTAATCATACTTCTGCTATATTAGTTGCTTTGAGAGGGTGCTTTTAAAATGCTATTATCATATATGGATTCTTAGATTGGTAAGCCCATGCATGGTGGTATTGTATATCTAGGTATCAGCTCAATGTTAACTAGTATCTTCTCAATATTCCTTTCACTACATACACCTTTTGATAATTTATGTCTGTGAAGTATTTGTGAATCGGCCCGCTTTGCAGTAAACTGCCTCTGAATTGTCTGTTGCTTTTGTATTAGAGTTCTGCATCTTGCCTCTGCAATATCTCTTTTCCTATGTCAGTTTTTGAGGGTTTGGCCCCATTCTATTTCATTTCCCTATTTACAGGAGATAGCATGTGAGCTGAAGCTGACAACTTCATACATAATATTATACACTCCTTGCTATGCTAAGATGTCCTAGGCACTGTTCTATCACAACTCTAGCCTGTCTCTAGGAGCTACAACATCTTTCTAGCACCATTGCTGGGGATGAATTTAAGAAAATCAGAATCCCTAGGCCTCAACAAAATTCTATTCACTCCCTAAGTAGGTGAGCACAGAGAGTTGAGAGTTGTATATCCCTCACCTTGGCGACTCCACATTTGTTATTTGATAAATCTAATTGCATTCTTGGCTCCTCGTAAGCGACATTTGAGGTCGGATTTGTCTAAGCCAAAGACAACTTCAGTGTCTGACCCTGACCAGATTATACATAGAAGAAATTGGAGGGAAAGGAAATCATTCCGTCCTCAGATTCCTGAAGTGCCTACAGAAGAATTTCCATCCTCTTCTTCTATAGAAGCTCAAGTGCCAGATCCCGACTCCACTGTTGGAGATACTGATTATTATTATTCAAACAGTCCACCTCGAGAGGGTATCAGAAATAAAAACAGTCTTCATCCTACTCCTGAGGTTGAAGAGGTCAAGGAAGTAACCGAAGTATTTGCTGTTAATAGACCTTTGTTCCCTTCAACCCCTCAAGCTGCAGTTGAGTATATTCCTATTATTATTCATACTCCACTCCCTCCTCCTCCTCTTACTCATCAAACTATTGTACTGCCTCCACCTCCTCCAATGGCCAATGTTCTAGCCTTTTTCATGAATAAATATGCTCCCCTGGCATTACCCCAAGTGCTGAATAATATGCCCTGGGATTATCTAAAGGTCCTGCCCAGATTCAATGGAGAAAATGAGATTGATGCTCAAAAACATCTTGATACTTTCTGCTCCTTTGCAGAGAACTTCAATGTTGAACACCTAGATGTGGTCCTAAGACTGTTTGTGCAATCTCTAGATGGTGAAGCTCGAAAATGGTTCAAGACATTGGCTGGCCATTCTATTACTACTTGGGATAATATGGAAGACACTTTCCTCAGGAAATGGGGAGAAAAGAAAGATCATTGAAATTGTCTTATTGAGTTCAATACACTAAAGAAAATACATAATGAAGGAGTATCAGAATTTATCAAGAATTTATCAAGAGATTTAATAAATTGTATCTGAGTCTCCCTGCTGATATGAAACCCCATCAAACTACTGCTAAAGTTGTTTTTGTAGTAGCCTTTGATTCAGAATTTGGTTTCTCTCTTAGAGAAAGAAAACCTGCTACTCTGGATGATGCTCAGGCAGATGCACTAGAGTTGGAAGCAAACTTTTCTTCCACTGGTAAATCAAAAGGAAAATTTGAACAAGATACTAGAAGAAGGGGAAAAGAGGAGGTGTCTACCTCTAACCAAGACAGAGACTCAGAAAAAATGGAAGAAATGAGAAAATTGATTAAGAAAATGGTCAAGCTTGAATTCGAAGCCAAGATTCAGCCTACAAAAATTTCCAGAATGCTCCAAACAGAGGTTACAATCCTCAGTATAGGAAACCACGCCTGCAAATATTGCCAAGGGAATCAAAAGAGCAGCAAGATCAAGTACCACATCCATTGTACTTGGAAGGTCCAGTAGATGACTCCATTGAAGAAGCTGCCTATGGAATGGAAGATGCAAATCTTGCCTTTTCAAATAGTGATGGAGAAGAATGTCCTTTACAAGGGAATGATGAAGCTGGGTGCTCATTGCAAGAAGAAGAAAATATCAGAGACACAGATGAAGAAGAATTTGATCATTATTGTAGAAAATTTGATGATTTTATGCAAGCACATTTCATAGAAGATATGATCTCAGATCTTCTAGGAAGAGGACTCGTACTCAGGAGCAAGAAGAAGAGCTCCCCCAAAAGGAAGCACCTGCTTAGGAGGAATCAACGATGTAGAAAGCTACAGACAAATGTAAGCAACCTCTAAACAAACCTTTGCAATCTAATGATCAAATTCCTTCCTCTTCAAAAGCAGTCATTCCCCCTAATATCAAGTCTGTGTCTAAAGAAGTTAAGCCCCCAGCTGAAAATAAAGAGCCCAAAGAAGCTGTGATAGAAAAATCCCCTCCTGCTTTCAGTCTGCAAAAAGAACTTGAAAAAGTCAAAATCCCAGTCCCCTTGACTGAACTGTTGAAACAGCCAGCATATCAATCTCAAGTCACATCTTTCATGCTCCCTCCAGAAGCACCAATCATCCCAGATAGCCTCAACCTTCAAGAAGAGAGATCCATGGTAGTTTTTGGCCTACATGTTGAGGAGATAGATCCTCTACTCCTCCCTTCTATGTGTCTCTAGTAATCCATGACCTGCTATTACATAACTGTATGCAAGATTCGGGAGCTTCCGACAATCTTATGCCTTTTTCAGTCACGGAACAACTAGGTTTACAAATCAAACGTCCATATAAAGACCTCTATTCATTTGACTCCAAAAGAGTTAAATGCTTGGGGATGATCAAATATTTGGTGGTCAATTTGGCCCAAATCGTAGCAAAGAGTGTGGTAATGGACATAGTGGTAGCTGACATTCCAGCTCGCTTTGGTATGTTGCTGTCAAGATCCTCGGGAAAAAAAATTGGTGGATCAATCAAGATGGATTTAACATATGCCACTATCCCAGTTTTTGGTGGCCAGGAAAGGAGATTATATAGGGAGACTAGATTTGTCAAGATGGTGACAAAGGCTGACAATTTTGTAAATTCACCAGTTTACAGTAAGGAAGGAGATCTTTCATGCTTGATGCTAGAAGAACACCAAGACTATGCTCATGAACCATCCTTTTTCCAGATTAGAACTGAGCAGCCCTCAGAGAACCATGAAGCAGGAATATGGACTCTACATTTTAATGGAGCAAATTCAAGAGAAGGAAATGGAGCTGGAGTGCTATTGATTTCTCCTACGGGAAGGTGGGTTCCATTGTCTTTCAAGCTAGAATAGGAAGCTACTAATAATGTGGCTGAATATGAAGCACTTCTATTGGGATTACAGACAGCTAGGAGCATGGGTATACTAAGTTTAAAGGTTCTGGGAGATTCAAAACTAGTGGTCGAGCAAGTCAAGAATCAGTGTCAGACCAAACATCCTAGGCTAAGGGCTTATAGGAATGAAGTTTGGGACATGGTAGAAAACTTCTTTTTGGCATTCAATATGAAGTTCATGCCCCGAGAACAGAATAGGATGGCTGATTCCCTTGCTATGGTTGCTAGCATATTTCGACCACCTCAGAACCCTCTTTTAAGATATGAAGTAGAGGTGCGTTATCGGCCTTTAATCCCAGACAATATAAAACACTGGAAGGTATTTGAGGATGAAGAACAGATGAAGAGATTCTTGGAAACAGTGGGATAATTCTCCAATATGGAGATTGATGATGCAGAAGAGGTTGAGTCTGAAGATACTCCAGAAATAAATTGGGAAGGGAAAATGGCAGGTAATAAAGTGTTGTAGTTAAAGGGAAACGTTATACCTAGAGGGCTGGTGCCTCTAGAAATATTTTTTGATAAGAATGATGTCCCACTGCAGCCAAGTAAAGTGGTAGAAGAAAATCAGGTTGAAGACCTGAATTTGGGTACTGAGTCTGACCCCAAAATTGTCAAGTTGTCTAAGAAGATTCCTGGAGAATATAAAGAGCTATATCAGAAATTGTTTCAGTCTTACAAAGATTTGTTTGCATGGTCCTATCAGGATTTGAAAACTTTTGATGTCAATATTATGCAACAAAAAATTCCACTGAAGGCAGATGCAAAGCCCCATAAGCAGAAGCTCAGACAAATCAATCCCCTGTTGTTGCCTTCTATTGAGAAGGAAATCAAGAAGTTGCTAAAAGCCAAAATAATCGTACCATTGAGGTACTCTGAATGGGTGGCAAACCTTGTCCCAGTACTCAAGAAGAATGGAGAAATAAGGCTGTGTGTGGATTTCAGAAATTTAAACAGAGCATCCTTAAAGGATAATTATTCATTACCTAAGATGGATCACATCCTGCAGAAGGTGGTTGGAGCTTCCAGGATGTCAATGATGGATGGGTTCGCTGGTTATAACCAGGTGGCTATACTTCCAGAAGATCAAAAGAAGACTGCTTTCACCACACCATGGGGTACATTTATGTATGCTAGGATGCCTTTTGGATTGATTAATGCAGGGGCCACCTTTCAGAGGGCAATGGATATTGCTTTTTTTGGGGAGCAAGACAAGTTCTTGGTAGTCTACCTCGATGATATCACTGTATTTTCCAAGAATGATGCTGAGCACATTGAACATCTGCGGATAACTTTTGAGAAATGCAGAAGGTATGGTCTCTCTCTGAATCCTCCAAAGTATTTATTTGCATTAGAAGAGGGAAAGCTTTTGGGACATATCGTTACTAAAGATGGGGTGAAGATAGATCCTAAGAGGGTAGAGGTTATAAATGGTATCTCTTTCCCTAGAAATAAAAAAGAAGTACAAGTATTCCTAGGGTGCTTAAATTTCTTGAGAAGGTTTATCCCTAACTATGCTGAGATAGTTAGGCATATAACAGATATGCTGAAGAAGAATAATGAGGTAAAGTGGTCACAAGAATCACGGGAGGCATTTACCAGGATAAAGAATGCTTTTGCAGAAGCCCCTGTGTTGGCTGGACCCGATTATGATAAACCTTTCATGATTTTCTCTTTTGCATCACCTCATACAATAGCAGGAGTCTTATTGCAGAAAAATGAGGAAGGTTATGAGCAGCCTATTGCCTTTTTCAGTCAGATGCTCCGTGATGCAAAATTGAAATACAACATATTGGAAAAGAAAGCATACGCCCTATTGAAATCCCTCAAAGCATTCCATGTATATATCTTACAGTCCCACATCACTGCATTTGTACCCGCAGCTGTTGTAAAAGATATCCTTATTCAGGGGGATAGTGAAGGAAAAAGGGGCAGGTGGATTGCTAAAATACAGGAGTATGACTTAGACATCCACCCTACTAAGCTGATTAAAGGACAGGGGCTTGCCAAAATGTTATCTGAATCAAACTATCAAACCCTAGGCGTAAATTTGTCCATTATGGCAGGTGAGGAATCTGAGGAGAAAGAAGAACGACAGGGAATTGAGGTAGCTACCCCAGAAACACATATAAAGTACCTCACCATTCAGTGGTAAAAAGAGATAGTAGAATATCTCCTCACACTCAGTTGCCCCCCAAGCTGTGATAAAGCTAAATATAGAGCACTACGATTGAAATCACAGAAGTATATAGTCGCCAACGGTCGGCTATATTGGCGAGATCCATCAGGCATATTACTCCTCTGTCTCACAGAGAATGAAGTCGAGAGTATTATAGCAGAATTTCACGAAGGGATCTGTGGAGGTCACTACAGCTGGAGGGCCACAGCCCATAAAATCCTGAAAGCTGGTTTCTATTGGCCAAAGATTTTTGGAGATGTTTTTTCCAGGGTAAGAGCATGTGATAAATGTCAGAAATTTGCTGAGAGACAGAAATCTGCACCATTTCCCCTGATTCCAATACATGTGGATGAACCATTCAAACAATGGGGTATTGATTTTATAGGTGAGATACATCCTCCATCGAGTGGACAACATAAATGGATATTAACAGCCACAGATTATTTCACCAAATGGGTGGAAGCCATACCTGCAAGGAATGCTACAGATACTATGATCATAAAGTTCATGGAGGAGAATATCATATCCAGGTTTGGCTGTCCTGCTAGGATAGTGACTGACAATGCACAGGCCTTCAAGTCTACGAAATCTGTGAATTTCTGCTAGCGATACAATATCACACTGAGTCACGCTACAACTTATTATCCACAATGGAATGGCTTGGCAGAGTCTTCAAATAAAACCCTGGTGAGGGCCTTGAAGAAGACTATCAATGAAAATCATAAGAATTGGGATTCCCAACTGAAATTTTCTCTATGGGCTAATAGAATCACCAACAAGAGAGCAACTGGGAAATCTCTCTATGAATTGGTATATGGACGAGCAGCAGTTTTTCCTGTACAGCTAGCTTTACCAGTGGCCCCATTCATGCAAGAAAGCCAGGAGGAACCTGATGATATGATCAGGAGAATCAATCAATTGGTGGAATTAGAAGAAACACGGGGCCAGGTGAATCAGAGATTAATAGAATATCAAGAGAAAATGAAACACATTTTTGATCAGCACGCAAAATACAGGAAGCTGTAGATTGGTGATTTGGTGCTCAGATGGGATATCCGGAGAGCCGAGAAGGGAAAACATGGTAAATTCGACCCCCTCTGGTTTGGTCCTTTCAAAATTATGGAACAGGGGGGCAATAATACTTTTAGGTTGGAAAATTTACAGGGCGACTTGCTGGATGCCCCTGTAAATGGTCAATTTCTTAAACCCTACTTTCAGTTCTGATTCAGGCCGAGGAAGCATGATGTATTATATTGTATGATAGTTTCCTTTTTGTTTTGTTTGAATAATGTCAGTGTTGTGATGAACTATAAAGTGAAAAATGGAGGTGCTGGATAGCAGAGTCTGCATACATGATGATCATAGGGTCTACGAGTTCTTGACAGGTCCAGGGATGAACGTGTCGTCCCCAGGTGGAGCCAATGTTGATCATAATTCACTTCCTGCAAAATTTCATAGGCAATCTAGTTCAGAGCTCTCAAATTCCCCCCTTGCAGCCTAGGAAAACCATTCTCAAACCTATCGTTACCATTTCCCGTTTCCAAAATACATTATCAAAGGCTTGGAATTCATATTTAAAAATATTTGAGGCATAGCTCCTTTAGCCCTAGCCCCTCTGTTCTTTTCCTCCATGAGACCAAAAGCCTGAACCGAGTGCTAACTCTATATGCGCTTATCAAAGGGATATCGGGATCATTTCGAGTCGTAGATCTGTATGAGATCGGACGGCTTTTATACGTCTCCGCCGCACCCGCAGAGCCCCCGACAGCCATCCGATTAGACCATGAAATCAACGGTTTGCTATGCGCCTGTCCTGGTGGTCCCCACGTCCGCTCCCATTGCAAAAACCAACAGTTTATATCGCACCGCCTTTCGACGGTAGGCGGTATTTCTCCTTGGGCCAGCGATTCCATACAATGCTCACCACGTGTCCCTGCGTACGGCTCGAATACCACCCTCCATCGCGCATTAATGTTTGACCAAAGTCACGCAACGATATTCATCACAGCCGTCTGATCTAAGGGCCTTCATCCGACGGTCTCCGCGCTCCAAAGCTGCAAAAGTTTTAATCCAAGTGTACAGTGCTCCTGGCCCATAGTCCATCGCCTTCGATGCTCTTTCAACCGTCGATCTCCTCCCGATATCGGACGGTCAAGATCTGCTCACCCCACTTTTGACCAGCTCCCAAAGTCAGTCCTCCACATCATCCATTCCTCGTTGTTTTGATATCGTGCCACCTGTCCTCCAGTTTTCCTCCACGTGCTCTCCGCCACCCCATACCTATATTTTGCTCATTTATTTGTTCCTTACATATTTTCATGTTCATTTTTGCGTTCCATTGGTTCTCTCTATGGTCATCCCACACTGTTACGTTGCATTTTCTTCATCACCACCCTGCGTCGCTTCACCATTTCGCTAGTCTGTACGACCGCTTCCATTAACCCCGCCACACCTTCCATCCTCATATGCTTGGATTTCTTAACATGTTCTTGGGTTTTGCAGGTTTATAGCGACGGAGAATTACCATAAGTTCCAGCCTCCATTACAAAAGCCGAGTACGCTCCAAAGGACCATTTATCAAGGGCAGAATTATGGAAAAAGGATTTGGGAAGCTATTACGACACGAATTTCATTAAAGAAGTGGGGGTAAAATCTGTCAAACCCTCCAGAGTCATTCAAAGCACAGAATGTGGCAGATGGAAACATTAATGTTGCGGCAAAGAGTATCAGTCAAATGATAAATGAATTCAGCGTTCAGGATTGAAGATTTTAGATCTTAACTCAAGATTTAGAAGGCAAAGGGTACGATGCACAAAAAACAATACCCTCCAGGTTTTATTTCAGCTGAGTCTTCTTTCAGGAAAGGACATGATGTTCATATGGCTTTATCTCAATACCTTATTCCTGAAGAGGTTTTCTTCCCAGTGCATTTATTCCATTTAGCAGGCCAGGAAGTACAAAAAACACAGCACAATCATTCAACAGTATGGGCGCGAATGTTTCTGCCATTTTTCCTTAATTATGCAAATTAAATGTTCATCACCTACATTTTTTAGGCTTTGGTTTCTCCTATAAAAACCATGAAAAAACACATTGTAAGGGTTCCAGATTTATCAGAAACTTATGCAGTGAAAATATTTTTGCATACATTTTGTAAAATTCTTGTATGAAGGCTTAGAGCCCATAGGGTCTCAGTGAGGAGGAGGTCTATTTGTCAAAGAGGATTCTGGTCTTTGGTATTTCACAGTCTGTAATCTTCTTTATTGTGTTATATTAATAGAACATTTCATTTTATCCATGTTTCTTGTATCATGTTTTGGAATGCGAGTGGCTCACTCATTTTTGGTATGGATTCATCCTATTTGATGCCCATGCTTGGATCAGTCAAGTGCTTTAAATATGGCTCATGCATGATATTCTATTACATTATTCAGCTAATCATACTTCTGCTATATTAATTGCTTTGAGAGGGTTCTTTTAAAAGGCTATTATCATGTATGGATTCTTAGATTGGTAAGCCCATGCATGGTGGTATTGTATATCTGGGTATGAGCTCAATGTTAACTAGTATCTTCTAAATATTCCTTTCACTACATACACCTTCGGATTATTTATGTCTGTGAAGTATTTCTGAATCGGCCCACTTTGCAGTAAACTGCCTCTGAATTGTCTGTTGCTTTTGTGTTAGAGTTTTGCATCTTTCCTCTGCAATATCTCTTTTCTTGTGTTAGTTTCTGAGGGTTTGGTCCCATTCTATTTCATTTCCCTATTTATAGGAGATAACATGTGAGTTGAAGCTGAAAACTTCATACATAATATTATATGCTCCTTGCTATGCTAAGATGTCCTAGGCACTGGTCTATCACGACTCTAGGCTGTCTCTAGGAGCTACAACAGGCTACAAGCCGTTATTTATGTAATAGGACTGTCTATTTTTTTTCAAATGGCATTCTTAGGTATATAGGTTTTGCAACTATTTGAACAACGAAACTTATCTCGGTTTTTATTTGATATATGTTGTTAACTGTATTATATTTTTGTGCAAAGAACAAATATATATATATATATATATATATATATATATATATATATATATATATATATATCTGGAACTATGCAAAAGTTGTAGCTGCTTCCTGTATGGAATAATATTTTCCGTCTTTGATGACAATTATAAGTTCACTGGTTTTCTGTCTTCCTAATACGTTAGAATTTTATCTTCCAGTTAATTCTGTTGCTTTTCATTTATTATGAAGAGGGTTCGGAAGTTCTCTACTTTACCTTTACGCTCAACCCATTACTACCATGTAGAAATTTTGGTTAGTTCCTATAGTTTGTTTGGATACCTTGTATTCCAAGGGTTTCTTGTAGGTTGTAATTTATAATGCATACAAATTCTCTTATTCAGTTTCCTAAGAAATGAAATCTGACATATATAGTATCTGCTACTGTTTGTATAAATATCATTTCTGCTTTTACACTGATTTTGTAAAATGTTGGAAATCTTTCATGATTACCTTACTAATAATTTTGTCTTCTGACTTTTTCTATATCATAATATAACCAGAAATGTGTTTCAATAACTTCTTCCTTCTTGTATCATAAATAAACCTAGTTTATATTCAAAATATTTCTGTATTTAGCATACTTTAAGTGACTAGACCACAACTATCCGTGTATTATCATAGGCCATAAAGACAACCAACCCAGTACCTTGGTTAAGAAAACTGGGTTAACCGTCCTCAGTCTACCCATTAACTGCAGTACTAAATTCTTCACATATTTGTTACTTTATGTAGCAGAGTTTTAACATATAACATAATTCATTTTTTTGTAACATATTTCGAATTTAAACCACAGAATTAATAAAAAATTATATCTATATACATCATTCAGATTTAACCACAGAATTTGATCAAAAATTACATCTCTATACATCATTCACATTTAACCATAGAATTTAATTAAAATACTTATTTGCATTTTTTTATCTGACTGATAATTTTGCCTTCCTTCCACGAGTGAGGCTATTACGTCCTCCAACTCTCCCCGTGCTCCAAGTCTGAGCTTTCGTTGTTGACAGAACTCTAGAAGAGACCTCGAGACAGTCCAATCGAGTCTCCAATTCTAGTAGCAACATAAATCTAGATTATTCCTAACCAGAATTTTCATCTTTCTTCACTTACCAAAACAGAACCCCCAAACCTCCCTGGAATCACACCTTTATCCTCAGAGGTTGGGCAACTGTTTGAACTTCAACCAACTCTCCGATCTTGAAATTATTTTTACCGTCACTCTTTACCTTATGGAACCAATTCCAATATATATATATATATATATATATATATATATATATATTTAATTTAATCACAAAATTAAATTTTTGTTCATAATACTTTTGTTTTCAACATAATGACAATGAATGCTTTTTTTAAGAACCCTTAACAATATCTTAACAATTGGTTAATGATTAAGACAGTGGTTACAGTAAGATTTCACGATATCTATGTTTCACCGAGTGAAACTGAGTATCTAATCCTCACCATAAAATGCAACCCAAGTACAACTTGATTTTTTATCTACATCAATGATCAAACTAGGTCCTTTTCAAGCACCACCTCAATGCCTTTGCACATTTTTTTTTAAGTTTGTGAAGAAAGCCACATTGAGGATATTTAGCAAATCACATGCCCAATTCGGATTTAATATAATGTTTAGTGTTTGTTTTCATACTTTTAAATTTCCGAATATTTTGTAAATTTCATAGACACTAGTGAAATCGTCAATTTGTATGGAATCAAATTTCCAAAATTTGCAATCTAACTAATTGCAGGTGACATATACTTCAAAATACTTCTGTCAAATCTTTTACTGAATTATGTTTTCTCAATCTCTTTAATAATGATGTTCTCTCTTGGTTTGAAATTGTATCCTCCGAGATCGTGGGAAATGATGAAGTAGAATCTGGTTTCTTAGGCATAACTCTAAACAGCTTTGATTCTCCAAATCAATGTTATTTGTGGATATGCATCAGATTGTGTAAATTCAATATCTAAGTCGTATCAATTTGTACATAATTTTGTGCTGGTTGATCAGCAATTATAATTTACAATGGATTTGGATTTCAGATTTGTGGATGATGTCCCATCAGAGTTTTCAATAACAACACGGATTTAGCAGTGAGGTATCCATTCCACCAACCCATGAAATAAACTCAATCCTGTGGAATGCTGAAAAGTGGCCCATATGAGGTGAGCTATCCAAAACTGAAGCTAAACTGGAGCAAGGATATCCAAAACTGTGGGTGGGCTATCAGCCAAAAGCAGGATGTCCATTAATTTAATGCCCACAGAACACCGTCCTGATCTTGATAGGGACATTACTTTGGATTTTACAAGGTAGAAAATGGGGATTCCCAGAAGCCACTGTGCAGTGTTAGACAATGGCCTTATTCCTGACACAAGTGATAAGACAAAAAGCCGACATTCTAGGAAGCAGAAATTTTCTAATAGATGGGCGGCCCATGTGCTGCCAAATGAAGCGCATTCACATGGATTTCAAAGTTGAATAGCCCCATGACAACACGATTGAAGAGAGACTTTTCGCGAACACAGTGTGGTGCATGTCACGATAACGCCCATTGGATTTGTTTTTGTGTTTTCAAATATATTCGAAGGATGCAATTAGCGCACAACTCAAAGCTTGCCATGGTCAACACTGTAACTGAGACATTTTTACAAAAGGGTGGGGTCCAAGGACGTTACAAATTCATTTAAAAAAAAAATCAGTTTTTTGGTTTGAAATAGATAATTTTTTATTTTTTTTAAATAGAATGTTGGAGTGTTTGAATCATTTTTTTTTATAGTCTTGCACGAATTTAGATGATTTTCAAGGCTAATTTGCAGTTGTACAAAAATTTCCATGAGAGATATTTAGAGTATGTGAAATTTGTTAAGAAGATTACCGACTACTGAATACCAACGCTTCCTAGAAGCTAGGTTTTAAATATATGTTTTGAGATATGGTGAGTTACGTTTCTGGGTTTTGGGTTATTATCTTGTTTTCGTACTTTTGAAGAACTATTAGTCAAGCAGACTCAGTTTTAGGACATACTCCATGCCATGCAAGTAAATTTTATTATCTTTTAATGTTTGTTTTTATTTTTTGTTGTTTTGGATTGGTATTTTTTCTAGTTAATTTTATCTAAAATTGATTAGAGATTTTTATATAGGAATGTTTTAAGATGGAAAGTTTGTAAAATATGTGTTTTGAAAGTTTTTCATTGTGTTGCATTTTTGAATAACAAGAAATACAATTTTGTGCAAAATTTTAGGAAAAGACCAAAATATATGTTTGTTAGATTGGAAATATTTATTATGATGAACATTTAAAAAAAAAGATGGAATTTGAATCCAGGGGCATATAAAGGAGACAAAAGAGGTAAATGAAGGGGTGGAAAGGGATGGGTGGAGAAAGATGAAAAGGAAGAGGGGTGAGAAAGGGAAGAAAATGAAAAACATAAAAAATAGGAGGATAAGAAGGTCAAAGTAAAAATAGAGAATTGAGGAGGGAGAAGAGGAAAAAGAAGATAAAGGGTGGAGAAAGAGAGAAATAGAGGAAAAAAGAAAAGAAAAAACATAATAAAAAAATAAAATTAAATATATGAAAAGAAAGAAATAATATAAAAAAACAAAAACATAAAATAAAAAAGAAAAGAAAATAAAACAAGAAAAAAATAATCAAAACAAAAAAACAAAAAAAATATATCTAATTTCTATTTTTATAATTTTGAATCTCATTTTTTAAATATACAATTAATTTCATTCATAATTTCTAACCTCTATTATTATTATGCAAAATTCACTTTTGCTTTTTTTTCAACAAATGCATCCCAAACTTTTGCTACGGGCCACATTTCCGTATCTATGTTATTGAAAACATAATGCATAATTCACTTTTATATTATTTTTCAAATCTACCAAAACTTTGTGACATTTTCATGGAACATAATATAATTAAATAATCTATTTACACTTTTTTTAAACACAAAATAATGCATAAGAAAATACATATGTAACCAGTTTTTAAACCATCATGTGGCATGGTCACTTGCATGAGGACAAAAAGCCATAGGCATATGTAGTGGGTCATACCTGCATATGCATATTATGTATATTATGAGTCATATCAAAAACCAAAACTAGTGAGAAAAGATGTCATTATTAAATTATTTAGTGAATTTTGAAAAATATTAAATTTATTTTAAAAATAATTAAATAATTAATAAAATAAAATGTAAAATAAATAATTATATGTATAAAATACAAATTAAATTTAATAATAAAAATTATAATGATAACAAAAAGAAAAAATCTAAATTTAATTCTTCAAAATTTTAGTGAATTCCGTTAATAAATAAAAAAATTGAAAATATAGTAAATAATAAGAAATTGAAAATAAATATGAATAAGAATCATACAATATTAAATTACTAATTATATTATATAATAATAATTATTAAATTAAATTAAATATTTTTTCTTTTATAATTTATTTTAATTATGACAGCCAAACATAATTATCCAAATAGAATATGTAACATTTCTATATATAACAATGGCTGCTTCAAATATATTAGTGGATGATATAAAAAAGGTACACTATTACAGATAAATAAATAAATACAACTCTTCTTCATTATTTTAAGAGGGAATACATCATTATACAAATAATTGTCCTGAATCTGTTCAGGATTTATTAAATAAACAATAAACCAAAATGCATAATAAAAATAATTTATACACCTAAATACATAATAAATAGATACAAGGCTCCCATTCCAATACCTTGAACTTATTATATACTTTTCAATAAGGTCTGTTCTAACACTCTAAACTCTTTGCGTTAAACTTCCAATACCTTGAATTGTAAAAAATATTCATATAATACACATGTTTTTCCATTAAAAAAAAAAGGGCAGTTGCACGCAAATTTCCATGGGAGATATGGGTAGTCCGAGAGATTTGTGAAGGAGATTACCAACTACCGACCCTTCCTAGAAACTAGGTTTCGAAGATACGGTGATGTTGAGGTTGCTAAATTCAATCAGGTCCATGTCCGTAAAAAGTATCTATATGACTGAATAATGGGTGGTATTTTGTTATCTTGGTATGGATGGTAGATTTTGTAATATTCCGAAAATTTGATAATTATAAGTTTATTAGATGATTTATTCAGTTTTATTTATATTTATTAATTTTTATTTTAAGTTTGGTATATATATATATATATATATATATATATATATATATATATATATATATATATCTTGCTTTACCAATATATTGAAATACATCATCTTGATCTGGGAAACGAATTGAACTGAGTACCATAACAACTTGCCTCACTACTTTTTAAATTTATAATCAAATTGTAATAATAAATCAAATTTAAATATTTATAATATTTTAACATTTTTAAA
The DNA here is from genome assembly GCA_034641835.2 of Pinus albicaulis. Lineage (NCBI taxonomy): Eukaryota > Viridiplantae > Streptophyta > Pinopsida > Pinales > Pinaceae > Pinus > Pinus albicaulis. Next base: position 1,284,129,894 of record CM076572.1, read on the forward strand.
TGTTTTATTTATTTAAAAATAATTTATGACATTATTTTTTGAAAATTACAAAAAAGATTATTCAAATTTTTATTAAATTTTCAAAATATTCAGAATCTAAAATCAAATTCTTATAATATATTTAAACATTTCTAAACATTATACTTATTTAAAAAACTAATTAAAAAAATCCAGAATCAAATTACCATATAATAAAATATTTAAACATTTCTCAAAGTTGTATCTATTGAAAAGATATAGTATAAGAGGAGAATCAAATTATGATAAAATATTTAAACATTTCTAAATGTTGTATTTATTCACAAGATAGTTCAAGAGGCATCAAAAATAAAAGTAAAAGACTACTTATTAGTCACTTGGGACTATAGTAATAGAAATGGTGGGGTTGATATTGTTTTTACCTAGATTAGTTTTCCTTGCTTAGTGTCACTACGGTCATGAGTAATCAAAGTTTTTAAGCTTGCAGTGTATTGAATCTCAATGTCATAGCAGCTTACCCAGTTATTTTAAGCAAGCTGATCTTAATTCTCGCGAGGCAAGATGAAATGCTTTCCTAAGCAAGTTTGACATTGATATGCAGCATGTGAAGGGTAAGGAAAATAGAGTAGCAGATGCGTTGAGTAGAAAGTTGCATGGTGTTTATGAATTGTACTATAATAAGATTGAATGCAAATTTCTGGAACAAATAAAGACAAAAGCTAAGAAGGATTATAAATACCAATTTATGTGGCAGAAAGAAAATGAGGCCAGAAAACAAGAAAAATATGTTGATTATGGAATTAGTAAGGATCAGTTGCTAACTTTCAAGGAGAGGATTTATGTTCCAAATTGAATGGAATTGAAGGAACTGATCCTGAATGAATACCACTGGAGTAAGTATATTAGAAAATTCTAACAGAAATTAGGAAGAACTACTTTTGGCGAGGCATACGAAGAGATATTGTAGAATATTTAAAGAAATGTTCGGAGTGCCAACAAGTGAATGTGGAGCATCGACATCCAGTTGGACTGATGCAACCTATACTGGTACCTGAATGGAAGTGGGAGGTTATATCTTTAGACTTCATTACTGGCTTACCAAAGTCCAAGAAGCATAATGATTCCATAATGGTAGTGGTAGATCGTTTAAGCAAAACATCACATTTTATACCACTGCAATCCACTTATAAAACGGTGGAGATAGCAAACATATTTATTCAAGAATTATTTAGACTGCATGGTATCCCAAAGATTATTATATCATACAGGGATCTGAAGTTTACTTCAGCATTCTGGAAAACGTTATTTACAGGCTTTGGAACCCAAATTAATTTCAGCACTACTTATCATCCACAAACATATGGACAAACAGAGCGAGTGAATCAGATCTTGGAGGATATGTTACGCATGTATGTAATGAAACAACGAACAAGGTGGGAAGAATATTTTCACTTAGTAGAATTTTCATACAATAATGGTTATCAGGAATCCCTTAAGATGAGTTCGTTCGAAGAATTATACAAACGACAGTTTCAAACTCCTATTAAATGGAGTGGCCCAGAAACCAAGCTGATGCTTGGACCAGAAATTCTAGCTTAGATGGAGTCATAAGTAAGGAAAATCAGGAAAAATTTGAAGGCAATTCAGGATAGACAAAAAGTGTATCCAGATAAGAAAAGAACTTATCATGAATTTGAGGTGGGAGATCATGTGTACGTAAGGATCAAACCAAATAAAAACACTTTAAGGTGGGCCTCTTGTGCCAAGTTGGCTCCCAGGTTTTGTGGGCCTCTCTAAATATTGGAGAGGGTAGGGCCTGTGGCTTATCAATTGGCCCTGCCCAATCATATCTGTGTACACAACGTCTTTCATGTATCTTTACTAGAGCAATACGTACATGACCCAAAACATGTAATCGACTGGAAAAGCATTCTGGTAGGATATCAATACAAAACCTGATTAGAAATATTAATGTTTATGAGAAATTAATTCAAAGTTTGCTGACTGCAGGTCGAACTGGACGACGAGTTTCTGGTCAAGCCTCAGCGTATAATCGATCAGACATAAATCATGCTTTGAAAATGAGCCATCACCTAGGTTAAGATGCAGTGGAAGCACTTCGGCCCAGATGAAGCTACCTAGGAGGATGAATATTTTGTTCAGGATGCTTACCCAGAACTATTTGTTGAAGCATAATGAAAAACACCGAGGACGGTGTTTACTTCTAGAGGGAAGTTGTGACAGCTAGCTTAAGTGCCAACTAATGGTTACGTTATTTTATGTTAAGTAAAACTAAGACATTTACTATTTCTTGAGAATTATTACTTGATAAACAGAATGAAATTTTTTTATTAAATAAAATTAAGTATTGGAAAGTGGTTCCATAAAAGAGGTAAAATAATGATGTAAAAATATTCCAAGAACTGAGAAGTAGTTGAATAGAAAAACAGTTCAGACAGTTACCCTACCCTCTAAGGATAAAGGTACATCCAAGTGAGGGAGAGGGTTTATGTCTAGTAACTAAGGAGAGGGAATTGAGTGGGAATTCCTGAGCTGGTAGAGACCAGTGGAATCACTCTAAATTCTGATTGTTCCTGGAATAGAATACTAGACTGGTAGTCCCAAGGTCTCTTCCAAAACTTTTTTCAACTCACTTAACTCATGTGTGGAGCACGGGGGAGAGACAATAACGTAATTTCCTCTCTCGAGGAAGGGAGGATAACATCATTAGTATCAAATAGTCAAATAAGTAAATGAATTTTGTTGATTATAAACACATAACTAGTTATCTTTATTTGGTTGTGGTTATTCCAATAATGTATTTATGAAATGAGGAAAACTATTGTTACTCTTTCTAATTAAATAACTGCTAGATTGTTTATGTCTTAAAATTATTATAATATATGTAAACAAATTATGAAACAAATGAAAAGTATAAGCTACTGCCTAGTATCTAACAACTGAGAACTATTAACTTAGAGCGATCATGGCGAAAGCTCCAAGTATGTTGTTCTATGCAACTATGATAAACACAGACAGAATGGTCTAGACATTCTTATGGAGAAAACAAAATTATACACAAGTAAATGAGGAACCTTAAATGTACAGAAGGAGAAATATGTAGAAAATAGTTGGAAAAATAGGAAAATATAACCATATTATGTGGTAACAGGATATCAGAGGAAAATATACCTGTAAGCCCTGAAGTTGACAGTATCATTGTAAACAAAACCCAAGTTATGTCATACATGGAAACAAAGATTTCTGAATAAAATACAATAAAAAGGAAATGGAAAAATGAATATAGTTATACTCAATATAAGGAACAACTCTCACCGAAAAACTTTTATTTCTGCTGGAAATAATGAAATTTCGTTAGCAACAGAACCTTGCAAGCTAAGATGATGATTTATCTTTTGTATTAACATAAATGTAAATCATAGAACTTGAAAAGATTGAAATATTTCATTTCTCTTTTTGAAATCATAAATCCAGAAAGGATGAGAATCATTCAAAATGCGGAAGTATAACCATACAACCTTAACGCGAAAATCATAAGAGTAAATTTACAAGTTTAATGTCAAATGTTGGAACATAGGGATTAAGGGCCTCGGAGGCCGAATACCATATACTTGGTGTGGATTGTACATTTACATTTACAGTTTTAAAAACTCTTTCCAATGACAAATGCTACACTATGCAAAGGCCGTAAACTCTAAACTAGAGTTGGACTGAAACTTGGAAATGACAGTGTGAAACCTCAATGCAAAAACTCGTAGAAAAACCCCAAATATTCAATAACCATTAACTAGTTTGAAGTCGATCGGCGGGATCAAGACCAAAAGACAGGGAAGAGTACCTCAGAATAGAAGGGTCGAGTCAGCAGGTACTCAAAACAAGCAAACCAGCGAAAACTCCATCCACAGGTCTGGGTAGTTGAGCATACCTATGTAAAGCATGCAAGAGTGAGAAATCGTAAGGAATTCGTCTTATGAGAAAGTGACTAAGCATAATATAAGAAAAGTAGTAAGGCCTATAGACTTACCTATATACATATTCTTCCGTGTAAAGGTGACGAAGAAACTCTGCGAAATAGTCAAACGAAAATATATCAAGTTATATTTGGTTTAGAAATCAGTTAGGTAGGTAATATAGACTTGTTGTTGTACAAAAAATAATCTTGTCTTACCTGCAAGGAGCCCCGAGAAAGCAATGAGGAGTTGAAGATATATCTTCTGGAGTGCGATATGAATACCTTGCTTCGACCAAGACAAAATTAAATAAGCCAACTTAGGGTTCCCCGACTAGTTAAAAATAATAAGATAAGAAGAAATAACCATAAATAAGTTGAAATAATGGGGCCAATAAGTAAATACAAACGAAGAAAAAGAGGCAATCCTACAAAACCCTCAGAGGCAGAGACTATCGAATGCAAACACACCGAAGAAGACAACGTTAAACAACTAGGAGAGCTCTTACCATCGACGAAGGTTCCGAAACGAAGTAGGATTGAAATCGTAAAGAAACACATGAAGTTGCAGCCATGACGACGAATTTGCAGAGCTCTGTGGCGGCAACCGATAAATGAATGGGACAGTTAGTTTTGGGGTATTCATTACCCAAAACTAACCCAAACCCTAAAACAAATCACAGCCTTAGATTTAGTCCTAAGGAGATCGACGATGGTAAGGTGTACAACTATTTATCTGTTGGGCTGTGCAGATCAAATCTAATAAATTCAATCTGTTTTCAAGGTTACCGTAATAAACATCAACCACCGCCAAACAATTCAATGATAAAAAAACTCTTATGTGTGACTTTATTATAAAACGATTATGTGTGACTTTATTATAAAACGAAAAATGCCAAATAATGTTCAAGATCTTGTGATGGTTAATGTTCTAGAAAAGGCATTTAGACACAATCCATGGTTTCCACTTGTGGTTTCTATCTCAAATATGGAGTTAGTTTCAGCCTACATTTCTACAGTTATCTTGTGAAGATATTTATCCTTCACGCTCTATTGGACATAATTCGAAAAAATATTAGGAGTAAGAGGAGTAAAACCTTTCTTTGGGACCTATTGCAAAATATGGATTATAAATTAGTTTTAGAAGAGATAAAAGTAGAAAAAAATATAAGTTCTATTTCTATAGAGAGAGAAACATGTGGAACTAGATATGTTACTTTATCACAATTTCCTTTTCTGATCGGTCTTTAGAATTAGATTTTTGGGTAGGCTCTTCATCTGCTAATTGGTCCTTCACCAAGTTGATTGTATTTTAACGGTCGATGATTTTTTGGATGATTTTACGCTTAATATTTTCACTGATCTATTTCAGTATAGACTTAATGAAACTATCAAATAAGTCCCTCGATTGTGTTACATAAGATACTCCCACTTTTTTATTGAAAGATGAAATTATGAAATAAATAGCTTATTTCAAGTCAATTTACTTTGTATAGTGGTGTTGGGTGAGATTTTTCCATTTCCGACCAAGTGAGGAATGTCACCTTGACCTTCTCCTCAATCATGTCTTTTTTCGAGCTCTGCAATTCCAAATGGCAAACGAAATGAGTTACCATTCGATAAAAATTTTCTTGCATCAACATTCCATAATTACTATATTTTAGGTACTTATAGATATCGATATGTTATCCTCAATTGTTTCTTACTATTTCCAGAATCATTAAATAAAAATATTGTCTTTTTGGCTTTTTTTGTTAGAGTTTCACTCCCTTAAAGATTAAAATTGGAATGTTTGACATTAGTTTTTGCATTTGTTTACTAGATTTCTATTTTCTTAATTTACAATTACATATAGAGCTTCAAAATTTGTCTTACGCATCTTTTATTCTGTACACCTAGTAAATTTTAAATACCGATTTCTAAAATTAGTTAGTTTTACAAAATGTAAGACAAAAAATTGGAATCCAAACTTAAACGTATATTAATATTTTATGTCAAAGAATGATGTACAAAGTTTACATATACATACATAAAAAAACCATTGATTTAGTTTGTAGGTCTTATTGGACTCTAATAACCACTCACCAAAAAAAAAAAATTGAATCCTAAGGATTACTTGTCTAACATTTCCCCCTTAATATGAAGGAATTTCTCAAATTCCAAGAACAAGAGCTCAAAATTAAAAAAATGCATCTAAACCAAGAGCTTAATGTCTCTCAGAAATCATTTTTAAGGATGACCACAAACCAATGTGGGAGAACTTAAGGTCTCAACCAACACCAAATCTCGAACCTTCATAACAGTTCTTAGAACATTAATAAATGTAGTTTTAAGGTGACCAATAAATCTGGAACTATTAATGTAGTTCCTCTAACAATTCTAAATCTGGAAGTGCTCATTCACAAACAATCATTTCAACAAAAATTGAAGTCTCACTGGCTGCAACTCTAGCTCTAACTGGTACAGGTTGTGGCTCATGTTCGCTTGTGGATTTCAAAATGAGGCTCACTTGAAAAATATTCAAACATGTAGTAGATCATCAAGAATCCCCCCTTGTCAGATACATGGTGAGAAGATGAAGTATTCTTCATCACTCCAAGTTTGGTAAAAAATATCTAAAATATCTTGCAGTATGACCTGCAAATATTCTTGTTTGTTTTCTACCAATCACAAGAAGCAATCCATCCAAAATTTAGTTTCTCTCTTGCAGTAATCTTCATTCTGGAACATCTGTTAGAATGGTGGTTGTGCTTTCCACAATGCTCACACGGGTGAAGGTGAATATCAAAACATTGATATTTCACATGTCCAAGTCTATTACAATGTTGACATCGATCAATTTGTTTAGGAACAACACTGATCCAAAAATCCAGCACTACAAAATTGTATAGGTTTAGAAAATTTGGGAGTATGAAAAGATACATCTAGGACATAATTATTATATATCAAAATAGTTTTGCATTTTTTATGCTTAATTTATTCCCACTATCTTATAAATATTTTATATGCTTCACAACTGTATGCAAATGACACTTGTATACCCTTTACGGAACATGACTTTCAACTTTATCCAAAATTTCTCCTAAAATGGCTTCATTAATCTTCGACTATTTTAAATTAGGATCATCTCACTATAATTGAGACTCAATCTAGAGAAATTAAACTTTCTCCAATGCATCATGTAAACAAAATCTAATATCAACAAGATTTAATTTTCTGATATTTACAGTTTCATCAACGGTAGAACTAATGAGATTTATTAATATATCTAATAAATTTTAATTTGAGCCATTTTAGTCAATATTGAGTGTTAGTTTTAACTGAAAATGAACCCAATTACACAAAATTTAACCACAATACTCTCAATATTGTTCTAATTGGTAATCAAAATTGATATATAAAACCTTCATATAATGCCAACATCATATATTCCACCTTCCAATATTTCTTGGTAATCTTGTGTCTTTCCCAATGGCCATGATAAATATGCTTTTAAATAGTAATATCATCGTTATTCCATTCATTTAAAATTTAACACTTTTAATTTTACGTGCTTTACCTTTTGATGCATGCATGCACATTTGACTTTGGTCTAGGCGTGTTTGAAAATCTCTAACAAAATTGAGTTGAAATTCCAAGCATCCTTTTCTTGACGACTCCCCAACGGTCGGTTTCAATCTTGATCTGCTCATTCTAACGCTATATATTACACTGGTGAACAACCACCTTCTGAAAACATCACATAAGTTTGATTTCTTTGACTCTTAAATGGAAATGAAATTCTCTAACCAACCTTTTCGAGTATCTCTTGATGCAGACAAGGGAGTTAATTGGACCATACAATCTAGATAAATCGGTTGCCTTGCTGAAGAGTCTATGCACAATGCTGGATTTTGGAGTAGGAATGCTAACATCAGACGAGACATTGATGTCCAACCCAAAAACGAGAGCGTTGATGAACACTTACGAATGCCTAGAATCAGGCTTTATTATTCAACTATTTTTGTTAAAAATCCTCAAACATATGCAACATGATTCACCCCACAAGGTTTCCAAGAAAATAAACTTAATTTTCTTAAAGAATTCCACCACAATTCATATCCAGAGCATTGGTGCAAAACCTTCTATGTCAGTACAATCGAAAAAATATCTACATCAATTATAAATTTCACTATCCACAGAACATTACAACTACAAAGAGGATGATACTCATAATCTCTTTCATATGATCATAAAATGCATTGAATATTTTTGGTTGGTTATTAAGCAAGGTCCATTTTGAAGCGAACGATTAAAAAAAATTAAAAACACAAAGTTAAAAGAAAAAGAACACTAGTCGCCATTTCTCAAATAACCCTTTTGATCACACTGCAAGTCAACAATCCGCTGCATAATATGATGGTAAAAATAAAAATAATTTACATCAAGACTTCAAAATGAATTATTGTTATGGAAGCTTCTCATTCATACTAAGAATCTGTATGCAAATCATAAAACTAATTGTGTATGTACTATAAGAAATTGAGCACCTTTAATTTCTTTAATCTAGAAGGGATTAACCAATTCTGATAGTTAGGTATTGCACTTCGACACCTTCTTGAATCTCGTTATGATCACACCTTTTCTTCATACTCTCTTTTTTATGTCATGAACTAGAGACAAAACTAAATTTGTGTTTGTTGTTGTAGAGAAAACCGCTATGTTGATCAAACCGGGAGGCGTATGACACGCGCTAATATATATCCATTGGACAAGAAACCCATCGAAACAATCCAAGGGATCTGCTTTGTCAGAATTATTGGATGTTAACAAAAATCCATTCAATAGTTTCTAGTTCCTAGTCTAAACAATTGGAAACACTAGTCACATTATAACATATTCTTTTACAATACACATTCAATGCGTTGTCTATTTCTCTCAAGCTTAAGAACAAAGTTAATAATAATCAAAACTGGGACAGATAAATGAGATAGACATGAATTTTACCAATCACCTGAGAAACTTATCGACCTTAGGGATCGTCTCCTTCCTGAAAATAACAAGAAGCATCCACACTATGAACCTTTGGTACAAAAAATCGAATGATGATGGTCTCACCATGTTCTCTAGACTCCAGCACTCTCGGTTGACTTCGTTCACCTAGCCTTTGATGCGTCCACAACAATATACAAAACCTCACTATAAAAAATTCTTCCTCTTCAAAATATATCCCACAAATCACTATGTAGCCTCTCAACACTTATTGTGCACTCTGACTCATTCCTTGGCTATTCTAATTACCAACACACACAATGAGGAATTAAAGGCATACCCATTCTGGTGCAATATGTTGGCCGATAATCTCCTCTAAGGTATCCTGCCCAATGCCCACAAAAATAGTGGCTCATTCTAGCATATTAAATTCCACTCTCATTCAACAGATCATTTTACCCACTCTGATACACTGTAAGACAACAAATTGGAAACCAAAGTCAAGCATATATTAATATTTGATGTCAAAGAATGATATACACAATGTACATATAAATACATAAAGAAATGATTGATTTCGTTTCTGGGTATTCTTGGACTCTTAGAAGGTGTGCTTGTTACTCATGTTTCTCTAATGGATGGATCTATAACTACTTCAACTGGATCCACTGCTACTCATGTTGATGGGTCGATGCTAAGTCACTAGTTCTTGTACTAGCGGTGCTTAAACAATAGTTGTGCTTTCTTTACCTTTTCTACACGTAGTTATATGTAAACAAAAGAAATTGATTCACATGCAACTAAATGTGTCGTAGCCTCTGTTCAAGGTACATATTATTAAACATAAATTCAACCTATTTTTTTAATTGGTTCGGTTTATTTTCCAATAAATATTATTACTTTTATTTGAAAGTTTTATTTTAACTATTTTAAATTGAAGGTAAATATTATGAAATTGATATTTTTTTTTATAGCGATTTATATTTAAAAATAAGAGTTAAAAAGTTAAATTTACATTATTATTATTTATTTTAAATTGACATTGTGAAATAAGATTTTTTAAAGTTTGGATTTTTTAAGCATTTATTATTTGAAGGGTAAGTTTTTTTCCAAATTTTAAACTCAAAAATATTTATAGCTGGAAAGCTTTGACCTAACCTAAAGCAACAACTTTTATTTCATAATGATTATATCATATTATCAGTATTTCCTATTCACCATGGTTAAAAAATAATTAATATATCATTATTTTCTCTCTCTATCTAAAGCTTAGTAAAATACTTTGTTGTAGATATTAAGATTCTATATAGTTATTTATTAAATCCAAATATCAAGTTATGAAATATCATGGTTAAAAATATAAATCATCATTATTTTACTTTTTTAATGAGATCTACATATTATGAATTTCTTTCTTAATTTTTTTTTTTGAATTTTATTAATAAAGATAAAATTATAGTTTAATAAATATTTTAAAGTAAAAATTTAAAGGTAATTTTAAAAAATAAACAAGTATTGATTTATTTATTTATTTCTAATGTAATAATATCTAACAATAACCTAGCTTAACATGGCAACATACCCATACTAGGTTGTAAAACAAATCCTAATTATATTAAAAATAATCATAAGTGGCTATTAAGATACAAAGATATATGATATGTTATTTCATAGAAAACTACACCATATGATGCACATATATATTTCTTATAGAATAAAGGTAGAAATGACACATACTTATACTAGATTGTGTGCTTGATTTTTTGTCATCGTTGATTGAGATGCTTATGAATATTTTTTTCTTCTTTCCTACAATCGTCCAAAATTATTTAGAATTTGATGGAGCCCTTGCCATTCCTAACAATCCTATATTGTCTTGATATAGATGTTATCTTTTCTCTAAAGTCTTAACTTCACTAGTCTTCTCAACTTTTTGTTGGCTATGAACTTGACTGAGCCTTTGTTCCCTAAATCAAATCTAGAGAGACATGTTCCTCTTTTTCCAAATTCTAAGATGTCAGACTTTGTTGTACCAATTCTTATTATGTTATAAAATCTACTTGTGATGTTGGAGGTACTAGTTTTAATTTTATTGATGGATATTTAAGGTTAATTGATGGTCTTGTATAGAGTGCCAGGTAGATTTATGTTAGTGCTCCTTGACATTCTTAGCATTGAGCTACAATATGCCTTATTTCAAAGCAAACTTTGCATTGCCAAGAAATGTTTTCATAATCCAATTTCTTAGTCCAAGTGAAATATCCACGTGTCAAATTTATCTATGTTGAAAACCCTTTAAAATGTTATGCCTCTTAGTTTCTAGTATTATGAAATGGAACCTTACCAAAGTTGAACCAATGGCTTCGAGATAGAGTAAACCCAAAAAATGTAAGAGCAAAGCTAGGAGTCTAATCCATATGAGAGTTGAGGTGGATATAATTTTTAATGGATCAAAATAAGGATACCATGGCTTGATGCATAAACCTAATTTTCCTCAAAGAAATAGTCTTGAGTCGAGAATCAAACCCTTATCTTTCACAATGTAAAACTCAATAATAAAGTAATTATTTGAACAAAGGTGAACAAAAATATCATTTTTAATTATAACCAAACATGAATATCCATAAGCCAAGGCCGAATTCCATTAAAATGTAAATCCAATCAAACAGATCTATAAAAAAATTCCCAATCAACAAAAATTTTCCCTATGGGGATGGAAATAAGTAGGACCTTTTGCACTAGAAAAGGGGAGAGAAATGAGAGAATGAGTAATTCCTTCTTTTGTAATTGCATCCTTATAAGAAATACTATCTAAAATACCAACATATCCTCCATGGAGACCACTTAAGACCCAATTTATGTTTCCTTGCATGGTTCTAAATACTAGTTCGACTACTGGTTTCCCTTATTATTGCCATAACAAAGAATACCTAGGTGAGCATCAGATCACTCAAGAAGGATTTATACTTAGCTATGGTTAAAACCTAGCTACTCCTACCATGTATAGGAGAAGCATATTTTCTGTCCAAATTCTATGTAAATTTATATTACCTTAAATAATATTAACTCCATACAAACTTTTAATGCTAAAAAGGAAAACTTTTAGGAGATAAATTTCTCCCATGGGCATGCCTTTCCCAAAAGAAATATTTGTGATTTCATTTTTTTTCCCAAAATTTTGTATGAAAAAATATTTTACCTTAAAATTTTTCAATATTTTATAGAAACTATATAAATTATTTAGAAATTTGAATATTTTTACAATAATATCATCAAACATGTTATAGTTTCGATATCAAGGACTAGTAAGATTCACCAAGTTTCCTACACTTTAAGATAAAATTTCTATCTTTAAAATTTTTCTTTTGTTAAATGATGACAAATTGACCATTTATTTTCCATTATTACCCAATTCTACCCCTTTAACCATTCCATGATTGTTTGGTCCCTATAATAGTAGCGTATCCCCTTATTGTTATTGTTGTTCCCATGTAGTCCCCATATTATTATTATTGTGCCCCATAGAATCCCACTATTGTTTTTGTTGTGCCATTACATTATTAGTATTATGTTGTCTATGATTACATTGTGACCAGGGAAAATTTTAGGGGCTAATATGCGAAAGTGGACTAATTTTCCATGTTTTTTCCAAAAAAATATTCGCCAATTTCCATTTTTACTAAAAGTTATTCGCCCAAATTTTATAGTATGAAAATATTTTACCTAAAAAATTGCCAAAATTTTATATAGAATATTATAAATTTATTATAGATATAAGTAGTTTTACAAAAGATATCCTCAAACATTTTGAAATTTTCATATTAGGGACTAGTAATATTTGCCAATGCTTCTAAACTTTAAGATAAATTTCCATCCTTAAAATTTTACCTGATTGTGAACCCTTGGACTCCTATATATAGAAAGGAGGTTTTTCATTTTAATATCCAAGAAATTTTCATTTATGTAATGTAAAGGAGATCTCCCCCTTAAATAGGGATATTCCTAATCATTGATCTATCTTTTCTTCTATTTTGTGACCTAGTTGCATAACATTTGGCATCAGAGCTCACTATTAAAGATAAATTTCCAATTCCTATCATCGATGAATTGTTGGATGAATTACATGGAGAAATTTACTTCAGCAAGTTGGATCTCCATTCAAGATATCATCAAATTAGAATGAAGACTTAAGACATTCCAAAAACAACATTTAGAACTCATGAGGGTCATTATGAATTTTTGGTCATGCCATTTGGCCTTACCAATGCACCTTCTACATTTCAAGGGTTGATGACTTCCATTTTCAAACCCTTCCTTAGAAAATTTTTGTTAGTATTTTTTGATGATATACTATTCTAAAAAATGTCTTAGAAGGATCATGTTCAACATGTTGATAGGGTGCTCAAACTATTGGATGAGAAACAATTATATACAAAAACCTCTAAATGTTTCTTTGGAGTATAGGGGGTGGAATATCTGGGTCATATTGTATCTCATCGGGCTATTAAGTTAGACCCTAACAAAATTAAATCCATTAAGGAATGGAAAATCCCCACAACCCTAAGGCATATGCGAGGATTTCTTGGGTTAACATGGTATTATCGTAAGTTTGTTAACAATTATGGAAGAGTAACAACACGTTTAACAACATTATTGAAGAAAGATGCATTTTCTTGGACTCCAGAAGAAACTAAGGCCTTTGAACATATTAAAGAGGAAATGTGTCTATTGGTAGGCTAACTTGCTTTATTTTTAACCCCTTTCCTACTTCAAACTCATGACCTAAGACCTTTGTTTTAACCTCGGTACCTCCTCATTCCTGCACTATTCCAAGGATCGTATCCATTCCTGCACTATCTTATGATATTTTCATATTTAAGGTTTGTCATGGACATAATTAATTATTTTATGGAATTTATACCTTTAATTTATCTTTGCAACTAATATTTTCTTTCCTTAATTATTTGGTAAATAATGTATTAATCATTATGTTAGTATGGTTGAGTGCAGGTAGTTCTCCCGTGATAACTCACTACCTACGCAGATATCTCGTTAAGGATTAGTCATCTTGAGTTGGGATCGGAGAGGGAGATAAATCAATAGATGTTAGAGATTAGGACATCAACCAAATGCTTAGATTAGTATTTCGTTACAGCCGATTGGCTTAGTTTGTAACACTGTTGTAATTTTTTTGTAGCTATATGCCTAAAGGGTTGTATATAATGTAGAATTCAGATAGGAGGTAGCTAGCGATGCTACTATAATTTTGGTGACTGTAATTTTGCTAATTTTGCTGGTATCACCCTTGTTCTAGGCTATATTCGACTTCATAATGTACATTTTCTTATTTGAAATATAATACAAAGGGATTGTGCCATGTTGTTCCAATTCTGCATTTTAACTTTATGATGATGTGTTGCTGAAGGTTGAGTTTCCAGGTTTCTTAAATAGGGAGATGATTTGGTTAGATAGGGCTATCCAACCCAACTTGTTTTCCCTCTCATTAAAGGTGTGTTAATTTCGTTTGTATGCAAAGCGTGAATTAAGTAATTATTTTAATTATTTCAAAAGTACAGGTTCAATTTCATTTTCGAAGCTTAACTAAGTTTGATTTTAACTTGTGTAATTTTTCATTTTCGAAGCTTAGTTTATTTCCATGAGAATTGTGCAAGCACGTTTTCTTGTACTAGTGCATTTTCAATTTTGCAATTTGATTCCTTTGGTTCATTCCAACAAATAATTTCTATTTATTTTCTTTCATAAGATCTTGAGCATTTCTACAAGTGAGTGTTTGTTTCAAGGCATATGTATTTTTAATATTAAGAGTTTAGACTTAAGAATTAATGGTGCGTTGATGAATACGAAATAAACATTGTTATAACGCAAGGATTTGTACCTACACTTTACACTCTTAAGGAAAGGATCGAAATTCATATTAAATTATTAAGTGAACCATTTTAATTAAAAATATTAAAGAGGCAGATCTGATCTATATGAATAAGCCATCATAGGAAAAAGCCTACTATCATAATTAAATTATTTCTTTAATTACATGAAAGAGTTCCCTCTATGAAGAAAGGTCTATTTTGACTTTCCAAGTTAATTCTTGTTTTGAGATTAAGTTTGATTGAAGCATATTTCTACTTGTGGAAGCTCTTTTAGAGTTTTGTTAACCTTTGTAAAATGTTTTCTTAGTTAACACACTTTTTATTATATTCTGAAAGTAATCTGAAAACTTAGTGCAAGAATCTTTGTTCCGATACAGCAATCGATATCCTAATACAGGAACAGAGTGCTCTAGTTATAAGAATTAGAGTCCCTGCATGAGGATTAAAATATTCAGTACAAGTAAAAGTACATAACATACTTTGAGCACATAAAATTTATTCTAGCACAAGCATGAGTTCTGGTGCAAGAACATTGTTGAAGTATAGGAATGAAATTTTAGTGTAGGAAGGAATATCTTTAAAGAACATAGACATATTCGAGGGTCAAAATATCTATCTGTCATACAAATATGTGTAACATAAGCATAAATATTCATTCCACCAATCATGATTTTTCAAAAAATCTTGAGAGTTCCTTTTATTTATTTCTTTGCAAAGTACTTTCTTTCATATCCTAGCACTAGAATCTCTTTGGTGTTATTTTTCGTGTGATATTTATTTTCGATTATGTAAGATTGTAATTAAGGAAGTAGGAATAGAGTTAGGAAAGGTTCATATCATTTTTGGATTTTCCTGTGCTTCACCTCTAATTTTTATGAAAGCACCGGGTTGACATTAAAGTGTTGAAGGAATTTGTTGAACCGCAATTTTGGCACCCAACATTTTGGCATTGTTGCTAGGGAGGCAATTTGAAATTGGTAAGAAATTTTCATTTTCTGTAATAGGCCTAAGTCTACTATTATTTTTTTGCAGTGTGCTTCTATTTTTTGAAGGATTTTATAGGTGCTGATTTATTATTTTAAAATTGCAACATTTTAGAGTTCTTGTTTTGTCATGTTTTTGAGATGAATGCCTAAAAGGGGTAGGGGTCCGAACCCTAATAGGGGGTGAGGAAACACTGATAAATCTGAAACTTTTTCTCATATTGGGCCTTCTCTTGTAGGTAGAAATTCCAAACAAGACAGACCCATCATGTAGGAACTGTCCACTTCGACTCTGGTAAAAATAGTTTGGGTGTGATACAACAAACGAAGTGGAAGAAGGAAAATGTTAGACTTCAAATTAAATAAACTCATAGTCGACCTTCTCATCCTGTTGAGAGTGGTTCATTTGGAGTTACAAGAATGGTTGATCTCGAAGACCATGCTGAGGGTAGTGGAGAAAACTAGGTAAATTAGGAACAATCCACCTTCGAATTTTCGATTGTGGATCCATACATAGTTGTTCAAATAAAGTATATTCCTCCATTAGCTCTTCCTAATTTCTATGGTAAGGTACACGAGGACCCAAATTATTTCTTATTTGAGTTTGAAATATTATGTAGAAGCTATGATTACTCCTCATATGCTAAAAAGTTAAATTTGTTTCCTCCAACTCTCAAGGGATCAGCACTACGTTGGTTCATGGGATTAGGAGGAAACACTATAGATTCTTGAGAGTATATGAAGAGAATGTTTTTATTGAAATATCAGGAATATTGTAAAGCTAGAGAGATGCAGGATGAAATCTTCACCATTGTGCAAGGTGATGATGAGACCTTGGAAGATTATCTAGAAATATTTTTGTATATCCTCCAAAGGTCAAAACACAAGTTTGATCTAAGTAATGTTAGAAACTTGCTCTTACGTGGGCTTACTGATGATGCTAGAAATAACTTAAATCTGTTAGGACACAGGGATATTTCTCAGAAACCTTTTGATTATATTTGTGACCCGTGTAGGAAATTCTCAAGGAATCAGTCTAGATCAGGTAAAGGAACTCGAAGTAGGAATAAAAAAGTTGGATCTAAAATTGCTATGATTATTGGGTTGGAGAAAAAAAGGACAATATAAAAATTGAAATAATGAATACTATTAGAAAAAAAATATAATCTTTAAAATTTCAACAAAAACTTGTAGAAGAACAAGAGTCATTGTTATTTTTTTCCAAAGTGTAGGAAAAAGGAGTCCTTTAAGAGAATGTCATAATGATGTTAAAGAAACTAATAAACGTGTGATTTTTGCAGAGAACCATGCCACCAGAAAATGCCCCTCCATACTTGTATTGAAAGAAGTATTTGAAGGAGGGAACCTGAACCTAAATCACTACATGCTATGGGAGAATAGAGAAATTGGCCTAAGGTAGGTGTAGGTATGGCTCTTGAACTTCCTCCACTTTTTTTTGGTTATAATGCACAACCATATTCCTGTCATAATACTAATCACTCTGAATCGTAGTAGCATGGGAACCACTTTCAGTATGGACATCCTTCCCAATCTTGGAAAAAAGGTTGGAGAGGGCCAAAACATTCACATAATTCCTATCCTGCACCTATGAAATAATATCCACCTACATATTCACCTTACCCAATGCCACCACCATCATTGCCCTCGCTAAGTCAGCCAATGCCACCACCATCATTTCCCCAGCTAAGTCAGCCAATGCCACCATTACCTTTACCTCCATCGTTCCGGCCTCCTCAACTTCCTGCTCGACGCATACCAAATCCTAATAATAAAGTGGTACAAATGATCCATTCTATTAAACCGCTTCTTACACCTAGTTATTAGTCTATTCTAGTTGGGGTCAATGATCTCCAACTGAGATCAGTGAAGGTAGTAACATCAGAAAAACAAAAGCATACCATGGTGATTATCGAAGAGAAAAGTGAGGAGGAAACTCCTGACCATTCTGGGAGAGATGTCACCATTTGGCCCATCCCCATACCTTCAGATAATTTTTCATCCTCTTCAAACCAACCTCCCTATCCAGAGAGGCTAGTTGTGGAGAGGAGTGACCACGTTCCTGAGTATATTTTGGCTTCTGAGATTAGGAATCCTTTCATTTAGTCCCCTTTTCTCCAAGCTATAAAATAGATCCTCGTCTATACACAAATCATTACGAAACTCTATCTTAAGAAGCCGGGAAGGAAAATATTAGAACCTCAAACCATTCAATTTGTTGGAATAGCAACATTGTTAATGAAAGGGTGTGTGCAAATGGAAAAATATACCGACCTTAGAAACCCCGTTGTCTCTGCTCAGATAGGTGATGTCCTTGTCTACAATGTGCTTATAGACCTATGGGTTTCATTAATGTTATTACCAATCAAACCGTGGATCAAATTGGGTTGGTCCACATTCGTCCTACTCCTACTGTGCTAGAATTGGAAACAGATCTAAAATAAAGCCGAAGGGAGTATTGGACGATGTCGTTGTTTCAATAGATTCTTGGGAATATCCCACAGACTTCATTTTGCTTCAACCAAATAATCCTGTGGGAGGAAATCCTCTTTGGACGACCTTGGCTTGATACGGCTGATGCTTACTTGGATGTCATTCCGGTGACATGTACATTTCACATGGAGATTCTAGGAAGAAATTTAGCTTATATACGCCTTCTAGATATATCCATGAGCTTTGAGATACCTTATTTCTATATTACAGTAGTGATGAGGAGACTTAGTCAGTTTCGATGATACATCATTATACTGAGTCAACTCAGGAGGGTGAGATATAAGACTTCTTGAACAATCTAGATACCATGCCTAGTTTTGAGTCATTATGTCAAATATTTAGTCTGGATTTTCAAGAAAGTCATGATTCCCAACCTTCCCCACCATACCCTCTGGCAGTGCCTCTTTTTACTCTCGAACCAGAAACCACTCTTGATGATATTAGTGCAGGAAATTCTTTACATATTATCTCAGACCTAGAAGTATCCCAACAAGAGCAGCTTGTAAAGTTGTTGCGAAACCATCCTGATGTCTTTGCATGGGGATATGAGGACATGAAAACATCCCTCCTGAAACTTGTACTCATCATATTTATATTCATGAGGTAGCCCAACCTGTTCGACAACCCCATAGACACATGAACCCAACTCTAAGAGAAGCTGTGAAGGAAGAATTGTAAAAAGTCTTAGATGTTGATTTTATCTATCCTATATCTGATAGCCAGTGGGACTCTCCATTGGTGTTATTCCCGAAGAAAGATGGGATATGGTGCATTTTCATTTATTACTGAGAATTGAAGAAAGCCACTATGAAGGATTACTTTCCCCTTCCTTTCATCGATTAGGTGCTTGATACCCTCACTGGTAAAAATTAATTTTATTTTTTAGATGGATTTAGTGGTTATAACCAGATAAAAATTGCACCCGAGGATCATTATAAAACCACCTTTACATTCCTGTTGGGGACATTTTCATATCCAGTGCTTCCCTTTGGGTTGTGTACTGCCCCAACCAACTTTCAAAGGGCAGTGTTGGCTATTTTTTCTGACCTTGAGTGTGTAGATATCTATATGGATGACTTTTCAGTATTTGGTGATTCATTTTCTGAAGCCCTCAAAAATCTAGAAAAGGTACTTTCTCATTTCCAAGAATATCACCTTTCCTTGAGCGAAAAAAAGTGTAGATTAATGTGCAAATCAGGAGTAGTTCTTGGCCACCTCATTTCTGAAAAACGTATCTAGGTTGACCCAGCTAAGATGGAAGTTATTTTGTATCTTCCTGCACCCAAAACACAAAGGGAAGTGAGAGGATTCCTGGGACATGTGATCTACTACAGGAGATTCATTGAGAACTTTTCTAGGATAGCTACCCCCATTTTTCTATTATCAGCTAAGGACGATGAGTTTTCTTGGTCTAAAGCTTGCATACTATCTTTTGATACCTTAAAGGAAAAGTTAGTACATGCATGAGTTTTTAGAGGACCTAACTGGTCCCTTCAATTTCATATTTCCTCTGATGCCTCAGACACTACCATTGGCACAACTTTAGGTCAAGAAGAAAACAAACAGTCCTATTCTATCTACTTCATGAATGAACGGTCGAATTGAATCACACTATGACTGAGAAATATTTTTTAGCCATAATTTTTTCTATTAATAAATTTAGACACTACATAATAGGATATGTAGTCTTTGTGCATACTAATCATTCTGCAATAAGATATTTTATGAATAAACCATTAAATAGTGGTATAATGACTAGGTGGTTACTTTTTCCTTAGTGATAGACGAGGAAATTCTATTTTTGTTACTGATTATATTTCTAGATTAAATAATCTTGGTGAAGTAATTCATTTTGATGATGATTTCCCTGACGAACATCTTTTTACCGTGTCAAAAAAATCCCCATGGTTTTCCAACATAGCCAATTATTTAGTAACCGAAAAGACCCCATGTCACTTATCCACTAAGGAAAAGCATAATATCATACAGAAAAGTGTTTCTTATTCTTGGGTTCAAGGAGACCCCTTTTACACACGACCAGATCTTATTATCCATAGATGTGTAAGAGAAGATGAAGTTTTTGAAATCTTGAAATATGCTCATGAAGAACCTTGCAGAGGTCATTCGGATGATAAGTGAACAACACACAACATTCTATGAGCTCACTATTTTTGGCCTTTTTTTTTTAAGGATGCCAAATAATATGTCAAGCTATGTGATAACTGTCAGCGAATGGGCCAACTGAACCAAACCAATGAGATGTCTTTATGTCCTCAGGTTATGATTGAGCCCTTTAAAAAATGGGCTATTGATTTTGTAGGACCCATAAATCCGACATCTTTAAATAAAAAACATATATTGGTTTTTACAAATTTTGTTACAAAATGGGTGAAGCTAAAGTTGTTTCGTTTGCTACTGAAAGAGTTGTTGTAGACTTTTTATTTATTGAAATATTTATTAGATTTGGTCTGCCTAGAGAATTTATTTTTCTGAAAATAGGCCACAATTTATTTATAATATGTGTAATGGATTAATACAGAATTGTGCATAGGAAATATACACCATATCGCCCACAAACAAATGGCTGGGTGGAATCTACAAATAAGGTAATCGATTCCATCCTCACAAAAAATCGAACATGCATATAAAGGATTAGGCTAGAAGATTGCCAGAAGCCTTATGGGCATATCGAACCACTTGGAGGAACAACATGGGACAAACACCATATGATCTGGTATACAGGAAACAAGTCCTCTTGTCGATAGAGTTCCAGATCAAGACCTTCCGGACTGCATTTCAGTTGGGAATAGATCTCTCAGAGGCACATCAACAACATCTACTATAGTTGAATGAGTTAGATAAATTTAGAAGGGATGTTGTTCACCAAAACATATTGGTTCAACAACAGCGCAAGAAGTGTCATGAAAATTCTATCAAGAAAAATAAATTCCAACTAGGTGATTAGGTACTCCTTTATGATTCCAGATTTAAACATTTAAAAGGTAAATTCCTCACATGTTATATGGGACCTTATGAAGTGGTTAAAAGTTTTGAAAATGGATCGGTATAAATCAAAACTATTGATGGGCAAGATTCAATTTTCCTTGTGAATGGGCATAGACTTAAGATATATTTTCAGCCCCTCACAATGGAAGATTTTATGCAACAAGTACAACAACAATCTGAATAAGAGATGGTAGGTGGATATGCCAACCTATTGCAAACTTGATTCTTTATTTTCATAAAATTAAAAAGAAAAAAAAAATAACAAAAGAAAAAATAACAAAAATTAAGAAATAAAATAAAAACAAAAAAGAGAAATATTTTCATGTGGTCGTGAAAATCGGTTTACTGACATAATCACAAAAGGATCAACTTGAAAACTAGCATGATGGCAGGGAGATAAAATTTAAATAAAATGGGAATGTTGCTTGATCTTTATATGTGCTAAATATCGCCAAGAAGAAGCAAGTTTTCAGTATAGGAACCGATCCCTTATCCATGTTTGGGATAACTGACACAAATTTTTTTATAGAAGCAACGCTTAATTCCCGTTACATTTATTTTGGATTCAGCACTACTTAGGCAGATTTTCAAGGTAAATTTATGCCTTTATTCTATTCCCATTTTGTAAATTTCCCTCTATTTTTATTATTTTAATACCATGATTTACCATCCCTTTCTTAAAAAGAAACTTTCCCTATCCGATTTCATATTTCCCTCTTTTCCCAGGAATTTTTTTTTCCCAAGTCCATTTTTTGATATGTCCCTCTTGGCGGTTTCAATCTTGAATTCCCTATCGTAATTTCCTTCCCATTCTAAAAATTTACCCCTTTTCCCACTTCTTTTCTCCCTCAAGGATCATATTGCAGGATCTGATGTGTACTCACAAGTCAGATCGGAAGGCATACATTAATACCAAATACTGACAGATAAATCCTCCCTTGTATATTCAACACATATTTCAAATCTGACATATGAATTATATGCTATCATATTTTTTTTTCTTCCCTTTCTCTCTTCAGATATGCCACAAATATCCCTGGTGCAGGAATGTGTGTTCATTGTAGGAATCTGCACTACTAAGCGCGCCCAAATATGAAAACACATGTTTTGGTGAAGGAACAATGGTCTTCAGTCTAAAAATGTTTGATACAGTGCAGGAATACTTGGTGCAAGAATGTGTATTGAAAAGATTATTTTTGTACAAGAGGAATGAATGCACCACCTTGAGACCATGGCATTCAATAATTTTTATTATGGTTAAACTTTGTTTTATCATTTACTAAAGTAGGAGAGAAATTTTTTAAGTACAAAGATATTTTGGGTTATGAAATCGTATTCTTTTAATAAGTACCATGTACACCTTGTGTGAAATCATGAAGTGATTGTGGGATGTGTATGATTCACAACTTTTTAATGATGAACTTACCTCATATCATCAAATATCATCACCTGTTAATGATGACCTTACCTCATATCATACCTCGCATGATTGTTACATTTAATCACCACCTTAACCAATGCCCTTCACCAATAATCATTACATTCTTGTACTTGAACCAATCCGTGTCACATCCGTCCCAGGGGTGTAATTTTAATGATGTAGCATGACTGTTCAAAGGTGGCCAATATAGAGGCAGATGGATAGCTCAGATATCACAAAATATTTCGACAAAGCCTCTGAATTCTTGTTGTGACATCCTTCTAAGGTTTATACAAATATTGAGTGAGTTAAAATGGAGAATGGTGCCTGTGAGGATCGAACCTTTGACTATAAAGGAGGTAGAACCAACGACCGAGTACTAGAACAGTCTTGCAATATTGCAGGAATCCGGGTTCCTCCCATTTCTACAAAAAATTGATGGATTTGACTCGGCTGTAGCGCTATAATTCACTCGTAATTTTGATGGAAGCGTAGCCAAGGTGGGTTTTCTAGAATTATAAGTCACAAAGGAGTCCATATCTCAGGCCACGAGCTTAACAGTAGTAGGAAATCAATGGTTTAATAAGGAGAAGATTGAGAAGAAGTTGTGTGGTCAACAGGAATCAAAAGGTGGATCATTGCAAGGGTCTCCAGTGTAACACTATGATAGGGAAATGGAAGGACATGTTGTACATATTGCAGAAATTCCTCACTTGCAAGGGTCGTCATTCACTGACCTTTTTGTATCATATACATCTTATGCTACATTTCGAGTCAGGTAAGCTCATTAATTTCCCCTATTATCTGCTCAAGAGCTTAGAGAAAATGTCGAAAGGCGTTCAAAAGTGTAAGACAAGCTAAATTTCATGCAATTTATTCCACCACGGTTTGATCATAATTTGAATTAAAAAGGAGTTAGAGGTCAAGAATGTGACCTGGAAAGGATTTTTGAAGGAATTTCAAGAACAAGGCACAATGAAGTCATCCAAGAAGAAGAGTGAAGTAAAGAAGGTAAAGCTTGAAACCCTAACCTCGTGTCCTACTGAGACTAAGAATTGGGAGAAGAAAACTTGACCCTCTACCTGAACAGTAAGATAGAAGAGTGCAAGTAGTGTATTTATGGTTTGTAGATACTCAACCAAACCATGAAAGAGAAGGGGACAATGCAGAAGCATAAAAGTGCAGAGCTAGCAGAGGAAGTGAAAGAAAATAAAAGGAAAGTAAAGATATAGAAACTATGAGCATTTATGTGTTATGGGCGTCTTAAAAGGGTGACTTAGAAACTCAAGAAGGCTTCAGGAAAGAAGGTGAAGACAGTGAAAGCATGGATTAACATACAAGTTCAGGACTGAAGGAAGGCTCCCTTGTTTTGGATTTTTTGCAGCAGGTAAAGGTTGTGTGAGGACACACAACAACATAGGGATGGGAGGATGTTGGTAGGATAAATTTCTTTATTTTTATCCACTTTCCTACTTAAAACTCACAACCTAAGACCTTTTTTTAAACTCAAAAATTCCTCATTCCTGCACTATTCCAAGAATCGTGTCCATTCCTGCACTATATTTGTATTTTCATATTTAAGGCTTTTCATGGAATTCATTGATTATTTTATGGATTTTATACATTTAATTTATCTTTGCAACTAATATTTTATTTCATAAAGTATTTTGTAAGTAATGTATTAATCATTATGTTAGTATGGTCGAGTGCAGGTAGGGTTGATGCATCGCTGGTAGTTCTTGCACTCCCATGACAGCTCACTACGTGGATATCTCATTAAGGATCAATCATATCGAGCTGGGCTCAGAGCGGAAGATAAATAAGGAGATGTTAGAGATTAGGATGATGACCAAATGCTTAGATTAGTATTTCGTTACAACAAAAAGGCTAATTTTGTAACACTGTTGTAATTTTGTTACGACCGCAGGCCTAAAGGGTTGTATATAGTCTAGAATTCAGATAGGAGGTAGCTAGTGATATTACTATAATTTTGGTGATTGTAATTTTGTTGGTGTCGCCCTAGTTCTGGGCTGGGTTCAACTTCATAATGTATATTTTCTTATTCTAAATATAATATAAATGGATTGCGCCATGTTATTTCAATTCTTTGTTTTAACTTAATGATGATGCATTGCTAAAGGCTGAGTTTCCAGGTTTCTTAAACAGGGAAACGAGCTGGTTGACTAAGTCCTAGCCAACCTAGCTCGTTTTCCCTCTCGTTAAAGGTGTGTTAATTTCGTTTGTATGCAAAGCGTGAATTAAGTAATTATTTCAATTCTTTCACAAGTACGGGTTATATTTCATTTGCAGTTATTGTGTGAGGGATCTATGGTGTACATGCTTAGCTAATTTTGATTTTAACTTGTGTACTTTTTCATTTCGAATCTTAGTTTATTTCTGTGAGAATCGTGCAAGCACGTCTTCCTGTACTAGTGCATTTTCAGTTATGCAATTCCATTCCTTTTGGTTCATTCTAGTAAAGTATTTCTATTTCTTTTCTTTCATAAGATCTTGATGTGTTTCTGCAAGTGACTGTTTGTTTCAAGACAAAAGTATTTTTAATATTAAGATTTTAGACTTAAGAATTAATGGTGCTTTTATGAATACAAAATAAACGTTGTTATAATGCAAGGATGTATACCTGTACTTTACACTCTTAAGGAAGGGATCAAACTTCATATTAAATTATTAAGTGAACCTTTTTAATTAAAAATATTAAAGAGACCAATATGATCCATATGAATAATCCATCAAAGGAATAATCTTGATGTCATAATTAAATCATTTCTTTAATTGCATGAAAGATTTCCTTGTTTGAAGAAAGGTGTGTTTTGACTTTCAAAGTTAATTTTGTTTTGAGATTAAGTTTGGTTGAAGCATCTTTCTACTTGTGGAAGCTATTTCAGAGTTTTGTTCACCTTTGTGAATTATTTTCTTATTTAACACACTTTTTATTCCTTTCTGAAGTAATGTGAAAACTTGGTGCAGTAATATTTGTTTCGATACAGGAATCGATATCCCGATACATGAATAGAGTGCTCTAGTCTTGAGACTTAGGGCCCCCGCATGAGGATTACAATATTCAGTACAAGTACAAGTAAAAAACATACTTCCATCATATAAAATTTATTCCAGTATAAGCATAAGTTCGGGTGCAAGAACGTTGTTGAAGTACAGGAATGACAATTTAGTGCATGAAGGAACATATTTAAAGAAGACAAACACCTTCAAGGGTCCAACTATCAACTATTTCATACAACTGTACTGAAGATAAACATAAATATTCATTCCATTAGTCAGGATTGTTCGCAAAATCTTGAGAGTTCCTTTTATTTATTTCTTTGCAAAGTACTTTCTTTCATATTCCAACATTATAGTCTCTTTCGTGTTATTTTCCATGTGATATTTCTTTTCGATTCCGCAAGATTGTAACTAAGGAAGTAGGAATAGAGTTAGGAAAATTTCATATCATTTTTTTCATTTCCTATACTTTGCCTCTAAGTTTTACGAAACCCCGAGTTGAAAATTAAGTGTTGAAGGAATTTTCTGAACCACAATTTGGGAACCCGATAGTGACAAGCACCAGTCTTAGCTACTCCAGGCTTCACATAAACCTTTATTATGGAATGTGATGCCTCAATAAATGGAATTGGTGTTTTTTTAATGCAGGAAGGAAGACCATTTCTTTTGAAAGCCATCCAATCAAAGGAAATCATTTAGAAAAATAAATTTATCAGAAGGAAATGTTGGAAATACTACATGCACTAAAGGAATGGTGACCTTACCTAATGGGAAGACACTTCAAGGTAAAATAATATCATTATAGTCTTAAATAATTTTTGGAACAAATATTATCTTCAAAGGAGAAGAAAAAATAGGTCATAAAGATGTTCGGTTATGACTTTGAAATCGTCTATAAAAAAGGGAAGCTAAATGTTGTTGCAGATGCACTCTTAAGAAATAATGATGATGTGGAAGCATTTCTTTGTGCCATTTCTATTATCCAACCATATTTCATAACCAAATCAAGGGATGAAAGGAAGAATGATGAAGAAGTGTGGACACTCATTCAAAAGTTGCAGTAAGATCTAGTACATCTAATACATCTAGCTGGAAAAATGATTCATTATGGTACAAAGATTGATTATATATATTGTAATAATTCCCAAATAAATTAAAATAAATATTATTTTGGAATTTCATACCTCTCCCTTAGGATGACACTCAATATTTTTAAAAACTTACCACAGGGTCAAAAAAAGATTTTCTTTGCAATGGCCTTAAATCTGATATTCAAATTTGTGGCAAAATGTTTGGTCTGCCAAAAAAATAAAGTTCAAAAAATTAAGACCCTGAGTCTTATACAACCTTTATCAATTCCAAGCCAATGTTTGGAGGAGGTTTTAATGAATTTTATCATAGGTTTACCGAATTCCGAGACTTACCAAGTATGCACACTTTTTTGCATTATCTCATCCATTTAAAACCATTATAGTTTCTACTAAATTCATGGGAACAATTCAAAAGCTACATGGAAACCCAAATATTATTCTAAGTGACAGATCCCATTTTAACTGGAAATTTTTGGAAGGAATTATTTTCTTGTCTAGTTACTTAACTAGCTCATAGCTCATCTTATCATCCTCAATCTGATGGGAAAATTGAGATAGTGAACATAAGTTTGGAAGGATATCTTCGTTTCTTTGTATCTAATAAAAGGACACAATGGGTAAAGTGGTTACCTCTGGCTTAATGGTGGTATAACACTTCCTTCCACACATCAACAAAAATGACCCCATTTATGTAACTATGGATATCATCCATTTTCCATCCAAACATCTTTAAGAGAAAGTATAAGGTTCAAGTAGTGGAAGAACTCATTGAGCATCAATAACAAGTTCTCCAACTCTTAAATGATAACCTAAATTTGGTGCATAATCGAATGGAACAACAAGCATATCAATATCGCAACAAAAGAAGTTTTGTTGTAGGCGACTGGGTATTTTTATGGCTA
Organism: Pinus albicaulis; assembly: GCA_034641835.2. Classification (NCBI taxonomy): domain Eukaryota; kingdom Viridiplantae; phylum Streptophyta; class Pinopsida; order Pinales; family Pinaceae; genus Pinus; species Pinus albicaulis. Next base: position 1,284,157,636 of record CM076572.1, read on the forward strand.
CAACCATACAAAAATGTCCCTAAAGCAAGCTAATAAGGATAATAAATTATTTCCAAAGTACTATGGTCCTTACAAGGTGTTGTAAAATATTGGTATTATGAAATATAAATTGGAGCTTCCCGCATCTTCCTGAGTACACCCAATTTTCGATGTTTCATGCTTAAATAAGGTTATATGTGACAAAATCGTAGATCAAACAATATTTCTAGAACTTGACGAGGAAGGAAAAATCATATTAGAACCTGACGCAGTCATGGAAACAAGAACTCAACAGCTACGGGAATCGATCAATTTTGGAGTACCTCATGAAGTGGAAGAAATTACCTAGTGAAGGTTGCACATAGGAGGATGCGATTTTTATACAAAAGCATCCACAACTACCTAAGCATTGAGGACAACACTTTTTTGAAGGAGAGGGTCATGTTAGGTCCCTATAATAATAGTGTAGCTCCTTATTGCTATTGTTAGCATAGCCCCCTTATTTTTACTGTTGTGCCCATGTAGTACCCATATTTTTATTATTGTGCCCCATAGAAACCCAATATTGTTATTGTTGTGCCCTTACATTATTATTGTTATGTCAACTAGGATTATACTGTGACCCTTTAGACTCCTATATATAGAAATGATGTTTTTCTATTTGAATCATCCAAGAATTATTCATTTATGTAATTTAAAGGAGGTTTCCCCCTCTAAGAGGTTGATTCCTAAGTCGTTGATCTATATTTTCTTCTATTTTGTGGACTGGTTGCATAAAAATGATAATATGCATCTACATTTTAATTTGTATACTAAATGGATGGGTTTTACAAAGAAAAGGGTGAGAATGGATGATTTATATGTTCAAAATTGGTTACTTGGTTGAGTATCAGGATCAAGATGAAATTGTTAATTTGTTTATAGAATTCCTCGTTAATATAGAATTCTATTTTGAAAATGTTCAGGTGCTACAAGGTTTTCTAAACAACATAAGACCCAGTTTTGGAAAATGTAGATAGTTGTAGAATTTATCATCAATAGTAATTATGTTTTGAAGATGAAAATGTTGCTTTTATCATTCTATTAAAACTAATAACTAGTCTACTTGTCATACATATTGAGCACAACTCATAAATGTGCTCATAAATACATACCCACATCCCCACTCAACTTAAGTCCAAAACATGGTTTATGTAATTAATGTAAAGTAATTAAGGAAACTATTTGTTGATATCATGCCTTATCCTTTACCAATTAATAGTAATTTATTTCTCCTATATTTAAGCAAAGACTATTAAATTAGTTTATAACTAGTCATTTTTCTAAATTTAAGAAACTATTTGATGATGATACTTAGTTTTATATAAAAGAAAGAAGAGAAGAATAGAGAGGGGTTTGATTTTTTTCTTATCATTTTGTAATATATAACTCTCTTGCCACATAAAATTTTTTCATATACCCTGATATAGGTTGAATTTCTTAGGTGGGATCATCATATGCCTAGGAAAGTTACCTCAAATGATGATGTCATACACTACAAAGGTTAAACATGATGTAATTTCAATGGTACATAAAAAAGCATATGTCATTGTCAAGCTCTAGAAATGCCACTTTTTATGCATCTTTATTATGACCATTAATTATAATGATAAGTCATGTTCAAGATATGCTTTTCTGACATTTCATGTCATTTTATTAAATTATGTTAGTGTATTTAGGCTAAATATGTCTATTTGCACTTAACTTATGAAAATGGTGAATAACAAGTTGTTACATCAAACCATATTAGCACATATATGTTGTTGCTTCAATTACATCAATGTGTTGATACTCTAATATATCCTGATGTTGTTTTTCTAGTCAAATAATGATGTTGGTACCCTTATGTTTTTTGTGGTGTTGTAACTCCTCATTTTTTCATGATACTACTATTCCATGTAAAGACATGACATGGTTGCAATCTCTTGGTTCTTGTGGATATTAAGGGAACAACTTGCTCCATTACAACAGGGTTGGTTGACTATAATGATTATGTCAATCTTGAGCTCATGATCATTGGCTTAAATATTATTTCCATTTGTGGGAAATAGTTGGAATCATTATTGGAATGATTGTGATAGACATACCAACTACAATATCTGATATATATAGAATGAAATAAATCAAAATAATGTATTATTTTGATATTGTTGTTTGAAATCCATTCCTTTTTTAGTTGATAGAGAGAATAACTTGAGAATTGTAGATTCTCAAAACTGTTCTTAGCATATTTTTCCAAGGATAGAAAAATGAACTACATATAAAATCCAAGCTCCTCCTTGTGAACAAGGGGGGCAAAGAGAGTTTGTATGATTGAATTGTACTTTGATACTTTCCTTTAATGAAAATAATATTTTTCCTTATTATTATGAATTTTTGTGCATTAGATGAATTAATATTGTAGCTTCTTAAGTTGAATTATGACTTATTGTTTTAGGGAGGTAGGATCCACTACTTTGAATAGGTGTTGAGTTATTTAGTATGATTATTTTTTTTATAGCCAATTAGTTACTGCTCTTTTAATTGGAATAACTATAAATCTAGCTGCGACCACAATTTTCTTTTTCTGCATTATTTCAATCTTTTAAATGTAACCAAGAGGACATGCTTTTGATTTTTTTTTAATAGATTACATAAGTTCGTTATTTTCCATTGATAGATTGCATAAGCCACATGGTCCTCTCTTGATTAGTTTGTTTCCATAGTGACTTTAATTGTTGCATTATTTCTGTCCATTCCTTTGTGTGAATTATTTTCAAAAGGACATATTGTCATGCTTGTGACTTTTTTTCAACAAATTACAATTGTTCTTGATTATTTGTTAACATATTACATATCCCACACACTCTTGATCCTTTATTGATTAATTCTTTTCTAATTTTTTCTTTCCAAGACATTGCTTTTCTTTTGATTTTTTGTCACACAAATTGTGTAGCTTTGTGATCCTTGATTCTCTATTTATAGATTGCATACAACATATGCCATTCATTCTCGTTGTGTTTTCCTTCTATATTGTGCATTTTTGAAGAATTACATCACTTCCATTTCTTTGATTCTATATTTTTATGCTTTGTAGATTACATAGCCGCTATAAATGTTAACTCCCTATTCGCTCCTTTGATTTAATTGTTACTATTTAGATTTCATGGTTTTATGAATAGAATACAAGAATTGATGATTAATTACTTCTTTACTACAACATAAATTAAATAACAAATGCTATAAAAAAACTTGTAGCTTGCATATATTTTGCAAATAACTTTAAAAAATAATTCATCCACGGATTCACAATTAAATGGTTTGGTGAGATAGCTTTGTTTTAAAATGGAAATTAATCAACCTAAATTTTTTTGGTGTCATTTCTATGGAAGTTATTAAGGGTGCAACAATACAACTAATATTTTTTTTAAGTTTACACATAGTGTTGGAGTCCTTTAGAAAACGGTCGACGATGTAACCTTTTAAACACTCTTCCTAGAGTGTATGCATGTTAAAGAATTTATAAAATTTATTTGGAGCAAAGGTAAATAAGATGAGAGTTAATAAATTGTGTATTCATCACATAGATTCTATGGTGAGATTCTATTTTACCCATTTCTAGGCATGTAGTTTGCAAGAATAAATGAAAGAGCCCCAAAGCACCCGATGCAATATGAGACAAATATAATAATAACAAAGTTGTAGGTGGGAAATGATAAAGAGGATGAAAATCAAATGATATGGGTAAACTATTATGGTTTTCCCTTTTAATTCATATTTTGAGGTAGAAGTAGCATTTACTCCTCTTTGTGAAGGACAAGGAAATCCAAGTCAATTTATTAGTGGAAAATTTGAATTTGGCACAAAATCCCAAGACAATCCATCATCATGAACCTTCATAAGAGTTTGGAATAGTTAGTAAGCCACATTACAAGAAAAATCCTAAAAACTAACATGGAAGAAGAGGTAGCCTCTGACATTACCTTTGAATTTCTAATCAAAGATGTTGAAGCTGAATCTACAATGAAACATATTACTCTTTTAGTGTTTCCTAACTTTCATTTTTATCAAGTGAATATTCATATACTTTTCGTTTATAGTTTCACATCTTTCGTCATAGTTATGGATACATTTATGATGCATAGAAATTGAAGTTATTACAAAGATATAATTTTTATTTATTACAAAGATTTCAAATGAGACTGTCACACATGACCAATAATATTATTTATCCTAGAAATACCTAGGAAAACTAAAAGCACGAAGAACATAATTTTGGATCAAACTTTATTATGAAACCCATACTCCAAATATAAAAATATAATTTATTTTTCTTTCTTTATAAAAAATATACATTTTCATGATTACAATTAAGTCATTATGAAGACCAAACCTAGTTAAAATTTTCAACAGTCCCTCTTAACTAGGTAGGTATTCATAATCCCATTACATGGTACAGGGAATCTCAAACTTGAATCATTCTCATAAGAGAATTCATATTGATAGGCCATATTTGGCCAAGTATCTTTACCGTAACCAACACTGTCCTTGAACGCCTTAACTAGAAAAAATAATCTTTAATTATGATCATTATGCTCGAAGGATTTACGTGAGCTTACACACAACCTCTCATGGTACATACCCCATCTAGATGTCTACAAGGTATGTCCTTTCAAGAATATTCTGATCTTAGCTTCCCAAACCTAGATCCTCAAAGAATACCAGACCTCATCAGGTACTCTTATATTGGATTCCCTACCTCATCCTCAAAGAGAATCGGTCAACAACTACTTTCCCTAGATTCTACAATCCATAATAAGTTCTAATATAGATTCCTATACAATCCTCTAGACTCCATAATTTATTTATGGATCTTAATAAGACTTACATTTGTTATTCCTAGTTTAATTACTGACCCACAAATGCAAGAACTATCCAACATCATGCTCTCTCAATTACGCAAGAGATGTCCACCAAACCACGCTTATATCTCAGGTACTCAAGCTTCTTTTTGGTAATGCTTTAGTTAGTACGTCATCTACCTATTCATCTGTACGAAAATAGTGCAACTCCACAACCCCATCTTGTATGAAGCTTCTGATGTAGTTGTACTTATTATTTATATGCTTTGTTCTAGCATGCAACACCAAGCCTTTTTTCAATCTTATGCAAATCTCATTATCATAATGTATCCATGTAGGGCTACGTGGTCCTTGAAATAATTTTTATAAAAAGTTCCTGAGCCAAACTTCTTCTCAAAAAACCTTTCTTGCATCAACACATTCAAATTCAACACTACTCAAAGCATTTGTATCTTTATTTTTGATCATCTATGACACCATGGAAGACCCTAGGATGAAGTATCCACTTTTTTTTCTTCTTTTTTGTGTCTCATTTCCACCACAATTTGAATCTTTATATCCCATGAGTAGATTTCATTACTAGTATACCAAAGGTAGTAATGTATATCTCCACATAGATATCTTAGGATGTGCTTGGCTGCAATCCAATTATCATGTTTTCTCTCCATCTAAAAATTATCGAGGAAATTTGTCTTGACATCCATTTGATGGATGTTCCATCACATAGTAGTATCCAACTAAACAAGTGATATTGTTATCATATATCTAGCTATGGGAGCAAATTTTTCCTCCTAATCAATCCCTTATTTATCTGAGAAGCCTCTTACTACAATTCTTTATTTGTATATATCAATGCTCCCATCTGTAGCGTGCTTTATCTTGTAAATCCATTTTTAAGTGACTATGGATTTGTCACTTGTCCTAGGGGCAATTTCCTAGACATTGTTCTTCATTATGGATTGATATTATTCCTACATAATATTCCTCCACTCTTGATGTTTAGTTTCATTTTCATAGGAGGAAAGTTCTGCTTCAATAAGTTTTTTCATGTATGTAGCATACCCAAAATACCTCTTACGTATTTTACCTTCCTTGTTAGTCCCAAATTTTGTATTTCTTATGCTTCTTGGACAATAATTCTCAACCAAGAATTCCTCTTATGATTTTATGGAATAATCACTTTTTGTATAGGATCAATATGACCTTCAACATCTTCTTTAGCAGGTTTCGAATCTTGATGATCATCGTCCCTTGAGATATATTTAAAAATAGGTGTCTCTTCTGCATCTAAGTCAATTAGAGCATCCTTCAATTTCCTTTAAGATATACTTTCATCAAATATTACATCATTTCTTAATTTAATTCTACAATCCTCCCTAATATAGATTCTATATGCTTTAGAAAATATATCCCATAGATATTCCCTTCATACTAGTAGGATCTAATTTCTTTCTCTTGTCCTTGGGTATATGAACATGCACAGGACACCCAAATATTTGAAGATGATCCACACTTGGTTTCTTTCCTGTAAATTTTTCCTCTGAAGTCATATTTTTGAGAATCATCTAAGGACTTTGATTATGAAAGTAAATAGCTATCATACATTCCTTTCCACATAGAAATTGAGAGGGATCTTGATCATGTAGCATAGCCCTAACACATCCCTAAAATGTTGTATTCTTCCTTTATGCCATTCCATTATGTTCAAGATTATAAGGAACAATGATCTCCTCATAATCCCTGCTTCCTTACAGAAAGTTATTAATTGTTTGGAGGTATATTCTCCACCATTATCAAACCTTAGAGTTTTGATATTTCTCTCATTTAGGTTTTCCACTTCATTCTTGAACTCCTGGAACTTTTCAAATACCTCATACTTATTCTTGAGTAACCGTCTATGAAGTTACATAATACTAATTTTCACTAAGATAATCGAAAACCATAGGTCCACATACATCTGAGTGTATGAGATTTAAAATTTCCTTAGATTTCGTGTGACTACTTGTAAATGGTTTCTTTACGTTATTTCCTTTATCACATTCCTTAAAGGTCCCTTCATGTTATTCCTTTAACTTAGGAATTCCATTGACCATTTGACTTAGAGATGGAAAAATAGTAAACTGAAGGTGTCCATACCTTCTATCATGTAGTTCAGAAGGACTCACTTCCAAATGGACTAGGAATTGAGATAAAGGTGTAAATGGTCTATACAGTGTCCTGTCATGAATCCCAATTACCCTAGCATCATTAATACTTGTGTTGTTACCCCAAACCAAAATATTTCCATCGAAATAATCAATTTTATCACCCATATCTTGTAGACAAGAAATAGAAAGTAAGTTTTTCTTCAAACCTGGAACATACAAGATATTGTTGAGGTGAATGCTTTAACTTGACTCAAGCACCAACGAAGTAGATCCAATCCATTTCACTAGATATCTCTTCTTGTATCCAAGTTAGATTGAATGATATTAGATACCCTTAGATAGGCTTTGGAGTTGAATGCATTATCCCACATATGTATGGAGGCACCATTGTTAATAACCCATACATTATGATCTTTGAAAGTGTCAAATAAAGCGAAGAAAAAATTTTCATTTATTACTTATTTTTTGATCTTGGAGATGATATTCAATAGATAATCATTGATGGATGTAGTGAGTGTTGGTACATTGCAAGAATAAAAAATGAGAATTATGCCCAACACAGTCTTGAACAAGGGAAAATGTGTTTCATATGCACCTAGGCTTCAATTTAGGTTCTCCACAACATATTTTTCGATGCTCAAGGGTGCATTGCCCTCTTTGGAAAAATAATTTACCCTAAGGGGCCCATATCCCTAAAAATTTTCAATGAAAGGAAATGAATTGACTACTGAAAGAAAGAGAGGGTTCATGGCACCAACCTAGATCAGAAAATGATGAAAACTATCCACATAGTTGATCGCAATCAATGGCTGAAGTTTAGGGACAAAAATAGGTTGAGAGCTCCAAAATTCAAATGGTAACTTTCAAATGGTTTTACAACTGATGAGAAGATTAGTCGTGCAAATTTATTTCAAGAATGATTTGACTACAAAACATACTTTTATCCTTATTTTTCAAGCTTTGTTAAAAATGAAAAGGGACTTGAAGCACACTTTTATCTCTTTTTCGAGTTTTGATAACAGCGAAAAAGGAACCATTAGAGTCTTCTTTTATCTCTTTTCAGACTCCGATAATGTGAAAATATTTCCGAGCACTTGCCTTTTCGAGCTTGTAAAAGTAAATGAATTGATATCTACTCAGTATAAGTTTAACCCTTTTTCGAAATGAGATAGATTATTTACAAAAAAGGAATGCGTTAGTCGAACATGACTAGGAGGTTCTCTCAGATATTAACTTACAATTTTTCAGATATGGGCGAAAAATTTACGAAAAAGTACTATGGAGTTTTCTTTCGTCCTCTTTTTCAAACTCTCTAAACATGAAAAAGGATCGGGTTGTCACTATCATTAGGCTCGTTAAAACATAAAATAGCGACGGGCTTGTCGATCATGGAAATAATTGAGTTTCATTCATCGCTAGACTCATTAAATTATTAAATAGCGATACATTATTCACCCGAAGGGTTGAATTATAGATCTAGGATATGTTATGCTCCTCAATATTGTTAAAAAATAAAGAGGTACTAGTCAACAAATGACTGGGGAAAATTTGGGAAAGTCAACAGAACTTTTTACGGTAGCAGGTCGTTCTTGAACATGACACTTCACTCCATCACTGTGACTATTTTGGTTGGGTAATATTCTTGATGTTTCATTCATACCTATGGTTAATTATACCTTCACTTCGGTTTTGGGTCAATGCTGGCAACTCATCTCAGTGTCGCCAATATGTTCAAGAGAACTCCTCCAGTGAATACTCATCCTTCTGAAATACTCATAAACCTTCATTCTCATGACAATCATCCCTGAACATTGCTATATCAAGTCATACTTCGTCTTTGAAATCAGTAACTCTTGTTTTGCAATAAAGTAGCTTCATGTCAATGAAAAATCACCATCCAGGAAGTTCACTTAGAAATATCATATTCCAGTACCATGAGGCTTGTTACAGCATCGACAAGATCCTCGCTTCCATAATTTTGACCGAAATATTTTTTTTGGCATTCGACATCAAATAATCTATTCACATCTTACGAAATGTACTGAAGTACCTCGAGGGCCATTGACATTAATGGTGGTTCTCTCTCATCCGTTAACAATTCATATCATTGGCTGGTAATCAAACAGTGTCTTACCATGTTCGACTACAAATAATATATTCACATGGCTAGACTTGTACCCGAACAATCGAGTGAACGAGATAAGAAGACCCCTGATCTAGTTTCAGTCATTCGGGTTGCGATTTCGGGATTTTTGTACACATCATCTGTACGGTGACCTTACATACAGATCGTCATCCGAACATGGGATTATATCTGTAGGCATGTTTGTATTGGGCAACATTCCAATGTAGACGACTTGTTGCACCATGTACATGTTATTAGATATTTATGTGCTGAGCATGGGAATGACTTCCCTCAATAGTTCTTGATCAAGAGGATATATCATGATGTAATGTATTGTAAGATTGATGCAGGTCGCCACTCCGTTTCAGTTCATGCCCATCATAGTGTAAAGCATCTCATTCAAAAAATATTTTTATTATTATTCTGACTTCATGCTTTAGGGGGAAATCTGTTATAGGTCAATTTGGGTACCATTCCAAATGACCTGGTTAAACTAGACGTCATCCCTAGAACCAATGAATAGGTTCTATCATCCCCTATCATTTCAGTTGCTACATGCCCTAAGATAATGAACAAGAACAAATCATCCATGACTTCCTTTGCAAGGTTTCCAAGATTTGAAGTACATGTTATATCACCTATGAGCTCACCAACACAGTCTCTCAAGGGACTAATTGCTTTGCATATGTAGGTATATCCATTCAAGAGTGCACTACAAAGCACTTCTTGACACTCAAGGGTGCGTTGGTCAATTGGGAGCAAAATTCTCATTGTTCTAGAATCTCCACATGGCCAGTTCCTTCTAGAAGAGTGCATATGTGTCAAACTTCAAATCCATGTTTCCATTCAACACCTCTGAGCTTGGGAACATGTCTTGCCTATTATTAGAAATTCATTGATTGTGAAAATACCTTAAGCTCATCTATAAATTGAGCACAAATCCTAGTGCTTGAAAAGGAAGAAATTTGGTAGAGAAGTGTTGTTGGAATCTCAATTGAAGGTTTGATTTGAGTGATATGCTGCTGGAGAGATGTTCATTGTGATGAGGTTGGGATGATGTTGGAGTTGGTGACATAAAATCAATTGCTGGTTGTAACCTCCCCTTCTATCCATTAATAAATATTTTTTCTTACTTTCCCACATATGTATCTGTATAAGCTTTGTATTCCATATTATGGATTCTTATCTGATGTATATGCTTCATGTTTCATTGATTTAACTAATTAACGTGAATAGCCATTTATATATTACAATATGTTTACTATTTAGTGTTCATACTTGTAGGAAATATTTTGGAGATCTAGCTTGGATTGAAAGCTACAAAAAGAGCGACAGAAGGAGAATAGGAAGCGCTTGGACTCCAAGTAAGTTTGTTAATATATTATGTGTGTCTATTTACTGTTAGGAAAAGTATCTGCAAATTCGTTGATCTATTGTTCTAAATGCATAGCACCATATTTAGGGAATGTGTTTTATCTGTAATCCGTAATTCTGCATAATAGTGAGTTTTCTAAGAACCTTGAGACCCTTCTTTATAACCATTTCCATAGTGCCAACAAATATGTGATCTTCAATCTCCTTTCACCTTAGCTATGATACCATGTTGGAAAATTACGATACTTATCTCTTTAGATTATTTTCCTTGATAATTAATTGTGCCATGTGTTTCCCTTTTTATTAAATTATTAGACCTTTTCTCACCAAGAAATTACCAAAACAATGAATATCACAACAAGAAAAAGTACACAAGCTATAGGTTCCAAGCTAGGGAGAACCCAAAAAATGCTTGTCTTCTTCTTAAGGATTTGCTTACAAAAGAGACTTCCAAGACCCAAAGAACAAAGCCAACAACCCTACCAAGCACCAAGTTAGCCCACAACGAGATATTCTTCAAGGTATCTTCTAGAAATTCAACGCTACTACTATGATGTTCCAACTTCGATCTCCTGCAACTACTTCACAGAATTTTGGCCCCATGCAATAGAAATTCTCCCCCTCTAAAATTGGAAGCTTCAAAAACCCTGGAGAGAAAGAAAACAAGATTACATTAGGAAATATTTTGGCTTATGTTCCTCTTCTTCATCCCTCATGCTAATATTTTTCTTCTTCACTATTGTAGAAAAAATTGTGCTTGTTTTGTGTCCAAATGAGTCGAGCTCCTCTTCTTTATATAGCCTTTATTGAGGATCGAATTCCCCCCCCCTTAAGGCTGATCACTTGATATGCTCCTTGGCCCAACTTGTTGTTTGGATTATAAGTGAATTTTTTACACAAAACACACATTTTTATTTATTACAAAGAGTTCAAATGGGACTATGACACATGACCAATAATATTATTTATCCTATAAATTCCTATAAATACCTAGAAAACATAAAAGCACGAAGAACATGCTTTTGACTCAGACTTGAGTATGAAACCCATAATCCAAAAATAAAAAATAAAATTTATATTTCTTTATTTTTCTTTCCTTATAAATAGTATACATTGCCATGATTATAATTACGTCATTATGAATAATGAAGCTAGTTACAATTTTCAACGGAAAAATTTCCTCCACCTTCTCTTGGATGTGCCATTTAGCCTTGCATGGAAGTTTTCCTTTCAACCCAATTTACCAAAATTCATGGTTCCTCTATGTTGTTGTTATACAACTATTCCAAAAATTTATATATTTTATCAACTCTTCTTGGGAATATGGTGTCAAATCCTCTACAGAAGGAAGGTCTTGTTCTTCTTCCTAGTTAACATGAAAGGCTCATAGAGTTTCAGAATATCTACATTTATCATTGAGTAAATGCACATGTATGGGGGTATACTGAGTCTATAGGATTTATGTCTAATATTTTCCAGTATCTCAAGGGGACCATATCACTTAGCCTTGATTTTATTTCCAATCCATTGTAGCCTATCCTTGTTCAATTGTAACGACACTTTGTCTCCCACCTTGAATAACTTCTTTGTTTTTTGTTAATCATGCCTAGCATTATATGTTTCTTTTGAATCTTACAACATCTATGGTACATGTATATGGATTTTCCTAATATTATCATCAATTTTTTCTCCCGTTAGAAAATCCCATGTGATGGGATTTTCAATTAATTCTAATTATCTTAGTAAGAAATTGATTGGTTGTGCATTTGTCAATGCAAGGTTCACTTGCAACTTGTGAATTTCCATGCAAAATATATGCTAGTGCAATATGTTATGTCATGAAGTTGTAGTGATATGAAGGTTGTTAGAATAAAAGAAAAAAATTATTTCACGAGTCATTTATGTAATTAAACACACCACACTTTACAAGAAATAAAGAACTCTTATAGAGAAGTAAATTAAAGGGAAAGTAAATCAAAATTCGTGAAAGTAAACACACCAATTACTAAAGTGACTTGTTAAAGTATGATGATATTCTTCATTTGTTTTAACAATTATGTAATGGAATGTGCCTATAATCTACTGAATGACAAGGAAATAACATAGAAACAATATGCATACATCACATAACTCTCAATTATAAACTACTACTAAAAACCATAGTAAAAGTAAGCTACATGCGAGATGCAACCACAAGAGTTGAAACAAGAGTCAATATTTACATAAACACATTAGTCTATATGAAATATGTTAATCAATCATTTAAATTTTTGTTTTATTCCAAAATTATGTAACTTGAAGCTGTGGCAACAAGTAGTTGCAGCAAAATAAAACTAACAAAGTTGTAGCGGAAGAAAATCAACAGAATTGTATACAGAAATATTTAATTCACATGATTGTTAAACTAATATCAAGCAATTGGAGAAGAATAGTTTTTATATTGTGGAGAATGGAAAAAATAAACAAAAAATTAACATTAAATTTATTCCTCTCTTTCCTCCCCCCCAAAAATTTGAAGGAAGCCAACTATTTAAACAAAATTATTACTATCTAAACTAAGTGAAATATCAAATGAACGACGTAAGAGAATCAAGCATCTCATCCTTACACAAAATCATGTTCATAAATTGGTAATAGATGGGCATCATTGGCATATGAGTTGTCCTTCTTAATTTTTAACCCAATTTCCTTCGTCTTCCATCATGAAAGATTTCTATTTAGAATAAAGTTGGAATGTTAACCAATGAGCAGGCATAGCATTGGAGTTGTGGCAATAAGAGTTGCAACAAAAAAAAATCTAGGGATTCCATCCACTACATGTAATTCATGAGTTGTAGCAACTTAATTGGTCATAGGTGAGTTGTAGCATCTTTATTTCATGTATGTAGCCATGCCGAAGTTGCAACAATGCAAAGGAGTTGTAGTAATGGCATGAAGGAGAGTCATAAAACTTTCTTGTGTTAGTTTGAGGAGCTGCAACACCTGTATGTAATCTAGTAGCACTTGTTGTGGGGTTACAATTAGTGTTACAACAACATGGAGGAGTTGCAACCACTGACATTTGATCTTTCCTAATAATGTTAGTATGAAACATGACAATTTTCCAACGTGATGCATACGAATAAGTGTAAAAGTTGAAAAAAAGAGATTATTCATACATTCACTAAAAATAGGGTGATAATGGATGAAAAATGCATAAGGAAGGAATGTAAAGTGGAAAAACGACATAAAAAAGGTTACATGTGAGTGTTGAAGATGTACCAATATGGACACCTGTCATCTCCCCCAACCAAAAATTGCATGTCCCTTATGTAGCTAATGGTCAACAAAGTTAGAGAAAACAAGGCTTGATGGAGGTTTCTAATTCTTAAATATTCATGTCTTTCTTCATCTGGAAGAGGTATCCTCCCCTTTCATTTATGGATTTTTGAAAGGAAACGTCCTTTCCTTTCTTGATCTTATATTCCTTCTTGTAGGGATTGTATTGGATTTATATCATGGAATAATGGAGATTTAATACAATCCAATTGTCCTCACATTCTTATTATCCCCAGTAAGTATCATATTATCACCATGAAATGCAACCAAGTACAACTTGAATTGAGTTTCCAATCATCATCACAAGAAGCATGACCAAGTACAACAAGAATTTTTTAGAACAACAAAGATTTAAGAATGAGTTATTAGCTCAAAAAGTTCATGAAAATGTACTAAAACCTATGGCATATTGATGATTGGACCAAAATAGCTAGGATGGATAGAAAAAGATCGAACAACAAGGATATCCTAGGTTGCATTAGCTAAATTGAGGATAATAGAGCCTAATATGTCTTCTAATATTTGATATGGAATTTATTTTAGAATTTATAGGACATGAATTCATGTGTGAATATTTTTTCAAAAAAATATCGTGTAATTGATTGGATTGGGAATGACCTTATCCACTAAACATATGATTAGTGAAAGCCAAAAATAATCCCTGGATGGTAATGAGAATTTAATACATGGGTGGATCTTCCCATGTTCTACCACATGAAGCACATTGACCCATAGTCCAATGTTCAATAACTTGGTGCCACGATTGAATATTGTCTCATCTTACACATATTGTGGGTGAGTTTCTCCATACAATAAGATGAACCTCTTTTGTCTTCAATTGCATACACTATATTTTAAATTTACAGCACCAATACAATTTTTGATAGGTCCTTACTATAAAAGGAACTACAAGTAAAATTCATTATCCTTGATTTTTTCTTGGGCAATTTTCTAGATATTTTTTTGGTTGTTTAAAATTTAATAGAGATTTTTTTTAAATCATAATTTTTTTTATGTAATATATAAAATCCAAGTGTTTTAGGGGTTTTTTGAAGTATTCAATCCATTTATGTATTTAAAAGTACATTTTAAATAACAAGAAATTACAATTTTTTCTAAATTTGTATCACCAATTCCGGAAAAAAATGCCAAAACATAAATTAGTTAGATTGCGCCTATTTATTATGACAAGAATTTTACATAGAAGATAGAATTTGAATAATATATATTCTCTCCATTCTATTTATCAACGTGTGATATGTAGGTTGTCTTACAATATTGTTATCTTAGTGGGACCTATTTTTATCATGGGTGGACCAAGGGCATATAAAGAAGACAAATGAGGTAGATGAAGGGGAATAAAGGGATGGAAGGGGAAGACTAAGAAGAGAAATATGACAAGGAAGAGGGGTGAGAAGGAGAAGGAAAGGAAAAACATAAATAATAAGAGGATTAGGAGGGTAGGTTTGGAATAGATAAATGGGGAAGGAGAAGAGGAATGGAGAAGAGAAGTAGGGAAAAAGGAAGAAGAGGGAGAGAATAAGAAGATGAAAATAGAGTATATGAAGAAGAAGGGAGGAGAAGAAATATAGCATGAGGAGAGAAAATACAACAAGAAAAAATAAATAAGTAGAAGAATAAACATGAAAGAGAATATAAAATAAAAATTTAAAAACATAAAGAATTTAAACTTGTAATTTTTTAATTATATTTTTTAATTTTGAGTATAATTTCTTAAATCTATAATAATTTTGTTTCTTATTTTCTAATCTCAAATGTAAATATTAATAAAAATAATAATAGTATATATAAAAATTTTCAATATTATATCATTCATTACATTGTAATAATAATGATTTTATTATCCCCACTGGGGGTGTCCAATCACAGGGACAAGTAGGCAGCGGACAGTGATGGCTGGACCGACCCTCAAACATGTGCCTGTCGACTCACCACCCTCCCACACTCGAGCGGTAATGGTTCTTGGGGCAGGTGATCCTACGACAGAGGATATTGTAGTTAAGTGCACAACAGACGTGAGCCAATCCATTCGATATTCACAGGCGATGGTGAAGGTTGGTGCTTCAGCTTTCGTAGATGAGTAGAAGATGGCCATCAAGCCTTGGCCTGAGCTTCGCTGGTAGAAGACGAGGTGGGTGCAAGTTCATTCGGGTAGTTGTGGCTGGAGTCTCAAAGCCAGGAGGACTCCTAGAAATGGCAAGAGCATGTTTCACCAGGAGACGGGCGAAGGTGGTGAGGGTGAATTCTGAACGGAGGGAGTGCCTCTTGATGGGTGGTTCTGGTGTTCATCCCAGGGGACAGAAGATAGTCTGTGGACTACACAAGAAGGGTCCTTCACCGAACAGACCCCAGGGTGGTTCTGCCTTGGGATTATTGAGCACTAAGGATCTCCTACGATTAGCATCTGTGGGTGGTGGTGAATTCACACCTCATCTAAGGGCATTGTTGTGGCTGGTGGTGGTATTGTGTCTGTCATCCATAGCACTTGGAAGGTGGTCAGTGATAAACTTCGTCGAGGTTGCCGGGATGGTGCAAGGGTTTTAGGGGTTATTGGAACCAGAGTGACTTGGCATTGCAGCCTAGAAAAGGGTGGGGGAGTGTTATACCACTGCATGCCACACGAGCGAGGCTGAGAATGGCATGGAGGTCTTGGACGCAGCATGGAAAATCGCCAAATATCCGGGGACTCAATTTCACACTCAAAATCTACTGAGAGTCAACATTTGGTGGTGGCCATGGCAGTATCTCTGGCTCAGTCACCAGGCCAGGTTGAGGCTCCGACCACCCTTGAAGCAATTTTTGCCCAACTCCAGTAGATCTAGCTCAACCTGGACATTTTTTCATGAACAAAGGTATGTTGATCGTAATGAACATGTGGCCTACATTAATGTTGTTCAAAACTTCCAAAAAGAGACTGTCAAAGCTCTGGAGAGTCTGCGTCATCTTCTGAGGCACTCTCATGACCACCTCTGGGCTTTAGAGGCCTAAGTGGACCATATTAGCTACCACATGCACAATCAAGATGCCTCTTCATGGCTCCTCCGACAGGTCCCCTACACCCTCCTCCATGATGAAAATTTTGTTTTGGTTGTTTTGTAATTTTATGCGGCTAATAACCAAGAGCATCGTATGCCTTGGCAAGAACCCAAGTATTTCTAGGCACTTCATTCCTTCTTGGTTGCCTGAATGTAATAAAACTATGCTAGCTTCTACTGTAAATTTTTATATGATAAAATAAACTTTACTTTGACCAAAAAAAAAATTAATGATTATATTAAATCAAACCTCCAATATTTTATAGTTAAGGTTCTACCTACAACAATATCAAATTTAGAAAGCAACGAAGAGAAATGGTGAGAAGAATATAAGGAATATGGGTGAAGGAGGTGGTGGTGGATGCATTCCATCACATGTTCAGTTACCTCATCTATATTTCGGCCAAGGAGTGTCTCCATGGCCAATAATAGGATTTTTTGATAATTAGCAAAAGATGAAAAAATACCAATATGAAGCACTCTAAAACCCTAGCCCCCACCATTGATGACCAAAAGAATAACAACCAATTCGATTCCTATGTTGACAATGAGTGAATGTTGGCTCCACCATGTGAACACTGAGAAGAATCTATAGGAGTGGAAGGTGTAGCCACTATAGAAGGGTTTGAGGAAAGCAAACTTTCCCTTATATCTTGAAAAAATGGGGAATGTTATTTTATTGTAGAGCTCTTCCTACATCCATGATGAGGTTATTTCCCTCGATATAACTTTCATGGTATTTCTGAGACAATTCTTAGGGGTTCCCTTTATTGTAGGTCAAATCTATATATCTTGTCGCCTCACTCACATCTAGGATATAAGATTGGATGGAACTCCCATATGGAAACATTCAACTCCTACATGGAGGTAGGTAGCTTCAATTTCAAAAATCACTCAGTGAGTATGGAATAACTAAGGATGCTTGGATTCATTTAGTTTCAAGAATAAGAGGGGGAGACAAAATTTGGGGTGCATCCTTTTCCTCCCAACCCAATTCCTTTAAGGATACCCTTGATCCAAGCTCGCATGGTTAATTCCCAAAGAGACCTGAAGGTTAACCTTCATAGTGGATTAGGCAAAATGAATCCCAACCATTAAAGTGGATAATTTTAATTCTAAGGATGATTTCATAGATTATTTTACACATTCCATTATATTCCAATATAATGGGTTATGGCCTATGACATGTGCACTCTAGGAATTGGTGCATTAGACCTAGTTTCCAAATACAAATCTGTTTATTTTCTCGAAAGATTTTTTTGGTGTATTTTAAAGATCTTGTATTATCGAAAGATTTTTTATGAAGTTTGTTGGTTTTAGGGTCACACTAGGTTTTATTGAGGACTTGGTTTGTTTATTTTGACTCACTTTCTATGCCAACCATGATCACTCCAGTTTGGGTAAGACTCCAAAATTTGTCCCTTCATTTGCTTCATCCACACATCTTAGATAATGTGGGAAACTCACTCAGTCGGTTCATTAAAGTAGATACAAAAAGTTTGGAGAAAGGCATAGGGACCTTCACTTGAATATGTGGTTAAATATATCTTAGCAAAGGGTTTCTAGGAAAATTCCTCCTTGAGTCAAATGAGCATATATTTTTTACAACCGGTGGACTATGAAAATTTGCAATAGTCCTTTTTGTCAACCCTCTTGTAAATATTATTATGAAATTTTAATTTTATGTAAATAATGCTTAACGTTGAATGATGATTGGCTGTGGTGAGACACAGATTCAGACGTATGCAAGAGGAGGATATTCTTGTAAGGCATATCTTCATTTAAAAATTATAACTAAATTTCCTAAAAGAGAGGATAGTCTTGCAGCAAGTAGTTAATGGAGGAAATGGGGCTCCTGATCAAAGTGTGAGTCCATAGACTACCTTGCGGGTCATGTTGAGAGAGAAAACATGCAATAGGAGTTCTGGCGGGAAAGAGAAGAGGTGGAGAACATTGTGAAGAGAGGATTATGCATAGGACAGGAAAGGAACGGGGAACACATTGAGAAAATAAATGAGAGGTTGGTGCTCATCTTACCTCCATATTCTTGTATTTGTGTCCGCATGTAATAGGGCTACTAGAATCCTTGTGCTTTGTAGAAGTTTATAATGTTCTCATGTGCTTGTGAGGCTTGTGTCGATGCCTATGTGTTAATGAAAAAAGAGAGTTTAGTGGAGTAGGGATGCTTTGGTGTTAGACAGATGGAGTAGCTCGTGGGGCTTGTTGGCTAAGAATCACCATGGATGTGGCTATGCTCCCAGGGCTAACAAACTAGTGGAGACTATGCTATTTGAGAACTTATTGAGAGCTTGAGGCACCATAAAAATAGTGGGTTTATAACACCTGGTGTACTATTGGGGGGAATAAGAACACGAATGTCATCACTACTGAGAATTTTCTGGAAAGTGCACTCTTATTCTTACAAAAAAAAAAAAAAATGTGGCTAAAAAATTCACTTTTTATTTATACATAACTCTATCTAAGACTGAACTAAGACTCTGTGAGAACCCCTATGTTGTTTTCTTGTTTGTTTTAAGCCACTATGGTGTAATAGTTGTAAAATGTTGAGAACACATGAGAAATGAACTATTTTAATTATATGTGGCTGAAAGGTGGAGAAATCCTAATCAAACTACCTCCTTAGACTCAGAATATAACTTTCAGACGTGGTGGGATGCAAGAAAGGATAGTTGTGGAGACAAGGCCTATGGTTGGGAGGAGAGTTGAAGTCTGATTCTTAGTAACCAACAATATACTTAATAAGTTAAGTTTATTATTTGTGTTACTCTGTATTTCAATGCAATTTAAATGTATATTTATATTGGGTGAAAACATGAAAATGGGAAACACATTTTGGTATGTAGAGATAAGTCCATATATATTTGAAAAACTCTTGGTTGAGAAAAAAAGTCAAAAAATTTTCTGGATTGATATTTTGAAGGTTTCATAGACAAGAGTTTTAAAATATTTTAGTCAAGGGTTTAACAAAGTTAATCCCAAGGTTGAAAACTCTCAGCGGAGAGTTTAACAAGTTTTCAGCTAATATGTTTGGGAAAAACATTTCTTGAGCACAAAATCTCAAATGAGAGACTAAATCCTAATTGCAACTCATGGAGAGTTTAGATTCCATTTAAAACTATCGGCCAAGACTTTAGATATTATAATTAATGATCTTTGCTGAAAGCTTTGCAAATACCAAATTCTCGGGCACAAACTTTTGGTTGAGACTTTAGATTCTATTTAGAACATATCATTTGAGAGTTTAGATTCCATTAAAACTCTCGGCTGAGGCTGAGATTTTAGCTAAAAAAAATTCGCCAAAAGGTTGAAAGGTATAAATTGGAAAAACTAAAACGTTGGCAGCCCTTTTTTCCCTCACCCGCGAAAATTATAGTTCTTTCGTGGCTCCCGAAAATGACAATTTTGCTCTTTCTGTCTAGGCCTGCAAAATCATTGTAGCTGCTTTGTTCTCCATAAACATTTTTGCCTTTACTTCCATATTTATCTCGATTCAGTTACGCTCTCTTTCACATTTATTTTATTTTGAGGCGTGTTTTTCCTATCAACTTAGTAGATGATTTATTCTTTGAGTTTCAATTAGTTTCTCTAATGGCCCAATACATAGCAATATTATTTGGATGTGATCTCAAAAATATTCCTGGTTATCTATCATGGTGGAACTCCTGGATCCTTAACCCTTATTGGACCACCTGTAGTTTTTTGTGTTATTTTTTGGTCTATTATGTTGTCCCACAAGATGGGTTTTCTATTTTGTTGTTCATATTCGATATATGTTACTCTAGACAAATGTTTGTTTACATGGTATATGCCAATTTTCTCTAACCTTGAATAGAGTGATTATTTTTTTCCATTATGGAAATTCATTCAAATTTAATGCATCTGGCTCCTCTAGTTTTTACTATAATCAATAAGGATCACGATCAATTTTTTCATGGCAATACTATTACGTACAAATCTAAGGCTTCTAAGTATGGAAGTTTAAGTCTTAGAAAAGCACTGGGTCTTCCTGAAATTGACAGAGGCCATGTACTTAGGTAAAATTTGGGTGTAGATTGTACATCAGAAGTGTGGGGTCAGAAATAAAAATCTGATCCACTTGAAGCATATTTTAGGGATCTATTCAAACACCATTTTCTCACTGACGTTGCCCCATATCCACTGGTCCTGACCTCGAAGAATGGGAGATAGCATGCTGTAGGAATTTCCAAAAGGCTACACTGCTTCCTGGTTGAATATATTTTGGTTGATAATTTGTTTTGTTTACAATCATGGTCTCTATACACTGGAATCTCAGGCCACCAAGCGAAATTTCTAGAATGGACCATAGAATTTGACCGACAAACACAACCTTTCAAACTCCATCCTATGTGGCTTAAAAACCTGTGTTTCAATAAACTAGTTAGGAAATTTTGGTCCAAATCCCTTGAGTTTCCCCATCTATATCATATGGAATCAATCTCTTATAAGTAGGGGATATTAAAAGTTAAATTTAAGTCATATATTTGTAGACATAGGAAGACCTAAACCAGAGAGATAATAGACTTTATTAAGGAGCTTGCAGTTTTAAATGAACAATTCAGACCATAATTTCATTATGAAGCCACAAAGTGAGCCCTTATGGACCTTTCAGCGTCGGAAAACAAGATCCTTAAAATGCAAGAGGAAGAAAAGAGAAAAAAAATTAGAGTCGCTTGGGTAGCTAAGGGTGAGAAGAGCACTCGCTATTTTGACAACACTTCTTATCACGTCGGAAGCATGTGAACTCAATATGGCATATCAGAGGTGAAGCGAACAACATGCTTAATTCTTAGGAGGAAATTCAGAGAGAGGTCATATGCCAATTCAGTAATCAATACAAAGAGCAAGAGGGACAAGATTCTTTTGCACAAATGGATTTCTCAAATTATTTTCCAAGCATGGTGGATCTAGAAACTAAAAAAAATGATGAGGCAGATCACTATCGAGGGAATACATGGGTTTATGAAAGAAATGGCTTGGTAAAAATTCCCTAGCCTATATGGATGACCGATTGAATTATTCTTACACAACTCTGATCTCACGGGGAAGGATCTCCTAGACTTGGTAGACGATTCCAGACAAGATGGTCACATCCTAGGTTCCATCATCGCAACCTTTATCACTTTGATTCCTAAAAATTATATCCCTTATTTGTTTTTGCATATTAGATACCCTTATCATTGTTCTACACAATGTATAAGATAATTTAAAAAATCATTGCTACCCAAATAAAAAAGGCACTGACAGCTTTCATCTTTCTGGAAAAACATGGCATCCTGCACAACAACAAAATACATGACTTTGTCTCTATGTCCAAAGAATATATATTCTCCATTAAGTCTTGTAGGATGGACACATGCTTAATAAAAATTGACCTTGTCAAATAATTTGACAATGTAGATTGGGAGTTCCTCCAAATGATGCTTTATAAAGTTGGTTTCGAGTGTAGGCTCATTCAATGGATCATGTCCTGCCACAAAACATCAAACCTATCCATTCTCATTAATAGAAAGCCGGTAAATTTCTTCCATATTTACGGAGGATTTCGACAGGGTTGTGGTTTATATGCCTTACGCTTAATATTAATCATATATGATCTCAGAAGGGGGATTCATGCTGTTAGAGAATCAAGCCTAATTACTGGCTGTAGGGTAACTAGACACATATACATCTCCCATTTAATGTTCGTTGATGACCTTTTGTTTGTCGGGAAAGAAAGCCTAAATGAATAGTGGTCTTTCCACCACATTCTTTATAGATTCAAGAGGGCTCCAAGGCTGGAAATGAGCAGGGACAAATCGGAATTAATATCAAACAATAAGGTGGTTGAGATAGTTCTCAATATAAACAATTTTTTCAAGGTCAAAGTTTCCCATTTATATGGTGGTTTTAGATACCTATCTTTCATATTAAAGCCTAATAAGTATGAGAACCGAGACTGGAGATGGTTGGTAAAGAAGTTTGAGGAAAAACTAAGCGCATGGAACAAGAAGTGGGTTACATTGGTTGGAATATTAATTATGATAAAATAAGTACTGCAGGGCATCTCAGTATATTTGATGAATCTTTATAAAATTCCAGAGTTCATAAATTTTTTTGAAAAAATCATTGCAAATTTCCTATGGGTCGGTGTAGGGACACAAAAGAAGATTAATTTAATTCAACTACAGGTCTTTGGCCATGAAATAATAAAATAATAGCTAAATCAATAAAAATAATATTTATGAATTTGAAATTCACATTTTGCACCACAATCGATGTAACCATGGTTAAATTCAATTCAAAATTTGTACCAAAATAAAATTAATAAAAAATTTGTATTGATGTGACTATAAATAAGAATGAGTTTTTCAAGAAAAAGTCATTATCATTGAACAACTAATGCATTTGTACTTTGTATTTCAATAACTTAAAAATAAAATATAAATATAAATTCATAAATTCTTAATTATATAATATGTTATTAATTAAAATTTATATTATTTAAATTGTATAATAACATGTAATTAATGTACTATATAGAAATAATAAAATAAATGTAATATATTATTTTATGTATGAATTTTATTCAAAAAGTGTGAAATGAAATTTATTATGAATACTTTACTTTGACTTTAAAAGTATTTAGAGCACTACCATGGTGAACCGTGAGTTTTTATCCACCATTGAGAATGTGACAAGTAATTATCTTTAACTCAAGAAATGCCACCTCAACCATTAGGGATGATCGCATCCCCTAAAATGTGATTGGTTCTCATAAAGTGAATTTTGATTGTACATTTTCCTTAGGAGGCCCATTTTAGACCTCAAAATTCTCCTAATCGTTGTCTGTTGGCTACTTGTAGTTAATTTTGCATCAGTTGTTATTTATTTTTTATGCTTAACTTCTTTTACTGCATAGATTTGGGTTTTTGTAGGATTTGTTTTAATTTCCTATTACGTATATAAAGGTTTGAACAACCATTTGTGTTGTTAGGGATATTCATCAGTCATAGTTGTTTATGCATGATTAACTATTTATTTTACTGTCATTTCAGTCTCATTTACAGTTTTTCCACATTTTTTCTTTTTCTTTAAATATTTCTCTGGACTTAATTAAAATAAACACATGGCTTGCACACACTCACACCTAAAGCGAAGAGCTATTGTTTTACACCGCCAAGCCAACACATAAACATCATAATTAAATAATCTTCCTCAGAGATCCTTTGCTTATCACTATTCAACCCTTTCATGTCATTTTAACTTTCCATCATTGCACCCCGAAGGCGTTTGTCACAGACACTTCAAAGCCTTCACCCTCAGTTTCCATTAGGAGATATTACTCCACCCCGTATGGTCTGAGTTAGTCCCCCTCGAGTCCCTATTCTCACTCTGGTTCTTGTGGTTCATCGACTTCTTCCTATGATTCTACTTTGTCTTAACCTCATACATCCACCATGCTAGGCACCGATACTGGTGAAGGAGGTCAACTTGTCGATGCCTCTGGCCATAATCCTAGAGTCCCTTCTAGTGGAACCACTACAGTAACCATCTTGGTTACTCCTTTGTTACCTTTTATGGCATGTTTAATCCTTCTTGATTTTAGCATCTAGTTAATCAATGACCCCATACTCCATAATGCAGGGTTGCGAGCTATGCCAACTAAGCTTTCTTTCGACATTCCTAAATTTGAAGGAAAAACTAGAGAGGACCCCACTAATCATGTTAGCTCCTTTCATATGTGGTGTTCATCTATTTCCATCACTGATGACTACATTCACCTTCGGCTGTTCCAACCCACACTCATTGGAAAAGCTGTGAAGTGGTATGTTGATCAGGTCGCTGCATATCATACTGCTTTCATGACTCATGCTAAAGGGTTTTTGTCATATTTTGAGTTACCCCCTTCATTATGATATTGGTACTGAGTTGTAAACTGCATTCCATCAATCTTCTGCCACCTGTCTTTCTAACCATGCTCAAGAATGGTGTAGAAGAAGGAGCTTGTGTAGACCTCCTACATTCGACGAACATGTATATATGGATTGGTTTCTTAGAACGCTCTTAGCCCCCATAGGTGAAGATGTTGCATATCATTTTCCTTGGTCTAAGGAAGAAGCTCTCTAGGTTGCGTTAAAATATGACTTGATCTACGCCCAGTTTGGTTATGTTTATACCGTTTTACCATATCTTCCTAGACCTAATGGTGGCAATGCACCAGAGACATCTCATGTTACTGATGATATCGGTGGATATATTTCACATCCATATGCTCATCCTCACATGAGTTATGGTTACCCCAAGGGGGGACCAGTTCCTCCAACACCTATGCCCCTCCAAGTAACTCGTATCCCGGTCAAAGCACGTAATATGGATTTTACTAACCACATCAAGAGATGCTAGGGAAAGCTATTGCTCAACCTATTCACCAAAATATTTCCCCACCTCCTTTTTATCCTTATGCACATCCCAATGTTCCAGCGCCTCCGGAATTAGCGCCCTCACCTCCTGCGCCTTCTCAACCTCTGCCACAACAACCATCGCCTCCTCAAGGTAAGGTGTATACTCAGCAGAGCGCAAATAATCCCCTTAATTCAAAGAAAAATAATAAGGGTAAAGGAAACCAGAATCAACAAGCGCAAGGTAACCATGGTCGACAAGTTAATCAACCGAACGCACCCCAAGGGAACAAACCTAACATTGCAAAACAAAAATAGGGAAATCAGCACAAGTAGAACAAGACCCTTTTTAGGAATAAACCTTGTTCATGTTGTGGTGTAAATGGCCATTATAATCATGATTTCCCCTTTTACCACATATGCGCCAATTGTGGGAAGCCCAAGCAGAATCCAGAGGATAGCAACCTACCACATCACTTCCTCCAAACACTGCACCAACTCAACTGGTTGTGTTCACTAATCCTTTCCCTCAGCAAGAATATGTTACTGCCCAACCACCTCAAGGTTGGGACACTCCTCAACCTCAACAGTTTGGCACCCCTTATTACCATATTATCACGATGAATTCTGACAAGGTCAATACTGCTGATGTCAACCTTCAGACACGGTCGTGCCAGTATGATAAGCAACTTGCTAAGTCTGCAACTGAGTCCCAAACCAAAGTATCCACAGAGTCCATTCTGACACCAAGTGTTCCCTTACAGATCCTTTAGCCTAATGATCCAGGAGAATTCTTGAGTTTCTCAAAGTTTACAGGTCTCATTTTTTTTGAAAGTGGCAACAAACAGTAGAGTCTAGCGCTCTCAATCTTCCACTTCCTTCGATTTCTCATTTGGTCTCTGGTTGATGGAGAAATCATTCGTCAAAGTACAGGTGTATATCGGTGGTTGCAGGTGCATGGTGATTTGAGGTCATGGGTGCATGAAGTTATTCATGGCACATGTTTAAAACTTCATTAGAAACTAAACCTAAGCTAAAACCTAAATAATGAAACCCATGATCCTAAAAACTAAGGTTTATGGTAATGTATTAGATCAAATGATGGGTTTAAAGTGGAAAAGTATTTATTATATAGTTCAAAACTATATCAGATAGCAAATGCTATGGAAAATAAAGCCAGAGACATGGTTTTGGTTATGTATTTGACCATACGATAAGAACACAATAGACATAGTATAAAAACTATGGTCTAAACACTATAGTATAATAAACTATGGTTTTGAAAACTATAAGGGTAGTACATATAATGGAGTGGCATTTTAATGTGTGACGTTGTATTAAACGTTATTCAAACTATGTGGCATATGTATTATGGTTACATTTATGGAAGTGAATATATTAAGGTGGAGTGGAATATAATATGGTGGAATGGAAAATTTCCAAACCAACAACCAACGAAGTTAGCATAATTGCGGGTCAATAGCTCAATACACTGTGAGGATTGTGGTTAAAATAAATGTGAGTTGGCACAAAAATGTGTCACATGACACAATTACATAGCTTTGATTCACAACACCGCCAGAGATAAAATTTATGATATGGTTAGAACTTTAATAGTTCAATACTATTTATGTGTGGTAAATCTAACCTTTTGATACACCCATATTCCATTTGATATTGTATCCATTGTGCAATAAGGTTTTAAAATATAAATTCTCCATGTCTAATTTAGATATGGTGTAGGTTTAATATATGCGCAAAGAAACTTGGGATAAAACTTAAGTGTTAGAATTTCAATGCACAGAGAACCTCAAATAAAACAAGTTGATCATCTTAGCCCAAGAGATTTGATCCTAGAACCTACCCCAGCTCCTATAAAAGGTTTACCATTACACCAATGCAAGAAAAAATGATTTTAGAGTGGGAGAACAGTTTTTTGTAGGTTTGACAATAGAGACTCTTTTGGGAATAACTTGAGAATCCTTGGGCCTTCTGGAAAATGGAGACATGCATTGGAAAACTGAGACAAAAGGATTTCTTTTTACAGTAACCAATAGCGCCTAAATGCATAGATCAGTTAGTGAAATATCTTGTAAAGATACTCTTTGGATAATTTCCTAATAAAACATACGCCCACTTGGAAGTGGGCCCGGAGATGTAGTCCAGGAGGGACGAAATCCATAATAAATGTTTTTTGTGTTTTTGTCTTTATTTGATGTTGTTTATTTCTTCACTTCAGTTCTCTAAGATTATGTTAAAGGGATAAAAATAACTCAGTTTACTTCAATATTTCACATAACGTTTCCTTAGTAAATAGCGCAAGTAATCAATATTAATGATTTCAGACCACCCAAGAAAGAGGTCATTCCCAAGATCCCCAAAGGGCCATTACACCAAAATGTTGCTTCTACCAAAGCCGCCCACAACTACAACATAGTAGATGGCTTGGCGCAATCTCCTGCATCAATGTCAATGTTGGAAGTCCTCCAGACGTGCCCATCATAGTGAAAATATATACTATATGCTTTGGGAATTATGGATCCTTCAAATGATCGTTTGATGGTCTTTGATGTTAACAAGTCAGAACATCCCCCTTTACCCTGATATGTTTCCTTCCGAAAACAAGTCAATGTCCATAATCCGCTTGTTCAACGATGTATCATAGATGAGGGTGCATCCACTTGTGTGATGTATGCTTATGTTTGGAAGTAACTCGGGTCCCTAAATATATCCCAATCCACCATCACTTTGCATTCTTGGGACAGTCAACCTTCCCATCCCCTTGGCATGTTCCACAATTTTCTTGTTACAGTTGTGTGAAAAACTATTTTTATTGACATAGAAGCCATTGACGCCCCCTTGGATTATAATATCCTCTTGCGTCATAGCTAGACATATGCAATGTCATCTATCGCATCTACGGTTCATCATAAGATATGCTTCCCTCACAATGGAAATATCACCACCATGGATCAATTGACATATTTTGAGCCCAAATCCCAGACCTCTCCCGAGTCTATTATATCATCATTGGCTAAGAAAAAAATGGTCACACCTCTCACCAGTGTCTTGCCTAGAGTCTATAAATATTCCTCATTACTTGTTTCATTCCCTGGCCCACCTGCTCCCATTTCCGATCCTAGCTCATCTAGTTTTTTCATGTTGCAAGAGTCTCAGGCTAGCCAAAAGTGTCCTAGTATGACTATCCAGCAACTAGCACCTTCGAAACCTGCTGTTGTTCACTCGACATAGCCATCTGGACCATCTCTTCAAGGACCTTCTCCTTCTGATGCTGTCTCTCCCAATGTTTTTCAACTAGGAAAATTTCCCCAAAGTCTTAACCATGTGGGAGTTGTTTCGAAAGGCCATTACCCTTTAGGTCAAATACTTTTTTTAGCTCCCCCATCTAGAGTCTTTTCTTTGCCTATTATAGCTATGTTTGATTTTACCCAATTTGACCTTGGGGATCCCAGTTTGGAACATTGACCCCCCAAAAAACACTCCACCTAGTCAACTCAAACCATATACCGCTTTGACCTCGGTTCAACGAGTCTCCATGACCCCTCCCTTTCCTTGAGTGCCACAACCACCTCAACAAGAATCTACTCCTATTGTGAAAGCATTAGGTGATGGGGGAAAAGCCGAAAAGAAGGAACCTAAGGACAAGGCTCCCCAAACAACTCCAACTCCACCTAAGCCTCTAAAGCCTACACCTCCATGTGCTTTGTGTGATGTTTTTTGGCCTGCCACCAATAATTGTCCTAAAATTCCTCGTCTCAAACCTGTGGTCAAAGAAACATTTCTTGAATCTAACATCCTAGACGTCCATGTTACCGTACCTAATTCAGCCAATAAAATCAAATTATTGCACAATAATCACCCTTTTGATTTGTGTGATCATTATGGCCACTATTCCCATCATTGTCCCCGTATCGATGAATTTTGCGACACCCTTCATATGGTTCATGAAATCAAGGCCACTCCTAGTGGATCATCTACTTCTCTACTTGTGCATTCTTCTTCACTAGAACCGGAGGACGGTTCTTCAACCAATGTGATACCTCCCCTGATGTCGAGCTAATGAACTCATTGGTCACTAATATCTACCTATCACCATCCATGAGATCCATGGAGGAAGACTCCTCAGTGGCTTCCCATACTATTCTTGATGAACCTCCTTCGTCGAACACGCTACTCTCAACATCAATAGATGTTTCATCTACTAGCTCTTTGTCTACCCATAATAGCGATGTGTATGTGAACAATATTCTCATGATGATGCACCAAGTAGCTATGCCGCATCAATTGGTCTCTCTTCCTCTTGTCTGCCTATATTCCATTCATATGGAGACGTCATGGAAGCCATGACCATGCCTAATTTTCCTTGGGATGATATGTATTGGGCCTCCAAAATGCTATCCACTTTCATCTTAATTTCGATAATTTTCCCCTCATTATGTAACTATATAGCCCCATAACCCTACATTAAGTAACCATTTTCAAGACCATATGGGTTTGGCATTATATTTTCCAAAGCCATTTATTTTAAGTATTTTAAGTGAATTTGTGATTAAATATTATAAAATTTACATGTTTTCATATATACATAAAAGTGGTATAAGTTTTGTGATATTGTAGGCCCACTTGGAGATTCTAGAAGGGTCCTACTTGGCCTCCTAACTACAAATTCGAATTTAATATTCCAACTCATGAAGATTTGTAGAATATTTGAAGAAGATATGGATAGTTAAGCTAATCAAATTCACAGGAGAAGAATCATGGATGTTTTGATATGTGTCCTTATTAAAACCATGAGAGAATTTGGAGAGTATTTGTACCATATATTTTTAGGAGATTGGTTGTAACCACATGAGATAAATGTGGATTTAGGAGAGATTTGAGGATCTATAATCATCTTCAATTTTTGTATAAATATGAGTGCAACCTTCATACAAAGTGTGGTAAAAATGTTGTAAATGGTTGGTTGTAACTTGTTAGTTGTTAGAGATTAGAGGTAGCTAGTGGCTAGTTGATAGTTGGAGGTTCGAATTTTCATTCAAGATGTGATTTGTAAAGTGAGGAGAGATAATTCTTGTAATATCTTGTAATCATTTTATGAAATAAATTTTTCCACTTTGATCTCCAATATGAGATATATTTTTGGTGTGCTTGCTAAGGAATGGAGGGCCCCCATCAATCCTAGTTTGCATACCTTTATACATATTGGTAACATAGTTTATTTATGTTATTTGATTTCTTTTTAGCAAATGTGTTTCCATTTAATGAAAGTGTGTTTTTCCTTTCAACAAAGTGTCATTTACTTTTTAGCAGGTGTGAGTGTGATTTCAATTCAACATTTCATTTATGCAAGTGTGGTGTGATTTCAATTCTGCAAGAGTGATTTCAATTTCATATAAGTGTGATTTTATTTATGCAAGTTTGATTTCAATTTGAAATTTATTTTTGATTTGATTGGTTCAAATTAGATTCAATTAAAATTTGTTTTGTAATTAGTTTAATTGCATTAGATTAATCTAATATGAAATATAACCACCTAGTACATATATTACAGGTGTACCTCATTAGTTTACTAAACCTCGGGTTGACAAATTAAATGACAAGGATTTAACTCACAATTAAATCACCTGACAATATGCACCATCGTGTGTATTTCCTTCCATAGGAAACCCATGACCAAAATGTTCTAGATTCCAAAAACTCCATCCATAGTGAGGTCTATTGGTTATATAACCCCTTACTTCAAACCCATGCATTAAAACCACATAAAACCTTTTGGCCATTACATTGACACCCATTATCTGGGTAAGGGGGAACCCATATTTGAGAGTTTAAGAGAAAAAATTATCCCCAACCCTCCTAGTGCATATGATAGTATCGACTCTAGTACCATTATTATTCCCCATTTAAAAGAACCTATAGAGTCTCATATCACTTTAGATCACTCTAGGGATGATCCACTTAATCATTCCTTCATCTTATATCAACAACCAAGTCCCTTAGACATTGTTGTTGACCAACCACACTGTTTCCTAGGTGAGCACCAGTTCATTATATCTAAAGCCACTCTTTGTTATAGTGACACCATGTATGTGAACCCATAAGTTTATTCCATTTGATTCCTATATACAATTCCAATTGAGATTGGTAATCCACTATTTCCTTTCTCTAAATGTATCTATCAATTCTTCCCACAACAAGATAACCATAATATAAACAAATGGCAAACCACATCATCAAAATGTGTTTAGAGTCCACAATTCTAAATACATTTGACACGTCCATACCATGTTTGGGGGCACATATGCCCCTATATCTTCTCACCATATTCTTGAGGATTTAGTGCCTATGAGAATGAATGCTTGAATCCATTTTTTCAACACTTGGAACACATTGGCGCTTCAAAAACTCCTCTAGATAGGGACATCATTCCCACCTTTAGCATACCATATCACTCCCCTCCATCACAGACACTTGGGAGCAGTATCCCATTCTTGGGGGCATGATGGAACCCCTGGCTACATTCTCACTTGATTAACATAAGTATCATCTTAAACCCCATTGATCTAGGTATGGTAAATTATTCTCCCATTCCTTGGATAGTTTTTCCTACTAGCCTCTTTGACGAGCTATATATCGTATATTCTTGATACAATATCTTTAAATATTCTACTTTATGTGATACCATACTTACCACTTGGTCCCCATGTTTGACTTGGTGGGTGGGGATGATTCTAGACCTTCTCTAGTAGTTCATTCCTATATTCTTTTATTACCTTGATTCTTCACTAGGAACCATTCATCCAAGAAGCATTAAGGCCATCGTTAGACAAGTAAGGCCACCTTCCTGAAAGTCGCATATCATATTTCCCATGGTAGGTTTGTCCACTATGATCACCTCAAGATCTAGGGCCTTCACCTCCTCTCCAAATTCACCACAACTCACTTAGAAAATGAATTAAATTGGAGGGAAAACAACCTTTTATAAGAAAAACCCCAAAATTTTTGTCTCCAATTACGACCAAACCATAGCTTGATTTGAGAAACCATTAGAACCATTGGAGATATATTATTGAGTACTATAATGGGTCTTCTTTTGTTTTTTTTTATTTGACACTTGACCCGGAAGCTAGTTTTTCCCATTAAGTATAACTTTGCCGCCATTAAAATGAAATTTTTTCATATGGACCGCTAGTACTTTGGCACCACTTTTCCTTTGTATTTCTCATCTCATGTGTCGATTTTATTCATGGGTAGCCATTATTTGTTCATTTTTTATGGTCCCCCTCGGCCTATCCTGTGTGGCAGAATCATCGAGTCACCCTTGTTCAGAGCATTAGAGTCGAGTCATCATCGCATTCATGGAGTCTAGCCCAAGTCCCTCTATCTCTTGTTAAAGTATTCCATCCATATTTGTGTTGCATTCATCATGTGTCACCCAATTTGACCTCCATTCATACTGTCCCTCATCCCCTTCGGAGTTGAGTCAGTCACTACTAAGTCCACCATGTCTTTTATGCTCTGACAAGGGAATTCATCGATCCACAACTTAGTATCTCATTCTTCCATAATTATCCCTTGGTTTAGTCCATCAGTCACTTTAATATGATCCGTCATGCTTTAACTGAGGATTCATCCTTACCTCACCTATGGCAGGCCTTCTTCTGTTGATACCAACACATTTATTCTAAAAGAAAGGTCTAGAGGGTGGTGTACCTTGGCTCCAGCTTCCATTATTGTTCAATTCCTTAGATCAAGCAAAGGAAATCATCATTTCCATTTGAATTGGTTGTTTCTCATATGCTCCACCTCAAATTATTATCACATGATTGATATTCATGTACTTGATGGTTCAATGATCCAGCATATTGTACAAGTCATTCCCAGGTGTGTGTGAGACATTTCAGACCTCATGAGGGTATGGCCCTTCAGGTATCCCCCCACATGCATGGATGACCTCAGATTATGGTACAACCTCATATGCAGTTACACAAATTTTATGGGTTCAGTTTTGGACTCTTGCAACACCCACAACATGCATGTCTCATTCAAATGATCCATTTAGATCTTCAAAGCCCTTTCCTGTTCAGCAGGGCTTCTTTGGTTTTTATACCCACCCCCCCTCCCCATGTCATATAGAGGGGCATTATTTCTCATGTAATCATATGTTATTATGCTCAGTCATCGCCCATGTTTTTCTAGGAACATTATGTATGTGAGATGAATTGATATTATTTTTTGGCCCATTAATGCCAGCATGTCATGTATCATGTATTATACATTTTGTATCTCAGTCCCACATTATTGGGATCACCATTATTCTTTGTAATTTTTCATCTTGGAGGGTATAGATATGCCTCCCCCACCTCATTGAGAACATGTACTCCAACATAAAAGGAGACTTCTATCAGTTTCGCCCCCTCAGTTCTTGTCCACTCTCGCTTTGCTTCATTTATGTCTCTCTCTCTCTCTCTGACTCCCCTTCAATGTCTAGTGATTGTGTTCTTAAAATGTAATTCGGTCATATGATTTTATCCTAACACTCGTACGTTGGGGGGCAATTTTTTATCACCAAAAATTGATCATCTAGCCATTTCTAACTAGATGGCTCGAAGTACACCATGTAAGACCAATTTTATCATAGTAAAATTTCTTTCACTATAAGAAATAATTTAATAAACCATATTTTACTAATTTATTTATGCTTAAAGCAAGAAACCCCATGAGGAATAATTAAATAAATCATTATTTCTTTGATTTTCCTCTAGGAATAATTAATTAAACCATTGTTTAACTAATATTCCTAGCCATATCTAACCCAATTATGAGAGATAAATAGATGAATCATTATATTTCTTATATTTATTATTTCTCTCTAGGAATAGTTAATTAAATCATTATTTAGTTATTATTCCTTGTTAAATTTGACTAAATCACCTAGGAATAATTAAACAAATCATTATTTGTTTATTATTCTTTAATAACATTCTTGGAATGGTAAATGTTGTGAAACCAGCTCCAAAAACAGAAGAAAATATATATCAACGCCTTAGAAATAAGCCACTTCGAGGGGGCAACCTCCAATAAATTACATGAATGAACAATTCTTGGATGATACAGAAGACAAAACCTCCTTTCTATATATAGGAGTCCATGGAGCCACAATGTAATCCTAGTGGCGCCACAATATAATCCTAGCCGACCTAACAATAACAATGTAAGGGCACAATAATAACAATATTGGGGTTAGAGGGGGCTACAATAATAACAATAAGGGGGCTACACTAATAACAATAAGGGGCTAAACTAGTAATATAGGGACCTAACATGCTCCTCTCCTTAAAAAAAGTGTTTTCCTCAATGCTTGAGGAGCTTTGGGTGCTTCTGTATAAAATTCTCATCCTCCCATGCAGAATCTTCAGCGGGTAAGTTCTTCCACATGATGAGATACTGTGAAATTGATCGATTTCGTAGCTTTCAAATTCTTGTTTCCGTGACTGCTTTAGGTTCCAATATGATTGTTCCTTCCTCATAAAGTTTTGGCAATATTGTTTGAACTGGAACATTTTCACCTATAAGCTTCTTTAAGCATGAAACATGGAAAATTGGATGCACTCGTGAAGAAGCAGGAGGCTCCAATTTGTATGCCATAGTACCAATATTTTGCAACACCTTGTAAGGACCATAGTACTTTTGTGATAATTTATTATCCTTCTTAGCTTGCTTGAGGGACATTTTTTTGTATGGTTGTAGCCGTAAAAATACCCAGTCTCCTACATCAAAACTTATCTTGTTGCGATGTTGATCTTCTTTTTTTTTCATTAAATTTTGTGCCAAATTTAGGTTATCCTTTAAGAGTTGGAGAACTTCTTGCTGATGCTCGATGTCATCTTCCAATGTTTGAACCTTAGAATTTTCTCTTAAAGATGATGTGATGGACGGTGGATGATATCCATAAAGTGCCATAAATGGGGTCATTTTTTCTACAGTATGGAAGGAAGTGTTATACCACCATTTAGCAAGAGGTAACCACTTGACCCATTGTGTTTGTTTATCAGATACAAAACAATGAAGATATCCTTCCAAACATGTATTCACTATCTCAGTTTGACCATTGGATTGAGGATGATAAGATGAGCTATGAGCTAATTGAGTACCCAGACAAAAAAATAACTCTGTTTAAAAATTTCCAATAAAAATGGGATCTCTATCACTTACAATAACATTTGGGTTTCCATGTAGCTTTTGAATTGTTTCCATAAATTTAGTAGCAACTATACTTGTTTAAAATGGATGAGATAAGGCACAAAAGTGTGCATACTTGGTAAGTCTATCAACTACTACCATGATGACACTCTTTCCTTCAGACTTAGGTAAACCTGTGATAAAATCCATTGAAATCTCCTCCCAACATTGACTTGTAATGGATAAAGGTTGTAGAAGAACCGGGGTCTTAATTGTCTCAACTTTATTTTGCTGAAAAACCAAACATTCTGCCGTAAAATTTTGAATATCAGATTTAAGGCCATCCTAAAAAAGTTATTTCTTCACCCTGTGGTAATTTTTTAAAAATCTTGGGTGTCCTCCTAAAGGATAAGTGTGCAATTCCAAAAGAATCTTTTGTTTTAGTTGGGAATTATTACAAAGATATAAGCGATCTTTGTACCATAAGGAATCATTTATCCAAATAAATGTATCAGATGTACTAGGATCTTGCTACAACTTTTGAATGAGTGTCCACATTTCTTCGTCCCTCTTCCATTCATCCCTTGCTTTGGTTATCCAATCTGGTTGGATAATAGAAATGGCACAAAGCAATGCTTCCACCTCTTCATTTTTTCTTGGTAGTGCATTTGCAACAACTTTTAGCTTCCCTTTTTTGTAGATTATTTCAAAGTCATAACCCAAAATCTTTGTGATCCATTTTTGTTGCTCTTCTGAAGATAGTCTTTGTTCCAAAAAATGTTTAAGACTATCATGATCATTTTTTACCTTGAAGTGTCTTCCCATTAGGTAAGGTCGCCATTTCTTTAGTGCATGTAGTATTGCTAACATTTCCTTCTCATAAATAGCTTTCTATAAATACTTTCCTTTGATTGAATGACTTTAAAAAGCAATGGGTCTTCCTTCTTGCATTAAAACAGGACAAATTCCATTTCCTAAGGCATTACATTCCACAATAAAGGTTTTTGTGAAGTTTGGCGTAGCTAAGACCGGTGATAGGAACATTGCCTCTTTAAGATGTTCAAAGGCCTTAGTTGCTTCAGGAGTCCATGAAAATTCATCTTTCTTTGATAATTTTGTTAGAGGTGCTGTTATTCTCCCATAATTCTTAACAAACTTGCGATAATACCCTGTTAAACCAAGAAATCTTCACAACTGCTTTATAGTTGTGGGGACTTTCCATTCCTTAATGGCTTTAATTTTTTTAGGGTCTACCTTAACACCCTCGTGAGATACAATATGACCCAGATATTCCACCTCTTGTACTCCAAAGAAACATTTGGATGATTTTGCATATAATTGTTTTTCCTGCAATAGTTTGAGCACCCTGTCAACATGTTGAACATGATCCTTCCAAGACCTGCTGTAGATTAGTATATAAAAAATACTAGCACAAATTTTCTAAGAAAGGGTTTGAAAATGGAATTCATCAACCCTTGAAATGTATAAGGTGTATTGGTAAGTCCAAAAGGCATGACCAAATATTCATAATGACCCTCATGAGTTTGAAATGCTATTTTCGGAATATCTTTAGTCTTCATTCTAATTTGATGATATCTTGAATGAAGATCCAACTTGGTAAAATAAATTGCTCCATGTAATTCATCCAATAATTCATCAATCAAAGGAATGGGAAATTTATCTTTAATGGTGAGCTTATTGAGCTCCCTATAATTCGGACAGATGTGCCATGATCCATCCTTCTTGTGCACCAATACTATTGGAGCAAAGAAGGAACTTTGACTAGGTTGAATTACACCAGCCTCTAACATTTCTGCAATCATACATTCAATTTGGCTCTTTTGGACATAAGGATATCTATAAGGCCTGATGTTTGGAGGAACACTTCCTAGAATCAAACGAATAGCATGATCATGATCACGAGTAGGTGGGAGTCCTTTAGGAGTTTCAAACACCTTGGAATGATTGTCCAAGACTTTTTGGAGATCTGCAGAAATATATGATTTTGATGTTGGAACTTCTTGTGAGCATAATTGTGCAATTATGCCTCATTGTTCTTTCTTCAGAAGTTTTTTCATGAATTTAGAGCTTATTATCTTTCCTGGCTTCCCTGCAATACCCTGTAATTCGACTTCCTTTCCTTCTGAAAAAAAATTTCAAGAAAATTTCTTGAAAATTAAAAGCTACCGTCCCCAAAGATTGTAATCATTGTACACCTAGTACAACATTAGCACCTCCCATAGGACTGGAAATCATTGGACTATTCAATACATATTACCCCATGGTTAGCTTGATATTATGTCATTTTCCAGAGAAATTTATAGTTCCTCCATTTGCAACCATCACTTGACATTCTGGTGTTAGGTATAGGAAACAATTCAATTCTGTGGTTACCTTACAATGAATAAAATTATGGGTACTACTTGAATCAATCAACACTATTACCTTTTTCTTCTTGATATGTCCTTCTATCTTGAGAGTTTTAGGAGTGGTAATTCCTGCCACTGCATTACACGATATGGTCAGACTCATTTCTTCCTCTTCTAGGGTTGATTCCTGGTGTATATCCTCTTCTTATTCATTTTCTTCTTCCTCTTCACAATCTATGTAAAATAATTTATTCTCAGCACACTTATGACCTTTATTGTATTTGCTATCACAACTGTAGCAAAGCCCTTTTGCTCTTTTTTCTACCAATTGTTATGGTGTCAACCTTGTAGGTTGTGGAAAGCTAGGAGTAGCAACACTTCCCTCTTTATAGAAGTGAGTGGTA
Organism: Pinus albicaulis; assembly: GCA_034641835.2. NCBI lineage: Eukaryota > Viridiplantae > Streptophyta > Pinopsida > Pinales > Pinaceae > Pinus > Pinus albicaulis. The sequence goes on from CM076572.1 coordinate 1,284,195,911, forward strand.
GGCTTCCTTGTCACCATAATTTTACATTCAATTTTTCTTTCCAACCTGAATGCTTACTCCAATGAATCAGGTTCCAAAACACAAACTTCATGTTGGATGCTATCCTTTAAAGTACCTATGAAGAGATCAATCTTGTGTTCCTCTAGAATATCAGTTACCCTTATATTCATTTTTTGGAAGTCCTTAATGTGCTCCCCCACTAAACCCTTTTGTTTGAGATTTATCAATTGGCTAAAGAAGGTGTTGCTCTTTGTATCCTCATAATGTGCTATCATTTCCTCCGTAAAAATTGACCAAGTGACAATTTTTTTATGGGAGAAAAGCCATTGATACTATACAAATGTATTTTGCTCTAAATGTAAAGTTGCAATGCCTACCTTTTGTGAGTTTTGCACAATATTGAGATCAATATATTGCTCCATCTGTAGTATCCATGTTATGGGATCCTTGCCATCAAACTTCCTCATATCCATCTTTGGAATATGGTCATTCTTCCGTCCAACATTAAATTTTATGAAATCATGATTATCATTTATTTTGTTCTCGTCATGAGTTTCCTCTACTATATTTTTGCCATTAGGAAACATTTCTTGTATCAAATTCGCAAAACCTTCGATGTCTACTTTTATGTTTTCCATTTTTTCATCGATCTTAGCTTCCATGCCATCCATCTTAGCTTCCATGCCCACTTCCATGCCTTCCATCTTAGCTTCCAAACCATTCATGTTAGCTTCCATGCCTTTCTTCAAACCATCCATCTTAGTTTCCGTGCCTTTCTTGAAAACTTCCATTTCATTTTTTGTTGCTCTTTGCGATAGTGAAATTTGGTGCACTTGCTCTTGTAATTTTGATATCTCATGTTGTGTTTCTTCGTCTTCATGAGTCATAGTAGAGCCTTCTGAAGGCTGAATGGGTGTTGAATTATTTTTAGGGGGGCATTTTAGAACCCAATACTGATATCTATTCTTCAATATGCCTTTGGAATAAATTCCAACTAATTTTTTTCAAACGAGAATTATGTAATTCGAAAAAAAATACACACCTTTTTCTTGCTTTTGAGGAGCGCAATATTGAAACTGAATTATATATATGATTTCAGATCTTTAATATTTGAAATTTATTACTAAGGTAGCCCTTTGAATCCTATTTTGAATGCCACAAGTCTGACCTGATTTGGATTCTTGAAGAAAAAGTTGTGCCCAATATCCTACAATGACCTAATTATGGACTGGTTCAGTAGAGCGAAATTGTATGGCTTGCCACGTGTCACTACTTCCTCGTTCGACTCTAAAATTGATAGGTAGGAAACTACATTCCATGTGATTGCATCCAATTTTTACAGAATTCCAATCTGATGCTTAGAGAGAGAGCTATGAAGATTTTCCCATGATCACCTCTTTGAGATGAAATTTGGGAGCCTAAGAACATCCTAACTTCCACATACCATATCTCCTAAAATATTGCGAACCAAGATCTGAAATTTTGCGACAATGTTTCTCAGGAGTTTAGCTCTGCACTTTAAAAATTTTAGATTCTGAGCCTTCATAGAACAAATGTTATAGAGAAAATTCCACGATGACTTGTTTAAGTTAAATTGAGGAGCCTGCAAAAATACCTAACTTCCACAGATCATATCTCCGAAAATATTGCGAACCAAGCTCTGAAATTTTGTGACGATGTTCCTCAGGATTTCAGCTTCGTACTCTAACCATTTAAGCTTCGGAATCTTTTTAGAAAAAAATTTATAGCGAAAATTCCACCATGACCTGTTTGGAGTAGGGAAACCCTAGAACCCAGAGCTCTGATACCAAATGTTATGAAACCAGCTCCAAAAATAGAAGAAAAGATATATCAATGCCTTAGAAATAAGCCACTTCGATGGGTAAACCTCCAATACATTACATGAATGAACAATTCTTGGATGATACAAATGAAAAAACCTCCTTTCTATATATAGGAGTCCATGGGGCCACAATGTAATCCTAGCTGACCTAACAATAACAATGTAAGTGATCCAGATGGATATTGGTGGTCACCCGCATATTCCACTTGGGGCCCCACCATTGTCTCTTTGAGTTTTTTAGTTTCAACACAACTTACTATTTTTAGCAGTTTTTCGGGTCCTGAACTTCCGGAGCAGTTTTGAGGCCCTAAACGATGTTTTTTGGGAAAACCGGGAGCAACATTAGTCCATGGACCGAGACCAATGTTGCTCACTCAAAATTTTTAGTCCTCGGATAGATCTTTCTAATGAGGTATGGTTCGCGTCAAATGGAGATTGTATGCCAAAGTTACGTCCCAGGAAGTTGAAATACCAATTTACCCAAACGGGGCCCATAGTTTTGGCGCTTCATCGCCTAGGGTTAGGGTTTTGGATGTTTAGGGTTTTCCATTGTTTCTAAATAATAAATAGGCTCTCGAGCCTCATTGTAACTCAGTTCAGAGGCCTGTAGCCACCACATCTCTTCTCAGAGATAGCTACCAGCAGCCTAGATAGTTTATTTCCATTTTGTCTGTAAGAAAATTTTAGTTCTTTGATGTTAATGAAATGAAGTGATTTTTTCCGTTGCATCTTTGTATTTATGGTTATATGTTTATTCTATTGCATTCCTGCATAAATCCAGATTAGTGGTATCAAAGCGGTTTGCTTTTTCTTGATCCTTCTTTGCACGTCCCCAACGAGGTCAGGGTATAAGGAGTTAGGGCTCGATCTGGTGGGATCTTTGCAAGATCAGCCTCACAAACCCCGATAGACGCCCATGGGGGATGAAAAGAAAGATGACGAAGTAGGAGATCCTATCAAAATATTGCTTGAGGAGGCCCTCAAAAAACAAAGGAACACGATGATGGATAACTTTGCCCAGATCCTTCAACGGCTGCCCACCGACGGTGCATCTACATCCAGCAGCCACTCTGGAGGTGTGACTCCTTTTAAGGTACAAGTAAATTTTGACATTCCCATATTTGAGGGTCAAATAGATGCACATGCCATAGATAGATTCTTGAATCTATTATAAGGATATCTCTCGGTTCATGACTTTTCCGACCGGGAGAAGATTATTTTTTCACTCCTCAAAGCTACCCCCCATGTCAAATACTAGTGGGAAACCTACTGTGAGAACAAGGACGAGACATAACCCTCTCTTTTCTCGGTCGTACCAACTTGGAATTCTTTTAGAGACGCCATCAAGGAATAGTACTATCCCATAGGGAGCTATAAGGACAAGTACATACAATGGACCATGCTGCGACAACAAAGGGATCAAGATGTGCATGAGCTGACGAATCTGTTCCATACCCTGTGCACAAAGTTGGGTATCAAAGATTTAGAGAAACATCTGGTGATTAAGTATCGCAGTTTTCTGCACAGATACATTCAGGAGTAAATCGAATTCCTCTACATCTCCTCACTTGGTATGGCATACCGGTATGCTGCCAAGATTGAGCAGAAATTCAAACAGAAGAAGCGAGACTTTGGATCTGCAAATCAAAAGCAAGGGAAAGGTGTTCCCAAACCACAAAACAAAGGACAGAACCAAGGCATGGTGGCTCAAGACAACCTGTCAAAGCCACAAGAAAAGAACAACACCACAAAGCCAAACAAGGACACAGGAAAGTGGTGTGAGTTCCATAAGAGCTCCACTCACAACATAAGTGAGTGTTGGGCCAAGCAGTCACTAGTGGCAGAGATGAGGGCTTATGAGTCAGATGCATGCTCCGACTCTGAATCAAAACCTAACAAGGGGAATGAAAAAGGGAAACAAATTATTGATGTGGAGCCCAATGCCACTGTTGCCACTAGGAAAATCCAGAAGGAGGAATCGGAAGATCTAGAGGAGGGGGAACGTCTCTTCCACTCCCAGATGTGGGTAAAGGGCTCCCCAGTATAGTTCATTGTCGACAATGGGAGCCAAAAGAACCTCATTTCAATAGATGTCATCAATCAGTTGGGCTTACCGACTACAGCTCACCCACATCCATACACCATCGGGTGGCTTCACCAAGGACGAGATCTCCACGTCAGCTAGCAGTGTCGCCTTCCCTATAGCATCAAGCCCTTCATGGATGAGGTATTATGTGACGTTCCTCCTATTGATGTTTTTGATGTCTTATTAGGACAACCATACTTGTGGAAGTGTCATGTTATGTATGAGTCTCTTCCTCGTGCTGTTATTGTTACTTTGAGAAATAATTTGTATAGGATACTAGAGGTACCACCTCCTCCTGCTATCTCTTTGGTTACTACAAAACAATGCAGTAAGAAAATTTCCCAAATTAGGAAATTCTTTTTCCTAATGATCCACCCCCAGGGCAGGAAGAAGACTGTGGCCATGACCTCCAGACAGGGCTCCTCTGCATGACAACAACAAATGGACAAGGTTGTGGAGGAATACGAGGACATATTCACCTCATCCACAGGGGTTCCTCTACACTGTTGGGTCAAGCACTCGATTGATCTGACCCTAGGTACGCCGCTACCCAATGGACCGATATATCAGCGCTCTGTTTTGGAGAACGATGAAATAAAGAGGTAGATTCAGGAGCTATTACAGAAAGGTCACATCTGACCAATTTCATCACCTTTTGGGAGCTTGATCATGTTGGTACAAAAGAAGGATGGGACTTGAAGACTCTCTATTGACTATCGGGCATTGAAAAATATAACTGTGTGGAATAGGTACCCGATCCCATGGATTGATGACCTTCTGGACCAACTCAAATGGGTGAAATATTTCAGCAATATTGACTTGAAATCTAGGTATCACCAGGTACCAATTGAACCCTCTAATGTGTGGAAGACTGCCTTTAAAGCCAAGGAAGGTCTTTTCGAATGGCTCGTCATGCCTTTCGGGTTGACGAATGCTCTCGCAACCTTCATGAGGTTGATGGACGACATCTTGCAGCCATTTAAAAACTCATTTGTAGTGGTGTACTTGGATGACATTCTGATCTTTAGCCAGACTTGGGAAGAGCACCTCCACCACATCCAACAAGTCCTCCAAACACTGCGGAAACATAAGTTGTGTGCCAATTTGGAGAAATGCACTTTTGGCATGACCGAGGTTCAATATCTGGGATACATTATTGATGAAAGAGGGGTGCATGTGGATCCAACCAAGATCTAAGTCATTCGGGATTGGCCAGCCCCAACCACTATAATAGAGCTTCGCAGCTTTCTGGGTCTTGCTAATTTCTACCGTAGGTTCGTGTTGGGATTCTCTCATATCACTTGGACCTTGAGTCAAGTCACCAAGGGAGGAGCGAGAGAAAAATTCTTTTGGTCGGAGTCTCAACAGAAGACGTTTACAGAATTGAAAAATCGCATTTGTTCTGCCCCCGTGCTCACATTTCCAGACTTGCAACAACCATTTGAGATCGAGACAAATGCCTCTGACTATGCTATTGGGGTATTTCTTACTCAACATGGACATTCAGTGGCATATCACAGTGAGACATTATCTGACACAGTTCACAAGTATCCCACTTTTGACAAAGAAATGTATTCCATTGTGCAATCTTGTCGACAATGGAAGCATTACATTTTGGGGAAGGAAACAATCATCCACACAGACCACCATCCCCTGTAGTTCATATAGACACAAGGGAAGTTGCAGAATGATCACCATCATAAGTGTTCCACATATCTGCAACAGTTTCATTTGAACATCAAGTACAAGAAGGGTAGCACCAATAATGTTGCAGATTATCTCAGCCGACCACCAATCATGGAACTCACCACCGTTCTCAGCTCTTATGGGCATGAGACTTTTGATTGGCCACTTCTCTATGAGAGCGACCCAGAATTCAGCCACACATACAAGGCACTCTTGTGGGGCACGCAAGTTCCAAATTTTCACCTCCAAAATGCACTTTTATGTCACCTAGGACACCTTTGTGTTCCTTCAAGCGAGCACGCAAAGATGATATGGGAAGCATACTACAGTCGAGTCGCTAGGCATTTCTGGGTCAAGAAAACAATAGCAGTACTACAGAAGTATTTCTATTATCCGAACCTTCGAAGGATTTCAGGAAGCACATCAGATCCTGCACTGCCTGTGCCATTGCCTAACTGATCATCAAGAAGCAAGGCCTATATACTCTGCTACCTACCCCTAGTCGACCTTGGGAATCCATATCCATGGATTACATGTCGAGCCTACCTTTTACTAAGCATGGAAATGACTATTTTTTTGTGGTCGTCGACAGATTCTCGAAGATGGCCATTATGGCGGCCTGCAAGAAGAATATCACAGCAGAAGCCAGTGCTAAAATCTTCTTTGAATGAGTGTGGGTGCACTTTGGGATCCCACAGTCTATCATATCAGATTTGGATAGCAGGTTCCTCAACACATTTTGGTCCAGCCTCTGGTCAATGCTGGACACCAAGCTCACTAAGTCCATAGCTTTTCATTCCCAAACAGATGGCCAAACAGAGGTTGTCAACAGAATGATTATACACATTCTGCGCATGTACAATTCCAAGCATCCACGCACATGGGATGAGAGCCTTCCCTATGTACAAAAAATTTATAACCAGGCTCTCCATAGCTTAGTCGACCACAGCCCCTTTCACGTGGGCTTGGGATTCCAACCACTGTCCCATTGACGTAGCCATGCCATTTGCAGCTACTCAGGCTGATTCGGCTCATGTCCAGTTGGAAGTTGACAAAACAAATAGCTTCATCGAGCGCATTCAACACATCCACCAATAGGTTCATGACATATTGGACAGAGCTAATTCTAAGTACAAGCAACGCCATGATCAACATCGAGTGCCACACAACTTCCATGTGGGCGAAAAAGTGTGGCTACATTTGTAGAAGGAGTGCCTCACTAGACCCCACCACAAGCTTCACCCGCTCCGATACAGGTCGTACACCATCACCAAGGCTATAGGGAACAATTCCTTCGAGCTTATTATTCCACCATTCCTTTGTCTGCACCCAGTATTCAGTGTGGACTGCCTTCATCCTTACTTCCCACCTCTACTGGACACCTCTGAAATTGCAGAGCAACTCACACCAACAGAGTTAAACCCAGACTACATATAACAGGACACCACAGATTGTATCATGGACATGCAAATCAAGAACACTCACCAATAGAAGATCCAACTGTATCGGATTGTCAAAGTTGGCCAACTCCTACACCAAGGAAAGTGGTTCACCAGGGACCAAGTTCAGCAGAAGTTTCCTCATCTCATGGAGGAACTTAACGCAATGGGGACCATTGCTCCCTAAGGGGGGAGGAATGATCCAGGTGGATATTGGTGGTCACCTGCCTATTCCAGTTGGGGCCCCACCATTGTCTCTTTCATTTTTTTAATTTCGGCACAACTTACTATTTTTAGCAGTTTTTTGGGTCCTAAAATTCCAGAGCCATTTTGAGGCCCTAAACGATGTTTTTTGGGAAAACCGGGGGCAACAAGGGTACATGGACCAATTTTTCTCACTCAAAATTTGTAGTCCTCAGATAGATATTTCTAACGAGGTATGGTTCGCATCAAACGGAGATCGTATGCCAAAGTTACATCCCCGGGAAGTTTAAAAACCAATTTACCCAAACGGGGCCCATATTTTTGGTGCTTCATCTCCTAGGGTTTGGGTTTTGGATGTTTAAGTTTTTCCATTGTTTATAAATAATAAATAGGCCCTTGAGCCTCATTGTAACTCATTTTAGAGGCATGTAGCTACCACATCTCTTCTCAGAGATAGCTACCAGTGCCCTAGCTAATTTATTTCCATTTTGTCTGTAAGAAAATTTCAGTTCTTTGATATTAATTAAATGAAGTGATTTTCTCCGTTGCATCTTTGTATTTATGGTTATATGTTTATTATGTTGCATTCCTGCATAAATCTGGATCAGTATGGGCACAATAATAACAATAAGGGGGCTACACTAATAACAATAAGGGGCTAAACTAGTAATATAGGGACCTAACAATAAATAAATAATTTATTTGTTACTTATATCTAAATAAAGGTATTTAACCAATTTAAATATTTTTTCCCTCCAACAAAATATAATAAAATATTCCAAGCGATTATATCTAGATCTTGGTTAATAATATTTTGTTATTCTCCATTATCAAGGATAACTCAATATTTTGTTATAAATAGGAGGGTTTCTCCATTCATTCTTCACTTTGATCATTCTCATTGCTACTATCATTTTATTTTTCCATTTGAGCTCCCATCTGAGTTCAACACATGCTTTGGGTTTTCTACAGTATTGAGAGAGAAAGACTTTCGAAGCTGAAGCATTGAGGAAAACTAAGAACCCATCCCATTGAGGGGTCTGATAAAAATTACTTGTTTCCTTCACCAGGTGTTACATAATACAAAAATCATACTTTAAATTTGTCTTTTTTGTTGGCTACTTGGAGTTAATTTTGCATTAGTTATTATTTCTTATTGTTGTTTAACTACTTTTAATGCATATATCAGGGTTTTTTCAGGATTTGTTTTAATTGTCTATTGCATATCTAAAGGATTGAACAACCATTTATGTTGTTAGGGATATTCGTCACTCATAGCTAAAGTAGGATATTTTTGTACACCTTCAATAATATTTTATGCTACCAATATTGATGTAGGTTCTCTAGAAAGTACTGAAGCTTCTCTTATCTAGCGCAACCTCATGAAATCCAAACTATGGTTGGTAGGAAATATTTGATGGGAAGTGGGGTAGGGTGTACATATTAGAGTTGGAATTGCCACTATAAAAGAGATAGAGAATCTCAATGTTACCATTACATTGATAATAAAATTTCTCAATGACAAAGGCATATATATGCCCAATCAACTTATTTCTCTTATACCCCTGGGCTAGCTGAATGTCAGATACCTTGATCTCTCATAGCCTATTGCTGAAAAATAGATATATACCGTGGCCATCTGAAAAAACTGACATTCCCCTAATAGATAATTATGACACCCTGTATTTGAGTGGTCAAATATCAGCTAGTTAAATCATGGTCAAAGACATATACTCATATATCAGCAAAATACCTGGTCCACATTATGATGCAGGAGCATCATGGTTCCAAAATTTTGTACATTTGGTAGAATCTAGGGGTCTTATATTTCAAGGGAGTTGGTTTTCTAAAGTATTTAATTAATGTAATTTTCAATGTTATGAGTGATTTTATGTGAGACATTTAGAATAGGATTTATTTGAATATTGTGAGGCATATTTGTAAATGTTCTCGAATGTAGGAGAACATGAGAGATTTAGGATAGTTGAGATTTCAAAGGGATTGTGAATCATAGAATTAAGGAATTAGTTTATGATTTTATGGATTTAAAAAGGATCCTTAGGATTTGGTTGAATGTTGAGATCCTCAAGGGATAAAGAAGATATTTTAGGGATTAATTGAGGACTTAGAAGATTCTTAGAAATTAGTTGAGAAGATTGAGGATCTAAACCAGAATTGGTTATAGAACCTTTTCTATATATTTTTAAAGCCTCAAACATCACTTTATCTAAAAGAAGTGATAAAGAATAGACTATAGCTTTTGTTGTATCAATTTCAGAGCCAAATGAAGAAACAATGACACGTGGCACACCATACAAGTTCACTCTACTGAACCAGTTCATAATTAGGGCTTTGTGAGAGATTGGGCATAACTCTCCCTTGAAAAATCAAAATTATGTAAGACCTGTAGAATTGGAAAGAAGACTCATAGTACTACTAGAGGACCAAAAGTCGCATATTGGAGATCTAAAATAACAAAGATACACCAAATTTAATATCGAACTCCTAGAAGGCAAGAAAAAGCTAGATCATGTGTTGTCAAGGGCTGCAAAGAAATACAATTTCTAGGGCAGCAAAGCAAAGAAAGGTGCAATAGAGGGTAGCATGACAAGAGTAGAAATCTAGGTGCAGAACAACAGTAAGAAGTTCACCACATGAAGTCTTCAAGTGGGCAGCATTGCATACAATCATTATAAAGGTATCATTGTACTAAGTCATTGTAAATGCATCATTGTAAAAATTGTACAAGTATCTATCTACCAAGAGTTGAAGAGGCAGTGCAGGGAGTTCTAGGATCCTAATTAGGTGGTTGTATCATAGTTGGTGTTATGGTCTAGTGTGTATTCTTCTTCTACATCATTCTATATCACTGTAAAGTGGACCATTTTCCCTAGTACGAGAGTCCATTCTTGTTTTATTCTTCTATAGGGTGGTAGGGTGGTGCTAGGCTGGTGCATGAAGTCACCAACAGGATCAAGCCTGTGAAAAATTCAGGGTGGTAGAGTGGTTCTAGGGTAAGTTGAGCTCATTGGCTGTTGGGGCATCCATTCAGTTGACTACTGAAGAATCTTGGGCATTGGAGCATTCATCAAGTGGGAGATGGAGAAGAATTCTTTTCTAGATTATAGAAAGTTGGAGCTTCACTTTCAATTGGATTTGAATATTAAAGAGTTATTAGAAAAGAGTTCAGGTGGTTTTTGTCCTAGAGAGGGTTTCCACCTTAAAAATTGTGGGCATTTGTGCTCCTTTTGTTTACTTCTATCATTATACAAACAGTGATAATAATTGAAGATTAACTAATGCTCTGAAATATTAATCATAATATTAATTGAAAGGAATACTGATTCACCCACCCTCTCAGTATTTCCAAAAATTGATATCAGACTTGATTCCTTCAATAGCAGTTTAACAGTTGGAAGCAATTCATGGAGCATACCAAGAATGGTGTACCTCTGTTCAATGAAAATAATTATGCACTATGGAAAGGAAGAATGGACATCTATCTATTGGTGCAAGGTTACAAAGTATGGGAGACTGTTCAAAATGGCTTTACACTAACCACGGATGAACAAGGTAAGAGGAATTTGGTAAATGATGCAAAATCAAAGAATATTATTATCAGTGTACTTATTGAATCTGCTTATCATAAGGTGTTGGGTTGTAAAACCACCAAAAATATATGCGACAAGCTTGATAATATATATGGACGTGACTCAAATGTCAAAGATGCAAAGCTTCAAATCTATAGAGAAAAATTTGAACAACTTAGAATGAAATAAGATGGAAACATTGTTGCATACTTCCAATACGTTGATGAAATAACCAACACTCTGGAAGGATTGGGAGAGCCAGTTGATGAGAGGACTATTATGCGAAAGATTCTTAGAACGTTACCAGGGAGATTCAACCCAAAGGTATCGGTCTTAGAAAATAGTGAAAATCTGGACAAAATCAGCAAAGAGGAATTACATGGAGTTCTCATAGCATATGAAATGAGACTTGATGAAGAAGAGGGTACTTCGCATCTAGAAACTGCATTCGTTACATCTATGAAAACCAATAAGGACAAACAACCTTCAATTGAAAAGACATGCAAGTGTGAAGAAAAGGGAGATGATGAAGAAGGTCTTTCAGGTGAAGAATATGCTCACTTTACGAGAAAACTAAAAATTGGTAATGGAAAATTCAGAGGTAAACTTCCATTGTTATGTTTCAGCTATGGTGAGGTTGGGAATATCACAAAAAAATGTCCAAACAAAAGTGATGGAAACTCAAAAGGAAAGGAAGGCTTTAAGAAATTCAACAAGTAGAAAAAGAAATTGATTCAAAAGGAACTTTCTCTCTAAAGAAGATAGCTCATCATCCGATGAAGAAAATGACAGTGAAGAAGAAGCCAATGAGAGAGTATTTTTTATGGCCAAGCACAATAAAAAAGAGGTATCAAACAATGAAGAAGAAGGGTTGACCATAGAATAATTTTCTAAGGAGGCAATCAAGCTTATAAAAGGGCTAAAGTCTGAGAAGATCTGTTGCAATACACTTGAAAAAAAAGTTCAAGGTCTCAAAATTGAAGTTGAAGAACACAAATACATTGAAGAGTCCCTTCAAAATAATTGGGAAGAAAAAAACCAAGAAAGGGAATAATTAGAAGCATGAGTAGTCTTGCTGCGTAAGGAAGTGAAGAAGGGAAACATTGTCTAAAACTATACCAACAATTCAAGGGCATTGGAATAACTCATCAACAATCAATGATCTTACAACAATAGAACTGGCCTCGATTACAAAGAGGAGAAGCAGGACCTTCTACAAAAAAATACAATGAACCTATGAGATCTAACATGCACGTAGACTTAATCAGAAAAGATTTGCAAGAACAGCCTTGGAAGAAAATTCCTCGATGAATATTTCCATCCAGGTACCAACATATTTTTTATGGCTATTTTTATTCATGTGGAAAATTTGGTCATAAAGTTGTAGAATGTCACACATACCCTAGGAACTAATACAATTCCAGGAGATCTATCAAAGATGAACCTCCGAGGGCTCAACGAAACATCAATACATTTGAACATTTAATAAATAATATTGAATGTTACACATGTCAAAACTTTGGACACATAGGCAGAGACTACAGACTTGAAAATCCTCCAAAAGAATCTTCGAAGCCATAGAACGTACGAACATGGAAGAAGAAGAAGACTGATAATTGTGCTCTCGCTCTCAAGGCTCAAAACAACAAAGAAGTGTGGTATGTTGATAGCAGTTGCTTAACACATATGAATAGAGATAGAAAGAAATTTGTATCTCTGAAAGAGAATAATGATGGAACTGTGTCCTTTGGAAATGATGGATCTTAAAATGTTATAGTATCAGGTACCGTCACTCTCGGAAGCAAAGATGCTCTAGCCAAAAAATTTCTATTGGCTGAAAAACATGAATCACATTCTGCTCAGTGTTGGACAAATTTGTGATCAAGGACACACAATACTATTCAATTCCACAAAATGTGAAATCAAGAAAGGTAGGTATGGTAAAATTGTGGCTACAGCAAATCGAGCTCAAAATGACATATATGTTCTCGATGAAGCAACTAAAGCATGTCTACTAGCGAAAGAGGATGATATAATATTTGGTGGCAATGATGATCGACTAAGTAAGAAATTTTCTTCAAATATGAAAATTGAGTTTAAGATGTTTTTACTTGGTGAGATGACATACTTCTTAGGGCTTCAAATATCTCAGCAAGAGAAAGGAATATTTATATGTCAAGCCAAGTACATCAAGGAAATTCTGAAGAAATTCAAAATGAAAAATTACAAACCTGACCTTACTCCGACTATAACAAGTTGCAAATTAAGCATAGACGAATCATATAAGGATGTGGATCAGAGGTTGTATAGATCTATGATTGGTAGTCTTCTATATGTAATAGCCTCCTAGCTAGATGTTATGCAAGAAGTTGGACAAGTAGCAAGATTCCAAGCAGAACCAAAAGAATCACATACTATTTCCATCAAAGTAATTCTTCGATATCTAAAGGGAACAACAGAATATGGCTTTTGGTATCCCAAGGGTAACATCTCATTATTCAAGGCTTTACAGATGTAGATTGGGCAGGAAGCATTGATGATCGTAAGAGTACTCGTGAAGCATTTGAATATATTCTCTAGAAGCTTGGTATTTTCCAAATTTCTCATTAGATTTTCCTTATTCATAAAATAAAGGGGGAGTGGAAGTGTGTACAAGTCCGCAAGATGGTTTTGTGTTAGGGGGAGAGAATGTTGTAGGAAGAGGTGTCATGATCGCAGGGGGAGTACTTGCGTTTCCATCAATGCCAAACGGGGAAATTTTTGATCAGTGGTTGTCATTGATGTCAACCAAAGCAGCACCAGGGGCTACCCCGATATTGTATGGGAATTTTGACCTACCAAATTACTATATTATGGGTCAATAATTTTTTTATGGTTTCTACCTGTTGATATGTTTCTATTGATATATGGCACACCACATAATTCTTCACGGTTTGAGAGATATTCATGTTTGAAGTTTGTAACCCCAGTTCGTGGGCTAAAACCCTATGGGGTTGTGGAATGGGTCTTTTAAAATTCAATAATTAATAATTTTTAATCTCCTAAAATCCCTCCCACGTTCACTTTTTGAAGTCCCTGTCAAACTAAGAATTTATATAAATTGTGATCCTCATATCCTCCTCATGTAGGTATTTCGCTACCTAAAATAGGTCATCATGGAATTTCCACTATAAATTTTTTCTACGAAATTTCAGAAGTTGAAACTTTTACAAGGCGAAGCCGAAATCTTGAGAAATATCATATAAAAATTTCAAATCAATATGCGCAATATTTTCGGAGATATGATCTGTGGAAGTCAGTGTTTTTGCAGGCCCTTGAATTTCCTCTAAAAGAATTGACCATGGGAAAATTGTCATAACTCTCTCTCTGAGTATCGGATTGGAATTCTATAACAAGTGTCAGATAGTGAATAGATTTTATCTTTCTCTATATCAATTTCAGAGTCAAATGAAGAAACAATGAAACGTGGAACACCATACAAGTTCACTCTACTGAACCAGTCCATAATTAGGACATTGTGAGAGATTGGGCATAACTCTCCCTTGAAGAATCCAAATTGGGTCAGACCTATGGAATTGGAAAGAAGACTCATAGGAATACCATAGGACCGAAAATCACATATTGGCAATAGTAAATAATAGAGATACACCATATTTAATATCGAGATTCTAGAAGGCGAGAAAAAGCTAGATCATGTGTTATCAAGGGCTGCAAAGAACCAGAATTTCTAGGGCAGCAAAGCAAAGCAAGGTGAATTAGAGGGTAGCATGATAGGAGCGGCAATATAGGTGCAAAACAATAGCAATAAGTTCACCACATGAAGTCTTCAAGTGGGAATCATTGCATACAATTATTGTAAAGGTATCATTATACTAAATCATTGTAAATGCATCATTGTAAAAATTGTACAAGTGTTTATCTGCCAACAGTTGAAGAGGCAGTATCGAGAGGTCTAGGATCATAATTAGGTGATTGTGTCATAGTTGGGGTTATGGTCTAGTGTGTCTTATTCTTCTATATCATTCTATATCATTTTAAAGTGGACCATTTTCCTTGGTAAGAGAATCCATTCTTGTTTTATTCTTCTATAGGGCGGTAGGGTGGTGTTAGGTTGGTCCATGAAGTCACCAACATGATCAAGCCTATGAAAAATTTAGGTTGGTGGGTTGGTGCTAAGGTGAGTTGTATCTCAATGGGTGTTGGGGCATCCGTTCAATTGACTACTGAAGAATCTCGAGCATTGGAGCGTCCATCCAGTGGGAGCTGGAGAAGAATGCTTTTCTAGATTCTAGGAAGTTGGAGCTTTAGTTTCAATTAGAGTTGAATATTGAATAATTATTAGAAAATAATTCAGGTGGCTTTTGTCCTGAAGAGGGATTCCACCTTAAAAATTGTGTCCATTTATGTTCCTTTTGTTTACTGCTATCATTGTACAAACACTGATAATAATTGAAGATTAAATAATTCTCTGAAAGATTAATCATAATACTAATTGAAAGGAATATTGATTCATCCCCCCTCTCAGTATTTCCAACAATTGGTATCAGATCTTGGCTCCTTCAATAGCAGTTTAATAGCTGGAAGGAGGTCATGGAACATATGAAGAATGGTGTACCTTTGTTCAATGAAAATAATTATGCACTATGGAAAGGAAGAATGGAGGTCTATCTCTTGGCGCAAAGTTACGAAGTATGGGACACTGTTCAAAATGGCTTTACACCTACCACAAATGAACAAGGTAAAAATAATTTGGTAAATGATCCAAAATTTAAAGAATATTATTATCAGTGGACTTATTGAATCTACTTATCATAAGGTGTTGGGTTTTAAGACCACCAAAAATGTATGGGACAAGCTTGACAATATATATACAGGTGACTCAAATGTCAAAGAAGCAAGGCTTCAAATCTATAGAGAAGAAATTGAACAAATCAGAATGAAAGAAAATGGCAACATTGCTGCATACTTCCAATACATTGATGAAATAACCAACACTCTGGAAGGATTTGGAGAGCTAGTTGACAAGAAGACTATTATATGAAAGATTCTTAGAACGTTACTAGGGAGATTCAACCTAAAGGTATCGGTCTTAGAATACAGTGCAAATATGAAAAAACTTAGCAAAGAGGAATTACATGGAGTTCTCATAGCATATGAAATGAGACTTGATGAAGAAGAGGGTACTTCACATCTAGAAACTATGTTCCTTGCATCTAAGAAAAGAAATAAGGACAGATAACCTTCAATTGAAAAGACATGCAAGTGTGAAGAAAAGGGAGATGATGAAGAAGGTCTTTCAGATGAAGAATATGCTAACTTTACGAGAAAACTAAAAATTGGTAAGGGAAAGTTCAAAGGTAAACTTCCATTGATATGTTTTGGCTTTGGTGAGGTTGGGCATTTCACAGCAAAATGTCCGAAAATAGGTGATGGAAACTCAAAAGGAAAGGAAGGCTTTAAGAAATTCAACAAGTAAAAAAAAAAAGTATTCAAAAGGAACTTTCTCTCTAAAGAAAATAGCTCATCATCTGATGAAGACAATGACAGTGAAGAAGAAGCCAATGAGAGAGTATTGTTTATGGCCAAGCACAATAAACAAGAGATATCAAATAGCGAAGAAGAAGGGTTAACCATAGAATAATTTTCTAAGGAGGAAATAAAGCTTATAAAAGACCTAAAGGCTGAGAAGATCTATTCCAATACTCTTGAACAACAAGTTCAAGGTCTCAAGATTGAAGTTGAAGAACACAAATGCATTGAAGAGTCAGTTCAAAAGAAGTTGGAAGAAAGCAACCAAAAAAGGGAATAATTAGAAGCTGAATTAGTCTCATTGCGTAAGGAAGTGAAGAAGGGAAAAATTGTCCAAAACTATGCCAATAGCTCAAGGGCATTGGAAGAACTCATTAACAATAAACGATCTTACAACAACAAAACTAGCCTTGGTTACAAAGAAGAAGAAGAAGGACCTTCTACAACAAAATAAAATGAACCTATGAGATCTGACATGCATGTAGACTTCATTAGAGAAGATTTGCAAGAACAGCCTTGGAAAACAATTCCTCAACGAAGATTTCCATCCAAGTGCCAACATATGTTTTATGGCTGTTGTTATTCATGTGGAAACTTTGGTCATAAAGTTGTGGAATGTCACACATACCCTAGGAACCAATACAATTCCAGGAGATCTATCAAATATGAACCTCCCATGGCTCAACGAAACGTTAATAGATTTGAACATTTAAGAAATAATATTGAATGTTACAAATGTCAAAAATTTGTACACATAGGCAGAGACTGCAGACTTGAAAATCCTCCATAAGAATCTTCGAAGCCACAGAACAAATGAACATGGAAGAAGAAGAAGACTGATAATTGTGCTCTCGCTCTCAAGGCTCAAAACAACAAAGATGTGTGGTATGTTGATAGCAGTTTCTCAACGCATATGACTAGATATAGAAAGAAATTTGTATCTCTAAAAGAGAATAAGGATGGAACCGTGTCCTTTGGAAATGATGGATCTTAAAATGTTATAATATCAAGTACTATCACTCTCGAAAGAAAATATGCTCTAGCCAAGAATGTTCTATTGGTTGAAAAAATGAATCACAATCTGCTAATTGTTGGACAAATGTGTGATCAAGGACACACAATACTATTCAACTCCACAAAATGTGAAATCAGGAAAGGTAGGTATGGTAAAATTGTGGCTACAGCAAGTTGAGCTGCAAACAACATATATGTTGTGGATGAAGCAACTAAATTAGGTCTACTAGCGAAAGAGGATGATATAATATTTTGTAGCAATGATGATCAACTAAGTAAGAAATTTTCTACAAAAAAGCAAAGTGAGTTCGATATGTCTTTACTTGGTCAGTTGACATACTTCTTAGGGCTTCAAATATCTCAGCAGGAGAAAGGAATATTTATATGTCAAGCCAATTACATCAAGGAAATGCTCAAGAAATTAAAAATGGAAGATTGCGAACTTGTCCTTACTCCGATGGTTACATGTTTCAAATTGAGCATAGAGGACTCATCTAAGGATGTAGATCAGAGATTGTACAGATGTATGATTGGTAGCCTTCTATATGTAACAGCCTCCCAGCCAGATGTTATGCAAAGAGTTGGACAAGTAGAAAGATTCCAAGAAGCACCAGAAGAATCACATATTATTTTCGTCAAAATAATTCTTCGATATCTAAAGGGAACAATAGAATATGGCTTGTGGTATCCCAAGGGTAACAATCTCATTATTCAAGCCTTTATAGATGGATATTGGGAAGTAAGTGTTGATGATCGTAAGAGTACTCATGAAGAATTTGAATATCTTTGCCAGAAGCTTGGGATTCTCCCAAGTTCTCATTAGATTTTCCTTATTCATGAAATAAAGGGGGAGTGAAAGTGTGTATAGGTCCACGGGATGGTTTTGTGTCAGGGGGTGTTACCATTTTCCATTGATGTCAAAGGGGGAGATAATGTTGTAGGAAGAGGTGTCATGATTGCAGGGGGAGTACTTCTGTTTCCATAAATTCCAAAGGGGGAGATTGTTGATCAGTGGTTGACATTGATGTCAACCCAAGGAGCACCAGGGGCTATCCCAATATTGCATTGCAATTTTGACCTATCAGGTTACTATATTCTAGGTCAATAATGTTTTTGATGGTTTCTACTTGTCGAGATGTTTCCGTTGATATATGGCATGCCACATAATTCTTCACGGTTTGAGAAATATTCATGTTTGAAGTTTGTAACCCCAGTTAGTGGGCTAAAACCCCATGGGGTTGTGGCATGGATCATTGAAAATTCAATAATTTATCATTTTTAAGCTCCTAAAATCCCTCCCACATTCACTTGTTGAAGCCCCTCTCAACCTAAGCATTTATATAAATTGTCTTGTCATCCTCATATCCTCCTCATGCAGGGATTTCGCTACCTAAAACAGCTCATCGTGGCATATGCACTATAAATTTTTTTCTACGAAGTTTCAGAAACTGAAATTTTTATGAGATAAATAGGAAATCCTAAGAAAGCTCCTGTAAAAATTTCGTATGAATTTACATAATTTTTTCGGAGATATGATCTATGTAAGTCAATGTTTTTCCAGGCTCCTAAACTTCATCTAAAGGAAGTGACCGTGGGAAAATCGTCATAATGCTCTCTCTGTGTATCAAATTGGAATTTTGTAGAATGTAGAAGATATGTAATTGACTGTAGCTTTCTCTGTATCAATTTCAGAGCCAAATGAAGAAACCAAGACATGTGGCACACCATACAAGTTTTCTCTACTGAACCAGTCCATAATTAGGGCATTGTGAGAGATTGGGCATAACTCTCTCTTGAAGAATCCAAATTGGGATAGACCTGTGGAATTGGAAATAAAACTCATAGGACTAATACAACATAAAAAATTACATATTGGAGATATGAAATAACATAGATACACCAAATTCAATATCGAGCTCCTAGAATGCAAGAAAAAGCTAGATCATGTGTTGTCAAGGGCTGCAAAGAACCAAAGTTTCTAGGGCAGCAAAGCAAAGCAAGGTGCAGCAGAGGGTAGCATGACAAGAGAAACAATCTCGGTTCAGAACAACAGCAAGAAGTTCACCACATGAAGTCTTCAAGTGGGTAGCATTGCATAATGTCATTGTAATGGTATCATTGTACTAAGTCATTGTAAATGCATTTTTGTAAAAGTTGTGCAAGTGTCTATCCTCCAAGAGTTGAAGAGGCAATGTCGGGAGGTCTAGGATCATAATTAGGTGTTTGTTTCATATTTGGGTTTATGGTCTAGTTTGTCTTCTTCTTCTACATCATTCTATATCATTATAAAGTGGGCCATTTTCCCTAGTAAGAGATTCCATTCTTATTTTATTCTTCTATAGGGTGGTAGGGTGGAGCTAGGCTGAGTTGTAGCTCATTGGGTGTTGGGGCATCCGTTCAGTTGACTATTGAAGAATCTTGGGCGTTGGAGTGTCCATCCAGTTGGAGCTAGAGAAGAATTCTTTTCTAGATTCTGGGAAGATGGAGCTTTACTTTCAATTGGAGTTTAATATTATAAAAGTATTATAAAAGAATTCATGCGGTTTTTTTCCCGGAGATGGTTTCCACCTTAAAAATTATGTGCATTTTTGTTCCTTTTGTTTACTGCTATCATTGTACAAACACTGATAATAATTGAAGATTAACTAATTCTCTGAAAGAATAATAATAATACTAATTGAAAGGAATATTGATTCACCCCCCCTCTAAGTATTTCCAACAGCAGAGAGACAGAATATGAATTCTGTTTTAAATAAGAAAGAGGAGACAGTTAGGTCTCATGAAGAAATTCATACATAATTGAAGGAAGATATTTCTTTTCAGCATACTGATGGAGCTGTAAGAAGAGGAATTTTGGCTTATAATGGTAGCCAAAACAAAGAAAAAGAATTTTAATTTTGTAAACCTGAGCAAGGTATTTTCCTTGATGAAGAAAGTGAAGATGTGAAGGAAGGACAAGATGAAGACCTTGTGAGATGTTTGACAAGTTCAGACAAGCCTTAGTATTTGCTGGTAAAAAAAACAAAGGAAGCATGAAGTCCTATGTTTTTAATACTAATGAATATTGTGTGAATGCAGGTTGTTTTAATAAAGGAAAAATACAGCCATTTGGAACTATTATGGATGAGAAAGGGCTTAAGGTAATGTTTTCTAAAAGTAAAAATGAAGAACATAGTAAGTTCGATGAAGAAGAAGTTGGGATTCTAATATCTCAAGAAATAAAATAGAAAGTAAATTATGTTATGAAGAAGAGTGAGACAGAGATGCATTACATAGGAAATCTAGCTGAAGATTTCATCTCCAAGGAAGATAGGATTGCAAAAAGACAACTAGTGGAAGTTTTTAATGTAGTAGAGAAAGTGAAGTTGATTTTCAAGGGAAGCCAAAAAGAAGAACATTTGTTGGAAATTGTTATGAGAAAGGCCAGAGATGACTTGATACTTTTTAGCTACAAGGAAGAGATTAGAGTGCTAGAAGAATTGTTGAGAGAACCTAAAAGTGAACAAGAAATTACAGACAAGGGAGAAGAGATGTTTATAACATCTCAGGAGACTGAGAAGCGTTTAAATTGCCAAGTTAATCATGTGTTTACAGGTGATGAAGAAGATACAAACAAGGTTTTAATAAAGGAGATGGAGGACATATTATATTTTGAAAGTAAGAGTGAAGTCCAAAGATGGTATGTGGATGAACAATTTTTTGTATTCAAAGGCAATAAAGATGATAGAGAATGGAATTATAATCAGCAGCTGGAAGAAAATGTCGACAAAGGAAAAGAAGATCTCATGTAATTTAAGATTGTTGGGGTATGTGACAGTGATAATTCTATCATGGAAAAGAAAGGAATAAGACATTCAAATGACTTATGCATCTTTGAAGGACGTGGTGAAGAAAATGAAGACAACAAGAGTTTTGAAACTTGTACACATAGGAAAGGACAACAAAAGCAAAGTAATTTGGATAGAGAAATAGAAAATTTTATGAAGCTTATGAGGAAGAAACACAAGGAAAGGAGCTACGTAAGAAGAAGACAAACAACTAGTTGGATGAAAGGATGGACTGTAACAAATCTTGAAGGAAAATTCAATGGATTGTTACAAACGAAGGTGTGGAAACCAGGAAAATCAAGAAAAGACAACGTAATACATGGACAACAGTTAAAAGGAGCAAGGAAATCACTGAAGGATAAAGTGTGGGATCCAGCAGAAATTCCATCAGCATTGAAGACACATGATCTGGAGATCATGATTATTTTCTACCTTGGGAGTTTGATGCAGGAGCATCATGGTTTCAAAATTCTTTACATTTAGTAGAATCTAGGGGATCTGATATTTCAAGGAATTTGGTTTTCTAAAGTATTTAGTCAATGTAATTTACAATTTTTTGAGTGGTTTTATGTGAGATATTTAGAATAGGATTTAATTAAATATTATGAGGCATATTTGTAAATGTTCTCGAATGTAGGAGAACATGAGAGATTTAGGATATTTGAGATTTCAAACAGATTGTGAATCCTAGACTTAAGGAATTAGTTGATGATTTTATGGATTTGAAGAGGATCCTTAGGATTTAGTTGAATATTGAGATCCTCAAGGGATAGATAGGATATTTTAGGGATTAATTGAGTATTTAGAGGATTCTTAGAAATTATTTGAGAAGATTGAGGATATGAACCGGAATTGGTTACAAAATCTTTTGTATATATTTGTAAAGCCTCGAAGGCACAAATAGGAAGAAAAAAAAAAGAGGTATTCTTAGAGAGAAAACTTAATTGTAAGTCTATGGGAATAGAGAGAGAGAGAGGAAGAGAAAATGGCCATGCAAAAGGCACATCAGGCCAAAGCCAACTTGTAAACGTATTTTTCCTGTACTTGCACAATTTATTTGTTTAATGAGAAATCGAATTTCATTTTGAGTGTGTGTAATTTCAGTTATGTGCTGGGTGATCCATAATAGAAAGAATTCAATATTAATGTAATAATTCCCCGTAACAAATTATATATGAATTAATAAGTCTTAATATGTGATAGAAGACTCAATGGTTGGGTAGAATATGTATGATTCTGGTCTGGAAGTTAATTAGCTATGAATGAAGCTAATGGGAGTGAATGTGTGTAGATAAACTTATGTTCAAGTTGAAAGGAATAAAACACAAATTTTGGCTTTAAAAAGTATGAAAAGGTGTACAACAAGCATGATAATTGTCGCTAATATTCAATAACAAGAACAAACTCAGGAGAGATTAGTGTTAAAGAATACCGAACAAGCTTAGGAGGAGTAGCATGGAGGAAACGCATTTGTAGAGAGACAACAATAGAAAGAAGAGAAATCAACTAAGGCATAAAAGACTTAGAAGAATTCCAAAGGAGGAATCAGATGGTGAGGATCAAATCGCAGAATTGAAGTTATAAGATTTAACGGCAAAGATCACATCGCAAGGTAAACGATTTAAGTTGTGATGCGATAAGTCAAGGAAGTTGCGAAGTGGATGGGTGTCTGGTGGAGAATGAAAGCACGCATCGCAAATCGGAGATTATAGTATTTATATGTTAAGGACTTCACAATTTAAACAAAATAACTTGTGATGCAGTAAGGATTGAATGTTGTGATATGATAAAGGGAAGAGCCACGTGTCGGGCCAACGCTCTAGCACATATTGCGCATTGGCAAGTTTAGATTTTAGCATTAATACATAGCAAGGTAAAGTATTTTGGTTGCGATGAAATGAGGACGGGAGATAGAAATGTGAGACAGTACAATGGGACCATTAGATTTGGTATAGATCTACTGTGGATATTACATCACAATTTCGCATCAGCATCTTTATTGTTTATTTTTGAAAGGTATTTTTTATAAATTGTGAAGTGCAAAGTGCGATGAAGCTTAAAGTTAAATAATGTGATCCGTTGCTGCACTAAGGAATAATTATGTTGGCTGTAAACCATAGGTCTGTAGGTTTGTGTAAAGAAGCCAACCATGATATAAAGGTAAAGTTTATGTATGAGCTTCCGCATGTGTATACAATTTTAATGTTTATAAAGTGGGTTATGTTGGTGAATTAAGAGTCTGAAGGAAGAAGAAGGAGATGTTTTGGATCACCCATATGGATGGGTGATTTATGGAGTAGCATTGAACTCATAATGTAAATGTGGGTAATTATGGGGTTAATTCCGCTAACCGTGCATCTTTGGATATTTGCAGCCTTATGGTTGCATCACATAACATGACAATTTGAATGAAACAAGGTTGGCA
This sequence comes from Pinus albicaulis, assembly GCA_034641835.2. Classification (NCBI taxonomy): domain Eukaryota; kingdom Viridiplantae; phylum Streptophyta; class Pinopsida; order Pinales; family Pinaceae; genus Pinus; species Pinus albicaulis. The sequence continues at coordinate 1,284,219,554 of CM076572.1, forward strand.
ATGAGAATTATCGCTCAAACTAATGTGATTAATGTGGCTGGTATTGCATGAATGCATATTCACGTGGGATAATCTCATTAAAATGGGCTTCAATGGTCCTTGAATATGCCATTTGTGTGGTGCGGTGATGGAATGGGTATCACATCTTCCTTGCTTATTCATTTGCAGCATAAATCTGGATGGAATTTCTATCTATCCTTCATGTCCATGCAGTGGTATACTTCCCCATAATGTATATATGCCTTATGAATTGGTCTATGAGACAACATAATTCCTAGGCTCTTCCTTTTTATATAGTTTGGAGAATTTGGAGTTGTAGGACCAAAAAATATTTGAGGAGACTACCCCTCATGTGCGACACACAAGATTGAATATTAAAAAATACTTCATGAAGATAGGGCCTTGGTGTCCCAACACACATATAAAAGTTTTCTTATCTATAGAAGTTAGATCATCTAGGCCAGTCATTTTTCTTATGGTTCTTCCATGGGTGGTACATGCAGTTGTGGAGCACAAATCATACTAGACAATGGTTTGTCATATCATGTTTTCTACTCGGGGCGCATGGGTTCCAATAACATAGTTGATTTTTTCTCCCTTTGGGGTATTGTTAAATTTTCCTCCTGGTTGGCCATTGATGAGATTGAGGTTTTTTGGGACTCCAAATCCATTATTGAATGGGTGTAGGGACTAACTAACTTTGGACCCCCCTCTCTCTTCCACTGGATGAAAAAAATCAACTCTATGAAGAAATCCTTCAATCATATTTAGTTTTCCCACATATAGAGAGAGAAACATCCAGTGGCTAATCAACTACCCAAAATTGGATGCTCTTCCCTCTGAGGTATTTTATGCTATAAAGCCTTTGCTTCTGACATCTTCCTGAGTGATGGATATTTCTATATCTAAGACTACCTCTTTCTCCCATATGTAGGGACCTCTTGATATATTTAATTTTTTCTTCCACGTTGGGCACACGACATCTTCCCAATGGAATGACCATTTTTCTGAAATGGGTCTTGATTTTTTGGTTTCTATTGTGGTAGATATTTTTGTTTTTTTATTGTTGTTTATGGATGATGTTGTATTTGCATTTGTGATGCACCCTCTTTTTTTCTTCTCTCCAAACAGCTTTTAATAGAATATTTGGATGTAACCCAACATAGTGTAAATTTGTTGCTCACTCCAAGGTTCACTTTCTAGTTTTTGACATAGGACTTAGAACCACGATCATCATGTCTACTTTTAATATATAAAGGTTGGATGTTTTTCTTCTACTGAAAAAGAAAAAAATTATTGATTCTCCACCTGACCAAAATCACAAAGACATTTCATAGTGACATTTGATAACATAATATAGCAACCATACAATTTATGCCACTCATCCAATTAATTGAATGAGATCAATGATTATAATGATAGAGATGTTGCATATTTCTAGCCAACTTGTTATTTTTTTTTATTGTATTCAACAAGTAATATTTTTCTAAGTTATTGATATCTAAAAAACACTATTATAAAATAATTAATGGATGAATTGAGACCATATTCCTCTCCTAAAATCCATATGCACCTCCAATATTTTCATGGAGTTGTGGGGTTCCACAAGGCCTATTCTACTCATGGGTCACTATGGCTTGTGTTTGTTATGTCCCTATAATACTAGTGTAGCCCCATTATTGTTATTATTATTTTATCTCCCTTATTTTTATTGTTAGTGTATCCCCCTATTATTATTGTTATACACATGTAGTCCCCATATTGTTACTGTTGTGCCCCATAGAAGCCCACTATTGTTATTGATGTGCACTTACATTATTATTTTTATGTAGGTTTCAATTATATTGTGACCCCTTAGACTCTTATATATATGAAGGAGGTATTTTAATTTTTATAATCCAAGAATTTTTCATTTATGTGATGTAAAGGATTTTTCCCCCCTTGAAGATGTTATTTATTAAGTTGTTGATGTATGTTTTCTTTTGTTTTTTGAGCTGTTTACATAACATTTGGTATGAGGGCTTTGGCTCCTAGGGTTTCACTTCTTCAAAAAATCCATCTTGGAATTTTCACTATATTTTTTTTTCAAATGAAGCTTAAGAAGCTAAAATTTCAACCATGTGGAGCTGAAATATTGGTGAAATTTTTGTATAAATTTTAGCGTTTGTTTCACCATATTTTATGAGATATGGTCCAAACAAGTTAGGTTTTTTGGATGCTCCATAATTCAGTCTCAAACAGGTGGCCTCGATAAAATCTTCATAAATTTATTAACAAGAATAAAATTTGAATTTTGTAAAAAGTGATTGAAATTTAACAGACATTAGTTTCTCTTCTATGAATTTTAGGGTGGAAGGTTGAAATAGTGACACGTGACATCCCGTAAAATTTCGCTCTACTGAACCAATCCATAATCATATCATTGTGTGAGATTCAACATAAATTTATATTGAATAATACATTATTATTCTTACTTGTGGCATAGCAAAGAATACTTAGAGTGCTACCGTAATGCTGAATTTCAGACCTTGGATGAAATTTGAGAGTTAAAATAGTTTCAATATCAATATCCAAAAAGTAACAAGAACAAGGCGTGTATTTTTTTAAATTTGCAAAATTTTTGTTTGGAAAATCATTTTGAAGTAATTCAAAGGGAATAATAAATCATATATCATTATTTGGTTCTAATATTCCTCAAAAAAAAAAAATGGATACTCCCAATAGGAAACCAAAAATATCTACTATCTCACATAAAGAAGAGGAATAAATGCAACATGAGATATCAAAATTACGTGACCAAGTGCAACAAATTTCTCTCTCTCAAAGAGTAACCAAAAATGAAATGGAATCTAAGATGCATGGCTTGAATAATGGTTTAAAAGAAGACATGGAAAGTTTTATGGATGGATTGGAAGCAGACATGGAAGTTTTGATGGAAGGTTTAACAAAGTTTCTACATAAAATGTTTCCTAACGGCGGAAAGGTATTCCATGAAACTCATGATGAGAGAAAAAGGAATGTTAATCATAATTCTAGAGATTCTTACTTTTTATTAAAGGAAAACAAAATTCCAAATATTGATATGAGGAAGTTTTATTGCAAGGATCCGGTAACGTGGATTCTACATATGGAGTAATATTTGGATCTACACGATGTGCAACACACACAAAAGGTATGCATTGCATATTTATATTTAGAGCCGAATCAATTTGTATGGTATCAATGGATTTTTTGTCATAAACCACTTGTCACTTGGTCAATTTTTATGGAGGAAATGATTTCATATTATGAGGATACAAAGAGCAACACCTTCTTTATCCAATTGATAAATCTCAAGCAAAATGGTTGAATGGTGGAGCACATTGAGGATTTCCACCAATTGAATATCAAGGTAACTGATATTCTAGAGGAGAATAGGATGGATGACTTCATAGGGACTTAAGGATAACATCCAACATGAATTTATCCTTTGGGAAGATGATTCATTAGAGAAGGTATTTAGGATGGAACGAAAAGTTGAAAGAAAAAATTATGGAAACAAGAAAATATACCTCTTACAACTATAAACATGGAAGTGTTGTCACTCCTACACTTCCACAACCTACAAGGTTTTTTTACAATTGTGATATAAAATACAATAAATGTCATAAGTGTGTTGAGGAGGAAGAAAAGGAACAATAAAAGTCAAAAGAAGAGGATATTATACATCGGGAACCAACCCTAGAGAAAGAAGAAATGAATCTGACCATATCTTGTAATGCATTGGTGGGAATTGCCACCCCTTAAAATCTCAAGTTAGAAGGATATATCGATAAGAAAAAGGTAATAGTGCCAATTTATTCAAATATCACCCATGATTTTATTCATTGTAAGATAAGCAAGGAATTGAATTTCTTTCTATATCCAACATCAAATTGTCATGTGATGGTTGTGTTATCACTCTGAAATTTCCCTAGGGTTGTTGTTTTGTGTTTAAAAGAAACAACAGAGGTAAATATCAACCACTTTGAATATTAGGATCTAGCCTTCCTAATGCTCAGAGAGGGCTCTCTCTTAATGATTTAACTTTTTCATTTTAATTGATTTTAGGCTAGTTATATAAGACTGGTTTGGTTTGATTTCGATTTGTTGGTGGGCTTACTGATTTAGATGGACAGATGATTGTCTATTTTCGATTGGGCTATGGAGTCAATGTATCAAGAAAACAGAACAAGAAAAAATGATAAAAGCAGTGTTATAGGGCAAGGAAGCTGAGAAAAATCAGATCTTTTAGGCTAAATGGTGAAGTGGTTTTCAATCAGGATCAAGGATTAGTTAAGGATTCCTTAAACCGGATAATGAAGGAAGGTGAGAGTTCAATCGAGATGGGAGAACAATTAAGGATTATCAAAGCTAGATATTGAAAGAAAACATTAAAATTAATAACAGTTCAGAATAGAGTGTACTTAAACAAATTCTACAATAATATTCCTGTTATAACATTTAAATTTGGAAGACATGCAAGTTTATGGAATACTTAAGAAAATAACAAGAAAAATTGAAATATACATCACTGAAATAGCTCAACACATGAATCTTGTAAAGAAATGCCTTTATTATTGTCCCATCTATCAACTTGGAAAAGTTACAATAAACCCTCTCGTAGTAGATCAATTCAACTATAGAAATGTTTAGGAATCCACCCTCAATACTTCGAATGGCTGAATCATTTATAAAAAAATTAATAAAAAATATCCTAAAAAATGATCTAGGATTTATTCAAGGGAAATAAAATATATTCATGCAAGAAGATAGAGACACCTATGTAACTAAATGCAAGTTGTCCATGTTTTATTTGGTTTTCTGTTTGCTTCTTTGATATTTTTCTTTCACATTGGCTGCCTTTTCTCTGTTGATAGTCTTTTACGCTATGTTTCATCTCACTTTTCCATTGAACTGTGTATTTTTTTTGTGTTCATCTTTAATCTGTCTTTACTGCGTTATCTTCCTGCTTAGTTTACTCTTTAACCTTTGTGAGTTTTCTTTGACCTTATTGCTCTGTTACTTGTTTTTACTTTTGCCTATCATAGTAAATCACACCATTTTCCTAGGATTCTGCATCTGGAAGTTTTTTTACCATCCTTCTGTAAATATCATCAGCCTCAGTATATTTTGTAAATCTAGGCTTATTCACAAACAGGTGATTTACCTCATGCTGTAGGTAAAAGAGATTTTCAAAATTCCGAAGGAGCACTTTGCCTGTGGGATATTTTTTCATTGTAGAGATTTTTGAAGTCTCTTTAGCTACTTCCTTGATCTTTTTGTCATAGTCTTCAAGTCTCATTAGTTTTTCATTGATTACTAATGGATTAGGCAGACCTTTCTACCTCAAAACGTTAAACTTGGTCATGAATCTGTTCACTGCTAATTCCATTGTTTGGAATTTTTCTTCAAGCTGTATCAATAAATTTCTCTTGGAAAGAACCTTCTTTACTTCTAAGATGTTCTCTATTCTGTCTGTTATACCAAGTTCTTCTAATTATTGCTTGTTTTTGGAATTATTAAACTTTATAATTTTAGTGGCTTCTTCTGGTTTCTTCCCAAGTTCTTCCTTGACTTTTTGGATTGCTTCACTTGCTTCCTTTATCAATTTTTTTTTTCTCAAATATAACATGTATGGAAGGCCAAATATCATTAACAGAGTTAATGATATTGGCCCATAGTTGTTTCTTTTCTTGGGCTAGTGGCTCTTTCAGTGTCGATTCCTTTTCTAGCTTATGAGCTCTATCAGTCAATCTATTGGATTTCTATGATTATTCTTTATACATTACCTGAGCTAATTTAATTTCCATATTCTAGAATTTTTAATTGTTATTTAAGTCTATTAATCTCAGTTGTTTGTATTGACATGTCTTGCATTTCTTTAATCAATTTACCTGCCTCATCACTGGGATGGGTTGTTGCTGTTGCTAGTATAGTAACTAGTGTTGCTGAAACTTCTGTTGTGACTGGAACTGTTGTAGTAGCTAGGACTTCTACTGATACTAGAACTGCAGTAGGAAATGAAGCTAATGTGGAAGCTATAGAATGGTTGTAACAGGAAGTGCTTCCATGTTGGCCTTCTTTTCCTACACTAATTTGTCTATTTAATTCTCCATCTCTTTCAATTGAGCTATCAACTAACTGATGAAATTCATCATTTCATCTTTCTGACTTTCAATCTCCAAAAATTCTTTAGTTTGTGGATGTTCAGTAGGAGGTAATTTCAACTGTTTCTTTAATGCAGCTATGTCTGCATTCTTCTTCTTGATGAGCCCTTCTACAACTTTGATGTTCTTTGTATCATATCCAACCTCCGTGACCAATTCTTCAAGTGATTTTATTCTAGTATCTTTTGCTTGAGAGGAAGCCTTCTTTAGTTTTAATTGTGCTCTTATATTCTCTAGATAATTCTCTAACTTTTGTACACTTAAAGCTTTGTTGGTCATACTGGAATAGATCATTTCTCTAGCTTGTTTATGAAACTAAATCTGATCTATAGGATGTACATATTTAGCCATAACTTCAAATGTTATTTTCTTGTAGTCTACTGTTGATTTTGGAGCCCGCACTATTGGTTGTAAAAAGGTCATTTACATTTTCATATTTTTGTAATAAAAGGCTAAAAGTAACCTATTTTTGTCACTAGGAGTTTGTTTCCAATATTGGGCATCAGTCACAGCTTTCAATGCTTCATTATTCAATTTTATTTCTTTGAACTTCTCCATTATATCTTTTTCTTTATCCACTAGTTTGCTTGATGAAGAAACCTATGCACTATGATACTTCTGAATGATCTGAGCACTAGAGGTTGATGGTTGGTGTGTTTCGTCTGAAATTGTTGGAGGGGCATTATCTCTAACCACTATATATGTATAAATGATTTAAATTGTGTCAATTATTTCTTCTCGTTCAATCACTGGATTCAATTTGGCCTTTTTCCTATACATTAGCTTAAATTTTGTGTGAGTAGTAGTCTCTGCAGAATAAGAGCCTTCCTCGCTTGCTCTCTTTGAGTTCCTTTCTTGTGGGGCTAGAGTATGCATGATGGAACTAGTATCAAACTGTTTCTCCACCTCTTTCAAAGTATTTTCCAACCACTCTGATTGATTGGAATACTTTTCAACTTCTTGTTTTAACTCATGAACAAAATGAGTTAGTTTGAATTTGACTCTTAGTTTACTGATTACTCCCAAAGGATCATACTTCCATTTGAAACTATTACTGAACTTGAAATATTGCAAACACTTATCTTCTTGTTGACCATCATTCATACTATTGCGAATGAAAGGACCAAGCTAGTTCTTAATCTTAAACTAGGTTTTCTTCTTTTCTATCAAGAAATTAACTTCATCTGATACATTCCAATGAAAATAACCTCATTAGGAGGTATTTGGGAAGCTTTTATGGCACAAGCTGGCTTCCATACACCCTAATTCTAGTATGGTCTCCTGTCTTACTTTGTTCTGACAATTGAAATACTTTCTTTATCTCTCCACGGACCCTGGGTTGAATGCTAATGCTTAGCATGTTGAAAACTGGATAAAAAAATGCATCAATGAAGTATTTGTAGCTGAATTATGTGGAATCATTTCTAATCAAGGATTTCCAAAAGACAACCGATTGGGGATTACCCTGAGTGTCCAGTATTTGGAGGCTAAATGCAAACCTTTTTTATTGGAAATATAAGAACAAATGGAACAAAATAGAGGAGTATTTAAATTCTCCTTCCTCTGGTAATTTAACCAATTTCTCATGGATGGCATCGAATAGATATTGAGCAAAGTTAAATTTTGAAGCTAGAAGTTTTCCTGGGAAGAATATGGATAGAAAACCTAAGATTGAAGCATCTACATATTCTTCAGTAAAGTACCCTAAAATGCATGACATCATTGTAACAATCTTTCTGGTTGTCTCTGAAAAATGGAAGTTGAGTATGGAGGGTTACTCTTTGGGGTTTCTATTGATGGATGAAGGAAGGTTTGGAATATTTGGAACCTCGTAGGAAAGTATAGCTTTATATATAGTTAAGTGATGATCCTAATAGATAATGGGGCTTCATCAGGCTTGGGTTGGATCTGTAACATATAATTTATGGATTCTATAGTGATTGTGAATAAAATCTCTTAGCTAGGGGTTACTAAAGCTCTTTCATTAGGTAAGTAATTGATCTGACAGAGTCTCATGATTTATGTAAATTGAAAGGTCTGTGGGAAGATGTGCCTAGGTAGGTTTGAATCCCAAAGGTGGATATCATCAACCTAGTCTATGAATTTATCATGTCTCCAGTAGTGGAGCTCTAGAATTTTGAAATTAGTACTATATCACTAATTTTGAAGTATTTCTTAGCTAGAGGACTGTGTTCAACATCAATCACAGGTGGTTGCAGAGGTTTAATGGATAAAACGCTCTGGGAGGTCATTTTTTATTTTAATTTATCAAATTATTACTTTTTTTTACTTAAATAATGGCTTCTAGAGGCTTATGATTACCTGAAAAAGGTTTAATTTAGTCTGTAGAAGGGGTTCTAACTGCAACAAGCTTTAATTGGTAAATTCTTAGACAAAAATGTTCTGGTAGTAATAAGCTTTACTTTCGGTCTGGATTGGCTTTAAAATAGGTCAACAATGGTTCTTTTCGCTTCTTTTCCACAAATAGACAACATTCACAAATAAATAGAAAATAAGGGAAAAACTGTTTCAGGTGGGTTTTATGGCTTTTAACCGGAGGTGGTTAAACATATGGTGTGGAGGTTTTAATTTTCAAATAGTGACTGGCTTCATCATAAGGCACGGGGACAGGTCGGTGGTTTTCGCATGATGGAAAGTGGTTAAGTGGTTTTTAGCTGGGGGATGTGATTAAACGTAGGATTGATGTGTGGCAAATGGGCGAGGGTGCAAAACCATCCATTTCTTACCCCTGATTGGTTCTAAACGTCAGGCACTTTAGAGTGCGAAAGGGTTCGAGATTGGTCAGATCTAGGTAGCACCAATCGGGCGGATGAATGACGTGGGAGGATTTGATAGGTGGGACTAGGAATATTTTATGCAGAGGGGTATGTAATATATATGTGAAATTTGGGTCATCTTAATACAATGGTGGCCAGGTGATATAATGGGGTAAATACATTAAAATAAGGATTTAATATAATAATGTGGGTTAATATAGTGGAAGGGTTAGCATGTAGTGGGTGGGTTAATAAAATGTATAAAGGGGGATAAGTTAAAAACTATAGGCTATAATACAGTAAGGGGATCAGGGAAATATATATGTGGGATGTTAAAAATACATTAGGAATAAGTGTTAAAAGGATATTGGGGATGGATTTTTGCAGTGGGGCCCGATATTTTTTAAACATCTAAACTTTACAAAATGTGGGGTTTTCATATTGTTTTTATGAAAAAGTGGAGTTTAGTAAAGGAGAAATTGATTTTCAAAGGAAAATGTGTTTTTTAACTAGGTAAAGGGGTTTTAGGAAGGGAAAAGGGGTGAAATAAGGGAAAAATGTTAGAATAAAGGGAAAGGATTTTTTTACAAGGAAAAATGATTTCCAAGAGTGGAAATAGGATTCTCGCAAGGGGAAGGGGATTTAGGAGGATATTAGTGATATGAAATGAACCAATTGATTCTTTCCATGACTTGTAAAAGTGCTTCTACCTACCCTTTATTTACCCTAACATTTTTTACTTCATTTATTGGGTGCATTTGAGCTTGTTGACCCTTTTATTTTATTTTGATAAGAAAACTAACCTACTTCTAACCTTATAACTTCCAATGGCTCAGATTACACTGATGAGCTCATTTTTATTCTCTACTTAACTACTGATCTACCAAGATTAAATGGTTTGACTAGATGTTTATTCACTAACTATCATTACATGAAATTTAAAAGCATGAATGAATCAAGATTAAATTGTTTGATCATCATGAATTGTGGCATTTTTGACAAGCTGCACACAATTTTATTTGCATAAAGTAAACTAAAGTAGTGGCATTTGAATGTGCAATAGTTTCAGGATCTATTTTTGTTTCTTTTTGTGGGGTTCATACTTTATCTTTCTTTTTTTATCTTCTTTTATTTTTGTCATTTGATTTTTATTTTAGGACTTACCCTCTTTTCATTTTCTTTAATATGGGAAAAAATTTGCAGAAAGAAAAAATATGTACAGTATTTACAAGACTTAACATAGTCAATTCAAAATTATGATGCCTATTATTATAGGACCCTAATAGTGGCTCCACTTGGGGATGACATCTCTTGGTGAGATGTTTAGAACTTGCTGATCAGTGGCCTTGGAAATTTGACTTTGCTTGCTTTGGAACTTCTTTCTATAATCTCCTTTATTAAAACATATGATGTTATACCTCTTAAAGCTTAGGGCCTTCTCTTCGGGCTTCAACTTTAGAAGACAATCGTCCAATCCAATCTAAACTTTGCAATGGTATTTACAATGAGAAAATTAAAACAAATGAACTAATGGTTAATCTGGAGAAAAGTAGTACTTCAGCATTCTACCATTCATTGGTCCACCTGGTAGATCTATCCCATCTAACCATTTCAAGAAAAATGCATTGTTACCTCTGTAACCATAAATGATGTATGCGCCTTTCCAGAGAAAATCAAACTTTCCATGTTTTCCTTTGTCTTCTCTTCTTGAATCCCATTTGAGTACTTTATCACCTATGTAAAAATCATCTTCTTTAGCTTTCTTATCAAATATATTTTTGATTTTGTCTTAGATCACTTGTGATTTGACATAAACTTCTTCCCTGGTTTGCTGCAAATGAATTCTCTGATTTATTCTCCTTCGGATATCATTTGGTTCTACTTGCATCTCTTGAATCATTTTCATCACTGTTACTCCTAAAGAGGATGGGAAAACAACATCCTTCCCATATATTAATTGATAGGTAGAGGTACCAATATATTTTTTGGTAGTTAGTCTATCTGCGCATAAGGCATTAACCAACCTTTTATTCCAGTTCTTCTTGTTATCTTCTAACAGTTTCTTGATGATGTTAACTAGGCTTTTGTTTGATTATTCAACAATTTCATTACCTTGAGGGTTATAGGCAGTGGAATGGCCAAGGTTGATATGGTATTTGTTACAAAATTCTATCATTTTCTTGGATTTGAAAACAACAACATTATTAGTAATGATCTTTTGTGGGCATCCAAATCTAGAAAGGATATTGTTTTCAAGGAATGAGATAATGACAGAGTCTATGGCTTGTTTAGAAGGGATGGATTCTATCCACTTGGTAAAGTAATTAGTGGTTGTCAAAATCCATCTATGCTAGGCAGAGTAGGGTGGGTAAATTTCACCAATGAAGTCTAAACCCCATTGCTGAAATGGCATTTCTACATAAATAGGTTTGAGGGGTAATGATAAGAGTTTCCTCTTCCCTTAAAATATCTGGCATTTGTGATAGGAGGTCACATACTTTCTAACATGTGAAAAACTTACTGGACCAGTAAAAAACTGCCCTCAAAATTTTATCAGTAGTTGTCTTCCAGTAAAGGTGTCCTCCACAGTCTCCTGCATGAAATTCTTGCATAACTTTATCAGCTTCATATTTCAATAAATAGTTCAATAGAATGCACCATGATATTTCCAAAATAAATCATTATCTATGATACAATATTTCATTGCATTTAATTTTAAGAATCTACCTTTAGCTCTAGTTAAACCAGGAGGAGCTTGTAGATTAAGTAAAACAAATATGATGTTTTCCTACCAGGGTGAATCTAAAAAATATTCACTGATCTATGGAGTTGCCATCTCTTCCTGATCATCTATTTCTACAATGAAATCTATATCTAAGGATTGACAATTCGATTCAGCCATGATTTTGGCTAAACCTTGGCCTTTAATCAGTTTTGTAGGCTTCATTTAAATATCATATTCTAGTATTGTGGCAATCCATTTGCATGTTTTTCCATTAGGCCCATTCTGAGTTAGAATTTTCTTTACCATAGAGTTTGGAACCTATGAAATTATGTGGGAGTATAAAATGTACACTCTGAAATATTTTATAGCTTTCACTAAAGCAAGTGCTTGCTTTTCTATTATATTGTACTTTAGTGTTGCATCTCTTAAGGTTTTACTGAAAAAATCAATGGGTTGTTCATAACCCTCATCATTATTTTGCAACAAGACTACTGCAATGGTGTGTTCTGAAGAAAAAGAAAAAATTATAAAATCCTTTTTGAAATTAAGACTTATGAGGACAGGTGTTTTAGTAAGTGCTTCTTTGATTGCTTCAAAAGACTATTTAGCCTCTATTGTCCACTTAAGTGCTGAATCATTTTTTAACATGTTATTCAATTCTCTGATTAGTTCTTCTAAATTAGAAATGAATCTTCTAAGAAAAACCATTTTACCTAAGAATTCCTGTAATTATTTGATGTTTCTAGGATGACTGATGTTTACAATTGCTTCTATTCTAGTTGATCAATTATAATTCCCTCTTTTTAAATTACGTGTCCAAGGAGTTTACCTTCTTCTAATCCAAAGAGTGTATTCTTAGGATTCAAGGAAATACCAAATTTTCTGCATTTAATGAAAAAAATTCTCAAATGATCCAGATGTTCATTATCTGTTTTGGTAAATATTGTTATATCATCTAGACAAATGACTAGAAAATCATGGATTTGTTTAGAAAAATATATGTCCATAGCTCTTTGGAATTTAGCTCTAGCGTTCATCAATCCGAAGGGAATTTTCAAATACATGAAAGTTCACCATGGAGTGGAAAATTCAATCTTTTCTTGATCTTCAGGTTGGACTAAGATCTAGTTGTATCCAAAAAATCCATCAAGTAATGAAATTATGGATGAGCCTACTACCCTCTCTAGAATATGGTCCATTTTAGGAAGAGGATAGTTATCTTTTAATGAGACTTTATTTAAGTTTCAGAAATCAACACAGAGTCTCATTTCCTTTGTTTTATTTCTAGTGGAACTAAATTTGAGACCTAATCGGAATATCTAATAGGTGCTATGATGTTTGAAACCAACTCCAAAAATAGAAGAAAAGAGAGATCAACGCCTTAGAAATAAGCCACTTCAAGGGGGAAACCTCCAATACATTACATAAATTAACAATTATTGGATGAGTGAAATGACCAAAACCTCCTTTCTATATATAGGAGTCCATGGGGCCACAATGTAACCCTAGCCGACCTAACAATAATAATGTAAGGGCACAATAATAACAATATGGGGGTTACAAGGGTACAACAATAATAATAACGGGGTTGCACTAGCAACAATAAGGGACTATATTAGTAACATAGGGACCTAACATGCTCCTATCCTTCAAAAAAGTGTTTTCCTCAACTCTGGAGTTGCTCTGGGTGCTTCTGTATAAAATTCTCATCCTCCCTTGTAGAATCTTCAGTGGGTAAGTTCTTCCATTTGATGAGATACTATGAAATAGATTGATTTCGTAGCTGTCAAGCTCTTGTTTCCGTGATTACTTTAGGTTCCAATATGGTTTTTCCTTCCTCATCAATTTTTGGAAATATTGTTTGAATTGGAAGTTTGTCCTCTATAACCTTCTTTAAGCATGAAACATGGAAAATTGGATGCACTCGTGAAGAAGCGGGAAGCTCCAATCTGTATGCCATAGTACCAATATTTTAAAACACCTTGTAAGGACCATAGTGCTTTGGAAATTATTTATTATCCTTCTTAGCTTGCCTGAGGTACATTTGTTTGTATGGTTGTAGCCGTAAAAATACCTAGTCTCCTACATTAAAACTTTTCTCACTGCGATGTTGATTTTCCTGTTGTTTCATTCGATTTTGTGCCAAATTAAGGTTATCATTTAAGAGTTGGAGAAATTATTGTTGATGCTTGATGTGATCTTCCACTGCTTGAACCCTAGAATTTTCCCTTAAAGAAGATGTGGTGGACAGTGGATGATATCCATAAAGTGCCATAAATGGGCTCATTTTTGTTACAGTATGGAAGTAAGTGTTGTACCACCTTCAGGAAGAGGTAACCACTTGACCCATTTTTCTTACTTATTAGATAGAAAACAAAAAAGGTATCCTTCCAAAAATGTATTCACTATCTCAGTTTGACCATTAGATGGAGGATGATAATATGAGCTATGAGCTAGTTGAGTACCCAAACAAGAAAATAGTTCTGTCAAAAAATTTCCTGTAAAAATGGGATCTCTGTCACTTACAATAATCTTTGGGTTTCCATGTAGCTTTTTAATTGTTTCCATAAATGTAGTAGAAACTGTACTTTCTTTAAATGGATGAGATAATGCACAAAAGTGCGCATACTTGGTAATTCTATCAACTACCACCATGATGACACTCTTTCCTTTAGACTTAGGTAAAACTGTGATAAAATCCATCGAAATCTCCTCCCAACATTGAATTTGAATGGATAAAGGTTTTAGAAGATGTGCATAATGAAATATATATCTGATACCTCTATTTCCAGCTCCCACTCTCCTATCACAAACATCTAGTAGTCTACATCCCACCATCTAAGCTAGTACAGTAATAAATATCCCTAGGCTCTGATCCCATGGGTACGAAAGAACTTTAGAAATATGCACTCGTAGAGAGCCCTTATGAAATTTGGGTTTTGTGCTCCCTGTTGGTATTATACTTCATGACCTCTTTTTTTCCACTCAATATCCATTTTTCTCTAATAAAATTCTTGTAAAACATCATTAAACAAAGTTTAATTAGCTTTCATGGAGGAAAATTTATAAATAAATTGGTATTATTTGAGTTTTATTGAACAAATTTATTAAGTGATGCCAACGTGATTGTTTCTTAATCTTCTCGCATTTTCAACATGTTGTTATTTTAGAGCATAGGGTGAACTATGTAGACCTGATGGGGAAAACCCGCTCTAGTTGCCCTCAAACCCTATTTTCTTCAATCCCTCCCTTAACACATATTCTATGTATGAGAAAAGTTAAAAATACTATTAAAATGTTGAGGAAGGACATATCTCTTGCCTATGACAAACGGATCATCAAATGGTGCCTTGGATTGTTCACTCTCCTTGCCTGAAGATCGGTGAAATTTTGGGTAAAAAATGCTCTCCAATTTACCAATTCACATATGGTAGTTTTATTTTTACTTTTGGCGTTTATATAAAAAAAATTGAAGTATTTTTTCCATTTGAAGTGTATTTTTACCTAGATTGATACACTTTTCTCGAACTGGGTAACGTTAGTTCACATGTGTCGCAACAGGTGATTCCAAATTAGCGACAGTAATTGATTTTGTATTAACTTATGAGTTTTATTTTATCACTTTTTCATAATCGTAAGAAATTAAATGAAAAAGGAACCCCCTTGACTCACATTTCAGCGCTTTTTTGACTCTCCAAATATGAAAATATTGTTGAGCACTTGTCTTTTCAAACTCATAAAAGTAAATGAAATCATGTCTAGTTAGTATAATTTTAACCCTTTTCCAGACTGAGATAAACTAGCTATAAAAAAGGAATACCTTAGTTAAACATGGCTAAGAGGTTCTCTTGGGTAATTTTTTCAACCTTTTCAGATTCAAGAGACTATTTATGAAGAGGGACATCTGGAGTTTTATTTTTTCCTCTTTTTCAAACTCTCTAAACATTAAAAATACATAGATTTACCCCTCCTTCGGACTCGTACAACTAAAATTATGAAGGGCTTCTCACCATCAAGATATCTAGCTACTCCGTCTTTCAGGTCCCCATAATTTGTTAGATTGGTGAGAAAAAATGAACCGGGGTAACATCATACTAGTCTTTGGAGTCCTAGGACCTAGCCTTCCTAGACTTAGAGAGGGCTCTCTCTATTTTGTGCAAAGGATGTGAACTTGTTTTATTTTAGGGTTTTATTTTAGGCTAGTTGTTAAGTTTAGGGTTTGTTTGTTTGTTTCAGTTGGGTAGGTGTAATATTCCAAATCTGGAATAGCTAGCAAGGCATGACTGGAAAATGAATTTTCCAGTAATGGCTGCTACAGGAATTGAAACCAAGACCTAGATCCCTTAGAACAATGTGTCTAAGTGCTAAATCCAAGAGGAGACTCCAAAGAAATCCTTCTATGTGGGTTAAACATATCTCCCACACTTAGCTATCCTCAAAAAGTGCCCGATGAAGGGACTACAACAATACTTGAACAAGGATTGAACACACAACATTATTTTAATGAGCCATGGCACATGAAGATGTAAATAGCTGAATAATGTATGATATAGCAACAAAAGAGTACAATACTTTGAGGAATCAATCACTCAATCTTGGCAATGAAAGCCTCGACAAGACATGTACATTAAATTTGACAAAACACTGCTGCATAAATATGCCCTAGCTATGACAACGCAGTTTACATAGAGACACTGGAATATACAAAATGAAAATGTAATTATATGACAATATTAGCTCAAGAAATGAGGGGGAGCAAGCTCTAAACCCCTGAAAACACTAATAAAACAATAATACACAATCCTTAGAAGGATTGGCTACAATACATGTACAAATGGAAAATCTGCAAAAAATGTCAGAGTTGTTGGGCAGTAGCTGCAACTCAGAAAATAGAAATGGATGAAGATAGCTTAATATACTGCATATGGTGCATATATCTCATCCAATGGATCTCTCAGGAGAAAGGCTGATCCAATCCCTGAAGATCTTTCCCTCCAAACTAGTGCTACAATCCCCCACTGCAGGTGCACTCTAAAATAACATAGTCAAGGCACTAGACTGCATTGTAGCAGATAGAGAATACTTGGCCTAGTGCCAAAAATGTGCAATAAGCTCAAAAACCTCCTTCACTGACCTCCCGAAGAAATAGGAACTCCCTCCTCTGAAAGATAAGCCAAGGAAAGGTGTTGTGGAACCCCTCCACTGCAACACCCAGCAGCACTATGTTATACTTCAGCAGAAATAACGCAGTTACTAAATAATGGCTTTGGCCTTGAGCCAAGATGTGGAGAAAATGAAGTGCAGTCCTTCAAGAGGCCTCTCAAGAAGGAGAGGAAATCCTAAGAAGGAATCCCTCGTGCTAAGCAGCACTGCAACTCAACTGAATAGTCAGAGAATGAAAATAGTCTAATCAGACAAATGATCAAATGCTCAAAGATGTCTCACTATGGCTACCTCTTCCTCCTTTTATGCAAGTGAATGCCTCTATGCCCTAGACCCCACACATTAGGGTTTCTTCCACATGGAATATTTCTCCCTCTCAAACTGTATTGTCTTCTCATGCAAGCTACACCTCTTAGGTAGTGTTGTTGACTTGGTCAAACTTGACCTTGTCCTCATGCAATTCCCCCTTTTCACACTGGAAGGTGAAAAATTAAGTTGCTCCATTGATTCTTTTCACATTATGAAGGATCTTATTCCTACTCATGGGCCTTTTACCCATTTTATTCACATCCTAGATGAAATAAGAAAAAATTAATGTTCCAATTATCTTCATGAAAATTTTGGAACATTACAGTTCTCCCCTCTCAAAGATTGCTTGTCCTCAAGCAAGTGCAAGGATAGACTGAATTCTTCTCTCCTCTCCCTGTAGCATCCATGTATGATTATCTCCACCAAGGAAAGTGATGCTATCTCATCAATCAAGCCTCCACATTGCCCCTCCTCAGCATGTAAATTAGCTATCAAGCCATCATCATGTAAAGGTGAAATACTCCAGAGGATGGAAAAGTGATGTCTAGAGGTCCCTTTGAATAATGGGATCTGAAATAAAATGGGAACTATATCTCCCATATGGATCCTCCATCTCCAAGCTATGAGCCATGCAAAACGAGCTACCCCAACTTGGCAACTCTTGAAAACTGTCCCTTTGGCTCTAGCAAGGTAGATGGGCTGAAATTTTTCACATGGTAGACAATGTAGCCTACACCACGCTGTCCATCTCTCCACTTAAGATAAGTGTAGAGTGTCTACTGGTCCTGGGCTACAATAAGGTTTCCCTCAAGTGGCAAGATGAGGATTAGACCTCCAAAGATCTCTTCTCCAACGCTGCAAATCATGCTGGCCCACATATCTCCATATATGATGAGTTGGGAGTCATCAACATATGGCATATCTTCTATCATATGGCTCACCTCATATGGAAACAAATGAGTTGCTCTAGTGGCCATATCATCTCCAATTTTCCCCTTAGAACATGTAGTGCAAAAGGTGTGGGATGATTCTCCCCCAAAGGACACATTCACCCAATGTGTCTCTCTCCCAAGCATGATCCTCATAAAGACAGCAACAATAGAAACATAGGGAGAAAAAGTGAGAATCATACTTGCTGCCATGTGCAACAAATGTGAAGGACAATGGTCGCTCAAGTTCAACCAGCACATCTTGACTCTCCACTGCAATAGATACTGATAAAAAGAGTGGCCTCTCAACCACTTTCCTATTGCTCCAATCTCCTCATAAGTATGGAGGAAGTGAATAATTCAAGGTGTACAATGGACATGTCCTCCATAATGTATCTCTTCCCCAAGTCCTCCTAGGGAATGGCCATCAATCATGCTTATGGCCTCATCTAAACCATGTGGTCTAGAAAAAAGAATGCCCCTCCTTGGAGCATCATCCTACACATGCATGGTTAAGAAATATATACATACATCATATAAACAATCATGTAAACAATTAATAACCTTACCATATGTTTTGCTCATACAAATGGAGTGGCTCATAGATGAGTCTCCTCTCATCTCCAAAGGGAAAAGAGGTGGCTATGCTAACTCTCTCAAAGATTCATGTCTCTCCTCCATCTCCATACGGTCCATGCATCTGCTCATATGATGATATATCTCCTCGTCAAAACCCTTCCAAAAATATCCCTACATGATGGAGTGGTATGCTCTCATAGAACAAGTGGGGCTGAAAAGGAAATCCCCATAAGTTGCTTGTAGCAACCTTACCTTGAGCTTCAAATCTGCAGTCAAGAAGATCCTACCATGATAGTATATGACCTCATCTCTGATTGAGTATCCCTCCTCATGCAACTGGCCATCCAAGATCATGCAAGTAAAAAGATCCTTGGAATACTCCACCAACAACAAGGAGCTCCAATATGGATCTAACCTCCATAGTGACAACATTGATGATCTTCCATGAAGAGCATTTGTCATATGGTCATCCTTCTCTATGACATCTCCTATGCCACAGATGCAAGTTGGAAGGTTACTATCCTTCCCCTGCTGCTTCTGCCACAGTGCAGAATCTGAAATGGAAGTGGGTACTGATGATGTTGAGAGAATACTCTCTCTCTCCTTGAGTCTACCCCAGACTCCCAGCACTGTATTAAGCTCTCCCAAGGTTTCCACCCTCCTAGAATCAATGAGTGGTACCCCAACATGTGAAGCATCCATCCTTATCTACTGGGTCAGTGGTCTCCCTGGAAAAATGTCTCCATGCAATGAGACATCCTCATAAAGAGGTGACTGCATATATGAATGAACAAATTTGTCCATGCTTCCACTACACAATCCAGTCACCTTCTTAGGTGCATCAACCTCCATAAATGAATAAGGATGTATACTCCTCATCTCATGATGTTGGGTCTTCTCCCTACCTCCTCCTTGTGTCTCCATGGTTCCACACCTCCTCAACAATGGCACAGGTAAAACATGAGTTGTGCCTTAATCTCCATACATGAGATCCTGGGGACTTCCTTGCAAAGATGTAGGCATCCCTCTATTTGGAGCAAGGGCTCCTCCTTCCTCTGCATGAGGTGCTATATCAACTCCAGATCTAACAACGTTTTTTCCCTCAATCTCTGCAGCATGAATGGGCAACCCTCCAATGATTAGATCCCTTTTTGAAAAAGAGACCTCCATGCTCTCCTGCTCAAAAGTGTGAGAAGAAGGTTTCTCCTCTGACAAAGTATGGTGCAAGTTTTCATGTAAGGGTTTTGCTTGAGTTTTCTAGTTTACCTCCACCATGTGTGTCTCATGAATCCTTACATCAAATCTTTTCACTAATGCCTTAGTGAAACTATCATAGGATGCAATGTTTACATTGCTTAAAGAATAGGATTCAAAGATCCACCAGGCATAAGCCTTACCTCTCAAATGCAGCGCTGCAATTTTGATGGCTTCATCCTCCAGCATTTGGTGATGCTGCAAGAAGGTATATAGCTCCTCCACCCAAGCTTTAATTGAACATAAATGTGCTCCTTCAAAGGTAGATAGATGAAATCTATCCTGCTGCTCTCTTCCATTCACCTTCATCTTGCAAAACTCTGAAAAACTGAGATGATCTTGGAATTTCTGAGTTTGAAACTCATACTCTTTCAAGAAATCACTAAGGGTTTCCCTCCTAGTAACCTGTTCTTCTCTTTCCATCTCTCTTCCAGAAATCCTGGGCATGTGACTGCGCTATACAAGATGGTGTGTAGCTACTTTCTCATATTCCTTATGTGGAAATCTAGAGTTTGCCTTTGGTACAAACCCTCTTGGAGATTCTTCACACATCCCTCTCCCGATCTCCTTGAACTCTTCATGAATCATATGTACAGATTTAGGAAGAATATTGGTAAGCTTGTCCCCTTTTTTCTTTTTCTTCTCCAAAAGATGGTGTCTTTCTCCAGCTTATTTCTTTGTCTCCTTCTTGATGAGTATAGGAAGTGCAGGGTTCTTCCTCTTCTTTTAGCTTATCCTCCTTGGGTAGGTTCTTCATGGATCTAAAACATGATGAGATTAAACTCACCCTCTTCAATATTTTGATCTTCTTAGGCTTAGACTCACACGCTGAGCCAAGAAAGCAGCTTCAATACCACTTTAATATTCCAAATCTGGAACAGCTAGCAAGGCATGACTGGAAAACGCATTTTCCAGTAATGGTTGCTATAGGAATTGAAAACAAGACCTAGATCCCTTAGAAAAAAATTTCTAAGCACTAAATCCAAGAGGAGACAACAAAGAAATCCTTATAAGTGGGTTAAACAGATCTCCCACACTTAGATGTCCTCAAAAAGTGCCCGATGAAGGGACTACAACAATACTTGAACAAGGATTGAACACACAACCTTATTTTAATGCGCCATGGCACATGAAGATGTAAATAGCTAAATAATGTATGATATAGCAGCAAAACAGTACAATACTTTGAGGAAAAAATCACTCAAGCTTGGCTATGAAAGCCTCGACAAGACATGTACATCAAATGTGACAAAACACTGTTGCATAAATATGCCCTAGCTATGACAACGTAGTTTATATGGAGACACTGCAATATAAAAAATGAAATTGTAATTATATGAAAATATCAGCTCAAAAAATGAGGGGGAGCAAGCTCTAAACCCCTGAAAACATTAATACAACAATAATACACAATCCTTAGAAGGATAGGTTGAAATACATGTACAAATGGAAAATCTGCAGAAATGTCAGAGTTGCTGGGCAGCAGCTGCAACTAAGAAAACAGAAATGGATGAAGATGTCTCAATATGCTGCATATGGTGCATAGATCTCATCCAATGGATCGCTCAAGAGAAAGGCTAATCCAATCGCTGAAGACCTCTCCCTCCAAACTAGTGGTACAATCCCCCACTGCAAGTGCACTCTAAAATAACACAGTCAAGGCACTGGACTGCATTGTAGGGGATAGAGAATATTTTTCTTGATGCAAAATATGTGCAATCAGCTCAGAAACCTCCTTCACTGACCTCCCGGATAAATAGGAACTCCCTCCTCTGAAAGATAAGCCAAGGAAAGGTGTTGTGGAACCCCTCCACTGCAACACCCAGCAACACTATGTTATACTTCAGCAGAAATAACGCAGTGAATGAATAATGGTTTTGGCCTTGAGCCAAGATGTGGATAAAATGAAGTGCAATCCTTCAAGAGGCATCTCAAGAAGGAGAGGAAATCCTAATCAATAATCCCTCGTGCTATGTAGTACTGCAACTCAGCTAAACAGTCGGAGACTGCAAATAGTCTAATTAGACAAATGATCAAATGCTCAAAAATGTCTCATTATGGCTGCCTCTTCCTCCTTTTATGCAAGTGAATGCCTCTATGCCCTGGACCCCACACATTAGGGTCTCTTCCACATGGAATATTCCCCCCTCTAAAATTGCGTTGTCTTCTCATGCAAGCTACAACTCTTAGACAACGTTGTTGACTTGGTCAAACTTGACCTTGTCCTCATGAAATTCCCCCTTTTCACACTAGAAGGTGCAAAATTAAGCTGCTCCATTGATCATTTTCACATTATGAAGGATCTTATTCCTACTCATGGGATTTTTACCCATTTTATTCACCTCCTAGATGAAATAAGAAAAAAATAATGTTCCAATTAACTTCATGAAAATTTTGGAACATTACAGTAGGTGATCAAGTAGAATAGATGGAGTGGGAGATTTTCAAGTCATTGGGCTACGGAGTCTACAAAAGGTTATGGATATTTCAAAAATGAATCAAGGTGCATCACAGGGAAAATCTAACATGGTCAAATGGATCTTCAAGTTTTGTGTGAGATGAAATGAACATCAAGTTTGTGTACATAGTAGGTGTAAAAGGACAGTTAAGAATCCTTGAAAAAATACCTTTAAACAAGAAAGGTCTTTAACACTACTCAACATAAATAAGTAATCATAATACAGGGCAAACCAATAAAGCTTTGGTTAAACTCAAGCAAATAAGCATTTAAGATAGCAATCAAGTGAATTATAGAAGACATGAAGCTTGTATAACTTCTAGATTGCACCTTCAAGATTAGAAAAAATTTAAGATATACATATAACATAGATCAAGGAAGAGGGAACTCCTAAATATCATCAATCATAGCCATAAAGACCTTCAAAGAAACCTTTCAAGAATGGACAAAGGGCATGATCAAAACATAAAACTCTTTGGCTGAAACTAATCAGTGCTACTTCAAAGAAAGATCTTAACAACAATGTTTAAGTAACATCAAACAAGCAGAGCTAAACATAAAACATCTTTGATATCTACTGTATTGAATCTTTCATAAGATAAACAAGCATAAGTGGGTCTACGGAGCAACTAAGAAATCTCTAAACTAACCTAGCAAAGGAAAACATAGAAGCAGTGAAGGATAAACCGAACTAAGGTGCCTCTTAGTCTAAAAATTTTGTCCTACTACAATAGAAGGATTAACACAATGATAATACAAGAAAAAATTAACTAAATAGGAACACATCACCATTTCACAATGCTCATGGATCCTGCAAGCAAGCCTTCTCCAATGTCAAACAATCCAATCCATTCAAAAAGATCAGAGCCAATTTGTCTTCAATCTACAAGTCTATGTATTACTCTCAATAAATGTCTAATCAACAACCAACAACATACAATGAGGCCTCAATGATGTATTTAACAAGAAATGAGGACAAAAACTCTAATTAGGTCTCTAGAAGCCCATTATTTAATCATAAATGTCACTTTTGTCCTTTAAGACCTTGCAAGGCCCAAGGCACAAAATATCTGATGCAAAATATATTCTTGACCATTTTTGGAAGAAAAAATTGACATTTATGTTCCCCAAAGCCCCCAAAATATGCACAGGAAAACTGGGTCACCTTGCAGCCAAGTTTTGAAGGTCTTCTCGATGTCAGAATGGGATCTGTGATGGCTCGTTGGAAATCCTGTTGAGTCTAATTTCTAGAATTGCCCTTTGTTTTCTGATTTGACCCATTAAAATTTTTCAAAAAGAAAAACTTCCAAGGCTGGTAAAGGTGCAACTCTAGCCTTGAAATCTACGCAAAAAGGTGAAATTTAGGGTGTTTTTGACCCTTTTGGAGGACAAAATCAACTCCAAATGACCTAAAATTGTGTGAGCATGCTATAATTGAGATGAGGATTCCAAAAATGTAAACTTTACGCCCTGAGGATGCCCTGAGAAAAAGCGCAGCACCAAGGGCGTTGCGCCCTTGGCCCTCCAAATCAGCAAAAACCAAAAATTTCCAAATAGTTCCCAAAATTTTCAATTACCTTCCCCATGGGGTTTAGGATGCCTGTAGGGAAGGATCAAATAATATTTCAAGGTTTTCTTTGCCCTTTTCGTATTTGAGTGCTTGAATTTCAACAAGGGCTCTTTTGAGCTTGGCCCTTGCAAATTGATTTTTCAATGCATAGTGCTTGGCCATCTTTTTCTGTAGGCCAAGGTCCCTTTGTGTCTTCTTCAGATGCTTGTGTTAATCCTTATAATACTTAATAATGTACTTTTCCATGCCAAGGATTCTTTTTAGTTACCTAATATATGCATATTTTCTTTGGAGCAAGATGCTTGTAACCCTCTTCTCATATTCATTTTCACTATCAAGGTCAATGAATTCACACTCTTGTTTAGTTTGACGCTTACCTTTATTATCTCCAACAATTACCTTCTTCTTGCCTTTTCTAAGTTGCATCGCTAAGGTCAATGGTATGGTCCCTTGACTTTTAGAGGCAGCAAACACATGCCTCTTTCCTCTTTGGTATGCAAGAGGGAAAGAATCAATATTGTTTATCTGAATGCCCTCACCATGACTGACCTCATGACTATTGTTCTATTCCTTATTTATCCTTGCACTGTTATTTTCTACACTATGTTCTTGACTACTTTCATTAGCCTCAATTTCATTTTCTTCCATGCTAACATCACTGTTGTGAACTTCATTTGTATCATCACCCCTTTCTCCTTCACTGATTTCAGCTTCACCATCTTCTTGGTTCTATGATCTATTTCCAACCTCATCATAATCATTACCTTGGTTGATTTCTTCATCATTTACCTCATCTTCATTAACATCTAGCTCCATTTCTTCTTGAACTCTTTCGTCATTTGTATTTTCATTGTTAGAGGTGTCATCATTGGTTTTTTGTGCTTCTTCATTTTGCTCCTTATTACTGCTAGGAGCCTCACTATCTTTGGCACTGCTCTCTAGACCATCATCATTACCACTGTGAGGCTCATTGTTTTCAATGTATTCTTTGCCATTATGATTGTTGTCATGACTATCACTGCCTCTCTCATTACTGTTGTAATTAGCATCATTGCTGTGATTTTCACTGTTATCACTAGTCTCTTCATTCTCTTCATTTTCATCGTCAGCCTAACTGTCATTTTGGTACTTGGTGTCATTGTTGTCATTTGTATTCATACTTCCTTCTGCCTCTTCATCTTCAACATCATCATTTCCCTTATCATCACTAGGATCCTCACTGTTTTCACTGTCATTATGGCTCATAGTTTTAATGTCATTCTCTTTGTTGTGTTCCTCCTCACTGCTGCTTTCCTTGTCATTGCTAACATCCTTATTTTCTTCTATTTACATGCTTTTTGCATTTCCTTCATCATTTTTTTCTTCCATTCCAACATCACTGCCCTTTGCCTCTTCATCTTCAAACTCTTTGTTGTCCTCTTCTTCACCATTACTTGATTTATCATTACCTTTTCCTTCATTGTCACTTGATTGTTCATTTCCACTTTGTTCATTTCCTGATGCATTGGGAGAAGGTGAGAAAAGAAGGTTGTCCTGAGGTGAATGTACATGGGCCGATGGTGAAACATGCTCATCAAGAGATGATGGAGGAGTTAGGATAGGAGGATGAGATGAGGAGGGCACATTCTACTGAGGATGGGGCTGTGGATTTGTGAAGACCTCATGGGCAATGTAAACCTCCCATGGAATACCACTTTGCTCTAATTGATGCATTACAACCATCTTGATGAGAGAATGGTGAAAGAGGCTCTGTATTTGCTGTGAAGGGTGTATCTTTTGCACAATTTAAGACATTTTATCAATACTCCTATAGAGATAATAGGGAAAATATAGCATCTTTACCCTAGTGAAGTGCATGAGAAATATTAGGTGGTATGAATAAAGCCTAGAAAACCTCCCCTCACATGTAAAATATTTCATGATGACTCTCATCAAGGGCGCATATCTCTCCAGCAAATGTGAAAAGGGAAAAAATGATTTGCAATCATCTTTGTATCTAGGTTTTAGGAAAGGTTCATAGTGAGTCAGGTCCAATATAGCCTACTTGAACCACCTTTCTCCCACACTAGGTATCCTAGTGGCCATAGAAATGGTATTTGAATATAGTTCAAAGTTTACCCCTGCTAAATTTACTTTATTGTCATGAAGGTCAAGGATAAAAAGCCTGGTCAGCTCAGGATGACTTTGTACCTGTTGTAATTTTTCACAAAATTCAAAACAACCCACATTCTGGAAATATAAAATTGTCATAGGAGAGGCCATCAGCTCCATGGTGTTTAGTGGCTCAAACCTATTTATTCTTCCACCTCTGTGTTTATGTCTTCTAGGCCCTTGGCCTTCCTCACCACTATCACTATTACTTTCCCTTAACATTTTTTATTTCATCGTTGCCTTGAAACCAAAACCCTAACTCTGCTTATGAAATGATACAAAAAAAGTGATGGAATGGTGGTAAAAAATGCAGCCTCTTACAAGTGATTGAGAGGGATGAGTGAAGGTGAAATTTGGGCAAAATGAGGGGCTAAATAACTCTGAATGCAAACCAGCTGATATGCCAAAACCTTGCTGTGAAAACATCTTAGTAATGTTGATAATCTGAGAGGGTGGGGTATGCAATGTCAATGCTTTGTAGTGTGGTGAATTGATTTTGAAAATGGAGTGAGTGTCGTGGCGGATGAGAAACTTCTCAACAAGGCACTCTAATTGTGCTCTTAGCATGCAAATGGAGGAGTGTCCTCTAAGCAATGGTGTGTTTAATATGAAAATCGGGTTTTTTTTCTTTAGGGTTTTTATTTTTTCTTAACTTCACACCATCAAACTGCTTGGAAGAAGGCAAGGCATCCACTTACCTCTCAAAAAATGTTATGAAGATACCTAGCAGAATCCTAGAGGGTTTTTGAAGTGTTTGAGAGCTTGCACTGGTGTGGAGGCCCTTCTGGCCAAGAGCGTTGTACCTGAACGTAGTGTCGGGTCGGGCGGTGTCTGTCGTGCCTTACCCCAAGAGCGCAACATGTGCATGCGGGTCAGGTCGGGCGGATGGTGTCAAGATTTTGTGAACCCGTAACACTGTCGAGCCTGTCGAGCCTGTCGGGTCATGTTAGGTAAGGCTGCATGCATAATTTGAATAGGGGCCGAGCCTTCATGGGTAAACATGTAGTGAAAACTTACAAGAAGACAACGTTGAGTTGATTTGGATGTGGATATTTCCAAGGCATGCAGCACATGAATGTAGGAGTGCAACGTTTCTTAACTTGCCCGAATTTTCCAGAAACTCACAATTTCCTCTTTGACTACCTAGGATGCTATTTTTAAAAGAAAAATGAGTTGTTGAAGGGTGGAGAGGGTCTTAACAGGTTTAGAAACTTAATTTCAAATGTAAAACCCACTTTTCTAATGTTTTCAAGCCCTTTAACTTTTCACTAATATTTCTGTAGGTGAAAAAAAACTTACTTTTGGTTCCTTGAGGCATTAAGAGCTTATTCCTACAATTTGGTGAATTTGGAAATACAACAACCTCTTCAATTTGATGTGAAACCTCTACTATAAAACTTAGTTTAACCCTTTGATCTTCACATACCTCCTTTCATTGCTTGTAAGCAAATTTGCTCCATTTGGTGAATTTTGACTTCCTTTTGGACTATTGATGCCTTTCAGCATTTGCTTGACAGGTGACTATGAGAACCCTATTTTCACCTTTATCACTAATCCTTCGACATGATAAACTCACCTTTGACAAGCACTATAGAATTCAAATCATGCTTGCTACCTTTTATTTTGGCCACTTCTGATTTGCAAGTGCCATAACATAATGACTTAGCCTTTTCTGATATTCCTGAAGTTTGATATATTCAATTATATAACAACAACCTTACAGTCACCTTGCGTTTCCCTCTTAGAGCTCAACACTATGTTTTTATTCCTTTTACCACTGAGTGTGAGTAACTTAAAATGAGAATTTGATCCTCCTCTCACTGATATTCTTTACTTCTTTGTCCTTTGAAACAGTAAGGAATTTCACTTTGGAAAACTCTGGGATGACATACACAATAACCCTTTAAAATATTATTTATACTGTCATCATGGAGGTCTAACAGGTTCATTTCACCTCCTTTGACCATCTCACCAAAACCCTAGGTTTCTAGGATGCTTTCTCAATGTGAGTTGTTGCACTAGATCCCTACTTGGCACACTTCTAGCTCAATCAGACTTAATAACCCTGATTCTTCTTGAACACAAATTTATTCCTCTTTGTTTGCTATGAATGTATTCATTTTGGAGCAAGCCTTCTTACCTTACCAATTCTCTGTTGTTAGTCACTTTAACACTCCTGCAAAAATGTCAAAATTTCTCATTTATCTCTTGCAGAACTTGAAATTGGTAGAGTGATCTTCTTAAGAGATTTTTCTGATCTTTCTTGAAAAAAATGTGTTGATCTTGTTTTTCATTTGAACTAGGTTCTAGCATAATAAGAATGGAGCTTAAAACACCAATGAAGACACTACAACCTAGGAAACCCTAATGATCTAGTGGGAGGGTTTTAACTTGGCATTTGACTGAAATTAGGCTTGGGATCTTAATAGTGTAAAAACGGAGTTTTTGACCAATTGATGTACTTGATTGATCTAAAGAGCCTATATAGGAATTTTTGAGACCATCAAGGTTTGAGGAACCTGATGAACATGGGAATGAATAGGCTGATTGGTAACCCTAGATGGAAAGTGAAGGAGTGAGGCAAAGGCAAAACATAGTGCTGGGGTTATAGGTGGGAAAATAGAAAACAAATGAGTGACATAAGTCCATGAGGGGTCCTTTAGGAATGGAAGGTTAACCATAAAGTGGTAAAATAGTAGAATAATAAAAAATTTGTGATAAGGATAATGAAGGTAGTGAGATTTCTAAAACTCACAATATTCAGGAACATTGTTTTTAGAAATCTATGACTGATATTTAGTCATCTATAGATAGTAAAAATTATTGATGACTAACAGTGGCTCCACTTGGGGAAGGAAGCTCCTTTTCAGGAGGTTTCCACGACCCTAGAGCTCAAATATTTGAGTTTTTAAGACCAGTGCCTTACTTGCACTTTTTAGATTTCTTTCCTTCATTTGTTGATGTTCTCTTGACGGCATGATTTCAAAAAATCTGAAAAGATTATTGCTTCAACCTCATTTCTACCTACCCATCCTACTTTGTCTAACATTTTTTCTTCCTTTGGGTGAACTTGGACTGGAAAACCCTTGACATTCTTCTTTCTTTGAAAGCATAAAACAAAAACTATCAACTTGTACCCTTATCACTCCCAAGAGTTTAGATTAGGTTAATGAACTCTCTTATTCTCTACCTAGTCGACTTATTTGTCAAGATTAAGTTGTTTGACAAAATTTTCTTCTCTAATCTACTGATATGAAATGGAAAACATGACTAAACCTGGAGTTAGCAATCTGATTTTCCATGGACCGTGGCACTCGGACAAGCTACACAGATACATTATTTTTGTACAATCAAAACTAGAAAGTATATGAGGGTTGTGATCTATAATTTTTTAGGCATCCCTATATTTTCTCTTCGGTTCAGATTTGATCATTTAGAACCAGCATTATTTTTCTAATCTAATCTAATAAGAAGTAAAGCTTAAATGGTTTGAAAAGTCTTCTTTCACTAACCTATCGGCAAAAATTTAAAACATGTTTATTCATGATTAGGCTAGATGACTGAACACGACTCTTTCCTTTGAACTAGTAGTGGAATATAGGCTTGCACACTTTCAGCAGCACTCTCTTTTTTTTTTTGGGTATGGAGCTGTACCTATTATTTTCCTACCCTCTTTTACTTCCTTTTTATGTTTTTGTGTTTTGTTTTTTTGATTTTTTATCAATCAATGTTATGTACAATGAATGAAAACTTTAAACTAGGAACTTTGACAAAAATAGTGTTTGAGCATCCTACGATTGACAGGACCTCCGAACATCTCTATTCCATCCAGCTCTTCTAAAAAGAAAGCATTATTACCTCTAACTGAATGAATGATATAAGGACCTTTCAAAAAAAAATTAGATTTTCCATGCTTTCCTTTGCCCTCCCTCCCGAAATCCCATTTTAGCACTATGTCTCTAATGTGGAAATCATTGGCTTTGGTTCTTTTGTCAAATATCTTCTTTATGTTTTCTTGCACTTCTTGTGTTCTTTTGTAAAAAATTCCCTTGACTGCTGCAAATGAATGGTTTGTTTCAGCCTCCTTTGCATGTCATTTTATTCTGATTGAACCTCTTGAAGAAGCTTCATAACCGGAACTCCCAAGGATGTTGGGAAAACAACATCCATGCCATAAACCAGATGATAGGGAGATATATTAATAGATTTATTAGTTGTTAGCCTATCAGCCCATAGTGCATAGACCAGTTTTCCATGCCATGATATTATGTTCTCTTCCAATAACTTCTTCATGATGTTCACCAAACTTTTGTTAGAGGAATCAGCTATCCCATTACCTTGAGGGTAATAAGCTGTAGAGTGCCCTAGTGTGATGTGGTACTTGTAGAAAAATCCCACCATTATTTTGGACATAAAAACAACAACATTATCAGTGATGATTTTTTGGAACATCCAAATCTAGACAGGATGTTGGTTTCAAGGAATTTTATGATGACTAAGTCAGTAGCATTCCTTGAATGGATGGCTTCTATCCATTTGGTGAAATAATCAGTAGCAGTGAGAATCCACTTGTGTTGGGCAGATGAGGCAGGGTGGATTTTGCCAATGAAATCTAAAACCCACTATTAAAAAGGAGTTTCAAAACTAATAGGATGCAAGGGAAAAGGTAGTATCTTTTTCTTGCCATCAAAGATTTGGAATTTATGGCAAGTTACAACTAGCTTGTGTGTATTGGGGAAAAGTGTTGGCCAATAGTAACTAGCTCTAAGGATTTTATTGGCTATCGTTTTCTAGTAGAGGTGACCTCCACACTCTCCTTCATGGAATTCATGCATAATTCTATCTGCATCATCTTCAAGCAAACATTTAAGCAATATGCCAACAAAATTTTTCCAATACAAAGCTCCATCTAAAATGTAGAAATTTAAAGCTTTTTGTTTCAAGAATATAGCTTTTTTTTAGATAAGTTAGGAGGAGCATTAAGATAAAAAAGCACATATAGAATATCAACATACCAAGATGAATTCAGAAATACTTCTTCAATGTGTGGAGCTGTGAATTCTTCTTGTTCCTATAATGCATCAACCATATTCATGTCTAGTGCTTGGAAATTTGATTCAGCCATGAGTTTTGTGAGTCCTTGTCCTTTAATCAGTTTAGTGGGCTTGATTTCTAAATCATATTCTAAGATAATAGCAATCCATTTACCCCTTTTACCATCAGGGTTTTGATTCAGAATTTCTTTAAAAACTGTATGTGGAACAAAAGCAATAAGATGGGAGTGAAAAATGTAAACTCTAAAGTCCTTCAATTCTTTGATCAAGATGAAGGCTTGTTTCTCCATGATGTTATATTTTAGAGGAGCATCTCTCAATTATTTGCTAAAGAAGGCTATGGGTTGTTCTTGTCCCATCATGTTATTTTGAAGCAATAAAATAACATTAGTGTGCTCAGATGCAAAAGAGTAAATGAATAAATCCTTTGTAAATTCGGGGCTGATTAGAACTGGTGTTTGGGTAAGGGCTTGTTTCACTAGTTCAAAGGATTGTTTGGCTTTTGTGGTCCACTTGACTCCTTCTTCTCTTTCTAGCATGTTTGTGATATTTATTAGGAGTTCAGCGAGGTTAGGAATGAATCTTCTCAGTGAGTTTATATTTGCAATGAAAGATTGCAGCTCTTTAATATTTTTAGGATGGATGATTTGTAGTATACCTTCAATCCTTTTGGGCTCTATCTTTATCCCTTCTTCAGAAATGATGTGGCCTACGAGTTTTCCTTCTTGAAGACCAAACAATTTTTTCTTAGGATTTAGAGATAGGCCATACTTCCTACACTTCTCAAAGACCTTTTACAAATGAACTAAGTGTTCTTCATCAGTTTTAGAATAGAAAATGATGTAATCAAGGTGTGTCACTATGAAGTAACCGATTTCTTCAGAGAAAGCTATGTCCATGGCTCTTTGAAAAGTAGTGCCCACATTCATCAACCCAAATGGAATTTTTACATACATGAATGTGCCCCAAGGTGTTGTGAAAGTAGTTTTGTGTTGATCACTAGGCAGTACCAATACTTGATTGTACCCCAAAAATCCATCAAGAAATGATATTCTCTTAGAACCTACCACCCTTTGCAGTATATGATCCATTTTGGGTAAAGGGTAGCTGTCCTTTAGGGAGGCTTTGTTCAAGTTTATAAATATTATGCATAGACTGATCTCCCTTGTTTTATTTCTTACTAACACAAGGTTATAAACCCATTCT
The DNA here is from genome assembly GCA_034641835.2 of Pinus albicaulis. Classification (NCBI taxonomy): domain Eukaryota; kingdom Viridiplantae; phylum Streptophyta; class Pinopsida; order Pinales; family Pinaceae; genus Pinus; species Pinus albicaulis. The sequence continues at coordinate 1,284,251,917 of CM076572.1, forward strand.
GAGTACCTAAGTGGGACTATGATACTAGCATCGTACATCTTCTTTATTTCCTTTTCAACTAGAGGTACTAGGATGGCGTTTATTCTTCTCAATATTTTCTTGAATGGTTTCTGATTTTCCTTGAGAGGAATTTTATGTTGAATAATGCTTGTGTTGAAAGACTTCAAGTCCTCATACCCCCATGCAAAAATAACTTTAAGCTCTTTGAATAGCTCTATATATTTATGTTTTATGTGAGGAGGGACAGTTTTGGACAGGTTGATTATTTTGGGTTATTTTATGCTGCCTATGTTGCATTCTTCTACATTAGTCTCGGTGGATTCCATCTTTGGCTTTATAGCCACATCATTAAAATCAAACAACTCTTATAATGGTGCAAGGCCCCTTGGTAATGTATCATCTTTACATTGTAAAACCTCAAGGTCATTTTGATCTAGATTTTCAAACAATTTTGCCTCATAAGGATGTTCAAGTAGATCTATATCACCAGTAGAGGACAACTCTATTTTGTGGGCTTGTTCTTCAGCAAAATAATCCTCTTCATTCCCTAAGCTTTTTTTTAGTATTTCAAATTCATTCTTAGATTGCAGAAAGTCATCGATTTGTTTATCACCCTCAAACCCTTGCCAATAGTCTATGTTGTCAGGTACTGTAGGCCAGTTTTTTAATTTGATAGTGTGTTGTTCATTTGCCTAGGGTATTTGACAATTGCTGGCAGCAACGGCAAGCTCATTGGCAAGGATTTTTTGAGCTCTAGGGATGGAAGTGAGTTCATATTTCTCAAAGGTTTTCAAGAGGTCTAGGGTAGCATTCCTAAACTCTCTTAGTCTAGGATTCATGGCTGAATACTCCCCTTTGATTTTCCTAATGATCAACTTTGAATCTCCTTGGACTGAGATCTTCTTAGCTCCTATGTTTTTAAGCAAGTGTAAACCAATGAGGAGAGCCTCATACTCTGCAATGTTGTTAGTACATTGAAAATCAAGTTTGTAGGAATGGACTTCATTTGTTTTATGTATCCATACACTAGCTCTTGAACCAGCTTTTCCACAAGATCCATCAAAGCTCATGTTCCAAAGTGTTTCCAGTTCATATTCACCACTATGTTGTTGTTCAGCGCTGCTAGAGTGTTGGTTTTCATGTTCTTCGTTTGGGGATAGATTTGCCTATTCTGGTGGGCCGGTCTCCTTCTCATTTTCATTTAATTATCCACTGATCTCATCTTCATTATACAAGATAAATGAGTCAAGGTATAAATGAATGGAATAAATAGGGGTGTTGTTTGGGCTATCTAGGCTGCTTACCATATATTTCATGTGAAATTCTCGGTACAATCTCCTTGTTTGGTTAAAGACCAGGATGGTAGTGTATGAAATGTCCATTTGGAGGCTCCCTTAAAGTTTGGCTCCCCATGATCTAGATAAAATCATGCCATACTTCAGGGGAATGTTAGCAACTACTATGTCCATGACTAGGCCCTTAACTAGGATTTGTGTGAGATTGACACACATATCATTGATTAGACCCAAAAATTTGACATTACTTGAATTGAAAGAGTACAAGTATTTGTAAGGTTTGGTTATTTCGAGGCCTAATCTCTCCATTACCACCTTGGGAATGAGATTGTGTGAGGCACCGGAGTCAAGCATATATTTGTGCAAGACTTTGTCATGAATGTTTAGGCTAACATAGAAAGGAGTGACAGCTCCTTCTTGATATTTCCCCCCTACCTCAAGTCAAAACAACAACTTAGGCTTGTCATCGGTTAAGTTTAGCGTGTAGATGTCATTTCCTATGTTAAAAAATTTCAAAATTTGGGACCTATATACATCTTGGGCTACTAGTTTAGTGAGAGGTATGGTTATTTTGAATTTTGTAATTTCTCCCTCAAAACTGAAAGGTGCTAGTTTTTTTTTCATATTTACATCTGTTTTTTCACACATAGTCTTTTCATCAATTTTAGTTTTCTAATTTTTATTAGGACTATCATTTAGAGTAGATTTTCCAGGGCCACTAGTGGAGGTACTAGGGAAGCTTGGGTCACCATTTTGTTGGGTAGTTTTGTCTTTGTTTGGATCAGGTTTCTTAGCCATGGTGTTTGTGTTTTCTATTGTCCTTGTCATTATGTTTTCAGGGGTCTTTTTAACAATAGTTTCTAGTTTTTTTTTCTTGGAGGCCTCTTGGTTTTTCTTACTCCTAAGATTATATTGCCTATGGACCTCCATTATGGCATTTTCAAATCCTAATTTGTAGTCTTCAGAATCCTCATATTTTTTTTCAGTTTTATTTTAGGAGAAGAAGCCTTGTTCTTCTTCAGTGAGAAAAACATCACCCTCATTATCAGAGCCTATAAATTTTACATGGTTTTCTTCTGGCTACTCAGTCTCTCTTTCCTCTTCATCTCCATAGTTATCCTGGAAAGGGGGCCTAATTTGTTGGTCATTATCTCTCTGTCTGATTTGGGGAGGGTATATTCTAAAGTTTTGATTCCTATTTTTATTTTGGGGATTTGCTTGGTTTCCCTAGCAGGTGCTCTTTCATTCAATTTTATCCTCTCCATCACTCTCTCCATTGTTCTAACTAGGCTATCAATTTTGGCATCAGATGAAGAGGTTGACGCCATAGTTTCATCTTTGTATGTGACTCTCTTTTCTGACCTCATCCTAGCCCTTTTTTCAATCAGGTTGGCCTCTACACTCACATCTTCCCTTTGCATTTCTTCCAAAGTTAGGGATCTCTCTCTCTCAATTGATAAGCCATGTATCGATCAAAACCTTATGGAAATTTTGCTAAGGCTAAGCTTTGTGGGGGTTTCATGTTTGGCAGGAGGGCATTGTAAACACTATTGAACCTAGTGCAATAGTCTTGGACACTTTCCCCAACATTTATCTTAAGGTTGTTATGATTTGAGAGGATTTGGAGAGGGTTTTTCTTAATCTCCCACTTGTTTGCGAATCTCTGGTAAAGGGAAGGGAGATCATGTATGATGTTAGGAGTCAAGTTTTGTAACCATTTCTTGGCTTCTCCTCATAAGCTTTGGGAAAACATACTCATTTTTATGGTTTCCTCTTCAAATTCCATGTAATAAAAAGCATCATTTATTTTGTCTACATGCTGTTGGGTAGTTGTAGAGTCGGCTCCAGTGAAGTGAGGAATTTTGGATTGGTAGTGATTTGGAAAAGGTATCAGAGGTTGTGGTAGTACTAGAGGTGGGTACCATGCTGCCATGATGGGAGCTAATGGAATCCAAGGAGGATTTACAAGGGGAGGGTTTGTCAGAGGAGGTGTAGGATGAAGTGGAGTGGTTTTCACAATGGTGGTATGAATGGGTGTGGTGGAAGTACTTGGACCAGAAAACTGATTTTGAGCAGACTTGGAATGAAAAGAGCCAAAGTGATGGAGAAGCTAAAAATCAGGAGGAGTGGAAGGAGAGGCTTCTCTGCTAGGACTTTGCTGCAAATCTATGGGCTCAAGGTCAGTCTGGTCAATCCCAATTTGTGACTTATTTTAAAAAAGGTTTCTTATATGGTGTAAGTCAAACTGGGGATCTTGCAAGGCTATGAGATGTTTAGGGACAGAACTTGCTTTATGAATGGTTCTAATAGTATTTGAATCTTCAGTTCTAGAAGTTTGACACAAAATATTTTCTAGGTCATCAACTATGGTAGGAGGGTTTGGTTCCAGGTGAGATCTGGTGTTGATCCTTTGCGAAGAAAAATTTTAAACTCAATAATGCAGAGAGGTTAAAATTGTATGACTATTTTAAGAAGGTAGACCTCTCTTAATGTTTGTTGAACTCACACAGTGTGTGACTAGGCCTCTAAATTTCTCAGGGCTGATTTAACACAACCCTAGGGAAGTCTACGAAAATTATTAAAGTTAGTAGGCCTACTGGAGGCTAGTCGAGTTTCTGGGTGGATGTTTTTTTTATTGTTTTGAAGATAAGTATTTGTGGTCCACCACCAACAATTTACAAAAACCAATCTGGAGATGTTTTGGAGTTTTCTGAGTTCCTTTATGTAGCCCTAAGGTTTTAATGAGTTTCCTCCAGTTGAGTCATCATTTTGCTAAGATGGTGAAAAATCAAATTCTACTCTCAGCTAACAGTTAAGTTTTCTAAGTTTGACAGGGATTTGAGAGTTCCTAAGGAATACTTAGGATGTCACTGACACAAAATTCCCTCCATGAATGCCATTATGTAAGGTCCTCGTAATTTGTTAGACTGGTGAGAATAAATGAACAGGGGTAACATCAGACCAGTATTTGGAGTCCTAGGACCTAGATTTCCTAGACTCAAAGAGGGCCCTTTCTATTTTGTGCAAAGGATGTGAACTTTTTTTCTTTTAGGGTTTGATTTTAGGCTAGTTGTTAGGTTTAGGGTTTGTTTGTTTGTTTGGGTTGGGTATGTGATCAAGTAGAATAGATGGAGTGGGAGATTTTCAAGTCATTGAGATATGGAGTCTACAAAAGGTCATGGATATTTCAACAATGAATCAGGGTGCATCATAGGGAAAATCTAACATGGTCAAATGGATCTTCAAGGTTTGTGTGAGATGAAATGAACATCAAGTTTGTGAACATAGTAGGTGTAAAAGGGCAGTTAAGAATCCTTGAAAAATTACCTTTAAACAAAAAAGGTCTTTAACACTACTCAACATAAATAAGTAATCATAAGATAGGGCAAGCCAATAACTCTTTGAATAAAATCAAGCAAATAAGCATTTAAGATAAACAATCTTGTGAACTATAGAAGGAAATAAACTTGTATAACTTCTAGTGATTTCACCTTCAATGTTAGAAAAAATTTAAGATAGAAATATAACATAGATCAAAGAGGAGTGAAGTCCTAAACATCATCGATCATAGCCATAAATACCTTCAAAGCAACCTTCAAGAATGGACAAAGGGCATGATCAAAACATAAACCTCTTTGGCTAAAACTAGTCAGTGATACTTCAAAGAAATATCTTAAGAACAATGTTTAAGTAACATCAAACAAGCAGGGCTAGCCGTAAAACATCTTTGATATATATTGTATTTAATATTTCATAAGATAAACAAGCATAAGTGATTCTAGAGAGCAACTAAGAATTCTATAAAATGACCTAGCAGAAGAAAACATAGAAGGACTAAAGGATAAACAAAACTAAGGTGCCTCTAATCAACATTTCTTAGTCTAAAACTTTTGTCCTACTAAAATAGAGGGATGAACACAATGATAATACAGGAAAACATGAAATAAATAGGAACACATCACCATTTGACAATGCTCAGGGATCCTGCAAGCATGCCTTCTCCAATGTGAAACAATCCAAGCCATTCACAAGGATCGGAGCCAATTTGTCTTCAATCTCCAAGTCTATGTATTACTCTCAATGAATGTCTAATCAACAAACAACAACATAAAATGAGGCCTCAATGTTGTATTTAACAAGCAAGAAGGAAAAAAAACCTAATTAGGTCTCTAGAAGCCCATTAGTTAATCATAAATGTCAATTTTGTCCTTTGAGACCTTGCAAGGCCCAAGGCACAAAATATAAGATGCAAAATATCTTCTCGACCATTTTTGGAAAAAAAATTAACATTTAGGCTCCCCAAAGCCCCAAAAGTATTTCCTAGCTTACTTTGTTGACTTTCTAAATATCAGGGTGCAACACTAAGTTTTAAGGATGCATTTCCAAGCCAAGGGCACAACACATGCACAGGAAAACTGGGTGACCTTGCAACCAAGTTTTGAAGGTCTTCTTGATGTCGGAATGGGCTCTGTGATGGTTCATTGGAAAGCCTGTTAAGTCTAAGTTCAAAAAATACTTTTGGTTTTCTTATTTGACCCATTTAATCTATTCAAAAAGAAAAACTCCCAAGGCTGGTGAAGGCGCAGCACCAGCCCTGAAAACTAGGCAGAAAGGTGAAATTTAGGGTGTTTTTGACCCTTTTGGAGGACCAAATCAACTCCAAATGACCTAAAGTTTGGTGAGCATGCTGTAATTGAGATAAGGATTCTAAAAATGTAAAATTTACACCCTGAGGATGCCCTGAGAAAAATCACAGTGCTAAGGGCGCTACGCCCTTGGCCCTCCAAATCAACAAAAACCAAAAATTTCTAAAAAGTTCCCAAAATTTGCAATTACCTTCCTCATGGGGTTTTGAATGCCTGTAGGGAAGCATAAACTAAGATTTCAATGTTTTCTTGGCCCTTTTACTCTTTGAGTGCTTGAATTTCGGCAAGGGCTCTTTTGAGCTTGGCCCTTACAAATTGATTTTTCAATCCATAATGCTTGGCCATATTTTTTGTAGGCCAAGGTCCCTTTGTGTCTTCCTCAGCTACTTGTGTTCATCCTTATCATACTTAATAATGTACTCTGCCATGCCAAGGCTTATTTTTAGTTCCTTAATATACACATCTTTTCTTTGGAGCAAGATGCTTGTAATGCTCTCCTCATCTTCATTTTCATTGTCAAGGTAAATGAATTAGCACTCTTGTTTAGTTTGATGCTTACCTTTCTTATCTCCAACAGTTACCTTCTTCTTTCCTTTGTTAAGTTTCATGGCTGAGGTGGATGATGTGGTCCCTTGCCTTTTAGAGGCAGCAAACACATGCCTCTTTCCTCTTTGGTATGTGAGAGGGAAAGACTTAATATTGTTCATCTGAATGCCCTCACCATGACTGACCTCATGACTGTTGTTCTCTTCCTTATTTATCTCTGCACTGTGTTCTTGACTTCTTTCATCAACCTCACTTTCATTTTATTCCATGCTAACGTCACTGCTTTGATCTTCATTTGTATCAGCATCCCTTTCTCCTTCACTAATATCAGCTTCACTATCTTCTTAGTTCTGTGTGCCATTTCCAACCTCGTCATCATCATTACCTTGGCTGTTTTCCTCATCATTTACCTCATATTCATTGAAATGTAGCTCCATGTCCTCTTGACCTCTTTATTCATTTTTGTTTTCACTGTTATAGGTGTCATTATTAGTTTCTTCATTTTTTTCTGCTTCTTCATTTTTCTCATTATTACTGCTAGGAGCCTCATTTTGTTTGGCACTTCTCTCTACACTATCATCATTACCACTGTAAGGCTCATTGTTTTCACTGTCTTCTTGGCCATTATGATTGTTGTCATGACTGTCACTGCCTCCCTCATTACTGTTGTCATTAGCATCATTGTTGTGATTTTCACTGTTATCACTAGCCTCTTCATTCTCTTCACTGTCATCATCAGCCTCACTATCATTATGGTCCTTGGTGTCACTATTGTAATTTGTATTCATACTGCCTTCTACCTATTCATCCTCAAAATCATCATTTCCCTTATCATCACTAGGAACCTCACTATTTTCACTGTCATTATGGCTCATATCTTTACTCTCATGCTCTTTGTTGTGTTCCTTCTCACTGCTTCTTTCCTCATCATTGCTAGCATCCTTATTTTCTTCTATTTCCATGCTTTCTACATTCCCTTCATCATTTTTTTCTTCCATGCTGACATCACTGCCCTCTGCCTCTTCATCTTCAAACTCTTACTGTCCTCTTCTTCACCATTTCTTGATTTATCCTTACCTTTTCCTTCATGGTCACTTGATTGTTCATTTTCATTTTGTTCATTGCCTGATGCATTGGGAGAAGGTGAGGAAAGAAGGTTGTCTTGAGGTGAAGGTACATGGGTGGATGGTGAAACATGCTCATCAGGAGATGATGGAGGAGTTAAGATAGGAGGATGAGATGAGGAGGGAAAATTCTGCTGAGGATGGGGTTGTGGATTTGTGAAGACCTCATGGGCAATGAAAACATCCCATGGAATACCCCTTTGCTCTAATTGATGCATTACAACCATCTTGATGAGAGAATGGTGAAAGAGGCTCTGCATTTGTTGTGAAGGGTGTCTCTTTTTCACAATATAAGACATATTATCAATATTCCTACAGAGATAATAGGGCAACTGTAGCATCTTTACCTTAGTGAAGTGCATGAGAAATCTTATGTGGTATGAATAAAGCCTAGAAAACCTCCCCTCACATGTAAAATATTTCATGATGACTCTCATCAAGGGCACATATCTCTCCAGTAAATGTGAAAAGGGAAAAAAGGATTTGAAGTCATATTTGTATCTAGGATTTAGGAAAGGTTCATAGTGACTTAGGTCCAAACTAGCCTTCTTGAACCAAATTTATCCCACACTAGTTATTCCAGTGGCCATAGAAATGGCATTTGAAGATAGTTCAAATTTTAGCCCTGCTAAATTTACTTGATTTTCATGAAGGTTAAGGATAAAAAGCCTAGTCAGTTGAGGATGACTTTGTACCTATTGTAATTTTTCACAAACAACCCACATTCTGGAAATATTAAATTTTCATAGGAGAGGCTATCAAATCCACGGTGTTCAGTGGCTCAAACCTATTTATTCTTCCACCTCTGCATTGATCTCTTCTAGGCCCTTGGCCTCCCTCACCACTATCACTATTACCTTCCCTTGACACTTTGGATTTCACTGTTGTCTTGAAACCAAAACCCTAACTTTGTTTATGAAATGATATGGAAAAGTGATGGAATGGTGGTAAAAAAGGTAGCCTTTTACAAGTGAGTGAGAGGGATGAGTGAAGGGGAAATTTAGGCAAAAGGAGAGGCTAAATAATTTTGAATGAAAACCAATTGATATGCCAAAACCTTGCTGTGAAAACACCTTAGTAATGATGATAATCTGAGAGGGTGGGGTATGCAATGTCAATGCTTTGCAGTGTGGGGGATTGATTTTGCAAATGGAGTGAGTGTCTTGGTGGATGAGAAGCTTCTCAAAAAGGCACTCTCAGTGTGCTCTTAGCATGCAGATGGAGGAGTGTCCTCTAAACAGTGGTGTGTTTAATATGAAAATCAGGTTTTTTCCTTTAGGGATCTTAACTTCACACCATCAAACTGCTTGGAAGAAGGAAAGGCATCCACTTACCTCTCAAAAAACATTATGAAGACACCTGGCAGAACCCTGAAGGGTTTTTGAAGTGTTTGACTACTTGCACTGGCATGGAGGCCCTCCTGGCCAAGAGCACAACACCTAAACGTAGTGTCGTGTTGGGTGGTGTCTGTCATGCCTTGTCCCAAGAGCACAACATGTGAACGCGGGTCAGTTCAGGAGGATGGTGTCAGGCTTTTGTGAACTCACAACACTGTCAAGCCTATAAGGTCTCTTCGTGAACGTGCAGCTCTGAAACCCTTTCTGTCGGGCTTGTCGAGCCTGCCGAACGATTAAACTCGCAACATTTGAATAGGTGTGAGGCCTGTCGGGTCGTGTCGAGTAAGGCTGCACGCATAATTTAAAGAGGGGCTGAGCCTGCACGGGTAAACACACAGCGTGCACTTATAGGCACACAGTGCAGAGCTTATTTGCACATGGAGATTTCTCAGGCATGCAGCACATGACTCCAGGTGCGCAACATTTCTAAACTTGCCTGAATTCGCCAGAAACTCATAATTTCCTATTTTTCTACCTTTGATGATCTTTTTAAGGGAAAAATGAGTTGATGAAGGGTGGAGAGGGCCTTAACAGGTTTAGAAACTTAACTTCAAATGTAAAACCCACTTTTCTAATTTTTTCAAGCCCTTTAACATTTCACTGATATTTCTTTGATCCTTTTTCTGCAGGTGAACAAAAACTTACTTTTGGTTCCTTGAGGCATGAAGAGCTTATTCCTACACTTTGGTGAATTTGGCCATACAAAAGACTCTTCAATTTTATGTGAAACCTCTAATATAAAACTCATTTTAACCCTTTGATCTTCATAGACCTCCTTTCACTATTTGCAAGCATATTTTCTCCATTTGGTGAATTTTGACTTCCTTTTGGCCTATTGATGCCTTTCAGCATTTGCTTGACAGGTGACTATGATAACCCTATCTTCACCTTTCTCACTGATCCTTGGGCATGATAAAATCACCTTTGAAAATCACTATAGAATTAAAATCATGCTTGCTACCTTCTCTTTTGGCCACTTCTGATTTGCAGGTGCCATAAGATACTAACTTATCCTTTTCTGATATTCCTGAAGTTTGATATATTCAATTATACAACAACAACCTTATAGTCACCCTGGGTTTCTTTCTTAGAGATCAAAAATATGTTTTTATTCCTTTTACCACTGAGTGTGAGTAGCTTAAAATGAGAATTTGATCCTCCTCTCACTGATATTCTTTACTTCTTTGTCCTTTGAAACAATGAGGAATTTCACTTTGGTAAATTCTGGGATGACATACACAATAGCCCTTTAAAATCTTCTTTCTGCTGTTATCGTGGAGGTCTAACATCTTCATTTTACCTCCTTTGACCATCTCACCAAAACCCTAGGTTTCTAGGATGCTTTCTCAATGTGATTTGCTGCACTAGATCCCTGCTTCAAACACTACTTGCCCAATCAGGCTTAGTAACCCTGATTCTTCTTTAAAAAAAAAATTCTTCCTCTTTCTTTGCTGTGAATTTATTCATTTTGGAGCATGCCTTCTTACCTTACCAATTCTCTATTGTTAGTCACTTTAACACTCCTAAAGAAATGTCAAAATTTCTCATTTATCTCTTGCAGAACTTGAAATTGGTAGAGTGATCTTCATAGGAGATTTTTCTGATCTTTCTTGAAAACCATGTGCTAATCTTTTTTTTCATTTGAACCAGTTTCTAGCATAAGAAGAACAAAGCTTAAAACACCAATGAAGACCCTACAACTTAGGAAACGGTAATGATCTAGTGGGAGGGTTTTAACTTGGTATTTGACTGAAATTAGGCTTGGGATCTTAATAGTGTAAAAATAGAGTTTTTGACCAATTGATGTGATTTAATATATAGAAATTGATGTAATTTATTGATCTAAAGAGCCTATAGAGGTATTTGTGATACCATCAAGGTTTGAGGAACCTGATGAACATGGGAATGACTAGGCTGATTGGTAGCCCTAGATGGAAAGTGAAGGAGTGAGTCAAAGGCAAAACATAGTGTTGGGGTTATAGGTGGGAAAATAGAAAATAGATGAGTGACATAAGCCCATGAGGGGCCCTTTAGGAATGGAAGGTTATCCACATAATGGTAAAATAGTAGAATAATGAAAAAATTGTGATAAGGATAATGAAGGCAGTGAGATTTCTTAAACTCACAATATTCAGGAATCTTGTTTTTAGAAATCTAGGACTAATATTTGGCCATCTCCAGATAGTAAAAATTAATGATGACTAACACCTTCATAGGTCTCGTTAAAAAAACTAGAATGGATTCATTTGAAGGATGAACTTATACGATAAGTGTATGGTATCATCTTCAAGCTTGAGATAAAAAAGAACGAGGTACTCACTAGAAAAAGTGGGGGGAAGTGGAAGGAAACATATACCCTGTATATCATATTAAAGGAAATGTGTCACTCATGAACATGAAACTTAAATGTATCTCATGTCAAGTTTGGGATATCCTCACTTTGTCACTTGCCTTACTAGGTTTGGTAAATCCATTTGCCTCTCATTTGATTATATCCTATTTTCACCCTGACCTTTAATCCTATTTTAAGTCAAATGTTTCCAAGTTCTAGAGTCCTGTCGCCGATATGTTCAAGACAAGTCCCGTTTGCAAATTCAAACCAATTATACAATGTTTTACCTTCTCTACATAAATACTGAATCAATATTGTTAATTTTTCAAAATCCTATGTTTGGTGTCGATAATGTGGGAAACATTATGGCCCTCATTTGACAGATCACTTCTTGTCGACTCCAACTCATTATCTAGGAAGATGATCTAGAAATTTCCTTACAGTACCTTGGAGCTTGCATGCCTCAATGGCAGGCTCTTCGCATTTAGCGATAGGCTCAAATCATTAGCCTCTGATTGAATGATTCTATGGGTGTTCGACTTTAGTTTCATTATTCACAATCATGGATTGTGTTGTTGTACCTTGAGATCCATCATCATCAATGGTGGTTTCTCTTGTTCCTATTATTGGGTTACATCATTGACAGGTAATCAGGTGGTTTCTACCATGTTCGACTCCAACACATCTATTTACATGGTTAGAATCATACTTTGGGTTTGATTGAGATAGAGGTGAAGACTGTTGGTTCCATTTGATAAATATAGGTTGCGTGGAGTTATTAATTATTCATGATTGTAAACATGATCCTTTATATACTAATGGTTATGACCATGCCATGGATCCATGTATTGTTAGATGCCTTCTCATAATTGTATTTCTAGGAATATTTAATTCAGAGATGTCAAATGTATTGTATTATGTTTGGTTCGCAGGTCTCCTAAAAATTGTATTCTAATTCCTTGCCTTTACCTGAAAGTAATTTCAGCCATCACTTCTTGTTCTGACATTGTGCTCTAGGGGGCATCTATTATACAATATTTTATCATAATCTTAGTCTTTCATCATGAATTGTCGCCTTTTGTGTCGTCGGTGCCACAAATTTTGCAAAGTGATAAAAACTATCGAAAACAATTTATTCACCATGAAACATATTTAGATCATTCTTAAATAAAGGAAGAAGACTTTCCTTGAATTTTTTTTGAAAATATTTTCAAAAACCTAGTTTTGGATGCCCATCGTGTTCCCCATAGTTGATGTCGCACGCTTGTCACTTTTGGAAATACACATGTCTATCACTACTAGCGTGACCTTTATCAGGAAAATTCATGTTAGTCCTCTTCAAGCATTTTTTCCCAAAATGGAGGAGAACCTTCTCTCACTAGAGGGCTCGATAATGACGACATGGTTTTAGGTAGTTGATGATTGGAATGAGACCTCCCATTCCTGGCCCTAGATCATCCTTCCATGGATCTCTCTCTTGATATGTGGAACTAAGTAGGAGAATTTTGAGGTCTAAAATGGGCCTTCTCAGAAAAATGTACAACAAAAATAGACTTTATAAGAACCAGTAGGATTCAAGATGATGATGTCAACCACGGGGGATGATTTACCATTTTTTAATTAAAATGGTAAAAATATTAAAAAATAATAAAATAATAAAACTACTTTTTCATCTCATATTTTCAACTTATCTCCCAAAGTTTTTACTCAAATTTCATGTGGGAGTACTCATTGGATGAAAAATTCAATTCTTTATCCAAGGAGGATCCATGTTTCATACTTTCAATTGACCCTGCTACACAAAAAATGAGAAATACATAAAAAAATGTGATTACAATCATGTTTTTCATGTATTTCTCATTTTTCGTGTAGCAATACCCATCGAAAGTATGCAACATGGGTACTCCTTGAATGGGGAATTAGATTTTGCATCCAATGAGTACTCCCACTCGAAATTTGAGTAAAAAATTTGGGAGATAACTTTAAAATATGAGTTGAAAAAGTAGTTTTTTCATTTTTCCCTCTAAAATTTGATGATGTCATAAAATCTTATTTTATTATCTCCACTATTATTTTATAATTTCCTTTGGAGGCCCATTTTAGACCTCAAAATTCCTGTAATTTCCTTCCCCTTTTCATGGATCCTCAACTCCCTCCCCTTCCTTATAAATGAAATCCCTACCATCCACTCTTGGTGGGTTTCCATCCTTGTGATGAATTGTGCAAAAATGTTGCCCATTTGCAAAGGAGAAGAAGTGTTTGAAGGTTAAGTCTTGGACTTTGGAATCTCACCTAAAGGAGGCTTGAAACATCAAGGCTTCTATGGTAGTAATTATACCTTCTCATTCTATTAATAATACAATATGTGTTTTCTTTCCATAAATGTCTCAATTGTTCCCATTTATTGTGATGTTCCTTGATCTATTACATATTTCATATTAGAATGTATTATTATTTATATGTGTCTTTTGTCTCCACGTGATCTTTCTTGCGGACACTCATCTACACTGATGAAGAGGAGATCATGAGCTTGGAAGTTAAGCAATAAAAGGTGACATCAAGGACATTAGCATCAGAGAGGTAGGAATTACGAAAGTTTGCACATAGTTTGTAGAAAGTATAAAAACAATATGTATACCAATGTGTTGGGCCGTGAATACGACCACTTTTTATCACTTAATTCATCCACTTTTACTCTTGTTTATCATATCATTTATTATAATTTATCATATAAATCCATCTTATAATGATTTATGCTCTTATAGATGAATATTATTTCTTCTCCTTTATTTTTAATAAATTGATGATTATTATGCATAATTTTATCAATGATGGTTTATTAATATATTTTATAATATCACTCACCATTTTAGCCTCCAAGATATTTGTCAGATTGAAGATTTGATCTCCAAATCATCATCAAATATTCCAACTCAGAAATCCGCTGGAATAATAAGTGATAGTTTTGCGGTTACGATTCTGGGAAAATGAAGAAGAATCTGGAAAATCTGGAACATGGGTTTTGTCCAGAACGGGCCCAATTAACATTAATGAAGAACGGTTTGCCCAAATTTGCCCTGTATTGAGAGAAACGCAGGGTTCTTTGAGTACGATTTTCTCAGATTTGTTGTTGCGGCCGTCCTCCAAATCTCAACTGCAAAGCCAAATTCGCCTTGCTCTTGTTGAAAGATGGATGGAAATATATTTTCAAGTTGATAAAGTTGTTGGGAACAATCCAATATTGTTATGGGAGATCCTATTTTCTATTTAATTTCTCTTCCTTCTGATTATAAAAGGAGAACATGTATTGTGTATTGGGGAGAATGGATGATTATTGTATTCATATTGTAACACTGTAATTCCTTGACTCTTGTGATCAGAGAGCAACCGATGTAAAAGCTATTCATGTTTGATTAATACAAAGAGGTGTTTTCATTCCATTTCTCAAGCTCTACAGTAGCCCAGCGGTGCTTTCACCAGCGGTTGAGGGCCCGACCCTAGTGGAGCGATCCACTGTTTGTATTTCTATTCTTTCATTTCTGTTTTGTGAAGTGTGTTTAATATTTGTTTCAATTACAAAACTGGTTTACTGTTGTTAGATCAAATACAGAGTCATTTCTATTTCATCTTTTACAAGAACCACATCTGTCGTTCGATTATCTTGTTATTATCATAAAGCTTTGTTGTTCTGTATCTGATTTGTTGACAGAATTAAAACATGGAAATCTAGAATTGTAATTTCTGTTCATTTCATGTTGTTGTTCCATTTCTGTTCATTTCTTATTTATAGTAATTCATTATCAAACAGATGAGTTATAGTTACATGCTGCTGTTCCTTTCCAGATTGTGTTTCTTTTAAGTTGCTTTCATTGAATCTGCTTTCGTTTCAATTGTTTTAAGATCTCCAACTGTAGAGGATAGAGGTTATTGCTTCCAACTCCCCAGATTGGTCATCTTGCATCGATTTCTAAGGGAAAGAGTTACTGCTACTGCATCCCTGATCGATGTTCTGCAAGATTAAAGTAGTTTAATCTTTCCATTCATGTCACTGTAAGTAGGTTTCTTTACAAGCATTTTTTACCTTTGCATTTTTTATTCTATATTACTTCTTCATAGTATTGCTCTTGGATAAATTGCTGCCTAAGATT
Source organism: Pinus albicaulis (assembly GCA_034641835.2). NCBI lineage: Eukaryota > Viridiplantae > Streptophyta > Pinopsida > Pinales > Pinaceae > Pinus > Pinus albicaulis. The sequence continues at coordinate 1,284,267,405 of CM076572.1, forward strand.
GAGTACACTCTTGAAATAAAAAGTCGCTCCCGGATTGATAATTAATGTGAGATAAATAGGTGTTAAAAAGATACCTTTTTATGACTCGACATTTTGGCGCCGTTGCCGGGGAGAGTGTATGCCATTTAGAAAGAGTGATGCATATTTGAATTTTTTTCTGCTAGGGAAGAATTGGGTTTTAAAGACGGAAGGTAAGAACCTACACACCGAGCAAGGAACATACTTGTTCACTGGCCCGCTTCATAGTAGAATTGATTGAAAGCTTAAGGTAGGAATGAATGCTTGCGTATTTTGAATTGTAGAGGTAGAGTCTTTTTTTGAAAAAAATCTTGTAATTCCACTCGAGTGGTGATGTAAGCACCACCCATTTCACTAACTAATTGACAGGAACATTGGAAGGAGGATCCTTAAAAAAAACACCTGAAGAAAATCTTCTATTATGGTAAGAAATGGCTCACATTGCAACTTTTGAATTCCCTATCAAAGATTTAGGAGAAGTAACACAAATGCACATAATTCCCCCATTGTCTCTACCAAATTTTCATGGTTTAACAAATGAAGATCTAGATACATTCTTATTTGAGTTTGAAATACTTTGTAGAGGATATGATTATTGTACTAATGATCAAAGATTGAAAGTGTTTCCTCTTACTCTAAAAGGAGCAGCTCTCCGATGGTTCATGAGCCTAGGTGGAAACTGCATCCAAACATGGGAGGACATAAAGAACATATTCTTGAAGAAGTACCAAGACTACTGCAAATATAATGAAGATATTTTCGGTATGATACAAAGGGAAGATGAAAGCTTGGAGGACTATGTAGAGCGATTTCGATACAACCTTCAAGAATCAAAGCATAAGCATTTGGAAAAAGAGATCTTGAAAACACTCATTCTTAAAGGAATCAAAGATGAATTTTAAGAACCCTTAAATCTGATAGGAAAAGGTGATGTTTTTCAGTTATCATATGATGATGTTTGTGAATTGTGCATAAGGTATTCAAGAGGAATTTCCAAGGCTGGTATTCTTTCTCTTCCAAATTTACTACAAGAACAAGAGACATAAGAGCTGAAATCAAGGTTTTATTTGAAAATTTTAAATATGATTTTATTAGCTCTCTAAAGTCACAATTGAATGTTTTGCAGGTTCAGAGAAATCAAGAATTTGATGAAGTGTTTTTCCCTCATTACCAAAAGGAGCATCCCATAGATAATCACTCTTCCTTATCTAACTTGGAAGTAGCATATTAAAGAGATGCGGAAGCTGCAACAAGGTCAAAACCATGGAAATCATGGCCTACAGGTATGATTCAAAACACTTCCTCTCCATTCTCTTACTTGCATAATCCATTATGGAATACTCATATGTTAGGACAGCCATGCCAATCTCAATATAACCACCACCAATCTTGTTTGCAAGTTTGGAATGGTTCACCTTATGATTACATGACTACTCTCCCTCATCTTTTAGCACAAACACTTCTTCCAGCTCTTCCACAACACCTTGTTTGCCGATCAAAATCATCCACTCAACACAATCAACTACATCATCAAGAGGCTCCATTCCCTACACAATCTCCTGCTCAACTCATTCAACACCCACACGATAATAAACCAGTACAACATGCTTACAATGTTGAACTGCAAAATTCACCCACCCTTCCCACCCATTCTATCACACATGTACCATTGGAAAAAACTTACACTGAGACTCAGAATGAATCAAATCCAAAAATTGTAGAAGTTATGAAAGAAAATGAGGTTTCTTCTATTTTGCACCAACAAACCATTTTAAAAGCTCAAGAACTTCATGATATGATGGCTATGGAAAATCAAGGAAGTAAAGAATATATTGAAGATTGGTTTCACTCCATCATTTGTTTGCAACATCACTCCATACTTCAACAATTTTTGGCATCATTTTTTTCAAGGGAAGTTGGCTTCTCATACCCTAATTTTTATTAACATACATTTTTCAAATTTGGGTATGTACATAATTGAAGCCTTATTTCGGAAATGGCTCCACTGGAAATACTCTTATACGTAATCATATTCATTTTCCAATTCAGAGTAGGATAGTGGAGAAATAAATAAAAGAGAAAATAAAACAAACACATTTTTTTTATTTTTGTAAAAATAGTTGTTTCTTTATTGCAACACGCTATGAAATCAACATTGATGATAAATATTTTAATTTATTTGTGTATGTAGATGAATTATATTGAAAATAACAATTCTACAAACACCTATATTCATTTTTATCATCAATATGAAAAAATTGCTTGAATATCATTTTTTTGGCTTGCGGGCTTGATGAAATTTCTGAAAACACAGTTGGGACAGTCATGTTTTGTGAGACCAAAATTGAATATTTTTAAAACCTGTTTTTATCCTAAGTATCCCTTAATCTCTAATTTCCAACCCAATTGGAATCACTCAATTTGGATTTGAAACGAAAAATTTAGAACCAAAAAATTGACAGGGTGTCTAGTAGGCAGCTCAGGAACAGAGTTGGGACAGTCAGTTTTTGGAGGCCAAAATGACTATATTTTTAAAACCTATTTCTATGGTAGATTACTCTATGAATCTAGTTTACAACGCAATTTTAATCACTCAATTTTGATATCGTATGAGGAATTTATGACCAAAATACTGACTGCCTATCATAAATCAGCGTTCTTGAAACTTTGTTTTCTTGGTTGTTCCTTAACATATTTGACCCATCAATTCTTCTTGTCTTCAAAACCTGTTTCTATTGGAGATAAATAAATGAATCTAATTTAATCTCCAATTTTAATCGGTTCAATATGCCATCAAACGAATAATTTAGTGTAAGAATTCCTAATTTATGTGTTGGAATTTCAAAGTTAGACATTTGAACTTTAATCCTAAAGGGGGTGAACCCCAAAGGATAAGTAATTTGTGAATGTAATTTAATATTTAAGTTGAAGAAATGAATAAAATGATTTTGTGCATATTGACCAAAATGAGATTTTGAGATCATTTGCTAATTCCATGAGGATGGATAAGGCAACCAATTCCCCACAACCTTTCAAAAAGCATTGAATTATTTCTAATTTATATTTTGAGGAACAATCTAAGTTTCCCCAATGAGGAGGAAAGTAGTTGGGAAGAGGTAAAAGCTGGAAAAGCTGAGGAAAAGCATAAAACAGCTTTCAAGAGTCCCTAAAATGGGAAGCCTAGGCAAACAGGAAGAAAAGCATCTTGATATTCTGGACGCAGAATTAGAAACATGCTTTGGGGGAACAACAGCTTAAATAAGCTTCTCCTAAACAGATTGGGGGTTCATATGTTCAAGGAGATGATCTCAGCTCGGGGGTGAGTTATGGGAGACAAAAAGGACTCTAAGGTTGGGAGGCTGGTCAATTTCAATAGTGGTATGTTCCTAAATTGAATTTTGTTTTACTTCTTAAGGTATGAATTGGCTACATATAATTGATGGAGTTGCATGTTAGACTTATTAAAGCTACCTTAAAATTATTAAATTTTATTTTACTATATGAGGTAGGATTCAAGTTCATGTGGCATATGAAGATGAAAGAAAAATATATATATGTACACTTTTTATGTAGTAACACTCCACACATTGAACATAAATTTCAGTAGAAGTAGCTTCAATCTCTGTATGGTTGTGGGAATCACACCTAGGGAAAGAATTCAACAGAATCTTTAAACCATAGTTGGCTTAAATCTGAGAATACATGTCTTTCCCCAGATGATCTATTTTCTAACTTAAATTTGCTTCTACTATTTAAAATAAAAATAAGATTTATTTAAACTAGGTCAACCAGACCCTCATTTATTAAAATAAGAAATTAAAACCAACTACACTGTAATTGTTCCTGTGATTAAAATTATAGTGAAGTTAAACCTATTATTCTATTTTATAAGGAATGCAATAAGAGTGACCCTTGCTAGTCAATTAATAGAAAAAAATTATTCCTGTATGAGTTATGGAAAACAAATTTTGCAGTTGAACACATGTATAAATGCTTGTCTCCAGAAACCGTAATAATTTGTAATGAAATGTGCTGATATTAACAATCTCCTTCTTCTCAAAGTTCAATAGAAATTTATTTGTGCATACAAGAAATTTCAAATCTTATGAACACTGCATCAAGGCAATTTAAACTTGGGAGAATGCCATTATTTCGATAAATACCATTTTATAGAAACGGAAAACATGCATTTGTACCATCCTACTATAAAATCGTACTAATAACAAATTATTGAGACGGGCGGGTATCTACTACAATCATACGCCCTTAGAGATCACTAGTAAATTTCGAATTAGTATGGGCTGTAACATTAGTGAAGTTATGGTTACGCCATTATAAGATAAAGATCCAAAACATTTGGTGAAAATATATATATACTCACAGAAGTTAAATAATCCAGAATTAAATGTAAATAAAACAAGGCTTGTCAACGATGAGAAATACTTGTAGAGCGGCATTATATTGTGTGCTATCCATTCAATTAATTATGTTATATGATGCGTGATGACAGAACCGTCAACCATTCCTGTAAATTTCTCAATGCGATAGCAGTAAAATATACCCGAGCATAGTTAATTATTAACTTCAGGTCCTTTCTAACTAAGTGCTGTGGTTGCGAGATTTCATATAAATCAGAAGAATAAATGTACTATGGTGCTCAGCATGAAAGTAGACAAGCATCGTATAATAGTCACATACTTGTAGGACTGTAGATTTCAATCTAGATAGAAAGAATCAAAACGAAAATTATACAACTACACAATGCGCAAATATGGGAATGAAGTCACTGAAACCCTAGCTATTATAGCCAGAATTCCAAACGAACGCAAAAATGGGTGTAGGAAACCTGTAGGGCAAGCGAATCATAATCATGGAGCAGAAATGAAGCTTTAATCCTGGAACGAGACGCAAACCCTGAACTCTTGTTCGGGAGGGGATGTAGAGCGTCCTCACACCTGGCACGAAAATAAATCACGTGATAGTTAAGTATGGCAATAGAAGAATCGATGTAAATAGGAAAAGTGCGTACAGACAAACGATAGGCGAGACTGGTACTATAACCTTAGGAACAGTCGACGCACTGAAACAAAAAGATAGGTGGGGTTAACCATGACAGTGTAAGCGCTGCACGAAAGCCGAGTCTGGTTGGTGTTAAATCGACACCAGTAACCTACTGCACCTTATCACGAACGTAGGAACTTTGTAGCCTCGGAGTAAATTTCGTAACCACCAAACAGAAAAATAAAACAAATATAAAAGGAAAGGGGTTAGACACACATATAACCAGAGCGCTACGTGCAGGTTCACAGGCAAATTAGGAAAACGCACCGAAGTGCTACTGTAATAACATCTACCTCTTTCGCATGAAACAAAAAGGGAAAATCCATGACGAGTAATACGTTCACACTCAAAGTCGAAAATGAGAATAGACGCAGAACAAATGGACCGGGCGAAGATCACCGAGAAGACAGAAACGACGAAGAAACCTGGGGATATGATTTATTACCAATATGATAGGCGATGGAGTGCAGGCTCTATTCCTTCCTCCTTCTGGCGATAGAGTTCCCATAATCTAGAGAAAGGCCAATAAGGTGGAAACGTAGAGCAACAGTCGTGTTGAATAGAGCGATCCGGAAAGAAAATTTCGACTTAAAAGAAACACTGAAACCCTAATACACAAACTGACATCTGAACCTCCGGACTATCGATGGGGAAGGGTATGAAACGTGGGAACCAGGAAAATTAATGGGGAGTACGCATGAAAATCCCGAAAGGGATAGACTGAATCGGTCAACAAAATATCTTTGTACCCACCTTGTACTATTCACTTCGTGTGACCATAGATTAAACACCAAGTAGGCGCAGTACAATTGCAAGCTGGACCTCTACTGGCGAGAGTAGCCCTTATGCTATTTAAGCCCCACGAAAACAGCTACGTGGCCATCGAAAGTATGAGAGTAGGTGAAAAACTAGGATGTGAGCCGTAGGGAGATTAGTACGCCATCATAAGAATTCAAAAATTCACTTATAGAAGACGTGACGGGGATAATTGAAGTAATAACGATTTCTCACCCAATAACTTTGACCATTATACAGCACTGACATATTGTGTTTCGCATGTGAACAACTTTATGAGAATTCATATTCGTATAGATCACAACCATAAGTATTTGTGAAATAACAATAGATGTAACCCATATGCCTAAGGGTGAGTAATACGATTTCGTTCCATAGTGATTTTAAAAAGGTCAATCAAAATAAAAACAGAAGGGTCCAATGGGCGACGCAATATAATTTGATATATGCCTATATAGAATTTTAAATATATTATGGGTGGTGCAATTTAAGTAAATATATATATATATATATATATATAACAATTATATATATATATATATATATATATAATATGGGCTATGTCATCGAGTTAGATGTATATGGATAGAGTTACATATAAACACCTTTGTATCATTACATCAATAGCCTAATTTATTTCATACCACTTATAAGGACATTATAGCTCTTGGAATTAAAACTATTAATGTCTATTATGCGGAATGGCATAGAAATGAGTCTAGAAAGCACTCCATTTTGAGACTGGAAAGATAGAACAGTAAGGGACAGTAATCGAGAAAAAAAAAAAAGTTTGCTGTCTTGAAATAGTGGAAAAGAGAGACATTACAAATGGTATCAGAGCCCAAGTTATAAAACTGGGCTGTTGTTATTGTGCTCACTGTTGCTGAGTGTTGTTGTATAAATAAATTTCTTTTTATATTCTTGCTGATCTGTGCTATGAGTGTGTACAGTGGTGCGGAAATGGCGGAAGGTGGAGAAATTATGTGGATTTGTGTGATGAGTTTGCTACACCAGATCCCAATGCCCCGGTAATGGCTATGTTGCACAGGTTGCAACGAGAATTGGCTGAACTGAGAAGCCAGAATGACATGTTGTCATCAGCCAGTAAGGAGCAGGAAAAGCTCATCAGAGAACTAACTTCCCGGAACAGCCAAGAAGGTGAAGGTTCCGGAAAGAGGAAGATGGATGAGTCTGATGAGGATGATGCTGCTAGGCATCAATATAAACAGAAAAGAGAATTACAGGGGGAATTCTGAAAGATCAAACCTCCCTCCTATGATGGGGACAAGGAGGAAGATGCTGAAGCCTGGTTACTGAACATGATTAAGTATTTCCAAGTTTATGAATATGAGATCAATCTGAAGGCCAGATTAGCTGTTTACCAGCTACAAGGTAAAGCTACCTTGTGGTGGGAGGAGACAAAAATGGTGCATGCTATTGATGAAAAGACAGTTACTTGGGAAGATTTCCAGGTTAAGTTCAAAAATCGTTATTTGAACGAACGTTATTATGATGATAAAGCAAAAGAATTCCACGAACTTAGACTAGGACAGCTCACTATCGATGAGTTTGTCACTAAGTTTACAAATTTATTGAGATATGTCCCTTATATTAGGGAAGAGAAGGCAAAGGTCCAAAGGTTTCTGAATTGTTTGCCTACTATATACAAAGAGAAAATTGAGTTTGACAACCCAAAGACAATGGACGAAGCTGTTAGAAAAGCAAGATTATGCTATCAGCAGTTTAAAGGAAAGGCTGAACAAGGAAAAAGCTGGTTGAACAAGGGTGAGTTCAAGGGGAAAAGACAAAAGCCAACATATTTAAAGAATTTTGGCAAATATCATCAGCGGAAAAAGTTTAATAAACCCAAAGAAAGCCAAACTGCTCAATCCCAAGTGGCTTCAAAACAAGTAGATGGGGACAATAAAAAGGAAGGGACAGTCAGAATGAAGGAACCCTTGAAATGTTGGGGCTGTGGAGAACCCCATCTTTTGAGGGACTTTCCTCATCGAAACATTCATATGATCAACAGAGAACTGGAAGTGACAATAGTAAATAACATAGCCAGAAATATACCAACAATCAGTGGAGTCTTGGAAAATCGGCAAGCATAACATCAAGCAACCAGGTGGAAATGGAGGGTAAGATTTCTGACCTACCTGTTACTGTTTTGATTGATCCAGGTGCTTCTTTAAGTTACATTAGTCCTGGAGTTGTAGAAAAATGTAAAATCAAACCTGAAAAATTTCAGCAGTCATGGTTGGTACAGATGGCCACTGGGACTAAGAGAAAAGTAACCCATAAATTGCCCAAAACAACCATTCAATTAAATGGTTTTCCAACAGAGGTAAATCTGAACATACTTTCGTTAGGATCCTATGACTTTCTAATAGGAATGGATTGGCTGGAAAAGAGGAAATCCCTGATGAATTGCTGGGATAAAACCCTGCATTGTGTGGATGAAGAAGGGAAACCTTTTACTCTAGAAGGAAAACCAAAATCCATTTCAGTAAGACAAATATCAGCCTTACAATTAAAACGAATAGCTAGAAAAGGATACCAAGTTTATGCAGTACATGTGGAAGAAGTAGAACAGAAAAATGGAGAAAATTTGCTGAAGGAGTTGTTGGTGGTAAGGGAGTTTAAGGAAGTTTTTCCAGATGAGATTCCTCATCTTCCCCCTAAAAGAGAAATTGATTTTACCATAGATCTGGTGCCGGGAGCAACACCTGTTTCCCGAGCCCCCTACCGAATGAGCCCTCCTGAACTTATGGAGCTGAAGATGCAATTGCAAGAATTACTAGATAAAGGTTACATTAGACCAAGTGTGTCTCCTTGGGGAGCACCGGTCTTATTTGTGAAAAAGAAAGATGGAACTTTTAGGATGTGCATTGATTATCGCCAACTGAACAAGTTGACCATTAAGAATAGATATCCTCTCCCTAGAATTGATGATCTTTTTGATCAGGTGAGAGGGGCCTCAGTCTTTTCGAAGATTGACTTAAGAACTGGGTATCACCAGCTCAGAATCAAGGAAGAAGACATCAGCAAAATAGCTTTTCGAACCCAGTATGGACACTACGAATTTGTAGTCTTACCTTTTGGATTGACAAATGCCCCTGCCACATTCATGTGTCTGATGAACAGTGTGTTAAATAAGTATTTGGATAAATTTGTTCTTGTGTTCATAGATGATATTTTAGTCTACTCCAAAAATGAGGATGAACATAAAGAACACTTGAGAATAGTGTTGCAGACTCTAAAAGAAAACCAGTTATATGCCAAGTTCAGCAAATGTGAATTTTATAAAGATAAAATTCAATATCTAGGTCATATTATTTCTGAAAAAGGCCTTGCGGTTGACCTTGAAAAGATAAAAGCCATTAAGGAATGGCCGGTCCCAACTGATGTTTCAGCAGTAAGGTCATTTATCGGGATTGCAGGCTATTATCGCAGATTTGTGGAGAGATTTTCTGCTATAGCACATCCCATCACTTCATTGCAAAGAAAGGGTGTCAAGTTTGTGTGGACTGAAAAATGTCAAATCAGTTTCGAGCAATTAAAACAAAAACTTACTTCAGCCCCTATATTGAAGATTGCAGATCCTGATAAAGAATTTGTGGTATGTACAGATGCCTGTAGAGAGGGGTTGGGAGGAGTCCTTTTGCAGGAAAATTCAGTTATTGCCTATGAATCTAGGAAACTGAAAATACACGAACAGAATTATAGTGCCTATGATTTAGAATTGGCAGCTGTTATTCATGCTTTAAAAATGTGGCGGCACTATCTTCTTGGAAAAAGGTTTACATTGATGACTGATCATATTAGTCTCAAATACTTCTTTTCACAAACGGATTTGAATGCTAGACAAGCTAGATGGCTGTCTTTTCTAAGTGAATTTGATATGGATATAAAACATATCAAGGGGAAAGAAAATAAAATTGCTGATGCCTTGAGTAGAAATGCTTGTGAAAATATCAACAACCTTGGGAGAAAAGAAGGACGTACATAGAAGGGCTGGTGGAGAATGTATGTGATGGATAGGCCATCAAAATGGGAAGAATACTTACATTTAGCTGAATTTTCATATAATAACAACTACCAATCCTCCATCAAGATGAGTCTGTTTGAGGCATTATACGAAAGAAAGTGTCGTACCCCTTTTAGCTGGAGCCAACCAGAAGATAAATTAGTGTTGGGACCCGATGTGTTACAAGAGATGGAAAGAATTGTTAAACGGATACAAAGAAACATCAAGACAACACAAGATCGCCAGAAAAGCTATGCTGATAAGAGACGAGTGCACCGAGAATTCAAAGTGGGAGATCATGTGTATTTGCGTATTAAACCCAAAAAGAGCACACTTTATGCTGGAAGTTGTGCGAAATTGGCTCCTAGATATTGTGGTCCTTTTGAAGTCTTAGAAAGGGTGGGACCAGTGGCTTACAAGCTGGCCTTACCACCCCATGTTAGAGTGCATGATGTGTTTCATGTTTCTTTATTAAAAATATATGTGCATGATGCTTCTCACATAGTTGATTGGAATGTTGTAAAGGTGGAACCAGAAGGGGAGTTTCTGCCAGAACCGCTTCAAATATTGGAGCGGGAAGAAATTGAATTGAGAAATAGAACAGTAGCCAGAGTAAAAGTGCAGTGGAAGCACTTTACTGCTGAAGAAGCTACCTGGGAAAGAGAAGAAGAAATGATGGAAAGATATCCGTTTTTGTTTGAAAAATGAACTCTAGTAGTTAAATAACAACACCGAGGACGGTGTTTATTTTTAGAGGGGGAATATGTAACACCCCCAATTTATGTGTTGGAATTTCAAAGTTAGACACTTCAACTTTAATCCTAAAGGGGTGGACCCCAAAGGATAAGCATTTTGTGAATGTAATTTAATATTTAAGTTGAAGAAATGAATAAAATGATTTTGTGCATATTGACGAAAATGAGATTTTGAGATCACTTGCTAATTCCATGAGGATGGATAAGGCAACCAATTCCCCACAACCTTTAAAAAAGCCTTGAAAGGAATTATTTCTAATTTAGATTTTGAGGAAAAATCTAAGTTTCCCCAATGAGGAGGAAAGTAGTTGGGAAGAGGTAAAAGCTGGAAAAGCTGAGGAAAAGCATAAAACAGCTTTCAAGAGTCCCTAAAATGGGAAGCCTAGGCAAACAGGAAGAAAAGCATCCTGATATTCTGGACGCAGAATTAGAAACATGCTTTGGGGGAACAACAGCTTAAATAAGCTGCTCCTAAACAGATTGGGGATTAATCTGTTCAAGGAGATGATCTCATCTTGGGGGTGAGTCCTGGGAGACAAAAATGACTCTAAGGTTGGGAGGCTAGTCAATTTCAATAGTGGTATGTTCCTAAATTGAATTTTGTTTTACTTCTTAAGGTATGAATTGGCTACATATAATTGATGGAATTGCATGTTAGACTTATTAAAGCTACCTTGAAATTATTTAATTTTATTTTACTATAAGAGGTAGGATTCAAGTTCATGTGGCTTAGGAAGATGAAAGAAAAATAAATATATATGTACACTTTGTATGTAGTAACACTCCACACATTGAACATAAATTTCAGCAGAAGTAGCTTCAATCTCAGTATGGTTGTGGGAATCACACCTAGGGAAAGAATTCAGCAGAATCTTTAAACCATAGCTGGCTTAAATCTGAGAATACATGTTTTCCCCAGATTATCTATGTTCTAACTTAAATCTGCTTCTGCTATTTAAAATAAAAAGAAGATTTATTTAAACTAGGTCAACCAGACCCTCATTTATTAAAATAAGAAATTAAAACCAACTACACTGTCATTGCTTTTGTGATTAAAATTATAGTGAAGTTAAACCTATTATTCTATTTTATAAGGAGCGCAATAAGAGTGACCCTTGCTAGTCAATTAATAGAAAAAAAAACATTTCTGCATGAGTTATGGAAAACAAATTCTGCGGTTGAACACATGTATAAATGCTTGTCTCCAGAAACCGTAATAATCTGTAATGTAATGTGGTGATATTAATAATCTCCTTCTTCTCAAAGTTCAATAGAAATTTATTTGTACATACGAGAAATTTCAAATCTTATGAACACTGCATCAATGCAACTTAAACTTGGCAGAATGCCATTATTACGATAAATACCATTTTATAGAAATGGAAACCATGCATTTGTACCATCCTACTATAAAATCGTACTAATAACAAATTATTGAGATGGGCGGGTATCTACTACCATCCTACGCCCTGAGAGATCACTGGTAAATTTCGAATTAGTATGGGCTGTAACCGTAGTGAAGTTCTGGGTACGCCATTAAAAGGTAAAGATCCAAAACATTCGGTGAAAATATATATATATTCACAGAAGTTAAATAATCCAGAATTAAATGTAAATAAAACAAGGCCTGTCAACGATGAGAAATACTTGTAGAGTGGCATTATATTGTATGCTATCCATTCAATTAATTATGTTATATGATGCGTGATGACAGAACCGTCAACCATTCCTGTAAAGTTCTCAATGCGATAGCAATAAAATATACACGAGCACGGTTAATTATTAACTTCAGGTCCTTTCTAACTGAGTGCCGTGGTTGCGAAATTTCATAGAAGTCGGAAGAATAAATGTACTGTGGTGCTCAGCATGAAAGCAGACAAGAATCGTATAATATTCACATACTTATAGGACTGTAGTTACAATTTGGATAGAAAGAATCAAAACAAAAATTTTACAACTACACAGTGCGCAAATATGGGAATGAAGTGACCGAAACCCTAGCTATTATAGCCAGAATTCCAAACGAATGCAAAAAGGGGTGTAGGAAACCTGTAGGGCAAGCGAATCATAATCATGGAGCAGAAATGAAGCGTTATTCCCAGAACAAGATGCAAACCGTGAACTCCTGTCCGGGAGGGGGTGCAGAGCGTCCTCATACCTGACACGAAAATAAATCACGTATTAGTTAAGTATGGCAATAGAAGAATCGATGTAAATAGGAAAGGTGCATACATACAAAAGATAGGTGAGACTGGTATTATAACCTTAGGAACAGTCTACGCACTGAAACAAAAAGACAGGTGGGGTTAACCATGACAGTGTAGGCGCTGCACGAAAGCCAAGTCTGGTTGGTGTTAAATTGACACCAGTAACCTACTGCACCTTATCGTGAACGTAGGAACTTTGCAGCCCTTGGAGTAAATTTCGTAACCACCAAACAGAAAAATAAAGCAAATATAAAAGGAAAGGAGTTAGACGCACATATAACCAGAGCGCTACGTGCAGGTTCATAGGAAAATTACGAAAATGCACCGATGTGCTACTGTAATAACATCTACCTCATTCGCATGAAACAAAAAGGGAAAAGCCATGACGAGTAATACGTTCACACTCAAAGTCGGAAATGAGAAGAGACGCAGAACAAATGGACCGGGCGTAGATCACCGAGAAGACAGAAACGACGAAGAAACCTGAAGATATGATTTCTTACCAGTATGATAGGTGATGGAGCGCAGGCTCTATTCCTTCCTCCTCCTGGCGATAGAGTCCCCATAATCTGGAGAAAGGTCGATAAGGTGGAAACGTAGAGCAACAGTCGTGTTGAATAGAGCGATCCGGAAATAAAATTTTGACTTAAAACAACACTGAAACCCTAATATGCAAACTGATATCTGAATCTCCGGACTGTCGATGGGGAAGGGTATGAAACGTGGGAACCAAGAAAATTAATGGAGAGTATGCATGGAAATCCCAAGAGGGATAGACTGAATCGGTCGACAAAATATCTTTGTACCCACCTTGTACTATTCTCTTCGTGTGACCATAGATTGAACGCCAAGTAGGCGCAGTACAATTGCGAGCTAGACCTCTACTAGCGAGAGCAGCCCTTACGCTATTTACGCCCCACGAAAACAGCTACGTGGCCATCGAAAGTATGAGAGTAGGTTGAAAAACCAGGAAGTGAGCCGTCGGGAGATTAGTACGCCATCATAAGAATTCAAAAATTCACTTATAGAAGACGTGACGGGGATAATTGAAACAATAACAATTTCTCACCCATTAACCTAGCCCCTTACAGAGCACTGACATATTGTGTTTAGCGTGTGAACAATCTTATGAGAAGTCCGTAGGGGTGTGCGTAGTCGTATAGTTCACGACCATAATTAATTGTGAAATAACAACATATTTAACCCATACGCCTAAGGGTGAGTAATACGATTTCATTCCATAGTGATTGTAAAAGGATAAACATAATACCAATGATCCAATGGGCTACGCAATAAAATTTGAGATATGCATATATGGAATTATATATATATATATTATGGGCGATGCAATTGAAGTAGATATATGTATATATATGGAATTATATATATAATATGGGCTATGCCATTGAGTTAGATGTTTATAGATAGAGTTATATATAAATACCTTTGTATCATTACCTCAATAGCCTAATTAATTTCATACCACTTATAATTACATTGTAGCTCTTGGAATTAAAACTATTAATTTTTGTTATGCAAAATGGCATAAAAATGAGTCTAGAAATCACCGCATTTTGAGACTAGAAAGATAAAACAGTAAGGGACAGTAATCGTATAAAAAAAAAAAATTTCGTCTTGAATAGTGGAAAATAGAGACATTACATTATGCTTGAAATACCAACTGTTGGTCTGAGCTGGAAAATCGAAAATGACTCTACTAAGCAGGTTGTTCTAAACAAGTTTAACATACCATTACATGGAATTTTTAAAAACTATTTCTATTGGAGATAAAACTTTGAATTATATCTCATTTGGATTTGGAATCACTTAAATCAAACAAAACACAAAGAAGTTATGATTAAAACATTGTTGGTTAGTATGGTCGACCACTGCTCTCCCGCAGGTAAAAAATATAATTTGTTTTATTTTTCCGTGGATTTGTTCTACAGAGTAACTACTTGTTAGTTTTTTGCATAATTTTTGGATTAGGGGAGCCTGATCACCTCTCTTTCTCCATGATTTAATGTTTTAATGCAGGTAGACACTCATTTTTTTGCAGGTCTTAGAAGAATAAAAAAGGTCAATTTATTGACGAGCGATTCTTGAGAGAAATTTTAGTAAAACAAGGGCATTTCATCTAGTGCATTACCTAACATATTCATAACAAGAAGAAATGAAGAATTGGTTTCCATTTGAAGATTCATGTCACTGCTGCCAAACATTTTTTCAAAAGATCATTTTTTTTTCCCATTAATAGATTTGATATTCTCTTAGAAATAACATCATAGTTGTTGTAACTTAATAAATTGTTGTTTCTTTTTTTATTTTTTTTATGTTTTTGTGTTTCAGGTATTGACTCCTCTAAATTGTAGTTTCCGTTCCATTTGCAATTAAACAATAAGGACCCCACCATGCAAGTTTCAGTTACAGAAGACAATTCTTCGGAAGCACCAATTCTGTGAAAAAAAAATACTTTTTTCTTAAAACCTATACATAAACTTTCCTTTCTATTTGATTGGATTTGTTTAGCAATAGATTGCATATTAGCTTTGTTCTTTCCTCTCTTTTTTTCCTTTTTGCATGTTTATATTTGTTTGTTGTTCCTCTTAACGGACAGTTATTGTTCCTCTTAAGGAACAGCAGTCGTTCCTCTTAAGAAGCAGTGCGTTTATGTTTTTATTTTTGTTGTTCCTTCCAAAAGGAACAACATTTTTGCTGATTATTTTTCTTTTCAAAAAGAACAACATTTTCGTTGCATGTTTTTGATGTTCCTTTCAAAAGGAACAACACCGCTCGTTTTTGTTGTTCCTTTCAAAAGGAACAACAGTTTTGTTGTTCCCTTCAAAAGGAACAGCACCGACTGTTCTTGTTGTTCCTTTCCAAAGGAACAGCATTTTCGTAGATTATTCTTGTTGTTCATTTCCAAAGGAACGTCATTTTTGCAGATTATTTTTGTTGTTCCTTTCCAAAGGAACAACACTTTTTGAGTGCATTTTTCTTGTTTGTGAACAAATTTTTGAGGATTTTTTTTAAAGACAAACATACAATTTATGGAAGGATACACAATCATACAAATTAAAGCTTACTGTAATCAGCAAATCAAAAGAAATTGTCATTTTTAAGAAAGTTGTTTAGTAATGATAAGAAAAAGGAAAAAGGGACATAATCAATAACATGATTTTGTTGTTTTACTACCACTAAATTCATATGATCGATTATATTTATCATGTTGGTTATTTCCCATATTTTATAACTTTCTTTGATTTTTACTTATGGAGTAGGAACAAGGGCATATTATTTTCTATTGAGTTGTTCAGGCTTCTTCCACCATCCCTACTCTTAAGGAGTGTTGAGCCATCCTTTTATGAATAAATAGGAAAGTGCTATATGAAAAGAAAAATATTTACATATTTCATTAATAATTTTATAATTTGATAGATGGAGGATAGGGGGTCTCATCAAGAGCCGGCCTACCATGTTCATAAGGAAGCAAGTGAAGTGGCATTCCCATCATGGCCACCAAACCAGGGATATGGTCCAATGGACAATTGAAAAAATTAAGAAGTCCTTGGAACAGGAGGTCTCATCACGAGCCGGCCTACCCACTTTTCACTTCTTCCCAGTGAATGGCATTGTGATTTATCTGGTCACCAAGCCAGCACAATGGCCTCCGTTATGACAATTAACAAGCACTTCCTCAACATAAATAAAGGACAATGGTTCCAAGGGTGAGAGAGCAACTCTGTCAAGGTTATGGACACCTGTGGGCAACAGAGCTCTGCTGATAGTATTGGAGTCACATTTATACACATCAATAGTAATATTAAACCCTTTTTCCTATATCTCTATTTAAATATCAGATGAAAGTATGAATCCTTAACCTTTGATTTCGAACCTATTATACATGAAAATCATCATAAATCGATCACATTAGTTTAAGTGGGTAATAAATGCATTTTTACTTATGTTTATCTTAAGTTGTCCCTTCTCCTTATCCTTGAATCATTACAAAACGCTTCTATATCTGTTTACGATTTATCACATGCATGGATTTCAGTAAATGCTATAATTTCATTGATTGTATCATAAGTATGTATGCCTTTCTATGCTGTACAATTGCTGTGCAGTACGCTGCTCTTTTATTTTGTTGATTTGTCACAATATTGATACTGCATTTTTACATATTTTTTTCTACTTGAACGTTTTGCATGCATCTTATCTATTGCCATTTAAAACTAAAACCATGGATTCAAGAAAATTGCATACAGAATGTGATTTGTTTACACGAGAACAACAAGTATGGAGGAAAATTCTATTCGCAGCACGATCACACTATTGCAACTAACAACAAAGGCTTGCGAACGCGCACATGGCTTCCACCTTTTGCATCACTTTCAGTAACCGCTCATCCTACATCAACTTCAACAAAGGCCACTCCCTACATGTCCTTCTACATTTTTTTGGAGGTAACACTTGAGGTAAAATAACATAATTTTCTAATTTATTATGAATTTAGGAGAATTTCATGAAAATCCATTGAGCATTATTTATCATCATTCATTCCACATCTTTACCACTTCCCATTTTTTTAGACATGTCTCATCTTTCAGTTTGGGGGAGTGTTGATTTCCTTCATTTCTTTCTTATGACCATGTCAGTAATCTTCTTTGATATTCTTATTCATTCTCAACACCTCCCTTATTCCATGTTGTTTTACACCAAGCATAGATTTCAACAGATTGTAGCAACCACCTCTCTTTGTTTTCTAGCATTGCATGAGGACATGCTAATTCTTCAGTTTGGGGGAGGAATTGCTACACATGATGGATGTTTTCTACTTTCTTTCTCGTTTAAGGCATACAATTTCATTTTTATACAGTGCAGAAATTGATTTGCATATATCTTTAAAACTATGAACTGAATTCTTGTGGTTTCTGGATAACAAAGAGGTATCATTAAAATACACAAACCCAGATAATTTCACACTAAATTAGTTCATAAAATTTTGAAAATTATGCACTATCACCTACAACCATTTTGTTTATATCTCATGATCCGTGCATCAAAACGATCTGATTTTTGAGAAAATAGTTAATGAAGTTTGTTGTTACTTATGTCACATTTTTCTGCAACTTCATATACATATAGTTGAACGTCAACTGTAAAAATTGTTATGCCTTCATCAAGATTGCTAAAATTGAATATTCATTATTTGAGGAAAAATTCATTTGTTCCATCCATTTCATGAGTTGGGATGAACAATTTTCTTTGCTTGGTTAACACATGGGTTTTGTCTTTGGGTTGCATGAGGACATGCAATATATTCAGTTTGGGGGTATGTTGGGCCGTGAATACGACCACTTTTTAATACTTATTTCATCCATTTTTACTCTTCTTTATCATGTCATTTATTATAATTTATCATATAAATCCATGTTATAATGATTTATGCTTTTATGGATGAATATTATTTATTCTCCTTTATTTTTAATAAATTGATGATTATTATGCATAATTTTATCAATGATGGTTTATTAATATATTTTGTAATATCACTCACCATTTTAGCCTCCAAGATATTTGCCAGACTGCAGATTTGATTTCCAAATCATCATGAAATATTTCAACTCAGAAATTCGCTAGAATAAGAAGTGACAGTTTTTCGGTTGAGATTATGAGCAAATGAAGAAGAATCTAGAAAATCTGGAACATGGGTTTTGTCCAGAACGGACCCAATTAACTTCAATGAAGAACGGTTTGCCCAAATTAAGCATGTATTGAGAGAAATACATGGTTCTTTGAGCGCGAGTTTCTCAAATTTGTTGTTGCGGCCGTCCTCCAAATCTCAGCTGCAAAGCCAAATTCGACTTGCTCTTGTTGAAAGATGGATGGAAATATATTTTCTTGTTGATCAATTGGTTGGGAACAATCCAATTTTGTTATGAGAGATCCTATTTACTATTTAATTTCTCCTCTCTTTGGTTATAAAAGGAGACGTTTGTAAAAGAGAGGGGATCGATCATAGTTGTTGCTTTTGTGAATTGTAAATTTAATCAAAAATTGTGTTATTGAAAACACGATTCCATTGTAATGCTGCCCCAGTTTAATAATTAATTGAAGTTGTTGTTCCATTCGCATCATCTGAAGTAGCTTGAGCAGTCCCTGCTGGTGGTTAAGGGCCCGATCCCTGGCAGCGTGAACTGCTCCTCTGTGTTATATTTCCAATTCTTGCAACGTGTGATCGATTTGCTACATGCATGTTACTGTGAGTTTATTTCATTAGTTTTTTATCATTTTACTGTCTTTATGTATCACGCACTCTGTTTATGAGTTATTTCATTATCGTATGATCTGAATCTTATTTCTTACAGCATGGGTTAATTGAGACAGCATATTTCCTTACTTATAACATCCTTGGATTCGCAGAAGTGATATTGGTTCTATCTTACCTAATTCATAATTTCGTGATTAATAGTTTACTGTTTTATTATAATGGATTGTGTTGTCGTTCCTTCCCAATTTAACAAGAGTCTTAATCCTCGAATTACTTATCTTGTTATGCTTCGTTGTTCGGCATTTGATGTTCCATTCCATTTGTTGTTTCGTTTAACTACTGTTCATTTCAGAGTGCAGATGCAAAGCTTCGCTATTCAGTTTGTTGTTCAATAGGATTTTCCGTTTAATAGAGTTTTGTTGTTCAATTCCATTAGTTAATATTTGATGTTCGATTCTTCTAGTTTTAGTTTGTTATTCATTTACATTATTGTTTAGCTTCAATTCATTAGTTTCCAGATTTTGTTCCTTTTAGTTATTTTCATCAGTACGAAGATTGAGTTTGTTTTCCTTTCGATTACTTTAAAGATCACCAACTGTAGAGGAAACTAGTTATTGCTTCCAAGTTCCCAGATTGGTTATCTTGCATCGATTTCTAAGGGAAGGAGTTATTTCTACTGTATCCCTGATCGATGTTTTGCAGATTGGTTTAATTAAGATTTCAGAGCATTTGAGTTTATGTTGTTGTAGTTAAATTTCTTTTTCAAGCATCCATTTACTCTTGTATTTCGAACACTGTACTACATATTGCAAGGCATTACTCTTGGATAAATTGCTGCCTCAGACTGAGTACACTCTTGAAATAAAAAGTCGCTCCCGGATTGATAATTAATGTGAGATAAATAGGTGTTAAAATAGGCACCTTTTATGCCTCAACAAATTGGTTTATTTATCTCTGGAACTAAGATCATTTCACACACTAGGCAAGGACTCTGTTAAATTTATGGCTTATTTAAATTCTTCTATTCTGATAGTAAATTCCAGATGACTTTGCTATGGATACTCTGGCTATTCCATTAAGTTTACATTTATTGTTTGAGACAGTTGATGTATGGTCACTATGTCCATTTGCATCTCTATTTATTGTTCATTAACTGGGTAATGATGTAACTTATGTTATTCAATGGCACGTTATAAAATAATTCTTCAGGTTACTATGTTTACAATATATATAATAATTCAGTTCTTGGCTTTCGACAGTGACTCTCATCTGTTTATTATGAATAGCAATTACTGCTTAATTTTTTTGTAAGTTGTTGAGTTAAGGGTTGTCCGGACCAAACCCAAACCTTGTCCATGTATATCATAGAATTATAGGAACAACCCAACCTACAATTCAGAGCTTTCAACTCTGGAACATGGGTTAAGGATTTCCTACTCTACTACTTACAAGTTCCTGGCTTATTCTTATTTACGTGATAATATCTTGGTCACCTGTCTCTCTAGGAATTTGCTGTCATTTTATTTCTTTATGGCTTCTTTATCAGTGTAGTCTTAAACATTTCTATTCTACTATTTTTTTTATCTCTGTATAAATAAAAAAATGTTAAATTTCTACTCACCATCCTTAGGAATAGGAATGACACACCTCACTTCCTAAATTTATCATCATTGTGTCAACCAATGAGTTGAGAAAATTAACTATAACAGTATGCATTTATTTCAAGAAAGAAAGGTATTCAAAGTTTACACTACAACTCTTAGAGAAATGTAATGTAACTGAAACTTATTCAGGAGAATAGAAATTCAACAATAAGCAATTACCATTAGAAATATTAACCATAATGAAGATATTAACTGAAAGGTGACTTAAAATATCTTAGGTACCGTATCAAAATACACTTCTGTCTAGATAACAGAACTTAGAAAATTGACTTATCTGAAATTGAGTGATGTCGTCCTCCCTACTGTGGATGAGGCGATTATGTTCTCATCTCCCCCCGTAATCCACACCTGAGGTGAGTAGGTTGACAAAGAAACTAGAAGAGACCTCAGGACCCCAAGTCCAATCTTCTTTCCAGGGAATTTGGGATTGCTAAGAGTATTTCCACTGGTCACAACCAACTCAGGAAATTCACACTCTCTCCTATTTTCCTTCTCATAGCCACCAACAGATCAGAACCCCTCTTCCTCACTAGGATGTACCTTTATCCTTAGAGGAAGGGGTAACTAACTGAACTATTTCTATTTAACCACTTCTTAGTTCTTGGAATACTTTTTACCATTAGTCTTTTTTCATTTTTCTTCCTTTATGGAACCACTTTCCATAACTAAATTTTTATTTACCTTTAATTCAAAAAACAATTAATTTTTGTTTGTTAAGTAATTTATAACGAAGAAATAAATGTCTTATTTTCTTAAAAAAATAACATAAAAAATAATTGACATTAAAACCAACTGCCACAACTTCCCCGCGTGGAAGTAAACATTGTCCTCAGTGTTTCGCTCTAGCTCAAAAAACAGTTCTGGGTATTCCTCCTGAACAAATCCTTCATCTTCCCAGGTAGCCTCATCTGAGCTGAAGTGCTTCCACTACACTTTAACCTGGGTGATCGCTCGCCTCTAGAGCATGATTTCTCTTCGTTCGAGTATACGCTGAGGTTCGACCAAAAAATTGTCATCCAGCTTGACCTATAGTCAGCAAAATTCTGAGTTAATCTCTCATAGATTTTAGTAATTCTATGTAGGATTTTTAATATTAACCTACCTGAATACTTTTCCAATGGATTACATGCTTTGAGTCATGTACATATCTCTTAAATAGAGATACATGAAACACATTGTGCACCCGAATATGGCTCGCTAAGGCCAATTAGTATGCCACCGGTCCCACCCTTCCTAATATCTGGAAGGGTCCATAGAACCAAGGGGTCAACTTGGCATAAGAGGCCCATATTAGCATGCTCTTCTTTGGTTTTATTCTTACGTACACATGATCGCCCAATCCAAATTCGGGATAAGTCCTTTTCTTATCTGCATATACTTTATGCCGATCTTGAGTTGCCTTCAAATTTTGCCTAATCTTTCTTACTTCTGATTCCATTTTAGCTAACATTTTTGGTCCAAGCATCAACTTGGTTTTGGCGCTACTCCAATTGGTAGGTGTACAACATTGTCGTCCATACAAGGCTTCGAAGGGACTCATCTTCGTAGATTCCTAATAACCATTGTTGTAAGAAAACTCTACCAAATGTAGATATTCTTCCCATATTGTTGGCTGTTGCATTATGTACATGCGTAACATATCCTCTAGGATTTGATTCACCTGCTTAGTTTGGCCATCCGTTTGGGGATGATATGTTGTGATGAAATTAATTTGAGTTCCCAGACCTGTAAACAAGGTCTTCCAGAATGTTGAAGTAAACTTCACATCTCTCTCTGATATGACAGTCTCTGGAATGCCATGTAGTCTAAATATTTCTCTCATAAAGATGTTTGTGATCTACACTGTTTTGTAGGTAGAATTTACCGGTATAAAATGTGTTGCCTCGCTCAATCAATCCACCACCACCATAATGGATTCATTGTGCTTCTTTTATTTTGGTAAACCAATGATGAAGTCTAGAGATATAAATTCCCACTTCCACTCTAGTACCGGTATGGGCTGCAACAGTCCCACTCGATGTTGATGTTCCACCTTAACCTGTTGACACTATAGACACTTGTTTAAATATTTGCAATGTTTTTTCACATACTGGGCCAGAAATAATTCTTTCTCATTGCTGTTAGCATTTTCTGATACCTTGGGTGTCCTGAATAATTGCTTCGGTGGTATTCGTTCGAAATCAGCTCCTTCAAATCCATTCGATTTGGAATATATATCTTTTCCTTAAAGGTTAATAATTGATCTTTGAAAATTCCGTAATTGCAAGGTTTTTCTTGCCCTCTAGCCTCCTCTGCTTGTTTCCATATAAATTGGTATTCAGGATCCTTTGTCGGCTTCTGCTTTTATTTGGTCTAAGAACTTGCATTCAATATGGTTGTATTAAAGTTCATAAACTCCACGCAACTTCCTACTCAAAGCATCTGCCACCCTGTTTTCCTTACCTTTCACATGATGCATATCAATGTCAAACTCACTTAGAAAGGCATTCCATCTTGCATGGCGAGAGTTGAGATCAACTTGCTTAAAGTAACTAGTTAGGCTACTATGGTTAATTTTTAATAAAAATCTCTTTCCAAGCAAGTAGTACCTCCATACTCGAAGTGCATGCACTACTGTTGTTAGCTCTAGATCATAAGCTGAGTATCATTGTTCATGCTCTTTTAACTTCTGCGATTCATATGCAACCACTCTTCCATCTTGTGAGAAGATTGCCCCAACTCCTTCTTTACACGCATCCGTACAAACTTTGAATTATTTATTGGGATCAGCTAACCTCGACATCGGGGCAGCGTTAAACAAAATTTTTAACTTTTCAAAACTTTTTTGACACTCATTACTCCATTTAAATACTTTTCCCTTCCTCTGTCAGGAGGTAATTGGAAAAGAAATCTTTGAGAATCCTTCAATGAAACATCGGTAATATCCAACCAATCCCATAAAGGATCGGATGTATGCCACATTTTGGGGTACCCGCCATTCCATAATTGTCTTAATTTTTTATAGATCAACTGCTATTCCCTCATCAAAAATAACATGTCCTACGTATTGGATTTCTTCTTTGAAAAAAATCACATTTTCTGAAATTAGCATATAGTTGATGTTTTTGTAACATCTCCAGCAATATCGTTAAGTGTTCCTTATGCTCTTCCACACTCTTCGAATAAATTAATATATTTTCTGTAAATATCAACACAAAATTGTTCAAGAAGGGGTGAAATATACTATGCATCAGCCTCATAAATGTTGTTGGCGCATTAGTCAATCAAAATGGTAACACCACAAATTCGTAATGCCTATACCTGGTACGGAAAGAAGTTTTGTATATATCCTCATCTTTTATCCAGATCTAGTGGTATCCTAATCTTAAGTCTATCTTTTAAAATACAGTGGCTCCTTTCACCTGATAAAACAGATCATCAATCTGTCGTAGTGGGTATTTATTTTTGATGGTCAATTTATCGAGTTGTCGATAGTCCATGCACATTCGCATGGTTCCATATTTTTTCTTCACAAACAACGCTGGTGCTCCCCAAGGGGACACACTTGGTCAGATATACCCCTTATCCAACAATTCCTGTAACTGCATATTTAGTTTGGTCAATTCCGGTACACTCATTCGGTAAGGTGCCCTTGAAATCGATGATGCTCTTGGCATCAACTCAATAGTAAAATCAATGTCCCTTCTTGGTGGTAAACCTGGTAAATCTTCTAGAAACACATCTATGAAATCTTACACTATAGGTATGTTTTCCATCATCAGAGTCTTTTCCTTGGAATTAGTAAAGCCCATTTGAATGGCGTATAACTGACATCCCATCCTCATACACTTACTCATTTGAGAGGTTGTAATAGGACATAGTTGTAGAGGCTTATTGATTCCTTGTATCTCTTTACGTGTTCCATTAAGCATTCTATAATATATGATATTATCTTTACAATCCACCAATGTCCAGTGCTTCTCCAACCAATCCATTCCCAATAGCACATCGTAAGATCCCAAAGGAAATACCTTCAGATCTACAGTTAAGTGTTGTTCGCTAATCTCCAGTGTACAGTTCAGAATTTTGGCACAAACTTTCCTCTTTTCTCTAGAGGTTAGCTATTCCAGCCATGGATTTTTAAATTTATGACTTTGTAATTTACATATTTCTACTAATTTGGGATTTACATAACTTAAACTTTCACCTGGGTCAACCAAAATAGAGACAGGTTGCGAAAGTAGATTACCTTCCAACTCTATCATTGTTGGTTGGTAATATGCCTGGCGATCTTCCAATGTTGCATTAATTTTGGGTATGTTTCGGGCTACATCTCCCACAGTAGAAGCTTCCTGTAGATTAGAAATTGTTTCACTTCTTCCCCGCTATGGATAGTTCCTATAATAGTGAACCTCACCACACCCCAGCACTGTAGGGGTGGTTTCAGATTTGGTCCTTGCTCACACTTGTTGGAATCCTCTATGGGGTTGTCTTCTTTAGGTCACTGGGTTCTTTGGTGGTTCCTTCCAAATTGTTTACTTACTGAACTTCTTGTAGAAGTATTAAAATTGTTGGTTTTACCATTTTTGAAGTTTGAAATACTTCTATAACCTTTTTTGGGCTGCAAATTTTTTCCCATCTCTCCTTTTGCCTTGGATTGATGGTAACACATTCTTGCCTTTCGAATATCCTCATCCATGGTCTTTGATCTCATTGAACTGAATTCGTTATTTCATGTGCGTCAAAAAACTACTTAGGAACCACTTCACTTAGCCTTTTCGTCCCTTAGATAAGGAATTTACCTGAGTAAAGAGGTGAACTTGGTTATGTATTCATCAATCATCATTTGATCCAATTTTAAATCACGAAATTCTCTAGACTTATCACCATAAAAGCATTCACTTAGGTACTTTTTCTTAAAATATTGCTGAAATGTATCCCATGTAATGTCCCAATCTTCTATAATGTGGACATTCTTAACTTCCTCCCACCATAGAGTGGCCTTCTCTCTCAACTTGTAGATGGCTAGCCTAGCCTTAATATTGTTGTTATATTTGTAGACTTGAAAGTACTTATTCATATTTATCTGCCATGCTTCAGCCACCTCCTCTGCCTCTTCATTAAATGTGGGTGGTTTTATTTTCCGGAACTCACTTTGTAGTTCCAATTTATGTTTCTTAATTTCTTGTTGTTTCGACACATTACCACACTCAGCCTCATTGTAGTTTCTATTTTTGTTACTTCCTTGTGAATGAATTATTTCCATTCTGTCGGTGGTTTGAGCTCTTGCTTTCTGTTCATTATCCTCCTGCATGTCCCTATCAGGACTGGGTTGTATCACTCCCTAATTCTATTTGTCCGAAAGAATCTTAAGTATCCTTACTTCCTCTTGCATTAAGCGCTTGTTGTCAGTCTTGACTCGGACCATTTCCTCTTGTAGCTTCTGCAATGTTTTTAGTAGAATACTGGTCTGGTGTTGTTGTTCCTCGAGCAGTCTACTAGTTTGTTGGTGTTGGTCTACACTCAACTAAATTCACATTTCAGGATTCATTTCCGATTGTGGTTGGCGTGTACGTCCCCCCTTGTGCTCGGGTATTTGATGCGTTGACCCCCTCCTCATATCGCCTCCTACTGTGCTATTTCTTTGCTCTCTCTATGCATCATTACACACAATTTGTCATATTAGGTGATCCCTAGGGTACCAATGTGCGAACGCTGCTCTGGTACCACTTGTCACATCCAACATATATCAACATAATATATATATATATATATATATATATATATATATATATATATTTCTTACCTCGTTTAATGAGATGTACTTTGTATAAGGTAATTACTATTGTTTTAACCACACATATATTATTTTCACACATCAACTCTCAGACTTTATTGCTAAAGTATTAAGCTTCACCCTTAATGACTACCGTTATGGCAACGCATTACATTAATACATATTAATTTTTCTAATGTTTTGGAAAGGATTCACATCATTCGGTGCATGGTTCCGTTTACTTTTACAATCAAGAGAGTATTTAAATGATTTTAAAACAAATCTCAAACTTGGTATATTGAGATATAGGTATTTGCAATTTTGGTTTCAATAATTAATATCGTGCGGTCTAGTTGTACCCTTGCATTGAATTTGGTTTAAGTGATGCACACATTTCTATTTGGTCACTGTCGGATCTAATGGAAGAGATATATGACTTGAAATTATTCTTGATGGCTTATGGTATTGACCCCGCTGAACCCTTACCGCTTTGTTCATTTGGACGGAGCTCTGCAGCGTTGCTACTCTGCAACTTGGTTGCATCTCCACCTCTTCAGCCTCATTTCCATCCCTTCCATGGAATTTATGATGGGTAAGTTGCAGTCTTCAACTATTATGATATTCTTTATCGATTATGTGCTTGAGATGTTCATGGTCCTAGCATTGTTTACCTTGGTTTGGGGTTACTATTTTCCTTTCTCGTTCAATGTAACAAGGTCATTCCTTCAGGCGGTTGCTCTGCTTTGTTTTATAGTTTCTTCTTTGAGATATTTCTCGCTTCCATTATGTAGCAGTTGGCTAGGTTATCCCAGAGTTGTGCGACTCACCATGCCTTCATCGATGGCATACTGGTTGACGTTTTTTCATTGCAGGTAAGGTGTATTAGCAACCTCCTTTGCTTAGGAGTCAGTTCTTCCTTTCTCCTACTCTCAGGGTGTATTTTGTTATCCTCCCTCCTGTCTTTTTCGCAGAGTTCATATTCTATCTGCGGTTCGCTAAACACAGGTATGCCAGGGTTTTCTATTCACTGTCTCTAAATTACCATTTCATTTTTTTTTCTTTTGAAAATTACATTCTATGTATCTTACATCCTTGTTGGCTTGTGCAAGTATGATTCTTCGAGGCTTAAGATGCTTTTGTTCTCTACTCTGTCTCTGCCTCTTAACGAAGATATTGGTCTCACCCCGTCTTCATGCTTTACTCTACAGGTACCAGGTTATCCACATAATTCCTCTAAGATTTAGAGTCGCGATGATTTTTTGATAGCCCTTAGGTTTCATAGCGATGAAATGTTAAACCTTTACTGTTGAATAAAGAGCTATAGTTTTGATGTTAGGTGAACTGTTTTGTTTATCTGGAGCTGAGACTGCCTCACTTACGGCAAGGAATCTGTTACATTTATGGCTTATTTAAATTCTTCTATTCTGATAGTAAATTCCAAATGAATTTGCTCTGGATACTCCAACTATTCTATTAAGTTTACATTTATTTTTTGAGACAGTTGATGTATGGTTGCTTTGTCCATTTGCATCTCTCTTTCATGTTCATTAACTGGGTAACGATGTAACTTATGTTATTCAATGGCACGTTATAAAATAATTCTTCAGGTTGCTATGTTTACAGTATATATAATAACTTAGTTCTTGGCTTTTGATAGTGGCTCTCGTCTCTTTATTATGAATAGCCATTATTGCTTAATTTTTTTGTAAGTTTTTGAGTTAAGGGTTGTCCGGACCAAACCCAAATCCTTTCCATGTATATCATAGAGTGATAGGAACATCCCAACCTGGGATTCAGAGCTTTCAACTCTGGAACCTGGGTTAAGGATTTCCTACTCTACTACTTACAGGTTCTTGGCTTATTCTTATTTATGAAATAATATCTTGGTTGCCTATATCTATAGGAATTTGGTGTCATTTTATTTCTTTATGGCTTCTTTATCAGTCGAGGCTTAACCATTTCTGTTCTACTATTTTTTTTCTGTCTCTGTATAAATAAAACAATGTTAAATTTCAACTCACAAATGTCAGGAATAGGAACCACACACCTCACTTCCTAAAGTTATCATCATTGTATCAACCAATGAGTTGAGAAACTTAACTATAAAAGTATGCATTTATTTGAAGAAAGAAAGGTATTCAAAGGTTACACAACAGCTCTTAGAGAAATGTAATGTAACTGAAATTTATTCGGCAGAATATAAATTCAAAAATAAGTAATTACCATTAGAAATATTAACCATAACGAATATATTAACTGAAAGGTGACTTAAAATATCTTAGGTGTTGTATCAAAATACACCTATGTCTAGATAGCAGAACTCAACAAATTCACTTATATGAAATTGATTGATGTTGTCCACCCTACCGTGGATGAGGTGATTATGTCCTCATCTCTCCCCCGTGCTCCACACCTGAGACGAGTAGGTTGACAAAGAAAGTAGAAGACACCTTGGGACCCCAAGTCCAATCTTCTTTCCAGGGAATTCAGGATTGCTGAAAGTATTTCCACTGGTCACCACTAGCTCGGGAAATTCACACTCTCTCCTCTTTTCCTTCTCTTAGCTACTAAAATATCAGAACCCCTCTTCCTTGTTGGGATGTACCTTTATCCTCAGAGAAAAGAGTAACTATCCTTTATCCTCAGAGAAAAGAGTAACTATCTGAATTGTTTCTCTTCATCCACTTCTCAGTTCTTAAAATACTTTTTACCATCAATTTTTTGTCACTTTTCCTCTTTTATAAAACCACTTTCCGTAACTAAATTTTTATTTACTTTTAATTCAAAAAACAATTAATTTATGTTTGTTAAATAAGTTCTAACCCAAAAAAAAATGAATATCTTAATTTCTTAAAAAAATAACATAACAAATAACTGACATTAAAACCAGATATCACAATAAATTTTAATAAATAATTTTAAAATAAAAATTAACATTACAATACACCCAATTATCATTTATTATTTTAAACAAGATAATCTAAATATTATTTATATTACTGTAAATAAAATTTATTCAAAATTTTAATTTACAAAATATAAACTAACTTTTATTTAAATATTATAATCTAAAATTTCCACTTCGTGCATCAATTGAATTTAGAAATAAAATATTATAATCGAAAATTTCCACTTCGTGCATCAATTTAATTTAAATCTATAGGTTGAACAAAACCAAGAGAATTTAAAATGGTATACACAATACTGTTGCTTTATTATTATTAAAGAACATAAGTTAATGCGATTAATATACTGAACGGTTTAACCTATGTTGAAAGGAAAAAATAAATTATCACAATTTAATAAATTTTGACTTTAATAACATAATATTTAAGCGTTATATTTTAAAGCTATATTGTATAATTATATGTTTATAAAAAAATTATAAAATATTTATTATATAATATTATTAAAATATTTATATTTAATGACGATTAATGATTAATGTTCATTAAAATTAATGTCGTTTAATTGTTATTTTTTAAAATCTTATTTTAATGATTAAAGAAGAAGTACTTTAAGATTACTATATAGATTAGCTTGATAAGTACATTTTTTTTATTTTTTTATTATAATTATGAATTATTATTAATATAAAATAAATAAGATTTTTTTATTAATTTTTTTTTTTAATATAATTATTATAAATTTATATATAATTGAGAATTTATATAGCAATATCCAATTGCTATCTCTAAGATTTAACGAAAAATTTATTATTTATTGTTTCACACTTTTTATCACACTATTTCCATTGGCATGATATGTTGATAAATAGTTGTTACAAAGAATATCAAATTATTTTATTTAGAAATTATATATATATATATATATATATATATATATATATATATATATATATATAATTTTTTAAAATTTAAAATGAAATTAATATTAGTGCTTTAAATATATAATATTTATAATGTTTATATATCATTTTCTTTTTTTATAAGAATATAATGTGTTTTTAAATTTTTTTATTAAGGAGGTTGTTGAAGTGATCAATAGGATCATTGATATGGACACATCTAAGTTAGTAGGAATCTGTCTTAACTCTACATTTTTTAGTTTTGAAGGGGAGTTCTATGAGTAGACTTGTGGTGTTGTTATGGGTAATCTGCTCTCCCCTATTGTTGTCAATATTTTTATGGAAGATTTTGAATCTAAAGCCTTGGCTTTTGCTCCTTTCAAGCCTAAGCTTTCGAAGCGGTTTGTGGATGACACCATCATAAACTGGTCTCATGGTCGTCAAGAGTTACATTATTTTCACAATTAGAATAATCAGTCCTCCTCCATTTAGTTCACTATGGAAACATAGATTAATGGTATCCTTCCTTTTCTAGATGTGCTCATCTCTAGGAAGGATGATGGCTCTTTCTCTCACCAAGTCTTTGGGAAGAAGACCCAAACAAAGAAATATCTTCACACCGAATCTCACCATTTTCAAATTAAATGATGGTTAATTTTCTGAGGATGAGAAAGCCCATCTCCAGAGTCTTTGAGAAGGTGTTGAAGCCCAGGAAATCTCTCGCTTCAAACATTGGGGGAAGCACTTGGCCTAGACCTTTAGGACAGCCTCCTTTTCCGTTTGGAATGGTGGGTCTGACCGGATTTTATGGGACCAATCTTTATAACGAAATGGATTGGTTTGGATGAGTGGAAATGGGACTGAATTAACTGAAATAAAACTATCTAATTTAAACTAAATATTGATAAAGAAATTCTAACACTAACCCGGGTAATTATATGTGAATACAACTTAAGATTGTTCCAATTTAACAATAACCATGAAAATGTATTATTATTTAAATTGAAATGTACAGAAACAAATAAAGATAACTCTGTTTAAGAAATTAAACAGAGTTGTATTAGCATATTGCATTCATCATTGTATACCATCTATATATACTTAACGAAAGATAACATTTCAATTATACTCAGAAATGATATATAAAAAGAAACGTTGTGAAAATCAAATATATATAAATGATAGCAAATTTTAAAGCGAATATCATAAGACAAAATAAATCAACAGTGAATAGATAGAAATACCTTATTCATCTTGAAGACTTTCAAATGAAATCTGATACTCTAATCCAGTAACTCTGATGCAAAATCAAATTCCAAGGTACAGAAATGCAACACTTCAAAGATAATTCCGCATGAAAATCACCAGATGTGATCCTTTTTAAAAAATATATAAGACAATGGAGTACAGAAATGCAATCTCCAAGTCAAAAAATATTAAGATCCAGGACCCTTCTCTAAATGCATGAGAAGGGTTTAAATACTACTTAGCTAAATCTAAAAATAGTCTTATTACAAAAATTAAGGTTTCGGTTCAATGACCGTCCTTTTCCTAGGCTAAAATACAGTAAAATTAAAACTAAATCTAACTATCTATGAACTTGATCTTTAAACTTGCAGGCATCTAGCATAGTTTTGAGAAGATGTGGTTGACCGACTTCAACATTCAACTGTCCTGAAAAGACAGAGTCGGCAAGTGTAGGCGCAATCTTCTCTGTAGCATTGATGATACAATTAAGCGCACTGTGCTGACTGTGTGGCTTCACCAAGTACGCCCAGTATGAGTCCCAATTTAATCTTGTCAGCCCTTGGATAGATTTTGCTCTTTCTTCTGCCTTTTACCTCCATTCTGTTTGCAGTTGATGTGCCTGTGGGAGATATCCTGGAACAGTTTCTGAAATTAAATTTGCTTTGTGTAAATTATCATTTACACAATTCGTAAGAGTGTTTGCCGCTATAGCCGCCTCCTCTACTGCCTTCTCTTTGTGCATTTTCCTTTATTGGAGCTTTTTGCTCTGTTATTAATTTTGCAATTTCATCTTGATTTTGCTTTGCCATTTTCTCATATCATACTTCAGCCAAAGTAGTTTCTTTTTTATAGATTTGACCTTTCGCAGTAGTTTTTCTCTGTACCGAACACGCTCCACATCTTTTTTCTTGCTCAGCATTAAGTGCCTTGAATTTGGTCAATGTTTCCTCATTTTGCCTTACAGTTATTTCAAGTCTCTTCAACTTCCGACTTTTCTCAAGAAGAGCTTTATGTTTCCCTGAGAACTCCTGACCTCCAACAGCTTCTTCAGTAACTTCTAAAAGCTCTATAGAGGATAATTTTGGCAAACTTACATACCTTATCTTGTGATAGAAACTGTGTCAATTTGCCCACTTGGATATTTGAACTTGTGAACAACGTCTAAAACATCCTTTTTTGGTACTGTCCACCCGTGTTTGTTTTTCTTCAATGGTTCATCTCTTTTGGTCCATTCCTGTGTGCATTCTGACAAATTCGCATGTTCTCTGGCAAATTCTTCCATAAATTGCTTATTATAAGGCGCATGAGGTTCCGGCAACTTATACATCAGCCTCACGTCTTCCGTGGTGAATGACCCGATTAGCTCTTCAGATGGAGTTCTAAATTGCCTGTCTGAAATATCGGTGCTGTCCAACACCCATTTCACCATGTCCGTATATGGGAGAATCCTTGGCCTTGCCGCTATCCTATGGAGAAATGAACAAGCCAGTTCTTTGAGGGTTGCTTCAGACGTATTACTAGAACCTGCTGTAGCCACAACTTTCATCACCACAGGATTTTCTTCTTCTAATAAATTATACATTCCTTCCCAAGTGGATATACCAGCATCCTTATTGCAAGCGGTGTCTGCATACAGTGAAGCCATTTCTCTGTTTTCAGAAGTCGAGCTCTTCTCCTTCTTACCCATAGTGTTTAGTGAAAGCTTTGTATAGACGTTTGCTCCTTCGTGCCTGCGTTTTACGAGTTAAATGAGAGTAATGGCATGAGAAAGGTGATGAGACTGTTTTAAATGTGAAGGCGGATGAAATATATTATTTTAATCGTGAAACGACTTTCAATCAAAACAAAATCTCATTTACCATTAATTGTCAATCCAATCATTTAATCCAATCATTAAAGCGCATAACAGATTTGATATATGGGAAGATTGTCTTTGAACAACGCGCTTTTATGAATCTGAGACATTGCGATCTGCGATTTGCTGCACAATATCGCAATATCGCAAAATGAAATCATCGCAATTTTAAAAATAGCGCAAATTGCGAAATAGCGCAAAAGCGCACATCGCAAAATCGCAAAAGCGCAAAATTGTAAATAGCGCAAAAGGTATTCGTTTATCATTTCTGTTTTCTGCGCTATGCGATCTGCGACCAATATGTTTATTGTATAGGCTTTTTGGGATCGCATTATCGCAAAAGCGCAAAATCGCATTTTCAGTTTTATAAAAGATATATATCATTTTGCGATGGATGCGGTATTTTGTTTAAAGAACAATTTTATTGTAATCTATCATAAACTTAAGTGTTTCTTAATGTTCTTTCTAAGGGATTTCTCTAAGTTTATGATAGAAAGTTTTATTTAAAAAGGAAAACAAATCCTAATTGATTTTTTGGATTTTTTAACTAAGGGTCCCCATTTATTTAGTATTATTACTAATATTGAATAAAAGGGGGGTTGTTGCTGGTCACAAATGTATCGTGGAATAAATATAGTAAGGGTTATGGTCTTAGAGCTTTATTAAATACAGGCAGAAGTTTGAAATCAAAGAAATATCCTAATGAAGTAATTGGTAGTGTTCAACTTCCTTTTATCCATGGTACTAGTGACAAATTTCTCGGATTTTAAGGAAACATAGGATCTCTTCCTCATTTAGACCTTTGAACACCGTTCGCGGTTCTCTCCGATCTGTTAAAGACCCGTTGGACCCTAACATCATGAAAGGTGTATATTTAATCCCTTGTTCTTGTGGGATTCCCTACAGTGGAGAAATTGTCTGCTCTATAAATAGGAGATTTCAGGAGCATGCTGCTGATATGAGGCATAGTAGGACTTAGTCCTTAGCTCTTCCCGAGCATGCTAAGTAGACTAAGAACCACATTTGTTTGGAGGAGTCCATGGTCATTGCTAGGGTTGAGCATTTCCATCACCACAAATTTAGGGAAGCTTTTGAAATCGAGAAGAGGCCTCATACCCTAAATAGGGATGATGGGCGAAAAATTAGCAGTTGTTGGATCCCATCTCTGTGCTCCTTTTCCTCTTCCCTTTGTTTATTCTCTCTCTTTATTTTGATTCCTTTTTTGTTGTGTTGCTTTTCTCTATTTAGTTTTTGTTGATTATATTCCTACTATTATTATTACTAGTATTTATTATTATTGTTTATTTTTGTTATCATTACTCTTTTTATGTTTACTATTATTTATTAATTTTATTATTTTATAGAATTATTTCAGTAATAATCATATGAAAATGAACATTTTCGATGCGTTTCGAACCAACTAGTGTGGCTCATCATCGCACTAGGTGAGAGCTCATATTAGGACATTTAGTTTAATTAGATGTAGAAATGGCTAAAATAGTCGAAACGTTAGGATAACAACTAGTTTGACTTTGAAAATGAAAATCGATTAAAAATGGCTAGTTTTAATTAATTAATTAATTAATTAAGTATTTAATTATTTTTTTATATGTACATATATATATATATATATATATATATATATATATATATATATATATATATATATATATATATATATATATATATATATATATTAAGAACGAGGTCCAAGGAAAAATGAAAAACGAGAACACAATAACCAACAAAGAAACATAAAGTGAGAGTAAAAAACTAAGGAAACAAGATGAAGGACGAAAACACAAGACAATTAAGAATATAGGGCAGGGATCCAACACCTACTGATATTCTAGTCATTATCTCTATTGACATTAACGGGCACTTTTTCAATTTCTAGGGCCTCTCTTAACTTTGATGATGGAAATGTTCAATCCTAGCAATGACCTTAGCCTCTTCGATGCAAATATGATAATTAGTCTTTTCTACATTCTCAACTAGGGCGGAGGAGCGGGATCTTCCATATTAATGTCAGCAACATGTTCACAGATCCTTTGATCTATAGACCGACCAATTTCACCAATATAAGGTGTCCCAAAAGAACAAGGAATAATGTATACATATTTCTCATCCCTAGGGTCTACCATATCTTTAACCAATTTAAGAGAGCTTTGAATCATGTTAAAGGGCTTGAAAGAAGAAGAACCTTATGTTTCTTAAGGATCCTAGTAATCCTATCAGTTGTTCCCTTAATGAAAGGAAGGCATACATTGCAGGACCATTCATTAGGCTCTTTTTTATTTTTAACTAAAGGACCATTTTCTCCTTTATGTTCAAATATTTAAGGCCCTGTAGCCTACTATAACCATTTCTACAAAATAAATTAAGGAGATGGGTCTTTTCTCCCTCAAGGTGAGACTCGTTAGATATTCTCAATGCCCTAGTGTCTAAGGTGTTAAGGTGTCATCATTTCCCTGCTAAAAAATTAGGCGTCCTTAACACCTTAGCCACTAGGGCGCTGAGAATATCTCATGAGTCTCACCTTGAGGGAGAAAAGACCTATCTCCTTAATGTCTATTGTAGAAATTGTTATAGTAGGTTGCAAGGCCTTAAAGCTTTTCTTAAAGCAGAAAAAGGTTCTTTAGTTAAAAATAAAAAAGAGCCTAGTGAATGGTCTTGCAGTGTATGCCTACCTTTCATTCAGGGAACCACTGACAAGATTGTTAAGATCCTTAAGAAACATAAGGTTTCTTCTTATTTCAAGCCCCTTAATATGATTCACAACTCTCTTAAATCAGTTAAAGATCTAGTAGATCCTAGGGATGGAAAAAGGTGTCTACATTATTCCTTATTCTTATCGGCCACCTACATTGGTGAAACTAGTCGGTCTATAAATCAAAGGATCTGTGAACATGTTGCTGACATGAAGCATGTAATATCTCGCTCCTCCACCCTAGATGAGCATGTAGAAAAGACTAACCATCATATTTTCATCGAAGAGGCTATGGTCATTGCTAGGATTGACCATTTCCATCATCATAAGTTAAGAGAGGCCCTATAAATTGAAAAAAGACCCGTTAATCTCAATAGGGATGATGGTTGGAATATCAGTAAGTGCCCTATATTCTTAATTGTCTTGTGTTTCTTCCATTTGTCTTGTTTCCTTATTTTTTTAGGCTCACTTTATGTTTTTTTGCTAGTTATTGTGTTATCATTTTTCATTTTTCCTTGGACCTCGTTCTAAAATAAAAATAAAAATAAAAGTAAAAATAAAAATAAAAAAATAAAAAAAATAATATATATATATATATATATATATATATATATATATATATATATATATATTATCACTATTAATTAAAATTATAAATAATTAAATAAATAAAAGTAGTCGTTATTAATTGATTTTAATTTTCAAAGTCAAATTAGTCGTTATCCTAAAGGCTAGTTTAGCCATGTCTACATATATTTAAACTCAAAGTCGTGATGTGATCTCTCATCTAGTCCTGATGATGAGCCACACTGGTTGGTTTGAAATGCGTGGACAATGTTCATTTTTATGTGATCATTATCGAAAGAATTTTATAGTTTGTATGATGGATAACAGAAGACAAAATTCTAAAAGCTTTACTATTATTTTTATTATTATGTTTACTTATATTTTCATGTGTTAGTTTTTATTTTAGTTTTTGTGTTAACCATTGTTTTATATTTTTTTTTTTTTGTCATTTAAAATTTGTTTCTATTTTGGTTAGTTATAAGAATATTATTTAGTTATAAGGGTTAAGAGTTATAGTAATTAATTTTTTCTTAATAATCAAATTTATTATTTTAATGTTTATTTATGTTATGGTTACACTTGTTGTTTTAGATTTCATTTGTTTATTATTAATTAAATTTATATTTATATTTATTGGTTTGCTAGTTTTTATTTTAACCATTGATTTATTTTTATTTTATTTTGTTATTTAAAATTTGTTTATTGGTTAGTTTTTAATAATATTAGATAGTTAAAAAGGGTGGCAAATGTAACTATTAATATTTTCCTAATAATCCATTTTATTATTTTATTAATTTTTCTTAATGTTTATGTGAGGGTTGCATATTTCTGCAGTATATATATTTATATGTTTGGATCAGCACAATCACCATTCTTCTAATCATGAAGTACACTTAGTACTTATATATCCTCTATGATTTTCAGGAAGAATTTTGTAGAAAAACATTATATGTTAAAGGTTCAAATTTCAAGAGAATAGAATAGAAATTTCATACACCAATTTAATGTCAACATTAATTATAATTTTATAATTAAATGATGATGATTATTATTATA
Source organism: Pinus albicaulis (assembly GCA_034641835.2). Taxonomy (NCBI): domain Eukaryota; kingdom Viridiplantae; phylum Streptophyta; class Pinopsida; order Pinales; family Pinaceae; genus Pinus; species Pinus albicaulis. The sequence goes on from CM076572.1 coordinate 1,284,305,208, forward strand.
AAATATTAAAAGTGTTCAAAACCAAATAGCAGAGCTGAATTAATAGCTGTATGGGGTGGGTTGATAGCTACTAAATAGCTTGGACTAGATGACATTCAGATCTTCAGAGATGCCAAAGATATCATTGATTGGGCCAAAGGAAATAAATCCTTCAGACCCCATCATATCCAATTGGATGCAGTGAATACAAATAATGATCAGATCATATCGGAAGGTTGCCTTCTACCACATTTACATAGAAAAATTGAAATTCCTATATTCTATCAATAAGAGGTATTCACAAGGAATCAAGTAAGTATTTTTTAGAGAAAAATAGTTAACACTAACAGTATCAAGTACTCATAAGGAAAGAAGAGCCAGAATGCCCTAAGGAGGATCTCAATTTTGCAGTGTTCAATCATTTCAACTGATACGTATATATAGTTTTTTGAGTTTTTGTGTTTTCATTTTTGAGGTCATAGAAATGTGTAACATCTTCAGAATATTTCTTTTTAGAGATTTCTAGATGCATTAAGATCATACATAAGCTAAGAATTAACAGAAATATCTCTGGTGAGACATCCAGAGGCATGTAGAAGAATGAGTAGAAAAAGAATTTGGATATGTGTATTATTTTATTAAAATTAATAAAGTATCGTTTTTTCTCCATGAAAAAAACATGATGATTTCTCTGAATTGAGGTGGGAAGATACTTCAAAAAATATGGAAAGGGATTAACCAACTTATTAGCTCACCTTACAGTGGAAAGTCAAGGCTGCCACCTAAACCGGCTGTGGGGGCAACCAACAGAAGCATGAAGTGAGAAGAATTGAAAATTGAAAAGAAGTGGAGTAGAGGATTTCTCTTCTCACTATTATGAATTACTTAAATAAGGTTACATTGGAAACATTGGCAATAAATGACTGTAGTGTAACTTGACTAAACTGGACTCACTCAAATGGAAACAGGACACTTGGATGGGCGGTTTCGACACCTAGTAGGTGGTTGGGATTATATTATCTAACACTCCCCTTTAGTTACAACCACATAAAAATTAAATTAAGATACCTGTTGGTCTATGTCTCAGCAGGCTTATAATTTAAAACACTTGAATTCAACTAGATTTGATTTTCTTATTCTCTTTTTCCAAATTCTATAGCCTCTAAATTATTTCAGAGTTTTTTCTTTGTTGTATCCTTCAAACCTCAGTTTCTTGATTTTCTTGTGTAGGTCTTTTACTGTTCCACGTTGTCTATGCATGTCCTAGAATTCTTCAAGAAATGTGGGTTGCTTCCACCAATTGTCTTCTGTAGTGCGCTTATCATCATCATCAATCTGTTGCAACATAAGATTAGAATAATATCTTATTTCTTCAAAACTCTAATGCATGATAATTTCATTAACATGTTCATCATGCATGTTATCTTAAACATTCATATCTACATCTTTTGTGTAGATCTCAGCTAGACATGGTGTTGCAAGCCATGTTTCGAGGAACTTTAAGTCCTCTTCATAATCATCATGCATACTTTAACACTGGAAATCAATGTTAGAATTAAAAATATTTTTAGAACGACATTGGTTCTAGTCTTTTTTCTTTGCAATGAGAGCTTTCTCCTGTTTTTTTCCTTATCTGCTTCTGCCTTTATCTTTGTTTCCTTAAGCTCTGCAATGAGAGCTTACTCCTGTTGCACTTCCTTTATTGCATCTTCCTCTGTGTCTGTCTCTGTCTCTATCTTTTCCTGTTCTTCACTAACCAGTGCTGCTGCAATTAGATTGTCTTCCACTGAATCGAGTGGGTTTTTATCACCAAATAACTTCATGTCAATATCATGTTTTTGTTGCATCATCTGCAACCAATCCTCATTAGCCAAAAATTCTATATCAAATTTTACATCAACCATCAAATTTTCATCAGTAAGCTCTGTTTCTGGATTCACCATATCATCATCAACAAGTTGTGTTGCTGGAATCAACAAGTCATCATCAACAACTATGTTGTTGGAATCATCAAGTCTTCTTCAGCAAACTCTGTTACTAGATTCATCAAATTTTCATCAGCAAACTTTGTTGCTGGTATCGTCAAGTCATCATCAGCAAGCTCTGTTGCTGGAAGCATCAAAACAACATCAGCAAGATCCGTTGCTGGAATCAAAAAAACATCATCAACAAGCTGTGTTGTTGGTATCACCATGTCATCAGAAAGCTCTGTTGTTGGTATTATGAAGTCATCATTAGCAAGATTTGTTGTTGGATTCATCAGATCTTCGTCCAGCTGTAGCTGTGTACAATGGGGTTGAGAAGCATCTTTGTGCTCTCTCTCTGTTTCTTCTGCAATTTCTTCAGAGACATCATCCACTTGTGGTTGTGCACAGTGGAATTCAACAAAATTTTCATCTCATTGTAGATCTTCTCCTATAGATCCACCTTCAGCTTCAACTTCAATGCTCCCCCTTCCACCAAAAAATCTCTCAAGCGTATCCCATGCCTCCTTGGTTGTCTTGGCATCTGAAATTAGAGGGATAATGTTGACATCCAGAGATTGTTTTATGCATTTTAATGCATAGGCATCTTTTTGCCTCTTTATTTCCAGATCTAAACCGATCACAAACATCTTTTGTTTTTTCTTTAGCCTCTTGGCTTTTCCCATGACCTCATTGCTTGGCTTCCACAAATAGACGAGTCTACATATGCATCAAATACCTTGCTTCTAAAAATTTCCTTTCCTAAAAGAAAATCTCTTTCTACAGTTTCGCTTTCACACTTTCACTTTCTCACAATTTTAATTAAAAAAAAAAAAAGCTACAGAAAAAAATTCATGCCATAAACAGTTAAAATTCCTTTCTTTTACAAGCCCCTTTTTCCTTTTATAAAACCTCTGCAAATTTTGAAGTTTTGTTTTGAAAAAAAAACTTTATTTCTTCATATAAAAGGGCTTATTCCTTTTTTTTCAAATCGAAACTTCAAAAAGGCATTTCTAAAAAAAACTTTATTCCATTAACACAATCTTTGAACATGGAGTGGTGATTTAAAAAAAAATATCTCCATACCTTCATGAATTTTGGGCCATCAATTTTGTGCATGTTCTACTCATTTTAAAAATCCTTTAAATATGACCTTTATCTTTTAAAAATCCGTTGAATGCCTTCAAACCTTCACGCATCAACTTTCATAATTATTTTAACGCAGAAAATCACCTTAACGCAATTGGTCGACCGTGGACCTGCGTGGGTTTGAAATCTGTGTAGTGACCCCTCACTAACACATTTCTTTAATCTTCTGGGGAACGTTAATAATATTGAAGCGCTTCTTTAATATTCTGGGGTGCATTAATAACGTCGAGCATCCTTTAAAACATTGCATTACTACAAAAACATTTTAATATCGGCTTTCTTCATGAATAGTCTTTGAATTGCTTCTCTACAATTTGTTTCATCGGTGCCTTCATGAGATTTGCCTACTTTTTTGTTCTTTTTTTTCTTCTTTATAGGAGGCATCTTCAAATCTGCTGCTCTCTCAAAGAGTCTTATGTAGGCTCGCCTCTCCTCTCTGCTGCTTCCACTTGGCTCTGTTGTTGGTCTCACCGGAATCTTATGCAAACTAGCTCTGATACCATGACAAGAATTGAAAACTGAAAAGAAGTGGAGCAGATGATTTCTATTCTCACTATAGCAAATTAGTTATATAATATTACATTGGAAACATCAGCAATAAATCAATGTAGTGTAACTCGACTAAAATGCACTAACTCAAACTGAACTGGGACACTTGGATGAACGGTTTCGACACCTAGCAAGTGATTGGAATTAGATCCTCTCACATGAAGTTGTTTGTTGAAAAATTACTTGAGAAATACAACATGAAAGGTCGACAAGTCTGGTGAGAACATGAAAAAGTAAATGAAAGCTACTTCCTGTTGAAGTGTTAACTTCAACTGCTTTTCACCAAAAGCCGCTTTCTATTTCTGTTTTGACAAACTCTGCCACTAGCCGCTTTCCATTTTAGTTGCACAATCAATTTATTTGAAAACCTTACAGTCCTTTGTGTTTGAAAAATAGAGTTTAAATTGAAAATAGAGAATTTGTTTTGTACGCAGGAGGTCATTTTTTGTTTAAAGACTGGTGGTCCCCGCAGACCACGACAGTGTCGGTCCCACTCACCATGTCAACAAAGCACGTGGAGGAGTTTCATTGGATCACATAGTTTTGGAGGTGAGTTTGAAAACCAAAATCCAAACCCGAAGTTGTTATAAGTTGCATTGGATAAAGTTTTTGGGTTTTGTTTTGGGCCCATACCCACAGCCCATATTTGGACCCGAAACTTTATTAAACCGCGTCCATAAACTTTTCGGATCACAATTCCGCCCCAAATCAGTAGTCAGTTTAGTAATGCGAACTTTTTTATGCAGTTTGGTTTTATCAGCATTTTGAAATACGGGTGAAGGTTTGGTGTTAAGTTATGTTATTATTTATTAATGTTTTTTTTTTTTTTTTTTTTTTATCGCACGACTTTTCTTTTGTAATAGTCCATATATATATATATATATATATATATATATATATATATATATATATGTATGTTTTAACATATTGTATATGCACACTTTTTGTGATAGGAACATATTTTATTTTAGTTATATGTTTTTATTATTACATATGCTGTCACATATATATGAAAAAGAAAAGCCCGAGAGGTAGTGTAATGAAAAGTTCATACACATAGCAGTGTATTATTGACAAACAAAGCCCGAAGGATATTGTTAAAGAAAAAATAGAGTGTTAAGATAGAGCACTGTTAATTGCGAATTTTGGTGAGACAGAGTGTTAGTTTTTTTTTTTATGCACTGCGTTTGCAGTAGTCAATTTTTGTAATCCCTCTGTTAGAGGAAGTTCCTTTTGTAATAGTTTTACAGTGAATGGAATAGAAGTGTTTTTTTGCAAACTCTGTCTACTAGAAAACAATTTTTTTTAATTTCTGTGTTAGAAGGAGAGTATCATTCTCTCTGTATTGCTCTGGAATTCTCAGAAATTCCAACATGGTATTAGAGCTAGTCCAGGCTCTTTAAAGGTGTCAAACAAGCTGAAGGAAGGATTTTTTGTTGCAGCAACTTCTCCAGCAGAGTGAAGTCTCAGTAAAAAAAACCCAAGGTATTCTCAAGACAGATTTTTGTGTTACTGTTTGAAGATAGTTAGTTTATTTTAAATATCACAGTTAAGATTTAAATCATAGTTCAGAGTGCAAGCATGGAAGGAGCCAACACAAGCATGAGTATTGGTAATGCTTAGCTCCCATAGTTCAATGGGAAGAACTATGATTATTGGGCAATCACTATGAGAGCCCTGTTTTCCTCTCAAGACTTATGGGAACTTGTTGAGGATGGTTTTGAAGAAGCGGTAGATGAAAATGAGTTTAATGCCTTAACACAGGTAAAGAAGGACTTGTTGAAGAGCAATAAGAAGAAATACTCTAAAGCCCTCTTCTATTTGTATCAAGTAGTACATGGGAGTGTGTTTCCAAGGATAGAATTAGCTAAGAAATCCAAATAAGCATGGGAAACTCTCAATACAACTTATCAAGGCATGGAGAAAGTGAAGACAACAAAACTACAATTTCTGAGGAGATATTTTGAGACTCTCTGCATGAAGGAGTCTGATAAAATAGACTCATACTTCACACATGTGATTGGAATGGTCACATAGATAAGGTATCATGGAGAGACACTTGAAGAAAGAAGGATTGTGGAGAAATTTTTGAGGAGCTTACCCTCAAGGTTTGATATTATAGTCACCACCATAGAAGAGACAAAGGATCTCTCAAAATTTTCAATTGAAGAGCTTCATGCATCACTGATGACACATGAATAGGGATTGGGTAGAAATTAAAAATCATATTTGGAGCATGCCTTCAAGACCCAAATGTCCTTTGGAAGAGGAAGAGGTCAAGGGAGAGAAAACAAGAGAGGAAGAGGCAGAAGCCAAAACAGAGTAGGAAGAAACATCCCAGCAAATGCTCAAGGAAGGGGCAACAATCAAAATCAGAACCAAGGCCAAAGAAGCAGCCAGCAAAGTGGACAACAACATGATCATGGACAAAGGTACGACAAATCCAATGTCCAGTGTCATTATTGTAAAAAATATGGGCATTATGCAAATGAATGTAGGAAGAATTAGAATGATATGGGTAATAGACCCAGTGAAAATTTCACTAGAGAAAATATCAGCCAAGATAAATTGTTTTTAGCATGTAATATGGCTGAGGAAAATAGTGAAGATTTATGGTTTCTAGATTCAGGTTGTAGTAACCATATGACAGGAAACATTGCTATGTTTTATATGTTAGATGAAAGTTTTAAGTCACAAGTCACAATGGGAACAGATAGTAAGATTTCTGTCATAGGAAAAGGAATAGTAAATGTCTTGACAAAAAAGGGAGAAAAGAAGAGCATATCTTATGTATATTATGTACCAGGTATGAAATTTAATTTGTTAAGCATTCGGCAGCTCATTCAAAAGGGCTACAATATTTTCTTTGAAGATGATGTATGCACCATCATGGATAAACCTCCAAGAAAACAATGTATTGCTAAAATAAGGATGACAAGGAACAGAATGTTCCCTCTTAGGATGAGAGCAGATTTGAAGAATGGAGAAGAAATGGCAGTAGTGACACAAGAGGCTTTCCAAAGAGAAGCAAAAGATGAGAATTGGTTATGGCACTTGAGATTTTGACATCTCAACTTTGGAGGTCTTAATTTATTACATAGGAAAGGAATGGTAAGAGGATTATGATTGATTGAGAAACCGGATAGCCTATGTGAAGGTTGTATCTAGGGTAAACAACACAGAGAAAGTTTTCCATCTGGAAAAAGCATAAGGGAAAAGGCACCCTTAGAAATTGTCCAATCAGATTTATGTGGACCAATGCAAACACCATCACTTGCAAGTAGCCACTATATGTTAACTTTTATTGATGATTTTACAAGAAAAAGTTGGGTTTATTTTTTGAAAAATAAAAGTGAAGTGTTTGAAAAATTCTGCAATTTTAAAGCACTTGTGGAGAACCAAAGTGGGCAGCATATCAAAGTCCTTAGGAATGATAGAGGAGGTGAGTACATCTCTAAATAATTTCTACATTTTTGTAGAGAAAATGGCATACATAAGCAAATTATAGCAAGGTATGTTGAAGATTGTAACAAGAAATAGTGAAGGAGGCATCCTGAAAAATCATTCTTGATCCTAGTTGGAAAGTGATCACCTGAACTAGGTGGGGCCCACATAGGTGATTTTTGTCTCAAAGTCTATTTTTAGACATGTCAGTCATATTCTATGAGTTGCGGGATGCTATTTTTGGATGGTTGGTCAAGTTGGAAAAATAGATGGATTTCTATTTTTAGAAATATTGGGCGGAATCTATTTTTAGATTGCTAGTCTAAAAATAGATATGTTGAATATTATTAGCTCTTAATAATATTTGGACTATAAACATTATCTTATTCTCTTGGAGCACTTCAGTGAAGTGCACAGATGTGGCACATGAGCTGACAGAAGGAATCACACTATTCCTGAGGGTTAAGTGGAGCTATTACATGAAGACTTCAGTTAGAACTCGTGTGACAGAGTTTGGTGGAGTTGATTGAGGAAGTTAATGGAGTTGTGTTCAGTTTAACTAATCTAAACATAGTTGAGCTAGTTGTATCTAGTCTAACTAATTGATACACTAGTGAGAGTGGTGTGAATTAATTATTAATTAATTCATTAATTATAAACTCATTAATAAACTAAAGAATACATCAGTTAACTTCAGTGCATGGACAGTTTCAGTGGATACCAGTGGAGAGATAGGTGAAAGAGTAGTGTGACTATTAGTTGTGACTATAATGATGCATGGTTTTCATCCAACACTCAGTAGAGATGCCTTTAAAGAATACGTGAGCAAGGCTGGGGTAATAAGAACTCATCACGAGCCATTCTTTAGCAGGGATTGCACAGTAGAGGCAGGCTAAAGGCTGGCAAAGATCGGTGCATGGGATTTGCAAGATTGGGCCTGATTAGTGTGTAGCAATTGGAGATTGTACTGAGAGCTTGTGAGGAGATTTGTATAATGATTGTTACATGATCTCTATGACATATATAATATACAAATAGTTGGGGGTTTTCAGCTTTAAGCTTTCCCATTACATACTATGTTCATATGTGTGAATTTTTATGGTTTTAATGTGTGCATGCAATTGATTTAATTTCCGCATGTAATGATCAATGGTAGAAGAGATTCTATATTGTGCATGAAGTCAAATAGTGTGTGATCAGGAGATTCTCGGTGAATAATATATCAGTTATTCAAATTTCTACATGGTATCAGAGCGATATTGATCATTGGAGAAATTGCAAAGCATTGAAGCAGTTGAGTTTTGTGCTAGTGGAATTCGAAATTGCTATAGTGATTTCTTGGTGTCAAAGTTGAGATGTCTTTCAACGGATTGCGATTGGAGTATGCCCTTGAAGGCAACCCGAATTATATTGCATGGAAGGATAGGATGGAGGCAGTGTTGGATGAAAATGGGTTGAAGGAGTTCATAGATGCAAAAATTCCTAAACCGGGTTCTAGCGATGCTGCCACACTTGACGCATAGCACAAGAAGGTAGCAAGGTGTCGAAGGATCACATAGTATCCAGTATTCATGGTAAATTTTGTCCATTCTTGATGTGGAAAGCTTTGACATATTTGTTCCAAAGCAAGAGCGACCAGAGGAAGTTGGTGCTCAAGGATAAACTCAAGAAAATAAAAATGGAGAAGAATGACACTATTCCAGTATACTTGACAAAATTTTTCCACTGCAGGGATTAGCTTGGGAGTGTAGGAGTTAGTGTGGATGAGGAAGGACAAGTCAATAAGGTTGGGATTCGAGAAAAGAATCTCTACAGACTTGAAGTAGATGGGATTTCTATGGAGATTCCTACTATTGGGAAGTGCAAGGAAGACATGCAATTGAAGCTTGAGAGGGAGCAAGTTTTGCATGCAGGTAAGAGTGAGCCTCTGGATGTGGAGCAGCCATAAGATGAGGATCATGGAGTGGGAGAAACCACTCATGCAGAGAAATTTCGTGCCAGATGGGCAAAGGGAGTGCATGCAGCTATACTACCAGGTAAGAGGTGGGGCGACATGCATGGGTAATCCCATGAGGAGATTTCTAGGTAGGATTCATTGAGATGGTGTGGATATCATGAATTGAAACTGGGTACGAGGTGCCCACAAAGAAGTAGTAGCATGATTATTTGGATTGATGCGGGCAGATCAAAGTGACAGTGTCGGATACTGGAGCGCGGTTCAGAGTTGACAGCAAGTGCAGAGTGCATGGGTGAAAATTTCAACAATGCAGTGGTTCCTAATGACATGTGTAGTTGGTGCCAGCAGAGGTCAAAGACTTTGATAGATGCATTATACTGATTGAGTTGTTTAGAGCCTATTCAGTTTCAGAGGAGTTGCAGAGCAGATGCATAGAGTTGCATGGCACTTGAAAAGGTTGCAGGGTGAATGCATGGAGTTGCATGTCACATGCAAAGACAGTCCTTTCTTGTTGATAGGGAGTGTTGAAGATTGCAACAAGAAACAATGAAGGAGGCATCCTGAAACATCATTCCTGATCCTAGTTGGAAAGTGATCACCTAAACTAGGTGGTGCCCACATAGGTGATTTTTGTCGCAAAGTCTATTTTTAGACTATGTCTATTTTTAGACATGTGGGTCGTATTCTATGAGTTGTGGGATGCTATTTGTGGATGGTTGGTCAAGTTGGAAAAATATATGGATTTCTATTTTTAGACATATTGGGCAGAATCTATTTTTATATTACTAGTCTAAAAATAGATATGTCGAATATTATTAGCTCTTAATAATATTTGGACTACAAACATTATCTTATTCTCTTGGAACACTTCAGTTAAGTGCACATATGTGGCACAGGAGCTGACAGAAGGAATTACGCTATTCTTGAGGGTTAAGTGGAGCTATTGCATGAAGACTTCAGTTAGAACTCATGTGACAGAGTTTGGTGGAGTTGATTGAGGAAGTTAATGGAGTTGTGTTTAGTTTAACTAATCTAAACATAGTTGAGCTAGTTGTCTCCAGTTTAACTGATTGATACACTAGTGAGAGTGGTGTGAATTAATTATTAATTAATTCACTAATTATAAATTGATTAATCAACTAAATAATATATCAGTTAACTTCAGTGCATGGACAATTTCAGTGGAGACTGGTGGAGAGATAGGTGAAAGAGCAATGTCACTATCAGTTGTGACTATAGTGATGCATGGTTTGCATCCAAAAATCAGTAGATATGCCTTTAAAGAATACGTGAGCAAGGCTGGGGTAATAATAACTGATCATGAGCCATTCTTTAGCAGGGATTGTGCAGTAGAGGCAGGCTAAAGGCTGGCAAAGATCGGTGCATGGGATTTGCAAGATTGGGCCTGATTAGTGTGTAGCAATTGGAGATTGTACTGAGAGATTGTGAGGAGCTTTGTATAATGATTTTTACATGATCTCTATGACATATATAATATACATATAGTTGGGGGTTTTCAGCTTTAAGCTTTCCCATTACATACTGTGTTCATATGTGTGAATTTTTATGGTTTTAATGTGTGCATGCAATTGATTTTATTTCCACATGTAATGATCAATGGTAGAAGAGATTTTGTATTGTGCGTGAAGTCAAATAGTGTGTGATTAGGAGAATCTCGGTGAATAATATATCAGTTATTCAAATTTCTACAAGGTACACTCCGCAGCAAAATGGAGTTGCCGAAAGGAAAAATAGGACAATCATGGATATGGTAAGGAGTATGCTAAAGGCAAAACATTTGCCAAATGATTATTGGGCTGAAGTTGTACATTGTGCAGCATATGTACTAAATATATGCCCAACAAAAGTAGTGATGAATAAAGTTCCGGAAGAAGCATGGAGTGGGACAAAGCAAGGAGTCACCCACATGAAATATTTTGGTTGTGTGGCTTATGTACACATTCCAGATCAGCTGAGAAAGAAGTTGGACAACAAGGGGGAGAAATGTATTTTTATTGCATACAGTGAGGAATACAAAGCTTACAAGTTGTACAACCCATCCACCAAGAATTTCATTGTGAGAAGAGATGTTCAGTTCATTGAAGAGGAAGCTTAGGATGGAAGCATTGAGAAAACAGTCAATGTAAAGAACTGTTTGTCTCATGATGAAAATGAGGATGATATGGCTGAAATGCGTCCATCATTAGCACCACTACCTCCACCAACACAAGGGTAGCAAGGAACACCACAAGCTGGAGTAAGAACACCCTTGAGAAGTAATGAGAGTGCTTCTCCAAGCACACCACAAGGAGCTGATTTGAGTGCTACTTCAAGCACATGTACACCAAATGAAAGAGGAACAAAGTTCAGAAATTTAAATGAAATTTATGAGCAAGAGGCAGCAAATGAAGGTATGAACTCTTCATTTTCTTTATATTGTCATGTTGATGTTCCTATTAATTTTGAAGAAGCTATAAAATATAGGAAATGGATAGAAGCTATGGATGAATAAATTAATGCCATAGAAATAAATAAGACATGGGATTTGATTGAATTTCCAAAAGGTAAAGAAGTCATTGGAGTTAAATGGGTCTACAAGACCAAAATTAATGCTGAAGGTAAGATTGAAACACACAAGGCCATAATTTTTGTCAAAGGGTTTAAGCAATAACATGGAAGAGACTATGAGGAAACTTTCGCACCGGTTGCAAGAATGGAAACTGTGTGAGAAGTGTTTTCCATAGCAGCACAAAACAAGTGGAAAGTTTAACAAATGGATGTGAAATCATCATTTTCAAATGGAGTGTTAATGCAATAGGTTTATATTGAACAACCTCTAGGATATGAGAAGAAAGGCCAAGAGCACAAAGTTTGCAGATTGAAGAAATATTTTTATGGGCTGAAACAAGCACCAAGAGCATGGTATAGTAGGATAGATTCCTATCTACTGGAGAATGAGTTTGAAAAATGTGAGGGAGAATCCACCTTATACATCAAGGAGAAATATGGTAAGATGTTGATTGTTGTTTTATATGTTGATGATGTGATATTCACAGGTAATGATGATTACCTCGTTGAAAATTTAAAAAAGGTCATGAAATATGAATTTGAAATGACTGATATGGGCTTGTTGAAATACTTCTTAGGAATAGAAGTAGAGAAAAATGAAAATAAGATTTTTATTTCACAAGCTAAGTATGTAAATAAAGTTTTGGAGAGATTTAACATGTAGGATTGCAAGGTAGCAATTACTCCCACAATGATGGGATTAAAACTCAGAAAAGAGGACAACAGTAAGGATTTTTATCCTAGTTTGTACAAGAGCATAGTTGGCAGCCTCATGTATTTGACTACAACTAGGCCAGATATTATGCATGCTGTTAGTTTAATTTCTAGATTTATGGAGAGGCTAAAAGAAACACATTGGCGGGTAGCAAAAAGAATTATTAGGTATGTTAAAGGAACTAAAAGGTATGGAATTTTATATACCACTTCAAAAAATTCTGAGTTAATTGGTTACACTGACAATGATTGTGCTGGAAGTGTAGATGACCGGAAAAGTACTTCTGGTTATGTTTTTCACATGGGTTCAGGAGCCATTTCATGGGCTTCTAAGAAATATCTTATTGTAGCATTATATATAGTAGAGGCAGAGTATGTGGCAGCTACAGTAGCAGCGTGTCAAGCAGTGTGGATGAGGAGAATGTTGAGGATTTTATGTCAAGAACAAGTAAAAGGTACAGTGATTTATTGTGACAATAGCTCAGCTATAACATTGTCTAAAAATTATGTGTTTCACAAAAGGACAAAGAACATATATGCTAAGTTTCACTACTTTAGGGAGCTAGTGAACAATGGAGAAATTATTTTGAAACACTACAGAGCTCAGGAGCAGTTTGTAGACATTCTGACCAAGCCATTGGGGCAGAAGAGTTTTTAATATTTGAGGAGATGCATGGGTATGACTGATAACCCAGTAATTGAACTTAAGGGGGAGTGTTGAAGTGTTAACTTCAACTGCTCTGCACCAAAATCCGCCTTCTATTTATGTTTTGACAAACTCTGCCATAGGCCGCTTTCAATTTTAGTTGCATAGTCAATTCGTTTGAAAACCTTACAGTCCTTTGTGTTTGAAAAACAGAGTTTAAATTGAAAACAAAGCATTTGTTTTGTATGCGGGAGGTCGTTTCTTGTTTAAAGACTAGTCGTCCCCACAGGCCACGACAACGCCAGTCCCACTCACCATGTTAGCAAAGCACGCAGAGGAGTTTCATTGGATCGCATAGTTTTGGAGGCGAATTTGCAAACCAAAATCCGGACCCGAAGTTGTTATAAGTTGCATTGGATAAAGTTTTCAGGTTTTATTTTGGGCCCATACCCACAGCCTATTTTCGGACCCGAAAATTTATTAAACCGCTTTCATAAACTTTTCATATCACAATTCTTCCCTACGTCAGCAATTGGTTTTGTAATGCAAACTTTTTTATGCAGTTTCGTTTTATCGGCATTTTGAAATCCGGGCGAAGGTTTGGTGTTAAGTTATGTTATAATTTATTAATGTTTTTTTTTTATTTTTTTATCGCGCGAATTTTCTTTTGTAATAGTCCATTATATATATATATATATATATATATATATATATATATATATATATATATATATATATATATATATATATATATATATATATATATATATATATGTTTTAACATATTGTATATGCGCGCTTTTTGTGATAGGGGCCTGGTGGGCCATACATATTTTATTTTAGTTATATGTTTTTATTATTACATATGTTGTCACATATATATGAAAAAGAAAAGCCCGAGAGGTAGTGTAATGAAAATTTTATACACACAACAGTGTATTATTCAAAAACAGAGCCCTAAGGCTATTGTTAAAGAAAAATAGAGTGTTGAGACAGAGCACTGTTAAGTGTGAATTTTGGTGAGACAGAGTGTTAGTTTTTTTTTTATGCACTGCATTTGCAGCAGTCAATTTTTGTAATCCCTCTGTTAGAGAAGTTCCTTTTGTAATAGTTTTACAGTGAATGGAATAGAAGTGTTTTTGTGCAAACTCTATCTACTAGCAAGAAAATATTTTTTAATTTCTCTGTGTTAGAAGAATAATATCATTCTCTCTGTATTGTTATGGAATTCTCAGAAATTCCAACACTTCCATATAGCACGAGAATTATTAAAAGAATGAAAACACATATTAAAACATAAGCGTATGCTGAAGAATTGGTATGCATTTTTTTTTGTTAGAATAGAAATGTGTCATGTCACTGATAAATTGAAACCACGGTCTAGATTGACTTTCAGCACACTTTCCCAATATTTTATTCTCACTAGTTCACTTTTGATTTTCTTGGCTCAGCAGCAACAACTGCCACTGAGTTGACGACGTCTATTTATATTAGTGAAAATAATTAGACTTTAAGGAAGAAAATTACTATTTATAATAATAAAATATATATTAGTTTGGGTTTCGATTGACTCTATCACATTCCCACTGTTGTTCTCTCGGTGGACACCTCCTTTTGTCTAGAGAGCGATACCTTCCACCGAGTTTACTGCGTCTCCATGAGATGAATCATTTGAAATCGAAATTTAAACGTTACATTTATTACTAATTTGTAATTTCTTTGTATTCCGAAGCTGGAATCTCATTCCCTGAGTTTGAAACATTAACGTTACAATTCTTTTCTTTGTATTATGAAGGTGGAATCTCATTTCTTGAAGATACATGATATCCTTAGGGTGAGTAGATTATATACATCGTTTGCCTGGAAACTGTATTCCGGTCAACACAAGCATCATTTGTGAATTTAGCTTAAATTGGAGATTGACCCCGTTTGATTAGGCTGTATATAAGAACTATATTGTATAACTTTTTATAAAGGCCAGTGATGAGGTAAGAAAAACAAAACATGAAATTATGAAATGATGTTATGTCACCAATTTTTGTTTCTCCATTGATCCATCCACCTAAGATTTAGAGTTTTAGTTTTATTATTTCAAGTCTTTTAAAGAGGAGGAAGCGTGATAAAAGCACACAATGAGTCAACATATGGTTTCCAATTATATCATGTTTTTTTACTTCCTGCAGCATGGGACTATTAGTAATCGAAATTCTAGTAATCTAAATGTGATTATTAGTAATCGATTTTTTAGTCTAGTATTAGTTTCTCTTGAAATTAATTTAAAGTTCTTGGAAATTATTAGTTATGTTTCATAAGTCTCTCCTAAAATTAATTTAAAGTTTTTAGAAATTATTAGCTATGTTTCATAAAATACAGTTATTTAATTATCAATAAAATATTTTACTAAGATATTTCATCATTTTATTTGAATTTTTTCGAAAAAAAGAAAACATGTTACATATTTCATAGTATTTTTGACTTCATTGGACTTACTTAGTTCATGTTTTTCGAAATTGAAAATAATGCTCACATTAACTAATAAACATTAAATTTTTGTGAGGCAATATTTGTATTTAATTGGTATATACACGACACACCAGGTTTACGACACATCAGGTGGTTGTGTGCATGCACGAGTGTAATGTCTAATGAAACAAGGATTTAGAAAGGCATTGTGGTATCTTTGTTGGTTCTTTTTGGTATCGACCTTGAAAGAGAAGAGGTTGTTTGAAGGCCAGTACTCGATAACTTTGACCTTAAGGTAAGCAATACAATCATTTGCAGTTGAATATGTAATGGAATAAGTTGTGATGGAAGAGGTGCTTGCAACTTCACCATGCACCCGAGGTTTGAATTTCTTTCCTTTCACTTGGGGCACTCATGGTTTGAATTTCCTTCCTTTGACTTGGGTTTTTAAGCTTTCACGAACTACTAATAACTGAATTCCAAATGCATACATTAAAAAACTTCTTTGTCCATGGTTCTTCTCGAATAGCTAGACTAGCTGCAACCTACAAAAGGTTGCAATGATCAACTAACTAGTTGGACTAGCTACAACCTTGTTATAGCATCATTTCTCACCTTGACATGATTCATGATTGCTTCATGGCTTTTGGGCACCCATTCCTACAGACTTGGACAAATTCACTTAAAAACAATGTAAAAATCCCCATACGCGACTATGCCCGTGTTTTTCCGCGTGTATACGCAAGTCCAGCTAGAATTTTCTGCGTATGCCATTAAAATGATTAAAAAATATATAAAAAATCCCTAATTTCGCGCTGGGTTGATGGTTACTCAGGTAGTTCAACCACCCCAGCCCGTGGCCAACTGTTTCCAACTGCTGAAACTACTTGGAGGGACTATAAAAAGCCCTCATGTGTATGGCCTAAGGGAGAAAGAGAATTATTGATATTATACTCTGTTGGTATTCCCTATCCAAGTCTGATTCCCCGTGCCTCCTGCACTTTCCCAGTTCATTATAGGAAACCCTTGTTTCCTTGAGATGCACATCCCTTTATATGTCATCTCGTATGCACCAGTGTGGAAGGAGTCTTAGCGAGTCGCCAGTTCTGTTTACCTCACCTGTGAGGTTGGTTGGGTTACATTATCGTAGCAGTAAACTACTTTACGAAGTGGGTCGAGGCTATGCCTACTTTTGGGAACGATGGTGAGACTGCAGCTCTGTTATTTTTCAACCAAGTTATCGCTCGTTTTGGTATACCTAGAGAGATTGTCACTAACCATGGCAGTCATTTTCAGAATAGTATGATGGCTGAGTTGGCTCTCAAATTGGGTTTTCGGCAGGAGCATTCATCTCCGTATTATCCTCAGGCCAATGGGCAAGTGGAAGCCGTGAATAAATCCTTGAAGACAATTCTTCAAAGGACGATTGATAAACATAGATCCAGCTGGCATATTATGCTATATCCTGCACTTTGGGCATACAGGACGTCAGTTAAAACTGCAACTGGATTTACTCCGTTTCAGTTAGTCCACGGTGGAATCCGTATTTCCCATTGAATGCGAGATTCCTTCTCTTAAATTAGTTGTTGAGCTTCTTCCTGACACTTCCAGTTTGGCAAAGCGACTTCTTCATCTGGAACATCTCAATGAGCAGCGTCGAGATGCCGCCACGATGAATGAGGCGCATAAAAACCGAGTTAAAGTCCAGTACGATAAGGCGGTTAAGCCTAGGGTCTTTTTGGAAGGTGACCTTGTTTTGGTCTATGCCCAAGAAAAAGATGCCCTGGGGGCAGGAAAGTTTAAGTCTATGTGTTATGGCCCCTTCATCGTTAAAAAAGTCCTTAAGAAAGGAGCGTATACCTTGGTTGATTTCGAAGGGAACGAGTTGCCGGAGCCCCAAAATGGGCTCTATTTAAAGAAGTATTATGCCTAGGCTTTGGCCTGGCATGTTGCTTTTGTATATAGTAGTTTTGTTTTGTACATATCTGGTTGATTTTCGATCTTTGATGAGTTGGTGATGTTTTTGATCTGCTTTAGCAGGTTGTGTTGGATGTCATGAGTCATTATGGTTTCACCGATGGTGCTAGTAGACACACCCGGAACTTGGCTTCCACGGCTTGGGTGCTTCATCATCCATCCGGTCAGCTGTTAGTATTAAGAGGAGTCTGCATTGGTCCTTCTTCCAATAATATAGAAAAGTACACTGCAGTTATTTATCTACTCTCGGAGGCAATATATTTGGGTGTTGATTCGCTGGTAGTTTTCTTGGACTCCCAGCTGGTGGTGTCGCAGTTGAACAATACTTATCAGGTTTGAGATCCATTTTTACTCCGGTTGTTTTTGAGGGTACGTTTGTTACAAAGATCATTTCAATTTTTAACATTCATTCATATTCCTCGAGCAGACAATTGGATGGCAGAATCATTAGCTAATCAAGCAATTGATTGGCATATTAATCATTCCATACATTAAAATTTAATCATCAAAAACATCATACATTTGATACATTTATCACATCACATCAAATATCAGCCGTATATCACCTGAAAGTGTCAAAAATTTACAAAATTTGGATCCATAATCTCACAAAACTTGGGCTTATGCCCCATCATGTTCACTTCCAAAAAGAATATACAATATATAAACTGTCTCATCCCCGAGGACCCCGCCCAAGTCGTGTTCCTATATAACATAACTCACAGCGGCCACGTAGAGCCAATCTAACCCGCCCGGACGCGCAAGTCCTACAACTCGCGGCCTCGGGACGAAGCGCAAGTCCCTCCACGGCAGCCATAGGGATTTAGCAGCCGGGCCCCTCCAAGAGATTCCCCATAAAACGGAGAGTCCCCGTCGGAATCCACCGGCTCGCCACGGCCGCGGCGCTTGTGGCGCGGGAGACCCTCAAGTCGAACTGGTCCAACATCTGAATCATGATCATTTTAAATTTTCAGTCATTATGAATCCAATCAAAAACATGTTTGTTTTTCATTTTTTCATACATATTTGAAAAAATTCAAAAAAATTATATAAGTCAAAATTTTTTGCAAAACTTACCGACTGTGCCCCATGCTGTGCCTGGTGGAAGAACTAGATCTAGATCTCCACGAAAGTCCATCCTGGCATAGGGATAGTCGTCCACTGCAATGATTTGTTCTCCCCACCAGAGAACTCACCTGCCCCACGTGGTCCGGCTATTTTCTACCCCCAGTCTCTTCATCATGTCTGCCCAACGGGCGATTCTTGGGTCCCGCGGGCTGCTGATAGTCGAGATTACTCTGGGTCTCAAAGCTGGAATCCTCTCAAAGAAGAATGTTGTCAAAATGGTACCATAGCCAAAGTGTTTAGTTTTGACTTGGCGAATAGAGGTCAGCTGTTGTTTCATGTTCAGTAGCAGGGTTGTGCACCAATCGTAAACATGAGTCAAACACTCTACAGCTATACTCATTTGCGTCCTGGACACCTAATGTAGTGAGGCAGATCCTGCCACTCTGCTGATGGTGAAAAGAAGGATCTTCATGTGAAAATCCCTGATATCTCTAATTGCAATCTGCGTTCCAACCTTTTTGGAATTATCTACACAATATACGTGGACATAATCTTCCATGGTTAACCCTCCCACGGGTTTTCCGTGCAGGTCTACTGGTTCTCCCCTCCTGGAGAGTCCAGTGATGAAATATATATCCTCCACTTCTATGCGTAGTGGCATATGATCAATTATGAAGCAATCCTGATCTGGTTCCCAGTAATTTACGAGCATTTCAAGCAACCCCACATTACTTTTCATATTGGGCATTTTAAAGAATTTCAACAATCCGCAATTTCGGAGGATGTTTTGCGATGCGCGGTCCTGCATGACCTCTTGTTCTACTGCGCTATGCTCACGTTCCCTCCATGAAATGGTCATCCTGAGAAATTTCATCAAATTTTGCATTAGCCACGCTTTTTTGCAAACGGACCTGCGCATACGCGACTTTTCCTGCACACAGTCGCGTGTATACGCGACTTGCCTTCATTAAACCCGTGTATGCGCAGATACGCATTTTTTAGCAATGGTTTTAAAGCAAAAAATCACTTAATTTTAATTTCCAAATGGACAAAATGAATAAACCGGATGATTAAGGAGCCTACCTGAAGTTTCGCTGAATTCCGACGGTCGGTTGTTCCTGATTTGACGAAAGAAGTTTTTAGCTCCAGAGTACTTTTTCCAAATCAGCTATGTAATAATGAACCAAATGAGAGGTAATTTGTCTATTTATGGCTAAAAAGTTGAAAATTTTCGCAAAAATTTCCTTATGCTTATTTTTTCGATCTATCTTATGCTGTATAGCTTGATTTCTTGGAAGTGCCCAGTTTGGTATGTTTTCAGGTACATTTTGACAATTTTGAGATTTTTCTCGGTTTTTTATCCATGATTTCCGACTCGTCACGGCAGGTATATGATCTTCACTGGCATATAGGTTAGGGAAATCACATTCCGTTGCATTTTGCATTCTAGCCTCCATACTGATCACTTGCCTTAGGGTCGATCCCATTAGGTCATGAGTATTACACCCATTTCACTCACCGATTATTTAATCATGACTTGATGGTAGAGCCTTCCTTTACATGGGCTTCCTAGTTAGTTCCTCGCTATCACTTGTTGCCCATGCTGCTTTTTGTAGGCTCGGGGAGTCCTCTTTAGTCCCGCCATACCCATGTGTTGAAGTCATTCTTCTTCTTCATCACTTATATCATTTTTTTCTCGCTTTTACCCTGTATTCTCTGCATGCTTAAGTTGTATTACCTATCATATTAATAATTATTAACTCAGTCTTTAATACGTTCATTTTCAACCAATGTTTAAGCCAACCATTGACCTTGACTTTCTGTACAAGTTAACCATTGCATGCACTTAGCTATCACGACTTGACACCTTTGTACCCATGGATGGAACGCTCCTCTGAGTATCACTGACCAGTTTTCGCCACCTTGCATTGAGCATAGTATTTTTCCAATCCCAGGAACTAGTGCATCTGCTTTCTTGATACTCGTTCTATCCATTGTACCATAGCATTCTTTTATTCTTTTTCAGGCTTATTATATGAAAAATACAAAAAAAATTAAATATAACAAAAAGAGCAGGAACGGGATGTATCTTCGTTGTTTTGATGGCAGTACAGAGTCAGTTTGTCGCCCTTGAACAAAGCACATATACTTATATATATTTCATTCATTTGGGATGGTTCTAGTTTTTGACCTAGGTTCAGCCTTTACCATGTTTCACTTGTCAGTTCTCCCCCGGTTGGTTATCTCTTCCAATCATATGGAGAGTTTGTTTTGCCTCCTGCATGACAGACTTATACAGTGTCACTTTTTACTGCCATGGTCATCACGATTCGTGCATTTGTTCAAGGGAAGTTTAACCTGAGTCGGCCATTCTGCGGTGTCTCTTGACTCATTATTCAGTCGGCCTTCCCGGTCTTGTCAGTATCATGTTCTATCACATCAGATGTTTTGGTCTTCTGCTCGTGCTGGTTTGAGAAGGTCCCCATTGACTTCTTGCCGACGGGTTTGTCTCTTATCGACTACGACACATTGCTCTGAGAGCAAACCTAGAGCCGCACCCTGGCCCTATTTCCATCATTGATAGGTGACCTTGTGCTCAGCATTTGATCATCATTATGGGTCTTTGACTGAGTGGTTTCCCCCGTGTTCGACGTCAACACACATTATCACACTTGGGATTCGTGCAGTACCTTGATTTCCATTTGACCCTATCGGTGGATTTCTCGCCTCTGTGTCAGCTTTCATTATTGGTTGGTTCAGAGGGTTTCTTCCGTGCGCTAGCTTCATCTTGTGCATGTCGAAAACGTACTTCGGTTTTGGTTCCATCACTCTACTTCGTCCGATTCCTTCCAAATCTTGGCCTGCGGGTTACACTCGCGCTGGACTGATGTAGGATGCCTTAATGCCTTCCTTCCAGCAGATCTTTTCCCATCGACTCCAACTCATTGCTCTGGGAATAAGGTCTAGAGTCTTTTGTCAGTACCTTAGGGTTTGCAGTCATCAGTGGCAGACTCTTCGCTATCGACAGTGGGGATTCATTATTGCCTCCTGATTGGTAGATTCTTTCAAGTGTTCGACTTCAACTCATTCATTCACACTTGTCAGATTGTACTGGGGAACCTTGACACTCATTATCATTATCGGTGGGTTGTCTCGCGTTGGTTAACGGGATACATCATTGCCCGGTAATCCAACGATTTCTCACATGGTCGACTTCAGCTCATTTATTCCCATTGTGTAGAATTGTGCCATGGTGATCGGTGAAGACCTCGGGTTGCATCAGCATTCTTCGGTTCACTTTTGACAGTACATTCAGTTTCTGCCAGTGATGCCATCCACCCTTATATGTTGCAGTTCAGCACAACAAAATCCTATATGTTGGCTCCCAAGTTGCGTGATTGTACCGTTTGATCCACCTCTTATGATCCGGTACTTAGAGATTCAGTTACTTGATCAGACATCCAGTTGCACCATCTTTGATCAGCTTTCTATATGTGATACTTGGACATTGATTCAGACTTGTATTTCCGGGCCATGCTCAGATGATTCATTGTGTACTTTCAGTTCAGATATACTTGTATACATGTTGGATCTATTCAGTACTTTCTATATGATGTATTTTTGACTGAGCATGGGTATGCCCGCCTCAGCATGAGTTGACTCTCTGTTTTCTTTCATTGGTTTTTGGCAGTCTGAAATCTGGTGAAGTCCTCTCTTGTCCTTGCGAAGTTCTTTCTATGTGCATAATACATTTCGGCCATCATGTACCCCTTCTGACCTCATATATTAGGGGGCATCTGTTATAGCATCATTTCTCACCTTGACATGATTCATGATTTCTTCATGGCTTTTGGGCACCCATTCCTACAGACTTGGACAAATTCACTTAAAAACAGTGTAAAAATCCCCATACACGACTATGCCCGTGTTTTTCCGCGTGTATACGCGAGTCCAGCTAGAATTTTCCGCGTATGCCATTAAAATGATTAAAAAATATATAAAAAATCCCTAATTTCATGCTGGGTTGATGGTTACTCAGGTAGTTCAACCACCCCAGCCTGTGGCCAACTGTTTCTAACTGCTGAAACTACTTGGAGGGACTATAAAAAGCCCTCATGTGTATGGCCTAAGAGAGAGAGAGAATTATTGATATTATACTCTATTGGTATTCCCTATCCAAGTCTGATTCCCCGTGCCTCCTGCACTTTCCCAGTTCATTACAGGAAACCCTTGTTTCCTTGAGATGCACATCCCTTTATATGTCATCTCGTATGCACCAGTTTGGAAGGAGTCTTAGCGAGGCAAGGGTTGGACGGATCCAGACGACGGTCTGCGAAGGCTGTGGAAGGATCAGGTAATCTCTCCACTCGTTACTTTTGTACACGCTATTTATAATACATAAGTACCATGCTGTTCCCGAAATAAACATGTTAGTGTATGCTTATATGTATGAGAATATTTGTTATACAAGCATTCATTATGATTTATTTAATGTTTTATATGAATCTCACTAACATTTAGAGTAGATATATGCTGTACAACCTGTCCTTTGTGTTGGTTTCTTCTTGTTTTTCAGGTTAAGAAGGAAGGACAGTTGCTGGGGGTTTGGACCCCACGTGGATCTACTTCAACCGTAGGACCTACGGGTAACTTTCTCATTCTGCTCTATTTGGTTTTTCTGAACGTGCATGGTTGTGTGAGTCTCTATTAAGTAGCATGCTCCTGCTCTGTGGAGGTTGTACCCCAACTAACCTCTAGGGTGAGATTTCCCCGAAACAAACCTACAAAGGTTGAAACAATGGAATAACTAGCTGCAAGCATGTTGCAATAGTGGACTAACTGTAATTCGAAATGCATATCTTTTATGTACAGTAAAGAGCTACTTTGTCCTTGGTTCTTCTAGACTAGTTGGACTAGTTACAACCTGCAAAAGGCTGCAACAGTGGACTAACTGCAGGCACATTGCAATAGTGGACTAACTGTAGGAAGGCAACAAGATGTTGCCTGTAGATATTGCCGCTAAATAGATAGAGCTAGTGCTTATGTAATATTCACTGTAGTATACCTAGGGGGGATAATATAGGGTATAGAGAGAGGTACCCAATGGAATAATATGATGTAATAATATAAGAATCATAAATAAATGGGCCATAGTTAATAAATAAAGTGGTTAACCCACATTATGTAAGGGATCGCATGTAGCTAGGGAATAAAGTGCTAAGCCCATTGTATTGGATGTATGGTATTGAGAGACCCATGGTAACTATCCATGGTAATGCATGTATAAAACCTATATAGAGGCTAGAGGCTCTTCATTGGGAGATGTCAAGGATTATTGTATTGGAAAGCATATGGCTTGTGGAGTGATCTCCTTCCTTAAGGAGTGAATGTATGGTGTTGCCCTACCTCAACGGTTTTAATATTAATGAAGATCTGAAGTTTTATCTTCAATGGTGTTATTTCATGGGCATATTATCCATTTCTATACATTTTCTTCTCAAATCTATTCAAGTGGTATCAGAGCACTTTCTTGTGCAGAGTTTGGGAGATTTGTCTTTTCATTTTTTGCAGGAAATTTTTGGGTGGCGAGTTTGCAAAGAAGATATCAAAATTTTGTTGTATATTTGGATTCCTTGCACAAAAATACCCAATTAAAAAAATAATCAGTCGAATCAAAATTTGGATGAGGGCGATATCGCTAATTTAAATTCAGCTGTGTTGCAGAAATGTTTTCGACGACAATTTGTATACGGCGACTCCCTCGACGTTTTTTTTTTTATAGATTTTGGTGCATAATTTTAGACAAAAAATTATAGATTTTGGCTCCCCTTGAAAAAACACCTAATTTCAAAAAAACAATCAGTCAAATCGGTGTCCGAATGAGGGACTTATAACTGAGTTAAAATCAGCCATTTTTTCAGAAATTTTGTGATGGCAAGACTCTTGCAGCATATATCTGTGTTTTCAGAGTACCTAGATCAGGATTTCAATCACATGGATAGATGCAGAATGACTATTCCATTTTCAAAAAAAGGCTATATTATGGATTCTGAGGTATATTGACCAAGTAATGTTCAATTTAAATTTTTGCCAAAGTAAGTGATTTTCTTCAAAACCCTTACTTTGTTTTAGAGGTTCTCTCAAGATGAAATTTACAGGAAAAGATGACGGCCCTAATATTGAAGATTTTTTACAATATCACAAGGCTCAATACCAAATTTTTTGGATATGCTCCATAAGGCTTCATATGAAATATGAGGCAAATAAATGGTGGACCTCACTTGACAGCTCAGTGAGGAAACTTCCGAAGAAAAAACTTGAAAAAGTCTTGTTGGACAAGTGGTCTCAAGCTAGAAAGAAGGACTGTAAGAGCCATAAAGACTTATTTTCTACTAATATTTCCATATTAAGGGTTCATGGAAGTATTCAGAAAGAGAACATCATTGTGTCTATCATTCCTAGTTGCAAGCATAATTATATCAATGTGAATTTGGTTAAAAAATTGCAATTTCCAGCAAGGCATATTGAAAACATACAGGTTGATAATGAAGATGTTCAAATTTATAAAGATTTGAAGATTTCTATGGATAAGTATGTGTTTAATTTTGATTTTTATGCTTAAGATATGGCTGTTGTGGATGTTGTTTTGGGACACCCTTGGATGGAATCCGTTGGTACTGTCAATTTTAATGTGCAAAAGAAATTCATGAAGCTCTCGTATAAAAAAAGGAAAATTACATTGCACGCTATTTGCATTAGGAACTATGCAGAGACTGAGGAGGAAGAAGCACAAATGGATATTTCTCTAGCCTCTATATAGGTTTCATACATGCAATACCATGGGTAGTTACCATGGGCCTCTCAATACCATACATCCAATACAATGGGCTTATCACTTTATTCCCTAGCTACATGTGGTCCCTTACATAATGTGGGTTAACCACTTTATTTATTAACTATGGCCCATTTATTTATCATTATTATATTATTACATCATATTGTTCCCTTGGGTACCTCCCTCTATCCCCTATATTATCCCCCCTAGGTATACTACATTCACCCATTTCTATTGAGGTCCAAAATTTCTAGAAGAATAGAGACACTGCAAAAAATCAAGCGAACATTATAAATACTATCTTAATCAATGTGTGGAACAATTAATGAGAGTGTAATAGTAGTTGTCACTGCTACGAGGTCTCCTGGTTAGGTTTCCTAGTTCTAATCCTTTTTCAAAGGAGAGACCAAATTCAATTTCATTGCCCAATATAGAAAATAAAAATTAATTATTATTAAGTAAATAGAGTTCATCACTAATAGAAAAATTATGTTCGTTATTTTTAGGTGGGTACATCTAATGTGTTCTCCACTCCAACTGCTTGTTAGCTATTCCAATACATGTGAGGTAAACATATTGAAACAAAACTTGGTTGACTTATATTAATGTAGAATGCTCAACTATAAATTTTGGTGTGTAATAACTAAGTACTCTCCCATTCTAAAAATCTAATATTCTTGGAAACATTGGCCTCATAAATATTCTATTATCAAAACCAAGATGTTGAGATCTTAACGATGGTGATTTCATCCAGATGGTGACAAAAATGGCCAAGAAATTGCAAGAGTTCATATCTGTACATTTTAATTTTTCTCTCCATGTTCGAAAGCCTTTGAAGCACCTCGAGATTCCTTTTGAAAATATGTAGTAACCTTCATTAATTAAGCTCCACGCTTAGTGTATTGTTGCAAACTTTCACTATAATATTGATTAGCGGTGGGTAGTTAAACGTTAATGATGTAAGACACACAATATTGGGAACAAATTCAACAAAATATTAATGAATGTCTCAAAGAATGATGTACAATGTGTACACATATAAATACATCAAGAAACTGTTGAATCAGTTCCCCAGGTTTCTTGGACTCTAATAAACAATTACTTAACACAAACTAACCCAAAGTTTAGTTGTCTAACATTCCCCCTTAATCTGAAGGGATATACCAATGTCCAAGAATGAAAGCTCAGAGTGCAGAAATGCATCTCGGCCAAGAGTTGAATGTCTCTCAGAAATTGTTTTTAAGGATGATCACAAACCCAAGATGGGATAACTCAAGGTCTCCACCAACACCAACACTAAAAATTACATAGCAGTTCTCAGAACAATGAAAATGTGGTTTTAAGATGACCACAAACTCTGCAAGTGTCACATCATTTCCTCGAACAATTCTGAATTTGGAAGTGCTCGCTCAAAAAAAACTCAATCAACTAAGATTGTGGCTCAAGATGTGGATCATTGACTCGCTTGACATCTTAAACTCGAACCTGTAGAAGACCACAAACAAATTCCCCCCTTGTCGGATATAGGGTGAGAAGTATTTTTCATCACTAAAAGCTTCACCATCACTCTCGAACAAATTTTTCGATATGATTTCTAGATCTTCTTGGTTGATTTCCTCCATTCCCAAGAAGAAATGCATTGAAAAATTAGTTTCTCTCTTACAATACTCTTCTTTTTTGAACATTTGTTTGACTGGTGATTTCACTTTCCACAATGCTCACACACGTGAAGATCAAAACACCGATCTTTCAAATTTCCAACTCTGTTACACCGTTGGCATTTATCAACTTTTTTGGAACCACACCATTGAGAAATCCTGCACTTCGAAATTTTATAGGTTTAGCGAAATCTGGAATGTGAAAAGATACATCTTTGTTATAAACTGTAGGTTTTAACCCCGAACAGAAATTATCTACACACGAATCTTATAACAGAAAATAAATAATAGAGAGAGCATAAAACAGATAAACACAGAGATTTTCCCCTGGATCCCAAATTGGGACGACCAGATTCATTATTCATTATATTCATCTTAGTGTTACAACACATATATATACATGCCGAAGCATACATAAACCCCAATTAATTAACCCTGGATTAGAACATAACCGTAGTTCCCTTGACCGGATCTACAAAATACCAGGGGTCGAAAACCATCGTACCCCAAAACCATGTGCAAACTCATGCACAAAACATGGGTGGGTCCACATATGAGTGGGACTGCATACCAAAAACATTTTCGCCAGGGCGCTGACCTGGATCCTGACAGGGGGGGCTACCGCCCCCCCTGTGACCCCCCTGCTGCACCCGGCACAACGTACAGCACATGGGGCTAGTCGTGGAAAGAATATAACACATACCCAACATTCTCCCACTTGTTGTTTTCTTTCCACGGGGGGCCACAGGAGAGCTTAGTCATTTGGCCAATTCTTCAACACCCATTGTTTCTCTACACTAAGAGAACTTCTGAGTGCTCACAGACTTCGTCAATGCATCTACAACATTCTTCAAAGTGTCCACCTTTACCAGTAACACCCTTTTAGCCTCAACCATATCTCTAAAAAAGTGATATTGAACATCAATGTGCTTTGTATTTGAATGATAAGCAAGGTTCTTAGCCAAGAAAATTGCACTTTGGCTAGCACAGTCTATCCTTATAACTTGCTGTACCAACCCCATACTTGAACACAATCTCTGCAAACAAACTGCTTCCTTTCTTGCATGAGTGGCTGTTATGTATTCTGCCTCTGTAGTTGAAAGTGCCACTACAGACTGTCTTTTACTCATCCAACTGACTGCACCTGCAAATAGGCTAAACACATACCCACTTGTAGATATTCTTTGGTCCAAATCTCCAGCCCAGTCTGCATCAACAAAACCACGAATGTCCAACATTATTTCCAATCCTGGTCTTCCCTGGTAGCACAAGCCATAATCACTAGTGCCACGTAAATATCTGAAAACCCGCTTCACTGTTGTCCAATGCTCCTTCCCTGGGTTTGACATAAACCTGCTCAATACTCCCACTGCATGTGCAATGTCTGGTCTAGTACAGACCATTGCATACATCAGGCTACCCACTGCACTTGCATATGGAACACGAGACATATCCTCCTCTTCTTCTTGTGTCTTGGGACACTGTTCAGCAGACAGCTTTGCACCTATAGGAATAGTAACACTCACCGATTTACTATCCTGCATATTGAACCTCTGCAATATAGTCTCGACATACTTCCTCTGGTTTAACCAGAGCTTCCTCCTTGCCTGATCTCTCTTAATTTCCATGCCCAAAATATAGTTTGTAGCACCAAGATGCTCCATGTCGAATTTGGAGAACAGTTGGGTCTTCAAATCGTGGATAATTTCTTTGTCATTTCCAATCAGCAACATATCATCCACATACAAGACCAAATAAATAACACGGTCACCAATTAATTTAAAATAAACATAGTGATCCTCCTTGCTTCTGGTGAAGCCAAGTCCCCGTATATAGGTATCAAATTTCCGATACCACATCCTTGATGACTGTTTTAACCCATACAGAGACTTCTTCAACCTGCATACTAGTTCTTTCTTACCCTTCACCATAAAGCCTTCAGGTTGCTTCATGTAGATCTCCTCTTCTAGATCCCTGTGAAGAAATGTTTTCTTCACATCCATCTGTTCTATCTCAAAATCAAATGCAGCAACACCAGATAGAAGTAATCTAATAGAAGTAACCTTGGCAACAGGAGAAAAAATATCACCAAAATCAATTTCCGGCACTTGGGAATAACCTTTTGCTACCAACCGAGTTTTGTATTTCTCCACCTTGCCTTCTACATTAATCTTCTTTTTAAACACCCATTTGCTCCCAATGGGCTTCCTTCCAGCCGGCAACTCCACCAGATCCCATGCATCGTTTTTGTGCAAGGATGCCATTTCATCAACCATGGTCTCCTTCCAGAGTTTTCCATCCTCTGAGTCTACTACCTCCTTGACAGTTCTGGGTTCATCATCAGTTATAGTTAAGGAAAAACTTGAACAAAAAGAAAATGGACTATACCTCTCTGGTTGCCTTCTTTCCCGAACTGATCTTCTCAAAGTTGGAGTTTGTGGCTCTTCATCTTTTGAGTCTTCTTCTGTTGTAGACTATGATTCATCCTCCTTTAGCTCAAACTCTATCTTCTCAGGTTCCTTTGCTAGGACTTCATGTTTAAAAACATCTTTCACTTCTCTAAACACCACATCTCGGTTATACACAACCTTCCTTGTTTTTGGGTTCCAAAGCTTGTAACCCTTTAAACCATCCTTATACCCAATAAAGATGCACCTTTCAGATTTATTATCCAACTTGGTCCTTTTCTCCTTTGGAACATGTACATATGCATCACATCCAAATACCCTTAGATGTGAAATAGAGGGTTTCTTACCAGTCCATACCTCATGTGGGGTTTTATCCTCCAACGCTAATGAAAGTGATCTGTTAACTAAGTAACATGCAGTCTCCACTGCCTCTGCCCAGAATTCTTGTCCTAACCCGGTACCACTGAGCATGCTTCTTGCCTTTTCCATCAGTGTTCTATTCATTCTTTCTGCAACTCCATTTTGCTGAGGTGTGTATGGAGTAGTCTTCTTCCGTGCTATACCACACTTCTTACAGAACTCTTCAAATTCCTTCTTGCAGAACTCCCCACCATTATCTGTCCTCAACGCCTTTATCTTCTTCTCTGTCTGGTTTTCCACCAGAGCCTTAAATTTTTTAAATTTGTCAAAGACTTCAGATTTCTTCCTCAAGAAATATATCCATGTATTCCTTGAGAAGTCATCTATGAATGAAACATAGTACACAGACTTTCCCAGTGATGGAACTAACATAGGCCCAAACACATCACTGTGCACAAGTTCTAATATCTTGTTTGCCCTCTTAGCACCAGAAGGAAAACTCACCCGATTCTGCTTCCCATATACACAATGTTCACAGAAATCAAAATCCAGAGAACAATTAGACATACCTTCTACCATACCATCTCTATGCAGTATCTGAAGGCCCTTCTCCCCAATATGTCCAAGCCTTTAATTCCATAGCATGGTATTTTCTCCAGAGACAGCTAGAATTTCCGTCCCACTTTCAAGAACCACAGAACTGTTACACTCATCAATAATAGTGCTACCTTGTATCTTGTACAGAGTTCCAGTCCAAACTCCTCGCATTAATACCAGTGCTCCCCGAACCATCTTGCAGGCATATTTCTCGAACACTGTTTTTACACCTGCATCATCCATATTTCTTACAGAAATCAGATTTCTGGCCAATGCAGGAATATGCAGAACACCAGGAAGTGTTATAATCCTCCCACCTTGCAGCTTCAGCTTGACCTTTCCACGTCCGACGATTCTGGCCTTCCTATCATCCCCTAGGAAGACATCACCACCATCATATTTCTCATACTCGCAGAACCACTCCCTATGGAGAGTGAAGTGAAAGGATGCACGTGAGTCAATCAACCATGACTCAGATCTACATGTGTATTTGAAGAATTAGCCAAATACACATCCCCACCTTCATCCTCAGGTTATACAGCTTTTTCGGCAGGAACAATTTATTCACTAGAGACTTAGATTGGTACAAAGTCCCTAGCTTGTCCCACAAGGTCTTCGTCGTAGCTTCCCCAGATACATTCAGCAATACTAAATCTAAGACACACAACCGCATTGTTCTCTTAGCCTTCCGATCCAGTTTCTTCCAGTCTTCATCTGACATTGCCGTTTGTTTAGTACCTGGATCTACCGTGATCCACTGATCTTTATCCACCAGCAGATCCTCCATCCTGAGCTTCCACAACTCAAAACTCTGACCATTAAATTTCTCGATCTCTATCTTTCCGCCGCTCGCCATCTTCTTTCACCGCAAGAATCAATCCCGCATCTCCCACCGAACAAAGGTCTACCACAGCCCGAGCAAAAAACCCTCAGCAGCAAAGGCGTCCCCTTGAAGCCGAAACAACTCTGATACCAAATGTAGGTTTTAACCCTGAACAAAAATTATCTACACACGAATCTTATAACATAAAATAAACAATAGCGAGAGCATAAAACAGTTAAACACAGACTTTTCCCTTGGATCCAAAATTGGGACAACCAGCTTGATTTTTAATTATATTCCTTTTAGTGTTACAACACATATATATACGTGCTGAAGCATACATAAACCCCAATCCATTAACCCTGGATTAGAACATAACCGTAGTTCCCTTTACCGGATCTACAAAATACCAGGGGTCGAAATCCATCATACCCCAAAACCATGTGCAAACTCATGCACAAAACATGGGTGGGTCCGCATATGAGTGGGACCGCATACCAAAAATATTTTCGCCAGGGCACTGCCCTGGACCCTGACAGGGGGGGCTGTCGCCCCCCCTGTGACCCCCCTGCTGCACCTGGCGCAACGTACATCACGTGGGGCTAGTCGTGGAAAGAATATAACACATACCCAACATTCTCCCACTTGTTGTTTTCTTTCCACGGGGGGCCATAGGAGAGCTTAGTCATTTGGCCAATTATTCAACACCCATTGTTTCTCTACACCAAGAGAACTTCTGAGTGCTCATAGACTTCGTCAATGCATCTGCAACATTCTTCAAAGTGTCCACCTTTACCAGCAACACCCTTTTAGCCTCAACCATATCTCTAACAAAGTGATATTGAACATCAATGTGCTTTTTATTTGAATGATAAGCAGGGTTCTTAGCCAAGAAAATTGCACTTTGGCTATCACAGTCTATCCTTATAGCTTGCTGTACCAACCCCATACTTGAACACAATCTTTGCAACCAAATTGCTTCCTTGCTTGCATGAGTGGCTGCTATGTATTCTGCCTTTGTAGTTGAAAGAGCCACTACAGACTGTCTTTTACTCATCCAACTGACTGCGCCTCCAAATAGGCTAAACACATACCCACTTGTAGATCTTCTTTGGTCCAGATCTCCAGCCCAGTGTGCATCAACAAAACCACGAATGTCCAACATTATTTCCAATCCCGGTCTTCCCTGGTAGCACAAGCCATAATCACTAGTGCCACGTAAATATCTGAAAACCCGCTTCACTGCTGTCCAATGCTCCTTCCCTGGGTTTGACATAAACCTGCTCAATACTCCCACTGCATGTGCAATGTCTGGTCTAGTACAGACCATTGCATACATCAGCCTACCCACTGCACTTGCATATGGAACACGGGACATATCCTCCTCTTCTTCTTGTGTCTTGGGACACTGTTCAGCAGACAGCTTTGCACCTACAGGAATAGGAACACTCACCGATTTACTATCCTGCATATTGAACCTCTGCAATATAGTCTCGACATACTTCCTCTGGTTTAACCAGAGCTTCCTCCTTTCCCGATCTCTCTTAATTTCCATGCCCAAAATATAGTTTGCAGCACCAAGATGCTTCATGTCGAATTTGGAGAACAATTGGGTCTTCAAATCTTGGATAATTTCTTTGTCATTTCCAATCAGCAACATATCATCCACATACAAGACCAAATAAATAACACGGTCACCACTTAATTTAAAATAAACACAGTGATCCTCCTTGCTTCTGGTGAAGCCAAGTCCCCGTATATAGGTATCAAATTTCTGATACCACATCCTTGGTGACTGTTTTAACCCATACAAAGACTTCTTCAACCCGCATACTAGTTCTTTCTTACCCTTCACCATAAAGCCTTCAGGTTGCTTCATGTAGATCTCCTCTTCTAGATCCCCGTGAAGAAATGTTGTCTTCACATCCATCTATTCTATCTCAAAATCAAATGCAGCAGCAACAGATAGAAGTAATCTAATAGAAGTAACCTTGGCAACAGGAGAAAAAATATCACCAAAATCAATTTCCGGCACTTGGGAATAACCTTTTTCTACCAACCGAGTTTTGTATTTCTCCACCTTGCCTTCTACATCAATCTTCTTTTTAAACACCCATTTGCTCCCAATGGGCTTCCTTCCAGCCAGCAACTCCACCAGATCCCATGCATCGTTTTTGTGCAAGGATGCCATTTCATCAACCATGGCCTCCTTCCAGAGTTTTCCATCCTCTGAATCTACTACCTCCTTGACAGTTCTGGGTTCATCATCAGTTATAGTTAAGGCAAAACCTGAACAGAAAGCAGATGGACTATACCTTTCTGGTTGCCTTCTTTCCCGAACTGATCTTCTCAAAGCTGGAGTTTGTGGCTCTTCATATTCTGAGTCTTCTTCTGTTGTAGAGTCTGATTCATCCTCCTTTAGCTCAAACTCTATCTTCTCAGGTTCCTTTGGTAGGACTTCATGTTTAACAAAATCTTTCACTTCTCTAAACACCACATCTCGGCTGTACACAACCTTCCTTGTTTCTGGGTTCCAAAGCTTGTAACCCTTTAAAACATCCTTATACCCAATAAAGATGCACCTTTCAGATTTATTATCCAACTTGGTCCTTTTCTCCTTTGGAACATGTACATATGCATCACATCCAAATACCCTTAGATGTGAAAGAGAGGGTTTCTTACCAGTCCATACCTCATGTGGGGTCTTATCCTCCAACGCCGATGAAGGTGATCTGTTAACTAAGTAACATGCAGTTTCCACTGCCTCTGCCCAGAATTCTTGTCCTAACCCGGTACCACTGAGCATGCTTCTTGCCTTTTCCATCAGTGTTCTATTCATTCTTTCTGCAACTCCATTTTGCCGAGGTGTGTATGGAGTAGTCTTCTGCCGTGCTATACCACACTTCTTACAGAACTCTTCAAATTCCTTCTTGCAGAACTCCCCACCATTATCTGTCCTCAACGCCTTTATCTTCTTCTCTGTCTGGTTTTCCACCAGAGCCTTAAATTCTTTAAATTTGTCAAAGAATTCAGATTTCTTCCTCAAGAAATATATCCATGTATTCCTTGAGAAGTAATCTATGAATGAAACATAGTACACAGACTTTCCCAGTGATGGAACTGACAGAGGCCCAAACACATCACTGTGCACAAGTTCTAATATCTTGTTTGCCCTCTTAGCACCAGAAGGAAAACTCACCCGATTCTGCTTCCCATATACACAATGTTCACAGAAATCGAAATCCAGAGAAAAATTAGACATACCTTCTACCATACCATCTCTATGCAATATCCGAAGGCCCTTCTCTCCAATATGTCCAAGCCTTTGATGCCATAGCATGGTATTTTCTCCAGAGACAGCTAGGCTTTCCGTCCCACTTTCAGGAACCATAGAACTGTTACACCCATCAATAACAGTACTACCTTGTAGCTTGTACAGAGTTCCAGTCTGAACTCCCCGCATTAATACCAGTGCTCCTCGAACCATCTTGCAGGCATCTTTCTCGAACACTGTTTTTACACCTGCATCATCCATCTTGCTTACAGAAATCAGATTTCTGGCCAATGCAGGAATATGCAGAACACTAGGAAGTGTTCTAATCCTTCCACCTTGCAGCTTTAGCTTGACCTTTCCACGTCCGACGATTCTGGCCTTCCTATCATCCCCTAGGAAGACATCACCGCCATCATATTTCTCATACTCGTAGAACCACTCCCTATGGGGAGTGAAGTGAAAGGATGCACCCGATTCAATCAACCATGACTCATGATCTACATGTGTATTTGAAGAAGAAGCCAAATACACATCCCCACCTTCATCCGAGGTGGTTTTTGCCTTTGCAGAAGAAGCATCCTCAGATCCCTTTCCTTTCTCAGGAGCTTTAGATCTGCAGTCCTTTTTGTAGTACCCTTCCTTTCCGCATTTCCAGCACACCTTTACAAACTTTCCAGGAGATTTAGATCTCCCTCTAGATTTGGATCTCCCACTCGAAACCTTATTCTTGTTTCTGTTCTGGGACCTTCCTCGTACAGATAAGGCATCTCCATTCCGACCCTCCATATTTCTCCGTCTCATTTCCTCCGACAGCAAGGCTGAGACAATGTCATCAAAATTCAAGGTAGTTGTATTGCTACCTATTGCAATAACCAGACTGTCCCATGAGTCTGGTAGAGAACACAACAAACCGATGCACTTATCTTCATCTGAGATTTTAATATCAACAGATGACAGCTGACTTACCACAGTATTGAAGGCGTTCAGATGCTCTGTCACCGAGTCTCCATCCTTCATCCTCAGGTTATACAACTTTTTCCGCAGGAACAATTTATTCACCAGAGACTTAGATTGGTACAAATTCCCTAGCTTTTCCCACAAGGTCTTCGTCGTAGCTTCCCCAGATACATTCAACAATACTGAATCTGAGACACACAACCGTATTGTGCTCTTAGCCTTCCGATCCAGTTTCTTCCAGTCTTCATCTGACATCGCCATTGGTTTAGTACCTGGATCTACCACGATCCACTGATCTTTATCCACCAGCAGATCCTCCATCTTGAGTTTCCACAACTCAAAACTCTGACCATTAAATTTCTCGATCTCTATCTTTCCGCCGCTCGCCATCTTCTTTCACCGCAAGAATCAATCCCGCAGATCTCCCACTGAACAGGGTCTACCACAGGCCCGAGCAAAAAACCCTCAACAACAAAGGCGTCCCCTTGAAGCCGAAACAACTCTGATACCAAATGTAGGTTTTAACCCTGAACAGAAATTATCTACACATGAATCTTATAACAAAAAATAAACAATAGCGAGAGCATAAAACATAAAACAGATAAACACAGAGATTTTCCCCTGGATCCCAAATTGGGACGACCAACTTGATTTTTCATTATATTCCTTTTAGTGTTACAACACATATATATACATGCCGAAGCATACATAAACCCCAATCCATTAACCCTGGATTAGAACATAACCGTAGTTTCCTTGACCGGATCTACAAAATACCAGGGGTCGAAAACCATCGTACCCCAAAACCATGTGAAAAATCATGCACAAAACATGGGTGGGTCCGCATATGAGTGGGACCGCATACCAAAAAAAATTTCGCCGGAGCGCTGCCCCAGACCCCGACAGGGGGGGATGCCGCCCCCCTTGTGACCACCCTACTGCGCCCAGCACGTGGGGCTAGTTGTGGAAAGAATATAACACATACCCAACAATAA